>OZ010750.1:62368669-63860450 GCA_963932245.1 Tachinus rufipes | reverse complement strand
GAATTCTCCCTTGACGTGTCCTACGGTGGCTGTTACTTAGAGCGTAATGAGTTCTGGTGGCATTTTATGTTCAATCTTCAATGACGTTTACTTGTTGGGTTCCGATTCATGGTTTGCAAACTGGTGACGTCGTAAAACCTTTGTTGATTTTCCCGCATCTGTCTGGGGTTTGTCCAGAATGTGTGCCCAAATATGTCCCATTGCGGTGTTGAATTTGCTGACTGGGGCCGCAGCGGTTTGATTGACAATAGTGTCAACCTGGTTGGAGATCGTACTGTTGTAGTCACCCAAATGACTTGTTGGTCTGTTATCATCAAAGATAGTTGCTGAAACTTGTTCTATTTCTTCAAGCGTCTCTGTGGCCTGGTATTCCTATTCTCTGGTTGTTGGTAGCCGGATCGCAAAGGCATAGCTTTTTAAAGCCTCACGTTGGGGGCCATTTGTTACCGGCTGCTTTCCCTTAGGTAGTGAGGGTGTGAGGGTGGCTATTATTTTGTATGTTTGTAGTCTGCTGAAGAGTACAAACGCAGAGTACAGGATTGCAATAGCCTCGGACTATCCGGAAGAAGTCTATTAGTGGTAGTCGACAACACCGTCTACGTGGTTATGAGGAAACTGCAGTTTAGTTGTGAGTTTGGCCATCTGGTGGCACTAGATGGAATTCCAGTTTCTGCCACTACCTAGAATCACACCGTTCAGCGCTGCAGCTTCCAAGACGACCACCACGGTGCTGTCGACCTCCAGCACGTTCTACATCTAGAGATTCCGAGGCAAACCCCACAAATTTATGCTCTGTGCTTGCACACTCCGCCAGAGTTTAAGAACATCCCCCGATAGCTGCTGTATGCACTTTCATGTTGCTCCAAAACAAAACCTAACCTAAACTAAGGACTAAGATTCCTTAGTAGACTTGCATTCTGAGTGAGTATACGGAGTGTGTGCGTGTGTAACAAGCATTCTTAGTAAATGTGTCCGTTGACACTTGGATTTGGATAATTGGATCTCTACAAATAACAGGCATCGCAAAAGGAAAGTGACATTTTCAATTTCATAATTACACATAACCAGGCAAGAAAGCGAAGCACTCAGTTCATAGATTGTGTGCAATCAGTTTTTACTGGAATGACCCTCCCGTCTACCCAAATGTTAATCATCAAGAAATTGGATGTTTTCTACTCTGCAAATGCCAGCGGAAGGTGACACATCCAATATCTAAATGACCAACAGTCGAGCGGATGTGCGACGTACTTGGTTTATAGATTGCAAACAAATAGTTTTAATTGGAATGACCCACCCAACTGTTAGTCATTCAGAGATTGGATGTTTCTCCTCTTTGAAGGAAAGGTAAGAAATCCAATCGTTTATTAACAAAAAATGTGCGGGTAGAGTGGCAACCCACTCAACAAAGTGTTAGTCATTCAAAGATTTCAGTGAGACAGATCCAATCTTTTGATCTTAGTTCATAGATCGCAGCAACTAGTTTTAATTGGAGTGACGCACCCCCCTAAGTTTTAGTCATCTAGAGATTGAATGTTGCTCTTCTCTGCAAATGTCAGCTGTCATTAAATTAAGGAAGCAGAGTGATAGATCAAATTTCTTGATGACAAACAGTTAGGTGGCAGAGCGGAGCACTCAGTTCATAGATTGCGGGCAAGTAGTTTTATTTGGATTGGGCCACCCATCCACGCAAGTCAAAGGAGACTACTTTACAGCAATTTTTTTTAGGCTAAAACATTTTATTTTATGTTTCTATCTATTAACTAAAAATATAATATCAATACAGCATTAGCATTCATACATTTGATACAAGAGTGTAGGTAGACCAGATCATAAGCCTCGCCAGTATCATATCCCCCCCCCCCCTTCACCTAAGTACTGGGAAGCTTTGAAGTGGCAAAACAAATTTAAGCTTTAATACTGGCCAATTAAAAATTAAATAAAAGTTGTTGGTCTAAAGATTTTCTTTTTGTCTCTACAATTATTTTAAACTTTAATTCTATTACTTAAAACTTCTATATTGAAACGTGAAAATATTTAATTCTACAATTTAAGTGAAAATTGAATTTGACGTCAATTAATTTAAAGAAATCTTATTTTGAATCATGAATAATAACAAAGAGTTCAGTTAGTTAATATAATATTTATAGCTTACCTGTAGTGTTGAGTTACTGCGATGGCTGCACTCTATAATTAATTGCGTGGGTGTATCAGAAATATGTTTTGCTTATTATGCCTCAAATTTTTTTTATAACAATATTTTATATATTATAATATATTGAGATCAATGAGAAGTAGGATTTATTTTATTATTATAATAGTTTGACACATTTGATATTACAAAATTGCAATTACAGTTCTTAATATTTTGTTTTTACACCCTGTACATTGGGATTTTGTAACTGGAGAAACAATCCTTTTTAAATAAAAACCAGGTTAAAAAACTACACGTTATTATTATATTTAGTCTTCTTTGGACCAGAAGAAATGTATTAGGCACTTGGTAGAATGTTGGGAGGGTTGGGAGACCGAGATGGTGAGGCCGAGGGTTATTGAACCATGGCACAAGCACGGGGCTGGCGTTGGCCAAGGGTGTGGTGCTGCTACAACTGTGGGTGCAGACTGTCGTACGGTGGTGCCTGCGAGTGGATCCGACGCTCCTGTTGAAGGAGGTGGTGAGCAGCACGGTCCATTTCTTCTTGGGTCATGTCTAATGCCTCCTGCATTTCCCGCGACGTGTATCTAACGAAATCGGGGTCGCAGTACTTACCCAGACCTTGTTCGGCCAGTATTCGACCCACAAGGCTCTCTGCTGAACCAACCACTTCAAAGGAAGCCGGCCTTCGATCAGCAGGACTGCCGGGTAGGGAGTGAGTTAGTCGCTCAGAGCCCACGTGCCCATTCGGTTCGGTGGTAGCTGAAACTGAAGAATTTGATGCAGCACACTCAAACCAGCTAGAGCTACATTTAGCTACAATTACAACAACAATACAAAACTATCACTTCTACTAACTTTTTTGTTATTGACACTACTGCCTATGACATGCAGGGGTTGGGTTAGTTACATGCGGGATAGCTAGCTGTGAGCAATAAGGGCTAACCTCTGCCATGGAAGGAAGCCCTGTGATTTAGAAGGGAGCAACGCGCAGCATGCCGGATGTTCCCTTCCGTTTCCGTGGGCCAGTCGAAGGGCTCCGGCAAGAAGCCGCAAACTGCCATAGCTTGTGCTTGTGCTAGTTTCAGGCCGCTTGCTATGCGACTAAAGCTGGGTGCGTGTTGCACAGGCGATGGCGTAGCCGTCATGCAACCGCCCCCCAGACCCAGGAGCACGCGTCGCGGTGGAGGAGTCGGCGGCATCAGCTCAGTGTGGTCGCCCTGCAGACTGGCACAAACACAACATCACCATCACATCACCACATCACCATCACTTCAAACCAAATCAAACCAAACCTCAGGCACACACTCACACCCCAAACGCTTACCGTTGTAGTGAGGGTGTAGGAAACCAGATTTACTGAAAGCGAAATCAAACCTCAAGTTACTACTTTACTATACTGGCTCCTCAATTAGATACATCACCCTCGCACCACCTCGTTCATACAAATAGGGCCAATCAGAGCCTCTTGTCAAATTCAATCATCATGTAAAAGTACGTAATAACGTACAGTACTTTTATAGTACTCAATATATAATCATCTCATTTCATTTGAATCACTACTAAATCACTTACTCGATCACTTGGAAGTTCTTGTCGGAATCTCCATTGTACATATTGGTCAACGATCTCAACGGTATGGCCTCTTCATGCTTTGACTCCTCCTGGTTTTGCAATGATGTGGCGCTAGTACGACCTGGTACTACATTCTTTGTTAACGCTGTTATATGATTCACGTAGGGTAGGTAATCTATGCTGGAAGCAGGAGTTATCTTGATTTGTGTAGAATTTACTTTAAGAGATTTCGCTCTATTAAAACTATGTGCCCGTCGCATGGATGACCATACACTACCAAACAGCGAATGGTTCCTCTGAAAATAAAAGAAACCATAAAAATCAATATACAAAAATTCAATAATCTTACCCTATGCGTAGGTTCGGGATTGTCATCTATCAGTTCATCCAAGTTACCAGAAATAGCACGTTTTAATTCTGGGCCGGCTTCATGTAAAGTACGTAGACCGGCTTGTAATGTGACAGTATTGTGGGCCTCCTTATCGCCTCCTTTCATCTCCTCTTCCTTGCGTTTCTTGAAACGCCTAAAGTAATCTTGAATAAGGAAGGTGGCGTAGAATTTACCAACCGTGACTTCATCATCAACGCCCGGCGGTGGCACTACTTGGTCCAATAATTTCGGATTAGTTCTCTTCCATATCTTTTTGATTACCGCTCTCAGTTCAGAATTGGCGTCATCTATATTGCCCTCAGTTTTGATTCTCAGAGAAGTACGTACCACGGCAAATAACGTCGCATTGAACAGCACGGTACCATCACTATTCAATGGCATATTCATTGAAACTAGTCTTTTACACGCCACTCGGTGAGGACAAAGCTTGCCGAAACCGAGTGGCGGGGATATTTTACGAAGAAGCGTAACAACGTCAAGATGTTTTATCCTGCCCTTAGCGTCGGGGTCGTACTCGCTCCACAGCCTTATGAATTCATCTAAATGATGCGGTCCTAATATAGACCAATCTCTGGTTAAATAATCGAAATTATCCATAATAACAGCAACGAATAAATTAATAATCTAAAAATCAAAGTATTAAATATAAATCATATTATTAATTATAAATATTACCAAAAATGAACATAATACGTAAAATGAAATGAAGTATGGGTATGCAATATCCGAACCGCAATTGCCCGTTTGATCTTTGGGTATCCTGGAATCGCACTCCACATCAACTGTAGCAGCACAATCCAACATAATATCCTGCCAAGCTTCACCTGTTGCTGATCTAAAAAGAACCAACACCGCTTGAGGGAACGAGGCGAAGTTATTATTTCTAGTTATTGAACTTGTCGAGTTTCTACTCTCAATTTTTCCGAACATCTACAAAAAAGTAATTTATATAATTTCAAGTTAGTTCATGTTTTTTTACCACTAACCTGCATTCCGATAACAGCATAGATAAAGAACAACATTACGATCAGTAGAGCTACATACGGCAGTGCTTGAAACGATTTTATGAAGGTCCAGAGTAACGTTCGGATACCTTCGCCTCTACTGAGTAGTTTAACAAGACGCATCACACGGAACAATCGGAAGAAGTTAATTGAAATTAAACTTGACGGAAGGCCCGGCTAGAAATAAATACATTTTATTTAAATATTTATATTAAATGTTGTTAGTTATAAATGATTTCTGTCTATATGTAATGTAAATGATTAACCAAACTTATTAATTAAATTATATATAGTTCTAACGTTAGTTCCAAAGTAGAAGTCTAGGATTAGATATTTATGATCGATAGCATAAACTAGCATTTAATTTTTAGTTTTCTGCGAGTAGCTAGAATGTGGGCAAAAGGAAAATCTTAACACAGAACAGTCACAATTGTAGTAAAAGTTTTGATTGATTAAAAAATTTACTAACAAATAAGATTCTAATATGTATGTAATTACAATTTAGTATTATTGGATTTTATGTTGGCTTCAACTGGTGCTGCACCCAATGTGGCCCCTTTAAGGTACAAAATGCCCACATATACGTCAGTTGTGTACTAAACCAATGCACACGTATTACTTGGCTTCAAATTATATGGAAAAGCAATCTCCAAAAACATATGCGCGGGTTATACTGTGATTTTCACAGTTCCAAACCAGACCGGAAGAATTTCTGATTGTCTCTCAACAAGACATAGACCAGATGTATGAAAATGGGAAGCACCAGGTGTCATATGTAAATGAAGTGGCAGTCATACGTTGAGACTTTTCTCGATGTGTCTCGCCACACTGTAGCTTCCGCACAACCACTATCCTCGTATCGTTGACCACCACGTAATAAGACGTCTTCTAGACACACCGAGGCTACTACAACCCCATATTCTGCGTTTGCACCCCTCACCAGAGTACAAATAAACACACAAAAATTGATATGGGAGAAAAACACTATTTCAAACCTCAAAGCCTCCTGACTTAGGGGACGCTCTGAAGAAGCACAGCAGATTTCAACAACCATATCTAATAATGACAAACCAACTAATCATCAAAGTAACCACGGCATCACGATCCCCAACTAGGTCAAGACCCGTCATCGCCGTCTTCCACACTTGGCACTTTGGCACACAGTAACAGACAGTTTGAAGACAACTTACCGGACCTGTAAGAGTGAACGTGACACTATGCACCTAGTGAACAAACTTAATATGTACCACCACAGAAGACACCACAAAAACCACCGCCAAAGCCCGGAACAATTTTGAATTAGCCTAAGCCGCAAATCTTTGAGACAATTCGAACCGGCGACACCCGAACTTAGTGATAGTGATCACTTTTCTTAAATAAAAACTACTTCCGTTACAAACAATAGTGCCGTAAACTAACATTCGAAGACACTCGGACATCATCTCCATACAGAAAAAAAATCGAAAGCTTAGTCTGAAAAAGAAAGGGGGGGGGGGGTGTGCAGGGGCTAATTGAAGCTGCAAGTAAGCGGAGCCTCACTTCACCACTTCTTTTAAAAGTAAGACGCTGAGAAAGATCCTCAAAACACCTTACTATATTTGTAACACCCAACTGAGAAGTGATTCGGGACTATACCTCACCAATGATCACATATTGGACTTTGACAAAATCGCTATTCATTCAAATCTTGAGATATCTTGTCTTGCTGAACAAGACGAGCAGATTTCTAAATACAATCGACCAGAACATACTCGCTGTATAAATCAACGCCTAGAAGGCTGGCGCAGCACCTATGAAGCACAGTTAGATAAGAAGGTTGTACTCAAAAATCTGTAAAACTTCCTTACCCTTCCGCACCCAATAAAATACTCTCCTTAGTCGAGTCCGGGCGTTTAAGCAGACTACAAGTGACTTCTTCTGGAAACACCAAGGCTACTACAACCCCATGCTCTAAGCATAAGGAAAATAGAGAATAGCGCAAAATGGGCGTCCTATATGATTAGAAAGTGGATCAAGAAGATGGGCTTAGAGCTGGCAACACAAAAGACAAAAGACGTAGTCCTAGAGGGCAGAAGGAAGAACATCATAGTAGAGACTAATCTCAAATCTCAAGATAGTATTAAATACCTAGGGATGAGAATAGGAGAAAACTGGAACATGGGACCCCACATAACTGAGGTCAAACAAAAAGTAATAAAACTAGTAATGGTTCTGATACGAATCATGCTAAATGTGGGAGGTCCGAGAACGGAGAAACGCAAGGTAATATAGAAAACAACATTAAAAAACACAGGGTAATCCTACAAAGGACCAGAAGGAAAATGGCATCAGAACAACAAGTGCCTACAGAACAGTCTCGACTAAGGCTATACAGGCAATAACAGGAACAGTCCCCGTGCACCTCCTTGTCCAAGAGCGAGACAATAACATATGGAAAGACCTGAAATAACAACAAAAGCCAATAGAATAAAAACAATGGAAAATTTAAGAAGAATGGCAGAGCAAGAGAGATGTCGCCAAATGGACGCAAGCTCTTGTACCCGTGGTGACACCTTGGGTAAACCGAAAACTTGGAAATCTAAACTACCATCTCACACAGATTCTTACAGGACACGGATGCTTTGAGTCAAACTAGAAGTCTTGCGGTGCATGACGGCTGCTCCTACTGTGGGGAAACGGATAATCCAAAGCATACACTAGTGAAGTGCCCTCGCTGGAAGGACATCAAAATGGAGGTACAGAAAAAAGTCGGAAAGGAGATAACCATCAGCAATCAGACCCCACTTATGGTGGAAAGTGCAAGCAACTGGAAGGCCATTAATGAAAGAACAAGAAAAATAATGGCAACAAAAGAAGAAGAAGAAAATATAAGACTTGGAAACCAAAAATAGAAAGTGTCTTGGACTTGTGTAGTAATACCGCTGTGGTGATTCCGCAAGCCCAGGAGAATATAGAGGTTCAGGGTTTTAGTGGGTATACCGGAAACCGGGAGCCCCACACAATGTGCGTAATGCATTTTCCCCCTCACAAGAAAAAAATTCCTATGCTCTGCATTGACACCCCTTCCCCCACCACAATATAAACAAACACACAAAAACCAATACGGGAAAATGATCCAATACCAAAGCCTCCTTCACCAACAAACTTCGTTCTTGGGAAATACATACCTTTTAAGGGCATACACGGCCGCACCCTTACCATATATGAAGCCCAGCCAGTAACAGGTGTCTGACTACGCATACATCCGATTAGACAATTAATCTAAAAAAAAATTTCTACAAAAATACAAGAACCGGAGAAAAACAAACTGATTAGTCAAATGCAGCAAGAACAAGTCACAAGCTGGAGATAATGACAGACATGTTTGTTAACTCCATAAAAACAGCTTTTAAAGAAAACTGTTTAAATAATGTCAACCTTACCACCAACAACGTTACTTGGTGGAATAGAGAGCTTGACAGAGTAAGGGCGATCACTAAGAAACTGTTCAACAAAACCAAAATTTGCGCTGCAAATGTCAGATCCTTGCTGACGAAAGAAGAAGATTACTCAGAGCCGGTCAAAGGGACTCTGTAAAAGCTACTGCAAACACACGTATACGCTGACAAAAGCTCTTAAGCAAGAAGACCTTAAAATTCCTATAAAAAGGCAAACAAATAGGATTGCGCAAAGGCAAATGTCATAATAAACAAAGACACCTTAGTATGGAAAATCGGCACGTTTAGACCATTCGAGTTACTACAAGCTAAAATGACCTACCCCACCATGTTATGAAAAAGGCTTGCTGCCCTTAGAGGACCGCTAAGTAAAATCCTTAGAGCTAGCCTCTCATTTTTATATATACCAAACAGCTGGGCAGCAGTTTAAATGGCTAAATCTTACAAGTCAATCAGTCTGGTATCTTTTATACTAAAACTATTAGAAAAAAAAGTCCACAGGTATATACGGGACGAGGCACACCAATACCAATATGCACACCAGTCAGGAAAATCCTGCAAACTTGGTATACACAAACTAGCCAACAGATGCAAAAAGACTATACATTGCAAAGAAATTGTTCTGGAGCCTTTTTAGATACTGAAAAGGTAACAGCTCTAGCAAACAATACAAAGGGTTATTGCAATATTGGAGTAAGCCACGAATTACCTGCTGGACAGATACAAATGGATAGAAAAGCAAGACCAATTACTACATGCTCAACAGCGTTACCGAAGATACCAAAAAATCCAAAAATATGCACCAGAATTTGTCAAAACACGACAAATAATGGTTGTCAAGATTAAACACCCAAACAAGGTGCATCACAAAATGTGCCGAGAGAGAGTACAAGGTGCTGCACTTCGGCTCTACTACTAAACTTGAAATTAGAGGAAAGTTGCTTCACGGCTAACATCAATACAATGAACATCATGTTTCTATGCATGTCGGAGGTATTGGAGAAACACAGACGGACTAATAGACAACACCCCAGGAGAAACCAAAGAAGTTCCGCCAAAACAACCTGCAGTTGATCCCGGCAAAGCCGTCAACACGACGTGTGTAACCCATAAACACTTCACTGACACAGTCATTACCGTCTAGCACGACGAGGAACACAATTTTGGCAGGCAGGACATCCTGGCACCGACAAACCGGAATGGCAAACAAAAACACCTTACATCTGGTGAACGAGCAAAGCAAGAAAAAGAAGAAAAAGAAGAAGAAAGCAAAATACGTCGATCAACATTCTCAGCGGATATCGTGGACACTACCGCAAAGTGTTTTAAGACCCTGTGCGCAAGAGGTTGAACCAAATAGACATGTGCTACCACAGTGCCGCAGTAAGGCAGAAACCACCGCCAAAGCCCGGGACTTAAAACAAATTTGAACAATTCAAACTAGCAACAGCCGAACTAATGGGAAACCCTAGTAGACACTTTTGATATTTTATAGAATAAAACAGTAAACCAAGACAATCGACAATACCTAGACACCATCTCCATAAGATTAATTTGAAAGCTCAGTCTAAAAGACTGAGAAGCATTGTTACCGGACCTAACGGACTTGCATAAAGATCAGAAATTTCTCCCCAATCAGGCAGTCAAATCAAAACAGAAAACATGCAAAACGACAGCATCTGACCACAATAAAGACCAACCAGTTCACCAGGTGACTCAGTCACACCGCATACTGCAGCTTCCGCAAGATCACCAATCCTGGTACAACCTCTGGCTATTTGCTTGCTCCACTTCACCAGAGTACCACAACAAGAATCAATATTATGGAAAAATATTGCCATAACAAACCCAAAAACTTTCTTTACCAAATACCTTCGACCTTGGGAAGCACAAACCTTTCCTTAAAAACACAAACGGCCGTATCCTTAACATCTGCGAGTGTCCAACCGATGACAAGCTGCCACTGACTGATGCACTAGAACCATTATCGAATCGAAACAATACTTCAACAGATCAATAATAATAATGTCAAACAACAGGCAGTATGCTCGCCAGTAATAGTTACATTAGTGACAAATAACAATGTACACCTGGTCTGCACACCAAAATATTACGGCATAGAAGGTAACCAACTTGCCAAAAATAAAATATAGAGACATTAATTGGACCTAAACCTGCTTACGAAATCTTATACAAGACCGGTAAACAAATACAAGTTACAAACAACAGAGTACGCCTGGTCTGGATACCAAAAGATTAGTAAATTAACCCACAACTTCGCAGCATGAAGCCACCTCTTCACAAAATTATGATAATTATGACAGGTGCTGTGGTGGTAATTTGAATCTGCAACACATATACCGGACCTAAGCTGATCAAAATGCTTGCTACGTAATCTTACAGCAAGTCAATTGCTAAGATATACTGGGTTATTTCTGCCAGCTTAAGCCCTACTACTTTTTCAATTTTTATTGATACACAGTTGTAAGTAAAGAGTTGTAGTGGTACGTAAAATGAAACTAGTAATACCAGTACAGCGTGGCCCATGGCATGTGTAAAAGAAAGTTAAAACTGGCGAAGGCTGATTGCAACGGAGCAAACAAACACTTTCATGTATATTAAGTTGCCTAATATACCAGCCACGCTGGGATTACAATACTTTACAAAGAAACGTTGATTTGTAATCAAATTAATCTTAAGATATTTCATTGTTTGTTAAGTATTGGGCTTAGTAATAATATTTCCAATATTAACACATATTAACAAGAAAAAAATAAATTTACTTACATTAACTTCAGAATAAACGATATCTATGAAACTTCCCAGCACAATAACGAAATCGAACACGTTCCAGGCGTCTCCAAAATAGTTCTGTAATTACAAAGACAATGTGATATCATTATGTGGTTAATAGTGATAAAATTGAATAGTTACCTTAAATCGGAAGGCGGCTAATTTAAATACGAACTCCAGGGCAAACAGTGCGGTAAATATCATGTTAAGTATATCGAGTGCTACTGAGTACATATCCGGTTGCCTATAAAACTTCATAGCCAGAGTAATAGTATTAATTAAAATTAATATAAAAATGGTGTATTCGAAAGGACTGGAAGTAACGAACCACCATACTTTATATTGTATGCGATGTTTGGGAATGTATCTCCGCACCGGTTTTGCCTTCAGTGCAAACTCTATACAGTTACGTTGGTTTTTATCTAGTTCGCAATTCTTGTATTCCTGTTCACCCTCGTTCTGGAATGTAACGATAACGAAACCGACGAATATATTAACCATGAAGAACGCAATGATGATAATGTAGATTATATAATAAGCCGCGACGATGGGCCGGAAGTTATGAATTGGTCCTTGATTTTCTTCATTAGAATCGATTGATACGTACAAAAGGCCGGGCCATCCTTCAAACGTAGATACGGTGAAAAGTGTCAGCATGGCTTTAGCCACATTATCAAAATGAAATCGATTGTTTTCCCATATGCGGTCTTTCATTTCAGGCTTATTGATATCACCACCTTCATAGATTAAATAGGTGCCGCTATAAATACCAGTAATAGGTTTAGTTCTGCTTTTATAATGCAATTTGATTTGTTGACTTACTTGCATTCAGCGGCTGTTAATTTAGAGTCATCTGAACACTTCGAAAACTTTCCCTAAAGTGCACACATAATATTATTAATGGTTGGTTTATTGATTTTTACAAAACATGCAACGAAACCTGATGCAAACATGCTATAGTAGTCGCTAGAAACATGCAGTGAAATCAAAATAAATCGTGCGGTTAGACAAAACATAAGAACAGACTAACTACACAGAACATTATAAGGAGTTGACATGCAACACTTGTAGTCATAACTAGTCATACAAAATAATAATCAGACAATATTATATATAAATAGAAATAAATACGATAAAGTTCCTTAGTTCTAAAGTGTTAGAACTATTATGTCGACACAGATTTGTTAACATTTGGCCTGCAGTCTACAAGAAGCCCTCTTCTAAGTGCTTTATGCACGCACAGGCACAACACCGCACAGCAACAATGACAAATTATAAAATTAAATTATATAAAATTAAATTACTACTCCAATTATAATTTATTTATCGCAGGCTACTTTTTGGTGAAATAGATACCATCATCAATATGATTTAAGCTGAGCCGAGCGGAGCCGATCCCGAAGAAAGCTTACCAGCTACTACAGTGCCGACAGATGCAGACAGATGCAGACAGACATCAGACATCAGTGATCTGGATTCACTATGTCCAGAACATGCAGTTCTACCGTGTGGGTGCAGCGGAAGCACTAGCATGGAGATTTACCTTAAATAGCTGCACTCCTATTACTGCGAACATGAACTGCAGAAGGTAGGTAACCAGCATGATATTGCCGATCGTCTTAATGGCTACTATCACGCATTTCACTACATACTAGTCACCAGAAGATTCGGTAGAGAGAGGATGAAACAAAACGAAACAATAATATAAGTGTTTGTTGGAATTTAGTTTGACGTGCAGACTAGACATTGCTAGTTTCATGACGAACGGTTGGGCATCACGCAGCCTAATGGGCTTACGGTCAAATGCACCCTGGGTTACGCAGTCTCCTGTTTTTTGTTCGTTGTCCCCTATCCTAGATATGACTACAAGTGTGGAAAAACACACTGCACAGCACATCACGGCACACAGGAGCATGCGTTGGTAGATTGATTGGCTGATCGGTTGGTGGTCATGATCTGCCGGATGGACCGCACACACTGTTAAAATCGTATTAAGCCCAACCATGGGTCCTGGTTTCGGCCATGGGTTGTTAATGTTGTGATTGGCGCAGTTCAGGGTACCCATAGGTGCATTTGCTCAACAACAACGGAC
Source organism: Tachinus rufipes (assembly GCA_963932245.1). NCBI lineage: Eukaryota > Metazoa > Arthropoda > Insecta > Coleoptera > Staphylinidae > Tachinus > Tachinus rufipes. The sequence goes on along the minus strand of OZ010750.1, from coordinate 63,847,006 downwards.
TGCTGGTGCCTACCTTAAATAATTGGACTCCGATTACCGCGAACATGAACTGAAGGAGGCAGGTTACCAATACTATGTTGCCGATGGTCTTTACCGCGACTATCACGCACTGGACTACATGCTAGAGACAGACATATGTGAGAGCATTTATTCGCACCTGCCTCCGCCACTGCGCTACCTAAATTTATTTTATTATACACACACAAACATACACCCAGATGGGTGATTTTTTACCTTCAATCCTTTAGCTCTGTTGATGGCACGAAGCGGACGCAAGACACGCAGCACCCTAAGAATTTTTACCACGGACATAGCACCACCTTGACTGTAAATTATAATACATTAATACCAATATAACAATTAAATATTACAACTTACTTAAAAATAGAAAATAGAGATACAAATACGACGACCAAATCTAGAACGTTAAAGGCCGAACGGAGAAAAGCGCCGTCGTGCAAGAAAACACCATACGAAATCGTTTTCAATAATAATTCCGTCGAGAAAATGGACGTAAAGAAGTAATCGAACATACCCAGCACCTAGAACAATAAAATTGTATTATCCAAAAAGTTATTTTGTAAATTAAATACATACCTGATTCATGTATGATTTAGAATCGATTGGATCTTCCATTGCAAGCAGCGCTGATGAGATCATGATACAGACCAGGATTATATTTCCAAAGATGCCATGGTTGCACAGCCAATGACAAAATATTCGAAACCTTGAGGGAATAAAATAGAAATGATAAAATCATGCTAATACATTAGAAATTAAAAGGCTGCTACAGTTTGAAGATTATTGCTGAAAATTGCAGGGCGGTATGCTGGAAATAGCTAGTCTACAAGAAATATAAATCTATTGGAACTGGTACGGTGTTAACTAAATCTCAGTGCATGTAACTACAAAGTAAGTAAAAGCTCTACAATTGTGTCTATGGATGCCAGGATCTAAGCTCTATAGCTGCTAATGCTCCAACAACTACGACCGCTCTACCAGTTCACCTGTTTGTAGGGGAGAAAATGAAGAATGAGGATGCCGGTGGTATGGGCAGTTTCTTAGAGTTGGTCTTTAATTCAGATAATCTACGTGGACGCGCACCTACGTCCTCGTTGTCGACATCATCCATATCTGAAAGTGTCCACACAAACTTAATACTAGGCGTTAGCGCGACATGGCTGCCTGAAGTACAATGGATTAAAATCATAAAACCCATCTTCGGCAACCATGTCCTGTTCTAAGGGGCCTACCTGTTGGTATTTGAAAATATAAAGAAGGCACTTCCTTCAGGTATTGGATTTACTTTCGTAACGATGTTCACCTCGGACATTCGTCGAGGCCGTGCGGTTCCTTTTGTTGTTACTTCTCCATCAGATTCCTCTGAAATACATTGTAAACATGTTTTTGCCTAACTTTGAATCGGAGCTTTCTGGATGCTCCGCACACACAATGGCCATAAAAACTGTACATAAAGCTAACATGGAACTTACAACCTACCTTGATCGTTATTTATATGTTCCTCGGAACCATTTTCACCATTATTTAGACTAAGTTTAGTCTGCGATTCCGTTTCCATCTCATCTTCTTCTTCATGCTCCGATCTGTTGAATAATAAAACAAAATCACATAACAACCAATATAGAAATATATCGAATGCATCTTTTACCAAAAAAATAAAACAAGGCAATTGCCAAGGTCAACATTTTTTTTTAATAAACCCGCAACTATAAATGGCTGATTCGTATTCACAAAAAATTACTTAAAAAAAAATTTTGTAGATAGAGTTTCAACATTTTATAAAGATTGTATGTCTATCACAAATTTTTTGCAGCCCGAATTGGAGCAGCTCTGGTTTCAACAAGATGGGACAACATCTTATACTGTACATGCCACGATCAATCTTCTGCGCACCAAATTCAACAACGGCGTTATTAGCCGTTTCGGTGACGTAAACTGGCCACCTCGCAGCTACAATTTGACACCGTTGGATTTTTTTGTGGGGCGCATTAAAGGAAAAGGTGTATGCTGACGATTCACAGACAATTGACCACTTAAAGCAGAACATTCGCAAAGCTTTCGCCGAAATACCGCTGGAAACAGTGGCGCAAATACTCGATAATTGGTCTTCGAGAGTGGCCTACTGCCAAGCTTGCCGCGGAGTCTATCTAAATAAAATCATATTTCATACTTAATCAAAATATACACTTTCTGAAATAAAATGGCCCACCCTCGGTAAATAGTAAATCGACTATGAAAATTATGGCTAGTATATATTGGTCAAGAATTATGCTGCCTTAAGTCAGTGTTGCGTTCTGGTACATTCTTCAATTTATTTGTTGTTTGTGTTCGGCATAGGAATCAAAATAGCGCAATCGGTTGTAGAAATGTTGTGTCTTCCTGGTTTGTTAAAGCTAATATTTTTCTTGAAATTGTTTGTTGAATAGAATTGTCAGGCATGAGATTCAAAATGGCGCAGTCGGTAGATAAAATATATTGTTTTTGATGGATATCATTTCTGATGCACTTTAGTCAAGTACTTAAATGTTTGGCATATGCACCAAAATGGCGCAGTCGGTAGGTGGACAGATTTCTCTTCTGACATTTGGTTTGAGTAGCAAGAAGTATACTGTACTTAAGCCCATGTATAGCAAGAAGTAAGAGATCGATTGTTGAATTTCGGTTCCATAGTGAGCACGTAATAATACTCTTTACGACGGTTGTTTGCAGTCTTGACATGTCCACATGGTTTTGACTTGTTCTATGTTCATACATCATCGCATTCAATGTCAACGGTAAGAAGTCTTACTCAATATTGTAATATCTGGGCAAATGTATTGGATCGTTACAGTAGATCGATGTTATATTGAGCAGATTGTCTTTGATAGAAATATTCGGAAATTGTAAGACACCAAATTGGAGCAGTCGGTAGGTGTGGTTTTGTAGTGCATAATTTATACAATATTGTAGAATAGTGGATGTACACTTGATTTAGTTTAGTACATCAGATTTTGCGCTAATGTTTGATTCCTGCGCTGTACCGTGGAATTGAATAAAGTACTACTAGTGTTGTATTCCGTTTTATAATGCATTTTGCTCCTTCAATTCCCAAGATCACGTTATCTTTTCACAAAGGGTAGCTGTTTAGTAAATAAAGGTTGATTAATCTTCTGGTGATGAGGTAGCGACTTTTAATGAAGGCAATTTGTTCTTCTGTGATGGGTCTGGCATTAATGACGTGTCATTGTCATTTTTCCGACAATCTATAGTAGGGTGATCACTCTGCTGCTTGGCACCGTAGTTTGTTTGCTGAATTTGCTACTATTAATTATTAATTATTAAGCTTTGGACACGCTATGCCATCCGAGCTTTAGTTTTACCACTTTAAAGACTCTTGGGGCAAAAAAGCTCTTGTTTTTGGGCTCATAGTGTTTAGTCATTGTTGCAGGTTTCTTGATTACTATTTGAGTCGTATCAAATATTAGGTGCAGTGTCAGTTAAACCTTGTGTATGTTTTACCATCTCGGACTGTCCTGGCAATTCTATCGTCCTGCATGCGTGACATGTGCTCGTTCCACTGTCTTCTTCTGCTTTGCGCCCATCTCACAATATCCCGTGTGTTGAATTTCTCACGTATTTCAATGTTAGTTCTTCGGTCGGCAAGTGAGTAGCTAGTGATGGATCTGAGGGTACTCATCTCTGCGCATCTTAGCCGACGTTTTGTCTCTGCCGTATCGGTTCTGATTTCAGCGGAGTAGGTGAGAATGGGTCTCAAGCACGCTTTGTAGATCCTTGCTTTGCTCTCAGTTGATATGTTTTTATTCCTCCAGACGAAATTTCGCAGTCCTCCTGATATCCTGGACGTTCTGTTTACCTTGTTCAAGACATTGGTTTTTAGGTCTCCGTACGGATTTATAGTTATTCCCAGGTATTGGAATTATAAGACTTGCTCAATGATGATGTCATTCACGGCTAGCTTGCAACTGATTGGAGTCTTTGCGATGACTAGGCTTTTGGTTTTAGCTGTGGCTATTGTGATATTTATTGTCTTGCACTCCTTTCTGAACGTGTTTGGTAGCCATTGTAAACCGTCTTCTGATTCTGCGATCAGTACGGCGTCGTCAGCGTAGCTCACTATTTTAATGAGTTTGTTTCGCAGTTCTATTGGGTCAAGGGCTGTTATAATCTTATCCATGAGGAGGTTGAACAGTAGAGAAATCAGGCTGTCCCCTTGCTGTATACCAGTTCTGATTCGGATATCAGTTTCCTCCCCGTTCGTCGCTCTTAGTTTGGTCGTGGTAACTGTGTTCAGTTGTTTTATTGTCTCGGTTATGTTGGGGTGTATCTAGATCTACAAAACATAGATAGGCGGGTTTGTTGAACTCCAGCGCTTTCTCTGCGACTTGTCATACCACGTAGATAGCGTCTGTGGTGGGGCGGTATTTTCAAAAGCCCTTTTGCTTTTCCCGCATCGTGGTCTCTGTTACAATGTTTGCTAAATGTTTTGTGAATATCTTCATTGATGCATCCAGTAGGGAGATGCATCTGTAGTTTTTTGGGTAATTCCAGCTGCCTTTTTTGTATAGTGTTACGCTTGCAATCTCTTTCCAGTCTAGTAGGGGTTGCGTCGTTGATAAGACTATGTTGTATAGCTTCGCCAGCTGCCAGTGGTTGTGTTCCGTATTTCAGCAGTTCGTTTTTGATGTCATTAGAGCCAGGCGTTTTGCCGTTTTTCAGTTTTGCTAGGATGGCTTCGACGTTTTCGGTGGTTACTTGTTCGAATGCAGACTGGTGTGGTCTTGTTGTTATTGTCACTTTTTCTAGTTCTGTCTGTGTTTTCTTGATCTATAGTTTGGTGAAGAAAGACTTTAGCTTGTCCAAAAACGTTTTTGTGTCCCGTATAGGTCGTTCTCCATTTCCCTACTAAATTGTTCCCATTTCTCTCTATTTATGATGCGGATTCGGTTGTTAGTTCTTTTATATAAGTCCACCATCAGAAGCAGTTTGTTGATAAAAGTTGTTGATAAAACAACAAAGAAAATATTTGGCAAACTCTTGCAAGACACCAAATTGGCGCAGTCGGTAAGGAATTTTCTTGTTCAACTTAAAGGTTGATGGCGTTATCAATGAAACGTTTGTCATGTTATTTTTGTAAGTTGAATATGTGTCGATACTGTTGAACACATCTTAATGCGTTGTCAATACGATGATTGCTGATTACGCAGTTTAGATTTGTCCAAGGACACATCCGTTGGTGGAGAGTTTCTCGATTGCCATTGTTAAATTCTAACTTTGACAAAAATCTTAACCGATACTGGAAAAATGTTGCAATCTTATTTTTGGTACGAGTAAGCTAATTTCTTCATTGAAGCAAATTCTTGTAAAACACTAAATTGGCGCTTGTTCAAATTGTTGATAAAACAGTTTTCGTGTAATTTTTACAAGTTATATTAGAGTTGAGGACAGTAAAACTAATCCAATGGTAGGAGCATATCTGCATAAACAGAAAAATTGTGCCAGTCTAATGGATACACGGTAGTTAGCTAATTGAATTGCGGGTCCCAAGAAACTGTACGTATGTTCTCTAATCTTTGTTAATATAAATTCTACACCTTTTCCCAATAAGTGTGGACTGGGCATCAAGTACCCTTACTTGTTATTGTAATATATGTCGTCAGGAATTTCGGTTTGCTCTGAAAGTTTGTACAAAAATTGAGAATTAAAATGCCTTTTTTCCGAAGTAAATAAAAATCTTGATCAGAGTTCCTTTATCTCTTCATTTTTTGCACCTTTCTCTGGGTTTTATACGACATTCTTGAAATTCTGTAGGTATTCAAGACTGTCTTGTTAGTTCCTTGTGATGGCGGGTGTGTAAAACTTTTTATATATTTTTCACGCAATGTGAATGGCTTTTTCTGCGATTTTTTATAGTCAAAGTATTTTTATAAATTTCTTACAAAAAGAGAATTTTATAAATAATTTTTTTGTAATGCGCATTTTTTGATAAATTTTATGTATGAAATAGTCAAGGTAAATATTTATGGTTTATAAAAAAATAGTTTTTTGTGCCATTTTGTTGTGATTCGATAAATCATTTTAAGCTATAAATTAGTATTCTACGAGTTATTTTTTTGATGAATTGAATGCGGCAATTCATCATAAATGTTTACCAGAAAATATCATCATAGTAGTAACACGCTTTACTTTATATGCTATAAAAGGCTGCATATTTATGTTTAATATTATAAAACTTTAACTAAAATACGTTGTTTAATTTTTAAAAAATATTATTACTACCGCACCGTACTCAATCTAATCTAACATGATTTTATCTATTGAAGTTATCTAACAATCGATTTTGAATTTAAACTTTCCTTTAGACTAGAAATGTGGCTTGCGGCAAGTTATCCCAACTATGATTACATTTAGATATTATAATACGTACCTTTCTGATTCATACGGACCATCCTCGATTTCCTCCTCCTCAACGCTATGCTCCTCAATGTCCATTTCTTCTTCATCCTGAATGGGCGTTGGACTTTTAGATTTCCCGGTTTGCTCGGCGGCTTCCTCTTCCTCCTTTTCTATTGCCGTTAGAGATTCTGCATCTGCCAAATTATCGACAGCGATAGCCAAGAAAACGTTTAACAGAATATCTTTAGTTTACATAAGGAATATATCAATTAAAAATTAATAGATCAATTAGTAAAATATTTTCAAAGGATACAATTACCGCAAATGAAAAGAATTATAAAGTAGATGCAAGCTAATATACCAAACGATGCAACGCCGCCGTATGCTTGAATGCCATCATACATAACAACGTTCCAATCCTCACCAGTTAATATCTGTAAATGAAGTTAAATAATTAAAATTTATTCCGTAACTAATTTGAAATTATTATATTACCTGAAACACAGTGAGTAAACTTTGCCAAAAACTATCGAAATTGGACCTCGGTTTATTTAGCATTGGATTAAAATTAAATTTGCCGCCGAATACTTGCATACCGAGCAAGGCGAAAATGACAATGAACAAAAACAGCAGCAACAGTAGAGATGCAATAGACTGTATCGAGTTCAACAACGATGCCACCAAGTTGGAAAGTGACCTCCAATATCTATAAAATCGAACAATTAAAGCGAATACTTTTCATTTCCGTGATAAACTTACTTCGTGACCTTAAACACTCTCAACAATCGGACACAACGCAACACGGACACTCCGAGCGGCGGCATTATTTCAGAGCGTGTCAGCACCGTTTCTGTTATACTCCCAATCACAACAAAACAATCAAAACGGTTAAAAAGTGATACAAAATATCCCTGAAATATTTATAAATTAGTTTTTAAATTAATGTCATTAAATAATTAAAGTACCTGAAAACCTAAACTATACATCTTCAGCAGCATCTCCAATGTAAAAAGTGCGATAAAAAACATGTTTGTATATTCTGAAATAAAATAATTTAATTTTGAGCTAATTTTAGTTTGCAATTTTACCTTGAAAATCATCTAGCCAATAAGGTTGGTCGTAATGTTCAGTCGCTAATACAACGGTATTCAAGAAAACTAAAACTATAATGAGCCAATAGAACGCTTGAGATTTGACTGCTTTCCTACAACTTCGCCGGACTCGCCGGTTGCTTCTATCGAAATCTTTTTTCTTCTTACTGAACCACGATTCTTGTTGTATTTCGCCTTCCTCGCCTAGCTGATCCGTAGAATCTTTCTCGTTGGCTACTTTAACTTTAGTATCTTGAGTAATTTGATCCTCGCCTTCAGGTTCTATATCTTCAGCCTGCGTTATCCAATCGAGATAACCTTTTAAATCGTCTTCTATTTGTTGTTTTTCGCGTAACTTTTGAAAATCACCGCGCGCTTTCGCTTTTTCTCTTTCCTTTGAGAACTCTCTAAAAAAATTCAATTTGATCAAATTTAGTTAGTTAGTTATATTATTATTATTATTACCCGCTGAGAACACCAAGAATCAAGTTCATAACGAAGAAAGCACCAAATATCACCATAGACACAAAATAAGACCATTGCCATGTTCTTCCCAGCGAGTCTTGAATCTGTTAATTAATTATTTTTATATGCTATTGATAATATAATAATAAATAAAAATTACGTTATAAAGCACATCGGTCCAGCCTTCTAGAGTAATGCATTGGAAAACGGTCAACATAGATAGTCCAAAATTATCAAAGTTGGTTATTCCGAAGTTTGGCCCCTCCCAACCATCTCTACAAACCATTAGCGGATCGATGTCAGAGCAGTTGAATCCTGTATCTCCGCACGGATGGGGATCATCCATTATTTCATCTGTAAATAGAAATAATTGTGCAGAGTAATGGAACAATCGGTAACATCAATGTGCTTAACAGAGCGTAACTTACTTGTTATATTGTGATAACAAGTTGTATGCAATTTTCCTGAGAATAATTCTAACCCGATAATGGCATAAATAATAATAACAAACAATACTAAAAGAGCAATGTGTAATAAAGGCACCATGGCACGAAGAATAGAATTCAATACGACTTGTAGACCTGCAAGTAAAAAAGATCATTAGTTGTAAACAAGCAAGAGCAAAGTGATACTTACTGGGAACACCTGAAACAAGCCTTAAGGGTCGAAGAACCCTGAAAGCTCGCAAAGCTTTCACATCGAAACTGTCTTTAATAAGATGTTGCAGCACCGTACTGATCATACTGTGGATTAAAATAAATTAGTAAACATAAATTTAACTGAATTATATACGTACCCTATAACGACAATCGTAAAATCCAGCAAATTCCATCCGTTCCTCAAGTAAGCACCAGGATGCATCATAAAACCATATGCAATAACCTTCATTACGCATTCAGCTGTGAAGATCACAAGAAAAACATATTCAATCTTTTCCAATATAGTATTAGTGGTATTGGAATCGCCACATGGAAATGGTGTGTAGACAGCTAAGGCAACACAGTTCGCAAAAATTGTCAAAAGAATAAGATATTCAAATGGTCTGTTATTTGTGTTAAGGAAAATGTTATAAAAAAAACAAAATGAATCGTTGAATTAATAATGAAGCTATGATGAGCTAGTTTGTGTAATAAAAGGATACTTCCATTCCACGATGTCAATGCATAGTTTTCTAACGGGGTTCTTGAGGTATAAGAAAAAGAGGGCACGTTGCGGCCGGTCCGGGGGCGGTTTTCCGCCGCGGCGCACAGGCCGCTTGGGGGCTGTCGGCGTGCGGGCCCCCGTTTGTCCCGGGCTCGTCACACCCGCCCCCACGGTGCTCATCGCGGTGGCTGTAGCACTAAGGGGCCCTTGCCATGCGCACCCCGCGTACGGTTGTACGGAGAATAGGCGGTTGTTGGCCTGATCTTGGAGTTCATACTGCAACCCTATAATAACAACAAAAATAAAAACATAAATTTACATAACAAGACATATTAATCGATTCAATAATTTGATCTTTGCCCTACCGGTGATTAGGGGTGTTGTATGCTTGTTTAATCAAGAATGAGTAATTAGCGGTTAATTTTGTGAAACCACCAATCCCGTAACGAGACCATTCGAGATTGAAATCCGGCTAAATACTGGCGTCCACTAGATTGACAATTAATTGCCAATCCTCCCTATTATTAGCAAGTTCTATATGTACAAGACCATACCTATATATGTATAGGTTGAGTGGCGTCTGTCCTACTGTGTACTCATTTATCCAGCCACTTCAACAAAACTGCCAGAAGCAAGAAGCATGCGCTGCACCCAAACTACTCTCCGTGGCTTTTATTAAAATCACACAAGTGAGCGAGTTTTCTCTCTCTCACGACTAACTGAATTAAAACAAAACCTCCTACGCGAAATAACTCAATTCCGTATAGACTCGATCGACCCGCGCGCTTTGATCTATATTTACCCCCCGCGTAAACTCACTCACTCACTCACAAACCTAGATCTTTTAATCATATCAACTAAATTTTGTAATATTGATTTTAATCAAGAGCAAGCAATGAAGCAACATGCAAATCCCTTTTATCCCCGATATACTCACGAATTAATACATTCTAAACTAAATGCAAGGCCAATTTACCTACCCAACTAAACAACAAAGGAACTCGAATTAATCTAAATCTACCTTTCGCGCTCACACCGAAATTACAAACTACTTTACAACTGTTAATTGTATGTACACGCAAGTACATTTATTATACCGCAATTATAATCGCTTTATACAACTTAAATTCACTACATTAAATTATTAGTTGCAGGTAATCCAGTTCATATATAACTGTGTGGACAGCTTACTTCGCTTTAATTAAATTTTCATCAAGTCGATATAATAGATTTTTCTTAAGTTATATTGGAAAATAGTTGTCTATTTACATTGAAAAATAAGACCAATTTAGGTCGTTTGAAAATTGGAAATAATATAATTCCAACTGCAGCTGTTAATTAAATTTCCATCGAATCGCTATTTACAAACATTTGTTGAATTATATCAAAGAAATTGATTTGCAATATAAAACCAATTTAATAAAAATTGAAAACTATTTTATCAGTTTTAATCAAATATTTACCAAATCAGTATATATGCATTTTTAATCATTTTATGTAACTAAATTAATATTGAAAATGTAAATGATTTACAACATTTGATTAGTGAAAATATTAATAAAATGCAAACCGAAACTTTTTATATTAGTGTTAATAACATTTTCATTAAATCAGTATATATGAGGCATTTGTTAAATTAGATTGGAAATTGTTTCATCTACATCGTTGAACAAAAATAACACCTAACCACTGCGCCAAGTTGGTGTCTTACAAATATAAAATTGAACAACGGGAATCGACTGCCTAAGGCCAGATGTGTTCTTGGACGAATGTAAATTGGGCATTGATTGATCACCATACTGGCAATGTCACCAAGATGTATCCAATAGTAACTTATTTAACTTAAATAAATGTCACAAAAACTGCGCCAATTAGTTGTTTTTGTTTTGCAAAGATGGAATAAACTGATTAGTGGTCAATCAATTTGTTTCACATTCCACCCTTAATCCAGTGGTCAATCATAGTATGTGTTCACAACTTTTATCAACAAACTGCTTTTGGTAGCGGACTTATATCGAGAAGATCCAAAGACAGCCCAAAAACGTTAAATGACAGTGCTCCTATTCAATACCAGTCTAACCAGCCTGGACCAAAAATGAGAGTAATCAGTACTTTTCTACTACGAGAAATTTCAAGATGGAAAAAACAAAGTTCCGATAGCATAGCTTCTCAAAGCTGTTTATCATAAAATGATTCCTCCTTCTTACTGATAGTAACAATTGTCGAATTGCAAAATAAACACCAAACAAGAAATCAGCAACAAACTACGGTGCCAAGCAGCAGAATGATTACCCTACCACGGATTGTTGCAAAATAGCATAATTTGCGTTCATAAAAAAACGCTACTTTCATCTACTGAACAACCACCACCCTTTGTGAAAAGATAACCCAAAGCAATGTCCAAAAAAAGAGAAGACAAAATGCATTTCAATCTTCAAAACTCCCGTTGATACCTATTGTAAAATGAAATACAACACTATTAGTACTTCATTCAATTCTACGACAAATTAACGCAAAATCTGCTGTACGTACTAAATCAAGAGAACATCCATCATTCCACAATTTTGTATAATTTGCGCACTACGCGTGGAGATGTCGTTTATCGTAGCTAGTTATTTGTAAATTATATGTATTTCATACGACGGCGACGCAACCCGGCGCCAATAGCGTAAGTAATAAGTAATATAACAAGTTTATTTGTTCATTGATCGGTTCACTGGCTACATGGCCCGCCTAACTCTGTTGCAGGCTTGCAGGCACGTGACCGCAAGGGAGCGTGGTCTAAAAATTAACAAAACTCCGCCGCTCCAGAATTTCCTCAGCCAGTTCTACCGCAGCGGCGACACCACGCACATCGACTCTGCCACCACCCAAACATCCAGAAATACTGCTACAATTACATCGTTCGGCCGCGACGGGCCAGTCACCCTCACCAGGACCACCTGGAAGGTGACCTGACAATCACCGCCACGACTATCAACCGCGACGGGATTGAGGTGATCTAGGCCCGCACCTATCAAGACGAAAGCTTCTGCCGACCTCCGCCGAGACATTATTGGGTTACTCTGTCCACATCTAGGACGCATTCGCAGGGGGAACAAACTAATCTCTAAACTGCACTAACCCCGTTATTATTACATTAACAGCGAAAAGGCATCAGTCGAGAACCGCTGTCCGCAACCGGCTCCGACGAAAACTAGACCGTGTCAGATTAGCTGATTTTCAATCGATATAGCTCGCTGCTCTAGACTTATGATTTTGATTTTGCTTAGGTTCGTTTTTAAATCTACAGATTTTGATACCTCATTTAACTCAGATAGCATAGAAGATGCTTATAAACACTACATCATCAGCAAAGCGCAGATAATTTAGGTGTTTTCCATCCACGTTTATACCTCTGTTATGTCAGAACAGTTTAAGGGAGATAGTGACACTAAATGCGATGATGTATATACGCAGGTCAGTAAACCTAGAACAAGCTAAAACAAACTGCAAACAACCGTCGTAAAGTGTATTATTATGTGCTCACTATGAAACCGAGACACAACAATCGACCTCCCACACCTCGCCATACGTGGATTTAACTTTAATAAATCACACAAAAACTGGTTCATTGTTAAGGCCTTCAACCTCTAGTTGACGAGAACACCACCTACCGACAGCGCCAATTTGTTGTTTTTGTTTTGCAAAGATGGAATAAACTAAGTAGTGGTCAATCAATTTGTTTCACATTCCACCCTAAATCCAGTGGTCAACAATCATAGTATGTGTTGACAACTTTGATCAACAAACTGCTTTTGGTGGCGGACTTATATCGAGAAGATCCAAAACCAGCCAAAAACCTTAAATGACAGTGTTCCTGTTCAATACCAGTCTAATCAGCCTGAACCAAAAACCAGAGCAATCACTACTTTTCTGCTACAAGAATTTCCAAGATGGCACAAACAAAGTTCCGATGGCATAGCTTGCCAAAGCTGTTTATCATAAAATGATTTCAGCTTCTTACTGGTAGTAACAATTGTCGAATTGCAAAATAAACACCAAACAAGAAATCAGCAACAAACTACGGTGCCAAGCAGCAGAATGATTACTTTACCACGGATTGTCGCAAAATAGCATACGCAATGATAACACACCATTAATCAAAGACGAACAATTTGCGTTCATCAAAAGACGCTACATTTATCTACTGAACAACCACCCTTTGTGAAGAGATAACCCGAAGCAATGTCCAAGGAAATGGAAGACAAAATGCATTTCAATCTTTAAACCTCCCGTTGACAACTATTGTTATTGTAAAACGGAATATAACACTAGTAGTACTTCATTCAATTCTACGGTAAATTAACGCAAAATCTGCTGTACGTACTAAATGAAGAGAACATCCACCATTCCACAATTTTGTATAATTTGTGCACTACGCATGGATACTAAATGATGTCTTTTATCGTAGCTAGTTATTTGTAAATTATGTGTATTTCATACGCCGGTGTCCACTAGTTATAGCAACCAGGCGCCAATAGCGTAAGTAATATCACAAGTTTATTTTTTGATCGGTCCACTGGCTACATAGCTCTCCCAACTCAGTTGCAGGCACGTGACCGCAAAGGGGCGTGGTCTAAAAGTTAACAAAATCCCGCCGCGCCAGAGTTTCCTCCGCCAGTTCTACCGCAGCGGCGAGACCACGCACATCGACTCTGCCACCACCCAAACATCCAGAAATACTGCTACGATTCCATCGTTCGGCCGCGACGGGCCAGTCACCCGCACCAGGACTACCTGGAAGGTGACCTGACGATCTCCGCCACGACTATCGACCGCAACGGGATTGAGGTGATCTAGTCCCACACCGGGAAGAAAGCCTCTGTTGACCTCCGCCGAGACATTGTTGGGTAGCTCTGTCCACATCCAGGACGCATTCCGAAGGGAAACAAACTAATCTCTAAACTGCACTAACCCCATTAATATTACATTAACAGCGAAAAAGCATAACATCAGCCAAGAACCGCCGTCAGCAACCGCCTCCAACAAAAACTAGACCGTGACATATTAGCTGATTTTCAATCGATATAGCTCGCTGCTCTGGACTTATAACTTTGACTTTGCTTATATTCATTTTTAAGTCTACTGATTTTGATGCCTCATTTAACTCAGATAGCATAGAAGATGCTAATAAACACTACATTATCAGCAAAGCGCATATGGTTTAGGTGTTTTCCATCCACGTTTATATCTCTGTCATGTCAAAGCGTGAACAGTTTAGGTAAGATAGTGACACTAAATGCGATGATGTAAACCTAGAACAAGCTAAAACAAACTGCAAACAACCGTCGTAAAGAGTATTATTATGTGCTCACTATGAAACTGAGACACAACAATCGACCTCCTACACCTCCGCCATACATGGATTTAACTTAAATAAATGACAAAAAAACTGGTTAATTGTTAAGGCGTTCAACCTCTAGTTGAACAAAAACACCACCTACCGACTGCGCCAATTTGTTGTTTTTGTTTTGCAAAGATGGAATAAACTGAGCAGTGATCAATCAATTTGTCTCACTTTCCACCCTAAATCCAGTGGTCAATTATAGTATGTGTTGACAACTTTGATCAACAAACTGCTTTTGGTGGCGGACTTATATCAAAAAGATCCAAAGACAACCAAAAATTCAATACCAGTCTAACCAGCCTGAACCAAAAACCAGAGCAATCACTACATTTCTGCTACGAGAGTTTCCAAGATAGCATAAGCAAAGTTCCGATGGCATAGCTTGTCAAAGCTGTTTATCATAAAATGATTTCAGTTTCTTACTGATAGTAACAATTGTCAAATTGCAAAATAAACACCAATCAAGAAATCAGCAACAAACTACGGTGCCAAGCAGCAGAATGATTACCCTACCACGGATTGTCGTATATAGCGTACGCAATGATAACACATCGCGTGGATACTAAATGATGTCATTTATCTTAGCTAGTTATTTGTAAATTATGTGTATTTCATACGCCGGCGTCCACTAGTTATAGCAACCAGGCTCCAATAGCGTAAGTAATATAACAAGTTTATTTTTTGATCGGTCCACTGGCTACATAGCCCCCCCAACTCTGTTGCAGGCACGTGACCGCAAAGAGGCGTGGTCTAAAAGTTAACAAAATCCCGCCGCGCCAGAATTTCCTTCGCCAGTTCTACCGCAGCGGCGAGACCACGCACATCGACTCTGTGACCACCCAAACATCCAGAAATACTGCTACGATTCCATCGTTCGGCCGCGACGGGCCAGTCACCCGCACCAGGACCACCTGAAAGGTGACCTGACGATCTCCCGCACCTATCGAGAAGAAAGCTTTTGTTGACCTCCGCCGAGACATTGTGGCACCCTGGAGGGTTAATCTGTCCACGTCCAGGACGCATTCCCAGGGGGACCAAACCAATCTCTAAACTGCACTAACCCCATTATTATTACATTAACAGCGAAAAGGCATAACTTCAGCCGAGAACCGCCTCCGACGAAAACTGACAGATTAGCTGATTTTCAATCGATATAGCTCGCTGCTCTGGACTTATGACTTTGATTTTGCTTAGGTTCATTTTTAAGTCTACTGATTTTGATGCCTCATTTAATTCAGATAGCATAGATGATGCTTATAAACACTACATCATCAGCAAAGCGGAGATGGTTTAGGTGTTTTCCATTTACGTTTATACCCCTGTTATGTCAGAGCGTGAACAGTTTACGAAAGATAGTGACCCAGTAAACCTAGAACAAGCTATAACAAACTGCAAACAACCGTCGTAAAGAGTATTATTATGTGCTCACTATGAAACCGAGACACAACAATCGACCTAATACACCTCCGCCATACATGGATTTAACTTAAATAAATGACACAAAAACTGGTTAATTGTTAAGGCGTTCAACCTCTAGTTGAACAAGAACACCACCTGCCGACTGCGCCAATTTGTTGTTTTTGTTTTGCAAAGATGGAATAAACTGAGCAGTGATCAATCAGTTTGTTTCACTTTCCACCCTAAATCCAGTGGTCAATTATAGTATGTGTTGACAACTTTGATCAACAAACTGCTTTTGGTGGCGGACTTATATCAAGAAGATCAAAAGACAACCAAAAATTCAATACCAGTCTAACCAGCCTGAACCAAAAACCAGAGCAATCACTACTTTTCTGCTACAAGAGTTTCCAAGATCGCATAAACAAAGTTCCAATAGCATAACTTGCCAAAGCTGTTTATCATAAAATGATTTCAGCTTCTTACTGATAGTAACAATTGTCGAATTGCGAAATAAACACCAAACAAGAAATCAGCAACAAACTACGGTGCCAAGCAGCAGAATGATTACTTTACCACGGATTGTGGCAAAATAGCATACGCGATGATGACACACCATTAATCACAGACAAACAATTTGAAAAGACGCTACTTTCATCTACTGAACAACCGCCCTTTGTGAAGAGATAACCCGAAGCAATGTCCAACAAAATGCATTTCAATCTTCAAAGCTCCCGTTGACACCTATTGTAAAACGAAATACAACATTAGTAGTACTTCATTCAATTCCACGGTAAATTTACGCAAAATCTACTGTACGTACTAAATCAAGAGAACATCCACCATTCCACAACTTTGTATAATTTGCGCATGGATACTAAATGATGTCGTTTATCGTAGCTAATTATTTGTAAATTATATGTATTTCATACGCCAGCGACCACTAGTTGAAGCAACCAGGCGCCAATAGCGTAAGTAATATTACAAGTTTATTTTTTGATCGGTCCACTGGCTACATAGCCCGCCCAACACAGGCACGTGACCGCAAAGGGGCGTGGTCTAAAAGTTAACAAAATCTCGCCGCGCCAGAGTTTCCTCCGCCAGTTCTACCGCAGCGGCGACACCACGCACATCGACTCTGCCACCACCCAAACATCCAGAAATACTGCTACGATTCCATCGTTCGGCCGCGACGGGCCAGTCACCCGCACCAGGACTACCTGGAAAGTGACCTGACAATCTCCGCCACGACTATCGACCGCAACGGAATTGAGGTGATCTAGTCCTACACCTATCGGGAGGAAAGCCTCTGTCGACCACCGCCGAGACATTGTTGGGAAACTCTGTCCACATCCAGGACGCATTCCCAGGGTGAACAAACTAATCTCTAAATTGCACTAACCCCATTATTATTACATTAACAGCGAAAAGGCATAACATCAGCCAAGAACCGCCGTCAGCATCCGCCTCCGACGAAACCTAGACCGTGACAGATTAGCTGATTTTCAATCGATATAGCTCGCTGCTTTGGACTTATGACTTTGATTTTGCTTAGGTTTATTTTTAAGTCTACTGATTTTGATGCCTCATTTAACTCAGATATCACAACAATCGACCTCCTACACCTCGCCATACATAGATTTAACTTAAATAAATAACACAAAAACTGGTTCATTGTTAAGGCCTTCAACCTCTAGTTGAACGAGAACACCACCTACCGACTGCGCCAATTTGTTGTTTTTGTTTTGCAAAGATGGAGTAAACTGAATAGTGGTCAATCAATTTATTTCACTTTCCACCCTAAATCCAGTGGTCAATCATAGTATGTGTTGACAACTTTGATCAACAAACTGCTTTTGGTGGCGGACTTATATCGAGGAGATCCAAAAACAGCCAAAAATTCAATACCAGTCTAACCAGCCTGAACCAAAAACCAGAGCAATCACTACTTTTCTGCTACAAGAGTTTCCAAGATGGCATAAACAAAGTTCCGATGGCATAGCTTGCCAAAGCTGTTTATCATAAAAAGATTTCAGCTTCTTACTGATAGTAACAATTGTTGAATTGCAAAATAAACACCAAACAAGAAATCAGCAACAAACTACGATGCCCTCAGCAGAATGATTACCCTACCACGGATTGTCGCAAAATAGCATACGCGATGATGACACACCATTAATCACAGACGAACAATTTGAATAGACGCTACTTTCATTTACTGAACAACCACCCTTTGTGAAGAAATAACCCGAAGCAATGTCCAACAAAATGCATTTCAATCTTCAAAGCTCCCGTTGACACCTATTATAAAACGGAACACAACACTAGTAGTACTTCATTGAATTCCACGGCAAATTAACGCAAAATCTGTTGTACGCACTAAATCAAGAGAACATCCACCATTCCAGAATTTTGTATAATTTGAGCACTACGCATGGATACTAAATGATGTCATTTATCTTAGCTAGTTATTTGTAAATTATGTGTATTTCATACGCAGGCGTCCACTAGTTATAGCAACCAGGCGCCAATAGCGTAAGTAATATAACAAGTTTATTTCGGTGCACTGGCTACATAGGTCGCCCAACTCTGTTGCAGGCACGTGACCGCAAAGGGGCGTGGTCTAAAAATTAACAAAACTTTGCCGCGCCAGAATTTCTCCGCAACCGCCACAGTGTTAACTACGTGATTGAAATATGGTTATTGGCATACCACCATCAAACCACCCTTAGGAATTGAGTTGCGTCCACATTATCTAACCAAATGTGCTCTCAACGTTCGACTACGACTCTTAATATCAAGCAAAAGTAACGTAGTTTAACTACTATTGAACCAAATTAGTTAGTTAATTTTTTTGATATATCAGCCTAAAAAGACTATTAATGCTGATACTATAGAACCAAAACAAAATAGCATAAGCAATATTTCAATAAAGCTAAGTAAGCCACAGAAACAATGGCAGGCATAACTTGGTCACAGATACAAAAGACACCATTAGCTTTCAAGAATGTCGACTAGAGAACAAATGGCTTTAACTAATATTTGGCCAAACTCTTCTTCCACAATACTGTTCAAGGCAAAATAAATGTAAACTGTAGTCTACAGAAACTTGTAGAGCGTATGGTGAAAGGGCCGCATTTAAAGTTAAAAAAAAAATATTTTAACTTTACCCCCTCCCCCGCCAGTTAGGTAAGTACAGGTAGCTACGCCACTGTTTCTAGATACAACAAGGTCGTTGCAGAGAAGATTATGTGATGAAACTAAATTCATTTAAAATATAAAACCATTTGCAAACTGAAAATATTAATATAATGCAAACCGCATATGTAATTAAATTCCCATTCAATCAATATCTAAGAGACAGAAATATAAAATATAAAACCAATTTACGTCATTTGCAAACTTAAAGTATTAATACAATGCAAACTGTGCTTATTATAGTAATGCTAATTAATATTTCATCAAATCATTGTATATGGCATAGACATTTGTGAAATTATATTAAAGAATAATTGTTTCTAAAAAAAATTAAAATATAAAACCAATTAACGTCATTTGCAAACTGAAAATATTAATATAATGCTTATTATAACAGTTCTAATTTAATTTTTATCCAATCAGTATATATCAGATAGATTATAATGAACAATAATTGTTATTAAAAATAATTGTCTTATTTATTTTACGTTATTAAACTTATATTGAAAACTTAAAGAATTATTGTAATGCAATCCCCGTACTTAGTACACTTACATACGTGATCCCAGTCTCTAAACTAAGAGGATCTAAAGACATACGGGGTATAATGATAGAAGAAGTGAAAGCCTCACTATATAAAATGAAAAATAAAGCACCGGGAGAAGACTCGGTTGTTATCAAAGCTACAAAAGAAGTCTGGTATGTATAGCTATCAAACATGCTGTTGAACATGTGCCTTGCAGATAAAAAAAACACTGTTTTTTTGGAATATACAACTTAATATAATAATAAATACTTAGGACACAAAATACAAATAGGATGGAATCAAAGCAGCCGACAAGTCGACTCCAGGAAAAAAAACCAGAGTAAATCTGCAGCTGACCATTAATGAGAAGCCCATTAAGGCCCACACCATAGCCCTGATGAAGGAGCAGATAAAGAGGATTGACCTCCAGGATGAAGCTCTTACCAAGATTATGATAGAAGCAGAAGCCATCGCTAAGGTCACCACCAGCAAGCCAAAAGATCATCCGGTCTAGTTCTCTTTAAAAAGGTCTGCCGAACTTCCGGTCAAGTCCAACACCGCCTCCAAAGTCAACAAAAAAATGGACTTTTACAAGAACAAGCGAGACACGCCACTCCAGAGAAGGGTTTCATTGTGGCGATAAGCAAGAAAAAGTAGAAGAAGGACGCAGGTGAAGATACTAATAGACCATCAGCCAGCAAGGCCACTAAGGCCAAACCAACAAACTTTGGTCAAGCCTGCAGCTCAGTATTCACACAACGCCCGCTACCCATATAAATGTAACTATCGACCGCGCTATAAACGTGGTCGATGGCATCCGCATGCATCCAAAATCTAAAATGCGAACTTTCGAACTGCTCTTTCATATTGCACAAGCAACAACGTGTGCCACAACACGTTGCAGTTAGGAACTGACCCGAATGCATCGAGGCTATACGTTCTATATCACGATATACTTAAAATACCGTTACTAGTTTCAACCTTTACTAGATCATCATCGGACGGTAATACATCATTACACATTGATAGTCATACAAACAATTTGTTTGTATCACCGTCCAATGATTACCTAGTAAAGGTTGAAACTTGTAACAGTGTTTTAAATGTATCGCAATATAGTACATAGTAAATATAAACAAGTTGTTTGTATCATCGTCCGAGGATGACCTAATAAAAGTTGAAACTAGTAAATGTTTTAAAAATATATTGTGATATAGAACATAGTAAATTTGTTTTATTTAATTAATGATTAAACACTCTGTATTTTGAAAACGGTTTACTTTAGAGAATAACTTTATTAGACTTTGTAACTATCTCATACGACACCTTGTATATGAAAATTATTATTAGAAACAATTCTTCTTTGATAAAATTTAACAAATGTCAAAGCCATATATACTGATTTGATAAAAAATTAATTAACATAGCTATAATAGGCTACTAAATTCATTTTTCAATTAACGTAAATTAGTTTTATTTCTCGATAGGTTTTGTTAACTTTGAAAAACATGCACACAGTTTTTTAAATATTTAATACTAATTTATTATTTATTACCCATGATTCAATGTTACTTATGCTATTACCTTCAACAACTTCTGAATAAAAAACAAAGTATAGTCAGCATTCCTTAATATTTTAGTAACGTTGCAACTTGTTGAAACATTGTTCATAAATATTACAAATAATAAAGGTTCTAATACCTCCTTGTAATGTTAATCATTAATTTAGTATAATGTACTCTATCGATTAGTTTAGATAAGACTTCATTAACGTACATTACTTCGAATTCCGCGACGATGTAGTTTTACAATGTATAAATTTTATGTAATAATTTATACACTTTTGTCTCCGAAGTGACTGGTCACAGTGTTTTGGTTTACTTTAAATAATTTCTTGTGTTAATTCTATTAGTATTTGAAATTTTATTTGATATTATATTTGTTTGTTTTTTCTAATAATAATTAGTATTTTAAAAAGTATTCTGTTGTATGCTGTAACATATTTCATACTGTACCAGTATCAGTAAAATCGTTCAAGCTGAATATTTGTAATGAAATTGCTTATATTATTATCTGAAAATAGTCTATCCTTGTTAAAGGTTGGTTTATTGTAATTTAATACTGTTCCAAGTATTAGGCAATATTTCGGCAAAGTAAGCAAACAATTTTGAATTTATTGCAAAAACCAAGAAAACGTTATGTATCATACAATCAATCATCAATTCTACAATCAGTTTATCACAAAGCAAATGTTAAGAGATATGTGGTTTGATTCATAAGTTTACATCAAAAATCGTTATCCATTACAATTATTGATGCATTCAATAAAAAAAAATTAGCAATAAAATTTACCGAATTGGCTTAGTTAACAAAGTAAATTTTGATAATATTGACTTTACTTCATTGTAATCAAACAAACTAACTAATATAAACAAAAAATACTAAATATAAAAATAAATTTCCACTAAACAAAATTCTTGTAAATGGCAATGCAAAAAAATATTTTTATTCCTTTTCATAAAATGTTTCTACAATAATCTATAAGAATGAAAACATTTTTATTTAAATGGTATTTGAGGATTGAATGACAAAGAGAGATTTAAACCCGGAATTACTAAAAATAAATAAGAATCTTTTAGATCTTTCTTAATCATAAAACGACAAATTTTATTTCCCAGATTTACTAACAATGAATACAAAACTTATTTAAAGAAATTTTCACAATATATGAATGGCAAAATGGGATTATAAGCCCACGAATGATAAATCTTCTATTTTTAAATTAGAGATATTTTCATACTTTCTCAAGTGTTTAGAGAGTTTATTTAAGCAGGGCCGTCGCGAGGGGTATATGCCGCTTTTTATACCATATACAGTAAAGCGTGTTTCTACTAGGATGATTCAAAATTACATGGCAATACTTAGGAACCAAGGTACTTGTAAAGATTTGTCATAAATTACCGCATTCAATTGGTTAAAAAAATAACGCATCACAATAAAATTGCACAAAAAAACAAAGATTAAAGAACCTACAGTTTCCTGGGAATCGCAATTCAATTTGCACGACTACAGTGGTACATTTTTTCTATTTAAGCGTATACACCGGCGCTATATGTCACCATCAATAGATAAGACTTCTACTCATTGTCAATTAATATCACTGTCCTTAACTATTAACTTACGAAAAGAACATGAAACCCGTTTTATCGACAACGTTGACAGGAACAACATCTACCGACTGCGCCAATTAGGCGTCTTACAAGAATTTGCCATATATTTACTTTAGACATTAGCTTACACGTACCAGAATGCATCATTATGCCAGTATTGGCAAGATAAAAAATAAAACAACATGTATTCTTGGATAAATCTAAACTACGTAATGATCAATCATCGTATTGACAATACCAATAAGATGTGTCCAACAGTATCTACACTTATTTAATTTACAAAAATGACAAGAAATCGTTTAATTGACAACGCCATCAACTTTTAAGTTAAGCGAGAACATCACTTACCGACTGCGCCAATTTGGTGTCTCACAAGAATTTACCAAATGTTTCCTTCAAAAAAGCTTAAACGTACCAGGATGCAACATTGTGCCAGTGTCGGCTAAGATTTTCATCAAAGATAGAATTAACAACGGCAATCTAGAAACTGATCACGAAGGGATGTGTCTCTTAAATCTAAACTGTTCCTTTGACAAACACCAAGTTGAACGAGAACATTACCTACTGACTGCAAAAATTTGGTGTTTTATAAGAATTTGCCAGATAATTGTTTCAAAAATAAATTAGCTTAAACGTACCAGAATGCAATTTCATGCCAAGATTGTAAGATTTTCATCAGAAATAAAATTGAACAACGGCAATTGAGGGACTGCCCACTGACGAATATGTTTTTGGTCAAATCTAAACTATGCAATAGTCAATAACCAAATTGACAGTGCCACCAATATATGTTTAACAGTAAAAACTACGGCATTTGAAAACTGGTACCCAACAAACCTAAACTAAGCAATGGTCAATCATAGTATATACCAACAAACTGCTTTTCGTGGTAAACTTATATCAAAAAGAACCAAAACCAAATGAAAACCTTAACTGAGAGTGTACTTAATGATAAATACGACTCAAATCAAGAAACCTGTAACAATGTTTTACTACCATGAGCCAAAAAACAAAAGCAGTCGTCGCTTTATTGCCCCGAGAGTCTCTAAAGTGGTAAACCAAAGCTCTAATGGCATAGCCTGCCCAAAGCTGTTTATCATAAAATAATTTCTCTTTCCTATTAATAGTAGCAATTAAAGCACAAAATAACCATCAACAAACAATTTACGGTACAGCAGAGTGATGACCCTACTACAAATTGTCGGAAATGGCATAAGCAACAATAAAATTGAAGTCATCTAAAAACGCTACCCCATCACCAAAAGAGATTGCAACGTCTAAATTGAACAAGAACACCACCTACCGACTGCGCCAATTCGTTGTTTTTAAAAAACACATCAGCTTAAACGTACCAAGATGCAACATTGTATCTGCTAAGATTTCTCTCTAAGATGAAATTGAACAAAGGCAATCACAAGACTGCCCACCGACAAGTATGTCTTCGGACAAATCTAATCAATCACCGTACCGACAGTGAAGACTAGTACCCTATAAACCTAAACTGAACAGTGGTCAATCAATTTGTTTTACCCTCCACCCTAAATCCAGTAGTCAATAATAGAATGTATCCACAATTTTGATCAACAAATGTTAGTTGGTAGCGTACTTGTATCAAGAAAATGTAAAAGCAGCTATAAACCTTAAACAACAATGCTTCTGTTTAATACCAGTCTAACCAGCATGGCCCAAAAACGAAAGCAATCACTATTTTTCTGCTACAAGAAATTTCAAGATGACAAAAACAAAGTTCCGATGGCATAGCTTGCCAAAACTGTTTATGATAAAATGATTCCTGCTTCTTACTGATGGTAACAATTGTCGAATTGCAAAATAAACACCAAACAAGAAATCAGCAACAAACTACGGTGACAAGCAAAAGAATAATTAACCTACCACGGATTGTTGCAAAATAGCATAAGCAACAATAACAGCCAATAATCACAGACGTACAAATTACGTTCATCAAATGACTTTCATCTACTGAACAACCACCCTTTGTAAAGATATAACCCAAAGCAATGTCCGAGGAAATGGTAGACAAAATGCATTCCAATCTTCAAAATTCCCGTCGACACCTATTGTAAAACTTTAATAACACTTTATTCAATTCCACGGTAGAACGCAAAAAACAAACTTTAGCGCAAAATCTGCTGTACGTACTAAATCAAGAGTACATCCACCATTCTATAATATTGTATAATTTGCGTACTATGCATGTATACTAAATAACTCCGTTTAACGTAGCTAGTTATGGGTAAATTGTGTGTATTTCATACGCCGCCAACCACTAGTTACAGCAACCAGGCGCCAATAGCGCAAAACTGTGGCAAAAGTTGAATGAAAACATTATTTACCGACTGCGCCAACTTGGTGTCTTATAATTTCCAAATGTTTCCATTAAAGGCAATCTGCCTAATATAACATGGATTTGTTGACTACATGAAAGTCTTTTTACACGATATACCATAACAAGCCAATACGCATGACCGGTTATTACGATAATGAGCAAGACTAATTAGAATGAGTTATATACGCATTTATATAATAGTCACTAAACCTGGTCGTAAAGAGTATTATTACGTGCTCACTATGGAACCCAGAGACAACAATCAAGCTCCTATACCTTGCTATCTAAAACAAATGCCATCAAAAATCTGTCCATCCACCAACTGCGCCATTTCGGTGCATACCAGGAAAAACTTTTTTTGAAAATTGGCTAACTTTGTTTGTGTCACCAAACTGCATCATACATGATATCCACCAAAGAAAATATATTCTACTTACCGACTGCGCCATTTCGATTCCTATGTCTAACAAGATTCTAGCTAACAAACAATTTGAAGAGAAATATTAGCTTTAACAAACCAGGACCAGACAAAGCATTTCAATAAACGACTGCGCCATTTTGATTCCTATGCCGAACAAAAAAATCAAAAAATGTAATAAGACGCAACACTGAGTTAGGTTACCATGCGTTTTCTATATAATTTCCTTCAAGTAACAAATTAAAATGAAACCTTTGCGCTACTTTGTTTTCAGCTAACATAATGCGGGTTCATAACCAAATTGTAGCAGATATGATATCCATAAAAAAATAAACAGCAAGAGTCAAAGATTGCATAACCCGATAAATCTGGACAGTGTAGCGACTAACCGCAGTATAGTAACAAAAACAGTAGCAACAGTTGCAAAAACCTACTACGTCAGTGTTAACGACGTTACCTAAATGTGTCTTTCGCATACCACCATCGAGCCACCTATGAGAACTGAACCAACCTTAGTTAAATGTTCTACTAATGTGCGACTACTACTCTTAACATCAAACAAGAAACCAGCAACAAAGTTTAACCAACCAAGTTAGTTTAAATTTTTGACATATAAACCTAAAAAGACTATTAATGCCAATGCTATAGAGCCAAGAGGGAGAATGTTATCTACCACAAAACAAGCCCAAAATGGCATAAGCAATAACTTTATGAAGCAACTATTTATGCTACGAGAACGATGGCAAACATAACTTAGTCACAGATACATATGACACCAGCTTTGTTGAAACTTCTTCAGGAATGTCAACTGGAAACCAGCTTAAGATCAAAGGCAACCTTGGTTAAGGGTACCTACAAATCCTAGCTACGCCACTGGCCGCACACAACGCATAAAAGGTTGCGACGGCTCTGTATTTAAGAACGCACGATAAATATCCTGCATTACTAAAAATTAATATATGTTCATTGTTTGTACTTGCAAATGAAATTTGTTAAATAATAAAGAAGAAACTACATAATAGATATTTATATTTTTTATTAATGGCAAAACAAGATTCAAAGTCCGTAGTCCCAACAGAAATGCGTGCTCGTAAAAACTTTGCAGATATATCATTAATTCAAAAATATTATTCTTTCTCAATGTTGAAATAAAATAATTTTGTAAAACAAGAATTATTTACAATGAAAGCGGAATATCAAAGCCCAGCATATTTTATCAATATTCATGTTTTCATTTTCAAATGTAAATTACTACTAAAACAGAAAATACTTTCAAATAGTTTTTATTCACATGCAAATTTACAATTAATTTTAAACAATTTTAAAACAAATTTCTATAGATGGAATTTTATTCAGAGAAAATGTAATTTTTCTATGAATAGCAAAAAGTAAGCTTCGATTCTAGGATTATTGAAAATAGATATCCAATTAAAACATATTTCTTAGTATCCCAGAGCTATTAATTGGAGTGCCTACAACACCTACAGTAGTAAATGTAAGATTTAACCATGTATTGAATGGAGCACAGAAATAGGGTAGAAGAAAAGTTTGAAGCCGTTTTAGATCAAAATTAGTATTGTAAAAATTAAAAAGGTTAAGTGGAAGAGCAGACCCTGTCTGAACTTTGCCTTTTTCTATGTATATGATTTGTATATAATAGAAATAAAGTATATTATTATTATTATTATTATTATTATTAGTTCGTTCGTTACAACTCTTTTAACAAAAACATAACACAACAAAAACATACTTCGTAGTATAATTAAACTTATAATTCAATATATTCATTATAGCATATATTAAAACAAATATCCAATTAAAACATATTTCTTGGATCCCAAAGTTAATTAATAATATTCAACGAATTTTCCAATACTTTTAACAAAAATATAACTCAGTAAAAATCATGTTCCGTGGTACAATTAAAATTATATTTCGCTGATTGTAATTTTAATTATCTTTATTTTAATTTTAATTATAAAGATGTTTAAATAAAAATCTTTATAAATGTAAATCTGCATTTTTCCTCGGGATAGAATTTCTAACAAAAAAATTGTGAAAAACTGTAATTGTATTTTATATCTAACTTTCTATAGAATTAGTTTATATTGTTTATGATATAATTAATATTTTTATTATTGATTTGGTGAAACAATTTTATATTCTACATTGTTACTATCGATTTCGATAATAAATGTAAAACAAAATAAATAATTATTCTCTTAAAACCTGAAATTTACTCTGATCACAAACCTGAAATAACTGACATGTGTGATGCAAATTACAGTAAAATGTTAAGCATCAATAAGAACTTCATCAATCCACAAAGTGATAACATCGTGATAAACTTAAGCCATTAACAATTTTAAGAAAATTAGATTTAAAAATAATTGCAAATTGTATCTATTAATAAACAAAGTTGAATAAATATAATCAAACAAAAGTATATTTTTTCCATAAAACAATTCTACTCTAATAACATGTAAAGGCCATGAACTAGAGATGAAAGAACACACAAGTTTTCATGCTCAATAATATGAAGTTAATTGCAGGAAAACATAAATTTCAAGTCGTTGATCAAAGAGATCAAAGATACAAACACAGATCAAAACAAAGTCTACTAAAAATACAATAATAAAGCAACCGTTAAAGTACACCTGTAAAATCATACAACATCTCTATTATATTAGAAAGCAAATATTAAAATGATTGCACAAAAATGTATCATTTTAAAATAAAGTTTATTCCGACCACAAATTTCCAATACTGTATCAAAATCAATAACTTTTTTAAATTGAATCGAAATTGAATTTGTTTATCAATTCTATTTTTCGCCAGTATGTTCAGAAATAATCAATCTATTTTATGTTAAACTCTTCAATTTTTCAATGTTAAATAGTTGTACACAAAATTAATTTATTAATTATAAACACATAATACAATTAATTATAAAAATAAATTGAGAAATAAGCTCGTTAGAGTTGCGCGTTGATATTCTCAGTAGTATCTTCTTTAGTTGCAATACATCGTGGTATTAAAATTCATTCTTTAAAGAACATACACTTCCCAAATTATATTCACGCGCCCGGGTAGCCTCGGGCGTACGAACATCAAAAACAGAATCGGTCAGCAAACCAAACTCAGAAATAATATACGTAGATATATGCAGGTAGGTATTCTAATGGTTAATATACGTATATTAACCAACGGTAGAAAAAAAGGAAAATATTAACGTATAATATACAAATATACATATCTTACGTGTACAAGAAATGTATATTATACAAATACACATATACGCTTTTTACACCATATATACATTGTTTTCTTCATATAAAATCAGCTCCAGAGCTCCAGACCTCTTCAAAAACAAGAAAAGAAGATCAACAAGCTCAACAAGTTTATCGTAGTAAAGTCTGAGCGGATCGACATCCACAAAGACGACCTCAAACAGATCTGGCTGGACTTTAAAGAACTTGAGACGCGCAATGATATCACGAGATCCAGAGTCCAAAGCAGCCACATCGAGACGGACATCATCTAAACCACCACATCAACTGGCAATCCGCTGGGTGCCCCTTAGATGACCTTGATCACCACCGCTGCAGCTTCCGACAACGTCACCCACTGCAATCAACAAGCACTTCCTCCGGCTCCATCCGAAGCCGCCCGAAGAAGGATGCCGGTAACAGAAGTTCAGCTAAAATTCATCCTGGTGGGCAATTAGAAAAAGTTGAAGAAGAAAAAAATGAGCACGGGTGAGTCATCTTTAGCTATCCGACCCATCACGTCAGATGCCTTCAGTACGATCAACGTCATGCACCCACTTTTGCCTGCAGATTTATGAGCTGCAATCGTTTACTGCAAAAACCACGAAGTGTTTTATTACACTTTTCAGTTAGGGTTAGGAAAAAACTCTAAAATCCGTTATAAGGAACGTACCCAAATGCATCAAAGCTAATACAATAGCAGAACTAACCGCTCTAGAGTACGCACCCTTAACTGTTAAACGTTTTACCTATGTGCTACGTTCAGTTGCCCCAAAAAGCAAAAAGTCGAGAGATCATGTCTCTCAAGAATATGTGAAACCTCACGGTCTTTATATGTTTGCATGAAACGTGCAAAAGCCCATCAACTCCAGTTGCAGCATGTAGCAAAATACGCCAAGCACTGAAAGTTACAATAACTGTCCAGCTATCTCAAGCTGAGAGCTAGCCAAATTCTTTAGAAAAACCGGCAAATTCCAGCTCCTTCTCGGAGCACACCCAATGCTCGCTAGGAGAAATTCTATGCGCAAACAACGGGAAAAAAGACGCAACAAGTCAATATTTTAGTTAAAAATCAGCTTCTTCTACGTTTGGCACAAACAAGCAAAACTGATTTTAAAAAGATCTTTCTTTTACCTCCTAGGTTAAAAACTAGTAGTAATATAGTTCTCCACAAATTCTTCATATTCCATTTTACAGTAAGATTATTTTCAGTAATGCAAGAAGGTCAATGCAGCACAAGATGCAAACTTTTAAGATTTCAATTAGGGGAAGTTTAATTGGTAAGCCCTTGTAAAACTGTATCCGACACTTTGCAAGTCTTAAGAACGATTTTTTTCCCAAACAAAAAAAAGTTGTAATTATGCTCTGGACTTTCCGCTCAACCGTCTGGGTGTTTATCAAAAAAAAATTTCCTTACAAGCTTTAGAAATTTTTTGATTACAAACAGCTGTTTGGGCGCGTGGATACTCCTGTTCAAATTACTCAATGGTTATCATGATTTGGAGTGACCCACCCATTTACCCAAGTGTGTCATTAAAAGATTAGAGTATCACGCTAAACACAAAAAAACAAAATATAAAAACATTAGTGATCCCCATGATTCTCTACGGCGCCGAATCATGGACAATGAAAGCCCAAGATCGAAGAAAAGTTGATGCTTTTGAGCTTTGGTGCTGGAGAAGGATACTTAGAATCCCGTGGACGGCTAGAAGAACCAATGTATCCGTTCTAGCCAAAATAAACGAACCACAACGGCTATCAAAAATCGTATACTCGCGGAGTTACTTCGGTCACATTCAACAAAGACCCAGCAAAAATCTGGAACGGCTCATAGTACAGGGCAGAGTAGAAGGTTCTAGGCCAAGAAGTAGATCTCCTCAACGTTGGGCTGATCAAGTAAAAAAAGCCACCAGCTCAACAGTCTATGATGCAGCAACACGGTCACGCAATAGAGAAAGATGGCGTAGCGTCATCAAACGGGCCACAGCTAATTGAAATGACATATCAGTCATGGTCACGACTCCTCTGACAAGAGGAAATACGAAGAAGAAGAAGAGTCATTAAAAGATTAGAGTCATTATCTCATTCTTTAACATATAGACTTCTAACGCTTACAAAGAAAAAAAAAAATTTTTTTGATAATTACTATAATTTTGTGTGACCCATTTATCGGTTTGGAATTGGAAGTTTGTCTTCTTTGTAAGCGTTAGAAATCTCTTTGTTCAAGAACAAAGAAATGATATTCAATCTTTTGATAACCAACACTTGGGCGGGTGGGTGGGTTACATCAGATTATAATTACTTATAAGTAGTTTGAACTAATGCCCATCCGCCCGCCCAAAAGTATGTTATCAAAAAATTAGTAGTTTTTCATTTTTGTATGCATTTGAAGTCTCTTTATATAAGAAAGAAGAGGTGATATCCAATCTTTTAATGAATAAAACTTAGGTCGGTAGGTAAAACCAGCAAGTAAATTGAACTAGAGTGTACACCCACTCGCCCAAAAGTTTATCAAAAAGTTAAAAATGTCTCTTCTTTGCAAGCGTTAGAAGTCTCTTTATCTAAAAAAGAAGAAATAATATCCAGTCTTTTAATAACCAACACTTAGACAGGCAAGTGGGTCACTCTAGATCATAACTACCAACGACTAGTTTAAATTGAAGTGTCCTCCCCCCGGCCCAAGAATTTGTTATACATTTTTTTTCTTTTTTACGAGCATTAGGAGTCTCTTTGTCAAAGAACGAGAATGTAAATCCAATCTTTTAATGACCAACACTTGGGCGAATAGGTGGGTCACTCCAGATTATAAGAATCAGCAAGTAGGTTGAACTAAATTGTCCACCCAACGATCCAATTGTTAGTTATCAAGAGATTAGAAATATCTCTAATTTGCAAACGTTAGAAGTTTCTATGTTAAAAGATTCCCTCTTTTGATCTTTAATAAATAACACTTAGTGAGTAGGTGAGTCACTCCAGATTAAAATTTCCAGCAAGTTGTTTAAACTGAAGTTTCCAATAACTCGCCCAAGTGTTTGTCCAAAAAAAAAGGAATTTTCAATATTTTAATGACCAACACTTAGGCGAGTGTTTGAGTCACTCCAGATCACAATTACTAGCGAGTAATTTAAACTACAAGACCCACTCGCCCACCCAAGAATTAGTTATCAAAAAAACTAGAAGTTTCCCGTCGCAAGCTTTAGAAGTCTCTTTATCCAAGAAGGAAGAGGTGATATTCAATATTTTGGTGACCAAGACTTGGGCGGGTAGGTGGGTCACTCCAGATTATAATTACCCACCCGTCCAAGTGTTTGTAACAAAAAGATTTAAAGTTTTTCCTATTTGCAAGCGTAAGAAGTCTCTATGTTAAAGGAGGAGATGATAAATCCAATCTCTTAATGACTACTAAAAATAATATTTTTGTTCCATGTTCCAAGTGCTTATGCTTGTGTTGCTACCTCACAGCTGCTTTTTAATATGTACCTGTAAATTAATCACTATATAATATATACTACCCGTTAATTGAGAGAATGGAGGCGCTGTAGATACTGATTAAGCCTAGTATCTGGTCCACCCACACTCTCATATTAAATAATTATGGTTTACATGGACACTAATCATGTATTAGACTAATGTCCTGAATTAGTAAATGCCATAATTTCTTAAAAATGTTCTGTCGGAGCTGGGGCTCGAACCTGCGACAATTTATGCGCCGAAATTCGAGTTAGGCGCTTTACCCAACTGAGCCACTCTCCGGATTACTATTTATTACTTTGAACTAAAAAATAATTACCAGCAAATAGTTCAAACTAGAGCCCGCCTAAGAGTTTCTTATAAAAAAATTAGGAGTTTCTTCTCTTTGCAAGCGTTAGAAGTCTCTTTATCTAAGAAGGAGGAGGTAATATCCAATGTTTTGATAATCAACATTTGGGCGGGTTAGTGGGTCACTCAAAATCATGATTATCATTGAGTTCAAACAAAAGTAAACA
This sequence comes from Tachinus rufipes, assembly GCA_963932245.1. Classification (NCBI taxonomy): domain Eukaryota; kingdom Metazoa; phylum Arthropoda; class Insecta; order Coleoptera; family Staphylinidae; genus Tachinus; species Tachinus rufipes. The sequence goes on along the minus strand of OZ010750.1, from coordinate 63,814,192 downwards.
CCCACCCACCCAAAAGTTTGTTATCAAGAAACTAAAAGTTTCTCTTTTTTGCAAACTTTAGAAGTTTCCATGTCCAAAAAAGTGGTTGAAACACTCCAGATTTTAACTACCAGCTAGTAACTTAAATTGGAGTGTCCACCCACCCACCAAAGTTTCTCTTCTTCTTCAAGCTTTAGAAGTTTTTTTGTCAAAGAAGATGATAAGAAGTGTAAACTGTAGTACCCAACCACGCCCCCCAATGGTTTTTAACAAAAAATTAAAAAATTCTATTTTTTTGCAAACGTTAGAAGTTTTTTTGTTCAAAAAAGAAGAGGTGATTTAGAATCTTTTTTTGACCAACACTTAGACGAGGGGGTGAGTCACTCCAAGTCATAATTACAAGCAAGTAGTTTAAACTGGAGTCCCCACCCACACGCCCAAGTTTCTGTAATCAATAGATTGAAAGTTTTTCGTTTTTGCAAGCGTTAAAACAAAATAAAAAACTTGAAGATCTAGTGTTTATTTTTTGATGACCAACACTTGGGTGGGTTACTCCAGATCCTGATTATTAGCAAGTAGTTTAAACTGAAGTGCTCAACCACAACCCCAATTTTTGTTATTAAAAGGTACACCTTTTTGCAAGCGTTAGAAGTCTTTTTATCCAATAAAAAGAAGGTAATGTTCAATATTTTGATGACACTTGGATAGGTGGGTGTATCACTCCAGATTACCAGCGAGTAGTTTAAACTAGAGTGTCCACCTACCCGCCAAAATATTTGTTAGCTTATCCTATTTGTAAGCGTTAAAAGTCTTTTTCTCCAAAAAAGAAGAAGATCTTTTGATGGCAAAAAGATTCCAAATTTTTTCACCACCATTGCTAATACTACTTTTCATCTCAACAACAAAAGCCATCGTGGCAAGTTTTTAAGTTCCCTTAATTCGGCTTTAATGTTCTGCAATAATTGAAAAAATGTTTATTAAAACGTAAAGATTGTTAAAACTCAGTAAAGAGCAATTACTAACTGGTTATCAGGACAGACTCTTGCTTTTTCTTGGTTAGTAATGAAGAATTGTATACATGTGAGGATGTATTGGTGTACTACAATAAAATCTTCCGATAAAGAATTTTTTAAATAGTTCTCAGCTAGAATATCTGATATGATTGATTCATTACTACATTTAATCGGCATGTTATGATTAAAAATGACTATTATTGTAATTAAACTTGCAAATGTTGTAGAAATGAAGTAAAGAGCTTTTATTTTGATTTTTTATAAATTGTGCATTGACTTCAAAAAAATAAAAAAATATTTCCTCCTGTGCCAACAATCACTGTGTATTGATTTAATAAGTAATTAAACAAACGTAATAATTCTTCTCTGATTGTCGTCTTTCAGTTTTATCATCAATTAATCCAATCCTTTAACTTCTATATAGATGTTGATTTAGTAAACTCTCAAGATAATCAAACGGATTGCGAACCAATGATTAAAGTATATTTAAAATTGAGATATAATTCCCCATTCCATGGATTATAATTACAATTGATTAATTGAATTGTAATCAGCGCTAGTAAGACTAAAAATAAACCAGTTTCAATAATAACTTTGATTGTTAGATTTAATTACACCAGTAAGCTGACTAGTCCGAAATAGGAATTTAATTCGAGTGGCAGATTAGGTTGAATAAGACAGTAAATTGGAGATGTTGTCAACTAAGCCACAACTGTCTTCTAACTCTTTATTGAAAGATTTTAAATTGCAATTCATATTTCCCAACGTCGCAAAACGAACTAATTTAATTAATTCAACCAAAATTGATATCAACTTCCATTCGTAACACATTCCAAAATAAATTCGTTTGTATTAAACATCATTGTGTTTAATGGTAGCTATTAGAAACCTTGAGTACTTTTAAGAGCTTTTTTAATCAATTTAGGTATGTTGGAAGTAAATTATCAAACCGCAACTTATTGCGTCTGAGTTTGCAGCGTGGGCTTAAATCTAGACGTAATTCCGTTGGAATGGTTGATTATTGTATTTCAGAGAATTGTGGTGTGTTGTATTGTAATGTCTTTGTCTTAAAGTTACAAAAGCTATATCTCTTATGTGAATTCAAATTGCATTTAACAATTGGTTAAATTTCTATAGGCTTAGGTATGTTAGTATAAAATATATTTTGGTTAAATTTATTGACAATTACAAAAAAGCTTTTTTACTGATATTGCAAAATTAACTATTTATACAACAATCTGCAATCCTTCTAATTGAATCTTGTTAAATCGTAGGTCGGAATGAAATAGTTTGGATTAAATTGTAACTTCTTAACTTTGAAACTGTTCAAATAAACGCAACCAGTTATCACACATAGTAATTAAATGTTCAACTTGTAAACTTGCTGTGACCCAGTAATTTGAATGATCAATATTTCAAATGATTTAAGATCTTTAAATAATCAATAAATAAATGATTAGAAATTTAAAAGGTTCTACATATATATGCATAATTATTAGAATAATTAGCGAGCTTTTTTTGTTTTTTTTTTTTTAATATGAAAATGTGATTTTTAGAATTACTTACAAAATACCTCCTAAAATCATATTTGTTAAAACTATCACATTGAAGATTTAAGCAGTCAATGAACATTGACCTTGAATAGTGGATTATAAAATAATGAGTTTAAGAGCTGTGTTGATAGTCCGGTTAAAAAAATTGGGCTCAGAGAAGTAGGTTTATCAATTTGTGATATTGATCAACAAATTAGCAAAAGTGTTGATACAATAGCTTGATGATGTTGGCGTAGATGGATTTGAGGGATAGAAACAGAGATTACGACGGCTTGTCGCTCTCCGAGACCAAGAGCAATTAGAGATGTTTGGAGAGGCTTAACCTAACCAAGGAATCTCTGTTCAATCAGTTTGTCAAAAAATTCAATCATTTGGTTTTAAATCAAGTAACTCCTTACCATAAAAGGGGACGTATCAAATAGTGCAATGAGAGACTACATTGAGTCGATCAACGGAAGCAACAAATCAAGATTTTGTTTGTATGGCCAAGATGATCGCAAGACGGTTAGACATCGCCAAAAAAACCAAAGAAACTAAACCAAACTACATAAAGTGTAAAGGCACTCCAACACAATAGGTAATGTAAATGCTGATGATGAACCCCCAAGATGTGTTTACATGCACCCTGGACCGCACTACCCCTAAAAAGAGATACTAAAAGCAAGTACTGGTATAACAACTCGGGCTGTAGACAGGCAAAGGAGACAATGATTGCCACAAATCCCAAATTTGTAATCCCTACTTAGAAACAAAAAGTTATAGTAGACAAACTAAACAAAGCCAAAAACGTGTGACCCTTCAACAAGATAGATAACGCACATCTACTTCTATAGACCTGCAAACTGGTCTCAGAAGAACTTATGGAGCTCAAGTTTGTACGGAAACCATTAGAAAAAGTTTGCAAAAAAACAATCTAAGATCCAGAAAGCCAATCCAAAATCCACAATTGACTTACAAAAGAAACGTTTGCCCAACTACATGTAAATTGGAGGATGGCTCAGTGGTCCTCAGTTCTTTTTAGCAACAAGTTGATGTTTTGATGGTCAATTTTGAATTTGAGTATGTATAAGTAAACGTCACCGTGCAAAAACTAGTCCAGAAGGTAGACAAGTTTGGAGAAGGATTCAACATAATATGGAATGACATCTCTTTTAATACTCAAACAAATCTTGTTTCCATTCCTAGAAAAACAGTCATGCTTACCGATGCATAGAGGACGTTCTTACAAACAATATAGTACTTGCTAAAGCCTTTATAGATTCTTAATTTATGTTCCAACGTGATAATGTAAAACCACAAGAACAAAACGCTTCCTAAAAGAACACCAAATTGCGCTTACTAAGAGTATAGATGTTTACTTTTACAATGCAATTAGAACAATATCCATTACATTTTGTGATAAAAACTCAATAGCTGCTGCTTGAGAATATAGGTTGAGATTTTCAAACCGGCGACTACTAGACCAATGAGTGCAGCAACGAGTAACCAACTTTCCCAAAATTGTGTGAAAATAACAACATAAAACAAGAATTTTTCAGTAAAATGTACTTCACTAAAATATTGGTTCTAAACCGTTAACATTTCATAACAAGAAGAATGAATTCTTTCAAAAATTGTTGCTAACTTGTCGTTCAATAATTCAAGAACTGAATATATCATTTAAATTACTCCATTCAAGCAGATAAAGAATCAACCTGTCAATCAAGTCCCCTTCCCCTTCCCCATTTTCTGCAAATTTGCTAGTATTATGGAATCCAATTTATAAACCCAATATAAAGCCAAAAAGGTCAGTAGTCTTTGCATGTTATTTAATTTCTAGCAAATAACAACACATCTGTTGCTCCCCTCCCACCCAACTATCATTCTAAGCCTAAAAACAACTGTTTATTATATAATGAATCGACCCTCAACATTTGACTTACAGATGTGCTGACGTTTTTGCAACTATCATTTATACCTGTCAACGTGTCAATCCTAGAAACTGTCTCATACAATCCCCCCCCCCCCTACCCCTAGATGTGGTAGCTGTTTCTCAAGCTCTCTCTCCAGAATCAAACATTAATTCCCCGTTGCCCGTTACAACCATAGTACAATCGACAGTTGATAAAGGAGACATTTTAAAGATGCGCGCGTTGTCGGTGCTGAGCTGCCAATCACCAAGCTTATGATGCAAATTATCACAAAATTGGTAGAAATCTAGTTTTTTTGTGACTCACAAAGAAACTAGAAACCAGTGGAGCAGGCAGGCTTTCGAAAAGGTTTCGGCTGAGCAGACCACCTACAAACAATCCAAACACTTATCGAGAAGACAACAAAATACAATATCCTAATACGTATAGCATTCATAGACTACCACAAAGCGTTCAACAGTGTCGAGACTTGGCCATTCTTGTCGGCAATGAACGACGCAAGAATAGACTCGAGATATACCGCTCTAATGGAAGACATCTACAAAGAAGCCACCTTTCACGTAAAAATAAACGGTGACCTACACACGGGAAAAATAAACCTCAACAAAAGGGTACGACAAGGGGACCCGATTTCCCCCAAATTATTTACTGCAGCCATTGAAAAGGTTTTCAAACAATTAAACTGGTACGAGAAAAGCATTAAGATCGACCTAACTCACTTAAGATTTACGGACAACATAATTCTAACAAACACTAACATCGAAGAATTAAAAATTATGATAGAAGAACTAAACAACCTGTCCAAGCAAATAGGGTTAAAAATGAATCTAAAGAAATCAAAAATTATAACTAGTAGCCCTCAGGAAATGTCGATAGATAGCACAATAGAAAAAGTACAGCAATATACATATCTGGAGCATACAATTAAAATTGGCAAAGTAAATCAAACTCAGAATCCAACTGACATGGGCCGCCTTTGGAAAGCTCAGCCATATTCTAAAAATTCAAAAAGCAATGGAACGTGCGATGCTGGAAATCACTTTAAGAGACAAAGTGCGTAACACAGATATCCGGACAAAAACAAAATAATAGACGTCATGGAAAGAACAGCGGAACACAAATGGCAATGGGCAGGACTCGTGGACAGAAAAAATACAGAAGAATGGACCTACAAGATTACTTTCTGAAGACTCCGGGAAACAAAAAAAATCACGGGAAGACCCCAAACGAGATGGATCGATGACATAAAGACGATAGCAGGAAAACAGTGGATGAGAACAGCAAACAACAGAAAAACATGGAAAAGAATGAAATAGGCCTATATCTAACAATGGAAGTATGAAGGCTAATAACAAGAAAAGAAAAAAAAGTTGTACAATAACAACTAAGAGAGCGTCGCAGATTGGTTTTCTTCTAATAAAAGCTCTCCTTCCGCCTCCGATACTGAGACATGCATGACTTAATATTTAAAACAAACACTACTAGCAGGGGTATTTTGTAATTCAATTAATAAACCCCCGTCCCAAATTAGGTCACTAGAAGTCAGCCTTTGCAAATAAATAGCAGCATCTGCTCCCCCCCCCCCCCGCAACTATCATTTAAAACCCAAAAACAGCTACTTATTATCTAATAAATTCGCCCCTCAATCTTCATTCACATCCAAATGTCATCTGTTAATCCCCCCCCCCCCCCCATATAGTGTCATTCAAGAGCCTCGCCTCATTACTTCTTTGTTGCAACAGTTATTTGTACCTCTGTCATCTTGTCTAATCTAATCAAACTTCTAGCAGCAAAAGGCAAAAGAAATCCTCATTGCCCCCCCCCCCTCTCATTCGCCGTTTAAAACTTCCTGAGCGGACGAGCGGCGTAAAAGCTTAATCCAATATCTTGATACTTGATAACAAATACTTAAACGAGTGAGCAGGGTACACTATTTTAAACCACCCTATCAGAATTCATAAACCGTGTGACAGCGCCGTACATAGTGCCCGGCAAGTCCCGAGGTGCGGGGGTGGGGCCCAAGGAATTTTTGGGGCCCCAAATGTCATGATGCAAAAGACCCAAAAATAAGTTTATTAAAACCTGGGAGGGGGGTATAAAAATATAATACACATTTTTGTTTTTCAAAAACCGACTAGAGGGCCTTCTTCACTGTTTTGCGGAAAGGTCTTCAAATCCTAGCTACGCCACTGCTGTGTGACTCGCCCAAATGTTAATTATCAAAATGTTGGTTTTTGCACCCACCTCTGATATATTAGTAGCAACTGGGTTTGTTCTGTGTAAGAATGATTCAATATCTAGTTAACAAACACTTGGAAGAATGAGAGCTATACACCATTCTAAGCCACTCTTCCGCATTACATAAATTGTGTGCCCCGCCCACCCACCCAATTATTACTTATCAAAATTTTGATTATTGCAACTACCTCTGACGTCTTAGTAGCTATTTATTCTGTGTAAGAATGATCAAACATCTTGATAACAAGCACTTGAGTGGGTGGGCAAAGTACACCGTTCTAAACCACTTTTCCAAAACTGTGTGCTCCGTTCACCTACTCAAGAGTTAGTTATCAAAATGTTAGTTTTTACGCCCACCTGTGACGTCGTAATAGCAACTGCGTTTATTCTGTGTAAAAATGATAACAAATATTTGGGCGGGCGGCACTATTCTAAACCACTCTTTCAAAATTCATAAACTGTGTGCCCCGCTCACCCTCCCAAGTGTTAGTTGAACACCCAAGCAATATATGCCATATGAAATAAAAGTTCTTTGATTAAAATGAACAAATGAAAAATCGCTTATCTTCAAAATTGAAAACCAACAAGAACAAGTGGTGACAGAGAAGAATCGGATTAAATTCATTATCCAAAATGTCTAACTTTACAACCAATTGGTACCTAAGCCAAATCTTCTAGATCAAGTAGTCCTGAATGTAGGCTACAAAGTAATTCCAGAAATTGATACTGCCAAATTAAAAGTGGCACTAAAACAGATGAAGGATCGGAAGACCCCAGTAAAAGATCGCCATACATAAAAAGTGTTGAAGACTGGAGGAAAAACTTTGGAAAAGGCATTGATCACTCTTCTCAACTGATGCTTGAAAAAGGAAAAAGTTTTCGATACCTAGAGGAATGCCAAGGTGATAATTCTCATCAAAAAGAGTGACCAAACCAACAACAAAAATTATAGACCAATCAGTCTTTTGTCCGTTTTGTACAAACTTCTTACTAAAATTAGAACTAACCACTTCAACTATTACCAGCCCATAGAGCAAACCAAAGCGGCTATAGTACAACAAACCACATTCAAACAATGCGTACTCTTATTGAGAAATGTACAGAGTAAAATATAAAAGACTTACAATTTGGTTGAAACATGGGCGATACTAAAGGCAATGAGAAATGAATCAAGATATACCAACCTCATTAAAGACATCTAGAAAGGCGGTACACTCCATGTCAATATAGACAAAAACTGAACAACAAAAAAGATCCCAATATAGAGAGAGGTAAGACTACTCCGACATTATTTACCCTGGCATTAAACGTTTGTAAAAACTTGACATAGCAGCAAAAGGGAGTCAACATAGACCAAAGATTCTTGAACCATCTCCAATTCGCCGACAACATTGTAATCATGAGCACCGACCAAGAAGATTTTAGGACTATGATGTGTTAACTGAAGGAAGCGACACAGAAGATAAGCCTAAAAAAAATCTCAAAAAAACAAAGATTATGAGCCCATACAACATCCATGTCACTATTCAAGAGATGGAAGAATATTTTGGACACAACATCAACTTAGGCCAAAACAATCATATAGCCAATATAAAAAAAAAGAATCATTTTAGCATTTGGAAAACTCGCACACATTGTCAAAGAAGCAAAGATGCCACTAAATCTGAAACAAAAATTATATGATGCTTGCGTACTGCTAGTCACATTGTAGGGGCTTGAGACAGTCACTCTGACAAAGAAAAGTGCACAACAACTATAAGTTTGCCAACGAGGATATCAAGGCGAGAACCAAAGTAAACAACATCGTAAAACAAACTGCAAAAGTAAGTTGCGTCGTTTGTAGATGTAGACACAAACACCTTATTGGTCATTAAATAAACGTTCGAAGATCTGGATCTTTAATGTTTCCATTAGTTTTTGTGAAAAGGAGTTTTCTATATTCAAGATGTTAATGAACAATATTCATATTATTCTTTAGACCACTAATAGACCACAAAGATTATACAACAGAAAATTTCAAAAAAAAATTGGTTATTTGTTTTTTACACACTTCTTTTTTAATATTACATTATCTCATTAGAACGCAAAACAAAACTTTTAAAACAAAAACTAGTCGCTGCATAAGCTCTAAATTATTCATGAAATTCCGTCGGTAATTACAGTGTTGATTTATAAAACTGTGTCATATGATTATTTTATTGAATCATTATTATTTTACTTAACCTAAACTTGAAATATTCTGTCGTTTATACCCAAATTTAAGTCAAAATATAACAGAAAAATAATGGTTATAAATCAGTCAAACAATAGAATTAAATGTGCTGGATTTGCATTTTAAAAACCTTAATATTTCTCGTGTTTATTGCATGAATTTAAATAGATATATCAATTTAATTTAAGGTAGAGTGTAAGAAAACAAATATTGCTTGGTCAGTGCACAATTTAAATATCTCGTGCATTTATCTTCCCGCATTCTATCTAGGAATTGATTGAATGGATCTATTACGTAAAATATTTACTTATAGATTGAATTAAAGTTAATAGACAAAATGTTATTGTATATAGAAATTACAATCCTACATTACGGCTTCTAAGAGTTTATGTATACCTATAATTTCAAACTTCAACTCACTGTGCAAACTTAGTTAATTAGTTTCCAAACATAGAGATACTTATTTATTCCGTAAGGTTTTATTATAAAAAAATATTATATTCTAGGATGCTATGTATAAGTTCAAAATAATGAACTTAATATTCTCTGCGACTGCTGCGAGAACACAAATTTAAAGATGATATGAAAGTACAGAAAATTACTTTAAATTACTTTATTAAAGAACTAATTTCCGTTGAAAATTAGAAAAAAGTTAACTCTAATGATATATCTTTAGATCCGTTACATCAAACAAGGTTAATTTTAAGTTATAATTAAGTAATTTTTATATTTGTGTTTGATCTACAGCTGAATTTTCTAACTATAATTTGATACTCGTTATAGTTGGTGAAAATTTAATGAAATTGTAGATGGATTTTGCTTAGTTACGTATATAGTTTGTTAGTTCAAACTCAGGGTTGCAATTAGATTTAGTTTATGAAGTTTAATGACTAATATTGAATGTTAATAGTTTATTATTTAGAAGCAATTAAAATTGCCTTTTCATCCAGTAAGAGACACATACACTCGTGTTTCAGAGTATGCACCCATCATCAGTGTGCTTAGCATCTCACTGGTCGAAGAGACAATTTACATAAAATCACAATAACTATTAAATAGTTTATGTTTAGTAATGCGTTAAAAAAACCTTTTTTGAGAAAACCTTTCTGGCACATGATTGCCATTTTTTTTACACAAAACACTATCTATCTATCTATCTATCTATCTATCTATCTATCTATCTATCTATCTATCTATCTATCTATCTATAAATCTATCTATCTATCTATCTATCTATAAAATGTCAAAAATGTTCCCAAATTGTCAAAAATGTTCCAAAATTGTCAAAAATGTTCCAAAATTGTAAAAAATGTTCTAAAATTGTCAAAAATGTTCCAAAATTGTCAAAATCTACAACTGTCAATTTTTTTTCCAGTTTTGTCAAAAATGATCAAAAAATGTTCAACATATATAAAAACTGTTTTGGAGTTTTCTTCAAATGTTGAAATGTTCCACAATTGTCAAAAATGTTCTACTACTAATGTTCCCAAAATGTTCTTAAAATATTAAAACAATTGTAAAATAACGTTCTTTAACTGTCCACAGTCTACATGTTCCTTAAATCTGCTAATAAAAAATGTTCCAAAATTGTCAAAACATTTCCAACATTGTCAAAAATGTTCCAGAAATAAGAAGAACTGTTAAAAACATTCCTAAAGTATGTTTTTACAATTGTTAAAAATATTTCACAAGTGTAAAAATATTTCCACTACTGTAAACAAATCTCATAAACAAATAAATATAATTAATTATTATTGTTAAAAGTACAAAAACTGTCAAAAACCTTTCATATTTATCAAAAATGTTCCTTAAGTTTGTTATATTAGTCAAAAATGTTCCAAAGTTGTTAAAAATGTTGCGACGTTTTCAAAAAAGTTGATAAAACGTTCTAAAACTGCCAAAAATGTTCCACAAACGTAAAAACTGTCAACAATGTGTAGTTCGTATGTTTTAAAATTAAAGAAAACATTCTACAATTGTAAAAATGTTTCCACAGCTGTCCAACATATTCCAAAAACAAATAAATATAATTACCAAAAGTCCAAAACTGTTAAAAAGTACAAAAAGTGTCAAAAACCTTTAATATTTTTCAAAAAAATTGTTCAAGTCTGTTGTATTGTTCAAAAACTGTCAAAAATGTTTCAAAATTGTCAAAAAAGTTCTGTTAAAATACATATTCCAAATATATAAAATGTAACAAAATCGAAAAAACCGTTTCAAAAATGTAAAATATGTTTTTGAAAATTTTGTCAAAAATGTTTCTCAAATCTGTTCCAAAATTATTAAAACGTATAAAATTTGTCAAAAACCTTTCATATTTATCAAAAAAGTTCCTCAAGTCTGTTGTATTGTTCAAAAATTCAAAAATGTTTCAAAATTGTCAAAAAAGTTTCTCAGGTCTGCTGATTCATTTTAAAATTGTCAAAAATATTCCAAAATTATAAAATGTTACAAAATCAAAAAAAAACATTTCAAAAGTGTAAAAAATGTTTTTGAAATTATTTTCAAAAATGTTCCTCAAATCTGTTGATAATTAAGAAATGTCAAAGAAGTTCCAAAACTGTTAAAAAGTACAAAGTTGCCAAAAACCTTACATATTTATCAAAAACTTTTTCAAGTTTGTTGTATTGTTCAAAAACTGTCAAAATTGTTCTAAAATTGTCAAAAATATTCCAACATTGTTGAAAATGTTCTAAAAGTGTCAAAAATGTTACGAAACCGACAAAAACGTGTAAAAATATTTTGACAATTTTGTCAAAAATGTTCCTCGAATTTGTTGATAATTACCAAATGTCAAAAAAGTTCCAAAAATGTTAAAAAAAAGTTGTCAAAAATCCTGCAATCAAAAACTTTCTTCAAGTCTGTTGTATTGTTCAAAAATTGTCAAAAATATTAAAAAATCAACAAAAACAAAATGTAAAAAAAAATTTGGCAATTGTGTCAAAAATGTTTCTCAAATCTGTTGATAATTTTTAAATGTCAAAAAAGTTCCAAAATTGTTGAAAAGTACAAATGTTGTCAAAAATCTTTCATATTTATCAAAAAATTTTACAAGTCTGTTGTATTATTCAAAAATTGTCAAAAATGTTTTAAAATTGTCGAAAAAGTTCCTCCTGTTGGTTTATTTTAAAATTGTCAAAAATATTCCATAACTATAAAATGTTACAAAATCAGCAAAAATTTTTTGACAATTATGTCAAAAATGTTCCTTAAATCTGTTGATAATAACCAAACTTCAAAGAAGTTCCAAAATTGTTAAAAAGTACAAAGTTGCCAAAAACCGTACATTACAAAAACTTTTTTTCAAGTATGTTGTATTGTCCAAAAAGTGTCAAAAATTTTCACAAAATTGACAAAAACGTTTCAAAAGTGTAAAAAATGTTTTTTAAAATTTTGTCAAAAATGATCCTTAAATTTGTTTGTTCCAAAATTGTTAAAAAGCACAAAAGTTGTCAGAAACCTTTCATATCTATCAAAGATTTTCCTTAAGTCTGTTGTATTGTTCAAAAATTGTCAAAAATGTTTCAAAATTGTCAAAAAAGTTATTCAAGTCTGTTAAGTTTATTTTAAAATTGTCAAAAATATTCCAAAATTATAAAATGTTGCAAAATCAACAAATACGTTTCAAAAGTGTAAAAAATGTTTTTGAAAATTTTGTCAAAAATGTTCCTAAAATCTGTTGATAATTAAAAGTTCCAAAATTGTTAAAAAGTACAAAGTTGTCAAAAACCCTACATATTTATTAAAAACTTTTTCAAGTTTGTTGTATTGTTCAAAAACTGTCAAAATTGTTCTAAAATCGTCAAAAATATTCCAACATTGTCGAAAATGTTCTAAAAGTGTCAAAAATGTTATGAAACCGTGTGAAAATGTTATTGACAATTTTGTGAAAAATGTTTCTCAAATTTGTTGATAATTACCAAAGGTCAAAAAAGTTTCAAAAATGTTAAAAAAAGGTTGTCAAAAACCCTACATATTTATCAAAAACTTTCTCCAAGACTGTTGTATTGTTCAAAAGTTGTCAAAAATGTTACAAAATTATGAAAATGTTTCAAAAAACGTAAACAAAATTTCCATAATTGTCAAATATGTTATTATATTGTCTTAATTAAATGTTTTGAAAGTATCAAATCGTTCCCAAAATATCAATAAAAATTCCAAAACTGCCAAATATTTCCTCAAATCTGTTATTAAGTTCAAAGTAGAAAAATGATCAAAAATCTATCATATTTATCAAAAATTTTCTTTAGTCTGTTGTATTAGTCAAACATGTTCTAACCCCCAGCGGGGGTTGCTAGTCACCCATCGGGCGCCTCCATTGGTGGCGGATAGAAAAATGCCTTGTAGATATAGGTGGTAGCGGAAAAATGAAATACCCGGGGCGAACCAAAACTGGCACTGCAGCGCAGCGTCTGTCTCAAATCGAGCGGCTGCAAGCGAACACCGACAGCGTCTGACCCAGATTGGGCGGCTGTAACCAAAATATGAACATGAAAAAGTCGAATTCCCAAACATTAATACCCCAGGCAAGTAAAACTACTAGCTCAGAATCTTGCACTGATATATCAAGCCGCCTCAAGAATTCTGGGGAAAGCACAAATTCGACAAAAAAATATAGGCAACGACCAACACCGGAAAGAACATAAAAACTCTTCTTTACATCCTACAACCTACAACATCCGAACGCTAGGTCTCAAAGAACATATGAAAAGACAAAAGCAAGAACTTCAACATATAAAATGGGACATCCAAAGCGTAAGCAAAACTAGATTAAAAGGAGAACTAACAACATCTCTAAAGTCAGAACACCTACTTTACCAATGCAACACAAAAACCAACTATCACAAAAAAGAAGTTGCTCTGATGATAGAGCGTCTGAAGAATTGAGTTACTAAAACAAAATCTATATCAAATCGAGCCATATACATCATGATACAAATTAACAACAGGTACAGCCTACAAGTAATCCAGGTGTATGCCCCTACCGGGGATGAAGAAGCAGAACAGCTATACAAAGATATAACCACTGCCAAAAACAACGAAAACGCCAAGTTTGTTACAATTATTGGAGACTTTAATTCGAAAACTGGGCAAAACACAGACGAGGATATCCCAAACGTTGGTAAATTTGGTCTTGATCATAAGAACAATAGAGAAGAAATGCTCAACTACTGTAAAAATAAAAATCTTTTCTGTATGAACTCCTCCTTTCAAAAACCTCCGCAACAAAGATAGACCTGGAAAAATCCAAACGGTACCGTAAAAAACGAAATCAATTACATCATAACCAACAGAAAGGATATATGCCAGAATGTTACAGTTCTAAACTGATTCGATACTAATAGCGACCATCATTTAGTCCGAGCAAACCTTACAAATAAACACAACATTTGAAAGAAATAAACTAATATACCAACAAAAATACCCTACAGTTGAGGTGCTGAGCGGAAACAAAAACGCATTCCAACGTAGTCTAAACACTAAACTAGACGGACCGAAAGTACTCCGAGCACATCGCAAAGAGCATTCAAGTTTCAACAAAGAAAATATGCTCAAAACACAAAGAAAGCTCAAAGAAAATTAGCACAAACACAAGAAACCTAATGGAAGTAAGAAGACGAATGAATCGGGAAGCAGAAGGCTGTAAGGAAATTCATAAAAACATTAGCAAGAATATCCGAAAAGACCTAAGTGAACATAAAACAAAACTGATAAGAAATACAACCAAAGATAACAAAAGCATATAGGTTCTCAGATCCAAGCTATCAAATAGTATATCAAAAATGACCAAAATTAAGAACAAAAATGGCATCATAGTCAGTAACCGGAAAAAAATCACAGATGCTGTTCAGGACTTTTATAAAAAGCTATATAGCTCTATAACCTAGAATAATCGATAGGGTATCACGGGGTAAAAATAAGACGCCTACAAAATGGGGTAAAAACAAGACAGTATTTTTTTATATTTGCAATGGTTATTTTTTATAAATAACAATCCTCAAGTTGTAGCCTAAACATTTCTTTATAGCGTACAATATTTGAAACAGATTATTTTTACATGTATATCTAAAAAAAAAATACAAAACTTTTTTGTTTAAAATTTTACATAAAAAACTTTCAAATTTCGCACCAAATCTTTTCTTGTAAAACCGAGTGCATTCATCGGAAATTATCGGGATCTGCAGCGCTACGTGCGGTTATGCAGTGAGTTAATCACAACAACAGCATCCAACTGTTACAGAGTACGGATGTTTTAAAGTGTCGGTGCAAAAACGAGACAACCGCTGGGGTAAATATGAGACATGGTAAGGTTAAAAATGAGACTAATTAAATATTTATTTTTGTTCTAGGTGTTGTTTACAATGCCACGAATTTACGTTCCGAAGAAGAGAGCATATAGTGCAAGAAGCCTTCGGACTAATTAGAGGAGGGAAAATGTCACTTAGAGCGGCTGCACTTAAATTCAAAATTGATAAATCATTATTAAGTAGGAGACTAATTAAAGAGCCTGCCAAGCAAGGCAGGAAGACGTCTCTAACAACAGACATGGAATGTGACCTAACTCAAAAAATTAAAATAATGGCAAAATGGGGCTTTGCTTTGACGAAAGAGGAGTTAAAGTCAGTAGTATAATCATACGTCCAACAAAATAACATTCCCACTCAGTTTAAAAATAATAAACCGGGCGATGATTGGTTCACCTTATTTTGCAAGCGGAATCATTTGTGTCAAAAGAAAATGGAACAATTAGAAAAGTGCCGCCGTACTGCAACTAGTGATCCGTTTTTAATTTACGGGTTTTATAACCGCTTACAGGAAACAATTGATGAACTTGGCATTAAAGATAAGCCAAATCATATCTGGAATCTGGATGAAACCAGCTTTTCTTCGGATCCTTCGCGCGTTAAAGGTGTCGCACTTAAAGGCCAAAAATTACATCAAAATATAGAGGGCTCTGGCAAAGAAAACACAACTGTTATGGCTTGTATATCAGCATCAGGTAAGCTACTTCCTCCACTAATTATATTTCAAGGATTAAATTTGTGGACGACATGGAAAGGTAAAAACGATTTACCTAACACCTGTTATGCATGCTCTGAAAAGGGTTGGATGACCACAGTAATTTTTCATTTCATTTTCATTTGGTTCATAAAGTTTTGCACTATTGTTTCTGAAAGACCATTATTAGTGATTATGGATGGCCATGTTACCCACTTAGACAAAGGAACAATTGAATATGCTATCAAAGAGAATGTAACACTGCTAAAACTACCAGCTCATACAACTGATGTGTTACAACCTCTAGACAAATGTTGTTTTGGGCCACTTAAACTAAAATGGAATCATCGGCTTATTGAATGGCAGCGTTTGAAGCAGCGAAAACCGACCAAGAGTGAATTTTCTGACTTAATTTGTGAAATATGGAATGACGGCATAACAGAAAAAACGATCATTAACTCTTTTAACAGTACTGGTATTCACCCATGCGACAAGATTAAATATCCAGTTACACGTTTGGATCCTGAAAAACTAATAAAATATCAGGCGTTGGATGCTGACGAAGCCAATAAAAGCAATGATTTAGATATTACTTTTGAAACGGAAGTAAACGTATCTGCAAATACAAGCAATGCTTTAGATAATTCTATTGAAACCTATTTGAATGTATCATCCATAAAAAATGTAGAAGAGCAAGTAAACATCAATAAAGATGAAACAATTAATACCGAAGATTGTGTAAATAGAATATTATGTGAACTCTCTGAAGATACAATGACCGAAATAAATACCAATTTAATTGAAGACCAAAACAAACAAATATATAATCAAACCAAAAATAAAGCAAACGGATGCCAATGCAATGTGAATATTGACAAAGAAAATAATGCAAATTCTTCATTTGAAGAAATTATGTTATCAAAGATTAAAAAGACAAGTGTTTTGAAGCAAAAAAGAAGTAAAATAGATGGAGGGTCACAAGTTCTCACAAGTGCAGAATATTTAAAAATGATAGAGAATAAAACCAAATTGGATAAAAAAGTAAAGATTCGCAAACCAAAGGCTCCAAAAGCAAAGATCCACAAACTAAAACATTCCAAAGGGAAGAAACAACAAAGAAAACTAGCGATAGACAGCGAGACAAGCGAAGATGAAATTGATGAAAAAATCTGTGAAGATGAAAGTGACGACGAAGGAAAAACATGGGCTGAAGTAATGGAAGCAGATTCGGAGACAGATGATTTTGTTTATCACGAGGTTGAAGATAATAACCAGAATATACATTTACATGAAAATGACTATGTAATTGTGAAATTATGTAGTAAGTCATTGATAAGAAACTACGTAGCATGCATTGAAACAATATCTTATAATGAAGTGCATGTATCTTTTCTGAAGCGTACAGGAAATAAATTTACTTATCCGACAATTCCTGAGTTGTACGATGTTCCTATTGACGACATTTTCACAAAACTAGATCCGCCAACCTTATCTGGCACAACAGAACGTTCCAAAGAAGTATATAGTTTCAACATAAATTTTAATAACTATGTAATCAACTGAAAAGTTGTGTTAAAATATGATTTTTAAACTCTGCAAAAAAAAAATAAAATCTATTTTTTAACCTTAATGTCTCATTTTTACACCTGTGCTTTCAAATAGGGAAATACGCGTGTTATAGACGAGTTTAAGTAGCGTCTCATTTTTGGACAGAGGTGTCTTATTTTTACCCCAACCGACGGGGTAAAAATGAGACACGTTTTTATTTTTTTTCTCAGTTATACATTTTCATTTTAAGATAGTATATGGTTAATCATATTCTTAATGTTATTATTCATGTGTTACAATTTTTAAAAGACCTGATTTAAATTTCCTTTTATTTTAAAAATCAAAAGATTTGATTTTGTCTCATTTTTACCCCGTGACACCCTACCAGAAAGATCAAAAATTCAAAACGTGCGATCGGAAAAAAATTCCGAAATAGACACAGACGAACTAATAGCAACATTAAACCAGATGAAAAACAGAAAAAGTCCAGGCGATGATCAAATTACTAGCAAAATGATCAAAATGGGAGCCGTTCTGAAAAGTGTACAAATTCTACTAAACAAATGTATGATGGAAGGAAGAATCCCAAACAAATGGCAAAATGCCGAAGCTATTCTGCTTTACAAAAAAAAGGTGACATAAACAACATCGAGAGTTACCGTCCCATCAGCTTGCTGTCACATTTATACATGCTACTAACAAAGATTGTAACAAACCGATTAACTTACAAAATGGACTTATACCAACCATGCAAACAAGCGGGATTCCCAAAGGATTTTGAACTATAGACCACTTGCAGACACTTCGTACTCTCATCATCAAAAAAAGCATTGAGAATAATATAACAATGCACATAGCCTATGTGATTACAAAAAGGCTTTCGACTCCGTCAAAACGTGGGCAATATTAAGATCCCTAGACAATGCAAGAATCGACTCAAGATACTTAAACATTAACAAACAGATGTACGAAAACGCGACCATCCAAGTTAAAATTGAAGTAGACTCAAAAGCAGATAATATCCCAATTAAAAGAAGAGTGCGGCAAGGAGATTCAATTTCTCCAAAACTTTTCACATAAGCCTTGGAGGATGTCTTCAAAACCTTAATCTGGCATAAAAAAGGAATAAATATCGACGGAGTACGCCTTAATCATTTGCAATTTGCAGACGATATTGTTGTTATCGGCAGTAAAAATCGGACTTGAAATAAACCTGTCAAAAACCAAAGTCATGAACCCAGGAAATATCCAAGTAACAATTAATAATCAATCTATTGAACAAGTATCTACATACATTTATCTTGGCCATAACGTTCAATTCGGTAAAGAACATTAGATTTCCGAAATTTCAAGAAGAATAGGTTTTTCTTGGGCGGTTTTCGGTAAATTAAGCCAAATCCTATAATCCAAGAAGTTCCCTATAAACCTCAAAAGGAAGGTATTCGAATCCTGCGTAATGCCAGTGCTGACTCACGGTCTCGAGACAATGTCCATGACCCAAAAAACAGAGGTCTATGTTCGGAATTACTTTGAGAGACAGAGTTCGAAATGAGGAAATCCGAAGAAGAACCGGTGACAGAGGTACTTATTAGAGTGGCGCAGCTTAAGTGACGATGGGCTGGCCACATAGCAAGGCAGGACCTGGACAGGTGGACAATGAGGATGACAACTTGGCGTCCGAGAGAGACCAAACGAAGTGCTGGCAGATGATATCTAAAGATGGCGAGATGATATCTAAAATATAGCAAGAAAAAACTGGATTCAAACTGCAGCAAATAGGAAAACGTAGAAATTTTTGGAGGAGGCCTACATCCAGGAGTGGTTAAATGATGGCTGAGAAGAAGAAGAAATTCTAAAATTGTCAAAAATGTTGCAACATTTTCAAAAAAGTTTCAAAATTGTTAAAAATGTTTCAAAATTGTCAAAAATGCTCCTCAAGTCTGTTTATATATTTTAAAATTGTCAAAAATATCCTAAAATTATCAAAAATGTTTCGTCAAGTCTGCAGATATTTTCTAAAATTGTCAAAAATATTCCAACAATGTCAAAAATATTCCAAAACTGTCAAAAATCAACAAAAACGTTTCAATAATGTAAAAAAGATTTTTGACAAAAATGTTTCTCAAATCTGTTGATAAGTTATTGTCAAAAATGTTCCAAGATTGTTAAAAATGTTACTAAATTGTCAATGTTTCTAATTTGTCAAAAATGTTTCTTAAGTCTGTTGATAACTTCTAAAATCGTCAAAAACATTCAAAAGTTGACAAAAACGATCCAAAATTGCAAAAAAAATTAGAAAGTAAACAAAAATGTTTAAAAAAAAAGAAAAAAAAATCCAAAAATGTTATTATATTGTCAAAAACTTTCAAAAGTATCAACAAAGTTCCAAAAATGTAAAAAAATCAAAATGTTTCCTTAAGTTTATTAATAAGTCCAAAAATGTTCTAAAATTACCAAAACCTCAAGAACATTTCAAAAGTGTAAAAACATTGACATATCTGAAAGATTGTAACATTTTAATAGATTGCTAAAAACTATTTTATAGTTTTAGTAACTTAGATAATATTTTTGACAGATTAGTAACTTTTCGACAAATGTCCTAAATTTTTGACAGTTTTTTATTAGTTTAGAATAATATTTGACAAGTCTGCTATATTTCTGCCAATATAAGTTATTACTGTAAAGTTTTTAGTAACTTTTTGACAAATGTAGTAACATTATTGACAGTTAAAAAAAAACTGATAGATTATGCCAACTTTAAAAATTTTTGACAGTTTTTGTAACTTTTTGATAAATATAGTAGTTTTAAGCAGTTTAGTAATTTTTTTTTGAAAGTTTAGAATACTACTTGACAGGTCTGCTATATTTCTGTCCACATAAATGATTACTGTAGCTTGTTTGACACTTTTAATAACGTAGTAAATTTTTTGACAGTTTAGTATAGAATTTGACTGATTAGGTACAGATTTGTCAACCGATAAGATTACACGTCTGCAAAATTGTATGCTTTTTCTCAATATTATTTTGCGGTGAGACCTAAAAATAGCTCCGCCACTGCCTAAGTAGCAGACTCCCTTAGCTTCAATATAATTACAACTTTTTTTGTATATAAATAAACTGGATCTGCATGTTTCCGTTTGTGCTAACTGATACTGTAGTGTAGGTGGCTAGATACTCAATACAGGTGTATGTCTTCACTAATTAGATACAAATTTACAAATATTAGATCAGTTTCAGCACACAATTAAAGCGTGCTCAAACATAATACTTTATTTGTTATTCTTTTTCACTCAACGGTAAGAACAAATCTATAATTTAATCTAAAATAATCAACAAATTCAAATAACAATTTTATTGCAGCATAAAAACTAGTCGTTATTGACAAAAATATTATTTACGACTACTATTGGTAGTAATAAATTCATTTTTTAGATCGAGTTAAGTGTTCTAAATCCAATTTTTCTCCGCGGTTGAACCAAATAACTCTAATTTGATTTTATTAATCGAGAATTTAAAACGCCGGTTGAGGAAACGTCGGTGCAAACGCTTCCTTATTAAAATTAAAGACTGCAAATATGATTTTTATATTTTAAACTCAATTTTATATTGCTAGCTTTCATGCAATTTAAATGATTGAACAGAAATAATTGAATCAATTAGTTATATCCATATTTAAATCAATATATACATTAAAACACAATTTTAGTTAGTTACGTACGCTTCAAACAGCAGCTGTCAACTGAGAATGTTGTCCTACTGTTGTATAGCATTAATCTGTTACTTATTTAGTGTTGATGTTTCTGCCAATTATTTTAAAGCAAATCGGGACAGATAGACCGATTCAAGTAACGTTTTATTCCGTAATGTATTAGATATTCCTCTCAGCCATTTAGTATAACCCAATGCACTCTACTATACTTTGATAGACATTATGATTTAAAGTGGTGTTATCACGATGACATAGAGAGATTGCGTTTTAGACACCGCCATCAATAAGTCCCCAGAAATATGTAGTCATATCTGAGGCTAGAGTTTTAGAGCGGTATGACGTTATTGCTCATTACTGCTTTCCCTTTGTCTGGAAATTAATTTCATTTATATTACGCATCTTTGCATAGTTGGTTTCTGCAATAATTACGGTTGTTGCGTATACTGCAATGTTTGCGTGTTACAATTGTGAGATAAGTATCTAATATATGCATTCTCTAGAGACATTAATGTTATGATGCATATTTTTCTGCACGTTTCTTAAAAAAATATTATTGAATATTTTGTTAGTCTTAGTGGTCGTAGTAGCTTTATCAGGATCAATATTTCCTTCTTGTTTTATTGCGATTAACATGCGGCATATTTTAAATATACAATTTGATTTTTTAAATTTTTGATTGTTTTCAATCAATCAATGTTTACTGAGATTATTAAATACTTTAACAGTGCGCAATTTTTTATGTGAATAAAATGGGCAACAAAAGTTTAGTGAAAATTAAAAATACTTGAAATAGCAACGTAGCTTTTGTTTGTAGTAAAATAACTCAATACAAATTATGTTAATTTGCTGGTCCCTTATGAATGAAGTTTTGTTGTATACAAGTCTTACGCAAATTGCAATTATATTAATAAAAATTTAATTTACATTTATTTCAACTTAAATTAGTTTTACAAACGCACATTGTGACAAAAGCAATTTTTATAAGTATACTTGGAATGTAATAATGCTTATTGTAGTAATGCTCGGTGCAAACAATTTTATAGAGATGAATGAATATCTCATCTTTACACGGTTGCACAACTGCATAAAATTTATTCCATAAAGCTAGACATTTGTAATATTACATTATTACTTTTAAAGCAGAGCGTGAAATATCATATTTCACATATATTCAACAGATTTAAAATTATGATATTAAAATTGTTATTAAAATACGAACGTGTATAGGTATTGGTGACAGCTTACAGTTTTATTAAAACATTTTTATTGTAGCAAATGGATGTTTTATTAGATTTTTCTGTTTTACAATTCTCATTGCCTATTCAATTGGCAATATTATTTTAATAAAAGAGATTGATACATTTACCGTATATACTTCAATTGAGATGCTTTATTATGTTTTTTTCTGTTATATAAAATAATGTTTATAGTTTTGGGAAGGTTATATCAAACGGTGATTAGTACAAATAGAAACAATGTAAACAACAAAACTATAAATAGATTACAATCACAAAATCATTCTAGAATAAATAACCGCGATCAGAACGACTCATCATGCGTACTGAGCGCGCTCGCTGACTACCGCTAAGTCATCATTTGCTGGCAGCGCTTGTCATTTCACTCATCATACATTTAGGTTCGCTTGCTTGCTGACAAGTAGCGGCTTCATAAATTAAAAACTTATGAGCTTTATGTTTATGTAGTTGATAAAAGTTTACACTGTTCGCAACAGTCTAAAATATACCGTTCAGACGGGTTCAGCGCTTACCTCCGATTGATGACTCAGCGATTGCGACTGATGAGTCGTTCTGAACGCAGTCAATGATTAGCGGTTTTAATTTTGACATATCAGCAATGTCATTGTTAACAACATAATCACGCCCCACTGTTAAAATATAGTGAACCACCCACCCACCCAAGTGTTAGTGATCCAGTGGTTAGAACTACCGGTGATGCTTTTTTTGTAAAAAAACACAATAGATCAAATGTCAGTTGTGACTATTATGGACGAAAAAGAGGAACTTTTAAATTTCATGATAACTAACACTTAGACGGGCGGGTGGAAATACTATAAACATAATCACAACCAATTGTTGAAAAACTGTAATCCGCCCGCCCACCCATATTGAATATTAAACCACCGGTGATGCTTCTTCTGTCAAAAAACACAATAGATCAAATATCAGTTGTTACTATTATGAGCGAAGAGGGGAAACGTATAAATTTCATAGTAACTAACACTTGGGCAGAAGGGTGGGAATACTATAAACATAATCACGCCCAATTGTTGAAATACTGTAGCCCGCCCGCCCACCCAAGTGTTAGTGATCCAGTGATTGGATAATAAACCACCGGTGATGCTTCTTCTGTCAAAAAACACAATAGATCAAATGTCAGTTATCACTATTATAGGCAAAGAGGAAGAACGTATACATTTTTTGATAAGTAACACTTAGGCGGGTGGGCGGGAATACTATAAACACAATCAAGCCCAATTGTTAAAATACTGTAGCCCGCCCGCCCACCCAAGTGTTAGTGATCCAGTTATTGGATAATAAACCACCGGTGATGCTTCTTCTGTCAAAAATGACAATAGATCAAATGTCAGTTGTCACTATTATGGGCAAAGAGGAAAAACGTATAAATTTCTTGATAAGTAACACTTAGGCGGGTGGGCGGGAACATTATAAACATTATCACGGCCAATTGTTGATATACTGTAGCCCATTCATCTACCCAAATGTCTGTGGTCCAAAGATTGGAAATTAAACCGTCGGTGAGAATCCATCAGTTGACAAACACAAAGAACAAACGTCAGTTGTCACAATTATGCACGGGGAAGAGGAATGTACAAATGTTTTGATAACTAACATTTGGGCAGGTAGACGAGAACACCAATCCAAAGTAGACGTCCACAAAATAAAATTTATGTGTTTGTGATCAAGCAATTGAATCTCAAACAATTGAACGAGTGGGCGGGAACACTGATTCAAACTACATATCAACAAAATTTAAATTCAGTTAACTGCCTCCCCCCCCCCCCACCAAATTGTTTATTATCAAGGAACTAGATCACAAACTTGGGCAAGTAGGTGGAAACATCAATGCAAACAACACACACACAATTTAAGCTAAAATTTTGTTCATATACGCACAACAATTATTTATAAAACTAAGAAAAAGACAATAAAACCAATCCTTTCCCTCAAAGATAAGAAACTTGAATAGCTATTTTTCTGAAAATTGTCGGAAAAACCAGTACACATGCTGTGGTTAGTACTAAGAAATGCTTTACAAGATCCAAGAAAAAAATTAAACCCACTCATACGTCCAAGTCTTAAACATCAAGAACATAAAAGCAGGATCAACAATCGCCCAACATAGAAATAGTAACCGCTACTAAAAAATACTTTTCAAGTTCCTAAAGAAAAACTTGCCATTAGCAGAGGAACCCATCACAGAAATCCTTTTCAAACTTCAAGTAGAAGACAAAAAACCTAAGTTTAGGCCTTAAATATCAAAAACCTGTAACCCAGAACGTCAAAATTAAAGTTAGAAGAAGTACCCGTAATCAAACCCACATGATTGGTAAGTTGACAACCGCTTAAATGACCCAGCATATTCCATTTTCTAAATCAGGTAAGGTAGGACATTCAATAAAGACCAAACACTCAATACGTTGGCGGTGCAAAACACTATTAACAACAAAACCCAGCAAGGGGGCAATTAAAAAAAAATCCAAAAGAATCCAAAATGTTCTATTTATAAACTGTTTTAAAGTTTCTCCACAACAATCCTCTGACATTTCCCAAAAAGAATGGAAAAAGCAAAGACTGTCGAGAAGGCCATAAAGTACAAATAAAACATTGTGCAAATCAATTTATATCACTGTATGGCAGCTTCTGCAGCCCTCAGAGCGTATATTGTCAAACACGACATTGATGCCGCCCTTATCCAAAAACCTTGGATTTACAAAAGATAGGGGATGTTATGCATATCAAGCAGATGGCTTCTAACAGCCTAACCCACATACAAGCCCAGTACATGCATCATAACTTAATTTAATAACATTATGGGATTTCAGAAACCTAACAACCAAGATGGCGATAGTAAAAAAGGGAACCAAAAATGAAAAAAATCTCGGACCTGGGTACTTTCCTTACAATCACCAGGTACTACCACCACCTGCAGAGAAGTTGCAGCTTATGAGCAGCTACGCCAAAAAACAGGAAGTAAGTACAGCAACACACAAACTATCTCAAAAGACTTCAGACTTCTGGCAACTATACAAAAACCAACAACAAAAAAACGGGCCAACAGAAGAGGTAACAATGCGCATAGACCCATACCTTGCAGAGAAACTAAAAAACCTCAAAAATAGAAAAACCACAGGATCGGATGAAATATACATTTAATTAGTTAAGAAAAACTATTTACACAAACCATTAGCACCATTTTCACAAACACCAGACATGTGTTTCATGAACCTAAACAGCATTTGATCAGGTCAAGCTTAACGACAACATATTGAGAAAAAAAGTACCTAGCTCTAAACACAACGACTGAAATACTCGTCAACAATATCTCGACTAACGACATACCAGTACCAACAAGCTTAATGCAAGGAGATTCTCTAAAACTGCTATTATTTAACCTCATTGTAGACAAAATGATCGGCAGAGAGAACATGTATGATTGACAGCTAACAAAAGTTAAGCAACGGCAAAAGCGGCCAAGATACAAAGTGATGCAGAGCGTAGCATTCTTCCCAGTATGAGTCCGTTACCTCATACAGGCATCCAAATATACAGATGTCTTCTATGTGGTTCGGTGTGCCGGACACCTCAACAATTACAATAATATAAGAGATTATTAAGTAAAGTCAAGAATCTATGACCTGGATATAAAACACATAAAATAATTTCAATCCTATCCTTCGCAGACTACGCAGCAAAGGCTACTACATCAATTTTTCCTGACGGCTACGAAATACAACATGATAATTTCAGTGCAAAAAACGTAGACACTGGTGTTGGCACAAAAACTCTCTTTTTATCTTCTTCTAAGCCGTCATTTATCCACTCCTGGATGTACAGTCTCCTATTTGTTGCAGTTTCAATCCAGTTTTTTCCTGCGATATTTTGGATATCATCTCGCCAACTTCTCTGGGGTCTGCCAGCACTTCGTTTGGTCTTTCTCGAACGCCAAGTTGTAATCCTCATTGTCCACCTGTCCGGATCCTGCCTTGCTATGTGGCCAGCCCATCGCCACTTAAGCTGCACCACTCTTATAAGTACCTCTGTCACACCGGTTCTTTTTTGGATTTCCTCATTCCAAATTCTGTCCCTCAAAAGTAATTCCGAGCATTGCTCTCTGTGTGGTTTGCAGTCTGCTAGAAGTTTTTCAGGTCATGTACATTGTCTAGAAGCCGTAAGTAAACACTGGCTTCACGCAGGATTCGAATACCTTCCTTTTGAGGTTTATAGGGAACTCCTTGGATTTAAGGATATGGCTTAATTTACCGAAAGCCGTCCAAAAAAAAACCTATTCTTCTTGAGATTTCGGAAATCTAATTTTCTTTACCAAGTTTTATGGCCAAGATGTAGATACTTGTTCATTGGATTGATTATTAATTGTTACCTGGATATTTCCTGGGCTCATGGCTTTGGTTTTTGACAGGTTCATTTCAAGTCCAATTTTTACTGATTCTTGATGAGTTCCTGAAGCATGCTCTTAAGTTCTTCTGCAGTGCTGCCGATGACAACAATATCGTCTGCAAATCGCAAATGATTGAGGCATACTCCGTCAATATTTATACCAATTTAAGGTTTTGAAGACATCTTCCAAGGCTAATGTAAAAAGTTTTGGAGAAATTGTATCTCTTTGCCGCACTCCTCTTTTAATTGGAATATTATCTGTCTTTGAGTCTTCGTCAATTTTAACTTAGATGGTCGCATTTTCGTAGATCTGTTTGATAAGGTTTGAGTATCTTGAGTCAATTCTCGCATTGTCTAGGGACCTTAATATTGCCCACGTTTCGACGGAGTCGAAAGCCTTCTTGTAATCCACAAATGCTATGTGCATTGTTATATTATACTCAGTTTTCGATGAGAGTACAAAGTGTCTGCAAGTAGTCTATAGTCCCAAATCCTTTGCGCTTGTTCGCATAGTTGGTATAAGTCCATTTTGTGAGTTAATCGATTTGTTACAATCTTTGTTAGTAGCTTGTATAAATGTGACAGCAAGCTGATAGGACGGTAATTCTTGATGTTGTTTCTGTCACCTTTTTTGTATAACAGAATAACTTCGGCATTTTGCCATTTGAAAAAATCCAATCTTCCTTCCATCATACATTTGTTTAGTACATTTTGTACACTTTCCAGAACGGCTTCGCTTCCCATTTTGATCATTTCGCTAGTAATTTGATCCTCGCCTGAACTTTTTTTGTTTTTCATCTGGTTTAATGTTGCTATTAGTTCGTCTGTGCCTATTTCGGGAATTTCTTCCAGTCCCACGTTTTGAATTTTTGATCTCTGGTATCAATTATCCTGAGCTATAAAGCTATCTAGCTTTTTTATAGTCCTGAACAGCATCTGTGATCTCTTTCCGGTTACTGACTGAATGTAAACTAACCGTCAAAGATCTAGGAGTGAAAAAGATAATGCCATTTAAGTACATTAGAGTAAAAGTATCAGCCAACCAAGAACAACCAGCCAAAACAAAGCCAAGCCAACAAAACATCAATACTATCTGGATGCATAAAAGATATAATATGGAAAAACCAATACATAAACAAAGACGCTAAGATCAAAATATAAAAAACCTATGCTGCTGAAACCAAAGCAGAAACCAGTAACACAAAAAACATCGCACAATCAAAAACAAAATGAGAACACTCAGGAACATAAGAGGAAACTCCTTCAAAGACAAAATCCGCAGCACTAAGATTAAGAAGACGCTGCCACTTACAAGACATGCTCTGATGGACAAGACAGAAGCGCAGACCTAAAAAACCTGAAGAAGTACAGAGCTAGGCTTCCGATGACAAAAGATGTAAAATATCTGGGACTCACGCTTGACACTAGGTTACATTACCTCTCATACACATGACTAATCTGCGGATAATTGAACACAGAATGTAAGCCTCGGAACCACCAGAGCCAAAACAAATGTGTTGATGAGGTGGAACTTCATAAAAGATCATCAGAAAAACTTTTAAAGTAATAATAGCACAGCGCAACAAAAGAAAAAAACAAAAGATACTTTGGAAATGTCAAGTAACTATCTAGTACACAAATGGAGTTAATAAAGAACAAAATGACACCAAAGCAAGAATCTACAACAACAAAGACCAAGAGAAGCAAACTTGCTATCTTTGGGGTTTTCTTATAGCTTGCTTAAACAGTCTAGAAGCAGTGGTCACAATCTGCAGTGTTTGACTGGTCTACATATCAAAAGACCAGAGAAGAAAAGGGAACCTCATGACAAATCGGTCCGCCAAAAAAGTCCAGCACCTCCTTTTGGAGTCCGATACAAAACCAGAACAAAATTAATACACAGCAGATTTGAGGCAAAACATAGCAACTTGTGGAAGAGCTATAAGGGATTAGCATACTCAAGAATATTCCTAATAGGTCCATTACCAAAACCTTGGTAACAATTAATCAAATCATGTCCGGGCAGTGTGGTCTTAACAAACACATGCATAGAATAGAAATAGAAATTGATCCCATGAAAGAAGATGAGACTCCAATACATTTGCTGAGTGAATGCTAAGCTTATAAACTGCAACGGACAGCTTTCTTTGGCAAACACAACCTTACCAAAACAGAATTGAAAGTAATCCTTTAGTAAAAAATGCTGGACATCATCAAAAAGAGTAGAACAACTGAAGTCTGCAAACCACTTCAGATAAAAAGAAAAATGCGAGGTTTTTAGTTACAGTAAAACCTCACACCACTGGACAATACAGGCTTCCCAGTGTCTTTAAAAAAAATCCCTTTCCGCCTTACCTAGAAACAAAACCAAACAAAGCTTGTCATCTTTCTTAAAAAGTTAAACCGATGCAAATAAATTTTTTGTTCACATTTAATTTTTTAGAGAATTTTTAATTTTATTTACTGTGTTTATAGCGTGCGCGTTAACAAACCCAATTAAATTAAATTTGAAGGAAAATAACCGCTGGCCTAGGTAATGAAACTCATAGCTGTAACGTAGTTAAAAGTTTTGATATTTTTGAACTGTTAAATGAGTTAATATTCACCATTACCAACTATTAACAAACACTAAAGTGTATTGATTTATTTTAAGTGCATTGCTTGCTCATAGGGTTTTAATCTACATTTTAATATACAAAGCCCACTAGTATGTGGAGCTTAAAAATTCCGAAATAAAACGCTAAAAATTTAACAATCATTGATTGATACTTTGGTTCATATCTAAAGCAATTATTCCATCAATAATCGTACTTGAAACTGGATATCTATCTCTGAAGACTACGTTAAATGGCGCATCCGTAAAAATGAATTAATCAAATTAGTGAAATGAATGAAAATAACATATTCAATTCAAAATTAAAAGAAATAAGAGACAACTGTAATAAAAATGTTTTCTTAAGATGAACAAAAATATGATCAATAAAGAAAAACAGACAGGAAAATGTGGGTAGTGTAATCTACTGACTTTAACAAATTAAATATTGTTTCGTATCAAAAGAACGTTATTCTGAGAAAATGTAATTCTTTCAAGGGTGCTCTTATCGATCTTATTAAAAGTATTTATATTTCTTTACTGCTAAACATTAATAATCGATGAATTAAATATTATTTTGGATCTTTCACATTATATATTGTTATAAGATTTATTTTTACTAATATCACAACATACATGAGGAATTTCTAACTTCTCCACTCATATTTTTAAATATTCGCAAATTCTTTATTGTTATGATTTATTTTTACTAGTATCACAACATACATGAGTAACTTCCAACTCCGCCACACTATATTTTTAAATATTCATACAACCCAGTTTACAGGACTTGTAAAAGACTGCTACATCACATCAAACTTATATTTGAAACAAAATTACAATTTAGTACAATGTTTTCTTTTTAAAAAAAGCAAAGATAAATTACTAATCAACTCGTTTTTAAAACAATTATACTAAATACAAAGCTACACAAAAAATAAGCTAATCAAATTTAATTCTAATTATATTAGTGCGTTTTAGAAACCTTAAAAGCATTATATTGATCAAATTAATGTTCATAATATAATTATTAGTGACCCGTTAGAGTTAACAAACAAATTTATTCTTAATATAACAAACAGAATTTGTTAAATAAAATTTATCTGAAGAACGAAACGTAAATAATAAATTAGATTCATGACAATGATATATAGTTTTGTATAAGCCGAAGTACACTCCAATTAAATGCTTGCGATGTTGGAATGTCAACGTTCTTCCGTAAATGCTTTAAAGTTTTTTTACTTTTTTACTTAATTATAAAAATAATATATAAGCCAAAATAATAATTTCGATTTAGCTTGGTAAGACAATAAATAATCTTAAGCCGGATACACATCTCTATATTTGTATATTGAAACCCATTGGAAATATTATATATTGTTTACATGTTTTCACACAAATATTTATTCTGTAGATTGCATTACTGAATCCACTTATGCAGTTAAAGTATCGTTTTAATTTTAGAAGTAGATTATAATCGAATGGAAATGAAACATACATTCTTTCATATTGAAAACGCTATTTTAGTGCAAAGTATCTAATTTTTTTTTTTATAATTTTATATATTTGTCAAAATAAATATTTTCAATACAAACATGGATATCCATACAACGCAATATACCGTGCAACGCAAATCTCTTTGAAGACGACTTTAAAAATCTACCGTCGACAGATAGCGTGCATTACATTTATCCGCGTCACACTAATAAAAAATACGTTGCTTTCAGGACAATTTTATGTGAGCCGGTGTGCGTCACAAATTTAAACTAGTCTAGATGTATGCAAAGCACAACAAAGCGCTAGTAAGTATTTGTAAACATGCAGTTTGGTTATTGTTGATTAAAATAAAAAACTGTAAATATTAAAATGATTAGATAGTTTTATGAATTACGTCAACATGAAATTGAAAACATTAAACTCAATAAAAGTCGATTAATTTTCGTTTTTATTACATTGCTGCCTTTCCAAGACACTATAGCAAAGAATCAATTCCTTCCGTGTGTCATGATATGCAATCATGCAGCAATTCATCAAAAACACATCTACCAAATAGCCAGGGCCGCAAAGTTAGAGAACTACCTTTCATTAGACTAGAACATTTTTTCTGTTCATGCGGATACACCAGCGCTTTTTGTCCTTACCAACAAATAAAACTTCCATTCTTTCTCGATTAATATAACTGTCCTTAATTATTTAACTTAGAAAAATAATATGAAAACCGTTTTATCGACAACGTTGAACAAAAACAACACCTACCGACTGCGCCAGTTTAGTGTCTCAAGAATTTGTCAGATATTTACGCAACATTTTGCCAGTATCGGCTTAGATTTTTGTCAAAGATAGAATTGAACAACGGCAATCGAAAGACTGTCCACCGACGGATGTGTTCTTAGACGAATCTAAACTGCGTAATGATCAATCATCGTATTGATAATGCCACCAAGATGTGTCCAACAGTATCGACACTTATTTAATTTACAAAAATGACATAAAAAATATTTCATCGATAACGCCATCAACCTCTAAGTTGAATGAGAACATCCAAACAACCGACTGCGCCAAACTGGTATCTTACAAAAATTTGCCGGATATTTTCTGCAAACAAAACATCAGTTTAAACGCACCAGGATGCAAAATTGTGCCAGTATCGGCTAAGATTTCTATCAAAAATGAAATTAAACAACGACAATCGATAGACTGCTCACCAACAAATGTATCCTTGGACAAATCTAAACTGTGTAATCGTATATAGATAATGCCACCAAGATGTGTCCAAATGTAACTTACAAAAATGACAGAATCAGTTTCTTTGACAAAGAAAAGATTAGCAAATTGCAAGTAAAATTTTCATCAAAGATAGAGTTAAACAACAACAATTGAGAGACTACCCACAGACGAATATGTCTTCTGCAATAGTCAATCACCGTATCGACATTGTCACCAAAATATGTTAAGTGACAACTGCGGCATTTGAAAACTGGTACCCGACAAACCAAAACTGAGCAGTGGCCAACCATAGTATGTATCAACAACTTTTATGAACAAACTACTTTTGGTGGCGAACTTATATCTAAAAGAACCAAAACCAACTGACAGTGCTCTTACTATTCAAGAAACCTGCAACAATGTCTAACCACCAGAAACCTAAAAACAAAAGCAATCACTGCTTATTTGCCCGGAGAATCTCCAAGATAATAAAACCAAAGCTCTGATAACATAGCTTACCCAATCAAGAAATGATCCCTCATTCTTATTAATAATAGCAATCGTCAAACTACTAAATAACCGTCAAATGAGAAATCAACAAATAAAGGACGGTGCCAAACAGCAGATACAGATTGATGCAAAATAACCTAAGCAATGATAACATGCCATTAACCATAAACAAACAAATTGCCTTCATCAAAAGACGCCACCCCATCACCAGGAGATACTGCAACCTTCATTTACTAAACAGCCACCTTTTGTAAAGAGATAACCCAAAGCAATACACTACAACCACTAGTTACAGCAACCAGGCGTCAATAGCCTAAAGCTGTAACAAAAATTGAATGAGAACATCACCTACCGACTGCGCCAATTTGATGGTGTCTTACAATTTCCAAATATTTTAATTCAAAAATTATTTCAAAAACAATCTGCCTAATATAACATAAGCTTAATGACTACATACAAGTGTTTTTGCACGATCTACTGCGCTTGACCGGATATTACAATAATAAGTAAGATTTCTTGCCGTTGATATTAATTGCAATGATGTATATACGCACTAAAATTAGTAAACCGGCTACAAGACAAAACCACGTCGACATGTCAAGATTACTGCAAACAATCGTTGTAAAGAGTATTATTACGTTCTCACTATGAGACCGAGACACAACAATCGACCTTCTACACCTTGCTACACATGGGCTTAACTACAGTATACTTCTTGCTATCCAAACCAAATATAATCTATCCACCTACCGACTGCGCCATTTTAGTGCATATGCTAAACACTGGTTTTAGCCAACTTTATTTAGGTATCTGACCAAACTGCATCAAACATAATATTCATTGAAGACAATATATTCCACCTGACTGCGCCATTTTGATCAATAAAAAAGTCGAAGAGAAATATTAGCTTTAAAAAATCAACAACCAAATGCGCCATTTTGATTCATATGCCAAACACAATCAACAAACATTTCAAAAAATTTACCAGGACGCCAGACTGAGTTTAAGCAATATAATTCCTGACTTAAATGGTACCTGACCAAATACTTCTTCCACAACACTGTTCAAGGTGGAATTAAATAAACTGCAATTTAGAAAAATTGTAAAGCGTATGGCAAAGTCGTAGCTAAAATGTTTGGGCTCAATGTTAAAAAAAAAAAATTCTTTACTTTGTAATTATTAGAGCATTGTCCCATAATGTGCAGATTTATATTTTTTTAATAAATAATCCTAATTTAATATTCAATTCAAACACGACGGCCTGCAAATGCGTAGCTAGGGTTTTTAGACAATTTTGTATTTTTTATTTAGTTAGAAAGTGTTGAAAAGTAAAAGAGTCTATTTATAAAGTCAAAAATCATGTCAGGTCATGAATTAAATACCGTAAAAAATCTGTTTATAAAATGTCAAAAATATCTAAATTTGGCCTTGAAACATGAAAATATTGTTAAAAATATGTAGTTTAATGCGATCATAAACTATTGAAAGTGCAAATTTCTATTCTTGAAATGTCAAAAATAGCAAAATCCGGCCAAGAAATATCAAAATATTGAATGAACCAAAATTCGGCCATAAATAGTTGAAAAGTGCAAAATCTCATTATGAAATGTAAAGAATAGTAAAATCCAGTCATAAAAAAATTAAATATTGTCAGAAACCAAAATCGGGTCAACTGATGAAAAATGCAAAATTCTTTTCATGGAATGTCAAAAATATCGAGTTTTGTCTAATATTGTCCCAAAAGATTTAAAATCCGGCCATAAACTATCAAAAAGTTTTCAAATCTATTTATGAAAAGTAAAAAACAGCAATATTCGACCAAAAACTGTTGAGATTGCAAAATTTTATTCATAAAAAGTTAAAAAAGTATCAAAGTCCGGCCATGAAATAGAAAAAGGCAAAATTAGAATGCCAAAAATAGGAAAATATCAAATATTGTTATAAAGTTTGAACATAAACTGTTTAAAAATGCAAAATTCTTATTATTAAAAATCAAAAACGGCAAAATCCGCCCAAAAACAATTGAAAAGTGCAAAATTCTGTTCATTAAAAGTCAAAAACAACAAAATCCGGTTATGAAATATTGAAATGTTGTCAAAAAGATTCAAATTCCGGTCATAAACTTTTGAAAGGTGCAAAATTCTATTTATAAAATGTCAAAAATCACAAAATCTGTTAATGAAGTTTGAAATATGGACAGAAAGCACAAAATTTTAGTCATATATTGTTAAAAAATGGCAAAAGCCGACCAAAATGTTGAAAAGTGCAAAACTGTATTTTTAAAAGGTAAAAAATGGCAAAATCCTGCCATAAAGTACAAAAATATTTTCAGAAAGCACCAAAACTTGGTTTAAAATGTAAAATTCTCATTATAAATAGTCAAAAACTGCAAAATCCGGCTAAAAACCATTAAAAAGTACAAAATTCTTTTCATAAAAAATAAAAAAATAACAAAATCCTGCTAATATTGTCAAAAATGTTTAAAATCCGGCCATAAACAGTCAAAAAGTGCAAAATTCTATTCAAAAAATATCATAATTTGGCCATGAAGTATAAAATATTATCAGAAAGCACAAAATTTTGATCATAAACTGTTAAAAAATGCAAAATTCTATTGATGCAAAGCCAAAAATTGCAAAATCCGGCCAAAAACTGTTTAAAAGTGCAAAATTATATTTATAAAAAGTTAAAAATAACAAAATTAATAAAAATTCCTGTCTGACAACGTGTTCCTTAGTTTTACTTGAGTTTGGCAATACGTTCCGCAACATCGGCCATCCTGGTTTTCTTTTGTGGTTTGTCAAGCTCAAGTGTTCCAGGTTTCATTGCACGTTAGGCGCATCTTAATTTATCTATGTTCCGTTTTGTAAGCGTCATGATCTCTAGGCCTAATGTCATAAAAGAGTATTTCAGTTTACTAGGCCATTTGTATTCCTTTGCTTATTTTGACGGATTGGATATTTAGTAAATTGTATAGCACACCAAGATATTTGTCAACGTTCTCTAATACATGATTGTTTATAGATACAGCTGTGTTTAAAGACTCGATATTTTTGACAAAGATCCAGTTGACCAACAAAAATAAGTGCGCACAAACAGATATCTTGCATTAAAAGTTCCATAATTGCATATCTTTATATCATTATATCTAACAACGGTGCTGCTGTGATTACCAACCGACACGCCATGGGACACGTCATTATGACTCGCTACCCGATTTGTATAAATCGTTCATTCCAAAAGCACATAATAAAAAATGCTATGTATCTAGATGAATAAAAAAACAGTAACTACTAGGTATGAATAAATCATTCTGGAACTAAGATATCAGTGGTCTCTACAAGAAAACTGTTGCCCTCATGCACAAACCCTGAAAGTTCACATCAAAATCAATGTACGTTAATCACCCACGCAGCAAAAAACTGCTACCGTCTGGAGAACCGGAAGCAGAATAGTTGATTCCCTACAGACTGGACATAATAGCAATCAACTGAGTGATTTTAAGCTCGCTCGCATTAATGTTGCTAACAAAGAAAAAATGTAATTAATAATTAATACTCATCCACTATAAGCAGTGAAAAAATATTATTATTACTAAATTTGTTTGACTATTAAAGGTATATTATAAATGGATCGATACAACACTCACATTATGATACGTTCACAATATTAAAGCTAGTGAGTTAAAGATGTTAATATAAAAAGAAAATACCGTCTCGGAATACATATTTGAGTCCATTAAAAGTAACATAAATTACGAATAAGAAAATCCGACCCATTCACCCTCCGCGCTATTTATATTCCTTGCATATTCATGCTCTCGAAAAAGTTCAAAACTTATTTTTCCGAGTAATATTTGCATGTAATCAGAAAATCTGTCAACATTGAATAAATCCCATGTAATATCATATTCAAGCCGACTTCATAGAATCTGAGCTATATTACAAACGGATATAAACCCAGTATATACTATTAACATCACGATTTTTGATATAAGCGGATAAAGAAATTTCTAACAATTTGATATCATTTATTGATTTTATTATAAAAATTGCAGCTTCACAATCTCAATTTTTTTATTCGAAATAAAATTTAATTAGATTGCAAAAAATCTAATTATTAGCTAAATATAGACAGTCGTTAT
Source organism: Tachinus rufipes (assembly GCA_963932245.1). Lineage (NCBI taxonomy): Eukaryota > Metazoa > Arthropoda > Insecta > Coleoptera > Staphylinidae > Tachinus > Tachinus rufipes. The sequence goes on along the minus strand of OZ010750.1, from coordinate 63,777,421 downwards.
TAATCAAATTAATTGCGAGACAATTGTATAAAAATAATAACTGGCGTATTTAATTAGCCTGTTATCTGAACTTTATAAATTATAATCAATTTTTGAACAAAGCCGGGAAAGTCTGTGCTGACGTGCAAAAATGGAAATGTTTTTTTTTCCAATTTATTTGCATCTGCATGTGATTTAATAGGGTGTGATGGCGTCAATTTATCGATGCACAAGAACATATACCTACGCAATATTTGATTTCTATATATATTTATGTGCTCCGAAAAAAGTATTGCACAACCCGCTCGAGTTTTCAGCATGTTTTAATGATCGATTCGTGATTGTAGGGAATAGACATTTCCAATATCAAATGCCATTTAAATATTATTTATAAACTCGTTTCAAATTGCACATCTATTTTTAGATGTAAATAATACGAAATTCATTCACCAGTATTTTATTGATTGGGAGACCTGTTTACAATGAAGCAAAGTATTATAAAGTTCAGAGAGTTTTCTCACTGACAAAGGCGGTGATATTTTTATCAGTGACTACGGAAAATCTGTTATATTATATTGGCAATTCAATATTTTCCAACTAATTTAATTTGTAAAGTTTTTATATTAAATTCGTGCAATGAACAAGAAATAAAATAAATATTTAGAAATTGTACATTAATACACAAGTCTTTTACAAATAGAATGAATAGAAACAAATTAAATGAAACAATTATTCTTTATCGCTTTTATGATAAATGTGATAAAAAGTAATTGTTTTATTTAATTATAATCATGAATTATCATATCGTAACAATCTAATACATCAATTATATCAAGTTGAAAAAATAGTCTTTGCAAAAAAACTAATCAATATTCTAATATTATTTTAATATAACAAAAGGCTACGACCGCTTTTGTTGTCTGATGACAATAAATTATTATTATTTTATTATCTTTATTTTGCATAACAAGACAGTATTAAAGTATCTAATACGGAGGATCAAGTCCTACTATGTCGTAAATTATTTGTGGATTAGTTCACCACGGTAACCGCATTCATGGTTTCAGCGACAAACAAATTCACATCAATCATCTCGCCTGATTGGACTAAGTTGAGCATAGTCGAACATCATTTTTTACAAATTACGTTATTTTCACTCTTTCATTTTTCTTCAAATATTAGTTAGAAACAAATAATGTATTGGATTCTTATAAAGAAAGGTAAAAATAATTATATAAACAGAATCACTAAAAGTAGTAATGTAGTTTATGTTTATTAGAGAAATGAGTGAATGAATGTATCAGCAAGTTAATGTAATAGTGAATGCAACTGTCTATTCATGCTAATAGTGCAATAAAAAAATGTATATAGTAATCAAAATAGAAACAAGAAACATAATTTACTGAAAAGGTAAACGCCGAAAGAACTCGTTCGACAAAATAGAAAAGTCCATAACAAGCTGAAGAGGTGGAAGTAAGAAATCGGAAACTTAATTAGAAAAAGGTGTAGATCCAGGAAAGATGTGTAGAAAACGTTAGAACTAGTTAAATAATAATAAATGAACAGAAAGGTGGGTATGTATTTGTTTTATTACGAACAAGTTATTATTTTTATTTTTTTACTTCAAAATGTTATGAGTAAAATCACAGTTTTACAACTATTACATTGAAGACGATATTTAAGCAATTTGAGCAAAATGTTTAAGTTACTGATATAAAATTGCCAGTTCGAACTTGTACTGTCAGGTCCTTAGACCATACACACATTATATACAGGCCTTTTGCCAACGCGGTGAAGCCAACATGATCGATGCATGTGACGTCAGTTGTGGACAAAACAAGTACGTAGCAAAAATATTTGACGTGTATGTAAATACTTTTTTACGCACTTAATATACTAAAATGCCAATACATTTTTGACTTAGTATATAATGGGTGATTCATTTAGAGGTACTTTTTTCAGTAGGGGTTTTATGTTAGATAAAGCGTGCGCTGAGTCTACAAATGATTCAGCTATATCACGAAAATCAGCGCTCTATGAGAAAAGTGTTTTGTACGCTTAGACAATTAATGGTTTACATAATAAGCATACAGAAAGCACAATTCGCTGAACTATTAAATAATTTGAAACTAAGTATTCATTATTAAAAAATACGCGACCAAATAGACCATTCCAACACGTAGTGAAGAAAATATAACGGCGGTAGCTGAGAGTGGTGAATCGATTTGGCGCTATTTTCAACAGTTGGCTTGGCGTTTGGAACAACTTGGCGTATTTTACTTAAGAATCTCGATTTAAAAGCACACAAAATGTAACTTATGCAAGAATTGAAGCCGGCCGACCTTCCAAGTCGTCACCGTTTCAGGTTTTGGACTCTTGAAAAGCTTCAAAAAGATCTACTGTTTTCGACCAAAATTTTGTTTAGCAATAAAGCTCATTTTTGGCTTAATGACTACGTCAAAAAATATTCAAGAGCTGCCATTACATTCAAACAAAACAACGGTTTGGAGTGGTTTATGGGCTTTTGCAACACTTCTTTAAAAATAAGGGAGGCCGGAACGTAACTGTAAAACAACAACGATAACAAACTATTTGCTGCCTTAAATTGCAACCGGTAATCTCGACGATATTTGGTTCTAACAAGACCACATAGCCCGCAAAACCATGGCTTTATTGCGACAACGATTCGGTAAACAGTTAATTTCACTACTCGGACCTGTAAATTGGCCGCCTAAATCATGTATCGCACCTCTAAACTTTTTCTTTTGGGACTACGTATAGTCCAAAGTCTACGTGGGTAAGCCGACTACAATTGGGAAATTGGAAACATTACTTCCGTCATTTGCCAAATACCACTAAAAATGTTTGAACTAGTCATCGAAAATTGGAACTTCTGAAAAGACCATGGTACCCGTAGTTACAACCAATATTTGAAAAAAATAATAATTAAAAAAAAATCCAAATTGGTTCTTTTGTATGATCATAAAGATTATCCGATGAAAATATTTTTTTGTTTTTTTCTTTTAATTTTAAAAAAGTACTTCTAAATAGATCACCCTTTACTTAGTGCATGCCCTTGCTAAATTATTCAATAAACAAACATTATTTATTTTACACAAATATTAAATTTTGTAATTGAATAGTTAAAATTAAAATATAATATATATTTTATTGTGTTCAGTAATGTTTACCAAAAATTGTATAACCAACTTAACTACTCATGAGACATATGTCCACAATTATCACGTGACGTCAGTTGTGGGCATGTTATGTTGACTTCACTACGCAATAAGCGGGAAATAGCACACGGCGCGTCTATAAGTGTATATGGTCTAAGGCCAGGTCAGCCCAAAACATTGCCGCAGGTTTGTCTATCCCAAGACGTTCATAGCAATTAAAGATCTCACAGTCCAGCCTTCATCGCATACTGCATAAGATTTTAGCCTACATGCTTATAAAGTGCAACTAACACAAGAATTAAAGCCGGCAGATAATGAACCAAGACAATTGCAAATAGACAAAACAAATACTCTAATGGAGACCAAGAACACATAAATGGAGCATAGGAAGACCACAAATACGATAGCAAGACGACATAAAAGAGAGCGCGGAAAAGAAATGGTTCCAATTAGCCCAAGACAGAAAAAACTAGAAAAAAATAAGGGAGGCTTATATTCTGGAGTGGATTGTTAAAGGCTGTTGAAGAAGAGAAGAAGAAAATGAAAAACGTCAAACTTTTGTTTTTGGCTGCTAGAAATACAGGCAAAGAATCCAGATTTTTTTTATAAAAATCATCTTCAGCAACAAATCCTATTTCCTTATCAGTTCCCAGTCTCAGTAGAATTTGTCAATAAACAAAATTGTCGCATCTGGGATTCCAAAAATCCTAGAACAGGCCAGCAGAGTCATGGGACCTTAATTTTTCGAGAACAACAAAGATGCCAATTTAGCCACTTTAGCGTACTTAGATGCTTTTTGACAAATTTTTCGGTTATTTCTTAACTAAATCTCTCTATTAAGCTTCATTTGGTCACTTTAGCATACTTAAGTCAGAAATCTTCGGTTACTTCTTTACTAATTTTGTCTATTAAGAGAGCTTCCTCCTCCTCCTCTTTTTTACTGGACGTCTGCGTATCAAGTACTGGTTGCATTATTTCTATTATTTCTACATAAGCTTTTGATTGAGTTTACGAGCTCCGCAATATACTCAATGGCGGATATCAACCTTTTAGAATGCTAATGGACTGTTTTATTTCATTTTTGGTGTTTGGGACTACCGGAGTATTCTTCAATCTTTCAGCTCATGAGTAGTCCAAGAGTGAACAACAGTTCAAAAAAGATAAAAAACGGTAGTTTCATTGTCAAGACAATGGTGTCTGTTCGCATGTACAATTCTGGAGACGAGCTTGGTAGAGCCCCCACAATGCAAAGAATTCCAGAAGTCATTACACCTAGGTGTACTGATGGTTGTAAAATTAATACTTCCATGGCTACTGTGGACGTTGTTCTTATCGCCTCCGTTATCAACCAACTTCGGTACTTTGCCTAGTTTAGTAGTCGTACTCTTGAGGGTAGTTTTTTCACTCCACACAATTGCTCCGTACGTAATGATGGATCTGATCAAGACCGTATTTAGCCATATTAGGTGTCGATCACAATTTTGATTGCAAACAGGTTAGTTTGGTATCAAGCGTAAGTGCCATGTAGTATTTTAGTTCCTTTGTCACCGGAAGGTAGGTCCATACATCTTGAAATTTTTCAGGTCTTTGGTGTTTTATTGTCTTGCGTTTTTCCTAGGTTCAGTGACAGGCACCACCTTTCTAATGTGGTGTTTAGTGCAGTTTGCATGATGTTTGATACGTTTGCCCCAAATTTATCGTTTGCAAAGATAATAAAACCATCGACGTAATTCAAGGCAAAGCCGCCCCCCGTTAAGTATCTATAGTAGGCCATTCATGACAAGGTACTACATTAGAGCCAAAAATACAACTTTAGCTCCTACAGTCTTTTCATATAATGTTATGGTTACAGTCCATTTAAAAGAATAAAATTGACCCAAGGTCTATTCCTTGGTTCTCTTTAGCCAAATCATACGTAGGTCACCCCGGCTTTTGTATAAATACTACCTTAACTGGGTATTTGTAAAAGTGCTAGACTTTCCCTAAAAATCTTGCTCAAAACTGCTAACCCTTTTGTAACATGATAGGATATATCCCTACAGCTCCTGACTACCTGAATGGTTCAAACTGATAATTCCATATTCTAGGCTACCTCGTTTTGTCTTATCCCAGTCTTTTTTTGGCAGTTCAAGATTCTTTGTATCAGGAACTTTCATTAACGTTAAGTCCGAAAAGTGTGTCTGCAGTAGCTCCTGCAAAATACCTTCGTATATATTTTCCGTATAGTGTCAGCAAGTGAGATCTTTGCTTAAAGCCTTTTTGAGACTGAAGCATGTAGATTTGTTCAAAATGCTCTCACAATATCTCTTCCTAGAGTTTTTCATTGTTGTATGCCGCAAAACTGATTCTATACAAATCTCAGTTACCGTTTCTTTTGGCTGTGTTAAACAGTTTTCAAGTGACCTTGTTTGACAGTGCTTATGCTTTCTTTAAAAACGGCTATGCTTATGTGCCACCCTAGAACTAACACTAATATGACCAAAATAGGAGATAAACAATTTGGATTCCAAAGAGGCTGAGGAACCAGCGAAAAGCTATTCTTACAAAAAACGTGCAAATTTTGAAAGAATATATTTGTCTGCTTCATAGACTATAAGAAAGCATTCGATCGAGCCCACCATAAGCTAGTATTTGAAGATGTAGACAAAATAAAACTAAACAATCATGATCTAAGAGTAGATAGGCTAGGAGAGTTTTGGGTCAAAATCTCATAAGGTTTACATGGGGGGTCTAAAATTACTTTTTCGCCATTTTAAATTTTTGAAAGACAAGGTTTGGAGAGAAATAGGGGAAAATTTTCATCCAAAAATTTTCCGTCCAAAATTTTTTATCCGAAAATTTTTCAGAAATTTGTCGGACAAAAATTTTTCAAAAATTTTTCGGTCAAAAAAATGTTTGGGCAGAAAAAGTTCGAATGAAAACTTTCCCCCATTTCTCTCCAAACCTTGTCTTTCAAAAATTCAAAATGACGGAAAAGAAATTTTATACCTCCCCATGTAAACCTCATGGGATTTTGGCCCAGAACTCTCCTAACCTATCTACTACTATTAAACTATCTGTATTGTAATCAAGTAACCAGAATCAAAGTTGACTAATATCTACTCTGAGAAAATCTTTCAAGAGACTGTAGACGATAGAGGAAAAGGCGTGAAGATTGGAAAAGAGAACATTAACAACAACAAAATTGCAGATGATACGGCCATAATAGCCAAGAAGCAATACAAGCTCTAACAAAAGATTAAAGATTAAAATCAAAAAAACTAAATGGATGGCAGTCGGAAAAATAAACAGTAGGCTACTAATTGAAAAACAACTTATTGAACGCGTAAAACACTTCAAATATCTTGGCAACTGGATGAATGTAGCAAATAACTTTGATAAAAAGATCCTTGCGCGTATCAAGATGTCTCGAGTTTAACTAATCCAAACCTATTCATAATTCTTCGTAAAAAGATTCTAAAGTACTACGCGTAGTTGATTCTGTTATACGCAAACAGCAAAACTTAGATTCAGCTATGGTGTTATAGCCGCATGGTAAAAATATCATGAACACCGCACACATCCAATAAAGAAGTGTTAAATCTAATAAAAACCAAAAGAGAACTGTTAAATATAATAAAACCAACAAAAACTTTGGGCATAAGACAACCAAAACATCATCTATTACGTCTAATTATAAAAAGGAGAGAGGAAAAAATGGATAGAACGTAAGAATCTATCATGGCTGCGCAATATCAGACAATGGACTGGCTTAACAGTTGAGGAACTGTTTTGAGCTGCTAATAATCAAGATAAATACCACCAAATTACCAACACAATGATAACCGACGTCTGAACACAGACAAGGCACCACAAGAAGAAGCATGCCGTAGTCATACAAGGCACACTGACAAGGTATGTAGAACCAAAGCAATTGTCTGTGCTTAACTTTGGCCACTGTAATCGTTAGATTAAGTTTGAATAATTATAAATTTATTTCATATTCGGTTGATTAATTTAGTTTATGAAACAAACTAGGCCTTATTTCGCCAATTTAATCGTATCATAAGCAATGTTTGACCTTGTGGACTAACGTCAATTGCTCCATAATATACGGTAGTCTGAACTTCGTACTAGTAAAACTCTACAAGCGTTAATAGTCTTTCAAGATCTGTCCCAAATTGGCCACTGCCAGAATATCCAAATGAAATGCAGTTTAGTTTTAAGTGCAAAATAGTTTAGTCCAGAACAAGCCATCATATTAGCGCGTTTTATAGCTGACGATTAGTAGTTTGATTGTTAAGTAGTAAGTCTTTTGAAGGATAAAGTTGTATGGTCCTAAAACAAGAATTTTGGTATGCAAGATTTAGCTTGTCTGCGTTTGAAATAAATAAGAATATCGTATTTTGGAACTGCTCCCTTGCTTCTTGATTAATTGAAAAAAATGTATAAATAGTCTTTGTATAACATAAAATTAAGCGAATAAAACGACGTAATGCGTAAAATACACGTTAAAATCTGCGGATAAATTTTACGTCTTAAAATGTATTACAAGCGCACAAGCTGTGACGGTCCCACGTCTTTAAACTAGAAATTAAATTAAATTAAACGCTTGGATAGTTTTTAGGCGTTAGGTGCCGAGGTGTCAGGCACACCACCGAGCCACAAAAAATCGTGTATGTTTGGATGCCTATATACATGAATACATGTATGTAATGTTTAATAATATCACAAATTAGTAAGAAATCTATTAATATTCAATTTTAAAAACTAAACTTTTTTATTTACATAATTAAATATTGTGTATGATACGCAATAAATATAACCAAATTATAATACCAAAAAAAATATAACATTGAACTTGTCTAAATAGGTAATTATTCACACGAATAAATTATGCATTCCACTCGTGCCCTAATAGTTTCACTTGTTGAATAATATACCATTTCTATGTCATCTCATTGGAACACGAAATGTTAGAATATTTAAGTTGGCCTTTTAATAATGCAATCAAGGCACGCATGCATTTTTATTTACAGCATATCATAACAACTTGTCTGTTCAAAATAATATTAACATTTATCAAACAAAATTTTGATTCGCTAGTGTATATGGTCATTTATTTCAAGTTATTTTTCTAAAAATAGTTACTGCAAAAATTGCTCAAATAAATATATTATTAGTGGACTGGTTACAGGACGCGTTCACGTTAAACCGTTAAGCACAGTTGACTGACGAAGCCCATTACAGGTATAAGGATAACTTCAGCAAAATACACACATGGGAGTTCACCGACCTATTTGAAGATACATCTGTGCCGGATAAAAATACAAGGAATAAATGTAAAAATATTTTTGCAAATAAAGCTTTTAGAAATTATGATTTAAAACACTGAATTATAAATTTAAATCTCAAATTGATACCATTATAATTATCAGAGTATTTGGCCAAACATTGTTTATACTGAAATCATATTCTAAAATAAAAGTTGGACCATTGCGTTTACAAAAATTAATGAATAATAGAATTTGCCAAAATTCTAGAATTAATAATGCAATTAATAAATTTTGTACACCTTTTAACGCGGTTGCTGATGTTCTATGGTAACATGAATTACAATGTTTCAGCAAAATCTATTTCATTGTGTTTTCTTAATAAAGTATTAAATTACATTATAGGATCTCTAAAAATTATCTTTACCTGCAGTACTGGTATTTGTCATTCGGCAAGTAAGTCGCAATCTGTATACAATGAGATCTTGAGAAAGACTGGAAATTCTAAAGTATGATGAAATGAATGACAACGTTGTCACCTAGACGCACACTCGCGACACTATGACCAAATCGGATAAATAAAATCTACTCTCGTTCACGAGCGCTAGCATTCTAATAACTGTTCTGTGAAATCGTGGGGGTAGATGAGATTCATAAGCGCAGGCAAAAAGGTGCGCGGGCAAAAGTATGACGCATAAAATGACGCCAAGCACGTTCTTATAGGCCAAATCAAGTTGCTCAAACTATAGGTGTAGTAATACTTAAGCCTAAAAGCCTAGAAATTATATTTGGGCTTTACTAGAATACCTATCAGATTTTTTTTTTTAATTATCTGATAATAATAGCAATCACAGTAAGCTACTTATTAATAGAATCGGTTTTAATAGCTCAATAAATGTTGCGTTAAAAAATATTGAAATTATTTAGCTTTGATGTAAGTTTTATATATATAAAATATATAAATACTCTGCATAAATTGCAGCTTGAAAACTAAAATCAATGGCCCATTAGATAGTGAATAATTGCAGCTTTGTCCTAAAACTGTATTCCTATTTTTCAATGAATTTCTTCATTTCTTAACATATATTAACAAAAGCATTGTTTATACTATTTTAAGTTTTGTGGTATGTATCTCCAGCACCTTCCTTAATCAATGGATTGGTTATCGCAATACCAACTTATAATAATAATAATAACTTAACTCAAGCTTACCCAACTACACGAAAACTCAAATGTCTGTAATTATAAACACGTCGTAAAAAATTTTTGGTATTTGTTATCAAAAAAATACTTAGGATACTCGAATGGCATTGGGACAAACTAACGTAATATGTACTGGCAACTTATATTACGGGCGAGCCTACAGTTTTGAGTAGATTCCAAACCAGTGGAGATATTATTAATCTACTCTGAACCAGAGTAGAATCTTAGTCGTAAAACTGACAAAGCGGGTTGTGAAGTGGGAGAGCGTACAAACGTTTAAAATCTATGATCTTTGGTGCAGCAGTCGTATGCATAGATTACAAGCAAAACGTTATTTAAAAATATTGAAGTTAGGTTATTATGAGCTTTCAATAAAAACTATATAAATATAAAGTAAAGTTTCGTGGCAACAATAATATAAATACTACTACTAATAATATATATGTTTTTCTTAGTATTTTTCTAATCAATTATAATAGAAATAGAAAATATTTTACCCACGTTACTGGTATTTTGCACTCTTGTATTGATCTGTACAATATGAGATCTTAAAAAAGACTAATGAAATAAAATATTGTCACTCGCGAAGTTATGCATATTATATTTTTGCTAATTGATAAATCTTCAGTCGATAATAAATAACGAAAAGAACAACATGATTAAAAAAGTGTTATAGAATTGTTGTAGTAAATAACCGGACAAGCACGCTTCTCATAGATTAAAGTAAGTTGCTCAAACTATAAATACTTTGTAACATTAATATGCCAAAAATCTTTTGAATATTTAACTAACCAAGCTTTCTTTTATAAAACTATAGAATAGAATAGAATAGTATTTATTCACACAATCAAGCATATTTGGGCATAATAATAAAATTAATACACATAAAATACAGTATAAATGAAATAATATACATATTAAAATTAGTTTTAAAGTAAAAACAATTATACATTAAAAACAATTACTTACATTAAAGTCTAAAATTAAACTAATAAACAACCACTCACAAGTTAAAACAAAATTTCATAAAAATCATTTATATTATAAATTGCATTTGAAATTAATAATTGTTTGATTGTTTTTTTGAAAACAATGTAGGTCATTTTCTGGATTGTGTTTGGTAAATGATTGAAAAGTTTTATACCAGTATACATATGACTATTTTCAAACAATTTAGTGTTGTGTTTAATATTTGATAACTGTTGACCGTGCCTTGTGTTATAATCATGATTTTCAACCAATAGTTGATAATTTTTTATGTTTAATTTTACGTGTAAAAGTATTTTGAAGACATAAATACTGGGCACTGTCAATAATTTGTTATTAATAAATAGTGATTTACATGAACTTCTAAATTCTTGATTATAAAGTAGTCTTAAAATTCTTTTTTGTTGTACAAATACTGGTTGAGATTTTAAATTATTTCCCCACAACAGTATATTAAATTGTAAATGAGAATAAACAATTGCGTAATATATGTCTAATAATGCCTTACTATTTAACACGTCTTTTAATTGCAATATAGCGTAAAATAATTTATTTAATTTACTACAAATGCCATCTATTTGTGTAGACCACCCAAGATCTGCATCGATATTAAGACCCAAAAACATTGTAGAATTTGAAAATACAAAATCGGTATTGTTAATGTTAATTTTATAATTAAAAAGTTTCCTCTAAACCCAAGTTGTTTTATTTTTTTTATAATAAAATCAATATTTAGTATGTCAAATGCAGCAGTCATGTCAAAAAAGAAGCCATATACATGATAATTTTGATCTAGTTGTTCATACAAATATTCGGCAAATGATAGCGTAGCTGTTTCAACTGATCTATTTTTTCTATATCAGTGTTGAGAATCGTGCAAAATTTTATATTTTTCTAAAAATAAAACTACTCTTTCAGAAATATTTTTTTGAAATTGTTAATACGATTGCAACTCCTCTATAATTGGACAATACTAACGGGTCACCTTTTTTATGCAAAGGTGTAACAACAGCAACTTATAAAATTTGTGGAAAAATACCATTTTCAATTGCACTATTAAATAATGATGTTAATGTATCAACAATATCTATAGCAATATGTTTAATTAACTTAATGTTTAGATTGTCTAAACCACTTGAACTTTTATTCTTAAATGAAGATATTGTATTCAACACTTCAGTTTTGGTTATTGGTTTAAAATAGAAAGTGTTACACACATTTAAATTTGACGTAGTGCCAACTTGATTTGATTGATAACCAAAATGATCTATAATTTTAACCCCTGCAAGATTGGAAAAGTAATTTACAAAAGCATTAGCTACTGAAAGGTTGTTTTCAACAAGATTTTCATCTAGGTTTAATGCTATTGAATTGGTTTTTATAGATTTATTTAAGTTTGTTAGTTCATTTACCATTTTCCAAGTTTCTTTTTGCTTATTATCAGAACTGCTTATTTTAGTTGAATTGAATTTTTTCTTTGCAATCAAAATATTTTGATTATGTAATTTTTTTTGTGATTTATAATTATCAATTATTATAATACTGACAATTACCAATTTGTTGTTATAATTACAAAATTTGTGAAAATTATTCATGTCTAAACTATCCGATTGCCACTATAAAACTATAAATATTAAACATTAAAGTTTAATTATTGTAAACTTTCAACATTATCTGGGCTTTGGAATAACTTTAAACATTATTAAAATTTTGATTTCAGTTGAAATTTAAAGTCATTGTATAGAAGAACCAAAAAAATACAATAATTAATAATCAAAACAATGTCTTTTAAATCGAATACGTTGTAAATTAAATACGTTGGCACCTATTGTTTTAATAAAACGGTAAATTGTAATTCCATATGAATGAATTACGTTTCAATAGAAAATATGTGTTGATTGATGATTTCAAAACAGAACAAAGCGTTTTGAATCCAATTACGCATACGTTTGTAAATGTAGTAGATTCATTCAGTTTTGTTATTATAAAATTGAGCCATTAATCCGATTTGAACTTTGTGCACGTACATGTTGGGGTTGCATTGATGGTTTATTAATACTATGGAATTATATTAGTTACTCATGTTATTATCCAAACATAATTAATAATGGATCAACAAAACGAAGTTAAATTAAATTCGATGCGGTATATAATTATTAATGCGGTCGGGACGCATATGAGAGAGAATTTTAAATGCGTTATTTAAAACGACGTCTAATTACAGACATTCATTATCTTTTAACAGAGTATAGACTTAAGTTAATTAAAACAATTTTTTTAAAACCTCAGCCTTCTTCAGACAATATATGAATATATGTGTATATATGAATTATTATTATTTATCAGGAGTTACGCGTCCTTGATTAAAAATAAAATGAGTAAAATACAATCAAATTTAAAAAGCATTTTCTTAATTTATTCGGCAAAATATGATATTAAGTAATGGATCAAAAATCTGGCAGCTGTCAATAAATTTAGTAGATATTTAATTTATTCAGTTTTCTTTGTTGAAAGCACTTACAAAAGATCCAATAACTTGTATGGCAAAGGTTTCAGCTAAAACACACTTTAAATTATTCTTCATTAAATTAAAATTTTGCAGACTACTATCAAAAGAATATATGCGCAATTATCTGACGCATATTTATTAGTAACATAGATAGATTTGTTTTACTTGAATGTTATTACATTTTTCCTATTTTTCAATTCATTTCTTAATATGCATTAGCCAGAGCAGTGTTCATTTCATTTTCATTATCTATAATTATGGACGAAAGGTTTGTATTGGCGCCAACCCGCCCAAGCGTTTGTAATCAAGTGGTTGAATTGTTTTCCACTTTGATGTTTCTGCAACTATAAGAAATTCATTTGTGACAATTTATTGTCAGTTTGCAATTTAACTAAATATAATTTTTCACATTATTAAGTTGTGAGCAAACGACAGATTTGCAATAACAAATAAAATATTGTTTTATTATTTTAGAGCTCATAATATAGTTTTGAAGTTTGAAACTTGGCTAAATATGCTTTGTCACAAAACTAACGAACAAAATTGCAATAAAAATGTATGAAAGTTTGTTTTGTTTGGAGATTATTTTGCAGTTTTAAGGTTAAATATAATTTACCTCAAGACTAAGTTGTGAAAAAATTACTAACAACATTGAACAAAAACAACACCTACCGACTGCGCCAATTAGGTGTATTAAAATTAAACAGCAATCGAGAAACTTTCCACCAACGGATGTATCTTTGAACAAATCTAAACTGCGTAATAATCAATGTCCAAAAGTACACATATTTAACTTACAAAAATGACATAAAAACCGTTTCAACAACAACCATTAAGTTGAACGAGAACATCACCTACCGACTGCGCCGATTTCACAACAACACCAACTTAAACGTACGAAGATGCAACATTGTGCAAGTATCAACTAAAATTTCTATCAAAATTAAAATTAAACAACGGCAATCAAGAAACTGCCCACCAATGAATGTTTCCCATAAATCTAAACTGTGTAATATATGGGTATAAACAATGCCATGTGTCCAAATGTAACAACATTTATTTAATTTACAAAAATGTCATGAAAATAGTTTCTTTGACAATGCCGTTACCCACCAAGTTGAACAAAAACACCACCTACCAACTGCGCAAATTTTGTCTTTTAAAAGAATTTGCCGGATATTTTCTTTAAAAAATTAATGTACCAGAATGTACCTTCATGCCATTAAGACTTTTATCAAAAATGGAACTGAACAACGGCAATTCAGAGATTGCCCACTAACAAATATGTCTTTCGTCAAATCTAAACTGCGCAATAGTCAATCACCAAATCGACAGTGCCTCTAAGATATATCTAACAGTAACAACTGCGTCATTTTAAAACGGTTACCTGACAAACCTAAACTGAACAGTGGTCAACCATAGTATGTATCAACAACTTTTATCAATCAATCATCAAACCATCAAATAAGAAATCAGCAAACAAACGACGGTGTCAAACAGCAGACCCTAATTTGGATTGTCGCAAAATGACATAAACAACGATGACACAAAATTAATCACAGACAAACAAATTGCTTTTATCAAAAGATCTTATTACCAGCAGATACTGCAACCTTGTAAAATAAAATACAATTCTAATAGTACTTTATTCAATTTCACGCTATAACTCAAGAAACAAACATTATAGCAAAATCTGCTGTTCGTACTTAATTAAGAATACATCTACCATTCCACAATATGGTATAATTTGCGCAATACACATAGATACTAAATAATACCATTTACCGTAGCTAGTTATGTGTAAATTGGGGATTTGCCTACGCCGCTAACAGTAGTTACAGCAACCAGACGCCAATAGCGTAAAGTTATGGCAAAAGTTTAATCAGAACACCACCTACCGACTGCGCCAGTTTGGTGTCTTACAAATTTTTTTAAATATTGTCATCAAAGAGAATTTGCCGAGCCAATACGCTTGGCCAGATATTACAATAATGAATAAGACTGCAATGATGTATATACGCACAAAGACCAGTAAATCTGGAACAAGCCAAAACCACGTCAACATGCCAAGATTACTGCAAACAACCGTCTTAAAAAGTATTATTACGTGCTCGCTATAGAACCAAGACACAACAATCAAGCTTCTACACCTTGCTATACATGGGATTGACTACAGTATACTTTTTGCTATCCAAACCATATGCCAACAAAAATCTGTTCACCTAGCGACTGCGCCATTTTAGTGCAAATGGCAAACATAACAAGAAACACATTGGTGCTAGCCAACTTTATGTAGGTACCTGTCCAAACTGCACCAGACATGATATCCATCAATAACAACATATTCTACCTGGGTAATTCCATGGAAATTCAGACAATCGTTTCCACATTGATATCTCCGATTTTGCTCAAATTTTGTACACATGTTTGGGGTACCAAAATATGACGATTCCTAAAATTTTAGATCTTTAGGTGCAATTCAGTGTAAATCTTTTAGAAATATTTAGTCTTTTTTTAGTTTTCGTGCTGTAAATAAGCAAAAAATAGTCAAAAATCATATTCAAAAGGTGCATCTTATAAAAAAATTTTCGTAGAACACGATCCCGCTCTTGGTTTTCCGAAATTTTCCGCAAAAAATTAGAAAATTACCATTTTATTGAAAGTTTGATATCTTCGACTCCGCTACACCTGGAGACTTATAAATTTGAATATGAAATAAATACTCCTGAAACATAGTACTTTTGAACGCAAAAATAAAAAAAAACTGGATTCACTTGGCCTACGATAAAACATAACACATATTGCTAAAAACGGGTTACTTTTAAGGGATTTTACATGATTTTACTAATTTTCCTGCTTTTTTCAGGAAAATTTTTAAAAACGGACATAAAGATTGCGTTCTAGGAAAAACTTCGTTTCGATTACACTAATTCAATTTTTTTTTTACTTTTTTTTAGAAAATCGCGCGATCTTTATGTCCGTTTTTTAAATTCTCTTGAAAAAAGCCGAAAAATTAGTAAAATTACAGAAAATCCCTTAAAAGCAAATCTATTTTTTTTTTATTTTTGCAATCAAAAGTACTATGTTTCAGGAGTATCAAATTCAAATTTCAAGTCTTCATGTATAGCAAAATCAAAGATATCAAATTTTCAACAAAATGGTAGTTTTCTCATTTTCCTCAGAAAATTTCAGAAAACCAAGGGCGGAATCGTGTTCAACAAAAAATTTCCTATAAGATACACCCTTTTGAATATGATTTTTGACTATTTTTTGCTTATTTACAGCACAAAAACTGAAAAAAAAAACAAAATATTCCTAAAAAATTAAAATGACCGCCATTTACACTGTATTGCACTTAGAGATCTAAAACTTAAAGAATCGAGATTTTTGGTACCCCAAACATGTGTACAAAATTTGAGCATAAACGGAGATATCGATGTGGGGACGGTTGTCCAAACTTCCGTGGAATTATCCACCTACCAACTGCGCCATTTTGATTTCTATGCCTAACAAACAATTCAAAGAGAAATATTACTTTTAACAAAACCAGAAACCATCTACGCAATATTGTTTTCAGCTAACATAATGCTGGTACATAACCAAATTGTAGCAGATATGATATCCATCAAAAACTAAAATAAACGGTAAGAGTCAAAAATTGCATATCACGATAAACCTGGACAGTGTTGCAACTAATCATAGTATCGAGTAAGATGTGCCCAACAAAAACAGTTGGCATAAATCTACCACGTCGGTGTTAACTACGTTATCTAAATATATTTATTAAAAACTAAACCGCGTCCAACTAACTTTAGCTAAATGTGTTCCCAATGTTAGACTACAACTCTTAACATCAAACAAAAAACCAGCAACAAAGTCTAACAATCATTAAGCCAAATTAGTTAGTTTAAATTTTTAATATATCAGTCTAAAAATACTATTAATGCCAAGAAAGAAAATGTTATCTACGACAAAGCATTCGTATGACATCACCTTTGTTAAAACTTCATCAGCGTTTAGGAATGTCAACTGGAAACCAGCTTGAGATCAATGACAGCTTTAGTTAAGAGTACCAAGAAACAGGCTAATTTTTTGATAATTTTCCAGAAGCCAGAGCCACAATAATGCAAAAAACCAATTCGTGAGTCATCAAGAATATGGCTCACTTATTGACTGTCAGGCGACCGTAGCACAATGGTCTAGTGCGAAGACTGTGGTGCAGGCAGCACGGGTTTGATTCCCGGCAGCGGCAATATCTAATTTGTCAAATATATTTCGATGCGGCCGTCTCCTTTGCAAGGCAATAGCAAATCAGCGAAGTATTTACCTAGTAAACCCCTCTAGTGGTGTGGTTTGAATTCCACGTTAAACTGTAGGTCCCGTATGTTTGTGTAGAACTATTATCGCACACCACAAACATACAAGAGGGGCGCCGACGCTCAAAGCAAGTATGGCACTATAAGAAGAAAATTAACTGTCAACATGATTTCATTCAAAAAAATCAAAGACTAATTGGAACACCAGTATTCAACTGGCTTCCACTGGTACCTGGCCAAACTCTTTTTCCACAACACTATTCAAGACAGAACTAAATAAACTGCAATCTAAAAAAACTTGAAGAGCGTATGGTAAAATCGTAAAAGATTTGAGTCAATATTCAATTCAAATACATTTTTGGCCGCTGTGTGCACCGCACAAAATGTTGCGACGGTCCTGCACCCACCACAAGTGTAAGTGATCCAAAAATTGAATATTTCTTTTCTCTGCAAATGTAATTTGTTGATAAATTTAACTTCTTCATAACAAACAGTAAGGTTGGTAGGCACTCAGTTCATTGATTGATTGTGGGCGAGTAGCTTCAATTGGAGTGCCCCCCTAACTTAACCTAACCTAACCTAAAACACCCATGTGTTAGTGATCTAGAAATTAAATATTTCTCTTCTCTGGGAATGTAATTTGTCATTAAATTAAAGAAGAAGGTTGATAAATCCAACTTTTTGATCACAAATAGTAGAGTAGACGGGCGAGTCATTTGGTGTATTAAATGCGGACCAGTAATTTCAATTCTAGTGCCCCGCCCACCCACCCAAGTGTTAGCAATCCAGAAATTGTATATTTCTCTTCTCTGCAAATGTAATTTGTCACTCAGTTAATTGAATATGGGCCAGTAGTTTCAATTAAAGTGCCTCACTTACTTACCCAAGTGTAAGAAATTGAATATTTTTCTTCTCAGCAAATGTAATTTGGGGTTGATAAATCCAACTTATTGCTCACAAACAGTTGGGGAAGTAGACGGTGCAGTAAATTGTAGTTAAATTAGAAAGGACGTAGATAAACTCAACTTCATAAAAAGAAACAGTTGAGTAGGTGGGCGTGGCACTCAGTTTATTGATTAATTAAAGTGCCACGCTCACCCACTCAAGTGTTAGTGACCCAATAATTGGATATTTAAATGTATTTTATGGGCGGGTCAAATCATTATATGTGAGCCAGAACTTTCAATTAGAGTGTCCAACCACCCACCCAAGTGTAACTAATCCTGAAATTGGATTTTTCTCTTCTCTGCAAATGCAATTTGTCGTTAAATTGGGGAGAAGGTTGATAAATCCAACTTCTTAATAACAAACAAGTGAACAAGACACTCAGTTCAGAGCAACTTCAATTGAAGTGCCCCACCCACCTACCCATTTGGTAGTAATCTAAAAGCTAAATAATTCTCTTCTCTGCAAATGTAATTTCTCGTTGAATTAGAGAGAAAGTTGATAAATCCAACTTGGTTGTCGGAGCACTTATTTTATTGATTGTAAGCCAATAGTTTCAATTGGAGTGCCCCGACTACCCACCCAAGTGTTAGTAACCCAGAAAACGGAAAATTCTCTTCTCTGCGATTGTTAAAATGCATGCACAAGGTTTTCGTTGTAAAAAATCAAAAACTTCTCGCCTCTCTCTATCCACTTGTCTATGATAATCTAGAGCTAACGTTTCGTGGCAGGTATAATATCTCCCGCCATGTAGATCACCAAATTGTCTACGTACATACGTTTGTCTACAAATGTAACCACTGAAACCGCAACTGCAAAAAGAGTGACGTTAATCGTCAACCCTTGGGGAACAACGTTTTTTAGACATAACGTCTTTGAGTTAGCAGTTCCTACACAACACTCTGGGTAGACGCCGTTTTCAGAAACTGCTGGAAAAAAGCTGCTGGACAATGGTGAAAAAGAAGTACCCATACCGTTGATAACCGTTTCCAATTTCTTAAACAAAAAAAGAATGATGTAGACTAAAGTCTCTAAAGAAGAAAATCTAACAAAATTTCTAACTATTGTTTTTGACGCAAGAATTCTTAGTTGTAAACTTGAGAGCTACTAACGTAAATTAAATTGCCAATACGTCTGCGATTTTGACTGGTTCGGTGATACTGCGTCCGTCGACTATTAGGATAAGAGCCAGAAAAAGAAATCCTCAATACGGCTCCCATCATTTTTCACACTTGTCGACCAAAGTGGTGGGCGTGATCGTTTTCCATAATCTTTGCTTGCTCTTTTGAAAGCAATCATGTTTTCCTGCGTCGGGACTCTAATTAAACAAAATAAAAGCTATCTTTTTCTACGCCACAACTACACAAATTTTGTGGTTCTACCAAGGAACCGATGAACCGGCCAGCTTACCGCTTGAAATAAACACATCTGTTGCTCGGACAACACAATTAGTAAAAACTTTCATGGCGGTCTCAAAATTCTAACTATTTGACTCTGATGTGACCAGATTGACTTGAAAACCTTGCCAGGTTGCGCGGTCAAGACACCATCTACGGGAGACGTACTCTCTGACCCGTTTGATAATGGTTTAAATTGCAACAGGAAAGTGGTCGCTGCCGTAAAGGTCCTCTAATACTTGCCACGTTAAACGTGTGGCTAGACATAAAGACAACAAAGACAAATTTGTTCCCCTTCCTCCAAAAGTGTGTGGGGAAACCAGTGTTGAAGAAGACAGCGTCGCTTTGATTGAAAAGATTTTTTATCAAACAACCTCGCATGCCTTTCTTCAAGAAACCCAAAAGCGGACTGTAGGCGTTAAACTCGCTCATTAGGAGATAAGGCTGTGAAAGGTGCAATATAAGTTCTTGTATATCTTCGAAAGTCAAACTCCGCAAAATACAAGTTGCATATTGTGGCTTTTATTTGAACGGTAAGTCGAATCACAATTACCTGAAGTCTAGTTCTGAGGGATATTTACGTAAACGGAAAGTTTTGCAGAAAAATAGCGACTCCACCTTAGGCTCGCAGACTCATCAGAACGTCACTTCTTGTGCATATAAAGCCCCAAAGAATAAAACTTTTTTGTATTGAAATTAGATAAATTCTCAAACCTTAGCAAGCTATAATAAATGGAAATGTTGAAAAAAGCTCAATGTTTCGTTAATTTTGACATTGATTAGATTTAAAGAAAGAATAATTAGTTTTCTCAAGACCATTATTAATAAACTTCCACTGATATTATAATATTGCAACCAGTCAATTAAATCAGTAAAAGTAGTTCAAACAAAATGTCTCTAGAAGTGCACAATGACCTTGCCTTTCCACCCCATTTGCATTTTAAATTGGTTCGACCCTTCCAAAGAGATCAAAGTACATAGCAGGTTGTTTGCCACACCTCTTAGGCCGTACCGATATACCGATGTAGTTTTTAAAGAAGTAATGAATATTCAATCAAAAGCTGTAGATAAATCTAAGAAAACTCCACAAGCCACTTCTTGATTTTCATATACTCAAAAATGTTTAAAAATAGTTTGTATTTAATAAAAATCCATTAAACTAAGATTTATTACACTTTCGAGTATTTTTGACATTGTAGAGCAATTGAAAAACTAATCCTTGGGGAAATCTTGTGATGATAAATGGGGTTACTTAGATATACAATATACAGTAATTTGGGGTCTATTACACCATTAATGGATTGGATGGAAGGCAACGCAAAAGTAGGTTCAGTTAGGCTGGGTAGAAGCAATATAGAAAATATGATGGTGATTTCTATCACATCTAATAATCGGTTTACATAATAAAAGCTTCCTAATACACATTAACATTTTGCGGTGTCCCTTCTCTATATTAAAAGGTTGATTTTATTGAAACAGGCTACAGTATGTGAAGTAATTACAATTAGATATGATCAAGCTAAATTCCAATAGATCAATAAAAACACATTTATCGTAATAAGTTTATATAAACATAGTTGAAGTGATAAAACTTGTAATTGTATTGTTTATACTTTAATGTGAAATTTATTAAGGTGTAAATTATTGATTGTAAATCAGTGTGTTGTAATATTGAAATGTAACGAATGGGTGTTATTATTAAATATTTTACGTGTGAAATGATCGGGTATAAATCAGTTTGGAAATGTGAAATTTCACGGGCGAGGCAATAATGCATATTAACAGGTTCAGTCATTACTTTGAGTGTTTGTAAAAACAAAAACTATAAAGTTAGTAAATACACAAAAATGATTAGCGCCGTTTGACTTACATTCCTTCCGGTCGTAATACGTGAGTGTTTGAAAAACAAAAAGACTTTTCAAACAATTCGCGTGCCGCGGATATTTATATTAATTTGGCAAGTATATACTATTTCTAAAATTGGGGACAGATGACTCACTTTTTTTCGGGGTTTAGTTTGCCGGGAAACTCTGAACGAAGACATTTCCCATATGCTTTATAAAAAAAAAATAACCGGTTCCCTAAAGATTTGACCCTTCCTAATAAATAATATACCTGCAAGGAAAAAATTTAAAAATATGGCTGGTATATACATTATTATTTAAAATCATACAAGACAATAAATTTTATTATAATTAATCCCCGCAGTTTTAATCCTCTCATTTTTTACTCGCTTTTATAATAATGTATATATAATCCACATTTCATACGGATTCGCCCGGATACTGACAGGCGCCTTTCTTTTGTCTGTAAAAAGAAAAGCGGATAAAAAGCCCCCCATAAATTCCATATTCGCGGAAGGGATGTGCGGAACAAATGGCTTGTGAAAGGTTTATAATAAATTGATGCCGGGGTTAAATTCACACCCCCTAATAACTACACAATATTTTAAATATTTATGTGACGGTGATAAAAGATTATCCGGATAATATTTCTATGAGCGACGTAATTGAAATTTGCCGTAATCTTATTTTCAATTACATTCAATACCTTTTGTTATTATACATGCATTATATTATTCAAGCTAAATATAACTTCTATACATATACAATCCCGTTGTTCCATTATTCAAATTGATCAAAACTATATTTAGTCGATTACCTATTAAAAGGATTTTAATAAGCATATTGAATAACATTTCAATTGGTTTACATTAGAAGAAAAGATTCGAGTTCCATTCCTTTTAGTCTCACCTTACGTATTGTGAAATTCAAGCTCACTACAAGCAAATAACGTTCTATCTATAGCATATGCCCAAGTGGCACAATTTCTAATTTTACTAAAAAAATAAAGTAGAATATATTGATCTAATATAGAAAACTTGCTGAATTATATAATGCAAGCAATTAAAATGTTAATTAGAAAATGTAATAACAAACTTAAATTAAAGTCGATTGATGGTTAATTTCATACAAAACAGAAAAGTTCTTTCAAGAATCTTGTAGGTTTTCTACTGAGAGTTGCAACTAGCAAAGCTCACATACGTTACCAATGCTCGATGAAATTTATTTCAAGAATTCACATCAAACGATGTTCTGAAAATCCCATGACATTTAAGTACTCATATTCATAGCTTTCTTTGTATTGTGTAAATAAAAATAAACGTCTATATATAAAGCTTGTCCAATATATCATATACTATTTATTTAATTATTTATTACATCATAACTGGCATTTTTTGTAAGTGTTAATTGCTAAGATACGTTGTATCGGAATCGATAACCTTTGTGCGGGGTGAAATAACTTGAAGCTTCTCGAAGCTAAAATAACTTTAACCCAGCTTATGTTTTTTAATAGATTAAAGAAATATTTTCTTTTTACTCACGAAAAAGAACTTTCTTAATCAACCAAATCGTTGGAAGAATATTGAATGAAACAAAATTAAAGTATCTCATCATGGCAAAACATTTCAGTATTAATAAAATTATACAAATAAGATTAGTTTTTAGTTTATTTATTTTTAATGCAAATGCTTGTTATATTTATTTATATTATAATTCACACAGATCATTTTAAATATTTGTGTATATTTCATATATTTATCTATTACAGTTTTACTATATGAATACTAAAATTGTCTTAACCAATATTTTAATGCTCGAGCAATAAATTTCAGTTACATAGTTGTGTTTTCAATATGATTGATTGATTATAATTGAAACATTTTGAATTATTAATTAATTAATCAATCAATCAAATTGAACATGTTATTAAAACAACGAAATTAGCTTGTTGCAATTTCAATAAAATGTATAACAAGTTAAAATAAGAAAACTTAAATTACATAAATAAACTTCTCCATTAGTATATTAATAGTTTGGTAAAACATTCAATACTCATACAACTACGGAAGAGTGTTTTGGTGTTTCTAGCTTACGATATATGTAATATCTATAAATAAAGATTTATAAAATGAGTAATTTTATTGCTTAATTTGCAATACATTCCAATAACATTGGAGCTTATAAATATCTCAGCATTTTTTCTACAAACTTTAATGATTATTATATTTATATTAATATTTAGAATTACTTAATATGTCACAACAAAATAAAAATACCTGAGTGAAGCCACATTCGCTTAAACTATCACATCGAAGATTAGATTTAAACACAAAGGAAATCAAAGTGAAAACAGGAATAAAAATACAAAGCTCATACAAAATTAAATTTAAAAAAAGCGCAAGCAACCAAAAGAACAAAAATCTACCAGATCACAAACAAAAATGATATTAACACACAAACAATGGAACAGAAATCCTCAAAACCATACAAACATTCTACGGCGACCTCTATCGATCCCACCTAAAGCACTCAAACAACAAACTAATTTGTTACCAACCGCCAGAGCAAGTTAAGTTCCGCAAAAAGTATAGCCCAACAGAAAACATAGAAATCATTAGAACATCGATAAAAAAATGAACTTAGCATTCATCGATTACGATAAGGCTTCGACTCCATCAAACTATGGGCGGTCTTTGACTCAATAGACAAAACATACACTAACCAGCTCAAACAAATCTACACAAATGCCACCTTTCAAGTGAATGTGGACAAAAACCAAAGAACAAAAAAAAATCAAAATAGACAAAGAACACTCGTTTTAGAAGATACCTTCAAAAATATGAAACAGCAAACAAAAATAATAAAAAAACTAAATGTAGCATCCAAATCGGTAGGTTTCAAATTAACATAAATACTTGCCAGTCACAGCATACAGACTAGAGACGAAGGCATAGACGGTAAAAAATGCAAACAAACTAAGAACCTGTCAGAGAGCAATAGAACGGGCAATACTCGGCTGACAACATCAAAAAAATTGTAGAAAACAAATGGCACCAAATATCAAAAGAAAGACAGTTATGAAACAATTTAAAGAAGGTTTAGGTCCAACAGTCGGGTTTTTCGGTAATTTTGAACAAATTTAAAGAATTGTACTGATCTTGGAAGACTACAAGACTAGGGGTGTTAACTGCGAAACCGAAGACAGGTTTTTAGGGTTTTGGACAAATGTGTCTAAATTTACTGGCTACAAACTGAAATTAGTCGTTTTTTTTTTTGGCAATTTTGAACAAATTTGAAGAACTGTGCTAGTCTTGGGAGACTACAAGACTAAGGGTATTTACTGCGTAACCGAATACAGGTTTTTAAGGTTTTGGAAAAATGTGTTTAAATTTGCTTGTTACAATTTGGAAACAAATTTTAGGAGTTGTGCCGGTCTTAGTAGCTACAAGACGAGGGGCGTTTACTGCAGTATTGTAAGTAGAGCTACAGTCAGACTTAATCTGGGATTTTGGATCAAAATGTTTAGTTTTGCCAGCTACAAATTGAGATTAGTGCTACAAGACAGGTTGTTCGGCGAGTAGTTTGAACTGGAGTACCAACTTATTCACCCGAGTGTTTGTTATTAAAGAATTGGAAGTTTTTCTTCTCTGCAAGTGTCAGAAGTCTCTTAGTCAGTAAGGCGGAGATGATATTCAATCTTTTAATGACCAACACTTGAGCGAATGGGTGGGTCATTTTTAATCTTGATTATCATAGAGTAGTTTGAATTAAAGTAACCATTCACTCGTCCAAGAATTTGTTTACATGAAATTGAAAGTTTCTGTTAGAGAATCTTTTGATGATCTACACTTAAGTGGGTGTTACTCCAGATGATAATTATTATCAAGTAGTTTGAATTGGAGTGAACACTCAGCTTCTCAAGAGTTTGTTATCAAGAAATTGGAAGTTTCTCCTTTTTGCAAGTGATGAAGAGGAGGTGATACCCTATCTTTTGATGACCAACTTTTGGGCGGGTAATTGGGTCACTCCAAGTTGTGATTACTAGCAAGTATTGTGAACTGTAGTAACCACCTACTTGCCCAAGAGTTTGTCAACCGAAGACGGGTTTTTGGGTAAAACCTTGCTATGCTAGAGATTAGAGCTGCACTCAGACTTTGGTTGTTTTGGAGAAACATGTCCAATTTGAAATTAGTTTTACAAGTCAGGCTTTTTGGTGATTTTGAACAAATTTGAGGAATTGTGAATTTTTGCTGGAGATTGCAGTTATAGTCACACTTTTGCCCATATTGGTAGTTTTGGACTAATGTGTCTAATTTTGCCTGTCACAAATTTTAGAAAAATACTTTAGGACTGTAATCAAAGACGGATTTTTAGCAAAAATTATTTGGAGGTTATAGTTACAGTGAGACTTTTGCTTATATTGGTAATTTTGGACAAATATGTTTAATTTTGTCGGCAACAAATTTACTGTTACAAGTCAGACTTTTTGTTGATTTTTCAATAAGTTTGAGGAGTTGTGCAGGTCTTAGTTTTAGCTACAAAACGAAGTGTGTCGACTGCAATTTGTAATCGAAGCCGGGATTCATAGAAAAAAAAAATGAGATCAGAGTTACAGAACTACAGCCTATTACGTAGATTTTGGACAAATGTGTATAATTTTGCCGGTCAC
The DNA here is from genome assembly GCA_963932245.1 of Tachinus rufipes. NCBI lineage: Eukaryota > Metazoa > Arthropoda > Insecta > Coleoptera > Staphylinidae > Tachinus > Tachinus rufipes. Next base: position 63,751,141 of record OZ010750.1, on the reverse strand, counting down.
AAGTGTATAACAAATTTGAGGAATTGTGCTGGTCTTAGTAGCTACAAGACATATTGGCGATTTTGGACAAATGTGTTCTAATTTTGCCAACCAAATGGAGATTAGTGCTACTGACTTTTTTGTGATTATGAGGAAATTCGAGGAGTTGTGTTAGTTACAGTTAGATCTTGCTCATATCGGTAATTTTGTCTATTTTTGCTGGCTACACATTACAGTTAGTGGTACAAATCAGACTTTTTTGTGATTTTGAACAAAGTAGTTGAAGTATTGTAACTGCAGGCGGGTTTTAGCCAAAATAATAAAATATTATTGTAATAAATGTCAGCAATGTTTTCGTAAGTATACAAAATAAGAAAATACATAATAAATCATGATGAATAAAAATAGCGCAGTCGAATTGAATTCAATCGTTACTTCATGACACATAGATTGTAGTTTTTAGTTGCATGCAATTAATACCCAATTTCAAGTATGTGGATCAATTAAGTTAGACAAATATATAAAACATTTCTATCTTCACATTAAAATGGCGCAGTCGAAAGAATCAACAATTTTGTTAGATCTTAAACCATGAAATTAAAACTAATCTGATAAAAACATTCCAAATACTAGAACAAATTAATGCCTTCCACATCTGCCAACGTAAGTCAGTACAATCTCACTAACTGCGCCATTGTTAGGTGATGTTGTACTTTATATTGGCGCAGTCGGCAAAATTACACAAAACGCTAAAAAAATAAAACTGAACGTATGTGATGTAAGCTACAAAAGCTACAACAGCAAACAAACAATTCAAATAATTGTTTTTAATCAAAATGGCGCAGTCGGTAGAATTGCAATTTTTTACCAAATTTATCTGAAATTGCTTAATTGGTCGATGTGGATCTCAATTTCGATGGACTGTTCGATCGCCAGACTTAAATCGCTTGATTTTTTCCATACGGGCATATTTGTATCTTGTTTTTGGACGCATTTATTCTCAAAAGATGACGACAATCAATAAATAAATCAGATCCCTATACGCAACGTGGCAACAATTTATGCGCAACTTATATTTATAACTATTAAGCAATGCGGCAAATATAATCTAGGTTCTACTCAGTTTAAACAAAATGCGAGCACATAAAGAGCAAAACAGAAAAGATTTTGTAAAAGTAAAATCATTTTAGTAAGTAAAGACTATTGAAATATAATATTATTATTTAGTAACGTAGTCAGAAAAACTCTAAAAATGTGTTAAAAATTTTATAATTGCCCAAAAACCCATTTACCTCACAAAAACTTTTTATTGTGCTGAGTAATTCAAAATTGCATTTAAAAATTCAATTCAAATTCGGTTGGGTTCCCGATAACTGAAGCTAGCCCAACCTAGGAAAAAAACCAAACCGATTTGGATTTGAGTTTACCATAAACAAAGGTCAAACTTTATCCATTGCTGCTAACGGAAAGCTGAAGAAAGAGAAGATCACTTCTGAACCAAGATTTCAAAAAAAAGTTACTACCTCCAATCACGATCTACGGCTTCTAGAAGTATCTAAAAATCAACACAACGTTCGCAATCCATGCAAACCTCACCAACACCGTCACTCCCATCTATCAAAGAAGACATCTTGGGTGGACAGAACAATCTGGTACAATGAAACCGAAATAGCGAAAGGGTACACAACGTCCTGCATCTGATAAACAAACGCGTGAAGAAGAAGAAGAAGAAGTAGAAAACAATCTACACCGATCAACATCCGAGGTGAATACTGTGCACCGTAGAACTACTGCGTAGTCTTTGAAAACCCAGTGCAAAAAAGTTCAAAAAAATTAAATATGTGCTGCCACAGTGTAGGATACCGCAAAAAACAAGCCCATGCCGCGAGTGTTCAGACAATACGAGCTCGCGTATAATAAATCCCCTAGAGGACACTTTTTACTATTTTACAGACTACTCCCGTTCCAAACAATAGTGCCCAAACCAAGACCATCGACAATACCTGAACACCATATCCACAAAAAATATCGAAAGTTCAGCCTAAGAGATTGAGGAAAATTGTTACCGTGCGTGGGCAAAGCCACACTCTACCAACCAAAGCGCAACTGACTGTGATATTTGCTCCAAAAGTCAATCGAGTCCGAGAGTCCAAGCAAAAACAAAGCTGAAAACTTTACCTAGCCACCACTATCTGGCATCACTAAGTAACCTAATCCTACCACATCTGCAGCTTCCGCAAGACAACCCCTGGGATCATCGCCTACCAAATAGTAGATCTTCCGGTATCTCCGAGACTACTACCCAATACCGCAATACTAACCCCAGGATTCTCCGGAAAACTGCACATCAAACGCTGTGCTTACACATCCCGTCAGTTTCAGAACGGCCACTGGTAGCTAGCACTTCCACGTCAATCCAAACAAATACCAATAGTCCTTTGTGAACTGGCACGCTGTGTGTGTGCAATTTTAGAGTTCTTGGTAAATGCACAAAGAGAACTTTTAGTTCGTTTACAAAAAATGCAAACACATAAATCCACCACAAAACATGAACCAGCTCCCTCTGTTTGCAATCACGCCAAAACCCCACAGCCAATTTCACCGCCAGTTTCAAAGCTATAACATTCAACTTTGCGCCACCGTCAAGTACTGAGAGAAATCTACCTGCTACGATAGGCCAAGACTACCAATTTCAAGACTCCTAACTCAGATGGGTATCTCTGACCACCTCTGACAACAAGACCCCCCCGTACCCATTTCCAGAATGCAATTCGCTAGAGTGACAGTCAGCCCCGCAACTTCCTATAGCAATTTCCAAGAAAAATTAGCCAAAAACCCACATTAATTCCTATCTTCTCAGGCATCAACACCAGCCTAAAACGTAACTGCATAACAAACAAAACGGTCGCATAGAATAAAGACGGCTATTCTCATCTCCTCTGAGAGATATATCTTGATTCTGTTTCCGTTTTCTTTGTTGATGGAAGTGTGCACAAACTGAGTGCATATACAGTTTTTTTAGTAATATTTAACATCTAAAAAGGCCAAATTTGTAGGAGGCGCTGTAGTTGCTAGCGCCGCCCCTGCAAACACTGAATACGTTTTCGTATGAAATCAACTCGTACAAATTTGTACAAACAATTTCAATTCTTATAATGTAATAAAACGTCGCAACTTGCATAGTAGTTGTTCGTGCGTACAACCACGCACAAATCCGAGATCCCGAGAAGTCATTTCGAATACTAACTCGCAAAATTGTACGTACAAGTTATATGATAAAAGTGGCGCAGTCGGTAAGATTTTGGCAACGATTATCAAAATCGGCGAATTTTAACTCGTTGTACTAAAAAAAAAAACAAGCAAACATCCACAAATCAATCGATAAAAGTTACACGTATCCAGTATGCAAAAGTCAACGTATTATATAATGTTCCGCATCGCTTTGGGCACTATCATGTTTGGAAAAGAATTTAACATTCACACCCCTGAATTGTACCTGGCTTCTCGTAACCAAAGTTGTTCTAGAAAATAACAAACGTCATTTGTAGATATAAGCCAAGCCTTTTATGGTTTGATCTAAAAGTCTTGGTAATATTAGATTTTTAATAGCCAAATCAACTTCTAAATTCCAAGCAATAAATTGTTCTTTTATTTTTAGATGAAATATAGGTATATTACGTTCAAGTGCGCACTTTTTATATCGTAATTACAATGCCATGAACAATAAGACTTTAAAATTTTATGTCAAAATGTTCAACTGCAATTAATAAACATATATACAATTACATATTTTACGATATAAGTACGCAATCAAATATTTTAATTACAATTTGAGTCATAAAAGCTAAGGAATTCTAATACATACATTAAATGCTATAAATAATTTGTTATTAATCACAAAGAATTCACATTCATTGTTGTTTGGTATCGATCAGTTATTATTATTTATGAATGGAATTTGCTTTTTAATGGTATAATTAAGTCCGATTACATGTTCAAACTAGCCTTGCCTTCAATAAAATATAAGTGCCAATTTGAAAAGTCTTGTAAAGAAAAGCTTCGTTCATATATACAGAATTGATCAGAATAACAAACATCGTATATGTAGAACTGGGACACACCCAATTTCATATCGCGTATGGATAATATATACCTAGATATCCAATCCGTCGAGTTTCCCTTGCTTTTGATCCGGTACAAAATTAAATGTAAACCATTTTCAAAGAAAATTGCCTGTATGTATTCTACAACACAAAATTAATATAGTCTAATAATTATTGCAAAGCGTTCACTTCAAAGTAAATGTATTTCAGTGCAATTTATTGTAATATTGTATCACGGTGATACTTTCGTAATGAAAATGGTATTTATGTGAAGCTGCAATCGTCTTGTCGAGCTACTGCTGACGTTGATTGTTTCCACCAAACAACCCTTCAGTCACTTGTTTTTTTTTATTATTTTCACGGTGAAAACAAACATAAAAAGCACACACAACAAGGGAAAGCAAACAGAATCCATTTTGCATGATGTTTGTTTTGGTTTCAGGACTCTATTTTTTTTTTCACGCAACTGTCATTTGCTGCGTACGATAAAAATAATATACATTTGGGAATTTTCTATTAAATTTAATTATTCATGGTTATGCGTATGTTTTCATATGGATTAGGTTTGTTTAGTTTATGTATTTGTTTTATTAGTGTTGGTATATCGATTGAGGAATAATTCAAAAGAGGTTGAAATAAATTTTTATTTACTACTACATTATATAGCAAAACAACTCAGCAATAAAACTGAAGTTTGCATTAATAAAAAAATAATCCACCATCAAAATTCACCATAAATTCACACATCAAACGCATTGAATACATTTTTTATCTAAAACGAGAACAGGCGGTCGATTCTGATCTCAGTGACTTTTGTCATAAAAATTACGTCATTTCAGTGAAATCTAAGTGGCATTTTGTCCTATTTCACTGACATTACATTTCAAGCATGTAAACTCAATGTTAAAGTTTTAAAATATTTACAAATAAAGTAGATAAATTGCAAATAATCATTTTAAATAAAACCGAAAATTTGATCATTTAAAATTTTTAACATATTAATAATAAATATAGAAATTATTACGTTGTCTATCCCTTAGACCATATACATTTATAAACACGTATTTTGCCGACGCGGCAAAGCTAACATAATTGACGCGTGTGACGTCAGTTGTGGTCGAAAACGCGTAAAATCTGTTTTATGCTGTCTTAAAAAATTTAACCATTTTAGTAGGAAATCCAACAATCAAAATTAAAAAATACATAAATTACTTAAGCGTTGCGGACCAGACCGGCCAATTACGTTACTGTTGGCTAGTGTTCAAAATCGTAAATACTCTATGCTACTCCAACATGAACTGAACTCTGAAGTGAGCGTTGCCAAAAAAGCTAATTTGCTAGAAGTGTAGCATATTGCGCAGTTAGCACAAACATTGTACAGATATTGGCATTCCTTATTTCCTGAAATTTGCTAGTTGTGGAGCAAAATTAGTATAGAGTAAAATAGGTTAAAAGCATGTTTTGTGCAATGGGATTGTCAAGCTTACATTGTCCGGTTAGGCTTTGAGGTTGTATGCAAGGCACATTACACTAATAAGAAGCAATATTAAGGATGTGTTAATATTGTATATGTAATTATAGAGATTCGACCAGTTCTACGCTAGAGAGAAATTATAAATTGTAATAGCACGCTAACGTGAAAAAACAAAACTGACCTAACCGGCACGTATAGAACGCAGAACAAAAACGCACGGTGTGGTGGATGAGAGGTTTAGCGTTATTTGCGTCAGTTTTTTATATAAAAAACAAATATTAATATCTACAGTTGGCATAAAAAAACCTATGGTGATTTGTTAGTTATGGAGTAGAACTTGCTAGAAGTGTAGCATATTGCACAGTTAGCACAGATATTGCACAGATACTGGCATCCTTCATTTCCTTAGATTTGCTAGTTGTGGAGCGAAATTGGTGTGGTATAAAATGAAATATGTAGGACCGTTAAAAGCATGCTTTGTGCAATGGGATTGTCAAGCTTACTTTGGCCGGTTAAACTTTGAGGTTGTATGCAAGGCACATTACACTAATAAGAAGCAATCTTAGAGATGTGATTGATAATATTGTAATGTAATTTAGAGATTCTGACATCACAAATTATAAATTTTAACAATAGCACGCTAATGTAAAAAGACAATTCGACCCAACCGGCACGTATGGAGCGCAGAACAAAAACGCACGGTGTGGTGGATGGAAGGTTTAGCGTTCGTTGCGTCAGTTATATAAAAAACAAATATTAATATCTACAGTTGGTATAAAAAACCTATAGTGATTTGTTAGTTGTAGAGTGAAATCAGGAAAAAAAGACAAACGGAATCGGGTGTGATTTAGAGTAAAAAACAAAAGATTGCATAAGGCCAAACAAAAATAAACAACCACAAAGTAGCAAAATCACTCCGGCAAAGGTATAAAACGCGCTGCCTAGATAAGACAATTATTACCAGACGTAAAAAAGTTGATAGAAAAGACCCATGGTGAGTACACCTACTAGCTTAACAAAACTCTCACCTGACATGTGTGTTTGTAAATACAATTTGTGCCAAACTAAGAAACAAGTACTTTGCCAGTACTGCTCCAAAGCACGTTGCAATTCGAAGCACACCCTAAAGGTAAGCTTAACAAACTTGGTAAACTGTTTTTACTAAAACAACAGGTAGTACTGATGACAAAGACTAGAGAAAAAAGAAAATTGGTGGTTAAATTTGTGACCACAAACAACAACGATAATTAGCAGAGCATGCTGTGTAAACACAAGAAAGTATGAAAACAAACGCAGTAAGTAAACGAATATGATGTACTGAAAGAAGCGGGGTGTTTAGTAATAAAAATATTACACAACCGTACTTTTAGAATTGTTTCTTCTTCTCCACCTACAAAAAAAAATTGCTTCTGTTACCGCCCGTAAGCGTAACCACAATGCTCTAATCACACTTTTTCAAAAAATAACAAAATTTTGTTAAAGACAAGAAAGAAAAAAAAGTGTTACGGCCGCTAACATCATCACATCAGAGATGAAAAAGCCTGCACAAGCAAAGTAGAATACGTAAACTTGCACCAAGCGGCGACAATTGACAGCAACCCCAACCACAACATATCGACTGCAATCCAGACTGAAACAATGCCGTCTAATTGTATCTCATATACTGCACCTGGAGAAACAAAACCAACATCCCCGACTAGCAAAACTAGAAAAACATCACCACCACAGCCAATGAAACACATGGACACTAGATTGCCGCAAAGAAGAGTCATCGCCGCAAAACAAACCGGACTGAAAACCTCCCAGCTACATCGCGCAGCTCGTTTAAAGCGCTGCCAAGCACCTAGATCAGATTGAAAGAAAACCATCAGTACCGAACAAGTACGATAGTAAATTACGGACCCGACTGAGACGTAGATAGGACAACAACACGAGCATCGCCTTCGTATCCCGTAAAAGCTTTGTGACGTTAGCCATCAAAATAAAAAAAAAAAAAACGCCGGTGTACAGATTGCGTCCGGGACTTAGTTTCAGTTTTGGACAAGCCCGTGTTTGTGAATTCCGACGTAGGTAAAGTTCGCAAAACACAACAAAAACATAGTGGAACCCTTGTGGACACTTTTATGAATATTAAAAACTACTTCCCTCCGTGCAATAGTTAACAATAAAACCAAGTGAGTGTTGTACCTCGACATCTTCGCCAAGTACCTCCTTCAAATGGAATTTTCTTCTTCTGAATAGTGAAAGATTGTTACAGCAGCTAATAAGCGCTGGCCATCACAGTTTTCTAAAAAAATCATTCAGAAATTTTCAAGTGTCCCAAGAGCCGCTGAAGAAGCAACAACATCCCAGAAGGGAAACCCAAAAACAGCAAATAAACATCTTCTGAAGAGACCACCGCTGTCACCCAAAGTAGAATTGGAATTCATGGTCCTGTAAGCTACTCCTACCTCAAACATCACCATATACTAACATTCTAATATGGTGAAATTCGTCATAGAGGAGAAGAAAAAGACAAATAAAGAGCAGGCAACCTCAATCGGTTCCAACTTCACCACAATTGGTAACGGCATAACATGTCAAACGAGTGTATCGGCATAATAATCCACCAAGTAAACAAATAACATCAAAAACAAAATCATGTAATACCTAGAGTATTGGTGCGTGTATAGGCATAATAATATTAATATAGGAATAAAACGCGTGTATTGGCAACCGCTCTTTTGACGCAATAGAAAATCTAACGCAAACTGCTTTCCAATGCCATCTATATCTCAGCCTGAGGAAATATCATGTATGGCAGATCAGATGGATTCACCACCCGCCGTCCGTTCGTAAACTATAAAGAAGTTCACTCACGCAATATATATTAGTGAAGTTTAGGAACGTCAAAAGAAAAAACTAAAAATTTGCTAACAAAAAATCAAGAAAAACGCAACGGTCTACTTGATGCTCCCACTGTAAACAGAGGAAAAGTAGCGCAAAAAACAATCTCGCAACGGACGCATCAGAAGCTAGTTACTGCACCACTAACAGCCGACAGCCCAGTAAGCACTTTACCTGGCGTAATAGAAACGACCCCTGCTAATCAATCAGAAAAGAATAACTGAGATCGAAAAAAACGGCGGCTAGCAAAAATTCGACCGTGAGTAAAGTTTGCATCGGTCCGATCGCAAGAGACAAGTAGAAAGAATTGAAAGCCAGGTTTCTTATCCGGTGTATGTGTATAAACCACCACCAGAGGCTGCGTATATTCACCACCAACAAACCCCATCCACCAGCAGATACAGCGAAAAGAGGCAACTCCAACCGTAGCAAGTGAAAGAGTAGACAGGAAAAGTGCCTGTGTGGCAGAAGACCTTCTAAGCACAAAAAACTTCAGCTGTACCCTAGATCCGTTAGCAGCGCGGACAGTCTTACCATCAAAGACAAAAAATAGAAACAAAAAGAAAAATAGTGAATAACACTAAACTAAGTGGTGTACCAATAAGTGCGGGAAACAATAAAAAACATCTCCAAAAGTGCGGGCTAAGGAAAACTAGACCCTGCAGTAATTGGCGCCACAGCTTAGTCGACAGAGGAGGAATAAAGAACCAACTTGTGTATGCGGGGTATGCAAAAAAAGTAAAAAAAAGAGAGAGCAACAGTAAAAACAGAAGATAGCAAATAGAAATAGGAAGAAAACTAACATGAGCCAAGTTTTGTACCTGGTGTATAAAAAGAAGAGTGAGGTATCTCAGTTATAAAGCATTAGCGTAGTACGCTAACAGTTCGGGGTTCGATTTCCAAATATGACTAAAATATTAACTTGCTCCTTATGCACCGGGATAATTCGGAAGTCACCTAATAAGCCATTGGTCCCATCTACCCCTTTCAAAGACTTCTGGAGCGATGTAGAGGTGCGTAATAAAGAAGAAGAGTCGTTTCCATGAGAGCCACTAGTCGACAGCTTGCTGCCTTCTACGTCCTCAAACACAAATGAGTAACACAACAGCGGACAAGCTCTAGTCGATCGAAACCAAATGAAGTCGTTAGTATTACGCTGAAGCAACCGGCTAGTAATAACGTCTCATCTTAAGACATTTCGTTAAAAAAACCCGTAGTAATACTTCTACAAAAAACATTTTTTCTAAAAAAATAACTTTGCATCCTTACCACAACTTCCAAAAAACTAATCGAAAATGTAAATTAATAAAAACCTTAATTGAAATATTATACTTTAAGAATCCAAGACCAAACTTACTATCTCAACAAAAAAACTTCCTTAATAAAATCTTAATTAATAATAATTTTTTACTTGACAAATATAGTAATAACCGGAATAATTTCAAATGAGATAAATATTTATCATAATTTATCTAATCTAACTAATTTATGCAAGCTATAACCGTACTTTTTCCGACCCTTCAATAAACTGATATATATGCATTGGAAATTTAATTATTATCAGTTTGTCTACCACACTATTTCATATTGTCATTTAACTTTTAGTTAAATGTCAATATTTATAGGCAAAAGTTAAAAATAATAAATTGGATTGAATTAAATTAAATTCTTTAAACCTATAAATATTGTTCTGTTTTTTTGCTTTCTCATTCTTCCGGCTTACAGTGTAATGGGCAATTTGATGAGGGTTACATGGAAACAAGAATTTATTTTTTTTTTTGTACATAAATCATTTGAATAACCAATAGAAAAGAAATATGTTGTTATGGGATTTTTTTAATTAAATAAGTTTAATCTTAGTTTCTAATTTAATATTTGTTAAAAATTAAATATAGAAAAGTAAAAAAGCAAAGAAATAAATAAAAATTGAATAGTGGTGGCCGTTACTATGAGTTTATTATAAAATAAATAAACACGTTTACTATCACGAATATATTAATAAAAAAACGTAACTAGTTTCAACTTTCACTAAGTCATCATCGGACGGTGATACAAACAAGTATCAATATGTAAATTTTATCTTATACTCATACTTGTTTGTATCACCGTCTGAGGATGACCTAGTGAAAGTTGAAACTAGTTGCGGTTATAAATTATCTGTAAATTTGTTTATAACTTAGTTTCGTCATCAAATTAGCTAATTTATATGACTTTGAAACTTAAGCTTCATTCAAAATTAACTATTAGCTGAGATTGCAATTAAACCACTCAATCTAATTGCCTTTACAACGTAGCGTTTACTAAATATCAAACTTGTTCCACAATTTGTTCAAACCCTGCGACGGAGCATTGTAAAGAGTTCTGTTTATATTGTATTATTTATCTTTATATCTTCTTAATAATTGATTTTTTTTAACTGCGTAAATATAATTTCACAAACCAATACTACATTCTTAAAAATATATTTGCTATAAACTTGAGTTTGCATTAAAAGTAACACGAGCAAATAAAACTGAAAGAAAAATTCTGAATAGAATAAAAAACACTGAATAAAATATTTAAACCCATACTAGGCGCGTACGAAATCGCCGGGAATCGGAGATCGATTCTGTCCGAGCCGATTGCCCCGAAGCTAAATGTTCGATTTTACATCTTTGAGTAGTCATTAAATAATTATTAGAATTACTAACATGTTTTGTATTGCAACAACAAAACTTTTTTAAGTTAATTTGGTAAAGCAATTAGGTAACATGCAAATGCCATTATTGGTTATTTCAGAGGATTAAATAAATTGAGAAGTAGAAGTAACAAAATGACTAAGTACCAAAACTGTTAAACAGAGAAATTAAAACAAAAAAACTTCACATACCAAAACAAACAACTTTTTATTTTCAAATAATTGATCATCTGCCTGATTGTTTACGGAATTTGAAGTTTTTTACTGTCTGATAGGATATAGTCGATGGCACATTATTGTTACTTCTGCTCCTCAATTTTGTAACAAAAAATTTACTTTTATTGGCATTGACATTATTTTTTCAGATAAATTGTAGCTTCAAGAAGACCAAATTTTGTAAATTTGAACATACATACACTAAATTTATTGTTGATTATGAAATACAGGGAAAATAAGTTTACTTAAAGTTAACACAAAAACAAAAATGTGCAGGTCTACAAATGCATAAACAAGGACATTAAGATGGAAATAAAAACAGCCAAAAAAGAATAGCTAGCAAACAAATGTTCAACATGCATAAGAAAATTTAAAAAAATTTGCAAAGACTCAAACTCTAATAAAATAGGCCCGGCAAACTTAAACACGCAATCAGAATCTCAAAATCAGGGCCCCGATAAAATCATTGCTGAATTGATAAAGCTTATACATGAAGACTCCACCAATATTCTGTTAAAACTATTCAACAATATATACAAGGCAGGCAACATGCCAAAAAACTGGCTGGCATCAACATTTGTGATAATACCAAAGAAAAATGAGGCAAAAAAACGCTCGGACCACAGAATTATTGTCCTAATGAGTCACATCCTAAAAATCTTCCTAAAAATCAAACACAATCGCATCTTCAACACGCAGATAGGTTTAAAAGCATGAGAACCACAGAAGCACTATTTAGAACGTACAAAGACAAAGGTGTATAAAGATAAATCATGAAATGTATACCTATTACATTAATTTCCAAAAAAATCTTTAATAAATTCCAGCACCCAAAGTTGTTAGAGATACCACCAATATTCTATTAAAATTATTCAACAATACATACAAGACCGGCAACATGCCAAAAAGCTGGCTGACTTCAACATTTGTGACAATAGCAAAGAAAAATGAGACCAAAAAATGATGAGACCACAGAATTATTGCCCTAATGAGTAAAAATGTTCCTACAAAACATAAACAATCGCATCTTCAGAAAACTAAAAGAAGACATCAGCAACACGCAGATGGGTTTAAAAGCATGAGCACCAGAGAAGAACTATTTAGGACGTACAAAGGTAAAAGTGTATAAAGATAAATCATGAAATGTATACCTAATACATTAATTTCCAAAAAATCTTTGATAGAATCCAACACCCAAAATTGTTAGAGATGCCACCAATGTTCTATTAAAATTATTCAACAATATATACAAAATAGGCAACTTGCAAAAAAAAGCTGACATCAACATTCGTAACAATACCAAAGAAAAATGATGCCAAAAAAGGCTTAGACCACATAATTATTGCTCTAATAAGTCACGCCCTAAAAATCTTCCCAAAAATCATACACAATTGCATCTTCAAAAAACTAAAAGAAAGCATCAGCGATACGCAGATGAGTTTTAAAAGCATGAGAACCAAATAAGCACTATTTAGAACGTACAAAAACAAAGGTGTATAAAGATAAATCATGAAATGTATACCTATTACATTGATTTCCAAAAAAATCTTTGATAGAATCCAACAACCAAAATTGTTGGAGATACCACCAATATTCTGTTAAAATTATTCAACAATATGTACAAGACAGGCAACATTCCAAAAAACTGGCTGATATCAACTTTTGTGACAATATCAAAGAAAAATGAAGCCAAAAATGCTGGGACCACAGAATTATTTCCGTAATGAGTCACACCCTGAAAATCTTCCCAAAAATCATAAACAATCGCATCTTCAGAAAACTAAAAAAAGACACCAACAACACGCAGATGGGTTTTAGAAGAATGACTACCAAAGAGACACTATTTCGAACGTACAAAAACAAGGGTGTATAAATCAAATATGTATACCTATTACATTGATTTCCAAATTTTTTTTTAAAGAATTCAACACCCAAAGTTGTTAGAAATACCACCAATATTCTATTAAAATTATTCAACAATATATACAAGACAGGCAACTTGCCAAAAAACCGGCTGACATCAACATTCGTGACAATACCAAAGAAAATTGATGCCAAAAAAGGCTTACACCATAGAATTATTGCCCTAATGAGTCACACCCTAAAAATCTTCCCAAAAATCATATACAATCGCATCTTCAAAAAACTAAAAAAAGGCACCAACAACACGCAGATGGGTATTAGAAGCATGACTACCAGGGAGACACTATTTGGAACGTACAAAGACAAAGGTGTATAAAGATAAATCAAATATGTATACCTATTATATTGATTTCCAAATTTTTTTTTTGAGAGAATCTAACACCTAAAGTTGTTAGAAATACCACCAATATTCTATTAAAATTATTCAACAATATATACAAAACAGACAACTTGCCAAAAAACCGGCTGACATCAACATTCGTGACAATACCAAAGAAAAATGATGCCAAAAAAGGCTTAGACCATAGAATTATTGCCCTAATGAATCACACCCTAAAAATCATCCCAAAAATCATACACAATCGCATCTTCAAAAAACTAAAAAAAGCATCAACAACACGCAGATGAGTTTTAAAATCATGAGAACCAAGGAAGCACTATTTAAAACGCACAAAGACAAAAGTGTATAAAAATAAATCATAAAATGTATGCCTATTACATTGATTTCCAAAAATATCTTTGATAGAATCCAACAACCAAAAATGTTAGAGATGCCACCAATATTTTATTAAAATTATTCAACAATATATACAAGACGGGCAACTTGCCAAAAAACTGGCTGACATCAACATTCGTAACAATACCATAAAAAATAAGGCCAAAAAATGCTCGGACCACAGAATTATAGCCCTAATGAATCACACCCTAAAAATCTTCCCAAAAATCATACACAATCGCATCTTCAAAAAACTAAAAGAAAGCATCAGCAATACGCAGATGGGTTTTAAAAGCATGAGAACCAAGAAAGCACTATTTAGAACGTTCAAAGAGAAATGTGTATAAAGATAAATCAAAAATGTATACCTATTACATTGATTTCCAAAAAAATCTTTGATAGAATCCAACACCCAAAGTTGTTAGAGATACTAAACAAGAAAAACATTGACAGCAAAGATATAAAAATAATCTCTAACCTCTACTAGCATCAAACAGCAAAAGTCAACGTCTGAAAAGATGTTAGTAAAGCGGTTGAGATATGCCGGGGAGTCAGTCAAGGCTGCGTACTGTCAGCTCTGCTATTTAATGTGTACAGTAAAAGTATCTTTAAAAAAACGATTGTAAAAAAAAAAACGAGAAGTATCACCATCAACAGCAAAACGATCAACAACTCTAGCACCTAATTGAATCCTTAAACACCAACTGCCAAAGATATGGTCTAGATATAAACATAAAGAAAACCAAAGTCAAGGCCACCTCAAAAAACCCAAACCAAAGCAGACCACCTATACACAGTAACAATAAAACTATATAAATACCTAGAAACGTGAGTAACGGAAAATACGGAACACACAAAGGAAATTAAAAGTAGAATAGAAATAATTGAGTATTATATGGAATTGAAGCCTAGACAACAAAAACAGAAAACATTAAGAACCTGGAAGCCTATGAAATGTAATGCTACAAAAGAATGTTTAGAACTTAAAAAAGAAGAAGAATTACTATTAACCGACCATATCAGGAATAAAATATATTTTAGATATATTACAGATAAAAACACCAAAACAATCTAGTTTTCTCTTAAAATATTATGAAATCATTTCTATGAACAGGGCTAATAACAGCATTTTTATTGTTTCGTCAATCAAATTCATAGCTTGTGCAGACTTTAATTTGTCTAATTCACTATTTTTATTAACTAATTTATTGTTAAAAACTGTTTTAAAAGTAGTTTATATAACAAACTTCAATATTAAATGTTGAACTTGAACTACCCCGTATTACACCTAAAACTAATAACATTTCAGATTCACGTAACTCCTCGGCACTCTATTAGTGCATGCTGCATCTTAATTTAGCAGTGACAAGGTTAATTAAACTTTCAAATTTGAACTTAAGGTGGTTGGTATTAGTTTTCAATATAAACTAATCAAAAATATACGTTTTAAAATAGCATCTTATATAAGTTACAAATGAATGCAATCAAACAAAATTCTATATATCTTACTCAACGTTTGCTTATAATATATTTCTTGACACAAATCACGTAGGTAATTAAATCGCTCCAATTATTGAAGTTCATCCATAACTAATAATTACCCAACTTCCAGTAAGTTGGGTGCTAATTGCCATATATACAAACTGTTAATTAATCCACCTTCTATAACCGATAATTAAGATTTATTTTAATATACATAGTTAATTATTCTGGTTTAATATGTAAATAATATTCAATATGTAAAACGTGACCTGCAGCAAAATAAATTAAACAATGCGTTATTATTAAAACAAATAAAAATCAATATGAAAAATTAATTAGTGCAGCATAATTGGATTAGTTTATTATTAATATTGGAATTGATATTTAATGAAATGTTAAACTGGGTAAAAAATATTAATAATTCGGCCGGTATGAATGATTTCCCTCGGGGAATGAAGAACTGTTGTTGGCTATATATATATTTTTTAATTAAAGCTGTTATGATTGTATCATTTTCGTATATATGTGGGTAGTTTTATCTCATTGATGCACTGCCGCGAGCTATGTTCGTTTTTTAAGCGGAAGCTAGGCAGTTCTATTTTTCAGCCATGAAAAGTTATTTTGAGCGGTGCATTAGAACGATAGAAATATGTTAGGGATATGATCAAGGAGCAAAGCCTAATCACAACTAAAATAATTAAAATTATTTTAAGATATTTGTTTACAGAATTCTTCAAACGTTATGCATTACACTGGAAAGTAACGTAGCGTTTGACTACCCCACTAGGTTATATATTATAACTGCAAGACAGAACAATCGATCGGAAATTCTGTACTATTAAAATATTTTTCACAAATTGAGCTTTGCTGTCAAACTAAAATGTCGGTGCAATTAATATGTTATTTGCTATCATTAATTATAAACAAACGGCTCTGAATCGAAACTCGACGTAGTATATAGTAGCAACCTCCCCGAACATTATTAATTGATTTTGGTATCTACTAATAAAGGACATTAGTTTACTACATGTTAACCATAATTAGACTTGATATGAGTGAATGGATGGACCCGATACTAGACATAGAGTGTTATATCATAATAGGTTCAGTTCAGTAGCGCATATTTGTATTAATTAAATACATTTTCAATGAGCTGTGAAGCAACACTGCATGTATATTAGTTCTAAAAAGCAATTATATTTTATACGTTATTATCATTTTGAAATTATAGTTTAATTACAGTACAATAGACAATCAGAACTGAAACAAAAGGTAATTAATAAAAATAAAGTGTAAGTCTGGAAACTTAATATTATTGATGACAAAACGATTCCATTAAAAAGTCCCATTTTAAATTGTGGGCCCATTTTTGATCTGTTAAATAGCAAGCCTTGAATCCTTGACACTTATCATTAAAAACAATACAATTTAAGAAAATGATACAATACATACAATTCCCGCAAAGCTATTGTAAAGCAAAATTTGAGCAAATAGTCATGCTACTGATGTGAAATTGAAAGTTCAAACTCGTACTGTCGGGTCAGCCCAAAACATTGCTAGTGTCGCAAAAAAACAGGTTTGTCTATCCCAAAACGTTCACAACAATCGAGGATCTCACAGCCCTCATCGTATAGTGCATAAAAATCTTAGCCTACGTGCTTATAAAGTGCAGCTGATGCAAGAATCAAAGCCGGATGATCATGACCAAAGCCAAACTTTCGTTTCTTGGGTGCTAAAAATGCAAGCAAGTAATCCTGACTGACTTGAAAAAATATATTTAGCGAAAAAGCTCGTTAGTGGGTTCATTAATAGATAAAACTGCCGCACTTGGGGTTCCAAAAATCCTAGAACAACAGTCGGGAAACCTCTTTATCCCCCACGAGTTTCTGTTTGATGCAGTTTTTGGGTCAGCGGGACCTTACTTTTTCAAGAACAACAAACTACAGTCAATGCGGATTGCTACAACAGAATGCTAACTGACTTTTTTTGGCTTATATTAAACATTTTGGGCATAAACAATTTTTATTTCAAGCAGGATGACGCAACAAGCCACACAAACCGTGCAGTGCAGCACCAAAATCCTAGACGCAATATTTCGCAAAATTTTGACAAAAGTGCTCCCACAGATCGTACAATTTAACTCCGCTAGACTTTTTCTTTGAGGCTACGTAAAGAAAAGAGCCTACATTAATGCCTCGCAAACAATTCCAGCTCCCAAACTCAATGTTCGAGCTGTTACCCGCCAGATAGTCTCAGTTGTGCAAAAATGTTTTGCAAAATTTCCTCAAACAACTCTTTTCGGTGCCACAAGAAGCAGTCAAGTTTAGATTTTTGGCTAAAAAAATTATTAATGCATTCAAAAACCATGTATTGGAGATACCTAGTTCGGAGTGAAAAAACTGTCAAAATTAGCAAAACCAGGTCATAAAATATTGTGTAAAAACTGCTGTCAGAACAGTTAAAATGTGCAAAACTCTATTAACAAAAATCAAAAATATCTATTGTCAGAAAGCACCAAAATCCAGCTATACTCTGTTGAAAAGTGCAAAATTCAGTTCATAAAATGTCAAAAATAGCACAATTCGGTCTTAAAACATCAAAATATTGTCAAAAGCACCAAAATTTGGTCTAAAACAGTTAAAAATGCAAATTTATATTCATAAATCTTTCCATGCATGGCAGACCTAATACCAAATACAGCTGACAGACATCGTAGTTATCCTGCATCATCATGAAATTAACAACAAATACATCAAGATCATCTAAGATCTAAACAAAAACAGCAAAACCCATATTAAAATTAATAAAAAATTAATGATAGGCTATAGAATAGACGACAAATACACAAAAATCCTATGTTACGCTAAAATCAAAGATGATCTGCTTCTGTTTAGATTCAAGACAGATGCAGAAAAAAAATATGATTATATCAACCAAAAAGACCAAGTTAATTGTAGTTTTAAAAAATTCCATTTGCTGCAAACTAATGGTGGGCAATGAATCCATAGAACAAGTAAAAATGTTATCATCTTGGGTTGGAGATATCAAGTGCTAGAAACTTAAAAAAGATTAACTGCCATCAATGCCTAAAAAATCTCCGGCTGCTCACTACGGTGAAACTTACAATTTTTTTTGTCAAATTTTTATAAGCGCCTTCTCAAATTTTGCCTGTCTGCCGCAAACAGAAAACTACCAAACCAGAGGTAAAACCGTTCAAAATTAGTTCAAACTTTTGAAATAAGCTTTTTTTGTTATACAATGTTGTTTTCTACTAGATTTTACGTTTCCAAATCAATTGTCATCAACTAGAAGGTCATACAATGAGTAGAAAAAAAAAAGATATAAATAAATAATCTTAAGAAAAAAATGATTAAGACTGACAGTTCTCATTTTTGTTGTGAATTTTGTGCAGAAAATCATCCCCTTTTTGATTTCTACTCATTGTATGACCCTCTAGTTGGTAAAATCTAACAGAAAACCACATCGTATAACAAAAAAACTCATTTCAAAACTTCAACAAAAACATTTTTCGTCGCTTGAACCAAAGTTTGGTAGTTTTCACGGTTGCGGTACCATTTAGACTTAATCTATCTAACACCAAATTTTGAGAATGTAATTTTAATTAGTATTCAAAAAGAGGCAACCGTAGCACAATGGTCTAGTGCGAGAACTGTTGTGCAGGCAGCCCGGGTTCGATTCCCGGCAGCGGCAATATCTAATTTGTCAAATATATTTTGATGCGGTCGTCTCCTTTGCAAGGCAATGGCAAACCAGCAAAGTATTTGCCTAGTAAACCCATCTAGTGGTGTGATTCGGATTCCACGTTAAAACTGTAGGTCCCGAATGTTTGTGTCAAACTATTATCGCGCACCACAAACATACGAGAAGAGCGCCAAACGCTCGTAGCGAGTATGGCACTATAAGAAGAAGAAGATTTAAAATTTGACAAAAAAAATGTAAGCCCTACCCTAAAGTCCACACAAGATCTCTAAAACCCGTGCAAAAACATCTAAAACCAAAGTGTCAATAAGAAGCACACAAAAAAGTAACCCTACGTAATAAAATTAGAAGCAGCACTATAAGAAAAGAATTAGATACTGAAGACGACAATGAAGAGAACGGATTACAACAGAATCACTAAAAGCCAAATACCCCAAAGTAGAAGACCCCCAGACAGACCACCTAAAAGATGAATAGAGAATTGGACTTCTGAAAAAGGCTAGAAGGCAGATAACAGTCCTAAATTGCAAAGAAAAGGCCAAAGACAGGTACAACATTTTATTTACTAAATGTCAAAAATAGCAAAATCTGGTCTTCAAACGTCAAAGTATGGTTATAAATCACCAAAATTCGGTTGTTAAAAAATATTTAATAAGTCATAAAATTCCAAAACTAGCACAATCCGGCCATAAAATATCAAAATAATGTTAGAAATAGTAAAATATACTGTTAAAAAGTGCAAAATTCTATTAATTAAATGTCAAAAATAGGTAAATCTAGTTAAAAAATATTAAAAGTATGTCAGAAAGAACCAAAATCCGGCCGTTAACTGTTAAAAATGTTGAAAAAAATCCCAAAAATAGCAAAATACGCTCATAATCTGTCAAAAAGTGTAAAATTCTATTTATAGAATGTCAAAAAGCCGCCCAAAAAGTATAACAGTTGTAAAAGCATAAAATATTTCAATATAAAACAAAAAACAAAAATTTGGCCAAAAACTGCAAAATGTCAAAACATCCAAAAGATCCTTGAAATTTTGAATAATTGTCAGAAAGCACCAAAATCCGGCCAAAAACTTTTAAAAAGTGTAAAGTATTTTATAAAATCAAACATATTTTAACCAATTGTCTTAAAAAGTGTAAAAGTCTAAATTCAAAAACAGCAATATCCAGCTATAAAATATAACAAATATTGTACAAAAAAACTAAAATCCGGTCATAAACTGTCAAAAACGGCTAATTCTATTCACGGAATATCAAAAATAGCAAAACCAAGCTCTCCATCTTTTGAAAGACGTCGAGAAAGCCTATTTAGTATACACTTTTTAACAGTTTTGCTATTTTATGAACAAACTGTTGCACTATTCAACCGTTTTTGGCCAAATTTTGATTCTATCTGAATCAATTTTAATGTTTTATAGTCGGATTTAGCTATTTTTTTACTTTTTCTAAATATAATTTTGCACATATAAACACTTAACAATTAAATTTTGGTTTTTTCTGACAATATTTCATACTTTATGACCGGATTTTTTTATATTTAAGATTCCATGAAAAAAATTTGCGGTTTTAAATAGTTTATGACCAGATTTTGGTGCTTTCGGACAATATGTTTTAATGCTAAAATTTGGTTCTTTTTAACATTATGTTGATATTTTATGACCGGATTTTGTTATTTTTGATATTTCTTTAAATGAATTTTGGACGTTTCATCAGTTTATGCCGGATTTTGGTTTTTTCTACAATATTTTTGCTGGATTTAACTATTTTTGATTTTCTATAAATGGAATTTTGCATCTTTTAACAGTTAATGACTAAATTTTGGTGCATTTTGACAATATTTACATATTTCATGGCTTTTCTGGCCATATTTTAATGTTTCCAGGCCGGGTTTTGGTTCTTTTCAAAAAAAATTTCAATAGGTTATGCCTAATTTTGGTTTT
The DNA here is from genome assembly GCA_963932245.1 of Tachinus rufipes. NCBI lineage: Eukaryota > Metazoa > Arthropoda > Insecta > Coleoptera > Staphylinidae > Tachinus > Tachinus rufipes. Next base: position 63,730,024 of record OZ010750.1, on the reverse strand, counting down.
TTCCAAACAACAATTTTAACATATTTACCTGGATTTTGCTATTTTTGAAATTTATATAAAAATTACAGTTTATGGCCAGATTTTGGTGATTTCTGACAATTGTTTGAAATTTCAAAACCGGATTTTTCTATTTTTGACAATTTTTTAAACCAAATTTTGCACTTTTCAAACGTTTTTGGCCGGATTTTTGTTTTTAAATATTTCCTGACCAAATTTTGCCATGTTTGACTTTTTATTAAAAGAATGTTGCAGTTTGTAACAAATTTTAGTACTTTCTAAAAATATTTTTATACTTCATTGGATTTTGCTATTTTTTACATTTCAAGAATAAAATTTTGCACACACAGGTTTTGAATTTTTCTTACAATATTTTGATATTTCATAAATTAATTTTGCTATTTTTGGAATTTCATAAAAAAAAATTGTAGATAGAATTGCACCAACATTTATTTTTTCTTAGGTGCAGAAATTTATACTTTAATAAATAATACTTATCAATAAAATGTGCACAACCTACTCAATAACCGGCTTAAAGTTATTTTTTCTTTGAACTGCTTCCTAATATTTTTATCTTTTGGAAAGTATAGAATTGCAATTCAAAAGTGTTTTTTCGTTGTTATTACATTAAAATACAGCGCACTAAACCATTTTAAAATTAATAAACAAACTATAAAAAACATAAGCAACACTGAAAGCGCTCGCTTCAAAGACATTTAACAAACCCTGTGACGTCGTGAATATGAAGAATGAATTAATGGGAAATGAGTAATGTTTATAAATTTGCTAAAACTATTAACTTCGTAAATGGAATTCAAAATCACTACCCTAAGAATAAAAAACAAGCTTTTGTAATTTTCTAAAAACAATTTCCCTATGGTCATATTCTAAGCCTATTGTTTTATTAAAATACCATCAATTCAAACTCAAGAAGCATAAAATGAAAAACAAGCGTAATAAACGACAATTTATTCTGCCGCGTTTGTAAATTTACAGTTTTTACAAACAATTTCCCAATAGTCAAATAATCTTAACTTATTTTCTATAAAGATGCCATCAATAAATTTAAGAATGTGTAGAATTCAGTTTGAGAAATGTGTGTTAAAATTTATTCATATCTCCAACTATGTTCGCTAACATATGTAATAATTCTACACTGAAATTTGAATACTATATTATAGTTAATTTAAAAAGTTGAATGATTTACTAAATCACTTACTAAAGGTATTTTTATTAAAGCTTACTACTACTACTACTAAATTCGCATTGATTTCTATAAAATAAAATAAAGTTCATCAATGAGAACATATCAGTAGATTTGATTGATTTGAAACAATTGATTAGGTACCTGATTGCTACTTGCTTGGAATCCGTATTCCCATATAATAGAAGAATTCAATTCAATTCAAGCACAATACATAACAAAGCAAATAATACTTGAAGGAAAATTTGTCCGTTCGTAAACATTCACTCAAAATAAGATTGCTCTGTCAAATTCAGAATGGAATAGAAATAGATAGAAATTGGTTTGATTTGTTGCTTATAAAATACTTTTATTTGTTACTTAAACAAGACATAAAATGATAAACTACGTAACCGAAAATAATTATTTTTCCACTCGATAGAGCATTCACAATTTGATTAAAAAAACATGCAATTTTGTATAACGCCCACACACATCAATAACACCATAATACATGTAATAACTACAATGACAGTAAATTTGATATATTAAATAACATAGAAAAATATTATGATTGCCCCCGTAAACCTGTCAATCCTTAATCGAAATAATTTTTATTTATCTAAGTGATATTGGCAGGTGCAGGCGTAGATAAAATTGAAATTATGTAATGATAAACATTATTTAAACGTCGATTTGCAAGTAAAACGCTTCGCAATTACATTAGAAAAGAAATAAACAAGTTTTATTAAATTGAAGATGAGTACGTAACGAGTCGTGTAATTTGAAAACAATTTAAACTAGAATATTTAATTCGTATTTTTTTTATAGCGCAAAGTTAAGCAAATTTAATCTTTTTGATTCAATAAAAAGTTTTTTTATGTTTTTATCAAAATATTGGTTAATTGGAATTAGTTTGAAATTCGCAGAACAACGTTTGTGTTTGTATAAAAAAAATCGAGATTGGTGCTTTATATATTAAATCGACAGTTCCTTTGTTGTCAAAAGAAGGGGTGGCTTGACACGGCTGAATAGTCAGTCGAGTCAGTAGAGTCAGAGGAGTCAGTGTATCTTCAAAGGGCATATAGTAACCTACATGCTACAATATCGATCGCAAAAGGGCGTGGTTACATTGTATGATTTGGCCTATATATTCAAATCAATCAAAAAAGAGTGGTAGCGATTAGAGATTTTGGTGCGAGCTTTTGTAAACAGTACGGCATCCCGTGTGAGTTTCGGTTTCCTAGGTGAGGTGGAGGGCGGCGGCGGCGTCACGGTGCCGTACCGACGCCGCAGGCCCGGCGCCGCCACGAGACCGCAGAAACCGATGCAAATATTTGGAAAACACTTAGACGCCAATAAAACAAATACAAAGGTGCAGACGGACAGACAAATAGGGGGGTGATAATCTACAATTAATTTTGATAGAAGCTTAATTTATGATAATACTAATAATAATGCAATAACAAAGAAAAATAATAAAAATGATTAGGTTTTGTAATGCATTTGCTGGAGATGATGCTGAAGATGATAAAGGGACCAAGTAAATTAAAGTTGTGATCTGTTTGGTTTCTCACCGGGACAATAAAGAGATGGATCCATAATAAGCTGTGGTGTTAGTTGAATTTAGATAGGGCAGACGAACTGCAGCACATTCTTCTTCCATAGCTAAACACTGACATCACAATGGTAGCACTTGGTTGGATTGTTAAGTAAAGAGTGTTAAAATCGTGTGAAAAACGGTGAAGCGAAAAAACTCAACGGCAACGACAACACAACAACGAGAACAACAACGATATCACTCGGTCATGTTAGTTGTGTTTTTAAGTTTCGTGTTTGTTGCGGAGCGGCAGCCGGCTGACGGAGTGTGACGGAGGCTGTCGTGTAAATACGTGCGGCGGTTCAGCCTCCACCCGCATAGTATTTTGCAGATTCGGCGGCTAACAAACACGGCACGGGCGCGGGCGTCACGGCGCCGTGACGTCACGAGGTAATATAAACCTAGCACCATCCTTCGGCGGCGCCTTCAACTAATTCACTTCCCGCACTGCAGGAACGTATCTCTTGTTGTTCCTATTAGCTGGTGCGAATTAAACAAAGCATCCGCTCCGGCCGCACTAAAAATAAGACATTCATGATGACTTCATATCAACACCTAACACTGCATTCCGCACGGCCAACAAAAAAAAATCAATGCAATTATCTCTCGCAAGCTGCGAAGCTAATAATAATCCAGCATGATCCAATTTCAAATTAATCAAATAAGAAATTATCTGTTAGTCCAAACACAAATCTTACCAAACTAGAAGGGAAATCATGTTGTTCGTCTGAATTATAATCCTAATTTATCACAAATCACTATGAAATTAATGCAACAAAAAATTTTACGAAATTGTTACAGATAACGAGAGCTTGTTTGAATTGCGGCCAATTGTACGATCGTGTCTTATAACGCGTGCTTCATACAGTAAAAGAAATGACCTGTCGAAGCGAGCATAGTACCAAATATAAACGGAAGGGTCCAACTATAGACGGGTAGTGCTCCCGCTCATTCCTGCTCGCTCCTGCTCATCCTGTTGTGCTACTTGCACGTGTTGACTTTGTTAAGTCTACTTTAATCTGGCCGCCTTACACTTATACAACACTGGTTGCTCACACATACATCAACACAAACTCATCACATCACAACATGATTCAGTACAGTAAATATACATTCTGCACCCACATAAATAAATCTCAATTATAATTTTGTAATTATTTACCAATATACAACAAAGCATATCAATATATTAACAAATTTAATAATATTTTTAGTCCAGTGACGTTAAATTTATTTTAATTTAAAATTATTTTTGATTTCTTGACGAAAAATAAATATTATAAAATTATTAGCAAAACTGTAATCCGATTATGATTGATAGTAATCCTGTGAAATGAAATAAAAATATGAATTGAACAGAAATGAGTAATTGCACCAATACATGTTTTTAATCCGATTTACTGGGCCGATTTATCTGCACATATAAAACTAAATAAAAATTGAAATGTGTGTGTACTAGACAGTGCTTAACAGGGTAATAATACGTACTTAACACGCAACGCCAACTCGTATTACATATATAATTAATTATAAATAAAACTGAATTATTTAACTATCTTAAATTGTATTAAAAACAAATTATAACGAAATGTTTTACTCTTATTTTTATAAACAATACAAACATACTTACGATATGTGTGCTTTGCTTTTCCTCCCAATACTGCAGTACTAGATACAAAACTAGTTTCGGAAGGGTAAAATGAATGAAGAAGTTATAAAGCATGATTCTTTCGATTTTACTCCTGTATTTTTTGCACCTGCAAATGTCTCTTTAATCTCTATATTTGAATTATTACTTAGCAACATGGTTAGATCAAGTTAATTTTTTTTTAATTAGAAATTTTCATAATGGACGTAAACTACACAGTTATTGAATTTTTTCAAAATTAAGGTATTTATGTTGGTTTTTGACACCATTACTCATATTAACCAATTCTAAAGTATTTTTCAAGAAATATGTAAAAAAGAAACAAAGTTTTACCATTTTTTTGACGTGGAAATTTTAGTTATTAGTCACAAAAAATATTAAACCTAATTCAGTATGTACCTACTATTTATTAACCCAATTATAAACATTTATACATTTTGTACAATTCATCAATCTTGTCGACAATTTTAAATGAGGAAATAAAAGATCATCAATTTTCTCATAATTTTCAATTTTTTAGAATTTTATTTTTTATTTCAACACATTTTGCATCAGCTTCAATTTTTTTAATTTCATCATCTTCAGCTTTCTGTTTTTCTTCTTCGTATTGTGCCTGAACTTGCTACGAGGCATCCCTCTCGTATGTTTGTGGTGTGCGATAATGATTCTACTCAACATACAGGACCTACAGTTTAACGTGGAACCCGACCTACACCACTAGAGGAGTTTACTAGGCAAATACTTTGCTGGTTTACCATTCCTTTGCAAAGAAGACAGCCGCTTCAAAATATATTCGACAAATTAGATATTTCCGCTTCCGGGAATCAAATCCGGTCTGCCTGCTCAATAGTCCTCGCACTAGACTAATGCCATGTTCTTTAATTTCTTCTAATCTTCTTCACTTTCTTCTTTATAGCAACAATGATACATAAATGCATCGTCGTCATTCAAATCAAAAATATGTACTTTATGTAAGATTAGAATGCAATATCGGTAAAAATATTTTTTTTCCGCTCACATGTTCAGTATTTACCCCCGAAAACAGTTCTTGTACAAAAAACAATTTAATTTTGTTTTACAAACTTTTTTATTTTTTTCGGAATTAATTTTAGCTGCATTTACAACTGTTTTATCATAAAATATAACCAATTCGAGGTCTTCATGTTCCACAATTTCAACTTCTTTAGCAATTGCATCTAACGATTTAAACTTTTTATTAGTTCATCTCCGAGAAAATAAAGAATGTTTCGTAATCTATGCCCACTAAAAATGTAAGTGTAATCTAAAACAAAATTAAGATTAGAGCAAGTTAATCATTAATTTTTTTTAAGTATCCTTCGACCCACCTTTGCAGTTTTATTGTCCTTTCCCAAACATTTAAAAAAATCTATGGTATTAGAATTAAAAGGAAATAGGCCACATACTGTGAACCCTTTTTTTAATGTTTCTAGCTTAACAACTTTTAGAACAACTTTTTCCAAACATACATACCAAAAAAAATAACATTCTCAAATTTTGGTGCCGATAGATTGCGTCTAAATGGTGCTTCAAGCGCAAAAACTACCAAAGAAGAAGCAAAATTGCCCAAAATTAGTTCAAGCGACGCCAAGCTTTTAAAATAAGATTTTATTAGTTATACAATGTCGTTTTCTACTAGGTTTTATTTTTCCAAATCAATAAGTGTTGTTTTAGAAATTTGATGTCACTTAAACCAATTTTGGGCAATTTTACCTCTCTTTTAGTAGTGCCGCATTTAGATTCAATTTATCAGCCCCAAAATTTAAAAATTATACAAAACTCCGCCATGCATTCTAAAAATTGGACAAAAAAAACTTAAGCCCTACCCTAATAATCATATAATATCATCGGAGGTCATCCAACCATTGTCAGATCCTCCAATACCCCAAATGGGGTTGACAATACAACTAATTTCTTCAGGTAACCTCTAATAAGCATTATAATTAATGAACACGACAATTCAGAAGCATTACTGTAATGTTTTTCTTTAGTAATCCGCGGTTGATGGTGCAAACATTCATTATGCCTTTTGCTCCAAACACTTTACCAGTGTTTGAACAAATTTGAAAACCGCCATTATATTTTTGATTAAGGTTGTTAACTACTTAGATAATTTCCAACTTCCTTAAACTACTTTCCAATATTTCCTTCTGATACACAAGCACTTACTGCTTTGCTTGTTTTCTGTACAATTGTTAAGTGTCATCTTAAAAATGCCTAAAACAAAGTTGTAAAAGTATCTGTTTGTAGAAATAGGTATAAAATTTTACCTCAAACCAGCAACTATCCGGTTTATTATTTCTAGAAAAAATGTTCTAAAAAAGCAAAACAGCAAAAAAATCTTAAACAGCTATAAATAAATAAAAAATGTAACACGCTAACAAAATTATCCCGGTAAAATTATAAAAACTTAGTTATTCCTCATTACATCTATTAAAGGGTGTCCCAAAAATTAACGCAAGAGTTGAATTTGCAGCCATTTGTGCAATAAATTGTTGGCAACCTTGAAAAAATTTGACAGCTGAGAGTTTAGGGTTAGTAAAAATAGAGCCTTACACATTGAACCATACTTTTTTGAAAATAAGGCTAGTCAAGCAGTGTTACTAACATAGTTCTGTTTGCTAAAATTCTATAACATTGATGTGGCCAATATGTAACTTCAACAATTGTTGGTAAAAGCCTTTGTGCTGTACAAAAGATTTATTAGCGTTACTTGGATACTGGCCTGATAACCAGAAAATCAGGATCCGGGCAAAAAAAGTCACCACAAATAGAAATGACCGTTTTTTGGTGTCCACAAGTTTGAGGAATAGAACAGTTTCAGCAGTTTATCTACAAAATCAACATTATAAAGTTAAAGATGTAAATATTAGTGAGTGGACCGTTAAGAGAAAGGATTGCTGTCGTAGCCAACTAGGATACCCTTCTCTAACTTTGTGTCCATATTGCCTTGTTTGTAGTAGATGAGTACATAACAATTACACCCAAAACTGCTCAGTTTGTTCAATTTCATTTTTCATCCAAACCAAATTTCTGCTAGACTCTGACTCTTGATTTAGCTAGTTCCTGTTTGATTCAATGCAAACACTAAATAATACACACCTTCAGACTATACCTTTTCTTTCAAATTTAACGCACGTCTAATCCACAACTGTGAGCATTTTTCTTTCAACCTTACTATTTTATTGAAGAGTATATGCATTAAACTTGATTTAAAAAACCAGTTTCTTCAATAGATCTTGTGTTCTGACTTTTTTGAATTAAGTGCCGTTGCCTGACATTAAGCACTTAATCCCTCTATCAAATTGATTTTCCACTATTTTTCTACAACTTCGTCTTTGGTCTTTAAGAAATAAACACCAAAAGTGTAAATATCGTCTTTGAAAAGTAACAAATCTTGGCTCCTCCTAGAGGCGTGAATACTTGGCTCCTCCTAGAGACGTAAGACGTATCGCAGAAGATCGCCATAAATCAAATCTAAAACTTTTTTAGCAGTTTTTTATTGTTTAGATAAGAATTTCGATGTTGTTTGCTATTTACACATCTGTTTTATACCTACCGCCAGGTGATAAGGATTAGTAGTTATTGTTAATAAGTGATTAGGAAATAAGTTTTATAACAAAGTATTGTGGTCCCGAAGCAGGGAGTTTTAGTACGTAAGGTCAGCAATTCTCAAAACTCAGATTAAGCTTCCCTGCGTTTAAAATAAATAAGAATAAGGTATATTAGACCACGCGGCATGGAAGTTCAAGTACGCGAGAACACAATAAATATGCTCCCTTGCGTGCTAAATGAATACAAGCTTTTACACGAAAAATTCTTTGTTTGTTAGCCATTTCTTTATGTTCTTGATGTTGATGTAAAAGCACAAATCTGCTATGAAATGATTTTAATTTTCGTTGAAATCGCATGGTAACCAAACACAAAATTCTTCAGTAATCTTTAGCAAATTTTTATAGTTTGGTTTGGTTGATTGGTCACAATTTATCTTATTGACAAATTCCAAAGTTGATTATTTAAAAAATTGTTTGAAATTCTGTTCGTGTTGTTGAAATTTACTTGATTTTCTTCTTCGCAATTTAGGACTATGTTCTGTTATATACTTTCTAGCTTTCCCCTGATGCTAACGTCCAACTCTCCATCCATTTTTTTAGGTAAACTTTTACTTTGTAGTCTATGGTCTTTAGCCAATTTTGTAATTGTTTTGTAGTCCATTCTATCCAAATGGTCTTTTCAATCATTTTATTGCTTAAGTTTGGTAGTAGTAGAACCAAAAGCTTTAATGGCTGCGGTAATAAAAAGAAGTTTCTTACGTGTTATGACTACTTTGTTCGACCAACATTACTCTACTCTAAATCCAACATTTCAAACGCTTTTGATTTTTATTTAATTTTTGTCCGCATTTTGGTTTAGTCCTTGTCTACTGTCGCCTATGTAAAACGAATCCAATCATTTTCAAAAGCTCATTCCAGCAGTTTAATCGGATTTCTAATTTGTAATGAGTAAAAGCTTAAGTCAAACTCCAAAAACATGAAAATTCAATAAACTAGAACCGCAAATATATATCAAATTGTAAATTATAACGTATTAGTTATTTTGGTGCAGTTGTCTTAATTTAGATTGATTAAATATAAATCTCGCAACTATATACAGTTAAAATAAAGTAGTATTAAAAAAAAAAATTGTGGAATAACTTGCAAAAACATTTTAAGCCAATAATGAAATTATTCTGTCATTTATATTCATTTCCAAACAAATCAATTTAAATGTGATCTAAATTTAATAGATTTTATTGGGGATGTCATCAGTTGATTATTCATTCTAATTATTTTTGCTTCAATTTAAATCAAATTAAGCTTTTTACATCGGCGGCTAAATTAAGATCATTGCTCAAATTATACAATTATAAATAATTTTAAACTTTTTTTTCAATACCTAATTCTACTTGAATTAATTAAATTGAATTTATCATATATATCAAGCAAAAACTTAATTATAGATTTGATTCAATTGATTTGTATAAACATGTTGGCAGTTATTACATGTTGACACATACAATCACGTTTAAGCGCGGGTCAACGTCAATAAACGTATACATTTGTAGTAAATCTATAAGTGTGAAAAGAATGCAGCTTTAATGAAAAACAATGTTGTGGTATATCGATGTTAACTTTATCGATTACAAAGTTGCATATAGTAACTTGTATATAATTTGTATACAAAATTACAAAACAAGCAACAAATCATTTAATTTTAGAGAATTCAAAAAATGCACATTAGTTTGTAAACTATTTAAAAAGTAAAATATCTAACTTAATTTCAAAATATTCATAAGATAATCATTTGCAATTATTAGCTTGTTAGTATAAAGTTTTAGCTAGAGATTGTAAGCTAAATTAAAGTTCTCTGGTGTGGAGGTTTTTTTTTTTTTTGACCAATTACAAAGCATTACCTTCAAAGTATCACAATAAATAAGAAAACTTTTCAATTTTTCTTAATTCGGTGAGATGAATTAAACAACAAAGGAAAGAAAATTGTCAAAAAGTAAACCATCAAATTTGATAAAATAAACTAAGTTTGAGTAAACCACAATATTTGCCATAAGAGAATTGAAATTATTCAATTCAACATTGACCTGGTAAATTTTTTTCTCAAAATCAACAGCAAAAGTCGCAATCCAAATCAAAATCAATATAAAAATTTCCTATAATAAATATCTGGTCTAACACTCCCTCAGTGGCAAACCTAAAAGGGGGCGGTGGGTGCGGTCCGCACAGGCCGGCACATAATTTGGAGCGGCATTTTTTATATTTAGTTTTAGTTGTAAAAAACAACTTCTTCACTTCATAAGTTTACTATTCGATTTCTACAAATTATGAACTACTATATGATTTTGAAATTATTATATATCTCTAAAAATTTTGCTAGGGTACAGACATCAATGATACCGACGTCGAGTAAAAATTCTATGTACTACTCTGTCCTCGATGTTTATTGAATGTATATTTATCATAGAGATGACACGGTTAAGTCAGACGCACGAGGCTACGTATCTGCCTCTACTTTGTCCGTCACGGGCCAACTCTTGCTGCGAGAACAGTATTTTGTTCTATGTTGGTGCTTGGAATGTACGCGCCTGAGGCACACCAATACTAGACGGTCTAGAGACAAAACACTGGCGGCCGCCTATAAACGGGAAGGAGGGGGGAGGGAGCACGCATGATCTACTACTAAAATGTATTCAACAGTATAAATTGTAAAATTCTATACCCAACATTGTAATTTTGCTAAGAGTTTTTTCAACAATTGCTATCAGTGTCGCTAGTTGCAAAAAGAAGAAGTTGATAAAAAATTATCTTCGTTCCACAATGAGTAATTTGCAATATTGTCCATAGAACAAGAAATTACAAATAATATAAATTTTGTGAGCATTATACACAATTTTTTTACTATGAAAGTTAGAAGAGTAAATATATTAATATATTTACATACACATATGTGTACAAGTTGTTTGTTTATCCAAAAGAAATGAAATTATTTATTTATAAATATAAAATAAATTATATTTAATGCTAATTTATTTTTGTAAATTGTGTCTCATAGGTGGAGAACCTGCAACCTCCGTAAGTTTTGTGGCCTTTAAAAAAGTATTTTGTATTTTTTTAAAAGTTGCATTTATAGGTATATCAACTATCGTTTATTACTGCCTAATTTAAATATGCCATTCAATGGTAATAAGTTTCTCACCTATAGTTTGTTTGAATTACAATTATTTATTTATGTTTTTTAATTTATAAAAACCACCATTTGATTGACTTAGAAAGGGCGGCAATCGGCAAATGTTGTAGATACGCCACTGCACTTCCTCATGTTGTTAAAGTGTTGGAAGTAAGTCACAAGCTTAAAAACGGAGATATCTTTTATAAAAATTTCAATCAACGTTATTTGTTATCAAAGTTGCTTATCTCTAAAGATTATATATTTTTAGAGATAAGTATTTTTTATTAGATTTTAAATAATCACAAACTTTGTTAATATATAATTTACTGTATGCAACCCAGCATACAAAGGTGCTTAAATGATTGCATACAGTTTTATTCAATACATTGCATTAATTTTCATTAAAAAAACAGTCGATTTGCAAAAACTTTAGCCAATGATCATTAGTAATTAAAATTGAACACAAAATTTGTTTATCTTTATTATATAAATGTATAGACGTCATACGTACAAATCATTATTTAAAAATCTAAATTACATACATTATATTATTTCTATCATTTTTTCAAAAATTTATAATAGCATAAATAAAAAACATATGTAAATGTCCTCAATGTCAAAGTTGTAAGTGTATATTCAACTTTAATTGAAGTGTGGAGGAAAGTACGTAGGTGACAAAATTCACGTGCTTGCAAGGATCCACTTCGGGCAACTGAGGTCTTACCTAAGTATTGTATGGATTTTGTTTGGCGAAAAAAACTGAGCTAGAAAATATTTATTATAAAAAGCAATAACGTTAAAATATAAAAACATTCAGATCACACTAAGATTTAGATCAAATAAATGATAACACGTAAAAAAAGAAATACAAACACAAAGGCAATTGGCGCACTATATAAACTAACAAATATAATTAATATGAATACAAAAAAAATCATTTATGCATTATTTAATTCACAAATAAGTTTTCTAATAAAAATACTATAAAAACCAAAATTAAGCAACAAAATATATTTTTTATTCATAAAAATCAAGTCAAACAGAAGTTTAAAATAAAACAAAGAAAAAAAACACACATCTACAAAACTAGAAAAAAAAAAGATCTTTACATAGAACTGAACAGAACAACTAGAAAAGGATAGCATGAGTAGGAAAACAAGGTAATTTGAGCCAGGGTCAGAAAGTTCGGCTACGTGAGGACAGTACACCTCAAAAGTTGGACCTATCTACTCAAAACCAGAATCAATGTTACGAGAAGAGAGGTCCAACTCCCCTGCGTAAAAGTTGGTTTAAAACTCATGTCAAAACAGAATAACAGATTAATAGTTTGACAACTTGTCTGTCAGTTAGTTTAGAGCTCATGTCAAAACTCACTACCTACAAACGACACTTCACATGTCAATAGTTGTACTTTTGCTAGATAGCTGACAGTTTGTTTAACATTTTTCAGTCAATTTAACATATAACAGTTCATTTGACAGTATGTGTGATGTTTAGTTTAGAACTTATGTCAAAACAGAATAACAAATAGTTTGTTTGACAGTTCATATGTCAATTGGTTTAGAGGTAATGTCAAATCACATTACAGATGACACACTGTACAGTTTTTGACATTTTTCATTCACAGATCACAGATGGCTGTGTTCATGTCAAAACACTTGTTGTACTTTTGTCTAACAATTGACAGTTTCTTTGACTTTTTTTAGTTAAAACAACATATGGCAGTTCATTTAACAACTGTCTGTCATAGTTTAGAAGTTATGTCAAAATAGATGACAATTCATAAACCAAACCACTGATTGTACTTTTTTGTTAGACAGTTGACAGTACATTCAACATTTTCTTCTAAGTAATTAAGTACTGAAATGATGCAAAATGAAGCAATAGTACGGCATTCGTCGTTTTGTTACGTTCCACCGTCTTGTTATTTTTTGTTGCCAATTTGACAAAAATCATGTTTAATGCAATTTGATTAGGTTCGATTAGTAATCATGTTTATGTTGATGATGATGCTGTACCTGTTGTACCTTAGCATTGGTCCTACTTCCATGCTCTACTCTACTACTACTACTACTACTATTTGTTGCTGTGTTTTTTTCTAAAACTGTGTACGCTATTGACCTGTTAACTTCTGCAATAACCATAATTTAAAGTCCTACATTCTGTCTCGCCAGATATCCTGCAAGGGAATTGGTACGTGATGTAGACTGCAAACTTGATATTGTTGAAATTAAGAACAACGCCTGAATTTCCTTCAAAATCAACGTCTTAAAGAAAGAAAGATTTAATAAAAAAGCCCAGAACTTAGATGAAAACTGGTTTAAAGTTCCAAAGTGTGCAAAAGCAGTGTATAGAGTCCTTCGTGCTCTAGACAACACAAGTTTAAAAATTTTAGCAAACCATATACGCCATTTTTAGATTTTCATTAGCTAAAAAAACTTGCTCTACTATGCTCGGCAATCCAAAATCAAACTGAACAAAGCTGTGGCTTTTTATAGCTATTCTTTCCACAACAACTCTACTACGCAACTGGATAGAGATATTTTCCAATCTTTACCCACAACTAAGTTTCACCGGCAAACGTCTCTTTTTAGCAACTATTTTCCACAGCTTTATCCCAACAGACCAATTCTATCACTTATCATAATCGCTCAATAAAAAACCCGATTATCTTTGATTATGAAGTAACAAAAGATAAATTTTCTAAGCGGAAAAGATCAAATAACAAGTCTCCAAACCAAAAAGCTAGTAAATAACTACAGGGGCATTACACTACTGAGTACGGCATACAAGATCTACGCCATGATATTGGAAGAAAAGTTGAATGAGGAACTGGGTATGAAAGAGATCATTCCAAACGGGCCGGCTTTAGGAAGGGAAGAGGTACCACGAATAACGTATATATTTTACACCATATTGTGGAAAAAGAAATTGCAGAAAAAGGGGGAAAAGTATATGCGTTATTCCTGGATCTAAAGGCGGCATTTGATAGTGTGGATAGAGAGAAACTGTGGAAGTGTATGAGAGAGAAAGAAATTAGCGAGCACCTGGTAAGAAGTGTATGAGGAGACAGCAAGCAGAGTGTGGGTGAACGGAAAAATGAGTGAAAGATTTTGGACAACAAAAGGAGTAAAACAGGGATGTCCATTGAGTCCCACTTTGTTTGCAACCTACATAGCAGATGTAGAAAAAAAATGAGGTTAGCTCAAGCAGGAGTGGTAGTAGTCGGCAGAGAAAAAATGTGGTCGCTAGCATATGCAGACAATATGGTAATTATAGCAAAAGAAGCGAAGGAAATGAAAGAAATAATTAAAAGTTTAGAAAAATATTTTAGAAAAAAAAGTTTAGAAGTTAATGTAGCTAAAACAAAAATTATGGTGTTCAGAAAGGGGGGTAGAAGAAAAAAAGTTGAGGACTGGAAATGGAATGGGCAAGGTATTACGGAAGTAAAATCTTTTAAATATTTGGAATATGTTTTTTGCACGAGAGCGAACACATCAAAGATATGGCTCGAAAAGCAAATAAAGTAGTGGGACAAGTTTGGGGGATAAGTGAAAAAAAAATTGAATGTATGAGAATAAAAGGACTTATGTTTGATAGTTTAGTTAAGAGTATGATATTGTATGGGTCAGAAATATGGGAACAAGAAAAATTAGAAGCAATACATGTGAAATATTGGAGATGGGTGCTAGGTTTAAATAGGGAAACTCCAGCATATATTGTGCTGGAGGAAGTCAAAAAAGATAAGTTAAGAGTAGAAGCAAGAAAAAGAGCAATGAAGTATGAAGAAAGAATGAGACAGAGACACGAATGTAAAATCTTACAAGAATGCATGAAAGAGAAAATGAAAGCAAGAAATGGAAAGATAGGAGAGATTAGGGAAAATTATTACAATAGGAATAGGTATGCTAGCCAAGAAATTGAAAGAATGAGAGAATCTGGGAGGGAGACATGGTACGAAATTATGGAAAGAGATAGAGATATACAAAGGCGAGAAAGGAGAATACGAGTGAAAAAGTCTAGGTACAACGCAAATTATGAACATATTATAGAAAGCGAACTGCCAATGTACCTAGTGAGCGATAGATATAGTAAAAATGATAAGAAGATGATTGCAAGATTCAGATGTGGTAATGAAGAGCGAGTGACAAAGTTTTGGATGGAAGAAGATTTGAAAATGTGCAGAATGTGCGGAGAGACTAAAGAAACTATGGAACATATGTTGAAAGAGTGTAACGAAATGAGAGAAAAACAGATGGGAAAAAATGAGATATTGAAAGGGGACGGAAGAGGGATAGAATGGATGAGGGTAATTAAAAAACGAAGAAAAGAAGTAGATGAACAGAGAAGAAAATACTTTTAGTTGTATTAATTTTATAAGGATTAGGTTTTATAATTTTGAGAAGTTAAAAATGTATTTGTAAACGTAATTTTCAAGGCCGAAAGGCAAGAAATAAACGTATTAATAATAAGAAGTCTCCAAAGAAACTACGCTCTCAAAAACAATCTATCTCTTTACATTCTGCCCGGACCCTCGACATATAACTCACTAGCGTACCTCTTTTTATAAGCAAGACCGTCTTCCCATGCATCGTTTAGATAGATAGATAGATACGTTTATTGCCAAAGAGATACATAGAATGGCTCGTCACAAACATTAAATATAAATTAACATATTAAAAACATTTTTATACAATAAAATACAAGTAGATTAAAATATTTTTTACAAAATTCAATTATAAAATTCATTTAAAGAATAAAAACATTTTAAAATTAGAAAATCCTTTAACAATTTTTTAAAGCTATTAAGATTTGGTTGTATTTTTATTTGAGTAGGTAGTTTATTATAAATATAACTAGCAGCACAAATTGGCGATTTTTTAAATTTTGATAGTCTATATTTTGGAATGTATATGTTTGTTGAATTCCTTGTTTTGTAATTATGAACTGGTTCTTGTGGAAAATTTTCTTTATTTTTTAAAGCATAAATGCATATTTTAAATAAGTATATACTGACAACAGTTAACATTTTATCGTTTCGAAATACATCACGGCATGATGGCATGATGATGGTTTATTTATGACATTGTAGAAATCTTAGTTAAAGCCCTTAAACAGTTCTCTATTCACAACCCAAACAAATCAATTCTGTCTTACCTTCTCATGCCCCTTAACAATTTAGTATATCAATCTAACAATGACTCATTCGCAAACTGTTACTCATAATGCATCCTTATTAACTCCTTTTATAATTGTTTGCAACTTAAATGCCCACCATTCTCTGTAGAGTTATTATTATCATAACCGCAATGGATTTTTAGATTGATAGTTAGAAACTGATATAGATTCTTTGAGTCTCAATATTCTGAATGATTCATTTTACTATCATTACCAAAATTCACTTCACTTAGTCTTAGTCTGCTCCGTATAGTCATGACAAACAAATCTGTCCAAAAAAATAAATTGGGTTACATATATAGAAATTCTCTCTGCTCAATTTGAAAGCAACCCGTCTACAGAGTACCAACAACTTGTTATCTAGTTTCTTTTTGCCACCAAAACATCCTCCCCAAAGCTCCCGACTTTGCCTCAAAATGCCAAAAAAGTCCCTTGTCTATGATGGGACAACAAAAACTAGCTCATCTTATCGCGGCTAGAAAGACTGTGGCCCAAGCAAAGGAGGTTCAAAATTGTTTGCAGTTTTCTTAACCAAACCTCCCCATCGTCGTACGTATGGTCAACAATACTATATTTTTTAGAATTCCTAGACCAATTACTCCCATCAATGGTGAGACTTAAGTTTCAAAATTTATGTCAAAACTAGCCACTTAACACCATTCGGTAATCACTTCACTAGATTTTGGCAACACATTTCCACACACGCTCACAGGGCCTATACAAATGAGCAAACTCAACCTTATTCTTGTTCACTAAACCACATCTTATCGACATCTTAAAATATGGAACAATTCCTGATAGTTGGAAAACTATTAATATTGTACCTATACCAAATAGTACTCCTTTGCTGGACATGGAACCTAGTTTCAGACTTATTGCCATTTCCTTCTGTGTTCGAAAAACGTTCAAATATATATATATATAATAAACTTCATATTTACAGGCTTCATCACAGGCTTCAGAAATTTTGGACAAAATTCAAAACAGGGCAATAAGAATGGAAGCTATGATAGATAGATAGATAGATAGATAGATAAGTTTATTAATGCTCCATTTTAGAAAAAACAGTTGCACAGGTCATACATAATAATTACAGTACAGTTAAAATTACATTAAATAATGTGGTGTGGTGCTGTAATATCTCTATCTCTATAAGAATATCTATAATGGTAGATCTAAATTTAACATAACTTAGATTTTTTAAATCTGAGGGCAGTTTGTTAAACAGTTTTATACCTATGTACCTGACACCATCCATACTTTTTTTCAAGCGTATATACGGCAAACAGATATTACTGTCATTGCGAGTATTATAATTATTGTTTGCGTGTGTAATAAATAAACTCAAATTTTCTTTGATATAATACAAGCAACGCAGAATATAATAACTTGTAAAAGTTAAAATTTTCAAAGTTTTAAAACTACTTTTACAACAGTCCCTATACCCAATACCTGCTAAAATTCGGATTGCTCGTCTTTGCAATCCGAATACACGATGCCGGATAACAGAATGGCCCCAGCATAATATGGCATATAACATGTGTGACTCAAAATATGAAAAATAAACTGTACGTAAACATTCCTCAATTATCGTTCCTTTCAAGCTTCTTATTACAAAAACAGATCTTGACAACGTTTTTGACAAATCATCTCCATGTATTGTCCACTTGAGTTTAGGATCAAGACTGACACTTAAATATTTAATAGAACTTATTATGCGTTTCTTTTACTAAAAAAACCATATTGTTTGTTTTGTCTTCATTTAGCATCAATTTATTATTGTGAAACCAGATTGAAGTTTCTTCCAAAAACGCTTGGGAATGCTGATTGGCTATTTCCACCTGAGCTGACCTATAAAGAATAATAGTATCGTCGGCGTAGAGAAAAATTGGTGCTGATATATTGTTAGGTAGATCGTTAATATATAAGAAAAATAATAAAGGGCCAAGAATTGAACCCTGTGGTACCCCGTGTTTAATTTTTATATTATTGCAATTAACAATCTGCTTCCTATTGCTAAGGTAAGAAAGCAATAACTTGATACTATTCGGGTGAAAATTATAGAAATAAAGCTTCCGAAGCAGTATATCATGTAATACACAGTCGAAAGCTTTACTCAAGTCTAGCAGACTCACTTTTGTGTATTCTTTATTTTCAAATCCCTTTATTATTTCATCCACAACTTCCGTTATTGCATGCGTGGTTAAAAGCCCTTTTCTAAAACCAAATTGACAAGATGTTAACAGGTTGTTTTTGTCAAGATGCTTAGTAATCTGATTTAATGAAATTGTTTCAAAAACTTTACTAAAAACTGGCAATATCAAAATAGGCCTATAATTTGAAGGATTTTGCTTATCACCCTTTTTAAATATTTGCAATTTTTAGTGAATCTGGAAAGATGTTATTGCATATGAGTTCATTAATTAACTTTGTCAATGGTATTAAAATTAAATTAACAATTTGTTTGATAACAACTGTACTAAAACCATAATAATCGCGCGGTTACTATTTTTTAGGTTTGTGATTATATCCCTTACATCATTGAATAAGACAGCTTCAAATGTCAGAAAACTGGTGCAGTTAGACAGTTGGTTATAGTTTTCTAAGTTTGTTGTAGGATTACTGGTTTGTTGCGGAAGTCGTCAGCAATATTAACAAAATAGTTATTAAAATTATCTGGTGGTATTGTGTCATTATTGTTTTCTATTGGCGATTTTTTCATTTTAGAATGGATAACTTTCCAGCCGCTTTGGTTTTATTTTGAGCAATGTTAATATGGTCAGTAAACGATTTAAGTTTAGATAAATCATCTAAACTTAATATTATAATTTTTTTTTAATGATTTAAGGAGTAGTTTATTGCTTTCAGATTTATTTTCGTAATAAGCTTCCTGTGTCAACTCTAGTGTTTTGCGCATGTTTGCTAACTCTGGAGTAAACCAATTAATAAGGTTTTTTGATTTATTGGAGATATTTTTTTCAAGAAAACAACTCAAAAATAAATTGTTTATTATACTTATAAACAAATCAAATTTCTCACAAGAACTCATGAACGAGTCAACAAATGTAAAATCTGTTTCCGCAACTAAGCCGTAAAAAATATTCTGTCCCAACGGTGATATAGGTCTACACTTGTTTTGTGTCTGACGTTGGTTAGGTATTTTGATATCAATAGTAGTATCAATTCCGCATCCTATATGATCTGAAAAAACCACTGGCACTGGATAAGCAATATTATTACTACAGTTGGTGAAAACATTATCGATGCAGTTTTCCAGTCTGGTATTAAAATTGACTTGATGTTTAAGACCATATCCGCTAAAAATCAATTAGTAATTTAGATCTACCATTTTCGTTAAAATTTACATTAAAATCACCGTCGATGACGATGCGTTTATTTAAGCTGTCAATGGAATCCATGACATCAAACAGTACATTTAGAAATACATTAAAATCACCCAATGGTGTACTGTAAACACACAACAATATAGTGTTAATATCTTTAATGTATATACCAGTAACTTCACAGTCCTTTTCTATTGACAAACACGTTATATTGGTAAGTTGAGTCACCTCATAGTCGTTCTTAGATAAAATTACAACACCTCCACGTTTATAACGTATTCGTGAAAAGTGTGAGACAGTTCTATAATTATTTAATACTAATTCATTTGTTTCAGAATGTAACCAGTGTTCACTTAAACATATAAAATTAAAACTATTATCTAATTTATTCAACAGACATTCAAACTCATTTATACTTGTAGTGGTACCTTGTGTGTTTAAAAACAACACAGATAAAATGCCATTTTCATGGTTATTATTAAAAGGACTAATTTTATTTCCGAAAAAAAATTATATCTTCTAACAATTATGCCTTTTGGCCAAATAAAATCATTATGCAGATCATCTTTTAAAGCTAAATTTGCACCAACTTTAAAAGACTTTCATTTAGTTTCATCATTTATTTTGAGGGTTTGTACAATAAAATCGTCGTTTGGAAAATGACTTTTTAGATGATCGAAAACCATGTCGTTGGTTACTGAGAAATCGGCTCTACCAACATAGAACCATGCTTTGCCAGTTACAGCTTTGAGGGTACATCCTACCGGATTGGCATTACCTCTTATAGTAAGCGGACGTTCCTTGTGGTGTATTGCAGTAGAAGTTTTTGATGTTTTCTTATCAGGAACAAAATCGGTTTTGGTTTGAGAGGTTTTTCCATTTTCAGTCAGATTCTTTGGTTGTTGTATAATATCATTTATTAGACAATTTTCTGAATCAAGTTGTTGTGAGCTTGTTGTAGATTTGTTTTTAGTAATTGGTTCTATAGAAAGTTGATTATCCAATTGGACTATTTTTTTTTCATTTAAATCAGAGACGTTTACTGTATTAGATTTTCCTTCCAGCTTTTTTGAGGTTTGCGTAATAGAGTTAGTTTTTGATTTTGTTTTTCGATTCTGCAGATTTACCTTGTCAAACATGTTACTTTCAAAGGAATCTTCAGCTTTCTTCAAATTTTTCTCAAGAATTTTGTTTAACATTGTAGTGGTTCTAATTTGGTCTTCATAACTCTTAATAATAACATCTTTATGATTAAGTAAAGATTTTAGATACTCCATCTCAACAAGAATATTCGTTTTATTGGATGAAATAGACTGATCGAATTGTGTCTCCATGTCAGTAACATTTAGAGAAATTGTAGATGTGTTAATTTCTTCAGTATGCAATTGTGACTCATCATCGTTCAAAGTTTTCTTATTTAGTTTTTTATTTAGTTTTTTTAATGAATTCCACTCCTATTAACGTCATAGAAGTAGAAGCCGGTCTTATGCCACTACAAATAAGAAGAAAGCTACTTACCAAGAGATATGTTGACAAACTATTTGGCATGAGTGGCATGTCACAAACATGTAACATTTTTGGCAATCATTTAGGCCAGCAAAAGGTTATACTGTCATAACCTTGGCATTTAAAATATTACAATATGACCAATTGATTAACAAGAGCTTTTTCTTTAAATTATTTCTATCTCGTATTCAATTCTTATTCATACAAGTAAGATGCAATTCATCCTCCCATAAATCCTTCATCAATGTCATGGTTTGGTAACCAACAAATTGTAATTAACTAATGCCAGTCACACACGTAACTGCGTACTTGTCAAGTATACTTAAGATTAAAGGTTGATGAAGCAAATGCTAATTTTGTCAAATATTTTAGATTGACAAATGGCATGATTACATTCCAGCTGTGTTTGATCAAGTGTGTGTGCGTGTGTGCACCGTTGTGAGCAAACAAAATTGTTTTTAGATAGTACTGCAAAGAATTGGATAAATTTATTAATTTTCTTATAACACATAAAAATAAACTTCCATAGTAAGAAAATTTTATTAAATAAATATAAAATCAAACAGAAACACAAAAACTAAAAGTAAATTTAAAATAATCCTACAATTAAAATACATGTTTTATAAACAATAATAAAAATTGAAAATCTTGTGCATTTAATACTAAGATTCAAATTCTAATTTGCACTGATAAAAAAATATTTGGTAATAAAAGCGTACAGTACGTAACTCAATAATAATACTTATAATATAATCAGACATTTGTGTTACTATATTAAAAAAATTATATAAATTATATATTAAGTCATATAATGCCGTGGTAAAATAAATAGTAAATAATAAACTCTCATTAATCAGAATCATCTAAATCTGCTGCATCACTCAATAAAGTGGTAATTATAGAAATAATGATAAGGATATGATGTCCAAAATAATTAAAATGTCTCCACCTCACAAGAAAATTGACATCGTTAGTATAAGCTTTATTATCAATTAAAATAAACACATAAGGCATCAAAGCCATCACAACAATTGTAAACATAGTATTTATTACTATCACACAATATAACTCTTTTTTATAATTATGATAACAAAACATGCATTCTTGTGATCTAGTACAAGTCGACGTAAATTCAGAAAAAACTTCTCTAAATTTATAAAACATATAAGTAAATGTTATTGTGCATAGTTTAAATACGAGACCTGACATGTTAGGTACATCAGCCAATAATATAGTGTACGACGATGCAAAGAGACTGAAGACAATATAGTTTGGTATTAAGAAAAATCCCTCTGAAAAAAAAAGTTATTATATTTTTTCTAGAAAACTTTATATAGACATCGTGATTTTTTTTCTAATTGTAAAAGAATTTGTCAAATAGGCCCAAAATAGATTCAAATGTAATGAAAAATATGACCAAAAGACACCGTTTTTTGAAGCGGGGCCAGAATCTACCAAACAGAGTTATTGACATTTCTTAACATGTATATAAACAATTATCATTGTTTTTAAATTTAAACAGGCATGCGATTATTTGTCCTGTGTAATATCACTAATACACGGTCGATCCTAAGAACGCATTTTAAATTTGATTACCACGGTACTATGTTTTAATTACATTATAAAATAAAACTTTACTTACGATTATGCACAAAAGTGTATATAGAAAGATCCATTCCTATCCAAACATGTGTGAAGCAACGAGGCCATTCTACAGTCGTTACTGAAACATTTTGAAATTTCCATGTTTTGTCAGTCTTAAAACCAGCTCCTACCATAAGAGCTTCTACTGCAAAACCATACGCATAACATTCAAAACGAAAGCTAATGCACTTCAGAAATGCAGAAAAATATCTATAATATAATACAATTACAATAATTAATGGACAATTATAAATTTGATTTATTGGTTAGGATATAGTATATTAAAGCACTGTTAGTATATTGTAATAGTATTTATAATACTTACTTATTAGAATGATCAGTAAAATAGCTATCTGCAAAATCCTTAACCATGCAGCAAGCTATAGTTTGAAAAGTGCAAACAACAATCCTCTTAAACCTATCGGAACTCCATACCTAAATTATTACAATACAAAACAGTAAAATTGTATGAAGAAAATTCGAAGCATATAAATAAAACTAAAAATCGAATTACATAATCTTAATAGGTCAAAACAGACAAACATTAGAATATTGAGACATATAAAATAAGTATTTTTAAGTTAAACTACCCATAATGTTATGTTAAATCAAGTACAAATAATACAATTGAAGAAAATGATGAATAAAAGTGTTAAGTGGCAAATATTTTTTTTTTAACTTTAACAATTTACTACATTTTGAACACTTAAATGTTATAAAAGTTAGCCCTTTTATAATTATATAAATATGACTGGAAAACAGTAAAATAAAAGTTAAGTTGCCAAAGAAATATTTTTTTTAGGACGTAGTGAGGTGCTCACACAGTTTGCTGCGGCAATACATGCTGTGCCAGGGACAGAATCTCTCCCTAGACTCTCTTTTTCTGTCTTACTTCCTACACTGACATCCATCTCTCCTTTATCCTATTCTTGCTTTATTCAGCTTAGATATTTGCTTCGTCCTTAGGTATCTTCTAGTTTTTCTATATCTTCATTAACTTCTTCCTAGTCGTATCCTCTTTCTTTCATAAATATTTTGTGTAGCTCCATTAAATGTATCCCATTTGGTAATCCTAGATTTGTTTAACTTCTCGTGAGATTTTAGAATCTCTGTTTGGAATTAATTCTTTGTATCCCCTGGTTGCCAGATATACTCTGACCATTCCAAAAGTTGCATTATCTGTCAACCTCGAGATGGCGTATCTGCCGTATAAAAACTGCTTAGTCAATACATCCAGTTTGCTTGCCTTGAGCAGTTCTTTTCTTCTTCTCCTTATCGCTGCAATTTCGGTTATTACTAATGTTTCAGTAAAAGTTCTTCTCTTGTCTATATTTCACCGTCCTTGTCTTGATAGGCATAATTGTCTTGACCTTCTTTGTTTTTTTTTGCTTTCATTTAGTTTCTCGTTTCTCTTTTCTTTGTCTTCTGTGGCTTTTGATCTGTGCGTTTCCTTCCATTTTTTTTAATCTAAATTTTAAAGTTTCAAAGTCATCTATCTTTTTCGTCAGTACTGTATTTGTATAGTTTCTTAGTGCTCTCCATTTGTTTTCGTTACTCAGGCATATATTAATGATTATGGATTTGTTAATATTGTTTTCCAATACCTTTTCTAACTCTTTCCTATCTTCCTCCCACCCTTCGCACTCATGCATGTCTTCTTGTCAAAATATACATCTTTCTTTATTTATTTTTTTGTAAATTCTTCCAATGGATGTCCGGTGAGTAGTTGTGTTGTATAGTACCAAGTCGTTGGTTTATTCTCTACTCATTTTATTTCTGGTATTAGTTCTCTTATCCGTTCTCCCTTTTCTCCTTCTTTTCACTGGCTCTGCCCATCTATTTGCTTCTTGTTTACTAGTTCCTTCATTGACCAATTTCTTTATGTCTAATCTTTTTTCTACCATCAAATCTATGGAAAGTGTTACAGCAATAACTTCTAGTACTTTCTGTGACACCGTCCTGTAGGCCCTGCAGACCCTTAACAAGCTTGCTCTCGTAGCTCCTCTTATTTCTTTTCTGTTTTTTTTTTGTCTTCAAGACGTCTCCCCATGTTTTTGCAGCGTACAATAGTTTACTTCTAGCCGCCGTTGCTATTAGCCTCCTTGCCCCTTCTTCTGGTCCTCCCTTGCTTGGCATAAGCCTACTAAGCATTCCTTCCATTTTTTTTTGTTCCTCTGACCGCTTACTAACCTGTTCGATCTCTCCCTTTGTTTCAAGGATAACTCCAAAGTATTTAATTTTCTTCCCTATGGTTATTATTAGTTGTCCAACCTGTATTTTCCCATTTTCCCTATTATTCCTCTTTGCCAATAGGTGGCATACCTTAGTTTTCTGCGGAACCAGATTATCCAACTCTTTATCATATTATGGTGTGATAGCTCAATGGTAGAGCACTTGCATATCATGCGAGCAGTCCGGGGTTCAATCCCCAAAATATGACTGAAATGATAACTTGCTCTTTATCCACCAGCGTGGTTCGGAAGTCACGTTTTAAGCTGTTGGTCCCATCAAACCACTTTAAACAAGTCGTAGACTTACTGTGGCGATGTAAAATAGCCGTAAAAAGCATAAAAGCAAGCATATTCCCAACTCCGACTTTTCTTTTAATAGCCACGTCATCCGCGAATGTCACTCCTTCAGGCAGCCGCATTCTGAGTAGATCATTATAGACAAGATTCCACAATTTAGATCCGTGCAGAACCCTGTGGTACTTCTCTGGTAAACCTAAATTAGTTCTCTTTTTTTGCTACTTCTATAATTGCTTCCCATAGTAAGTATTGAAAGCATTTTGTATATCTAGCGCTATTATAACACAGTGTTATCTTTTTTGTGAGGTCCACTGTTTGCTTCTTTCGCTATGTCCTTTACCTTTTCAGTAGCTCCTAGAGTCAATCTTTCGTTTGTAAATCCATATTGCTCCTGTTCCCATCCTTCTCTATTTCTTGTTCAATTCTCCTCACAATAACTTTTTCCATCGCTTTTATTATGTGTTAATCAAACATATCGGTCTAGATTTGCCTGCTTCCTTCTTCTTAATTAACACTAGGTTTGCCTCCTTCCAACAGGCCGAAAATGTTCCTTCCTTCAGACATCTGTTTATTATTTGAGTTATCTCTATCTCATTTCCTTCTAACGCTGCTTTTACTATCTATCTCCGTTGTTATCTCGTCCGGTCATAGTGCCTTGTTATTAAGTAGTTCTCTTATAATTTGTTTTATTTATTTCTGTTGGTTCTTCTACAATTCCTCCAGTGGGAAACAATTTCTCAATTTATTACTTCTTCACTATCTTCTTCCTTTAAGCAAACTGTCTTCATTCCTCCTAATTTATTCATTACTATTTTGTATGGCTTTCCCCAGGTATCTCCATCATTTTCTCTTTGTCCCTGATTGCTTCCTTCAGAGCCTTTCAGTCTTTTTTTAGTTCTTCTTCAGCTTCGTCAGAATCTTCTTCCCTTCTTCTCTGTCTTTTGACCTTCTTTGCTGTTTGTATTGCTTTTTTCCTGTTTTCCTTGATCTCTTTGCACCACCAGTGCCGTCCTCTTTTTCCTCCTTCTCTGTACTTAAGAATTGAATCTTTTGCTGCCTTCCTCAACTTTTCCGAGTACCTTTTGCACCTTCCTCTATGTTGTCGTTTTCTATCACTTCCTCTGCTTCCATAACTCTTTTTATCATTTCTCTGTCCATCCTTCTTCCTTCTCCTTTGTCTTCCTTTTTCCCTTTTCCGTTTGTACTGTACTGTATGTACTTAGGTAGGCTTAGCGTTTCTTCTTCTGTCACTGTCTAGCCTTTTACTATTCTATAGTAATGTCAATGTATGATATGAATCTTCCTCCTACAAACGTTGGATTATCTCCTCGGTTGCATATTGTAAGAATTTGTCTTCTCCTGGCGCACTTTACCCTTCTCTATCTTGGCGATTTTGCGTTGAAATCGCCTCCTATCAGAATATGTTTGTTCTTTTGTTTTTTTAAGCTGTGTTCTAATTCTTTTATCCACTCCTGATAATTTTCTATTCCGCAGTTTGGACTGGTATAACAGCTGTATACTATCGGCCCACACTATTCCCTCTTTGTGTGTTCCCCATCTACCTTATCTCTACACTTACCCTTTGCTAAGGTAGCCATGTCTGAGTCCTTATCTTTTATCCGCACTATCACTATTTTCTCTCACCGCTGTTGCCACCAGTAGGTCGTGTGCCTCTCTTCCTCTGCATATATTTGTTTGAATGATGTTATACATTTTCATTTGTCTCCTCGTTCTTGTGTTGTCTCCAATTATCTTTAGTTTTGTTTTTGCCAAAAGAATATTCAGAAGAGGCGCAATTCTAATATAAAAGTATCTGTCCTGATCATACTCAGACGACTATTTGCCATTTTTGAATCTCGGAGACCACAACAATTATAAACAAAACAGATAAGTTTATAGAAACCTCCTACACAAGTCTTCATCTTCTTCTTCTTCCTTGAGCTCTACAACTCCAACTTCTGCGATTTCGTTCCAGCTCTTCCGGTTTAGGGCGACTCTCCTCCAGTTGTTAATGCCTATCTTTTTGAGGTCTTCTTCTACTGCAGAAATCTATTTTCTACGAGGCCTCCCTCTGGGTCTCGTTTCCATTGGTCTCAATTTTGGGGCACTTTGGCGCTTCTTCCTTCATCCATTCTGATGACGTATCCTAACCAACGAATCCTTTGGGCTTTTATAAACCTAACTATATCTGCTTAGTTGATTAGATGTGCCAACTCGTAATTTGCTTTTATGCGCCTGGTTCCATCTACGTTCTGTGTTGGCCTAAAGATTTTTCGCAGAATTTTTCTTTCAAAGATCCTGAGGGAGTTTTCCTCTTTTTGATTTAGCGTCCAAGTTTCGCAAGCGTAAGTGACCATAGGTCTAATGAGGATCTTGTAGATTTTAAGCTTGCACGTTCTGTTCAGGATCTTTAAGTTTAGTGAGGATCTGTTGGCAAAATAAGACCGCGTGCCTTTTATGATCCTTATCTCGACCTTTTTTCTTGTTCTTCTAACAAGTACGCAAACAAATATTTGCCTTTGGTTCTTTTCTAATATTCCTTCAGTCAACGCTGATACATTTACCTATTAAACATTTCCATTTTCCAGAAAATATTAGTTAACACCTTTATCCATCAACCCCTTAAATTATTTCACAAATTATCTATTTTTTTTAATGTAATTATGAAAGAAAACTTACATTTATCTTATAAGTGTAACAAAGGTCATTGTAATCATTTATAGTCATATATGGGCCTAAAAGTAATGTAGCTGGACAAAACATGTATCCCATATATTGACAAAATGGTGGTACAGGGTTGTTTGAAGACAGATTTACACTGACCGAGTAGATCTTCATCAACGCTATCATCAACATGTAACGGTAACGTTTCCAATTGAAATTTTCAACTCCATCGTTTATTTCCCTGAAATATTAATTAATCAAAGTTTGTTGATAATAATAACGCAAATTTAAATAGTAAATTAAAGAAAGGTAGAAGACTGGACATTTCAACCACCCCCCACTCACTTTACCTAATATTCGGATCAGGAAGCTTGGGATTTAATCCCTCAGGTTGAAATTGACAATTGTGCTCCAAAAACGATAATTAAAATAAAAGAAAAACTTATAAATAATTTACATATTATCTGAATTTTACTCTCTTAAAATATACGTTCTTCTAAGAATGGATGTTATCAACTCCAGACGCTGACTCGAGATTCCCGCACTTGCTGTAATTAAGATAAAGCATAATGCACGGACAACGCTTATTTTAATTCTTAGTATTGTAATGTTTACGCATGCAATTTATTAAATATAAATACTTGTGCAAGCACCAATCAAGTTAGTCATTACATAGAATTGATATGTATTAAATACCTATCAATAAAAATTATTATATATAATAGTCGTGTTAAATTATAATTCACACGAGAACGATAACGACAAGTCATACGAAACCGACTCATTCATAAATTAATTGATCTATGAACATTATTTCAATAATAATACAATTTTCTTACGAATAAAATTTAATCTTTGTTTATATAGAAAGAAATAAAATAAAAATGAATCATAAAGTATGGATAGTAAAAGAACATGTGACTTCTAATCTATCCATTGTTATTATTAACAGAAAACATTGGCATTGGTAAATTCAGAAAAATAGCAATTCCATCATTAAAGGTGCTACCAGATGTTCCAACTTTCATGTATGCAATGTGAATACTTTATCAGGTAAAGAAGATTTAATTAATTTTATAAAAACAAATAGCAATTGTATGTACGAGTAAATCTTTTTTTTTTAATTTTATGAAGCTTTATTACAAATCGGTAATTTTGTTTCATTTGTCTATAAATTTTTTATCTGTAATAAGACTTTCACTCATTATCGGTTACTACTACTGTCCTTAACTCTTATTTAACTTACAAAAATAACATAAAAACAACACCTACCGACTGCGCCAATTCGGTGTCTAACAAGAAAAATGTATGTACGAGTAAATCGTTTTTTTTTTTAATTTTATGAAGCTTTATTACAAGTCGGTAATTTTGTTTCATCTGTCTATAAATGTTTTCTGCAATAAAACTTTCACTCATTATCGGTTAGTACTACTGTCCTTGACTCTTATTTAACTTACAAAAATGACATAAAAACTACACCTACCGACTGCGCCAAATTGGTGTCTTACAATAATTTGACAGATATTTACTAAAAAGAAATCATTAGTTTACAGGTAACATTGAGCTAGTATCGTCTAAGATTTCCAACAAAAATGGAATTGAACAACGGAAAATATTGTTCACTGACGGATGTATATTTGGACAAATCTAAACTACGTAATGATCAATCACCGTATTAGCAATGCCACAACACTTATTTAATTTACGGAAATGAAATAAAAACCGTTCCATCAACAACGCCATCAACCTCTAAGTTGAACGAGAACATTTGGTAGCTAATTAGTAGCTAACCGCTGGCCACGATAACTAACGGTGGTTAACAGTCGTTAATTGGTAGCGATTGGCTGATACACTAACTACTATACATATACTCTCTCAAACCACGTCTATATTTGCCTGTATTTATACATTTATCGGACGTACCCTTAAAATTTTCAAACGTAAAATCTTGTTTTTAATCAATTCAATATTGCGTCATCCTCATTAAAATTTTAACCTGCACAACGCACTTCCTGTCAATAACACCTTATCTCTTTTTATTACGTCACCCCAATTAACAATTTTGAGAAATCTCTATTTGCAACAATTGTTCATTCTCCAACCCAACTTACTTTTTCTCCCACGGCAACGCTGTCGTATACTCATTGTCCACCCCAGTTTGCGCACATGAGGGCGCCACTCACTCCACACACATCCAGTCGGGCAAAAAAGCATGCACAGATAGGCAACCCTACCCAAATTGGCGCCCTTGACCGGAAGTAAAATCTAAGTTAGCGACTAACGGCAAATTTTGAGTCCATGTAAGTTTCTATAAGAAATTGAGCCCGGTCTCTCCTAACTACAATGCCACCAAAATGTGTCTTATTTAACTTACAAATATGCCATGAAAACAGTTTTTTAAACAAAAACACCACCTACCGACTGCGCAAATTTAGTGTTTTATAAGAATTTGCCAAATATTTTCATAAAAGAACACATCAAAAAGAACCGAAGCCAACAGAAAACTTGATAATTACTCGAATAACAAATAAGAAACCTGCAACGATTTCGACAGCTTCAAAATACAAAAGCAATCACAGTTTTTTTGCCCCGAAAATCTTCAAGGTAGTAAAACCAAAGCTGTTTATCATAAAATAATTCCACTTTCTTATTTATAGTAAAAATCGTCAAACCTCAAAATATTCGTCAACCAAAAACTTAGCAACAAATTACGATGACAAGCAGGAGAGCAACCACCCTACTACGGATTGTCGCAAAATGACATAAACGACAATGACACGCTATTAATGCCAAACCCATCACAGAGGCAAAATCTGATGTACGTATTGAGTCAAGAATACATTCACTATGTCACAATATTGTATAATTTGTATAGATGCTAAATAATACCGTTTACGCAAATATTTTCATTAAAAAAAATGTTTAAGACAATCTACCAAATACAACATAAATTTGATGTCTACATAAAATAATGTTTGCGTGATCTATCGTAATGAAGTCAATACGCTTGACTAGATATTATAATAATAAGTGAAACTTCTTGCCATTGACATTGAGTGTAATGATGTATATAGTCACAAAGGTCAGTAAACCTGGAATAAGCTAAACCCACTTTGACATGCCAAGATCACTGCAAACAACCGTCGCTTCCTATAAAACCAAAACATAACAATCGATCCGAAGCTATACATGAGCTCAACTACAAGATAATCCATGCTACCCAAATAAAAAAAAATCTACCTACCGACTGCGCCATTTTGGTGCATATGCTAAACATATTAGAAAAAACACTGGTTTCAGCTAACATAATTTTGGTACCTGACCAAACTGCGTCTGACATGATCTCCACCAAAAACAATGTATCATTCAACAAACAAATCAAAAAGAAATTTTAACCTGAACAAACCGCAAAACATTTTACCTTCCAAACTGCGCCATTTTGATTGTTATGCCAAACACAATCAACAAACAAATCAAAAAATGTCGGCTTGAATGTACCAGGACGCAACACTGACATCATTTTTGATATGTACCAGACATAGTTTTCATAGTTAAAATAAGTTTCCATCTACCGACTGCGTCTTTTATATGATTTTCTTCAAATAAGTATTATATGCTTTTTTACGGCTATTTTACATCGCCACAGTAAGTCTACGACTTGTTTAAAGTGGTTTGATGGGACCAACAGCTTAATACGTGACTTCCGAACCACGCTGGTGGATAAAGAGCAAGTTATCATTTCAGCCATATTTCGGGGATTGAACCCGGGACTGCTCGCATGATATGCAAGTGCTCTACCATTGAGCTATCACACCATTAAAGGAACATACTTCGGCACAATATTGTCTTCAGCTAACATAAAGACTATCAAGCCAATACAACATAAATTTGATGTCTACATAAAAGTATTTTTGCATGATCTACCGTAATGAAGTCTGACATTTCTTGCCGTTGACATCGATTGCAATGATGTATGTATTCACAAAGGTTAATAAACCTGGAATAAGTCGCGGTCAATGTCCGACGGAGAACGGACGCGCTCGCGAATGTGCATAAAGGCGATTTAAATAATGGTGAATAATCTACGTTATTTAAAAAATTAATAATTCTGTAAATTAGAACAAACGGTGGAAAGGTGAAAAGTTTATTGTGAAAGTTCAAAAAAGTGTAAAACTGGACACACACAAAAATAAAGGTGCGGTCGTGTTTTAAAACACACTCGTGTCGTGACGCGCGACACGTCTAGTGTTACATAATAAAACATAAACGCGGAAACAGCAATTTGATATTAATTAAAAGTGAAACTAGGCCAAGGGTCAAAAAACGTAATAAGATGGATGCATTTTTAAAAAGCGGGATGTTGCAAAGAACACCGCCGGATAAAAAAAAAGATAAAGAATTAGGTCAAACGAATCAAAAAAGAGGGAGAGAAATAGATTCGCCAGGAGGTAACAACGAGGCGAAGAGAGCAAATAACCCCACAACAATCCAAATAATGGGGAAATTAATTAGAGAGTTAAAAAACTTAACCAGTGAGTGTACAACCACTAAACTGGAAATTAAAAAGGTGGCGAATCAACTAGAAACAAATATGGAGAGAATGGAATTTGAAGAAATCCAAAAAAAAGAACAGGAGAATGAAAATAAAACAAAAATAGGTATAGAAATGTCGACACAGACAATGGAAACTGGAGATAATAGGGAAGAAAACCGTAAAAACCATTTCATCTCGGACGAGGAGATATTAAAAGTGGCTAATGAAGAGGATATAAAAAATATTATAAATAAAGAATGGAGAGATACAGACTATAAATATGTAAACGTGGAAAAAAAACCAATAATGGGAAAGGAAATGGATACAGGACTTTTAATAAATAAAGATGAAATAGGCAAAGAAGGTGGTATCTTACAACAAGCAAAAATAAAATACCCTGAACTAATGGAGGAAGAAGGAGAAGATGAAACGCCATATATAGAAATAGTTAAAAATCTAAGCGGAAAAAATGTGGAAAAAGTACACATCATTAAGCAGAAAATCGAAACGGCAGGGAATAAGGAGATACTAATAGCTATCGAAAAAATGCTTATCAAAACAAAAACATTAAGTATTGAAGAAATAAATATACCAATACCAACGGGAATTACGGCAAGAGATGCAAAAAAAATTATGGAAATAGCAGGAAGAAGAACTAACACAAAAATAAGACTGTGCGTGCCAACACAGGGACAGGTAGCGGAGACAAATAGAGAAAAAAAAACAGGTACGGAAACAGGTGCTATAGTAGTGAGCAAACAAGGTGTCACATATGCAGATTTGCTGAGACAGGCAAAAACCCAGATAAAATCTACGTTCAAGGAGGTAAGAGAAACAAAAAAAGGGGAGTTGTTACTAATTACAAAGGGTAATGAGACGGAGAAAGAGATAGAAAAAATTAAAAATGGAATGGAAGGCTGCAATGTACGAAAAGCCAGCAACAAAACTACAGAACTGGTGATAATCAAAGATATTAGCCCGGAAATTAAGAGAGAAGAAATACTGGAAGAAATTATGAACAAAGTGAACACAGAAGGAAGTACAATAATTTCCATAAAGAAGGGTTATAGAGAAAAACAAACCGCTATAGTCAAAATGGACAAAAAAATAGCAGAACAGATATTAGGAGAAGGAAGAATAAACATAGGACTCATAAGATGCAAAGTAGAGAAAGTTAAAGCAAATGAAAAAAAATGTTATAAATGCTGGAGGAAAGGACATGTAGCGGCAGAATGCAATGGGGAAGACAGGTCTTCGCTATGTATAAAATGCGGAAAGGAGGGACATCAGGTTGCCGAATGCAGAAACAAAGAATACTGCATTGAATGCAAAGTATTAGGACACAGAACGGGAGAGAAAAGATGTCCAGCTACAAAGAAAAAGGAAATGAGGAAAACAAAGAAGAATATGGAGGACAACAACCCAGATAACTGGAGAGAACAGGAGGAAAAAATAGTATCACATAATGTATAAGTTTATACAAATAAACATAAGGAGGGGAAGAGAGGCTCACGATTTACTAATAGCAACAGCGGAGAGAGAGGAAATAGACTTAGTGCTAGTGAGTGAACTTAATAAAAACAAACTAAATGGTAAGTGGATAAGAGACAAAGGAACAGATGCAGCAATTTTAGCTAGCGGGAAGTGTAGGGACAAGGTGGAAAGATGGGGAACACCAAAAGAAGGAATAGTGTGGGCAGAAGTACAAAACATGATAGTATACAGCTGTTATATCAGCCCAAACTGCGGTCTGGAATACTATCGAGAGTGGATAGAAGAATTAGAAAGAAGTTTAAGAAAACAGAAAAACAAAAAAATTATTGTAGGAGGAGATTTCAACGCAAAATCACCGAGATGGGGAGGCTACAAGAACGATTTAAGAGGAAAAATCTTAGAGGAGATGATAGCAGGGTTAAATCTTACAATCTGCAACAATGGAGACAAACCGACGTTTGTAAGAGGAAGCTCAAAATCACATATTGACATCACCATAGCAACGTGGGAAATGGCAAAAATAATAAATGAATGGACCGTGACTGAAGAAGAATCACTGAGTCTACACAAACATATACAATACAATACAATACAAAGGAGAAAGGAAAACAGGAGCATACGAGAGAAGGTAAATGGAACGTAAGAAGAATGGACAAAGAAAAGATAAAGAGAGGCATGGAAACAGAAGAAGTGACAGAAAACGAAAATATTGAGAAAAGATGCGAGAGGTAAACTGAGAAAATCGGCGGAGGAAGCAATTCCTAGGTACAGGGAAGGCGGACGAAAAGGGCCATACTGGTGGTGTGAGGAAATAAAAGAATGCAGGAAAAACACAATACAAACAGCGAGGAAAATCAAAAGGCTGAGAAGAAGAGGAGAGAACACAGAGGAAATAGAAGAGAAACTAAAAAACGACAGAAATTTTTTAAAAAAGGCAATTAGGGATAGCAGAAAAAGATGCTGGAAAGAAATGATAGAATCTATAGATGGGGATCCTTGGGAAAAACCGTACAAAATAGTGATGGACAAATTGGGTGGAAAAACAAAAGGAATCTGCTTAAAAGAAGACGAAGAAGAAGAAGTCATAATTAAAAAACTATTTCCCAAGGGAGAACCAGTAGAAGAACCAGAAACAAAAGAAGAAGAAGCAACAGTTATAGCAACAGTGGAAGAGATCAAAGAGATCATAAAAGAATTGCCTAACAACAAAGCACCAGGTCCGGACGAAATAACAACAGAGATTGTTAAAGCAGCTTTAGACGGAAACGAGATAGAAATAACTCAAATAATCAACAGGTGCCTAAAAGAAGGAACTTTCCCAGGATGTTGGAAAGAAGCCACTCTGGTACTGATTGAGAAAAAAAAAGAAGCAGGAAAAGCAACATCATACAGACCAATATGCTTAATCAACACACAAAATGGAAGATTCAAACTTACTAGAGGGGTACCGCAGGGCTCAGCACTGGGACCAAAACTGTGGAACCTTGTCTATAACGAGTTACTTCGAATGAAGATGCCGGAAGGCGTGTCAATAACAGCATTTGCGGACGACATAACAGTAGTAGGTAGAGACGTAGAAATAGAAGTACTAAAAGGAAGATTAGAGCTGGCAATTGATATGATACAAATATGGATGAGAAGTAAGGGCTTAAAACTAGCAACACAAAAAACTGAGGCGGCATGGCTATCGACTAAGAGGAATAATAGAGGAACAGGTAAGATACAGGTGGGAGATCAAGAGATAACCATAGGAAAAAAAATCAAATACCTTGGAGTGACACTCGAAGCAAAGGGATGGAATGAACAGGTTAAGGAAGCGGTCATTGGAACAAAGGAAATTGAGAGAAAGCTTGGTAGACTTATGCCAAACAACGGAGGTCCAGGAGAAGAAAGCAGAAGGCTAATAGCAACGGCAGCAAGAAGCAAATTGCTGTACGCCGCAGAAACATGGGGAGAAGCCATGAAAACAAAGAAAAACAGAAAGGAAGTAAGAGGAGCCACAAGAGCAAGCTCGCTAAGGATTTGTAGAGCTTACAGAACAGTGTCAGAGGCAGAGGCAGTAGAGGTAATTGCGGCAACACCTCCCGCGGATATGATGGTGGAGGAAAGAATAGAAATAAAAAAACTTGTAAAAGAAGGAACGAGTAAAAAAGAAGCAAAGATAAGAGCAAGAGAGAAGACTATGGAAAGATGGCAGAGAAAATGAGATACAGGAGAAAAGGGGAAATGGACGAGAGAATTAATACCAGACATAAAAGAATGGGTAGAGAAGAAACCCGAGACGTGCTATTATACAACACAAATACTGACCGGGCACGGAGCATTTGGAAAATTCTTGCAAAAAATTAAAAAAATAAATGAAGAAGAAAGGTGTACATTTTGTCAGGAAGAAACACACGATAACGCAGAACACACTCTAGTAGAATGCGAGGCGTGGGAGGAAGAAGAAAAAAACTAGAATATATACTAGAAAGCAAAGTGGATAAAAGAACAATCATTAACAAATGCTTAAAAGATGAAAATAAATGGAGGGCGTTAAAAAACTTTGCAACAAGTGTACTAAAAAAAAAATTGAAGAGTTTGACAATAGAAGAATATAGAAAAACAAACAATGGAAACAAACACACAAACTAAAAGCCATAGAAGAGAAAGGAAAGAGATGAGAGAAGCTAAATGGAAACAAGAAAACAAAGAAAAAGATCAAAAAGAAAAAAAATAAGAAAGGATATGACAATTAGATAGATGCCAGTGCAGATAAGAAAAGGCAAAATGACAAAAGAGACAGACAAAGGTAGGGGCTATAGGGAGAGAGGGGCCGGGGACAGCATGCGTGTCGCAGATGATGCGTGAAAATCCGCGAAGCAAAAACCAGCCGGCCTCAAACTAGCACCAAATGTAGGTTAGTTTAGACAGGGACATTAAAACAACAGGATTTGCGCAGAGAAGAAAACCGGAAGGTATTACCATGCGTAAGTTATTTTTAAGGGCCACTTGTTGAGAGCCAAACAACTCACTACGTCCTAAAAAAAAAAAAAAAAACTGGAATAAGCTAAAACCACTTTGACATGCCAAGATTGCAAACTACCGTCGTGAAGAATATTATTACATGCTTCCTATAAAACCAAGACAACAATCGATCTCAGGCTATGCATGAGCTCAACTACAAGATAGTTCATGCTACACAAATTTAAAAAAAACGCTACCTACCGACTGCGCCATTTTGGTGCATATGCCAAACATACCTGAAAAAACACTGGTTTCAGCTAATATTATTTTGGTATCTGACCAAACTGCATCAGACATGAAAATATTCTACCTACCAACTGCGCCATTTTGATGCCGGACAAGATTTCCTTCAACAAACAATTAAAAAAAAAAGTTTAGCTTAAACAAACTAGGAGGACAAAACATTTTGATTGCTATGCCAAACACAATCAACAAACAGCCGGTAGTTAAAATGTGAAAAACAAGTAAAAATATATAAAAATTTAAAAATAAAATATTTAATTAAAAAAACATGAAACATTTTCTTAGAACTAATCTTACACAAAACTTAAAATATAGTAAGAATATAAAAGGTATAAAAAATATTTTTTTGCAGAAAAGCCTATCGACGTCTAGGCTAAATATCAAAAAAACCGATATCAAAACAAAACAAAATTTTAGACAGCATTAATATTAGTTTATAACAAATACTAGTACCAATTTACGATATGTGAAATATATTTTACTTTTATTAATTAAAAATGTATAAATATGTTTTTTTTTATATATTTATCTAAAATGATTATTTTCATAATAATATCATACAAAAATAATCTGAATATAGTTTAAAGATTTTTTAAACAATAGATCCACCGTACAAAGCATATAAACAAACAACTATTTTTAACATAAAGGTCACGGATG
This sequence comes from Tachinus rufipes, assembly GCA_963932245.1. NCBI lineage: Eukaryota > Metazoa > Arthropoda > Insecta > Coleoptera > Staphylinidae > Tachinus > Tachinus rufipes. The sequence continues at coordinate 63,692,057 of OZ010750.1, read as the reverse complement.
TGCAGCATTTTGCATTTCTTTATGTAAATGTGATTTCAATTCATAAAACGGTAGACATCTTCAATATAATGACTAACAACCTCTATTCTAGAATTATTTTAGCAATTTGTTTTGATTGATTCTATTGATTAGCTTTTTGACTGGATTTGTTGCAATTAATTAATAGAATATTTTTTTAATTTATAATTAAGTATTTATTATAAGTAACAAATAGTTAAAAAATTATTTATATTCATATTAATAGTATTTTACTTGTGTAAAGATAAATGCTTACGATTGCGATTCAATAATTTTTCTCTTTTTATAAAATAATAAAACAATATATTATGTTTTTTATTCTTACAAATACATTACTAGTTATGGCTCTACTAGAGCCTTCTATAAGTTACATGAATAAATTCTTTAACTCATATAACTTATTTCATCGCCTCCATTATATCAATTAACGGGTTCGGTAGTATATATTATGTAAGTAATTTATAGGTGCATATTCAAAACGTAAGTTCTAAAATCGGCCTTTAAAACAAACAAAAAAAAGTCTAAGACCCATTAAGTCCCATAAATAAACGGTGGTGCATTCCTGCACAATACTGCTTTGTATACTATCATTAATTTCAATCACTAAGATACCACCTCTCAAACTTTTTGCATGACTTTACTATCAATACTGTTGGAAACGGACTTGTAAATAAATAACTTTTAACCACCCGTTTTGACCAAAGCTTAGGTTTAAGTAGTGTGTTAAAACTCACACTTTTTCAAACATAAGTCAATGTCAGGCTTTTTTTTTCTTTTTTTCAGGTTACCGCGCATATCAAACACAGGTGAGTTTTGCAAACGAATTATTTTGTGAAAAATGTTTTAAACTATCTCACGCTTATTTATAGGTAGCCTTTTACAACCAGCAAAAAGGTTAGAAGAAATATTCTTTTAAGTGGCCCTGAAGAAGACGTTCTTTTTATGCCATAAAAAAATTATGAAATTTACAAAACTGTTCCCTTCATATTTTGATTACCCATATATCATATACTTTGATTATGAGTATTAGAATGTGGCAGTAGAATGTTTAAATCTAACGCATACTATAGTAGTTATTGCTCTCTCTAGTTCGGAATCCACTTAATAGGTCCACCTGTAATGTAAGTTGCCAGCATTACGGGAAGAGAAGAGGCTAATGCGGCTGCAATGGCGTAAAACAGCGCTGATGATGATGATGGAGGTACAAAGAATATCCAATTTTGCTTCACCGGCAGTTGGGACCACATCACTGAAAAAGATGACAGACCGGACCACCATCCAAAATTTCTATCAATGGCCCATCAAAAACTCTTTCTCTTAAGGCGAAAAACCTTTATCGGAAAATACATTCATCAAAAGCTGAGTGCGGGATTCGGCTTGCCAAAAGTTAGGGTTCACAAGACCGCACTAAAAAAAAAAACTCCTTTTGTCTCCTTCACAATCGCAGCGGGACCGCTGTAGCTTTGCTTCACTACGTCTGTCTTGTGTTTTTTGTTTTCCATCCAATCTACTTACTTGTTTGTTTTTTATGTCTATTCTGTTGTTTATAAAGATTTCTTTGTTTAGAAAGAAGCTAAAGAAAGAAATCTCGATGATTCTTTTATGAAGTTTGTAATCATGTGGTTCACTAAAACCAAGTTCTCTTCCTTATCATTTCTAGTTTTTTTCCTAGCTTCCTTTTTGTTTCAACCCTTATCTCCAGGGACTCATTACAATCAAGTGCCGCAGTGTATGCATGCATCGGCAGGCAGGCTCTTTATCATAAATTTTGTCCAAACTGCTTTGTCGTTGTCTTCTGACCATCTTCTTTCCCATAGTTCTATCGACCTTTTCCTACATTCCGACAACTTTTTTTTTTTGCGTAAGCCTGGTCTCGCTCTTCAACAAGGGTATCAATTGGAATGGTTCCCGCTATTGTTTGCGCTGCTTCCAGCGATAGCGTCCTGTACGCACTACTTATACGGATCGCCCCTCTTCTCTGTACTCTTGTTAGTTGTTAGTTTTGACTTCTCTTTAAAAGAAAGCCTCTTTCCAGATTGGTGCTGCGTATAATAGCACAGAACTTATCACTGAGCACGTTGCATCATAATAGCGTTAGATATACAAAACACGTTTAATAGCGTACTATGGAAAGCAATTATAGAAGCAGCAAAAAAAAAGAATTGACAAAGAAAACGATCAAGATAATATGGAGTTATCTACAAAGAAGAAACTTAGTGACCAAGAAGGGTAAATTTAGACTGACCAGAGGGGTACCACAAGGCTCAGCACTAGGACCCAATTATGGAAGTATATAATGAGCTTCTCGGAATGCGGCTGCCAGACGGGGTGACGATAACGGCATTTGCTGACGACTTAGCTTTAGTAGGTAGGGATGCAGACATAGAAGTACTAAAGGAAAGGCTAGAGTTGGCAATTAGTATGATAAAGAGATGGATGAAAAGTAAAGGGCTAGAATTAGCACCGCAGAAAACGGAAGCGGCACAAAGAGGACAAATAGAGGAACCGGAAAAATACAGGTAGGTGAACAAATAATAACAATAGGGAAGAAGATTAAATACCTTGGAGTTACACTGGAAGCAAAAGGATGGAACGAATAGATTAAGGAAGCGGTAAGAGGAACAAAGAAAATGGAAGGAATGCTTAGTAGGCTTATGCCAAACAAGAGAGGACCAGGACAAGAGGCAAGAAGGCTAATAGCAACGGCGGCCAAAAGTAAACTATTGTATGCCGCAAAAACATGGGGAGATGCCTTAAAGACAAAAAAAAAAACAGAAAAGAAATAAGAGGAGCCACTAGAGCAAGCTTGTTAAGGATATGTAGGGCTTACAGAACGGTGTCGCAAGAAGCGCTAGAGATAATCGCGGCGACACTACCCACAGACTTGATGGTAGAAGAAAGATTAAACATAAAGAAACTGGTAAAGAAAGGAAATAGTAAACAAGAAGCAAAGAGACAAGCAAGAGATAATACAATGAAAAAATGGCAGACACAGTGGAAAGACGGAGAAAAAGGTGAATGGACAAGAGAGTTAATGCCAGAAATAAAGGAATGGGTAGAGAATAAACCGGAGACGTGTTACTATACAACACAACTACTCACCGGACATGGAGCCTTTGAAAAGTATTTACAAAACATAAATAAAATGGAGAAAGAAAAGAAATGTATATTCTGCCAAGAAGACACGTATGACGACGCAGAACATACGCTTATAGAGTGCGAAGCGTGGGAGAATGATAGGAAAGAGTTAGAGAATGTATTGGAAAACAAAATTGATAAATCTTCAATAATTAATATTTACCTGAATGACAAAAACAAATGGAGAGCATTAAAAAACTATGCAACGGCAGTAATGAGAAAAAAGAAAACTCAAGATCTAGATAAACAAAAAAGGAAGTAAACACACACATCAAAAGCCACAGAAGACAAAGGAAGGAGGAAAGAGAAGCTAAGTGGAAGCAAAAGAACATAGAAAAAAGCAATGAAGAGAAAAAATACAAAGAAGGTCAAGACAACTATGCCTACCAAGGAATGGAAGAAGAGAAAGTAGACAAAAAAAAAATATACAATGAAACATTAGTACCAACCGAAATTGCAGAAATAAGGAAAAAAAAAGAGCTGCTCAAAGAAAGCAAACTGACGGAACTGACCAGAGAATTTCCAAATGGTAGATACGCCATTTTGAGGTTGACTGACAATGTAACCTTTGAAATGGTCAGAGTATATTTGGCAACCAGGGGACACGAAGAAATAATTCCAAATGGAAACTCAAGAATATCCTTAGAAGTTAAATTGGCAAATCTAGGATTACCAAAGGGGATACACCTAATGGAAAATATTCATGAAAGAGAGAGGATACGCCGACAAAGAAATGAATGAAGACTTAGAGAAACTAAGAAGACATCTAAGGACAAATTAAACAACTAGGCTGAATAACAATAGAATGGCAAAAAGGAGAGATGAACGTCAGTATAGGACAGACAACAAATAGGGTATAGAGAAAGATGAGCAGGGGACAGCATGTGTGCCGCAGCAATCTGTGTGAATCCCACAATTCCAAAACCAGCTCATCTCAAATTAATAATAGACTAGAGACAAACATGATAAGGACAAAATGACAACAGAACTAACGTAGAGAAGAAAACCGAAAGGTATTTCCCTGAGTTAGTTATTCTCAAAGGCCACTTGTTGAGACCATGACCTCACTACGTCCTTAAAAAAAAAATCACTGAGCACGTGGTACGCGTTTTGCTAGCTTTTGGACCTTCTACATTTGGCATTATTGTTGACAGTGTCATAGTTGTTTTTTCGGATTTTGCAGCAGTCTTCTTCAGGTATTCTTTAGAGTTATCATTTCTGCTAAAGTATACCCCTAGGTTCCTTACAGTATGCATGTGCATGTGCATGTGCATGTGCATTGCGTCAATCTTTTCTTACAGAAGCCATATTGGTTGGCTGCCAACTTGTGATCTATTTCCTTCTCCAGTTTTATTTTTAGCAGTTGCTCCAGCAATTTCCCTCCAGCGTCTAGAAGTCATAATGACCTATATGTTTGCTCGCTTGGTCCATCTTTTTGTGGCTTCTCCAGTAATACTATTCTGGCACGTTTCCAAATTTTTGGGAATAAACCATTTACCAAGTATTGGTTCATTACCTCCACGGTTTCTTCCGAACAGTTTCCTGCCGTTATTTTTATCAGTTCCTGTAGGACCCCGTCCGGCCCCGGCGCCTTCTTGCTCTTGATTTTTTTAGCGTATTCGTCTAGTTCAGCTTCTGTAAATCTCGGTATTAACAGTTTGTTAACTACACGAGTCTGTCTGACATCTACCTTATCTGCTGGGAAGAGTTGCCGGTCTATCTGGAGTTGTTGCTCGATGTCTGGGAAAGAGTGCGGATGTCCGCGCAACTTTTTTGTGGCTATTCTGTAGCCATCGCCCTACACGTTGTTGTCAATTTCTTGACACAAGTCATTCCAAGCTATTCTTTTTGACTTCTCTATGCTCATGGTAAGAGACCTTTTTTCATCTTTGTTCTTTAGGCGCGCTTCTTCTTTAGCCGTTTCGTCCGTCTTGTTGCTTTCGTTAGCGCGGGTCAAGCCTCTATTGGCTGACAGGCATTTTCTTCTCTGGTTTGCTATTTCTTCGCTCCACCAATAGACCTGTTTCCTCAACCTTCTACAACCGCTCCAATAAAGCTTTCTCCTTCCAGATTGCGCCTTTCGCTTAGTATTTTGCAAACTTTTTTTCCAAACGTTGGCCCTCCGGTTTTATGCTTGCCAAGCCTGCGCTATCCGTTGATACTTTAAAGTATATGTTTCGGTGCAAATTAAGGTTGACCTCATCGCTGACTTTCCACTCCGTTATACAGAGTGCTGTGTTTTTGGTGGAGAGTGTTATGTCTATGAGACGTGCTTTTTCCTCGTACAAAGGTTGGACTGTTCCCCACAATGTGTACTGTCAGGCCGAGTTCTGCCATCCAGTCAAGCACCAACCTACCTCTTTTGTCTTCATTTTTGGCTGATTTGCTGTTAAAATCTCAACCAATTATGACTCCATTCTTATGTTTCTTCACACTTTCACCTAGTTTGTGAAGATATGTTCCAAACTCATTTTGTGTTATGTTCGGCAATACGTAGCAGGAGTATATTACGATATTCTGCGTTTTGATGCAGACAAATCGTTTGCCCTGCCACTCCTTTGTGTGCCTAACTTGTAGGTCTAGATTCAAATAAACCAACCTACAACTACTACTATAACAACCCCGCACTGCCCTCAGACCACTCTACTGGAATCACACCATCACCAACACCCGCGTTGAGATCCCGCTTTGATCTCTCGACTGCGGGATTGCGGCACTACACTCCCAACCTAGTCTATCACCATCATTCACCATTGCAAGGGAGCCGCACACTTCTTTTTTCTTTTCCTCTCCGGATCCAAGATCCAATACTTAGATTGCTGATGAAACCTCGGAATCCCGCATTTATCTCCCAACCGTTAAACTCGTAAAACCGTGACAACTTCTACCCTCTGTGTCATTACACAAAAACTGCTTCCAATACCTCCGAGCTCCGGCCCAAAACCCACCAATATACATATGGATATACGTCTATTTACCATCTCTGCAAGAACGTGTATTGCACCCTGGAAAATCCATTGAGAGGGAGTCGCAATAACTGGGAACACTTATCTAGACCACGTCAAAAGAACCCACCAAGAAGCCAATGACTTTTTAGATTACGCTGACAACAACACACCATTAAATAGCGTTTGACCTTCTTGAATCTCAAAACTGAAAACTCAATCTGCTCCTGGCCCTGACATAATTTTGAACAGAGCACTCAAATCTTTACCGTATAAAGCACAGGGCACTTCCCAAAAGCTTGGAAAAGCTCTCGCGTCATAAACATTCCAAAACATGGAAAAAACCAAAACTTTCCTCAAAACTAGAAACCAATAAGTCTTCTATCTTAACCACACAAAATCTAACAATCTTCTCCCCTAACATGGATTTCGACGGGACTACTCTGTAGACCACCAAACAAACCAAAGATTTCAGACTGAGAAAAACTACAAGGGTCGTCTTTTTAACGTTAAAAAGACCTTCCCCAAGGTCGGCACAAAGATCTAGTTTTAAAACTGCACAAACTAAAATTTCTCCTGCCTCTTATAAAGTTGATAGCTCCATATTTAAACCGCAGAACTCTGTACTATGCAGCCAATTATCTGAGTACTACATTCGTTAAAGAACTTCCCTACAAATTGTATGTACAGTTCATCTTAGACAAAGCAAAATTTGGCAAAAAACTGTTGGCTCCAAACTTTTTAGCAAAACAGCGGCATGTCGCTTCGGAACAAAATCCGGATGTACACCACCAAAATCAAACCGCAAATCACTTCTGCGTCTTCAGTCAGGGAAACAGTTGCAAACACGCACCTCAATCGTCTCAAGGCCTTCCAAAGTGTTACATTACGGTGGCTCGTAAAGCCCTATGATGTTAAAAAAAAAAATTGTAACAATCGTAACACATCACAAAAAGTTGGCCAAAAAATACTTTGATAACCTCGCGGTTTATCCAAACCCAGATCTGGCTAAACCAGACAAAGATAAATAACCAAATAATGTCGTCACTTCCTAAAGTGGCTTACCCCACAGCCTATAGGGCGTTCTAACCAGCCTTCTCCTAAAAATATTTTCTAAAAAGGTAATTCCACAAAAAATTAAAATGGCCGCCACTTACACTGTATTGCACCTAGAGATCTAAAACTTTAGGAATCGTCATATTTTGATACCCCAAAGCAAATTCAGAGTTATCAATGTGGGGACAATTGTCCGAATTTTCGTAGAATTGCCTAAAAGGTATACGAACTTTACGGTCTCAAACTTTCAAGTCTGTAAGCACTCTCCTTCAGAGAGACAGTTTTTAGAATTCTTCTCCCAAACTTCAAAAAAAGTCGGTGAATATTACTAACCAAGGCAACACTAAACAAACATCAACCAAACCAAAGTAAAAACCAGATAGTATCTGTGCCCAAAAAAGTCTATCACCAACGCACATATTGGTCGCATCGGCAGGCAAACTCAAAGATAACCCTTTTACTTGCTAGCGTGCCAACAAGGCAAAGCAACATCTGCCCTGCAGCCCCGTAAAGTCAAGATGTATCTTCAAAAATAACTCACAAAAACGCCGCAACTATCCTCTAACGCACACAGATAAATCCAGGAGCATGGCCCGGTGCAGATGGTAAAAACGGGATGACGTAAGCAGCTCCACAGAAGAAATTTTAAGCAAAGTTTCAATTGAAGATCAAAATTAAGTTGTAAAGCAACGAACACTGCAACTGAACAAAATTACAACAATTACCCCTGCAATGGACTGGCTAACTTAAGTGTCAGTGTCATCAGAATTTCTTCGTTCAGGATGAACCGCTAAACCTTCAAAATACTAATGTCTATATTTTCATAAAATGTAATAAGAAGAAGCTTATATTAAAATTCATGTCACACCAGAAACACCACGTTTCTGTTCGTAAATCTATCAGTCCTTCGTCAAGTTATTATAGCAAGAGCACTAAATACAGCCGACATGGAGATTATAAAGATTACAACAACAATCAGTATGATATTGAACTGGACAGGAGAAGCCATAGACGGCGGCACGGTGATTTTAACGAAGAATATTTATCACCTTCCATAGATCATTACCACAATATACATCGGGTGACCTTTTTTTGTGTTTCAATTCTTTTCAATGATGCAATGTTAGTTTTCATTATTATTATTTCTCTTTATTTAGAATAAAATAAATTTATTTTCAACATAACACATTTGTTTTGATTTTAAAACAGTTTTACGATTTATGAAAATAATTGGTAGGCCTTGTTGACGTGATGTCATGATTTCAAATAAGGGCATATATTTAACTATTATTTTAGATAAAAGCTGATTTATTATAAACTAATCTAATTTAAGTTTTTGAACAATTAATGAGTAGGGAGTAATTGAATATTTAATTCGAATTCAATTATTAATTTAAGATAATAATGGAAATCTTTATAGTTTTAAAAAATTTAAGGAGCCAATGACTTTGTGTGCTTATAGTAAATGCTATAGAACAATTTCAGACAAAAGTACAAGTTAAGGATGTATAGCTAAGTACAACTTTAGTTTAAAGGAAATTTTACTGCTCGCAGGAATTAATAACGTGATTACATACTGCTAATAATAGAGTTCAGGAGAAGAAGCTTCAGTAGATTTAATGATGTTTTTTTAAACAATTTTAGACTGAAATACTGCTGTTTGTAGGCAGTTGCGTAGCTAGGAGTTTTGTAACTCCTTCGGGTTTTGAAACAAATAAACGTCGGGGATCTTTATGGGTCTTTCAGCATTGCAGACTCTTGTTACTGCTAGGAATTCATGACAAACATATTTACTATACAATACATTAATTAAGGGGACTTGACGCATAAAGATATACAATTTTGCCGCACTACGCAATTTTGAAGGGATCAAAACAATTTTTTAATTAATTTTGGGTGGTTAGAACTTCTACCAATATATGCTACTGAAGTTGTAAAGTTGGGGTATTTGAATAGATATAAAATTGTTACCGGCTCTTATATGGTACGTAGTGAGACGAGGAAGAAGGTCGGTGTTCGCTGAGAGTGGCGTCGCATCTCTTTTGTGATTTCGTAAAGAGGTTAGTGGGGTTTGTCGTTTTTTACTAAGTGTGTGGCTGGTTTGAATTTTTTTAGGATTATAAACATCTAAATATTTTTGTTCCGTCCTAAATTATCTGATGTACGTGGTCCGGTAACTGGTACCTGGTGCGAGTAGGCACTTTCTACGAGCTTGTAGTAGTTGTATTTTTTCAAGGTCTGGAAAGTGACTCAGGGCGGAGAGTGTAAGACCATGAGTCATGTTGGTTTCTGGAAGTACAAGTTTTTCTAGTTGGGACAGTAAGAAGCAGCTATATCGCAATCTGAACTTGCGTATGTTAGTATTGGGCGTATGATTATTTTAAGTAATTGCAACTTGATGCTTGTACCTATGATAGACCACCAGAATTAGGAGATTTTTTGCTATCTTGGTCTTGTCAAGATTTTTTAAGAAAGATTTTTTTAACTGTACTATTGACAAATGGAATAAACTTTTAAATTCAGTTTTCCTGAGACTTATAAGCCAGAAATATTCAAAGTCAATGTTTACAGGCTACTTAAATCTAGTCTTCATTGTGGTACTTTCAGCGAGAGTGGTTTCACTCATTAAAATTTAAAGGTATTTTTATGTTGTTGTGGCATATTATGTAATTCCTAACTATCGCATTTTAAAAGTTAAGCCTTTATAAAAATTTGATTTTTATATACTGAGGCATATATTCTTGTGCGGAATTAGCAAATATTTTCTAAAAAAAGTCTAGTTTTGTCTTTTTTAGAGTTTATTTTCACTCTCCAGTTTTTTGGCCAGGTTTTAGGTGCCTCACAAGCCGCTTATAAACTTAACACGTTGACTTTTGGGTGCCTTGTTTATAATAGTGCTGTATTGTCAGAGTATTGGGTGATTTTGACACAAGAGGTGTTGCATTGTATGTCAGGGACATAAAAGTTGAAGAGCATCAGAAATAAAATAAACCTTAAGGAGCTCCTACCGCTATTATGCGGTAGTTAGTTACGTGCCTAAACAACTTTACTGCAGTGTCTTTTTTTGTAGATAGGAAACAATGAGGTTTTGTTTGTTTTGGATCGATTTTGATACAATAGAGTTTTAAGAGTAGGTTTTGATGCCAGATTTTTTTTACATTAAATAGAAGATATAAAGAAAATATCACCATTGGCTTGTTTTAAACAAAAACTAGTTTTGATTTGATTCATAACTCTGATGGGCTGGGGAGAGTTTATGTCTGAAGCTATGATGATAGTTTTGCAACTGGTTTCAGCGGACGTATGATTTTGGATTATATCTAGGATTATAGTTTTTGCCACCTTAAGGTTGATAGAAGATTAATCGGGCTCTAATTTTGTAGAAAATGTTTATTTTTCTCAACCTTTGGTATTGGAATGACATAAGACTTTTTCTGTGAGGACTGAAAATTCGACTCATTGCATTTGTAATGTAGAACATTACTACTATGTGAAATAAAGCTCTTAAGGCTTTGTTTCGAATGCAATTGGGAACTGATGCAGATTTTGGTTTAAGATGTCTTATGATAATATCTTTTATCCTAAACAAACAAACCAATTTAAGAGTTGTGGCAGGATTAGTGCGTTGTAGATACTGTTTTACTACTGTGGACTTTTTCTCAACATGGTCTAAGTCTAGACCGTTTTATTGAAATTGCAGGCTGTTAGCAAATGTTTTGGGTTTGCTTTTTAGAGTATATCAAAAGCTTTTTTTGACACAAATGAAAGTAAATAGCGTACGCTTAATTTGAAAAGTTTTAAATATCTTGCAAACTAGATTATCATCTTTAACATAAGTGAAGATTGTTGGTTTTTGTACTTCTTTATTATCTTTTTTTATATTTGTGCTTGGCTGGTTTAGGGTGACCTAAGCGATTTGATGCTATTTTTGGTAAAGCTTTGGTAATTGCAAGCAAGATGAGATTAATTAAGCTATAAATTCTGTTCATGTTTCTAGAGTTCCTTGCAATAAACGGTAATATTGATTGAGTTTGGATAAATTTTGTGGAACAAGTGTTTTTATTTTTAAATTAACATTACAAATGTCTTATTTCTAGTGATTTGCATTTTCAACCAGCATCTCATGCAAATTTCATTTTCCGAGATTAATTTCTTTTAGCATTTTCATTTTATCTTCTAAGATTAGCATTCTTCCTCCAACATTTCGCTTAGATCTTATCTTATCTTCCAAAATTAGCATCCTTTTTTTAATATTTCCTTTTCAGCATACCCTGCAGATTTCATTCCTCTCTCAGAGTTTCTCCTAGATCTTAAAAAGCATGAACTGTAGCAACACTTACAATGTAAAGCTACATAGCATTTAATGCACTTTTATTATTATTTATTTTGATATTTTTAGGAATAAAAATAACATTGCAATTAACAGTTGCATCATGTCAATTTATAAACAATTTATGTTTAGCGCCTTTTATTTAGGTTATCTTTTATAAAGAGACAAGAGAATGATGGTGAAGGCCAATATTTGTTTTAATGTTGTACTTCCTTTAGAAGGTACCAAATCTTAATAATTTTTACTTGGTTTGTAGATAAATCAAGGCAAGGGCAACCAACAGATACCTAGTTCTTGCAGGTTTTCTTTAAAAATTTAGCATGGCAGCGGCTGATGGTTCTAAGATTTGGTGTTGTTGATTGTATTACCACAAGTTTGTTATCTGTCCTTATGGTAATATCGGTTGGTAATACATTGGTTTTTCAGGGCATATAAGTTGGTAGTAACGTATATCAATTGGTGCTCTTACTGTGGAAATTTTCTGTTTCAGAGTGTTGTAAATGTTGTTGCAGCAAGAAACTTCAAGGCTTGACAGATAACATTTTTGCAATAATTTCTTTAATAGACCCGTGACAGACAGTAAGTTTTTTCATGTTTGGGGTGGAATTCTATTATAAACTTAATGCATCTATTTAAATCTAATGCGTCCACGCGTTTTGTTATTATAACACGTAAGAGTTTTTAAGTTCCGAAAAACTGTCTCGTCTATCAGCTATAAATGTTGATGTTTATCTGCAGGTCGCACCTTGTGTCTCTTACTTTTTAGAATGATGATGCATAAGAAAGGGTTTGCTTCTATAGTCGCATCATTTCAATTTTTTTTTTTCTATGTTTAGATATAATAAAGTTTTTGGTACTATGTTGTTCTTGGGGATTTTTTCTGGTTTTTGATTATTTTTAAGAGATTGGTTTTTACAACATAAATGTGGTTGTTGATGCAGTCAGTGCATTTGACTTTGTGCATCTACATAAGTTCAAGTATTTGATTTGATTGACTTTAGTTTAGAGGCAGTTTTTGTTGACTGGTGAATTCGATTAAGGTGACTTTGATAGTTGATCGTTGCGAACTCGACAACTTTCTTTGATAATGGTAGTTTTGTTTATGGTAGCAAGATTGTTGGAAAGGCCAAGTTGTTTGTAATAATAAATCCGGTTGCTACGTAGGCTGTTCGCATCATTCAACTTCTTGTCTTTATAGTCAATTAAATCTTTGTTGATTTTGTTATAAACTTTGTTATAGTACTTGGTAAAGACTTACAGATATTTTTTTTTAAAGCATTGCTATTGAAGACGTGCAAGGCAGATAATAAAGCGTTGGATTAGTTCATTGACGTAGTTCTGTATGGAAATTGAAGAAACAAGAGATTGTATCAAATGTTACTGGTGTCATGTTTAGTCGTTACAGATTGTCTCTTGAAAATTAAGCGTTGCTGATTGTCTCGGATTACGATGAATAAAGTATTTTGTTTTGTCATGGTGCAAAAATTTGTCTCTGGTCCTGACAATGTTTTTTTCTTTAATGACTTCTCTCTCTTATGGTTTGCGGGGTTCAGAGATTGACGAGACAGTTGGTTGTTTCAATGTGAATAATATCTTTCTTTTACAACAATATGGTTGTTTCTGTTTTAGATTTAGTTGATGTTAAGCAATTGGTCTATAATTTGAAGAATTGGACTTGTATCCCATTTTAGGTATAGATTTTACATTTGCAATTTTTCAACAATTTTTAAATGTTGAATGGCTTTAGACTACTTACTTGTTACGTTACTGGTTGCAAATTATTAATTATTATTAGGTAAATCAAAGCAATTTACATTAAAAAACTGATTTTTAGAAATTCAAAAAATTAAAGTTTAACCTTCATCTCTTTAAATTTAAAATTTGTTTTGTTATGCTCAATTATTTAAAATATTTTTTGAAATAACTGATCCAAGAAACGCCTAACTACTCAACAACAATCTTTTTTAGTTGTTGTGCAACTTCAAGGTTTCAAATATCAGTGTACATCATGCTCTCAACGCCTGTTACGTAGAAGGCCTCAATGCCAAATATACAATTATAAACCCTCAAATGCCGGTGTATGAATAACAGTTTTTCATCCCAATTCTAGGAGTGTACTTAGCATGCTACAGCTGTTGATGACCTCAATATCTATGTACTTTGTTTTACACACTTTCAAGACTTTCTCGATCTATGTGTAAATAATCTCAGACAACTGTGAAGTACTTCAGTGACCTGCATTGCAATATCATTGTACTTTGTCACACTCTCAAGACCTACCTTTGTCTATGTGTGAATAATCTCAATATACTTTCAGACATTCATAAATAGCAATGTATTTAGTACATTACTATAAACAACGCTAACAAAAACCACTGTTAAACATTAATATATAAACAAAAAGGCATGCTTGCTATAATCCAAACTTGAAAGGTATTGTGTAATCAAGTTCTTACGTGTTTTTAGGATTATTTAAATTTTATTCAATTAATACAATTTGTGGTTGGTTAAAACAATAATTTGGCCTTAATGTCACATTTTAGGTGATTCTGCAACTACTTATTAATTATATTGTGATATAACTTTTGGTAATTGCGATTATCCTATTTAGGGTTCATTTTAGGTTGATGGAGATTTCGTAATGAAATGAGATATTGACCTATAGAAAGCTATGCTAATTCTATATGGTTGTGCATTAAATCATAGTTTAAAAATGCCTTTTTTTGTAATAAAATTGTAAATTATTTCGAACTTCGCCGGTTAATCACGTAGATAGCCGAAGTTGGGTTTGTATTCGCTAGCTCTTCTCTCTACTATGTACCGACAAGAAAAACAATCATGTTATGTTCCTATCCCCAAATTTGTACCAAACTGTTTCAGTTTCTTAAAAAAAAGGATTCTTAAACCCGATTCCGAGATCGAGATATGTAATTCTAAATTATCAATAGGCGAGACTATGTACAAGGATCCAAAGCTTAATGACGAGAATAGTTATTACAAACGCATCAAATCCAGTCATAAACATAGAAGTATAAAGAAAGATAAGAAGGAACGAGAAAATAGGGCTAAACAACATCGCATAACTAATAATAATACTATTGTATTACCGGATACTTATGCACAGAATTCAGGTGAAACTATGAATAATATTTCGGTTCTCCTAGAAGAACATGGAAACGAAATTAAAGAAATTAAAGAGTAGAAGATGTTTACACTAATGATAATTCTACAATTGCATCGGATGATGATAAAAGTCTTATGCAGAAGTCTACAATTTTTAGAGAAGCAATCAATGTTAACAATTTAACTACAAAGAAATCTTCATTGGAAACATGCGAAGAATCAAGGAAAGGTGGACAATGTCAATACCAACCAAAATCAAAACCCAAACCAATGCCAAAAGAAAAGCCCAAAGAAAAGGAAAAAGTAAAAGAAAAAGAAAAGGAAAATGAAAAAGAGAAAAAAAAAGCAAAATAAAAAGAAAATAAAGGAAACTACCTGCAGACCAAAAACTCTCACGCCAAAGGAACAATTTACCACCACGCGCTTTGGAACATTGCACATATCGCCCTTGAAGTTGTAATTCAGGCGGCCACGGACCTGGTTGCATTTGAAAATTTCTGAAACAAGGAACTACCCCCAAGGCTTCTCCACACCTGGAAGACATCTCCAGAGAGTTGCCCAAAACACAGACAACAAAACACAAAAAATCCGAGAAGTCTCCACGCCGGATTTGGTGTATCAACGGCAACATCTCTAGGGTGCTTCCCCTTTAACAAATCGTTTTGAGGTCCCAAGAACGGTAACAAAGTAAATTGTAATCTCATAATTTATTAGTTATAGTAATATGATTCTTTATATTTTCAAAGCAAATTAGTCTCCAAAGTCCATTCTTTGAAGCCATATGTGCTTCCATCCAACAAAACTATATTATTCTACCATCAACTAGAGCGTAAAATATTATAAATGTATTATATGTCTAAAACAATATAATACTTTGATAGAATAACTACTTCTTGTCTATAATTATTATAGAATTTATCGCATACACTTAATATTGTTGTTATTGTATAAATAACAAATGAAATTCCAAAAAAATATTTTTTTAATTAATTCATCTTTCTACCGATAAATTCAGTTGGAATGTAGAAAAGCTAATGTTAAAATTTTAAGATAATAAAATTGACTACATTTTGATAAAAGATAATAAAAATTCAACTGCAATTCACTCGGTTATAATTTTTCGCAAAATTTAAAACAATTAAAAAATTTGTTTGCTGATATATCATATATACATGGTTTGTTTTAATTTATGATTTACCAAAATAAAGCTTATAATAAGTTGACTATTATTATTTAATTTTCAAATATAGAATATGTCATATCACATATTTATACACAGTAGTACTGCAAACTACAAATTTTTATGATAAATGAAATGTTAATGCATGTGAATAATATTAAATCATAATTCACACAATCACTACTCATTTCTCATTGAAACGATTAGCAAATGCAAAACAAGCCTCCTATCAGATATTGTTTTTCTGTGCCTTAATCTATCCGATTGTGAATGTTTTGTCTCGACCGCGGTCGCCCGATAAATAATATGAAATCATTCAATTTCTATTATTAAAACTTATTTTGATTATTTGCTTTAATTTTAATTTAAAATAATATACGTAAATTAATAATACTCACAAATATATAAATGCAGATATACTCAGGAATCCATAAATACTAGAAACTTGGTATATGGAATCAATGCCAATCATCCAAAAGTGCGCAACAATGAAAAACATGTAAGAGAAGAGCACCAAAAACAGCAATACTTGGAAGTGATAATACTCGTATAGGAACAAATAGATCATTCCTATAAACCAGGATGTACAGTGAAATATATTTTGGACATCTTCCAGTTTACCTGATTAATAAAATAAAATAAATCAAATGAATAAAATTATAAAACAAAAAATCTTACTTGTTAAGGCTCCAAACAATATCGATACAAATAATTGGGGATAAATTAATCCAAGCGCGGTCCAAACTACACGTAATGTCAAAAACTCAAACACATCATACGGTATTTGAAATAAGTAAATAAACCATTGTAGCACACTAAGAATTATAAGATTAATATAAACTCATAATAATAAATATATAATACACACATTTCTGTATCAGGAAAAATCTCTAATAATTGCCACACTGGTGTAAACATCGCAACTGCCTTGTCGAACTGCTGCTTAAATTGGTTGACGTTTAACTAACTTTCGCCAGGGCTAGCGCATGCAGAATAAGCGCGTTAAGTCGTTCATCATTGCAATAGAGGGATTGCGCGTTAAACTTACTGGCGCACCATTTAGCCAAATTTGAATCATTAAAATTGTTTTCAAAGTTGATTCATAGGTAAAATATTTATGAATGTTTATATAAAATACATAAACATGAATTGTTTGATTAAAAATATAATCTAATTTGATTATTTTGATTTTAATTAGTAAATATGTAAATAAGAGCTAATTTGTGTCAATTGATGACAAATATATTTTTATTTCTAAAGCCACATTTAGATAGAATTAAACAAACTTTGTTAAGTACGTCCAGAATTTCTGAAATTAAAATACGTTCGAAAAATGAAGCATTGGTAGGTCTGGGTCACCTGATTACAAGCATCAATTTTTGAACGTTTAGATCTGATACATTTGATTTATTTTAACAATCAATTTAATATTATTTTGAAAGCATAAATAATACTATTGGCTTCAAACTGTTCTAACTAATAAGCAGAGCCGATTTAAGACCTTTGAAGGCCTTATAGTTCGGTCTACCGTAGATTGTGGAGCAATTACGATTACCACACAGGCTGATCAGACATACCGTTTTCAGTAACATATACTTTTTCGAATTTTTCAAAAAATCAAAGTGCCCGCGACGTCAAATTACACGTCGGTAATCATGCTCTAGAATGCCCCAACCACCCGCTTAGGTGTCCGTCATCAAGTGATTGAATCTTAGACCATAGACACTTATAGACGCGCCGTGTGCTATTTGCCGCTCGTTGAATGGCGAAGTCAACATAACAACGTTTTATGCCCACAACTGACGTCGCGCGTTATCTGCAAGACGTTATATCCTTAACAATTAAGTTGAAATTAAAAGATTTTGTTGTCAATTATCAAATAACACCTGTTTGCATCACAAAATTTAATAATTATGTAAAATAAATAATATTTGTTAATTAAATAATTTAGAAATGTCATGTGACAAATGCCATACACAAGATTCAAAGACATTTTAAAAAATTAAGTGCACAAAGTGTACAAATGTGTTTTCATACACGTGTATAACATCAAACTTCTTGCTATATACGCGTATTTGCCCACACCTGACGTCACACGGTGCAATCATGTTAGCTTTACCAAGTCGGCAAAAGACGTGTTTATAAGTGTATATGGTCTAAGGATTGAATATTACCTATTCTGACATAAAATCTTCTAACGCTTGCACAGAGAAGTAATTTCCAATCTCTTAAAGGCAAACACCTGAGCGGGTAGATGGACACTTCAATTTAAATTACTTGATAGTAATTATGAATTGGAGTGTCCCACGCACCCACCTACCCAAATGTTGGTCATCAAGAGATTGGCATTAACATAAAAAAAAAACAGTTCAAACCACTATCCGTACTCATGTTTTCTAGTGACGCAACCACCCGAGCAAAGGATTGAATTTCACCATCACCTCTTTTGTTATAAAAATTACTTTCTAATATTTGTGATCTAAAAAAGAATTTAATTCTGTTCATGAGCATCTTATATAAAAAAACCCATATCCACTTTTTGACTAAAATCAATAGATCCAGATCGCTTTAATCTAGTAGATTCCAATTATTCTCCCGAACATTCATTTACTGACCAACAAGGTGTTTGTGCCTACATCCAAAAACTGGGAAAATCCGACTGTCTAATTAAAACAAAGCATTGCAATGGCCCCAGCGGGTGTTGACGCAGTGTGATTTCTGCGTAGTGCTCTGAATGCTAACATGAAGAAATTTAAGCAAGCGCAGGTAAACGGCGTGAAAATAAAAGAAAACCATCGGAAAAGCTTGCGGTCATGGGAGCACCCAATACCAGGTACCTCGAAAGACGAATGCGTGGCTGTAAACGGAAAATCGTTGCTGGATGCCCCAAGTGAACCTTGTGGGTCGTAAAACAGGTAGACTGATGAGCTCCCAAGCGGCATCATAAGAGACAAAGTACCTCAAGAGAGCCAGTGCGGTCGAGAGAACGCTGCGCTCTTCTAAAGCTTTTCTAGCTTTTGGGAGTAACTATGACTCTCTTAAGTAGTTGTTAGAATCCACGACAGTTACCTATAAAACCGGAAAAGTGAACATTTTCTGCTTCGGCACCTAGAAATATTAACAGTTTAGAGGCAAAAATGCTATCCCCAAAAATGATGATGTAGAGTAGTTGTACGTACCCGTAAAAACTCATCCAACGTTGCCAAGAAATCTTACTACTGTGTTGCAGAATGCACTTTTCATGAGCACCTACCACCAGATATGGTTGTACCTCACGGCCTCTTAAACTAGGTGCAAATTTTGCTTAATGCCAAAATTTTGGGTAAAAGATGAACCGCTTAGATTACATGATGTGAGATACAGGTGACGCAAACTACCTGGACGATTACTCGTCACACGTGACTTTTGTCAACTTGAGTACTGAGGGTGAGTAAGAAACCTACCGGGTAGCCGTTCCTTAGTAGTTACAAGAAGATTAAAATCAAAATCAGTGCGGAGACATGCCCTTAAGTTGGCAAGGAATATCCTTTGCTTGTATGACCCCGCCCAACCTCTCCAACCACCTGGCTCAGTTAAATAAAGTTCGTTGTGAAAGATGGCACTCGCTGACGGAAGAACATCTTTAGACAAAATAAGTGGGTAAATGCCTATAAGTAAGCACTCAACCTTTAAAGCGTTTAAATTACTGGCCGAAGGGCATAGATGAGAGCAGACCTAATTCGCGGTGTAATGAGAATTCACGGCCTAGTCTTGCAGTTAGGAATGTAGGTTTGAAAAAAATAGCAGGAAAAGAAGACCATGTTGAGCTTGTGTGCAGCATACGTGGGAGACGCAAATCGCCGGTAAAATACCACTACTTTCATTGTTTCGTCAAGCGCGCAAAGTGACACGAGGCTGGTCGCGGACTTTGCAAAAACAAAACAAACCGCTAGTCAAGATGGACAAAAAAACAGCAAAACAGATAATAAGAGAAGCAAGAATAAACATAGGAATCATGAAACAGTAAAAACAAACAAAAGAATGGAGAGTTACAATGTAAGAAAAGTCAACAACGTGCTCACAGAACTAGTGGTGATCAAGGATATTAGTCCAGAAACTAGCAGAGAAGAAATTATGAACAAAGTGAACACAAAAAGTTACCCATGAAAAACTATAAACTGCTATAGTCAAGATAGACAAAAAACAGCGGATCAGATAATAGAAAAAGAAAAAAATAAACAGAAAATCTTTAAAAAATCCACAGCGCATAATGGGTACGTTTAAACGGTATATAAAATAAATAGCCATTGCGTAAATCTCGGGCTGAGACATGAATACCAATTCAGCTAAGCAGGACAATCAATAATCCCACAAAGCACTTTAAGAACTAGTGTCACGTCAAAACTAAACCATCATTACTCAAGACTAGTCATGTTAAATGTAGAGAGCAATTCCGTGTAGCTGTCAGCCATGTTATTTATACGCCAAATAAACTTGTTCAAATATTCAAAAGTCCAATTATAGTTGTATAATTCATACTATCCAAAGACCATATTGACAAGTATAATAGAACGTCTTGAAACTTTCAAGATTGAATCTGTAGCACCTCTAAACAAAAACCTCCAAACAATATTTAAATAGAGTACTCCCAACTTGGTCAACTTTAACTCTAAAAAACTCAACTTCTTACTGTTTCAAAATCAAAATCCGAGGTATCATCAATACCAAATATTAAACTAAACAACGAGTCCATATATAAATCTTCTTTAATTTGTCTTCTAAGTGTTACAATCTTACATAATCTTCTCTGGAACGACCATGTTGTTGATATAGCTTCAAATATCTAGAAAACTAGGATTTCTTGATAGATGTTAACAGTTTTTTACACATATATCAGTGGTACTGCCCAAGAACCGATCTTTGTAAAACCCCGGCTTGCAGACTAAATTCTTCCCTTTCATTAAATCTTACCTTTCTATCCTTTAAGTACTCAGATACTTTATTTAGCAAATATGATGATATTTTTCTGCGTCGTTTTTTTGTTTATAACTAGGCTGTGGCTTGCTGTGTTAAACAAGTTTTTTACGTCCACCGGCACCAAGACGTACCTCTCATTTCCCCTGTTTGCAACTTCATACAGCTTTTTGATTGCTTAGATAATTATAATCAACCTACCTCTTCAAAACCCATTTTGATTCTTGTGTATTCTTTCTTTGGTCTCAATTTTTGTAATTAATCAGCATAACCTCAAAAAACTTGCTTATAGAGTTTAGTAAACATATCAGTCTAAAAGATCAATTTTTAATCTCTTTTCGGAATTTATTTTCCGTATTCCATAGAAACCGGGTGCCTTTTTTTTCTTTTTTTCTGTTGTCTTCAGCAATTCTTCCGTAGCAAAGACAATCTTAAGTCCATTTCCCCAGATGTCTTCTATTTCAAACAATTGTATGACAAATTTCTGTGACAATTTATAGTGTCATCTTCAAGTTTGGTTTCAATCGCTTAAAATTTGTTATTTTTATATGACTTTTTTTTTTCTTAGCAATCGTTTGTATACTTCTGGACGTAAGCCTTTCTTAAACAAATTCTTTCTGTCTTGAACAGTCCGGAGCCATTCCGTCATTCACATCGTCCGACCATCTTCTCATTAGTCATCCATGCTTCTCTTTCTTTCCATTCTACCACTGGTCTTGTCCATCTTGTTGAGTCTTGCCGGCAGACATGCCCTACCCAGTACTACTTAAATTTGCATATCACCGGTTCTTCTGCGGATATCTGTTCTTTATATAATCTCTCCAACTTATGTTGAGCATTGTACGTTCTATTTATTGCTGCGTGATTTTTAACTTCTTTTTGCTATGTGCCGTGAAGATCATCGTTTCGAGGCCATAGGTTGTGACTGATAAAATTTAAACGTTATATGTCTTTTTTTTCAAGCCTCAAAGTCCCTCCGGATTTTTTAAAATAAACCCAAGTTTGCCAAATGCAGTCCAGCTCATTCGGATGTGGCGGTTGATTTTGGCAGTCTGAGCAACTTTCTATTCCAAGTTTTATAGTGTAGCCAAGATATATCATCCATAATCCAAAAACCCGCTGCTCCCACCTCTCCTGATAAAAAGCCAATAATGGGCATGAGCAAAGCTGTGCCCAAAGCTACCTCGCTTGCTGCCCGGAATTATAGAAGGAGAAAGACTTCTACTTTAGAAAGTTAAGAGATATTGAAGTAATGTGCCAGGAGAATAAAGAAGGCAACCCAATTGTCCAAAAAATCCTTGACGTCTTGTATGCAACAGAGGATGGATTTGCGCTGCCAGATGAGACGGAGGATGTCTCGAGCGAAAGCAACAAACATTAAAATCTGAATATATTCATCCACATTTTTGAGCGTCTGCATATCGATGGTTACTGCCACGTCCCCAATTCTCATAATTTTAGTTTTTCATAGGTTCATTTCATCTTCAGTTCTTCGATGTCTTCTGCAAACAGCAGATTACTTAGAAACTGGCCGTCAATGTTAATACCTTTTGTGTCTCATTGGAGCTTCTTTAAGGTGTCTTCCAATATTAGGGTAAACAAATTGGGTAATATAGTATCGCCCTTTTGGAACACTTTAGTGGGTATTTCGTTGGTGATCATATCTTTATCTAACTTTACTTGTAATGTGGCATTTTTGTATATATACCTCAAGAGATTGCTAAATTTCGAGACGACTCTTGCTTTGTCTATGCCATTAAAAATTCCATACAGTTTTACAAAATTAAAAACCTTCTGATAGTCAAAAAAGACCATGTGTAGTGAGATGTTGTACTCCATTAGATTTCGGATTGTTTGCAGATTGTTCCTTAGCCCATTCTAAAACCAGCTTGTTTGCTAGATTGGTAAACGTCTAGCTTATTTGTAATCATGTTGGTAATGATTTTGGTAAAAAGCTTACACATGTGTGCTAACAGACTTATAAGACAGTAATTTTATGTATTGTTTGTGACTCCTTTCTTGTGTATAATAATTACTTGCGCGTTTTGCTATGTTTTAGAAATGTTGTCTTCTTGCACATTTGTAATTTTTACGGATTCTAGTAAATTTTGAGTCAAGACTTTAGCATTTCGCAAGTTATTTGATCTTCTCCTAATGCCTCTTTGTTCTTCATGTGATTTAAGGCTGGAGTCTGGGATCGTTATGTCCTCGGAATTAACATTGGTTAATGTTTTTGCGTAGCTATCTAATAATTTTAGTTTTGATAATGAGTGTGGCTCCATGTACAATTCTTTTTAACAACGTTTATTATTACCATCTCTTCTCTCACTATAGCACCGTGTTTTTGTTGATAACCTTGACCATCTTTATTCTTCCATTTGCTATTGTTTTCTTTATTTTTCATGTGTTTCAAATTTTTCGGTTAATTTCTTTGATCAAAAGTGTATACTGTGCAAAGTTGCAACTAGTTGTTCATCGTTTGTCCATAAGCTGTATGGTGTCATTGCTTATTTTCCTGTTCTTCCTCCCACAAATATTTTCTTGTTTGTATTTAGTACATCAGTTTTTTTCTGAAAGTGTGTCTAGATCCAGTTTGTCTAATTGATGGGTAGGAGTTAATTTTTTTAACAGCTCTATTGCGTATTTTTCTAAATTTGGATGTAGTTGCTGGGTATTTTTCTGGTGGGTTCATTGTATCAATTTCCGATCTGGTGTTTATAGTTACTTTGCCCTTGTGAGTTTGTGGTCACTTCCCGTGTTAAGACTGATACATCTAAGACGGTGCATCTTTTGTTTGCTGTCACGTAGTCTATTTCGTTCTTTTGACTTTGCCGTTTGAGCTTATCCACGTCCATCTTCTTTGTTCAGATTTTTGTCAGAATGTATTCATAAAAAATAATTGTTTGTTTTGTAGGTAGTTTATAAGCCGATCTCCTCTGTCATTGTTAAAAGCGGCTATATTTAAAACAAAATTATGCTCAGATGCAAAGTTATTTGAAAAACGTTGAAACGTAAATGAGCTAGTGTTTATAGTTGTTACCTTAAATTTTTTTATTTTGTTTGTCTTATTTTTTCATAACTAGGTAGATAACATACAAAAGTACCCTCGTATTTTTAACGTTTAAACACATATTCCCACGTATTAAAATAGACTTGTCAACATTTTCAGAAGTAGTCATTAAAGTATTATTTTAAGTTTTAAAGAAAGATAATAGTTAGAAAAGGCAATACTAAAACTAAAAAGTGGATGTCGTAATTGCTCAAAGTTGCATTCATTGTTTGTTGCGTAAGCAGTTTGTTTCTTACGTGCTCCTAATAAATTAATTATTATTTCTTTGTAGTTCCTTTTGAAATTATTACTTACTTAATAGAATCTCCTTCCGCGTCTCAAAAAACCGTAGAAAAAAATGTTGGTCTTCTTAGGTGAACCTATCACATAGACTATTGTTTGACTGGTGTAATCAGTTCTCATTTGCAATAACAGTTTCTTCTTTTTTGTTTAGAACTGAGAAGTCTGGAAATATAACTATATATACTTTAAAATGTCACAGAAACTTGACATTAAAATCATCATAACATTTTGCTTTCATATCTAAACAACAAAAACATTATGAAGTATTTTCAAGAAAAAAATATAAAAAAAAGTTTACAAAAATTTATTATAAAAATAGATATAAAACACATGCAATAAAAAACTAAAATTCAAATTCGAATTAATGGTACTACTTCTACAAGACTATAGTATAATACAACATAACATAATTATTAATTATATTTCATACAATAACAAATAAATATAAAATATGATTAAAGTGTCCCACAACTATTAAACAAATACACAAATCATACAATCTCAGTCCTCATCATCCTCATCATCATCTGAATCTGTGTCATAATAAATATTCAATAAAGAAGTCATTATGCACAACATTAAAAGAAAATGATGTCCGACATAGTAAAACTCTCCCAATCTCTGAACAGTATTGATATTATTAGCATAAGCTTTATCATCAATCAATGTAAACAAATAAGGCATCAAAAGAATCACAACAATTGTGAATATGGTATTTAGTGTAATTGTACGAAATGAATATGTGGTATAAATGTGATCACAATCACCTTCCGTACATTTTTCCGTTCTAATACAAGCCGACATAAATTTAGATAAAACCTCTCTAAATTCGTAGAATATATAAGAAAATATTATTACGGACAGTTTAAATGCGGCAGCTGGTATGTTAGGTACTTCAGTTAATAATAAGATGTATGTCGATGCGCAGAATGTCAAGGCGAGGTAGTTAGGTATTAACACGTACCCATCTAAAAAATATAAGTTTTATTAGATTTGATTGAATTTTTTAATGTAACGGTACCATATTGTAACAAATAAATTTTAAATGTTATGATTAAAAGTCAAAACAACACAAACCGGTGCCTTTACATAAAAACACTTTATTTTTACAAACCTTGTACGTTGTGATAATAAATTTGTTTTACAAAGACTGTATTTATACTCAATCAACTTTACTGAACCAAGGCCATTTAGAACATTGTGATCAAATGAGGAAAGCTGATACATGTAAGTAAATTTGTTTTCCGCTGAAATTTTTACTGTCATAACTCGTAAGAAATTTACAATGGCCAACAAATCCACAAACAACTTTATGAATCATTTATGATTGTAGCAGCATTTACCAATCTACCTATTTCTTTTTTTTATTTAAATAAAAACCAACTTACTCTCAAACAGAAAAAAGTATGTAGATATATCCAATCCCATCCAAAATTGAACAAAGCATCGAGGCCATTCTACAGCTTTTATCGAAACATTCTGATACCTCCATGTTGACTTATTGATATTCTTAAAACCAGCTGCTGTCAAAAGAGCGCCTGTAGCATAACCGTACGAGTAATATTGAAAGCGGAAACTGATGTACCTCAACATTCCAGAAATATATCTAAAACAATTTAATTCCATTGTCAATAGATTTAATTAAAAAAGTTTGATATTAATATAGTATTTACAATACTTACTTATTAGAACGATCAGTGAAATAATTATCTGCAAAATCAGCAATCATGTAGTAAACTACAGTTTGTAGGGTGTAAACAGCAATTCTCTTTATCCTCAAAGAATTCCAAACCTAAATTATCACTATAATTAGTATAAAGTAATGACAAATATATTTTAAAATAAATTGGAGCAAGTGGAAAGGTACAAGTACCTTGGTATTGAAAATACAGAAAATTTAAGAAGCAAAAGATAAATAAAGGTACTCATACAAATAGCAAAAAAACTAATCGTATTTATACTAATGTGCTGATTTAAAAAAGTTCACAATTTCTTAAAAATGTTCTGTCGTAGCTGGAAATCAAACTTGCAACATTTCAGCGTTACGATTCAAGTTAAGCGTTTCACCCAACTAAGCTAATCTTAGCCAAACAAAAGCATTTCGGTTGCAAAAATTACAGAATCCATATTATTCAAACATAAATTTAAACTTGATACTTTTTTCTTGACGTAATGAGGTGTTGGCCTCAGCAAATGGCCCTTGAAAATGACTTACGCATAGCAATACCAATCTTCTTCTTTGCGTAAATCTTGTTGTTATAATGTCCTTGTCAATCTAGTCTAGACTTGGCAATAGTTTTAGATGGGCTGGTTATTGCTTCACAAGCTGTCTCCCTATAACCCCTACTTTTGTCTGCCTCTTTTGCCGTTTGTGTCCTTTTTCCGAACTGATATCCACCTCTGTATTTTCTTCTTTTTCCAATCCGTGTGCTATTCATTCTAATTATTTGGTTTGTCCTCAGATGCGTTCTTTATTTTCTTAAGTCTTCGTTCACTTCTTCTTTGTCATATCCCTCTCCTTCATAAATAGTTTATGCCGTTCCATTAATTGTATTCCTTTTGGCAGTCGTAAGTTTTACCTCCCACTATACCCTTGTATCTCCATATGGAATTACTTCTTCATGTCCTCTCGTTGCCTAGAGATGGCGTATCTAGTAGGTGTACTGCCTCCTGTAACACCGTTCTGTAGGACCTGCTAATCCTTAGCTAGCTTTCGTAGCTCCTTTTATTTTATTCCTTTCTTTGTCTTCATGGCTTCTCCCCATGTTTGCCTTTTAGCTTCTTGTCCTGAACGTTGGTTGTTTAGCATAAGTCTACCAAACTTTCTCTCCATTTCCTTTGTTACCTTAGCCGCTTCCTTAACCTGTTCGTTCCATCCCTTTGCTTGGAGTGTCACTACAAAGAATTTAATTTTCTTCTCTATAGTTATTACTTGATCTCCTACCTATTCCTTTACTAGTCTTAGTCAATAACCACACCACCTAGATAAAGTGAAGTTCGTATTGATTAACATAAATTTTCAGATGCATTTAATAAGTTTGATTGTATTTGTTAGTAGTGGCACTAAATACAGCATTGCCACAAATACTATAAAAAATTGCCAAGTCGTAAACTGAGGCTTTCCTTCAATAATACTGGAACAGAAACTAAAAAATTTCTCTTCTTAATAGACTATGCTAATTTATACAATATAAGTCATAATAATAATCTTAATATTATTAAAAAACCTACCGACTGCGCCATTTTTATGATTTCAATAATATTATATATAATAAATAGTATCGGTGATTAGACTTGGCATCAGAAATAGACCGACGATAAATAATTAAATAAAAAAAAATATATATTAGCAACCAATTTTTACCTTGTTATCTTAATAAACTGCCCTAATTTAATTAATTTAAATCATAATAATAAACTTAACATTATTAAAGAACCACCTACTGACTGCGTCATTTTTATGATTTCAATGACACTAGCGCATAAATAAAAAAAATATAGTGCTATCTTGTTTTATCTATACTAGCCAAAACATTTTAGTGCTGTAAAGAACTAAGTCTATAAATATTTTGCAAGTAACGTTTTTTTCATGACGTTCAGTGCTGTAATCCAAATATATAAAAAATAACAGAATGTATCAATGTTCAATAGATTTTTGTTAATAATAATAAAGATTGATTCTTAATGTTACTTACATATTTCTTGTAGTTTAGGTAAAGGTAGTTGTAGTTATTTATAGATATAAATGGACCCAAAAGTAATGTAGCTGGACAAAACATGTATCCCATATAATGACAAAATGCTGGCAAAGGTCTATCAGAAGACAAGAGTATAGTGATTGAAAAAATTTTTATCATTGCCATGATTAACATATAACGATGATACTTCCATTGAAAATATCCAACTCCCTCATGTATTTCCCTAAAATAATAATTAATCAAAACTTATAATATATATAATAACTATAAAAAAATTTGAACATTGTAAGTAATAATATTAGTCTTATTTTCTTTTCCCCAGTAAGATGATGTGGTCAAATGAATTGGTAGCGGACGACAGTTTGGCGATAAATGGCAATTGTCGTTCCAAAATTAATTAATATACCACGTAAACGCACGGTGTGGTAGATGGGTGATTAAGCGTGAGTATATTGAAAAATTAAGTAACTAGGAGTAACAATACTTTTTTTAAAGATTAATTAGACTTAGTTTTCTAAAAAAATGTTGAGTTATGGTACGTTTAAAAGGACTATCCTGGAATCAATATTTTCAAGTATTCTTAAGACTACTAAAAGCCGTTAATTATCTATAATAGTTTTCGTAGCATATTATTATATATAATTTCTTAGAATCTTTGATGTCTTTTCAAAAGTTACTACAATCTCCTTTGATTAACCCAAAAAAAAAAGGTTTCTCTTAAAAGTCAAAGTATTCTATACCCCAATTATTTATTAATCTCGGTTTTATAAGAACCAACTAAAAGCGTTAAAAAACAAAAACAAAACCGTTCATAAAGTATTCAAGTTTTCTATTATCTAAGTAGCTACTATTGTTTTCTTAAAACTCTTTAAGCTTCTCGGATTTTTCTGTTTTTCTAAGTACCGTCAATAGATCCTAAAACTCTTTTCATTTTCTTAGTATCTTATAAAACTTTTGAGAACAGGTGACCTTGTGTTCACGAGTCCATAATACTTTGTCCTTTAGAAAACGTACTCCCTAACCTTTTACTAACAATAACAAAACAAGTTTTATTAGTTACTTGTTCTGAGTCAAATGAGTACAAAGCTTAGTCTACCGTAGATTGTAGGTCAAATAGCAATAATCTACATACCGCCCACAAAGTCAAACATTGTCAAAACTAACAAAACAAAGCCCGTCTGATCTACAAGCCGATTTAATCAATCAAACTTAATTTATGGTTTAAAAATAAATTTCTCTAATATGTGTGGTCCAAAAAAGAATTTAAATTCTGTTCATTAGTATCTTAAACATAAGTAAACAATAAAAATTCAGATTGCTTTAATCTAGTAAAATCCAATAATCATCTCAAACATTCATTTGCAGATTAACAAGGAGTTTGTACCTACATCCACAAATCCATAAACAACAAGCACATTATACAGGGTGTTCAAAAAAGAATGTTAAATATTCAAGGAAGTGGTAGTACAAACCACAACAAACAAAACAGTCTTACTAAACATGCGTTGTCATAGTTTCGAAGGTATAGAACATTATTTATTTTTATTATTCTTTTTGTATTTTCTTATCATAATTGGCTAATGTTTTGTCAAATAAACATTCAGTATTTGACAGTTGTTGTTAGTGCACAAGTTTTCATTGCTATGGCTGATTACTCTAATAAAGAACTAGCCGGCATGCATTTCATGTATGGTCGTGCTAATGGGATTGTCACCAAAGCGCAACGTCTTTATGTAGAAGCTTATCATAATCGCCAGATTCCTTCACATCGTATGTTTGGAAGAATTCACCAGAGATTGAGAGATACCGGTTTACTTCGAAAACATCTATCTAATTATAGCACGGATAGAGCAAGGACAAATGTGCGGAGAATATCAGCAGAGGTAGGAATTGGTGCTGCTCTTATTTGGAAAACCCTCCACAAGCAGCTGCTCTATCCATACCATGTACAACGAGTACAGGCCTCAAATTTACTTGATCATCAAGCACGTTTGGTTTTTTGTTGCTGGTTTCTACGCAAGGATGCTGAAGACCCGCAGTTTCTTGCCAAAATTCTTTTTACAGATAAAGCCAAGTTCACACAAAATGGAATTGTTAATTTTCATAATGCACATCGTTGGGCCGACGAAAATCCCCATGCTGTATTTGAATGTGGACATCAGACACGTTTTTCATTAAACATTTGGATAGGTATTGTAGACGACAGGTTTCCAGTTCCTGTTGTTTTACCAAACCGATTAACAGGCACTGCTTACATCAACTTTCTGCAGAACACAATGTATGACCTCTTGAATGACATTCCTTTGCCCCACAGGTAACAAATGTGGTTCCAGCATGATGGTGCTCCAGCTCGTTTTTCGATTGCCGTTAGAGAGCATTTAGACCAAACTTTTTCACACAGGTGGGTAGAAAGAGACGGACCAGTTTTATGACCAGCAAGTTCACCTGATTTAAACCCTCTTGATTTTTTTTCTTTGAGTATATTTCCTGTAAATTGCCTAGAGGAACTGCAGTTAAAAACTAATGAAAAGTGCCAAGAAATCCAAGCCAATGAGAGGGTTTTAGAAAGAGTACGAATGTCCTTCAGACAAAGATGTCGTGCCTGTTTGGAAATGGAAAGAGGGCACTTCGAACATCTTCCATAATTCTGTTCTTTACAAAAATATATAAAAATAAATAATGTTCCATATCTCCGAAACCGTTGCTAACTAATGTTTATTAAGACTTTTTTGTTTGTTGTGGTTCCTACTACCACTCCCTTAAATATTTTGCATTCTTTTTTGAACACCCTGTATACACAAAAATCTGTACAGTAAAAGAATTAAAAACCAATTGTATGTAAATAATAGATAACTTAACTGTAAGCGATTAGAAAATAGTCAACTGTCACGATTAGATATTGTTCGTCTTTGCGACGACCGCGGTTAGCGATAATAATATTTTAATATAATTACATTTGTTAAACAACTGCTTCTTTAATTTTAATGAATAAACCATTCTAATAAATTAAGTTAATTTACATGTAAATAAAAATAGAAAAATAATTGTAAATAAAACTGAAGCAAAATATTTTATTTTAAAAATATGATAAATAAAATTTTTAATATCCCTAAATTAATTAAAATGTTAAAAACTTATGCTCAACTAATATATAATACTTTCAATCAATTTAACTCTACTTATTATTGCAATATATAAATAACATTACTCACAAATAAATAAATGCAGCTATACTCAGGAATCCATAAATACTAGATACTTGACAATGAGAATCAGTGAAAATTTTCCAACACTGCACGACCATGAATAGAATATAAGAGAAGATTACCAATAATAGCAATGCTAAAAGATGATAATGGTCATACAGTAACAAATATCCCATTCCAATAAACCAGGATGCATAGTTAAAATAATGCGGACCATATTCCATTTTACCTAATTAATTAAACATATCAAATAGGTAAATTTACAAAAAAAAATCTTACTTGTTAAAACTGCAAAGAATATTGTCGCAAATATTTGTGGGTAGATCAATCCAATCGCAGTATAAATGACAGAAGGTGATGTTGAAAAAAATTCAAATATTTCAACCGACATTTGAAATAAATCTTGAAACACACTAATAATAAGTCAAATTAATTATTGCTCGCAATAGTAATATATTACCTACATACATATATACATTATCCATATCAAAAGGAACCACTAATAATTGCACCATCGCGAGAACTTTATCGAACTGTAACTTGAATCAGTTGACGTTAAACTGGCTTTTTCGTCAGCGACAGCGCATGCAGGCAGAATAAGCGCGTTAAGTCATTACACATAATTTGAATAGAGGGATTGTGCGCTTGAACTTATTAGCAGCAATCGGTTAACCATGAATCCTACCTAAAACTCTACTATTAATATTTGATAAAAATAATTATAAAAATAAATTAATAATATATTACAGATGAAGTTTTATACGCAGCTTTAACGATTATAATATATGAATCACAAGATAATGTTAACTCACGTCGTAATTTGTCACAAACATGATTAGAATCAGATTGGATAGTATTATTTAGCTTTATCTCGGTGTATTAACATGTTGCAGAACAGCCATACAGGCTATTGTGTAATTGTTGTCTAATACATATTAATTCATTATTACCTTAAACAAATAAAAAAAAACGCAATTAAAAAAAAATCGCAATCTGGAGTAGATGTATTAATATTTATATCTACATAAACGCATACGATTAAAAATTACTGAAAATTGAATAATTACTAGATAGGCACTTTTAAAAAATGAGCGCAATATATTAGAATATTATTTAAAATCATTAATATTGCTACTTAAGAATACGAATGTAATATTTAATTTATAGATAATGTCAACGCAACACAATTGTACAAAACATGGTACATATTGATATTAATGAATTAATATATTAAAATAGTATAAATTAGTTAGGATAAAAAAAATTATTTAGCTGATAAAATTTCAGTATTCAGTTGATCACATTAATTCTTCAAATAAAATTGATACCACTGCTAATATAAGTACTTATAATTTCTTCTTTAAAAACGTGTAACTTAAAAATGTTTGTTAGTTATTTAAGATGTGATAATTGTAGCAGTGTACATGTTGATAATTAACATTGGTAATATACAAATAATGTATTGGCAATACTTTTTATATTTAATTTTAAAATGTCATATTTATTTATTACCTAATATGTCACAACATAAAATAGAGTGTTGTTCCAAACTATATCACTTTGAAGACAAGACTTAAGCAATGAATATTTGAAGTTAGAATTTCGTAGACTGGCATGACAGTCTAGAATATGCTTGTCGTTTGTACACAAATGAATGTTCAAGATGATAATCAAAATCTACTAAATTAGTACGATATGAAACTTTATTGTTTAATTTGGATTCAGTCAAAAAAAAATTGGGGTTTCGTATGTTAAAAATGCTGATGAACGGAATTTAAATTCTTTTTTAGACCACAAATATTGGAGAAATTAACTTTTAAGTAAGTCAATGTTTGGTTGATTAAATTAGTTACTGAAACAAGCAAGGCTTCTTTTTGCCAGTTTAATCGTATCATAAACCATGTTTGACCTTGGGAGCGTTTTGTCCCGTGGATTAGTGCCACCTGCTCACACAATCTACATTAGACAGAGTTTCGGTCTCTTTAGACTCAGTTCAAGCATCTAATGAAACTCTCGCGTTAATAGTTTTTTTAAAGACTCACTCCAAACCTACGGCCTCTGTCCGCACATCCAAATGAAAAACTGTGAGTAAGTTTTATAAAGGATAAAATATGATGGTCCCGGAG
Organism: Tachinus rufipes; assembly: GCA_963932245.1. Lineage (NCBI taxonomy): Eukaryota > Metazoa > Arthropoda > Insecta > Coleoptera > Staphylinidae > Tachinus > Tachinus rufipes. The sequence continues at coordinate 63,658,932 of OZ010750.1, read as the reverse complement.
CAGGATCTTTGGGTACGGAAGATCACCAGTACTTGAAAGCTAGATTTAGCTTACCCTCGCTTAGAATAGGTAGGAATAAGGTATTTAGGACTTTAGATGTATGAATGAGTGTACCCAACAAAGTGATGCAGAGCGTAGCGTTCTTTCCAAATGGATCCTTTACCTCATATAGGCATCTAAACGCGTTCGCTTAAAATAGAAACTGTACGTCATGAATTTTCCTTTATTTTGGCAAGCATAAAATGGTGGCTTCAAATGTTTGTTTGTTAAACAATCTGCCCGCATGCAAAACACGCGCAACTTCCCCATCCTACTATAGAACCCCATAATTGCTGTACGATTTGCGTTGAGCTTTAGACGTGTTCAACAAGATGGCAACATTATACCGTTTGAAAAAACAACTGTGGTCACCACAATAAACCGTTTTACAAAAACTACTTTAGTGAGATCGTGACCCAATTTAAATCATTGTACAGAAGCATTTTTTGTTAACTCCCCTCTTCTCATCTGTGGAATATGAGCAAGGAAATCCGGTCGAGCGCGTCATGAGAAAACTGTGTAGATTATTGGGTATGGGTGGATAGCAAAGAATGTCCCATACTTAACCAAGCTCTTTACTAGCGCATGACGTTCATGAATCAACGGGTTTTGGATCGTCGATTAAATTTTCCTGAGCTTTTTGTTGCGCATGTTAAACTATACTGTTCTTAACTGCAAGTGCATGTCTTGCTTAACCTGCACAACTTGTTCAAAAACACGTGTCTCTATTTGCATCAACATGTGGTTTTGGCATGACGGTGATTAAATATTTATTTGAGTGGTAACTGGATTGATTACAAAAGTTCTATTTCCTAGCCACTAAAATCACCACACTTAACCCTACTGGACTTTTATCAAATTGTATAATAATGCCGTTAAAAATATACAACGCAATGCAAAACATGCCTGCAATCGTAGGAAAGAAAAAACTTTAAACAATTACTTTAGTTTTATTCCAACATTGTTTTAAAGAAAAGTGTAAGACATATGCACTAGTGTTTCAGGGTATGCACCCTTCATCTATGTGCCTAGTCTCTCACTGTTTAGAAAAACAATTTCATTAAAATCACAATTACTATTATACGTTTTATGAATAAATATATTTAAATTTAAATGATACATTTGTTTCGGTGATCCGATTTAAATAAAACGCAAAAACTGTCCTTACACACATACAGTTCAACTTACTACTAGTAGATGGCGTTACTACCTCTCATATATATTTATACATAAAAAGTATAATAGTAATTATATAGAATATAGTGTATCAAGGACCGAAAAAAAGCTTTAGCAGCACGGAGGAGCAAGTTGTAGACGCTGAACACATTGTTATAGTTACATTAAATAATAGAATTAAAATTCATTTTCACTTACCTTTTAGAATACTACCTGATTTGGTGCTAATGCCGGTGGTACACATACCAAAAAGAATCATAATAAAGCATAAAGAAAAGCAAATAATAATGTTGTCAATTTATTTCCTATAAAATAAGTTTAACAACAAAAAAAAAAGCAAACATAATGATAGTTATTTAAGTTATGTAGTAAAACTAACTTTTAAACTAAAAACAATTTATAAATTACAATAATTAAAATAACATGGTGGCCATAAAACTGTAAGCGAGCCCATTTCACAACGCTACTCTCGTATGAGGCTTGCAAAAATCTATGGCCATCCATTAACAAAAAACAGCAAACATAATGGTTAGTTACATTATTTAAGTTATGTAGTGAAATCAACTTTTATAATAAAAACCATTTAGAAATTACTATAATTAAAATAACATGGTGGTCATAGGAAATCTCTCTCGTATGGGCTTCCAAAAATCATCCATGGCCATCCATCAACAAAAAAAATCAAACAGAATGGTTAGTTACATTATTATTTAAGTTATGTAGTGAAATCAACTTTTATAATATTATAAAAACCATTTAGAAATTACTATAATTAAAATAATATGGTGGCCATACTAAGTGGGCTCATTTCTCGGCGCTACTTTTGTATGAGGCTTCCAAAAATCCATGGCCATCATCCATCAATAACAAAAATAAAGCAAACATAATGGTAGTTACATTGTTACTTAAGTTATGTAGTGAAATCAACTTTTAAACTAAAAACAATTTAGAAATTACTATAATTAAAATAGCATGGTGCCCATAAAACTGTAAGTGGGACCATTTCTGGGCGCTACTCTCATAAGCGCTTTTGGATTCTAAAAATCCATGGTCATCCATCAACAAGCACAAATATGTAGAAAAACATATGGCCAGTATGGAGAACATCAAGTTTACAAATCCAATCAAAATCCATTTGTCTTTACGAACGTGGCGACATTTTCCACATGGGTATGTTCCAACACATATAGAAAAGTAGTTACAACAATCTTCGCGGAATGCATACACTATATTGGTAAAAGTGTATATTGTTCCTACAAAAATTACTACTTCCAGGTTTGGTGTGTTTATAAAGACAACAATTGTGTACATAGTGATAAATAATATGATATCCTGGTATTTCATAATCCCCTTATTGAAGTCTGAAAAACAATCATATTATTAGTTATAATTTCTTTTTTTTTTTTTATTCAGAGGAAATCTAAAAAATCGATATAGTTTAAATCTTCTTAAGTTCATAGGAACTTTTGGTATTTCATTTGTCCTTGATCAGAATTTTTCAACACATGAAATCTACGTCGATTCCAATTTTGTGTAAAGTTGCAATGCTATCTAATAAATCTATTAAAATAAAATGATGATAACTTACATTGAGCAGCAAATCTGAATGTTGCTAGATCCAATCCAAGAAGAGTTGAAGCAAGGCATCTGGGAAATTCCGCATTGAACGGCCTACATATAGCATAGCTCCAATAACCTTTGCTTGCTTTCCTATGCGAATTAAAACCAGCAATCATTAAATTGGCTCCAACTGCATATGCTTTAGCATAGATGTTAAATCGAAATCCAAGTGCTTTTCGGAAAGCCATAATGAATCTAAAAAAAAATGTATATTAATTATAGACAAAATATACTGAGGCCTAGTATAGAAAAGTAAGAATAAGAAGCTATAGATACGCCAATCGTTCAAAACATAAAATATATTGTAAAATGTCTTACTTGTTCGAGCCAATTTGAACCAAATCAGGACCAACGCAATTTCCAATCATGTAAAAAACAAAAGAACTCACGGAATAAACGCAAATCTTAAACAGACGTGTGAAATTCCATTTCTAAAAAAAACAAATTTACAGTGTATCATGTATCGAAATAACAAATTGAAATAGTTACATTCTCTGCTTTGTTTATCAAAAATTTTCGGTAGTCCTTTAATGTTATGAATGGCCCATATATGGTAGCTGGACAGAACATATATCCGGAAAATGTTATCACACTCGGCATTATATTCGAAACTGGTCGATGAGTATCAGCAATTAACGAATAGATTTTCATCATTGCTGAAATGGTGATGGCGCGATGATTTACCCAGTCAAATGATTTATAATTGCCATTGATTTCACTAAAATATAATATAATAAAATTAGAATAAACATGTAAAGAAATAGCGGTTCAAATAAAACCAGGTTTTTGATCAGTGATCTACTCGTCTAGAACTTGTTTTATTAAAAATATTGTTGATGTCTATTTATTTTCAAACTTCTGTAACTTAGGTAACGCTGATTACAACATTCTAAGAATAATAAATGTAGTAAAATAGCCACCTAGTATTGGTGAAGAGATGTGATGTAATCGTAAAGCTTCTGCTAAATTTTAGAGTTTCAAACATGAATACTTATTTTTTACTTTTGTTGTTTGGGAAAATGTTTGCAAGGTGCTATAATGCGTCGTTGCTAAAAAACACTGCAATCCAACATCATAAAATGTCTTTGGAACCTGGCCATGTTGAATTTTTTGTGAGCAATCTTATCTCTTTTGCCCCAATGTGCACATTACAAGCATTTTATTACCATGTTGCAAAAAATATAATATATGCATACAAAAATGATGAACCCATGAAAGTGTATAATAATATAAATATTCTTACTAAAAATTGCTAAGCATTTTGCGGAATTTAACCAATCCCAAAGTAAAATGACGCCCCCAAGATGAGATCATAATGACAAAACCATACGATCGGGCTTGCAGAAACACAAGTCGACCGTAAGAAGATTTTGCATCAGCAGATCCAAATCGCAAGAAAACAAAAAAAAAGTAGAGTCAAAAGAATAATAGAAAACTGGACCAAAACCCAAAGAATTAGTCATCGCCAAACGGAAACCGTCCATCGGAATGGCTGGTGCCACTCATCACAACACATTATTGTTAACCAGAAAAACTGACCCTTCAAATAGAAGAATCAAGCCCGAGACTTCTGGTGTAACAGTCTACACCATCTAAGTAGTGGCAGACACCACGGAAGGATTCAAATTCAGCAGTACCTCAAGGTCCGTCAGCGGCACGGACATTGTTACCAAAAGCAGACCACAGAGGGTTATGTATCCAGTGTGTGAAGAAAGTGTTATTCAGTAGGGCCAGTAGTTGTCCGCGTGCCGACTTCCACGTACTTCAACACTAAACAAGAAAATAGTAAACATAGTAGAAAAAGAAGAAGTAGGGTTGTGTACCCGGTGTATGTGGAAAAGAAAACTTGTCTACAGTAATCTGAGCATATCTAAACGATCTAAAATATGTGTTAAAAGTCATCCAAACTAATCACTCGGACCAGTTTTCATAATTTTTAACTAAACCAAATATATTCAAGTTGTTATAAGGTGATTTAAAATGAACAAAATTGTTCTAAACTGAGTAATTTGAACTAATCCACTGTAATTCGAACAGTTCCATACTGTTTTAAATTGTACTCAAAATTTTAAGTAATTCACACTGACCCAAAAGGATTTAAAATGCCCCAAAATACTTTAAACTTATTGATTCAAAATTATCTGAACCTGTCCAAAATGTTCTGTACCAAGTTGCTAAAGTAAACCAAAGCAATCCAAACTAATAAAAAAATCAAATTCAAAACATTTTAAAATAAACTCAAACTGAGTGATCCAAACTGATCTAAGTAATCCAAACAGATCTAAACCAATGTGCTGAAGTAAACAAAGTGATAAAAAAAAATGTAAACCCTAAAAAATAATCCAAAGTAACTAAACCAAACTATTCTAACGTAATTCAAACAGATACAAATAGTATGAACTAATCCAAACTGATAATAAGGTGATCCAAAATGATTTATAAAATAATAAAGAATCAAAGAAATGTGACCAAACGTGATCCAAAAAATATTTAGAAGAACAAAATCACTAAAATATTAAAATATGAGAACATGACACTTATTGCTAAACATCTTTGTTTTTTCTTCGATCATTATTGTAGATGGAATAAGAAAGAAAGTATGATAAAATGTATGGGTATTGCCAAAGCAAAAGTAGCAATATGGTATAGAAATAAATTGAATTAAGAGCAGAACTTTGACTATTGCTCATCCTGCAATAAGAATTGAGTAATTTGATATGTAGTATGTATGCCGGTAGGGCTATCCCAATAAAACAATTGTCAATTGTTTAAAAATTATATACAATATTAGTTGCCAAATAGATTACTTATATGATTGCATTTTAAACACTCAAATTAAAACGTTACGGACACACGTTTTATACGGAAGAATATTTTAATTAAATGAATATAAAACATCAAAAAAACATCTTTTTACAATTCTATTTAAATAGATATTATTTTGTTTAAAACCGCAGATAAAACTGTTTATGTACAACCTGCGGTTTAAATCTCCGGACAAATGCACAATTCCACAAACAACCGGCACAGACCAAAACTGCTACACTCTTCAAATGCATTATATAAAACCGTTGTAAAAACCAAAGACATGCACATACAATTCTACTTAAATAGATATTACCGCGGATAAATCTGTTAATGTACGACAACTTACGGTTTAAAACTGCAGTGCAAGTCTCCGGACAAATCTGTGCCGGTGATGCATAATTCCATAGACAAATATTTACATAAACTATTTTTAATAAAAACTAACACAGAAATTAATATGATATAACAGAATGAATAATTTATATTTGTATGCATAAAATGTATAGCCGACTTTTATTGCATACAACTATAATACGAGACAATTACTAAATTTCTATTACGTTTATTCTTTCTAATGCGTTACTAGTTTTGACTCTACTACCATCTACAGACATTACATAATAAAATAAAAATAAATAAAAATATCAGGCTCTAGTCAAAACTAGCAACGTATTCGAAAGAATATGAAACATAATCAAAAACTTAGAAACTGTTTCAAATGCAATATCAAAAAAAATATCACATAGTAATAGTCAACATCAAGTAATAAAATAAATTTAACTCTCTCTCTAACTAGTTAGATAAAAGCATACACTGTTGCATGCCCTTAAACACTATTGTATATGTCTCACACCATGAGTAAAGAGATATTTACATATTACAATTAATTATTTGACTTGCAAAGAATTTAGTTTGCAATAAGATAATAAAACTGCTTTATAAATGTTAAAGACCAAATATGTACACTGTATAGTTTTTGCATATCTTATTAGTTAATTCATGAGAAATTATTATAAGTTGATAATTTAATTTTATACAAAATAAATTAAAAATTTAGTTTAAATCAAGATACTACTTGTTAGTCAAGTTTTAATCGCTACTCAGTTTTCAAATAATAAACATAAAAGTAATAATATAATATAAAACCCCTTCCCGAAATTTTTCTAGATACGGCCCTGGCATACAAGCAAAACAGTTGTTATAGGCGAGAAATGAATTACCGCTCACGCGATCAATGCGCGCGCATATCCCGAGACAAATGATTTAAGATTGCTCTGATCAACCGACAAAATTGAATTAAAAATGACTGTACACAGAAATAACGTCGTTAATTAATAAAATGTTTTACTTACAAGTATAGAATGATGCACACCGAGAAAGCTGCATACGTGTAGGCAAACATATTTCTACTTAAATATGGAATTTTGCTCAATAATGAAATGATCGAATAAGTGCTGTATGTCAAGATGGCGTGAATAAAAAGTTGATCCATATTAGTCATATAAAGGAACGACATTCCTAACCAAACGGACACCATATGAAATGTTAATTCATCTTTCATCATACCTAAAAAATATAACAATTAATAATTACTATACATTAATCACAAACTATTTCAACTTACGAGTCAAAATTCCAAATACGAAGCAGCTTATAACCCTCGGATATAACAATTCAATTGCCTGTTTGAAAACGGGCGGGTAGCAATATGCCAAATAATACCGCTGAGGTGCTTCGGTTCCCGAATCGGGCCATGTATCGTAGCTAATAAAACATTCAATTAATTACAGTTATTAAAATTAATTCTTAACTTACTAATTACTATCCATTGTGTATCCAAGTGTCAACGTCCGCACTCAACAAGTAGCTGACACGAAATGGCGGCACAAAGGAAATCAATCAAAATGGTCAAACTAAAAAACAAATTCACCAATGACTAACATATTACAATATAAAACCAATCTTGTATTGTGTTGATGATTAAATAAATATTATTTAAATCATTAACACAAACCTATTGATATTATAATTATTATATTAAGAAAATTAGGTTAGAGTTGGCGCCAATTTAGTGGGCTATGTAATGCCTTACGGCAAGCAAAACTCGCACCAGTCGCCAACTTGTAAAAAGATATAATTTGTTTGAAATAACTTACCGATATTTAATATGATACAATAATTAAAAACTACTGCAATTAAATAGCGTTGGAATGTTGATGCACAAGCACAAGCTACAAGCTCACAAAGTAATCTCTAAACACTGATGTCTGATGTTTCTCTTTCTCATGTTTCTGAGTTAAAACAAAAGTCCATAGATCAACTTCCGGTCAAGTTGATTATAGAAAGAAGAAGGGATGCGCGGGCGGGAAATTTAATTTAAACGACATCGTCTTTTTATTTATTTATTTATTTACTATTTTTTTAACTAAAAATTATTATCAAATTTGAACATTATATTGTTATTAAACTGAAACAAATACAACAGACTAAATGCAATTAATGAGTTGAAAGAAGTTAATTTTACAGACAAAACTAATAAATAATGTTAAATATACAATTTCAGATTTATTAAAAAATAAAACGTATTAAGACTACAGTGGATGGTAGCTTTAACATAAAACCGACAATCACCACCTACTCAAAAATTTAGTGTTATTTTGGTGTTATACATTTGCTCAGAGTATTTAATGCAGTCTGTACCGCAGATCATACAATAGGAGATAAGTTTTTGAAAACTTGATTTTTATCATTTTCATAGATCTTTCAGCAAAGAATTAGAAGACTAAGAAGTTTTAAAATATTTTAAGAAAAAAATAAGTCAAAAACTATTATAAGCAAATTAAAAATTCTTAGAAAACTATGCTTACTTTAGAAAGCATTCGTTACTTTTAACCATTTTTAAAAAAACAATATTTTAACCACTCTTAGAGAATTTTAAAGGACTTGAAAAAACATTAATATTTTGCGAAAAGCACAGAATAATTTAAGACAGCTTGAGCAGCCTATGGAAGACTTTGAAAAGCTGGTATAGACCATAAAGTCTTTAAAATCCAAAACTACTTTTACAAAATTTATTAAACAGCCCAAAAAAACATATTTTATAAATAAAGACATTTTGAACACTACAGTTGAGCAGTTTTACACAACTTTAAAACTTTATTGAAAACCTTTAAAAGTAGAAGGTGCCACTAAAAATATTCCAAAGAATCTTACTTTATAATGCTTGAGTACACTAAAAAGTACAACAATATTTAACAGTAACAAGACTTTAAAAAATACTATAAGCTATTAAAAATGATTTTTCAAGAATCTTAAGACTTAGTTGTCAAAAAAGTCCTTAACAGTTCTAAAAAAACTAGATAAAATTTGAGAAGATTTTGGTAGTTTTTACAGTGGCGTAGCTAGATTTTTGGGCCCCAACGCATAATATTGAGAAGGGCTCTCTCAAAGACGGACTTTTTTTTTATTTTACTTTGTAACCCCTTTTCCCAGTATTTAAAATAAATGTTGTGGGTGGAGGAGAAAAATCTATAGCCTTTCCGCATTACAGACCCTTGCTTACAGGTAGCTACGCTACTGTTCAAAGTTGTTTATAATGTATTTTATCATACTGTACCTAAAACTCATCATTAATCTACTAAAGCTATTAACGTTCCATTAAGATATGAGCTGCATTCAAGAATTCCAAAGTGCATCTGAACTATTTTCAACTTTGCTTCAGCTGTTAAGAGTTGCACGTAAACTGTTTCAAACTGTTCCCATTAACATTGATTTATTTTAAATAAAATTTAAGTTTATGAAGTGTCAACAACATAGCTAAAAATCATTGAAAACATTCGTAAACTGTCATAAAATACCAAAAACGTTGTTATAAAGTGTCAACAACATTCTCAAACTACAATAGTTGCCACAACATTAGCAAACTGTCGTAAAGTATTAACAATACTACTACACCGTTATAAAATGCCAACAACATTGCTGTAAACGATCAAAATCTATCGTACAGTGTTATAAAGTGTCAACAACATTTCTAAACTATTATCATTGCTACAACATTAGCACAATGTTATAAAATGTTAACAACACTACCACATCAAAATACACTACTAAATTATCATCAAAAGCATCGTCATAAAGTGTCAAAACAGTTGTTATAAATTGTCAACAATATATCTAACACCACAACCACAACATTGAGACACTGTCATTAAGTATTAACAATACTACTGTTATAAAATGTCAACAACATTGCTAACAATTATCGATAACAAGCCTACACTGTCAAAAACGTTGTTATAAAGTGTGAACAACATTTATCAAGTATTAACAACAACATCAAAAACTATCCTACACAGTCATAAAGTGACTGATTTCAATTTAGTACTTCAGCAATCGTTGTTAATAAAACACCATTCTGTTAAAATAGGATTTGTGTTTTGTAATGCACATTAATTAGTTCTTCTACATTTACCATTTAAGCATTACCTAACAATTTGAGATTTTGTAAGGTAATTTTTTGCACTCCCTTAGTTATTCTGAGGTTCGTAATGACGTTATCAATGCAACATCAATAAGAATGATTGTATCTAAATGCACTTCGTTTCAGGTGTTGCAATCATGCTTATTTGCATGTTGAAAAGCTGCTATTGTTTGCTATTCCTTTGTGTTAATCTCCATTCATATTTAAATTATCGTCTGCAACATTTGTATATGAAAACAATTTTTAACGTCAACCTTCATATTTTAATTTAGATTTAGATCATATATCTGTCATGTTTGTGTTATTTAATATTAAGGTGTTGCCTCTTTATTGATAATATTAACAATTAATTCCTTAAAATCTCGGCTCTTAAAGACATTCCGACCGTTATGTTTGCAAATAGCATTAATATACATTCAAAAGTACCTATAAACGCATTTATTTTTTATACATTTGAATATTTTTTCGGCCATTTTCAATTATAATTTGACTAATATACATTGACGAAATATAGTTTGATCCTTTCTGAATGTACTAGTAAAAAAGTAAATCAATTATAAAATTATATGTAGAAATAAGAATGACGTCAAAGTTACTGTTTTCGTTATTGTACTGGAAATCGAGGTAGAGGTCGGAATGTTCTTAAGAAACATTAAACCCACAATTTGTTACTTCATAATTTATATATATTTGTATTTAGTTAATTAATTATATAATATAATCCTGTTACTTATATATTTTTTATTGATGGATTAATAAACTTTGTTATAAGATTGTAAAATTGAGCTTAATATTTAGCTAAATTATAAAAACTTAATCCATTCGAATACCCCCTGGCTACTTTTTACATCCAACCTTTATCAAACGGCTGCGAAAACCAAGAACGTTGTCGTTGATTTTACTAGCCTCATCACACCACAATCTGATGTAAAAAATAGCGAAAAGCGTACGCCGCTTCTTTTCATTCATGATAAAAAAGATTTTGAATATACTTAGAAAACCTTAAACTCCAATGCACGATCAAGAATTAGACATATACACAGGGTACCCAACAAATAAGAGAATCTCTGCAACGCATTGACACTGCCTGAATTCTTGAATCGGTTCGGCCATCTAGAGTGAGACATTTCATTAGTCATTTTAAACCCAAATCTGCTCTAGGTGTGGGACCTAGAGCAGCTTAAATGCTCTCAATTTTTTCACAAAGCTGCAATGTTTCTCACAAACGTTACAAATGTATTGCTAAGAACAGCACATTTTCTAAGAAGAGATTTAATGTCATTCCTATCCCAAGAGTTGAGAAAAATAAACACTTTCCACAAAATTGCTGCCTGATTAGTCTTCTATCAAGTTGAAGTAAAGTGGCTAAAACTGTGATCTTGGATAGAACTGGAAATTATACGGCGGCTAAAAATGTGTTTCCATATTATCAACATGGCTTCAGACATGGTTCTCCACAACCCAATAATTATCCAAAGTTACTGATCAAATCAAGACTAGTTTTCGTTGAAAACAGGCCACTGATGTCATGTTCTTCGATGTTAAAAAGACTTTCAATAAGATCAGGCACCAAGACCTACTCCTAAAACTTGAAACTTGGCTGGAGTACTGGAGCGTAAAAACCAACCCTGAGAAAAGCAAAGCTATATATTTCTCCAGAAATTATTTGCCAACTACTTAACTTCGTTCCGATTCCATGGATAGGTACAGCCAAGTATCTAGGAATCAAATTAGATAACAGGTCTAACTTTCAGACTGCACATAACAATCATAGTTGGAAAAACCAAGATGGCAAGCAATCATCAGACTCCGCTACTACGCAAGGATAACACCACTAGTACGAGCTACAAGTTACTGATACAAAAGGTATTATAGCTTGAGGTATGGCAACATCTTGATATTTTAACATAATTTTGAGAAAGATTTTCGAAGCACCTTGCTACATTCGTAAAACCCAACTGAGAGCTGATGCGGGGCTCGACTTCATTGATCTCAAATAGTAACTCAGATCTTGAGTTATCTTGTCTCGCCGAACAAGACAGATTCCTAAATACAAGCAATCGATGGGCATGCTCCCTGCCACTACAAGACTGGCGCAAAAATGCGCACTTTTATTATCTTATAAGGCACAGTCAGATAGGAAGGTTGTACACATAAATGTATGACTGAGTCCTTTGCTTGATAGATTTGTCAGCTTAAGCAACTTTTTAAATTGCTCTTTGTATGTATTTAAACTGTTTTTGAAGTAATTAATAAATATGATTATTGCTTTAAATTTATTTATTCAAAGAAGCCGGTACAAACGTTCTCTCTAACTACCAAAAAAGCAACTACTACATTTTCTTTCTAGGATGTCCAGATTATCATTTATTTTCTAAACTTTCTTCATCTTTTGTAAGTTGTTATATCATATCAACTGTTTTGTTCTAATATAGTCCATTGTTGTGAAGAGTATCGTATTTCTGTTTTTATATGTCATTGAATGGTGTGATAGCTCAATGGTAGAGCACTTGCATATCATGCGAGCAGTCCGGGGTTCGATCCCCGAAATATGACTGAAATGATAACTTGCTCTTTATCCACCAGCGTGGTTCGGAAGTCACGTTTTAAGCTGTTGGTCCCATCAAACCACTTTAAACAAGTCGTAGACTTACTGTGGCGATGTAAAATAGCCGTAAAAAGCATAAATAAATAAAAAATCATTGCACTTTAAAATGGCGTCCAAGAATTCATAATTACATATTTTCCATGCCATTTGATCAGATATTACCTAAAATGACTACTAAAGTTCTAAGAAAATTTTAAAGATCTGGTGTTCTATGATAAAAAATAAATTGAAAAATGCTGGTCTAGTGTTTTTAAAGCTTTAATTTAAATTATAACTCATTTACATGTTTAAACCAATCATTGGTTGTAAAGTGTACATTTATTAAAAAAATGAGGAGGTGGGTGTTTTTCAAAATTATAATAAATTTGATTCTAATATTTTTTGCAATAAAATAAATAAAGTCAATAAAAAAATTAGGGATTTTACCATTATTTAACAAGTTTTGATTTAAAAAAACTCATTAATTAAATATTTTAAGAGTGTGAATTAATAAACCTGCAAAGAGACGATATCAATCAATAAAACCAAACTGTTACTATACATAACTTTTTTATTATCAACAATGTATTTGAAACAGTCTCTACCTTCCCCACCGCAAGGTGAAATATACATGAAATAGATGTAGAAAAACCAAATTGTATTGATAATATATACACATTAATAAGTTTATTTAGTATAGAGCATGCAAATCTATAAAAACATCAATTTTGAAAACTAATTTAAACGCCTCTGATCTAGACAGCCAACTTACACATTAGCAGCGTTATGCATAGTTGTTTGGTTAGTATGCTACTAATACGTTACTAACTAGTAGCTACTTACACCATACTAAATGTGGCATATGCATAGTTGATTTTTAGTATAATTTAGTTAGTAGCTACTAACTATAAAATTATGCTTTGGCAACACAGTATAATGTGACATGAAGTTTGTTTCATGTTCCACTTTTGCGCGGTAAAAACAAATAATAAAAAGGTTTTGCACAAAAATAAAGATTCAATAATTATTGTAGAACTTGAAAATAAAAACCTAATTAACAAAATTGATTAAAAAAAAATTATGCAAATGTAAAAATAATTTTTTATTTTGTTTTAAAATATAATTTATTGATATCTAAAATAAATTATGCATTTATTGCAATTGAAGAGCTTGAAAAAATAAAAGTACACAATTAATTACTTTTGAGTTATAATCGTTTTAAAATATTAAAATTAATAAACAACTACATATTATGTATAGTAAGTTTTAGAGTCAAAATGCACAGGATCAGATGTGTTTGCTGCTGCCATATTAATTTTTATAACTCAATTTTGAATGTGCTGCCATCTTACAGAAAAACAATAAACTAATTTAATTATTAAAATAAATAACATTAATTTATTTCATTAATTATACTTGACGCAACCACTACATTTTGATGCTAATATTTAAATATTACCATACATTGCAATAAATAAAGCAATATGTCATTAAATGGTGATAAATATCTCAATATTTACAACTGACAGTTGTAGGTTATATTTACAATGTATTTGATCACATGCAAAACAAGACAATCTGGCTACTAACGTTTTAGCCAACAACTAAACTTAGTATCGTTTTAAATATTACTATGCATACGATCAACAGTAATATTCAGCTAATAGCACCTTACTAGCTACTAAATACGACTATGCATAAGGGTGTAGGTGTTTGTAATATATCCTAATGAGAGTGGGTTTATGGTAATTTGCACTGGCTGATTATAAGGCCATGATTTTACGTACCTTTCGGTTCTGATTCTTGGTGTTATTAGTGTTGCTTCTTTAGTACGTATTTACGTCCTGAGAAAAGTTTAAGATTCATTGTAAGATTCGTCTTGTAGAGTTGGTGTTTTAATTATCTTGTAGAGTGCCTTCGTTGGATTATTTTGGAAGACTAATCGATATTGTACGTTTGATTCTTCCAATGTCGGATTGATAGTATGTTGGTTAGTGGGCTAAATGGTTAGTTGATTGATTGAAGAATAAAGCTCAATAAAGATCTCAAATTTTTATTGAGTAACAGATATTTTTTCAAGATGTTACAGATTTTAACATAAAACTATCAAGACAATCGCTATACTTGTACAGTCTTTTGAAAAGTATGAGAAATAGACCAAAAATTTGTCAGAGATGGAGAAAAAACAACACTTTAGTTCTTGTTCACATTTAGTAAGTAGTGATTTTAAAAAGCCATTAAATGTTGATATGTCAAAATTGATGATTAACATAAATGAGTGGATTGATAGTTGCCAAGTAAAAAGATTGATACACTTCAAATTTACTGCTTAGTTCAAATTTAGAGACATTTTAAAAGTAGTTAGTTGCTGATTAACTTGGTGTTAGTGATAAGCGGTTTTAAAAAAGATTGACAAACAAAATGTTTAGTATTTTAGCCTAAAAAACACTATTAAAATTGTTAAATTTCTTATACAATGTCTATTTTATATGGCAGTTTTATGAAGATTCTGACACAACTTTATAATAACAAGAAGATCACGTTGATATTTAAATCTTAAAACTGTGACAGATTAACTAAAATTATATATCTAATTTAATGTTATTGTTTCCCACTTCTAAGTAGTAACTGTTTATAAGCATATATCAAAATTAGTACAATATGAAATGTTTATCTAATTGTATGCATTTATAAATTAACTATAATCTAATAAGCGTCACAATTAAATCTAAACCCCTGTTCCAAAATTTGGACAAAATTAGGTGGAAGTACTTATACTCTTTGCTCTCAAAATGCAAGCAAAAAGCAATTTTAAAAATGGTAGACAAAGTAATCAAAAACTTCCAAAAAAAGTATGTGATGAAACAGATGCCACACATGAAGACACAACTATGATGATTAAGACTAAAACTATGAAAATTATTTTAAAAAACACAGAATAGGTTGATATCAGGAAAGAAAGGCAATAGTTATGGTCGTTGTGAGAAGAAACAAAACTGTACAGCTGAGACAAATACAAGGTATATAACAATAAAAACCCAAAACAGTATTAAATACCTTAGAATAAGAATAAAAAGAAACTAAAACTGAGTGTTCATACAATAGAAATAAAACGAAAGCAGAAAAATTAGCTATGGTCCTGGCTGACACAAATTATATAAAATGTTGAGAGAGGCCCAGCCAATTTAGTAGCTTTTCCAAGGACTCAATGCAAGGCAAGTCAATCCCCATACCCATGTTAGTCCACGAGTGGGCAAACAAAAACGAAAAACCTCTGAAAGAATAATGGAATACCCACAAACCAAAAACTAAGCACAAATAGGCAAAAAAATGTCAGATCAAGAAAGACGTCGCTAGGTAGACGGAGACTCATTCTTTTCTATCATCCTATCTATATCTTGTTCAAAAGCGGTTCAGCTCATACACCGTACCGGAAAACGCTTAAAACCAAACAATGTAATATATCTGTGTCAAATTTACGGAATCAAAATTTGGAGTAAATTTTACAGAAAATTGTAAAATACCAAACATTCCCAAATTAAAAAAAAACAATTTCATAAAATTGCACTTTCTTCTGATAAAAAAACCACGTAGCCTCCGTACTTGGCAGACCATCTACCAATGTTGTTAGCTTGCCGCAGCAAAAACCGTTAAGCAATACAAAGACTATAAAAGTATTTAAAAAAATTCATCAAATACATGCTAAAATTCAGGTTTTTAACGTATAAAAAAGTTTTTAAAGAGCAACAAACAAATTGCATAAAAAGATGATTGCCCTTTGCTTTACATATCTAATCATTGGAGTTTGAATTTTTGATAGTTACACTTTCTTCTGCAATTATTGGAGAAGATTTTTAGACCCACCATTGAGCAATTTTTAATTTTATAAAACAACATCATCTTTTATTGTTGCAACACGAAACACTGTTCATAGATTGCCCCTACATACTAACTATTTTTTTTTTCAGTTACAAAGGCCAATATTTTAGTGCTTACGCTTGTGTTACTACCTCACAAAGCTTTTGAATATGTACCTAAAACAAATATATACTATAGCACCCGTTAATTGAGAGAATGGAAGCGCTGTAGATACTAACAAGGCCTAGTATCTAGTCCACCCACACTCTCATATTAAACGTAATTATGGTTAAATGGACACTAATCATATATTAGACTAATTTCCTGAATTAATAAATGCCATAACTTCTTAAAAATTCTCTGCCGGAGCCGAGGTTCGAACCTGCGACAAATTATGCGCCGAGATTCTAGTTAAGCAAGCCACTCTCCGGTTCATCATCATTCTAAACTTTCACGTTCAAATGAATATATTATGCCTCATAAAATATATGTACGTCGTTCTTGATATTACTGCTTAATACTGGTAATACTGGCAGGTACCAATTAAAAAACATCGAAAGTTTACTGGTTTTAGAGACGGAACCCGTATATACCAATATAACGTATTTTGCCGCAGGAGAATTAAATCTAGCATTCAAAGCCAAGATTCTGGCTTCTATTAAACAAATACAGCTTTTGAGAAGTAGTGTAGTGTACTTCCGTACTCAAACTCCCGTTTATCGGATCCAAAATACCTTATTCCTATCTATTCTAAACGCAGCTAAATCTAGCTTTCAAGGACTGGTGATTTCGCGTACCCAAACTTCCTGCCCCAAGATCATAATACTTTGTCTTTTATAAAACTTACTCTTACTAATCTACCGAGCAAACCGCACACAAGATCAAACATGTCTAATGATAGAATTAAATTGGCAGAACAAGGCCTAGTCTGTATTGATTTAATTTATGGTTTAAAACCATTCATTGTGACAGTCTAATACAATCTAAAAAAGATAAGATTGACAAGAACATACCCAACCAAATTTCTCAGCTTTTCATAAACAACAAAAATTTCTATAAAACAATAAATTAATTGCAAGGTAATTGCAAAATATTCTTCGAAATGATCTTTATGTTCACAGACTGCTTAAATTTAGTACTCTTGTGAATACACAAATATTTTGACTATGTATTTGGAACTACTACGGCATCCCTTACGCAGTTCTTGTGTAAAGAGATTATTATTATTATTATTGCATACTTTATTTGTCATTAAAATGTACAAAAAGGCGAAGTTAAACTATAAAGCTGTTCTTCCACTTAACCCTATATTTTTACAAAAAATGTATAATATAATAATTTAATACCGCGTATTGTGAGAGATGGGTATGAGAACAACGGCGTTACGCTCCTCGGCAGAAATTTCCATTTAATGCATCATATGCCAGTGACATCGGGTTGTGGGTAGTGCTTCACCAGACAGTTGATGAATAGCTTAATTTTGTAGCAAATTACTAGATAGAAACACACGATACTACATTCCAGAGAAAAAACTGTTTGCGATAGAATGCGCGTTATAACGTTGGCGACTTTATTTACTATGACGCAAATTTGTTTTGACCGACCATAGGACCTTAATGTACCTAAACAGTTCCAAACTATTGTCGCTACAAGTATCTCGCTAGGTGATTTGTTTGTTTGTCAAATCACGCACAACTTCTCCATGCTACAATAGAACCCCATAAATTGCTGTCCGATCAAATGATTTGGTTGCGGTAGGTTTGTACAAGCCTTTGCCTACGTCTATAAGTTGCGTAATTTATCTGTAGCTTTAAACGTATTCAGAGGTGACAACACTTTAAAAAAGCGCACCATAGCATTTTACAAAAAACTACTTTAACAATGTTAGAGTTCCTTGTCGACTGCTTACTGACCACGTACAGAAGCAATTTTCTCAAAGAGATTTCTATTACTCTCTTTTTATCATCTGTACAACATGAGCAAGGAAATCTGGATAAGCGTGTCATGCGAGAACTAGGTTGATTACTCCTTACTTATTGTTCCACAAAACATAATAAGTAGTCAGCAAAAAAATATCCCATACTTTACCAAGCTCTTTAATAGCGCATAATGTTCATAAATCTACAGATTTCGAGTTGTCGGTTAAATTTTCCAGAGCAAACAATTTTAGATTTGCTTCCTCTCTAGCTTTTTTATGCGCATATAAAACTATACTATGCTCAGCAGTAAGTGCATATCATGCTTGAACTGCACAATGTTCAAAAAGATGTGTCTCTATTTGCATCAACATATGTTGTTTTGGTATGACTGTGATTAATTAAAAAAATATTTATTTGCATGGTAACTAAATGGATTACAAAAGTTCTGTTACCTAGCCCCTAAAATCATCACAATTAACCCTACGGACTTTTATGTAATTGTATTCAAAATGCCATTAATAATGCTGTTACAAACACACAACGCAAAAAAAAACGCTTGTCCGTTGTTGTCATGCTTGCTATCGTAGCAAAGAAAGAACTTTAAACAATTACTTAAATTTTATTTCAACATTGCTTTAAGTCTAAGACATATGCACTAATGTTTCAGGGTATGCACCCTTCATCAGTGTGCCTAGTATCTCACTGTTTAAAAAAACAATTCACATAAAATAATAATTACTGTTATACCTTTTATGTATAAATATATTTAAATTTAAATGATACATTTGTTTCGGTGATCCGACTTAAATAAAACGCAAAAACTGTACTACATGCTTCTTACACACATACAGTTCAACTCGTGATAGAGGGCGTTACTACCTCTCATATATATTTATACATAAAAAGTATAATAGTAATTATATAGTGTATAGTGTATCAAGGACCAAAAATAAGCTTTAGCAGTACGGAGAAGCAAATTGTAGACGCTGAACACTGTTATAGTTACATTAAATAATAGAATTAAAATTAATTTTCACTTACCTTTTAGAATACGACCCAATGATATTTGTGATATTCATAATAGATTTGGTGCTAATGCCGGTGGTACACATAACAAAGAGAATCATAATAAAGCATAAAGAAAAGCAAATAATAATGTTGTCAATTTATTTCATATAAAATAAGTTTAACAACAAAAAAGCAAACATAATGATAGTTATTTAAGTTATGTAGTAAAATTAACTTTTAAACTAAAACCAATTTATAAATTACTATAATTAAAATAACATGGTGGCCATAAATCTGTAAGCGAGCCCATTTCACAACGCTACTCTCGTATGAGGCTTCCAAAAATCTATGACCAACCATTAACAACAACAAAAAACAGCAAACATAATGGTTAGTTACATTATTTAAGTTAGTTAGTAAAATCAACTTTTATAATAAAAACCATTTAGAAATTACTATCATTAAAATAAAAAAATCTCGGCGCTACTCTCGCATGGGCTTTCAAAAATCATCCATGGCCATCCATCAACAAAACAAAATCAAACAGAATGGTTAGTTACATTATTATTTAAGTTATGTAGTGAAATCTACTTTTATAATATAATAAAAACCATTTAGAAATTACTATAATGAAAATTCCAAATATTCATGGCCATCATCCATAACAACAAAAAAAAAGCAAACATAATGGTAGTTACATTGTTACTTAAGTTATGTAGTGAAATCAACTTTTAAACTAAAAACAATTTAGAAATTACTATAATTAAAATAGCATGGTGCCCATAAAACTGTAAGTGGGACCATTTCTGGGCGCTACTCTCATAAGCGCTTTTGGATTCTAAAAATCCATGGTCATCCATCAACAAGCACAAATATGTAGAAAAACATATGGCCAGTATGGAGAACATCAAGTTTACAAATCCAATTAAAATCCATTTGTCTTTACGAACGTGGCGACATTTTCCACATGGGTATGTTCCAACACATATAGAAAAGTAGTTACAACAATCTTCGCGGAATGCATACACTATATTGGTAAAAGTGTATATTGTTCCTACAAAAATAACTACTTCCATGTTTGGTGTGTTTATAAAGACAACAATTGTGTACATAGTGATAAATAATATGATATCCTGGTATTTCATAATCCCCTTATTGAAGTCTGAAAAACAATCATATTATTAGTTATAATTTCTTTTTTTTTTTTTTATTCAGAGGAAATCTAAAAAATCGATATAGTTTAAATCTTCTTAAGTTCATAGGAACTTTTGGTATTTCATTTGTCCTTGATCAGAATTTTTCAACACATGAAATCTACGTCGATTCCAATTTTGTGTAAAGTTGCAATGCTATCTAATAAATCTATTAAAATAAAATGATGATAACTTACATTGAGCAGCAAATCTGAATGTTGCTAGATCCAATCCAAGAAGAGTTGAAGCAAGGCATCTGGGAAATTCCGCATTGAACGGCCTACATATAGCATAGCTCCAATAACCTTTGCTTGCTTTCCTATGCGAATTAAAACCAGCAATCATTAAATTGGCTCCAACTGCATATGCTTTAGCATAGATGTTAAATCGAAATCCAAGTGCTTTTCGGAAAGCCATAATGAATCTAAAAAAAAATGTATATTAATTATAGACAAAATATACTGAGGCCTAGTATAGAAAAGTAAGAATAAGAAGCTATAGATACGCCAATCGTTCAAAACATAAAATATATTGTAAAATGTCTTACTTGTTCGAGCCAATTTGAACCAAATCAGGACCAACGCAATTTCCAATCATGTAAAAAACAAAAGAACTCACGGAATAAACGCAAATCTTAAACAGACGTGTGAAATTCCATTTCTAAAAAAAACAAATTTACAGTGTATCATGTATCGAAATAACAAATTGAAATAGTTACATTCTCTGCTTTGTTTATCAAAAATTTTCGGTAGTCCTTTAATGTTATGAATGGCCCATATATGGTAGCTGGACAGAACATATATCCGGAAAATGTTATCACACTCGGCATTATATTCGAAACTGGTCGATGAGTATCAGCAATTAACGAATAGATTTTCATCATTGCTGAAATGGTGATGGCGCGATGATTTACCCAGTCAAATGATTTATAATTGCCATTGATTTCACTAAAATATAATATAATAAAATTAGAATAAACATGTAAAGAAATAGCGGTTCAAATAAAACCAGGTTTTTGATCAGTGATCTACTCGTCTAGAACTTGTTTTATTAAAAATATTGTTGATGTCTACTTATTTTCAAACTTCTGTAACTTAGGTAACGCTGATTACAACATTCTAAGAATAATAAATGTAGTAAAATAGCCACCTAGTATTGGTGAAGAGAGGTGATGTAATCGTAAAGCTTCTGCTAAATTTTAGAGTTTCAAACATGAATACTTATTTTTTACTTTTGTTGTTTGGGAAAATATTTGCAAGGTGTTATAATGCGTCGTTGCTAAAAAACACTGCAATCCAACATCATAAAATGTCTTTGGAACCTGGCCATGCTGAATTTTTTGTGAGCAATCTTATCTCTTTTGCCCCAATGTGCACATTACAAGCATTTTATTACCATGTTGCAAAAAATATAATATATGTATACAAAAATGATGAACCCATGAAACAGTATAATAATATAAATATTCTTACTAAAAATTGCTAAGCATTTTGCGGAATTTATCCAATCCCAAAGTAAAATGACGCCCCCAAGATGAGATCATAATGACAAAACCATACGATCAGGCTTGCAGAAACACAAGTCGACCGTAAAAAGATTTTGCATCAGCAGATCCAAATCGCAAGAAAACGAAAAAGAAAGTAGAGTCAAAAGAAGAATAGAAAACTGGACCAAAACCCAAAGAATTAGTCATCGCCAAACGGAAACCGTCCATCGGAATGGCTGGTGCCACTCATCACAACACATTATTGTTAACCAGAAAAACTGACCAAATCAAGCCCGAGACTTCTGGTGTAACAGTCTACACCATCTAAGTAGTGGCAGACACCACGGAAGGAGGCAAATTCAGCAGTACCTCAAGGTCCGTCAGCGGCACGGACATTGTTACCAAAAGCAGACCACAGAGGGTTATGTATCCAGTGTGTGAAGAAAGTGTTATTCAGTAGGGCCAGTAGTTGTCCGCGTGCCGACTTCCACGTACTTCAACACTAAACAAGAAAATAGTAAACATAGTAGAAAGAGGAGAAATAGGGTTGTGTACCCGGTGTGTGTGGAAAAGAAAACTTGTCTACAGTAATCTGAGCATATCTAAACAATCTAAAATATGTGTTAAAAGTCATCCAAACTAATCACTCGAACCAGTTTTCAAAATTTTTAACTAAACCAAATATATTCAAGTTGTTATAAGGTGATTTAAAATGAACAAAATTGTTCTAAACTGAGTAATTTGAACTAATCCACTGTAATTCGAACAGTTCCATACTGTTTTAAATTGTACTCAAAATTTTAAGTAATTCACACTGACCCAAAAGGATTTAAAATGCCCCAAAATACTTTAAACTTATTGATTCAAAATTATCTGAACCTGTCCAAAATGTTCTGTTTCAAGTTGCTAAAGTAAACCAAAGCAATCCAAACTAATAAAAAAATCAAATTCAAAACATTTTAAAATAAACTCAAACTGAGTGATCCAAACTGATCTAAGTAATCCAAACAGATCTAAACCAATGTGCTGAAGTAAACAAAGTGATAAAAAAAAAATGTAAACCCTAAAAAATAATCCAAAGTAACTAAACCAAACTATTCTAACGTAATTCAAACAGATACAAATAGTATGAACTAATCCAAACTGATAATAAGGTGATCCAAAATGATTTATAAAATAATAAAAAATCAAAGAAATGTGACCAAAAGTGATCCAAAAAATATTTAGAAGAACAAAATCACTAAAATATTAAAATATGAGAACATGACACTTATTGCTAAACATCTTTGTTTTTTCTTCGATCATTATTGTAGATGGAATAAGAAAGAAAGTATGATAAAATGTATGGGTATTGCCAAAGCAAAAGTAGCAATATGGTATAGAAATAAATTGAATTAAGAGCAGAACTTTGACTATTGCTCATCCTGCAATAAGAATTGCGTAATTTGATATGTAGTATGTATGCCGGTAGGGCTATCCCAATAAAACAATTGTCAATTGTTTAAAAATTATATACAATATTAGTTGCCAAATAGATTACTTATATGATTGCATTTTAAACACTCAAATTAAAACGTTACGGACACACGTTTTATACGGAAGAATATTTTAATTAAATGAATATAAAACATCAAAAAAACATCTTTTTACAATTCTATTTAAATAGATATTATTTCGTTTAAAACCGCAGATAAAACTGTTTATGTACAACCTGCGGTTTAAATCTCCGGACAAATGCACAATTCCACAAACAACCGGCACAGACCAAAACTGCTACACTCTTCAAATGCATTATATAAAACCGTTGTAAAAACCAAAGACATGCACATACAATTCTACTTAAATAGATATTACCGCGGATAAATCTGTTCATGTACGACAACTTACGGTATAAAACTGCAGTGCAAGTCTCCGGACAAATCTGTGCCGGTGATGCATAATTCCATAGACAAATATTTACATAAACTATTTTTAATAAAAACTAACACAGAAATTAATATGATATAACAGAATGAATAATTTATATTTGTATGCATAAAATGTATAGCTGACTTTTATTGCATACAACTATAATACGAGACAATTACTAAATTTCTATTACGTTTATTCTTCCTAATGCGTTACTAGTTTTGACTCTACTACCATCTACAGACATTACATAATAAAATAAAAATAAATAAAAATATCAGGCTCTAGTCAAAACTAGCAACGTATTCGAAAGAATATGAAACATAATCAAAAACTTAGAAACTGTTTCAAATGCAATATCAAAAAAAATATCACATAGTAATAGTCAACATCAAGCACAGTCACTTTGAATTTAATAAATAAATTTAACTCTCTCTCTAACTAGTTAGATAAAAGCATACACTGTTGCATGCCCTTAAACACTATTGTATATGTCTCACACCATGAGTAAAGAGATATTTACATATTACAATTAATTATTTGACTTGCAAAGAATTTAGTTTGCAATAAGATAATAAAACTGCTTTATAAATGTTAAAGACCAAATATGTACACTGTATAGTTTTTGCATATCTTATTAGTTAATTCATGAGAAATTATTATAAGTTGATAATTTAATTTTATACAAAATAAATTAAAAATTTAGTTTAAATCAAGATACAACTTGTTAGTCAAGTTTTAATCGCTACTCAGTTTTCAAATAATAAACATAAAAGTAATAATATAATATAAAACCCCTTCCCGAAATTTTTCTAGATACGGCCCTGGCATACAAGCAAAACAGTTGTTATAGGCGAGAAATGAATTACCGCTCACGCGATCAATGCGCGCGCATATCCCGAGACAAATGATTTAAGATTGCTCTGATCAACCGACAAAATTGAATTAAAAATGACTGTACACAGAAATAACGTCGTTAATTAATAAAATGTTTTACTTACAAGTATAGAATGATGCACACCGAGAAAGCTGCATACGTGTAGGCAAACATATTTCTACTTAAATATGGAATTTTGCTCAATAATGAAATGATCGAATAAGTGCTGTATGTCAAGATGGCGTGAATAAAAAGTTGATCCATATTAGTCATATAAAGGAACGACATTCCTAACCAAACGGACACCATATGAAATGTTAATTCATCTTTCATCATACCTAAAAAATATAACAATTAATAATTACTATACATTAATCACAAACTATTTCAACTTACGAGTCAAAATTCCAAATACGAAGCAGCTTATAACCCTCGGATATAACAATTCAATTGCCTGTTTGAAAACGGGCGGGTAGCAATATGCCAAATAATACCGCTGAGGTGCTTCGGTTCCCGAATCGGGCCATGTATCGTAGCTAATAAAACATTCAATTAATTACAGTTATTAAAATTAATTCTTAACTTACTAATTACTATCCATTGTGTATCCAAGTGTCAACGTCCGCACTCAACAAGTAGCTGACACGAAATGGCGGCACAAAGGAAATCAATCAAAATGGTCAAACTAAAAAACAAATTCACCAATGACTAACATATTACAATATAAAACCAATCTTGTATTGTGTTGATGATTAAATAAATATTATTTAAATCATTAACACAAACCTATTGATATTATAATTATTATATTAAGAAAATTAGGTTAGAGTTGGCGCCAATTTAGTCATCAAGGCTATGTAATGCCTTACGGCAAGCAAAACTCGCACCAGTCGCCAACTTGTAAAAAGATATAATTTGTTTGAAATAACTTACCGATATTTAATATGATACAATAATTAAAAACTACTGCAATTAAATAGCGTTGGAATGTTGATGCACAAGCACAAGCTACAAGCTCACAAAATAATCTCTAAACACTGATGTCTGATGTTTCTCTTTCTCATGTTTCTGAGTTAAAACAAAAGTCCATAGATCAACTTCCGGTCAAGTTGATTATAGAAAGAAGAAGGGATGCGCGGGCGGGAAATTTAATTTAAACGACATCGTCTTTTTATTTATTTATTTATTTACTGTTTTTTTTAACTAAAAATTATTATCAAATTTGAACATTATATTGTTATTAAACTGAAACAAATACAACCGACTAAATGCAATTAATGAGTTGAAAGAAGTTAATTTTACAGACAAAACTAATAAATAATGTTAAATATACAATTTCAGATTTATTAAAAAATAAAACGTATTAAGACTACAGTGGATGGTAGCTTTAACATAAAACCGACAATCACCACCTACTCAAAAATTTAGTGTTATTTTGGTGTTATACATTTGCTCAGAGTATTTAATGCAGTCTGTACCGCAGATCATACAATAGGAGATAAGTTTTTGAAAACTTGATTTTTATCATTTTCATAGATCTTTCAGCAAAGAATTAGAAGACTAAGAAGTTTTAAAATATTTTAAGAAAAAAATAAGTCAAAAACTATTATAAGCAAATTAAAAATTCTTAGAAAACTATGCTTACTTTAGAAAGCATTCGTTACTTTTAACCATTTTTAATAAAACAATATTTTAACCGCTCTTAGAGAATTTTAAAGGACTTGAAAAAACATTAATATTTTGCGAGAAGCACAGAATAATTTAAGGCAGCTTGAGCAGCCTATGGAAGACTTTGAAAAGCTGGTATAGACCATAAAGTCTTTAAAATCCAAAACTACTTTTACAAAATTTATTAAACAGCCCAAAAAGACATATTTTATAAATAAAGACATTTTGAACACTACAGTTGAGCAGTTTTACACAACTTTAAAACTTTATTGAAGACCTTTAAAAGTAGAAGGTGCCACTAAAAATATTCCAAAGAATCTTACTTTATAATGCTTGAGTACACTAAAAAGTACAGCAATATTTAACAGTAACAAGACTTTAAAAAATACTATAAGCTATTAAAAATGATTTTTCAAGAATCTTAAGACTTAGTTGTCAAAAAAGTCCTTAACAGTTCTAAAAAAACTAGATAAAATTTGAGAAGATTTTGGTAGTTTTTACAGTGGCGTAGCTAGATTTTTGGGCCCCAACGCATAATATTGAGAAGGGCCCTCACAAAGACGGACTTAAAAAACTACTACTATTTGCTTTTTTTTTACTTTACTTTGTAACCCCTTTTCCCAGTATTTAAAATAAATGTTGTGGGTGGAGGAGAAAAATCTATAGCCTTTCCGCATTACAGACCCTTGCTTACAGGTAGCTATGCTTCTGTTCAAAGTTGTTTATAATGTATTTTATCATACTGTACCTAAAACTCTTCATTAGTCTACTAAAGCTATTAACGTTCTATTAAGATATGAGCTGCATTCAAGAATTCCAAAGTGCATCTGAACTATTTTCAACTTTGCTTCAGCTGTTAAGAGTTGCACGTAAACTGTTTCAAACTGTTCCCATTAACATTGATTTATTTTAAATAAAATTTAAGTTTATGAAGTGTCAACAACATAGCTAAAAATCATTGAAAACATTCGTAAACTGTCATAAAATACCGAAAACGTTGTTATAAAGTGTCAACAACATTCTCAAACTACAATAGTTGCCACAACATTAGCAAACTGTCGTAAAGTATTAACAATACTACTACACCGTTATAAAATGCCAACAACATTGCTGTAAACGATCAAAATCTATCGTACAGTGTTATAAAGTGTCAACAACATTTCTAAACTATTATCATTGCTACAACATTAGCACAATGTTATAAAGTGTTAACAACACTACCACATCAAAATACACTACTAAATTATTATCAAAAGCATCGTCATAAAGTGTCAAAACAGTTGTTATAAATTGTCAACAATATATCTAACACCACAACCACAACATTGAGACACTGTCATCAAGTATTAACAATACTGCTGTTATAAAATGTCAACAACATTGCTAGCAATTATCGATAACAAGCCTACACTGTCAAAAACGTTGTTATAAAGTGTGAACAACATTTATCAAGTATTAACAACAACATGAAAAACTATCCTACACAGTCATAAAGTGACTGATTTCAATTTAGTACTTCAGCAATCGTTGTTAATAAAACACCATTCTGTTAAAATAGGATTTGTGTTTTGTAATGCACATTAATTAGTTCTTCTACATTTACCATTTAAGCATTACCTAACAATTTGAGATTTTGTAAGGTAATTTTTTGCACTCCCTTAGTTATTCTGAGGTTCGTAATGACGTTATCAATGCAACATCAATAAGAATGATAGTATCTAAATGCACTTCGTTTCAGGTGTTGCAATCATGCTTATTTGCATGTTGAAAAGCTGCTATTGTTTGCTATTCCTTTGTGTTAATCTCCATTCATATTTAAATTATCGTCTGCAACATTTGTATATGAAAACAATTTTTAACGTCAACCTTCATATTTTAATTTAGATTTAGATCATATATCTGTCATGTTTGTGTTATTTAATATTAAGGTGTTGCCTCTTTATTGATAATATTAACAATTAATTCCTTAAAACCTCGGCTCTTAAAGACATTCCGACCGTTATGTTTGCAAATAGCATTAATATACATTCAAAAGTACCTATAAACGCATTTATGTTTTATACATTTGAATATTTTTTCGGCCATTTTCAATTATAATTTGACTAATATACATTGACGAAATATAGTTTGATCTTTTCTGAATGTACTAGTAAAAAAGTAAATCAATTATAAAATTATATGTAGAAATAAGAATGACGTCAAAGTTACTGTTTTCGTTATTGTACTGGAAATCGAGGTAGAGGTCGGAATGTTCTTAAGAAACATTAAACCCACAATTTGTTACTTCATAATTTATATATATTTGTATTTAGTTAATTAATTATATAATATAATCCTGTTACTTATATATTTTTTATTGATGGTTTAATAAACTTTGTTATAAGATTGTAAAATTGAGCTTAATATTTAGCTAAATTATAAAAACTTAATCCATTCGAATACCCCCTGGCTACTTTTTACATCCAACCTTTATCAAACGGCTGCGAAAACCAAGAACGTTGTCGTTGATTTTACTAGCCTCATCACACCGCAATCTGATGTAAAAAATAGCGAAAAGCGTACGCCGCTTCTTTTCATTCATGATAAAAAAGATTTTGAATATACTTAGAAAACCTTAAACTCCAATGCACGATCAAGAATTAGACATATACACAGGGTACCCAACAAATAAGAGAATCTCTGCAACGCATTGACACTGCCTGAATTCTTGAATCGGTTCGGCCATCTAGAGTGAGACATTTCATTAGTCATTTTAAACCCAAATCTGCTCTAGGTGTGGGACCTAGAGCAGCATAAATGCTCTCAATTTTCTCACAAAGCTGCAATGTTTCTCACAAACGTTACAAATGTATTGCTAAGAACAGCACATTTTCTAAGAAGAGATTTAATGTCATTCCTATCCCAAGAGTTGAGAAAAATAAACACTTTCCACAAAATTGCTGCCTGATTAGTCTTCTATCAAGTTGAAGTAAAGTAGCTAAAACTGTGATCTTGGATAGAACTGGAAATTATACGGCGGCTAAAAATGTGTTTCCATATTATCAACATGGCTTCAGACATGGTTCTCCACAACCCAATAATTATCCAAAGTTACTGATCAAATCAAGACTAGTTTTCGTTGAAAACAGGCCACTGATGTCATGTTCTTCGATGTTAAAAAGACTTTCAATAAGATCAGGCACCAAGACCTACTCCTAAAACTTGAAACTTGGCTGGAGTACTGGAGCGTAAAAACCAACCCTGAGAAAAGCAAAGCTATATATTTCTCCAGAAATTATTTGCCAACTACTTAACTTCGTTCCGATTCCATGGATAGGTACAGCCAAGTATCTAGGAATCAAATTAGATAACAGGTCTAACTTTCAGACTGCACATAACAATCATAGTTGGAAAGACCAAGATGGCAAGCAATCATCAGACTCCGCTACTACGCAAGGATAACACCACTAGTACGAGCTACAAGTTACTGATACAAAAGGTATTATAGCTTGAGGTATGGCAACATCTTGATATTTTAACATAATTTTGAGAAAGATTTTCGAAGCACCTTGCTACATTCGTAAAACCCAACTGAGAGCTGATGCGGGGCTCGACTTCATTGATCTCAAATGGTAACTCAGATCTTGAGTTATCTTGTCTCGCCGAACAAGACAGATTCCTAAATACAAGCAATCGATGGGCATGCTCCCTGCCACTACAAGACTGGCGCAAAAATGCGCACTTTTATTATCTTATAAGGCACAGTCAGATAGGAAGGTTGTACACATAAATGTATGACTGAGTCCTTTGCTTGATAGATTTGTCAGCTTAAGCAACTTTTTAAATTGCTCTTTGTATGTATTTAAACTGTTTTTGAAGTAATTAATAAATATGATTATTGCTTTAAATTTATTTATTCAAAGAAGCCGGTACAAACGTTCTCTCTAACTACCAAAAAAGCAACTACTACATTTTCTTTCTAGGATGTCCAGATTATCATTTATTTTCTAAACTTTCTTCATCTTTTGTAAGTTGTTATATCATATCAACTGTTTTGTTCTAATATAGTCCATTGTTGTGAAGAGTATCGTATTTCTGTTTTTATCATTGCACTTTAAAATGGCGTCCAAGAATTCATAATTACATATTTTCCATGCCATTTGATCAAGTATTACCTAAAATGACTACTAAAGTTCTAAGAAAATTTTAAAGATCTGGTGTTCTATGATAAAAAATAAATTGAAAAATGCTGGTCTAGTGTTTTTAAAGCTTTAATTTAAATTATAACTCATTTACATGTTTAAACCAATCATTGGTTGTAAAGTGTACATTTATTAAAAAAATGAGGAGGTGGGTGTTTTTCAAAATTATAATAAATTTGATTCTAATATTTTTTGCAATAAAATAAATAAAGTCAATAAAAAAATTAGGGATTTTACCATTATTTAACAAGTTTTGATTTAATAAAACTCATTAATTAAATATTTTAAGAGTGTGAATTAATAAACCTGCAAAGAGACGATATCAATAAATAAAACCAAACTGTTACTATACATAACTTTTTTATTATCAACAATGTATTTGAAACAGTCTCTACCTTCCCCACCGCAAGGTGAAATATACATGAAATAGATGTAGAAAAACCAAATTGTATTGATAATATGTACACATTAATAAGTTTATTTAGTATAGAGCATGCAAATCTATAAAAACATCAATTTTGAAAACTAATTTAAACGCCTCTGATCTAGACAGCCAACTTACACATTAGCAGCGTTATGCATAGTTGTTTGGTTAGTATGCTACTAATACGTTACTAACTAGTAGCTACTTACACCATACTAAATGTGGCATATGCATAGTTGATTTTTAGTATAATTTAGTTAGTAGCTACTAACTATAAAATTATGCTTTGGCAACACAGTATAATGTGACATGAAGTTTGTTTCATGTTCCACTTTTGCGCGGTAAAAACAAATAATGAAAAGGTTTTGCACAAAAATAAAGATTCAATAATTATTGTAGAACTTGAAAATAAAAACCTAATTAACAAAATTGATTAAAAAAAAATTATGCAAATGTAAAAATAAATTTTTATTTTGTTTTAAAATGTAATTTATTGATATCTAAAATAAATTATGCATTTATTGCAATTGAAGAGCTTGAAAAAATAAGAGTACACAATTAATTACTTTTGAGTTATAATCGTTTTAAAATATTAAAATTAATAAACAACTACATATTATGTATAGTAAGTTTTAGAGTCAAAATGCACAGGATCAGATGTGTTTGCTGCTGCCATATTAATTTTTATAACTCAATTTTGAATGTGCTGCCATCTTACAGAAAAACAATAAA
Source organism: Tachinus rufipes (assembly GCA_963932245.1). Lineage (NCBI taxonomy): Eukaryota > Metazoa > Arthropoda > Insecta > Coleoptera > Staphylinidae > Tachinus > Tachinus rufipes. Next base: position 63,626,968 of record OZ010750.1, on the reverse strand, counting down.
CTAATTTAATTATTAAAATAAATAATATTAATTTATTTCATTAATTATACTTGACGCAACCACTACATTTTGGTGCTAATATTTAAATATTACCATACATTGCAATAAATAAAGCAATATGTCATTAAATGGTGATAAATATCTCAATATTTACAACTGACAGTTGTAGGTTATATTTACAATGTATTTGTTGTTGAATGGGTGATGTCAGCTCCGTTGTGAAGTGAGCTGCATCTTACTTGGCTCGTACGCTAGCTTCACGTACTTTGTAGCCATGACAGCCTTTTTAATTATTTAAAATAAATGTTTCATCAATCACTAGCGTGTACCCACCAGTTAGGAGTGTGTACACGCCAGTGGAGGCAAAACTGGGTTACAAGGACAAGGGTGACATAGCATTAATAGTTTCGAGAGTCTTAATATATTGAAGCTAGAAGCTAATGAGGTTGATATAGCACTCTGTAAGTTAGGTAACAAATTAAATGCTGGTCCTGATGGAATACCTGCTCTTATCCTTAGAGATTGTCGTAGTGTATTAGTTACACCAATAACACATATTTTTAATACGTGCTTAAAGAATAGTAAGTTTCCGTCACGTTGGAAAACTACTCGTATTATACCTATTCATAAATCAGGCAGTAAAAAAAGTATCTCTAATTATCGTCCTATCGCTATTATTTCTAATTTATCAAAATGTTTTGAATTATCATTGTGCACATATATCAATCCGTATGTAAACAATAAATTATCTGCTAACCAACATGGCTTTAGACCTAAAAAGTCAACAATATCGAATTTGCTATTGCAAACACAATTATTTTCTAAATTTTTGGACAACCGTACGCAGGTTGATATTATTTATACAGATGTTTCCAAAGCATTTGATAGTATTGATCATGGAATACTTTTAATTAAACTATTGTCATTTGGTTTTTCTCCGGCACTCTGTAATTTACTGAGCAGTTATCTTATTAACAGAACACTGTTTGTTGAACACAAAGGATTTAAGTCAAAACAATTTATCTCAACATCTGGAATACCACAAGGTTCAAATCTTGGCCCAGTCTTGTTTAATTGCTTTATGAATGACATTACTAATAAAATTGACCAAAACGTATTAATATTTGCTGATGATTTAAAAATATTTAACCCAATTTTTAATTTAAATAACTGCTTAGATTTACAAAAAAATCTTAATTTCATATATGCATGGTGCAACAACAATAATATCTCTTTGAATGTTTCAAAATGTAAGGTCATGTCATTAACTAGAAATGAAACAAAAGTTTTGTTTGATTACCATATTAATGGAACTGTACTTGATAGGGTTGTATCTTTTAAAGATTTGGGTGTGTTATTTGACTGCAAGTTGTCTTTCAATGACCATGTTGAATCAATTGTAGCTGCAGCAAATCGTTCACTTGGATTTATTATACGTAATAGCAAATTATTTCATGACATTCATGCAGTTAAAGTTCTTTATTATGCATACGTTAGATCTAAGCTAGAGTATGCGTGCTGTGTGTGGAATCCATACTACGATAAATACTCATTTTTAATTGAATCAATACAAAAGCGCTTTGTTAAATATTTATATTTTAAGAAATTTGGTGTTTACCCTGATTATAATTATAATTATAACAGACTTTTATCACAATTTCAATTACAATCTTTAGAAATTCGTCGCAAAGCTCATCTTCTAACAGTGCTGTATAAAATTTTAAATAACTATATTGACAGTGCAGATTTACTTCAACAAATACATTTGCATGTGCCAAATTATGTTAGAGGAAAACGATTGTTTCATCTACCTGTCCCAAAAACAAACATTATGTTAAAGTCACCGTTATACTCTATGTGTTCTTTGTACAATCAGTTAACCAGGCAGCATCCTGAAATTGATGTCTTTAATTGTACTTCACCAAAAGCATTTTTTAATAAAATTATACTGCATCTAAATTAAATGTTATGTGTCTTTTAATTTTTAGTTTTTAACTATTTTTAACTACTTTAATTATTATTAGTAATGACCGTATGGCACTATTTATGATTCTCTATTGAATTGCATATGTGGTTCTGGTTTCGGTTTTTTGAAGTTTCATCTATGTTTGCGTGAGTAGTTTGGTGGAGGGTTGTGGATGGTGTCATACGAGCATTAGTCTGAATTAGTCTAAATTAACTTAATTATTTTATATTGTACATTTTGTAAATGATTTTAATCTGTAATTGGAATATTTTCCGTTGGTTAAATAAATAAATAAATAGGAATAGGATTAAAACTCTTCTCGAGCCGGAGCTCCGGCGGCTCTGTCACAACACAGGGGGGAGCCTCGGACGGGACGGTGTTAGTAGTTGTTGGATTGTAGTGAGTGAGAATTATAGTACAATTTTTGATTCTCTGACATATTCGCACAGAGCAGCGTAAACTTTGGTATGTTTGTAGGCAATCAGTAGTTCCATGGAGGTGGGGAGATCTACTTCACAATTACATAATCTCTGCCAAAGTTTCTGTTGATTATGTCTAAATCTACTACATTCAAAAAATAGGTGGTCTAATGTACCTACTTGACCACAACAACATAGAGGATTGCTTACAATGTTTAATCTATATAGATGCCATGGTGATCTAAGGTGTCCTGATCTTATCCTACTAAGTAGGCCTACTTCCGCTTTAGAATGGAAAGGTGTTTTTTTAAACCAAGGAGTATCAGATTTATCAGATTATAGTATTTAGTTCCCTTGGTCATAGAGGTTGAGTCAAAAAGTAGTTGCCATGCTTGCATCCCCTCTCGCACGAAGCTGGCATAGAGGTCGGTGTAATTGATACTGCTATCATTACATCGCCTCCCATGTCCTCGTTCCGCAATTTCGTCGGCTAATTCGTTACCAGCTAATCCTATGTGGCTCGGAACCCAACACCAATAAACCGCATAACCTTTGTTTTGTAGCGAGATCAATAAGTTTTTGATGTGTGTGACCCAGATGTTGTCTTTAATGCTGCATGCTGGGGAGCATATCGCATCAAGAGAACTCCGGGAGTCTGTAAAAATTATTGCCTTTGACAGATTGTAAAATGCTACCAAAATCAAGGCTCAATAAATGGCATATAATTCAGCTGTAAAAATCGAGGCATATTGGGGTAGTTTTCCAGCTTCTTCCAAGTGCCGGCAGGGTATGTAGACACCGTAGGCCGCCGAATGAGGGTTTTGTTTTACAGATCCGTCTGTAAAAATGTAAACAGAATCTGGCCAAAGATTGTGAATAAAACTTTGAAAAACGGTGTTTACTGAGCTGCAATCAATGTCTTTTACCAAAAATTTGTGGTAGGTCATTTTCAGGGCAAGGGATTGAAAAGGGGATAAAAATAGTTTTGAGAATGCGCTCTTATTGATAATTCTTTCAAACTGGGAGATTTCGTTAAAAGCAAAGATGATCATGGGACATCCCTTTGAGGGCCAGAATGGCCGTTTGCCAAACATGTCACTGGCTCGAGAAATGGCTTCAAATGTCATACCTCCTCTCATCCCGAACAGTTTTGCTACATATTTTTTTGCCAACACTTGTCGTCTTATGAGCAGAGGCATTATGCCAATTTCCACTTCCATAATATTAATCGGTGTGGAGTTCATTGCTCCTAAACAAATTCTCATACCTCGATTTTGGATTTTATCTAATATAGCTGTTGTTGCTTTGCTACAGAAGGAGAAAAGATGGGATGCAAAATCTAAGCGTGAACGGACAAATGCTTTGTAAAAGAGCAACAACGTCTCAGGGTCTCCTCCCCAGTTAGTACCAGATACACACCTGAGAATATTGATTCCTTGAGCACATGATTTTTGTAGGGCATTTGCATGAGTGCTCCATGATAGTTTGTCGTCGAATGTAATCCCCAGAAATTTATAAAATGGGACACAAAGTAGAAGGGTGTTATTGATAGTTGGTATCAGTAGCTGAGGTGCTATATTTCTGTTGCGGGACGAAAAAATCATCGATTTACATTTGTCTACCGATAATTCTAAGTTACGGATGAACAGATTTGATGCTGTTTCCGACAGTACTGCATTGATGTTATGTATTACGCTATTTGGAAATGCGCCCGACGAGTATATGGCAAAATCATCAGCATATGACACTATTTTAACCGTGGGAATTGAGGGGTGGACTAGCGAGTGTATATATATATTAAAGAGAATAGGGCTTAACGGGCTGCCCTGAGGCAGTCCTAAGTAAGAAGTCCTAGGGTTCTCTTCTGGAGATGTTCCTGACAAATACTGCTTTTTTTCCGAGACTAACTCCATTATGATGTTTATGAAAGATGGATGCATATTTAAGCTTATCATGACCGATTTGAGGTGAGCAATACATACGTTATCATAAGCTCCTTTTATGTCTAGAAAACATACACACAAAACATGTTTTTGAGCCAGAGCTGTAATAATATCGCTGTAAAGGGTAGTGATGTTATCGTAAACACTGTGGCCTTTTCTGAAACCAGTAACTCCCGGAGGAAAAATTGAATTTGTTTCGCACCATCTCTCTAGTCGAATTTTAAGGATGTTTTCAAATGTTTTTCGGATACAAGAAAGGATCGCAATAGGACGAAAGGCCTTATCTGAATCTGGAGATGGTTTGCTTTTTGGTATGGGGACAATCTTGATGATTTTCCATACATCAGGAGTTGTTCCATGTTCCAGACAAGCATTGAATATTTGCACCAAGTGGGCTTTAATGACACCCGGAGATTCGCGTATCATAGAATACAAAATGTTGTCGGAACCAACAGCAGAGTCTTTCCTACCTTCCAACGCATAATGCAATTCAGATTGCTGTATCGGCTTGTTCATCATGTGCGGAATATTGCTAAATACTGTCATCGGTGATAACACCGAAGGATGTTGGACATATGGGGGAGCAAGTTTTGATAAAAATTCGGTTGCCCAGATCTCATCCTTAATGGGGGGGTATGGTCTATTAATTCTGGAAAACCTTTTTATGGTTGTCCACACGTAAGAAGGTGAAGAATTTCTGTTTAGAGAACCGCAGAATTTTCTAAAACTCTCCCTCTTTTTGCGCAAAAGGAGCTTTTTGGCTTCCGCCATAGCCTTCCTCGCCGCAACCAGATGGCAGAGCTTACCTGTCCTACGAAATATTGATAGAAACCGTTTTCTCTTGTTCACTGCTTCGGTACACTCTTTGTCCCACCAAGGGCAAGGATCTCGTTCAGTATTGCAAGGTGATGCCACACAATTAGGGGAGGATGCTTTTGCAGCGTCTACCAGCCAGGTCTCAAGTTCCTTGTAATTGGGAGAAGGGTTATGTTCCCACTTTGCCAAAAGATAGTTAGTGTAGGAGGGCCAATTAATGTTCTTTAAATTAATAGGGTAAGGGCGATTGTTCGCAGCTGATCGAGCATGATTAAGATAGATTTCCGTAATAATTGGAAAATGGTTGCTTCCGTATGTGTCATGCAGAGTCTCTGACCGACATCTCATCGCAACGTCAGGAGATGCTATCACCAAATCTATGACGTTAAGATGGATGTTTGTCGGAGACCCGTCATTTAGTATTACTAGACCTAATGAGTCGATAGCCGCTTCTATCTCTATTCCATTTCGGTTGTGATGATGGTGACCCCATAAGGGGTGGTGTGCATTAAAATCACCAACAATAATAAATGGCGGAGCTAGTGAGTTAAAAATGTTCATCCAGTTGTTTCTATTAAGTGATTTGTTAGGTGGGCAGTAGCATGAAAGGATTGTGAGAAAAGAAGCTGAGGATTGAACAAATTGGACAGCTGTAGGGATATTAAAAGATGGGGTTTTAGTTTTGAAAAAGAAATTTTGGTTAAAATAAGATGAAATACCTCCATACCCGTCTTCTCTCATATTGTGAAAAAAACTAAAGCGGGGAAAAGAAAAATATTTATTCTGTTGAAACCATGTTTCACAGATTGTGACAGCGTTTATGTCTAAATCATGCATCAGTCGCGACAATTCGGCCTTTTTGTTGTATCCTGACTGGATATTCCAACTAAGAAGACGAATCGACGCCGGAGCCATGGCTTGAATGTACAATTAAATTATTCAGGGACGTGAGAATATTAGAAATTGATGCGTGTGCATCCTTTGGGTTTTGAGACGAATATTGTCTTATTGCCTTAATTAATGTCTCTACAAGATTTTGAATAAATCTTTCATCGACAGAAGGTAACATGCTATCAGCCGGGTATGCTAAAGTAGAGTACGCAGCATCGAGAGGCAGCGAAACCGTAGAGTTAAAAGAGGCTTGTCTTAATGCTCGCGCTTTTTCCGGCGATCTGTTATTGGTTCTCTTTCTTTTATGAAAATGATCTCTTGACGACTCGCCAACAGAACCATTGCCATTTCTAGCATAGGGATGATCGTCTGTGTTGGCAACCGGTGCCCTAACTGCTGAGGAGAAAAGTTGTCGTATCGGGAGGTGTGAGTGGGAAACTGGTTCAACTGTTGTAAAAGCAGTGGGAAAGTCTCTGTCTTGTTGGAGATTGGCTTGTTTGTTAGGATTCAGCAAAGATGCTTCATGAAACGAGTAGCCGTGATAAGCCATTGCCTCTTTAATTTTGGTTTGTCGTGAGAACTCCGGACAGATCCTGTTAGCTAATAAAGTTTTAATTTCATTGGAGTAGTGGCTGCCTTTACAATACATACAACAGGGTGAGAGCGCCGTAGAACAACTTTCCAGTTTATGCGAACCGGAGCATGATGGGCATTTAGGTTCGGGGCTTTTGCAGACCTTAGAGGTGTGACCATATCTCATGCAATTGAAACACTGTATAACCTTTGATATGTATAACGTGACTGGACGAGAGTTAAGATTTAATATAAATGTTTTGGGCAGAATGTGACCTCGGAAGGTTATTAGTACTGTATTGGAGGGTTCAAATCGAAATCCTTCTTTGGTTTGCACCTTTCTATTAAAACGTTCAGCTTTTAAAATCTGCACATCCAACGAATTTTTACCTCTCGCTACAATTTCTGTTATGTCAATGTCTTTATCTATACCACGAATTAATCCCTTGCACGAAATGTGGTGTGAGGGGATGTAAGCTTTGATGCTATGATTTAATAAAAAGGGACCTTTTAAGAATTTATTCGCATCTACGTAACTGTTAAAAAAATTCCGATTCTATTTCTACCTCGAGGTTCAACTTTCGATGCTGGTATTTTCTCATTGATTAATTTAGAACCTATCCCCATAGGAGTGATGGATTGGTTGTTAGTAGGCTCTATATATATTTGAAATGGACCAGTATCGGAGGGGTTAAAACTATCAACAAGTGCTGTAATAACACGTGTGGGTGCCATGGATGAGTTGCCGGTGCTATTATTAATTTGCTGATCTGTATTGGTAGTATCACCAACTTTATTCTCTGAGTTTACATTCTTCATCTCAACATCTCCTTGTGAGGAATTGCCACCGGGGCTCTTCCCCGCCATGCTGGTGGCTTGCCCGAGCTCTGCTCAGACAAGCTCACCTTATATAAAACAATTAAGACAACACAGTTCTTACTCACCCCGTGTTAATAAGCATAGGATATAATGACAACAACAGATATGGGATAGGATAGCTATTAAATTGCTTATCGCACTTTGCACACTAGTCTTTACTGTCGACTAGATCGGTCCGTAGTTCGGAGCCGAATGTACAATGTATTTGATCACATGCAAAACAAGACAATCTGGCTACTAACGTTTTAGCCAACAACTAAACTTAGTAGCGTTTTAAATATTACTATGCATACGATCAACAGTAATATTCAGCTAATAGCACCTTACTAGCTACTAAATACGACTATGCATAAGGGTGTAGGTGTTTGTAATATATCCTAATGAGAGTGGGATCATGGTAATTTGCACTGGCTGATTATAAGGCCATGATTTTACGTACCTTTCGGTTCTGATTCTTGGTGTTATTAGTGTTGCTTCTTTAGTACGTATTTACGTCCTGGGAAAAGTTTAAGATTCATTGTAAGATTCGTTGTCTTGTAGAGTTGGTGTTTTAATTATCTTGTAGAGTGCCTTCATTGGATTATTTTGGAAGACTAATCGATATTGTACGTTTAATTCTTCCAATGTCGGATTGATAGTATGTTGGTTAGTGGGCTAAATGGTTAGTTGATTGATTGAAGAATAAAGCTCAATAAAGATCTCAAATTTTTATTGAGTAACAGATATTTTTTCAAGATGTTACAGATTTTAACATAAAACTATCAAGACAATCGCTATACTTGTACAGTCTTTTGAAAAGTATGAGAAATGGACCAAAAATTTGTCAGAGATGGAGAAAAAACAACAGTGAAACTTTAGTTCTTGTTCACATTTAGTAAGTAGTGATTTTAAAAAGCCATTAAATGTTGATATGTCAAAATTGATAATTAACATAAATGAGTGGATTGATAGTTGCCAAATAAAAAGATTGATACACTTCAAATTTACTGCTTAGTTCAAATTTAGAGACATTTTAAAAGTAGTTAAAGGCTGATTAACTTGGTGTTAGTGATAAGCGGTTTTAAAAAAGATTGACAAACAAAATGTTTAGTATTTCAGCCTAAAAAACACTATTAAAATTGTTAAATTTCTTATACAATGTCTATTTTATATGGCAGTTTTATGAAGATTCTGACACAACTTTATAATAACAGGAAGATCACGTTGATATTTAAATCTTAAAACTGTGACAGATTAACTAAAATTATATATCTAATTTAATGTTATTGTTTCCCACTTCTAAGTAGTAACTGTTTATAAGCATATATCAAAATTAGTACAATATGAAATGTTTATCTAATTGTATGCATTTATAAATTAACTATAATCTAATAAGCGTCACAATTAAATCTAAACCCCTGTTCCAAAATTTGGACAAAATTAGGTGGAAGTACTTATACTCTTTGCTCTCAAAATGCAAGCAAAAAGCAATTTTAAAAATGGTAGACAAAGTAATCAAAAACTTCCAAAAAAATTATGTGATGAAACAGATGCCACACATGAAGACACAACTATGATGATTAAGACTAAAACTATGAAAATTATTTAAAAAAACACAGAATAGGTTGATATCAGGAAAGAAAGGCAATAGTTATGGTCGTTGTGAGAAGAAACAAAACTGTACAGCTGAGACAAATACAAGGTATATAACAATAAAAACCCAAAACAGTATTAAATACCTTAGAATAAGAATAAAAAGAAACTAAAACTGAGTGTTCATACAATAGAAATAAAACGAAAGCAGAAAAATTAGCTATGGTTCTGGCTGGCACAAATTATATAAAATGTTGAGAGAGGCCCAGCCAATTTAGTAGCCTTTCCAAGGACTCAATGCAAGGCAAGTCAATCCCCATACCCATGTTAGTCCACGAGTGGGCAAACACAAACGAAAAACCTCTGAAAGAATAATGGAATACCCACAAACCAAAAACTAAGCACAAATAGGCAAAAAAATGTCAGATCAAGAAAGACGTCGCTAGGTAGACGGAGACTCATTCTTTTCTATCGTCCTATCTATATCTTGTTCAAAAGCGGTTCAGCTCATACACCGTACCGGAAAACGCTTAAAACCAAACAATGTAATATATCTGTGTCAAATTTACGAAATCAAAATTTGGAGTAAATTTTACAGAAAATTGTAAAATACCAAACATTCCCATGTTAAAAAAAAACAATTTCATACAATTGCACTTTCTTCTGATTAAAAACCACCACCACCACGTAGCCTCCGTACTTGGCAGACCATCTACCAATGTTGTTAGCTTGCCGCAGCAAAAACCGTTAAGCAATACAAAGACTATAAAAGTATTTAAGAAAATTCATCAAATACATGCTAAAATTCAGGTTTTTAACGTATAAAAAAGTTTTTGAAGAGCTACAAACAAATTACATAGAAAGATGATTGCCCTTTGCTTTACATATCTAACCATTGGAGTTTGAATTTTTAATAGTTACACTTTCTTCTGCAATTATTGGGGAAGATTTTTAGACCCACCATTGAGCAATTTTTAATTTTATAAAACAACATCATCTTTTATTGTTGCAACACAAAACACTGTTCATAGATTGCCCCTACATACTAACTATTTTTTTTTCAGTTACAAAGGCCAATATTTTAGGGCTTACGCTTGTGTTACTACCTCACAAGCAGCTTTTGAATATGTACCTAAAAACAAATATATACTATAGCACCCGTTAATTGAGAGAATGGAAGCGCTGTAGATACTAACAAGGCCTAGTATCTAGTCCACCCACACTCTCATATTAAATGTAATTATGGTTTAATGGACACTAATCATATATTATTATTATGGAGAGAGCGTGGCGCAGTGGTCTGGGCATCCGATCGCTGTACCGAAGATCGTGGGTTCGATCCCCACACACCGTGACATACTTTTCACATGCTTATACGCTCTCCCACTCCCCAACCCGCCTTGCCAGCGTGGGATTTGACGGCTAATAACCCTCTCTGAGGAGTGATGAAATCTCTCCAGTGGTTCGGAATCCACTTAAAACTGTAGGTTCCTCGTAATGTAAGTTGCGAGCATTACGTGCAGAGTTGGAGGCCTACATCCTAGCAGGATTGAATATGGGCTAACTAATATTATTATATTAATGATATATTAGACTAATTTCCTGAATTAATAAATGCCATAACTTCTTAAACATTTTCTGCCGGAGCAGAGGTTCGAACCTGCGACAAATTATGCGCGCCGAGATTCTAGTTAAGCAAGCCACTCTCCGGTTCATCATCATTCTAAACTTTCACGTTCAAATGAATATATTATGCCTCATAAAATATATATACGTCGTTCTTGATCTTACTGCTTAATACTGGTAATACTGGCAGGTACCAATTAAAAAACATCGAAAGTTTACTGGTTTTAGAGACGGAACCCGTATATACCAATATAAAGTAAGATACTGGCTTCTATTAAACAAATACAGCTTTTGAGGAGTAGTGTAGTGTACTTGCGTACTCAAACTCCCGTTTATCGGATCCAAAATACCTTATTCCTATCTATTCTAAACGCAGCTAAATCTAGCTTTTAAGGACTGGTGATTTCGCGTACCCAAACTTCTTACTAATCTACCGAGCAAACCGCACACAAGATAAAATTAAATTGGCGGAACAAGGCCTAGTCTGTTCTACAATATAATTTAAACAACAAAATATTAACTTAATTTATGGTTTAAAACCATTCATTGTGACAGTCTAATACAATCTAAAAAGATAAGATTGACAAGAACATACCCAACCAAATTTCTCAGCTTTTCATAAACAACAAAAATTTCTATAAAACAATAAATTAATTGCAAGGTAATTGCAAAATATTCTTCAAAATGATCTTTATGTTCAGAGACTGCTTAAATTTAGTACTCTTGTGAATACACAAATATTTTGACTATGTATTTGTAACTACTACGGCATCCCTTACGCAGTTCTTGTGCAAAGAGATTATTATTATTATTATTGCATACTTTATTTGTCATTAAAATGTACAAAAAGGCGAAGTTAAACTATAAAGCTGTTCTTCCACTTAACCCTATATTTTTACAATAAATTTATAATATAATAATTTAATACCGCGTATTAAGTGAAAGATGGGTATGGGAACAACGGCGTTACGCTCCTCGGCAGAAATTTCCATTTAATGTGCATCATATGCCAGTGACATCGGGTTGTGGGTAGTGCTTCACCAGACAGTTGATGAATAGCTTAATTTTGTAGCAAATTACTAGATAGAAACACACGATACTCCATTCCAGAGAAAAAACTGTTGGCGACTTTATTTACTATGACGCAAATTTGTTTTGACCGACCATAGGACTTTAATGTACCTAAACAGTTCCAAACTATTGTCGCTACAAGTATCTCGCTAGGCGATTTGTTTGTTTGTCAAATCACGCACAACTTCTCCATGCTACAATAGAACCCCATAAATTGCTGTCCGATCAAATGATTTGGTTGCGGTAGGTTTGTACAAGCCTTTGCCTACGTCTATAAGTTGCGTAATTTATCTGTAGCTTTAAACGTATTCAGAGATGACAACACTTTAAAAAAGCGCACCATACCATTTTACAAAAAACTACTATGTTAGAGTTCCTTGTCGACTGCTTACTGACCACGTACAGAAGCAATTTTCTCAAACAGATTTCTATTACTCTCTTTTTATCATCTGTACAACATGAGCAAGGAAATCTGGATAAGCGTGTCATGCGAGAACTAGGTAGATTACTCCTTACTTATTGTTCCACAAAACATAATAAGTAATCAGCAAAAAAATATCCCATACTTTACCAAGCTCTTTAATAGCGCATAATGTTCATAAATCTACAGGTTTCGAGTCGTCGGTTAAATTTTCCAGAGCAAACAATTTTAGATTTGCTTCCTCTCTAGCTTTTTTATGCGCATATAAAACTATACTATGTTCAGCAGTAAGTGCATGTCATGCTTGAACTGCACAATGTTCAAAAAGATGTGTCTCTATTTGCATCAACATATGTTGTTTTGGTATGACTGTGAATAATTAAAAAAATATTTATTTGCATGGTAACTAAATGGATTGCAAAAGTTCCGTTACCTAGCCCCTAAAATCATCACAATTAACCCTACGGACTTTTATCCAATTGTATTCAAAATGCCATTAATAATGCTGTTACAAACACACAACGCAAAAAAAAACGCTTGTCCGTTGTTGTCATGCTTGCTATCGTAGCAAAGAAAGAACTTTAAACAATTACTTAAGTTTTATTTCAACATTGCTTTAAGTCTAAGACATATGCACTAATGTTTCAGGATATGCACCCTTCATCAGTATGCCTAGTATCTCACTGTTTAAAAAAACATTTCACATAAAATAATAATTACTTTTATACCTTTTATGTATAAATATATTTAAATTTAAATGATACATTTGTTTCGGTGATCCGACTTAAATAAAACGCAAAAACTGTACTACATGCTCCTTACACACATACAGTTCAACTTACTCGTGATAGAGGGCGTTACTACCTCTCATATATATTTATACATAAAAAGTATAATAGTAATTATATAGTATATAGTGTATCAAGGACCAAAAATAAGCTTTAGCAGTACGGAGAAGCAAGTTGTAGACGCTGAACACTGTTATAGTTACGTTAAATAATAGAATTAAAATTAATTTTCACTTACCTTTTAGAATACGACCCAATGATATTTGTGATATTCATAATAGATTTGGTGCTAATGCCGGTGGTACACATAACAAAGAGAATCATAATAAAGCATTAAGAAAAGCAAATAATAATGTTGTCAATTTATTTCATATAAAATAAGTTTAACAACAAAAAAGCAAACATAATAATAGTTATTTAAGTTATGTAGTGAAATTAACTTTTAAACTAAAACCAATTTATAAATTACTATAATTAAAATAACATGGTGGCCATAAATCTGTAAGCGAGCCCATTTCACAACGCTACTCTCGTATGAGGCTTCCAAAAATCTATGACCAACCATTAACAACAACAAAAAACAGCAAACATAATGGTTAGTTACATTATTTAAGTTAGTTAGTAAAATCAACTTTTATAATAAAAACCATTTAGAAATTACTATCATTAAAATAAAATAGTGGTCATAGAAAATGGACGCATTTCTCGGCGCTACTCTCGCATGGGCTTTCAAAAATCATCCATGGCCATCCATCAACAAAACAAAATCAAACAGAATGGTTAGTTACATTATTATTTAAGTTATGTAGTGAAATCTACTTTTATAATATAATAAAAACCATTTAGAAATTACTATAATGAAAATTCCAAATATTCATGGCCATCATCCATAACAACAAAAAAAAAGCAAACATAATGGTAGTTACATTGTTACTTAAGTTATGTAGTGAAATCAACTTTTAAACTAAAAACAATTTAGAAATTACTATAATTAAAATAGCATGGTGCCCATAAAACTGTAAGTGGGACCATTTCTGGGCGCTACTCTCATAAGCGCTTTTGGATTCTAAAAATCCATGGTCATCCATCAACAAGCACAAATATGTAGAAAAACATATGGCCAGTATGGAGAACATCAAGTTTACAAATCCAATTAAAATCCATTTGTCTTTACGAACGTGGCGACATTTTCCACATGGGTATGTTCCAACACATATAGAAAAGTAGTTACAACAATCTTCGCGGAATGCATACACTATATTGGTAAAAGTGTATATTGTTCCTACAAAAATAACTACTTCCATGTTTGGTGTGTTTATAAAGACAACAATTGTGTACATAGTGATAAATAATATATAACCCTGGTATTTCATAATCCCCTTATTGAAGTCTGAAAAACAATCATATTATTAGTTTTAACTATTTTTTTTTTTTTATTCAAAGGAAATCTAAAAAATCCATATGGTTTAAATCTTCTCAAGTTCATAGGAACTTTTGGTATTTCATTTGCCGCTGATCAGAAATTTTCATTCGACGTCGCTTCAAATTTTGTGTAAAGTTGCAAAGTTGCAATGCTATCTAATAAATCTATTAAAATAAAATGATGATAACTTACATTGAGCAGCAAATCTGAATGTTGCTAGATCCAATCCAAGAAGAGTTGAAGCAAGGCATCTAGGAAATTCCGCATTGAACGGCCTACATATAGCATAGCTCCAATAACCTTTGCTTGCTTTCCTATGCGAATTAAAACCAGCAATCATTAAATTGGCTCCAACTGCATATGCTTTAGCATAGATGTTAAATCGAAATCCAAGTCCTTTTCGGAAAGCCATAATGAATCTAAAAAAAATGTATATTAATTATAGACAAAATATACTGAGGCCTAGTATAGAAAAGTAAGAATAAGAAGCTATAGATACGCTAATCGTTCAAAACATAAAACATATTGTAAAATGTCTTACTTGTTCGAGCCAATTTGAACCAAATCAGGACCAACGCAATTTCCAATCATGTAAAAAACAACTGAACTCACGGAATAAATGCAAATCTTAAACAGACGTGTGAAATTCCATTTCTAAAAAAAAAAACAAATTTACAGTGTATCATGTATCGAAATAACAAATTGAAATAGTTACATTCTCTGCTTTGTTTATCAAAAATTTTCTGTAGTCCTTTAAAGTTATGAATGGCCCATATATGGTAGCTGGACAGAACATATATCCGGAAAATGTTATTACACTAGGCATCATATTCGAAACTGGTCGATGAGTATCAGCAATTAACGAATAGATTTTCATCATTGCTGTAATGGTGATGGCGCGATGATTTACCCAGTCAAATGATTTATAATTGCCATTTATTTCACTAAAATATAATATAATAAAATTAAAATAAACATGTAAAAAATAGCAGTTCAAATAAAACCAGGTTTTTGATCGGTGATCTACTCGTCTAGAACTATATTTATTAAAAATATTGTTGATGTCTGTCTACTTATTTTCAAACTTATGTAACTTGGGCAACGCTGATTACATGTAAATTCTAGGAATAATAAAAGTAGTAAAATCACCACCTAGTATTGGTGAAGAGATGTGATGTGATCGTAAAACTTCTCCTAAATTTTAGAGTTTCAAACATGTATACTTATTTTTTATTTTTGTTGATTGGCAAAATGTTTGCAAGTTGCTATAATGCGTCGTTGCTAAAAAACACTGCAATCCATTATAAAATGTCTTTGGGACCTGGCCATGCTGAATATGACAACGTAGAACTAACATTTTTTGTAGGCAATCTTATCTCTTTTGCCCCAAAGTGCACATTACAAGCATTTTATTACCATGTTGCAAACAATATAATATATGTATACAAAAATGATAAACCCATGAGACAGTATAATAATATAAATATTCTTATTAAAAATTGCCAAACATTTTGCGGAATTTATCCTATACCAAAGTAAAATGACGCCCATAAGATGAGATCATAATGACAAAACCATAAAATCAGGCTCGCAGAAACACAAGTCGGCATCGGCAGATCCAAATCGCAAAAGAACAAAAGAGAATAGAGTCAAAGGAGAAATAAAGAACCGGACCAAAACCCAAAAAAGCTGCATCAGTCATCGCCAAACAAACCCCGTCCACCGGAATGGCACCACGGTTAGTTAGTTAGTTGTTAGGTACTCATCACAACACATTTTTTCTTAATAAGAAAAACTGTTATTCCAAATAGATGACTCAAACCCGAGACCCCTGGTGTAGCAGTCAAGTACGGCTAATCACTACACCATCTGGATGGTGGCAGACACCACGGAAGGAGGGGAGTCCAGCAGTACCTTAAAATAATTTTTTAAACATTTTACCAAAAGCAGACACATAAGGTTATTTATCCGGTGTGTGAAGGAAATGTTATTCAGTAGAGCCAGTAGTTGTTCGCGTGACGACTTTTATGTCCTTCAACACTAAACAAGAAAATAGTAAACATAGTAGAAATAGAGTGAAAAAAAAGTCGGGTCGGGTTATTAGCTTATTAACTTCTACGTCCTCAAAAACAGAAAAGCACCATCCAAGTTGTGCACCCGGTGTAAAAAACAAAGAAGCAAAACGACATCGGGCAAGCTCCCAAGCAAACTCGTTAGTATTACCCTGGAACAACCTGCAAGTGACTAGGTAAAAACTTGAGGGTCTAAACAAAATATTATTAACGTGCCAATCATCAACTCATTCAACTGTAATCAATTGTATCTTAACTGATACAAATAATCCAAACTAATCTACAGTAATCTGAGCATATCTGAATGATCCAAACTATGTGTTATTTAAAAAAAAAAACCACTCACTAAAATATTAAAATATGAGAACATGACACTTTATTGCTAAAACAATTAAACTATTTAATTTAATTAATAACTGCCAGATGATGTCCCGCTGAACCTAAAAACGCTGAAAGTGAACAAATTGAGTGAGAAAGCTCAGAACAGAAAAAAAAATAAAGTTACGCAGAAGAAGCAAAAACACACAAAAACAACAAGACTAAAAACAAAAATGTAAACCTTACGTACAAATAGATTGATGATATAAATCGCCCACTCAAACATTAGGCTGCCATAGATAAACAGTTTTACCTGCGGTTTTAAAACGCGTGACAAGTCTACCGGTAACGCGTTATAAAAAAAACGTTGTAAAAATCCAGGACTTAAACCACAATTTTAGACACTCAAATTAAAACATTACGGACACAAGTTTTATATGGAAGGACATTTTAATTAAATGTATATTGAACATCAATAAAATATCTTTTTACAATTCTATTTAAAAAGAGATTATTTTGTTCAAAACCACGGATAAATCTGTTCATGTACGACAACTTACGGTTTAAAACTGCAGAGCAAGTTTCTCAACAAATCTGTGCCGGTGATGCATAATTCCACAGACAAATATTTACATAAACTACTTTTAATAAAAACGAACACAATAATTAAATGATATAACAGAATGAAACATATATATTTGTATGCAATACTTTTATTGCATACAACGATAATAGAGACAACTACTAAATTTTTATTACGTTTATTCTTTCTAATGCGTTACTAGTTTCGACTCTACTAGAACCATCTACAGACATTACATAATAAAATAAAAATATCAAACCTGTAGTCAAAACTAGCAACGTATTCGATGGAATAATTAACATAATCAAAAAGTAAGTAAATGTTTCACATACATAATATCACAAAAATATCACATAGTAATAGTCAACATCAAGCAATTTAATAAATAAATTTAACTGTCTCTCCAACTAGTTAGATAAAAGCATACACTGATGCATGCGCTTAAACACTATTGTATATATAGTTGATGGAGTTGACCGTTACTACGTGATAATTCATAAGACAAGATTAAATATAACAATTACTATCTATACATTTAAATAGTGGTATAAAACATAGTAATTGTTTTATTTACTATTGTATGTGTCTCACACCATGAGTAAAGAGATATTTGCACATTCCAGTTTGCAATAAGATAATAAAACTGCTGTATAAATGTTAAAAACCAAATATGTAGACTATATAGTCTGCATCTCTTATTACTTAATTCATGAGAAATTATTAAGTTGATAATTTAATTTTATACAAAATAAATTAAAAATTTAGTTTAAACCAAGATATTACGTGTTAGTCAAGCTTTAATCGCTATTCAGTTTTCAAATAATAAACAACATGAAAGTAATAATAATATAATATATAACCCCTTCCCGAAATTTTTCTAGATACGGTCCTGGCATAGAAGCAAAACGGTTGATATAGGCGAGAAATGAATTACCGGCATTACCGCTCACGCGATCAATGCGCGCGCATATCCCGAGACAAATGATTTAAGATTGCTCTGATCAACCGACAAAATTGAATTAAAAATGTCTGTACACAGAAATAACGTCGTTAATTAATAAAATGTTTTACTTACAAGTATAGAATGATGCACACCGAGAAAAATGCATACGTGTAGGCAAACATATTTCTACTAAAATATGGAATTTTGCTCAATAATGATAGGATCGAATAAGTGCTGTATGTCAAGAGGGCGTGAATAAAAAGTTGATCCATATTAGTCAGATAAAGGAACGACATTCCTAACCAAACGGACACCATATGAAACGTTAATTCATCCTTCATCATACCTAAAAAATATAACAATAATTAATAATAACTATACATTAATCACAAACTATTTCAACTTACGAGTCAAAAGTCCAAATACGAAGCAGCTTATAACCCTCGGATATAACAATTCAATTGCCTGTTTGAAAACGGGCGGGTGGCAATTTGCCAAATAATACCGCTGAGATGCTTCAATTCCCGAATCGGGCCATGTATCGTAGCTAATAAAGCATTCAATTAATTACAGTTATTAAAATTAATTCTTAACTTACTAATTACTATCCATTGTGTATCGAAGTGTCAACGTCCGCACTCAACAAGTAGCTGACACGAAATGGCGGCACAAAGGAAATCAATCAAAATGGCCGCCTAATAATTTTGGTCAAACTAAAAAACAAATTCACCAATGATTAATATATTACAATATAAAACCAATCTTGTATTGTGTTGATGATTAAATAAATATTATTTAAATCATTAACACAAACCTATTGATATTATATTAAGAAAATTAGGTTAGAGTTGGCGCCAATTTAGATCAGCAAGGCTATGTAAAACTCGCACCAGTCCCTAACTTGTAAATAGATATAATTTGATTGAAATAACTTACCGATATTTAATATGATGAAGTTACAATAATTAAAAACTACTGCAATTAAATAGCGTTGGAATGTTGATGCACAAGCTACAAGCTCACAAAGTAAACTCTAAACACTGATGTCGGATGTTTCTCATGTTTCTGTTTTAAAACAAAAGCCCATAGAGCAACTTCCGATCAAGTTGATTATAGAAAGAAGAAGAGATGAGCGAGCGGGAAATTCAATTTAAACGACATCGTCTTTTTATTTATTTATTTATTTACTGTTTTTTTAGAAACAAAAATTATTATTAAATTTGAACATTATATTGTTATTAAGCTGAAACAAATACAACAGACTAAATGCAGTTATTGAGTAGAAAGAAGTTAATTTTGCAGACAAAACTAATCAATTATGTTAAATATACCATTTCAGATTTATTAAAAAATAAAACGTATTAAGACTACAGTAGATGGTGACTTTAACGTAAATCCGACAATCACCACCTACTCAAAAATCGCATTTTGGTCTTATACATTTGCTCAGAGTATTAAATGCATTTGCAATAAGACATTTTTTGAACTGTCGTTAACTGCATCATACAATAGAAGATAAGTTTTTGAAAACGTGATTTTTTTTCATTTTCATAGATCTTTCAGAAAAAAAAAGGCTTTTAAGCCTAAGAAGTTTTAAAACATTTTGAGAAAAAAGCAAATTAAAAATTCGTAGAGAACTATGCTTACTTTAGAAAGAATTCGTAACTTTTAACCATTTTTAATAAAACAATATTTTAACCATTCTTAAAGAATTTCAAAGAACTTGAAAAACATTAATATTTTGCAAGGGACACGGAATAGTTTACGGCAGCTTGAGCAGCCTATAGAAAACTTTGAGAAGCTGATATAGACTACTCATAAAGTCTTTAAAATTCAAAACTACTTTTACAAAATTTATTAAACAGTCCGAAAAGACATATTTTGTAAATAATGACATTTTAAACAATTCAGTTGAGCACTTTTCCATAACTTTAAAACTTTATTTTTATTAATAAACGTTGTGGGTGGAAGAGAAAAATCTATAGCCTTTCCGCATTACAAACCCTTGCTTACAGGTAACTACGCCACTGTTCCAAGTTGCTTATAATGTATTTTATCATACTGTACCTAAAGCTGATCATTAATCTACTAAAGCTATTAACGTTCTATTAAGATATGAGTTGCATTCAAGGATTCCAACTGAACTATTTTCAACTTTGCTTCCGCTGTTAAGAGTTGCACGTAAACTGTTTCAAACTGTTCCCATTAACATTGATTTATTTTAAATAAAATTTAAGTTTATAAAGTGTCAACAACATAGCTAAAAATCATTGAAAACATTCGTAAACTGTCATAAAATATCGAAAACGTTGTTATAAAGTGTCAACAACATTCTCAAACTACAATAGTTGCCACAACATTAGCAAATTGTCGAAAAGTATTAACATACTACTACACCGTTATAAAATGCCAACAACATTGCTATAAACAATCAAAAGCTATCCTACAGTGTTATAAAGTGTCAACAACATTTCTAAACTATTATCGTTGCTACAACATTAGCACAATGTTATAAAGTGTTAACAACACTATCACATCATTGCTACAAATTATCAAAAGCATCGTCATAAAGTGTCAAAACAGTTGTTATAAATTGTCAACAATATATCTAACACCACAACCACAACATTGGGACACTGTCATCAAGTATTAACAATACTACCGTACTGTTATAAAATGTCAACAACATTGCTAACAATTATTAAAAACAAGCCTACACTGTCAAAAACGTTGTTATAAAGTGTGAACAACATTTATCAAGTATTAACAACAACATCTACACAGTCATAAAGTGACTGCTTTCAATTTAGTACTTCAGCAATCGTTGTTAATAAAATACCATTCTGTTAGAATAGGATTTGTGTTTTTTAATGCACATTAATTAGCTTCAAAAAATATACCAGCTTGCAATCACAGTTAACGAGTCTTCTACATTTACCATTTAAACATTACCTAACAATTTGAGATTTTGTAAGGTAATTTTTCGCACTCCCTTAGTTATTCTCAGGTTCGTAATGACGTTATCAATGCAACATCAATAATAGTGATAGTATCTAAATGCACTTCGTTTCAGATGTTGCAATCATGTTTATTTGCATGTTTTGCATTTGCTGCTATTGTTTGCTATTCCGTTGTGTTAATCTCCATTCCTATATAAATTATCGTCTGCAACATTTGTATATGAAAACAATTTTTAACGTTAACCTTCATATTTTAATTTAGATTTAGATCATATATCTGTCATGTTTGTTATTTAATATTAAGGTGTTGCCTCTTTATTGATAATATTAACAATTAATTCCTTAAAATCTGGGTTCTTAAAAACATTCCAACCGTTATGTTTGCAAATAGCATTAATATACATTCTAAAGTACATAAAAACGCATTTATTTATACATTTGAATATTTTTTCGGCTACTTTCAATTATAATTTGACTAATATACATTGATGAAATATAGTTTGATCCTTTCTGAATGTACTGGTAAAGAAGTAAATCAATTATAAAATTATATGTAGAAATTAGAATGACGTCAAAGTTACTGTTTTCGTTATAATACTGAAAATCAAGGTAGCTGTCCGAATACTCTTAAGTAAACATTAAACCCACAACTTGTTACTTAATAATTTATGTATATATATTTGTATTTAGTTAACTATATAATATAATCCTGTTATTGATATATTTTTTATTGATGGATTAATAAACTTTGTTATAAGATGTAAGACAAGTTCTTATGCATAATTGAGCTTAATATTTGGCAAGATCTCAAATTTTGATTGAGTAATAGATACTCGAGATGTTACAGATTCTAACATAAAACTATCAAGACAATCGCTATACTTGTACAGTCTTTTGAAAAGAATGAGAAGTGAACCAAAAATTAGTCAGAGATGAAGAAAAAACAACAATGATACTTTAGTTCTTGTTCACATTTAGTAAGTAGTTGTTTTAAAAAGTCATTAAATGTTGATATGTCAAAATTGATGATTTAACATAATTGAGTGGATTGATAGTTGCCAAGTAAAAAGATTGATATACTTCAAATTTACTGCTTAGTTAAAATTTAGAGACATTTTCAAAGTAGTTACTGGCTGATTAACTTGGTGTTAGTGATAAACGGTTTAAAAAAAAATTGACAAACAAAATGTTTAGTATTTTAGCCTAAAACACTATTAAAATTGTTAAATTTCTTATACAATGCAAACAATAACTTTCAAATATTGCTAATTTCAGTCTATTTTATATGGCAGTTTTATGAAGACTCTGACACAACTTTATAATAACAAGAAGATCACGTTGATATTTAAATCTTAAAATTGTGACAGATTAACTAACATTATATATCCAATTTAATGTTATTATTTCCACTTCTAAGTCGTAACTCATTATAAGCATATATCAAAATTTGTACAATATGAAATGTTAATCTAATTGTATGCATTTATAAATTAACTATAATCTAACAAGCGTCACAATTAAATCTAAACCCCTATTCCAAAATTTGGACAAAATTAGGTGGAAGTACTTATACTCTTTACTCTCAAAATGCAAACAAAAAGCAATTTTAAAAATGGCAGACAAAGTAATCAAAAACTTTCAAAAAAAGTATGTGATGAAACAGATGCCACATGAAGACACAACAGTAGCTTATGCTGATGACCTTTCTATGATGATTAAGACTAAAACTATTAAGAATATTAAAAAAAAAAACACAGAATAGGTTGATATCAGGAAAGGAAGGCAATAGTAATGGTCCTTGTGAGAAGAAACAAAAAAGTACAGCCGAGACAAATAAAAGGTATATAACAATAAAAACCCAAAACAGTATTAAATACCTTAGAATAAGAATTTTAAAACACTGAAACTGGGTCTTCATACAATAGAAATGAAACAAAAGCAGAAAAATTAGCTATGGTCCTGGCTGGCACAAATTATATCAAATGTTCAGGGCGGGCCTACAAGTTTAGAAAAAAACGCTTGGTATTGAGCCTTGCCAAAGACTCATTGCAAGGCAAGTCAATCCCTGTTAGCCCACGAGTGGACAAACAAAAAACTTCTGCAAGAACAATGGAAGGTCCACAAACCAAAAACTAAAGACAAATAGGCGAAAGAATAGCAGATAAAGAAAGACGTCGCTAGGTAGACGGGGACTCATTCTCTTAATTAATCCTTTTTTTTCAGTTGCAAGGGTCGACACGAATGCTTAAACTATCATCCTATCTAGATCTTGACAGACTTGTGAATGTTTTGGCTCAAGTATGTGAAACATGAGTCAACTGACCAGCTCCACACATCAAAAACAGATTAGAAAAGAAAGAAAGTAATGGTGCATAATTTAACCACATTAATAATGGAAAGCGCAAATAACTGGCATTATTGATGATGATATAAGTAAAATAATGACATAAAGTATAAGACAGGGAAAATAACAATAGAACTCGACTTGTGAAATAATGTCAAAATGAAGATTCTACAAGACCAAGTGGAGAATGATAAGGTACAGAGTATTGGTGCGTAAATGTAACAGGAACGCGCCCAGAATTATAAATTATAACGCTAAATTTTTGTAATTATGTTAAAAAGGTTAAGTGGAAGACCAGCCTTAGGTTGAATTTCGCCATTTTCTTGTAGTGAATTTAAAGAAGTAAAAACGATATTATTATTCAACGTGCATAATCGCACTTCCCCCATTAAAAAAGAAAAGACATGCTCTACCATTTCTCATGTTAGGTAAGTTGAACGCACTTACCTTTCCCTGTTTCAAACAATAAGCTATTGCTATATTTGCCCCAACTACAAATTTCAAATTATTATTTCCCGATATATAAAATAGGCAAATACTAAAAAATTCGGTCATTTATTAAACATAATACACAGTAAGAAATATGCTAAATATAATACTGATAGTTTATGTCAAAAAAACATATTTGATTAATTGCAACTGTGACTAATACAAATTTACAAAAATACTGACACATATAATACTTTTCGGTTACAAAAATATAACAGTCTTTTATATAAACAAAGAAGTAACTTTACTTAACACCATAAACATGGCACATGCCAATATTAATATGTGACCAATAAAACCCAGCACTGTCCACTTATATAGAACAGCATAGAATATATTGTAGGCCGAACTGGATGCATCCACATTTTCCATCAAGCAACCAATATATGCTAAATAAATAATCGTCATTATTGAAAAAATTGTATTAAAAAACCTGGCACGTAATGAATTATTTTTATAATTGTGTTTGCAATTATGACATTTTCTTACACGTACGCACGCATCAGTAAGATTCGAAATTTCATCTTGAAATTTAAATTGCACATAAGAAAATATTCCTAAAGTTAATAAAACTATAGATACTTCAATGTTTAATCCGTGAAGCATAGAAGACACCATGTAAGTCATTATAATAGCAATGAATTCACCATGTGGTAAGAAGACTGGAAATATATCTGAAATTATATATTATAATAAATTTAATACAAATAAATAATCGGTTATTACATTTTTTTAAGAATCGATGTGACGGTATATTCCATTTGATGACTACATTTACTAAAGAACGTGGTAATTCTATATCTAATGGCTTTGTTATCGTATAAACATGGCTTTGCTGTTCTGTTTTGTATCCGGCTGTTATCATAGCTGCTGATGCCATGTAAGAGATAAAGTAGTGGCTCATGCGGAAACATAAAGCATCTCGATATGCTATTAACAATCTAAAAATATATATAAAATTAATTATTAAACTAGTTAATTATATTATATACATACCTGTTATGTTGATCATGTATTAAATAAACATTTATACAATTGCTGAAGCATACAAAGACAAAAGCCAGAATTAAATATTTTAAAATGCCAAGCAGCCAATAAAAATTCTGTAAAAAAAACAAAATTAACAAACAAGGTTTTTGATAATTTATTAGTTACATAATTAGTAAAGGGCATATCGATGTAGTCATCTTGCACATATAAATGTTGCAATTTTAATAATGAAATAAATGGTTGTCACGCCGTTTAGTGCAATTGACATAAAATGAGTAATTTCTTCAAAACTATCACAGAAACTAAAGTGACACAGTTAATCTGTGTCACTTTAGTTTCTTCCACTAAGTAGTGCTTTAAAAACAAAAACATAAAAACTTAAACCAAGATTGTGGCACCTTAGAATAAGTTCAATTTTCTATTCCACTATACATAAGTATATGACTATTACTTAACTTTACTATTCCTTGTCTTTTAATTTTTTCATTAACTTAATTCATGTAAATACAATTTAACCACCCACTTCTTTCTTTCCCAGATAATGGTAAAAAGAAGTAAAAGAATTACAATAATGTCAAAAACCTAAAAAAATGTTTCGTTCTCTTCAAACTCGCCAATCAAATCCAAGTTACTTCGATGGATGCTTGACAATTGATGATGGTCGAGTCTGGCAGCCTATGGATGATGAATATGGGAGTTCAATGAATGTGATCAACCCAGAAATATTGAAAAAAGAAGCTACTTTTTCAAAACAGAAAGTAAGTGGTGAGATACATTTATTAAAAACAGATAAAAGAAAATCTAAGAGAATAGATTGTTTATCAAAACAAAAACTAGGTAATATATTAAACACAGATAAAGGAAATATTAGAAAAAGAACAACATCAACAAGAAAAGAAGATAAAATAGAGGTTAAGAAAAAAGCTGGTTCAACAAAAAGGAAAACTAGAAACGATCAAACCAAATCAAATCTAGCTACTTCTTCAAAACGAAAAGTAAGTGAGATAGTTTCATTAAAAACAGATCAAAGAAAAGCTAAGAGAAAAACTTGTTTATCAAAACAAAAACTAGATAATATATCAACTAGAAAAAGAACATCAAAAAGAAAAGCAAATATAGTAGTTCATCTATCAAACACAGATGGACCAGATGCTAAAAACAAAGGTCTATCAAAAAGAAAAGCAAATAAAGTTCATCTATCAAATGCAGATAGATTAAATAGTAAAAAAAAGCTAATCCATCAAAAAAGAAAGCAAGTGACATTCATTCATCAAACACAGATAAACCAGCCAAAATAACTAATCTAGGAAAAAGTATTAGAATTTCAATAAAACCAACATGTGCGGCATGTGCCACACGCACTTCTATATAAACATTTTTAAAAAAATACACATGTCTTTGATACTTTTTCTTTTAGTTATTGAATCTTATTATACATACACGTACACATAATAAAGAAAATAACAAATGTAAAGTAACTTCAATTTTGAGTATTAGTTAAAAAAACAAATTGTTTTGAATTGAGTAATATATTGTTGATATTATATTATTGTAGATATTATTTGTTTTGTATAGTTTGTATAATTTTTAAATTGATAAAATGTATGTATAAATGTATATGTTCAGTAATTGTATACTTGTAAATAAAAAACTATTCAAGATTTACCATAAGAACATTGCAGAATGTATTTTTTTATGTATTTGTATTTAATTATTAATATATTTTTTATTAATAAACTTTATTATAAGATTGTAAAACAAGTTCTTATGTATAATTGAGCTTAATATTTGGTAAGATCACAAATTTTGATTGAGTAACAGATATTTTTTCGAGATGTTACAGATTCTAACATAAAACTATCAAGACAATCGCTATACTTGTACAGTCTTTTGAAAAGTATGAGAAGTAAATCAAAAATTAATCAGAGATGGAGAAAGAACAACAATGGAACTTTAGTTCTTGTTCACATTTAGTAAGTAGTGGTTTTAAAAAGCCATTAAGCATTGATATGTCAAAATTGATGATTAACATAACTGAGTGGATTGATAGCTGCCAAGTAAAAAGATTGATATACTTCAAATTTACTGCTTGGTTCAAATTTAGAGACATTATCAAAGTAGTGATTTAAGAAAGATTAACAAACAAAATGTTTAGTATTTTAGCCTAAAACACTATTCAAACTGTTAAATTCCTTAAACCATGCAAATATTGCTAATTTCACTCTCTTTTATGAAGACTAATGAATGAATCTGACACAACTTGATAATAACAAGAAGATCACGTCGATATTTAAATCTTAAAACTGTGACAAATTAACTACAATTATATATCCAATTTACTGTTATTGTTTCCCACTTCTAAGTCGAAACTCTTTATAAGCATATATCAAAATTAGTACAATATGAAATGTTTATCTAATTGTATGCATTTATAAATTAACTATAATCTAATAAGCGTCACTATTAAATCAAAACCCCTATTCCAACATTTGGACAAAATTTAGTGGAAGTACTCTTTACTCTCAAAATGCAAGCAAAAAGCAATTTTAAAAATGGCAGACAAAGTAATCAAAAACTTCCAAAAAAAGTATGTGATGAAACAGATGCCACATGAAGACACAACAATAGCTTATGCTGACAACCTTTCTATGATGATTAAGACTAAAACTATGAAGAATATTAAAAAAAACACAGAATAGGTTGATATCAGGAAAGGAAGGCAATAGTCATGGTCCTTGTGAGAAGAAACAAAAATGTACAGCTGAGACAAATACCTTAGAATAAGAATTTAAAAAAATTTAAACTGGTTCTTCATACAATAGAAATGAAACAAAAGCAGAAAAATTAGCTATGGTCCTGGCTGCCACAAATTATATCAAATGTTGAGGGAAGGCCTCCCAATTTAGAAAAAAAACGCTTGGTAGTAGCCTTTCAGAGGACTCAATGCAAGGCAAGCGATCCCCATACCCCTGTTAGGCCACGAGTGGGCAAATAAATACGAAAAAACCTCTGAAAGAATAATGAAAGATCCACAAAATCAAAAACTAAGAACAAATAGGCGAAAGAATTGCAGATCAATTCTCTTCTATCATCCTATCTACATCTTGTTCAATAGCAGTTCAGTTCATACACCGTACCGGAAAACGCCTTTTACCATCCAAAACCAAAAAATGTAAAATATGTGTCAAATTTACGGAATCAAAATTTGAAGTAAATTTTACACAAAATTGTAAAATACCAAACATTCCCAAAAATTAAAAAAAAAATCAATTTCATAAAATTGCACTTCCTTCTGATAAAAAAACCACGTACAGAAGGTACTTGGCAGACCATCTACCACTGTTGTTAGCTTGCCACAAAAAAACCCGTTAAGCAATACAATTACTCTAAAAGTAATTGAGAAAACTCATGCTAAAACGCAAGTTTTTAACATATAAAAAAGTTTTTAAAAAGCTACAAACAAATTACATAGCAAAGATGGTTGCCCTTTGCTTTACATATCTAATCATTAGAGTTTAAATTTCTGATTGTTACACTTTCTTCTGCAATTATTGAAGAAGATTTTTAGGCCCAATATTGTGCAACTCTTAATTTTATAAATCAGCAGCATCTTTTATTGTTGCAGGTTACAAAGTAATACTCCCCACAATCAGTTTGGACCAAGACCAACCTTACACAAACTCTGCCAAATATACATATTGCAATGCGGTTAACCTTAAACGCAAATAATAAGTTTTGAACCCAACATTAAATTCATAGTACGCAATTTACCTTAACGTACAAATAAAAAAATGCGTTTTTCAGTCATATTTTATCAACACAAAACACTGTTCATAGATTGCCCAATACATACTATTTTATTTTCGGTCACAAGATCCAATATTTTAGGGCTTACGCTTGTGTTACTACCTCACAAGCTGCTTTTAAATATGTACATAAAAACAAATATATACTAATGCACCCGTTAATTGAGAGAATGAAGGCGCTGTAGAGACTAACAAGGCCTAGTATCTAGTCCACCCACACTCATATTAAATGTAATTATGGTTAAATAAAATGTATGTATAAATGTATATGTTCAGTAATTGTATACTTGTAAATAAAAAACCATTCTATACCATAAGAACATTGCAGAATGTATTAATATATTTTTTTATTGATGGATTAATAAACTTTATTATAAGATTGTAGAACAAGTTCTTATGTATAATTGAGCTTAATATTTGGTAAGATCTCTCTTTTGATTGAGTAACAGATATTTTTTCGTAATGTTACAGATTCTAACATAAAACTATTAAGACAATAGGTATACTTGTACAGTCTTTTGAGAAGTGAACCAAAAATTATTGAAACAATAAAACATTAGTTCTTGTTCACATTTAGTAAGTAGTGGTTTTAAAAAGCCATTAAGCGTTGATATGTCAAAATTGATGATTAACATAATTCAGTGATAGTTGCCAAGTAAAAAGATTGATATACTTCAAATTTACTGCTTGGTTCAATTTTAGAGACATTTTCAAAGTATATAGTGGTTGATTAACACCAATTTTAGTGATAGACAGTTTTAAGAAAGATTGACAAACAAAATGTTTAGTATTTTAGAATAAAAAACACTATTCAAATTGTTAAATTCCTGAAACCATGCAAACAATAACTTTCAAATATTGCTAATTTCAGTCTGTTTTATATGGCAGTTTTATGAAGACTCTGACACAACTTGATAATAACAGGAAGGATATTTAAATCTTAAAATTGTGACAAATTAACTAAAATTATATATCCAATTTACTGTTATTGTTTCGGTCCTCTAAGTCGCAACTCTTTATAACCATGTATCAAAATTAGTACAATATGAAATGTTTATGCATCACTATTAAATCTAAACCCCTATTCCAAAATTTTAACAAAATTAATCAATTATTTTATTTAATTTTTTTATGTTACAAATACATATAATCAGGCTGACCAGACATACTCTTTTTTTAGTAACACATACTCTTTTTGAAGTTAGAATACTCTTTACTCTTTTTAATTTAAAATAACAAAAAATATACTCTATTTTTTCAATTGAATGCTAATAATTTTAAACTCCTTACCCGGCTTCTAAATTAACAATCTAGTCTTTAAAATTGTAAATCGGGCTTTTAGAACTAAAATCCCGTGTTAAAATTTACTGTCAAACTAATAATCCAATTTTCAAATTATAACCGGGCGTTAAAACTGTAAATCCGTCTTTGAAAATGTAAATCCGGTCTTTAAAGTGTTAAATGTATCTGCTAAACAGTAAATTCGGCTTTTAAATTATAAATCCGCTAAATAATACGTTAAACTATACTGATAAACTGATAATTTGGCTTTTAAATTATAAATCTGGTTTTTAAAGTATCCGTTTTTTAAAAGTATAAAAGGATTTTTAAAGAATCTGGACGAAAACGGTTGAGTGTAAATAGAATTTTATTATATTTTATTAAAAAAGTGAAAGATTCTATTACTAAAAAGTGAAAAATAACAAAATATTTTCTTAAAAACGGCAATAAATTGTTGAAAAGAACAAGTACAAGATTTTATTCATTAAATGTTGAAAAAGTAAAAGCTCTTAAAAGGTGCAAAATTTTGTTCATAAAATTACAAAGTCATATAGTAACAAAAAGCATTAAAATCCGGCTCTAAACTGTTAAAATGTTAAAACTCTATTCATAAAATGTCAAAAGTAACAAAATTTTGCCATAAACTGTTAAAAAAAAGGAAATTTCTATTTATAAAATAACAAAAATAGCAATATTCTGTTAAAAATCCAAAATTCTATTCATAAAATGTCAATAATAGCAAACTTCGGCCATAAATTGTCAACAAGTGCTAAATTCTATTCACTTAACAATATTACAATATTTCAAGAAAAAACTTTAATCTGTTAAAAAGTGCAAATTTCTATTTATAAAATGTCAAAATTTGGCCATGAAGTATCAAAATATAATCAGAAAGCACAAAAAGTGTAAAATTCCATTTATAAAATGTCAAAAATAGCAAAATACGTTTATAAACTGTCTAAAAGTACAAGGTTCTATTTATAAAGTGGCAAAAGCAGCAAAATCCGGTTATAAACTGTTGAACAGTCGATAAGTGCAAATTTTTTTTTAATAAAATGTCTAAAATTGCAATATAATTGTAAAAAGGTACAAAATTCTATTCATAAAATGTCTAAAATAGCAAAAACTGTTGAAATGTGCAAAATTTTATTCACGAGATGCTAAAAAAGAAAATGTTGGCAAAAGTATTTAAGTATTGTCAGAAAAAACCAAAATTAACTATCAAAAGATGCAAAATTCTGTTTATGAAATGCCAAAATAAGCAAAATCCAGCCTTAAACTGTCAAATAAAGCACGACCCCATTCATGAAGTTGTAAAATTTGCTTGTAAAGTGCAAAATTCTATTTATGAAGTGTCAAAAATATTCGTCCATTAACTGTTGAAAAATGCAAAATACTATCCATAAAAAGTCAAAATTATCACAAGTTGGCTATGAAATATAAAAACATGTCAAAAACTTTTAAAAACTGCAAAATTTTATTTATGAAACGTGAAAAACAACCTAATCCGGTCATAAAGTATCAAAATATTCTCCAAAAGACAGGCTTAAACTGTTGAAAAGAGTAAAATTTAATTCGTAAAGTTTAAAAATATCAAATCCCGGCCATAAAAAATCAAAATATTTTCCGAAAATTTGTCCATCAACTGTTATATGCAGCAATAAAATATTTAAATATTGTCAGTACAAAAACCCTGTTTAAATGTTTAAAAGTATAAAATTTTATTTATATTTATGAAAAGTCCGAATGTGGTCCGTTTTAGTGTGCACATTTAGGGGTTGTATAAGAGTGTGTGTGAGAGAAAATTAAAAACTTGAAAAGAGTGGGTTTGAAAATGAGTGCATATCAGCGTAACCTTGAAATTTTCCCCAGTTGCAGTTTCTAGTTTGTTTATGGTGTTATTCTGGCACAAAAAACACACGGAAATAGTCGTTGTTTGGTAAGTGGGTTCAATGAAGACTTAGAGTAAAGTAAAGCTTTGTTGATTTTGCGATTGCGGTAAACTTTGTACTCAATATCAATGACATAATCCGCCCTAAAAGAATGGAAATCTGCTTATAAAGTACATACATATTTTCAAAGATCCGGCTTAAAATACAAAATTTTACAAACAAGAATTTTAAGTAACTAACTTATTGGTAAAATAATAAAATACAAAATCCGGCTTAAGAAAAATTAATTTTAAAAAAACTATAATAATCTGCTTTATATAGGTAAAATATGGACATAATTTTAAAATACTGGCCATAAAATACAAATTTTTGTCCAAAAAAAATTAAAAAAAAAACATAAAAATCTGCATAAAATTGAGAAAATTTGGTCATACTCTTAAAAATCTAGTCATAAAATACAAAATCCTGCAAAAAAAAATTAAAATCCATCCATAAAGTAATTAAATCCGGCCAAAACAATAGTAATTAAATTAAAAAACTGGTTAAATACAAACAAAAATTTAAAAAATTTGACATAAAATATCAAAACATTGTCAGAAAATTCTAAAATAGAAAAGTGCACAATTCTACTCATGAAATGTCAAAATTAGAAAAAATGGCATATAAATTGTTAAAAAGTGCAAGATTCTATTCTTGAAATGTCAAAAAAAGCAAAATTCGGCCATATATTGTTGAAAGTTTAATGTTCTTTTCATACAAGGTAAAAACTTTTAATCCGGCCATAAATGATCAAAATATTGTCAGAAAATAATAAAATTTGACCATCCGGGTTAAAAAGTGGAAAATTCTACTCATGAAATGTCAAATTCGGCTATGAAATATCAAAATATTGTTGACGAGCATCAAAATCCGGTCATAAAATGTTATATAAACTAAAAAATGCAAAGCCGGAGCTACAAGATATCAAAATATTGTCAGGAAGAGAGAGGAAGACCAAAATCCGCTCATAAACGGTTGAAAAGTGCAAAATTCTGAAATAAATTAGCAAAATTTAGCCATAAAGTAGCAAAATCCAGCTATAAAATATCAAAATATTGTTAGTATAACACTAAAACCTGGCCATAGTGTTGAAAAGTGCAAAATTCTATTCATAAAATGTCAGAAAACACCAAAATCCGGCCATAAACTGTCGAAAAGTCCAAAATTCTATTTATAAAATATCAAAAATAGCAAAATGCGGCCATAAACTATTGAAAAGTAAAGATTCTATTTATAAAATGACAAAACAGCAATGTGCGCCCATAAACTGTTAAAAAGTCCAAAATACTATTCATAAAATGACAAAAAGTGTATTTTTTTATGAAATGTCAATAATAGCAAAATTCTGTTACAAAATATAATATAATTATTAGAAACAATTAAAATCAAATTCTGTTCATAAAATGTTAAAAATAGCAAAACCTGGCTATAAACTGTTGAAAACTGCAAGACTCAATTCATAAAATGTGAAAAATAACAAAATTCAGTAGTAAAGTATAAAATTTTGTCAGAAAGTACCAAAATTTACCATAAACTGTTAAAAAAATAGCAAAATTCTGTCTTAAAACATTAAATTTTATCAAAAAGAACTAAAATCCGGCTAAAAACGGTTGAAAAGTGCAAAATTCACATTCACATCTTAGATTAAGTATTTTTACAGTTTATCTTTCATTGGTTATATTTTGATAGCTGCTATGTAAGATTTTGTAATTTTAGACGTATTAAATTAATAAATCATCATCTTAGATCGTGTATTTGTTGACATTAGATTAAAGAAATTGTTTATAACAAATGATATACTTGTTAAAGTACTCGTGTATCCGTTGCAAATAGTGCAACTCGCTAGTAAAAATATTACAGTTATTGACGTTTTATGAAAAATTGCAAAAATATTATTTAGGAAATATGGAAACAAAATGGACAACCTGAAATTTTCAAACGCCATACATTTTAAAATTAAATTCTCTAGCTTCTGCTAAAAAATTAAAAATTGTTTGACTGCAGTTTTTTTTAAATTTAGAATAGAAGGGTTAGGGACTTTGAAAACTTATAAAAATTGAATGGTGGTAGCAGGTACTATGTGATAGATATATATACTTATACTCTTTTTTGCTTGTAAAATTCTGGTCACCCTGGTATAATCAAATAGTAATTGTGACTTATTCCCACCCTCACGTCACAATCTCCTGTCAAACCAAAATTAACAAATATAATAAACTTTTTAAAAATTTAATTTGATTATATGATTTGAACTAGTCCCTCTTTTAAGTCGCCGCCATTTATAGGTAAAAATATAAATTATCATTCCTACCTTTCTGTCGCAACATCATTATAAAGCAAAAATTTAAACAAAATGAAATTTAGAGAAACAAGTATTGCATTTTGTAATGTTATTTTACGTTAAAATATGTATTTTTGATGTGACACTAAGTCTGAGTTGGTATAATATTATTAATTTTTATTATTAAAATATAAATAATAATTAGGTTGTACTGTTATTACGAGGTATTATTTAACTTAATTATTTGGTTGCTAATGTTTTTCTTTAAATGTGTTATAATTTCAGTATAGTTTTACTATACACCAGAGGTTCTCAAACTATAGGGTCGCTTAGCAAAATCCTGGGGTCACAAGATTCTACAACTATAGTTTCTTATATGTATGTATATTGTTACTATATTTATATGGGGTCACCCAAAAACTCACAATCAAAAATGGGGTCATGAATGAAAAAAGTTTAAGAAGCCCTGCTATACACAATTAAAATAATCTTATTAGTTCATAAAAACGCCACAACACAAACAATTTACAATTTGACATTTCAATATCAGTGTCAACTAGAAGAGCTTATATTAACATCACATAATTATCTAAAAATTTAATTATTAATTAAAATATGTAAGTGTAATCCAATTTATTTTTTATTTTTTAATACCTTTCTGGTCATACAATAAATAGTATACAACACTTAGAGTAGAATGTGTAAGTAATTTTCCACCCAGTTTCACATGCTATCAACATGACTCAGTAAAAATGACTAAGCTTATTACAATGTCTGCATTTTATTACTACTAGACATAATATTATTAGTTCATAAAAATGCCACAACACAAACAGCGCTATTTGCAATTTGATATTTCAATCAGTGTCAAACAGAAGCCAGCTTATTATTGACATCACATAATTATTGACAAATTTAATTATAAAAATTAAAACATGTAAGTGCAACCCAATAAAGTTTTATTTTTTACTATCTTTCTCAAGCAATTAATGTATACTAGAGTAAAATATGCAATTAAATTTCCACCCAGTTTCACATATAATCAACATTACTCAGTAATAATTACATCATCCTCCATCAATGTAATATACTATATTATTCATATCAGTCATGACTATATTAAATTAAAAATATCAGTTAGGAGCTCTTTTCACACTAATCGATGTTATTCCAATATTCAATAGAAAAGTAGGTTCTATCATGAAGCAAAGATAAACAAATTAGATAATTTTTTACAACTTCAGAATTGAACGACTTTTTTAAGAATGTATTTTCCAGCACGTAAAGTTCATACAAACATATGTCTCAAATTAATTTATTACCAAGATATCAAAAGATTTTATTAACAATAAAACATTTAGAATAACTGTTCAAAGTGGCCGTTTTGTTGCATGACAAACCCACCCATGCTTCTCGTCTTATAGCATCAGGAAGACTATTGATCCACAATGCAATTCCTTTTTGTACGACAATAAATGTAGTATAAACCAGACTTCATATAGCCCCACACAAAATAATTTAATAACGTTAGATCAGGAAATTGTAATGGCAATTTAACAGGTCTGTTTTGGCAAACCCATCGGTTACCATACGTTATGTTAAAATAATCAGTGACAATATGAGAAAAGTAAGCAGGGCACTGTCATGAATAAACCACCTGCCTGCCAGTAATTTAATAAAAAGGTATGTTAGTAATGTGTAATAGCAGTCATATACCGTTTCGATGTTTCAAAAATTAGTAATACCATTTCTTGTAAAGTAGATTCATCGATAACCAGCAGGCAGCTCAGTAAGTTAGAATATCATAAAATCTACTGGTAACAAATTTTGTACTCGTAA
Organism: Tachinus rufipes; assembly: GCA_963932245.1. Lineage (NCBI taxonomy): Eukaryota > Metazoa > Arthropoda > Insecta > Coleoptera > Staphylinidae > Tachinus > Tachinus rufipes. The sequence goes on along the minus strand of OZ010750.1, from coordinate 63,590,743 downwards.
CATAAAATGAATAAAATTGTTGCTTGCACATGAAACAAGGTGACACTATTTTAGAGCTTGTACTTCATTGAAATGTGGAAAAATCTATTCATAAAATGTCAAAATTTGGCCATAAAGTATCAAAATATAATCAGAAAGCACAAAAAGTGTAAAATTCCATTTATAAAATGTCAAAAATAGCAAAATACGTTTATAAACTGTCTAAAAGTACAAGGTTCTATTTATTAAGTGGCAAAAGCAGCAAAATCCGGATATAAACTCTTAAACAGTCAATAAGTGCAAATTTTTTTTAATAAAATGTTTTATATTGCAATATAAATGTAAAAAGGTACAAAATTCTATTCATAAAATGTCTATAAAATAGCAAAAACTGTTGAAATGTGCAAAATTTTATTCACGAGATGCTAAAAAAATAAAATTTTGGCGAAAGTATTTAAGTATTGTCAGAAAAAACCAAAATTTGGCCATAAACTATCAAAAGATGCAAAATTCTGTTTATGAAATGTCAAAATAAGCAAAATCCAGCCTTAAACTGTCAAATAAAGCAAGACTCTATTCATGAAGTTGTAAAATTCGCTTGTAAAGTGCAAAATTCTATTTATGAAGTGTCAAAAATAGAAAATATTCGTCCATTAACCGTTGAAAAATGCAAAATACTATCCATAAAAAGTCAAAATGATCACAAGTTGACTATGAAATATAAAAACATTGTCAAAAACTTTTAAAAACTGTAAAATTTTATTTATGTAACGTGAAAAACAACCTAATCCGGTCATAAAGTATCAAAATATTCTCCAAAAGACGGCCTTAAATTGTTGAAAAGAGTAAAATTTTATTCGTAAAGTTTAAAATATCAAAATCCGGCCATAAAATATGAAAATATTTTCCGAAAATTTGTCCATCAACTGTTATATGCAGCAATAAAATATTTAAATATTGTCAGTACAAAAACCCTGTTTAAATGTTTAAAAGTATAAAATTTTATTTATGAAAAGTCCGTTTTAGTGTGCACATTTAGGGGTTGTACCATAAGAGTGTGTGAGAGAAAATTAAAAACTTGAAAAGAGTGGGTTTGAGAATAAGTGCATATCAGTGTAACCTTGAAATTTTCCTCAGTTGCAGTTTCTAGTTTGTTTTCGGTGTTATTCTGGCACAAAAAACACACAAAAATACAGTGAAACTTCTCTAACTCAAACTTCTTCAAATCGAATTACTCCATAGATCGAATATTTTTTGGAAACAATAAGGTTTAAACAATTTTTATACAGATTTTTATCTCCTTAAGTCAAATTTCTATATCTCGATTTTTTCAGTAGAAAACAAATTTGTCGAGTGCTGTTAGAATTGCATTTCTAGGCACGTGTAAAGTAATCAAATGGCGTTAAGTACGTTTAGCATGTTGATAATTTGTTCGAAAAACAATATTTTGAACAATTCTTTAATTGATTTAAAAAACTTATAAATTGAGGTTTTTCAAAAATTTGTAAAGCATGAAAATTTTTTGACTTTTTTATTTGGATGTTTCTAAACTTTATATCCTCACTGTATATGTATTCATTCCATAAAAATTCTATATAATTAAATGTTTTGTTTAATTTGTAGTATTTATTATGTAATAAAAGTTTCACTGTAATCATTGTTTGGTAAGTGGGTTCAATGAAGACTCAAAGTAAAGTGAAGCTTTGTTGATTTTGCAATTGCGGTAAACTTTGTACTCAATATCAATATTAAAGACATAATCCGATCTAAGAGAATGGAAATCTGCTTATAAAGTACATACATATTTTCAAAGATCCGGCTTAAAATACAAAATTTGACAAACAAGAATTTTAAGTAACTAACTTATTGGTAAAATTTTAATATAATCTCAAAAATCCGGCCGTTAAAGACAAAATGCGGCTTACAAAAAATTAATTTTAGACATTAAGTAATAGAATTCGATCAAAAACTATAATAATCTGCTTTATATAGGTAAAATATGAACATAATTTAAAAAATCTGGCCATAAAATACAAATTTTTGTCTGAAAAAAATTAAAATCTTGTCGTAAAGTATTGAAATCCTACAACAAAAAACATAAAAATCTGCATAAAATTGACAAAATTTGGTCATACTCTTAAAAATCTAGTCATAAAATACAAAATCCTGCAAAAAAGAATTAAAATCCATCCATAAAGTAATTAAATCCGGCTAAAACAATAATAATCAAATTAAAACTGGTTAAATACAAACATAAATCTAAAAAATTTGACGTAAAATATCAAAATATTGTCAGAAAATACTAAAATAGAAAAGTGCACAATTCTACTCATGAAATGTTAAAATTAGAAAAAATGGCATATAAATTGTTAAAAAGTGCAAGATTCTATTCTTGAAATGTAAAAAAAAAGCAAAATTCGGCCATATATTGTTGAAAAGTTTAATGTTCTTTTCATACAATGTAAAAACTTTTATTCCGGCCATAAATGATCAAAATATTGTCAGAAAATAATAAAATTTGACCATCAAGGGTTGAAAAGTGCAAAATTCTACTCATGAAATGTCAATATCAGCTATGAAATATCAAAATATTGTTGACAAGCACCAAAATTCGGTCATAAAATGTTAAAAAAGTACAAGATTCTATATATAAAATATCAAAACAAGAAAATACGGCTATAAACTGTTAAAAGATGCAAAAACTAAAAAAATGCAAAGCCGGAGCTACAAGATATCAAAATATTGTCAGGAAGAACCAAAATTCGGTCATAAACGGTTGAAAAGTGCAAAATTTTGAAATGAATTAACAAAATTTAGCCATAAAGTAGCAAAATCCAGCTATGAAATATCAAAATATTGTTAGAAAACACTAAAACCTGGCCATTTATTTAATCTTATGTCCTTTTACCTTACGGTGTCAGACTACAATTACATTTTTACATTTTTAACACTTATTCAGTTATCATCTACTACTTCTTTTTGGCCATAGTGTTGAAAAGTGCAAAATTCTATTCATAAAATGTCAGAAAACACCAAAATCCGGCCATAAACTGTCGAAACGTCCAAAATTCTATTTATAAAATATCAAAAATAGCAAAATCCGGCCATAAACTATTGAAAAGTACAAGATTCTACTTATAAAATGACAAAACAGCAATGTGCTCCCATAAACTGTTTAAAAGTATATAATAATAGCAAAATTCTGTTAAAAATATAATATAATTTTTAGAAACAATTAAAATCAAATTCTGTTCATAAAATTTTAAAAATAGCAAAATCTGGCTATAAACTGTTGAAAAGTGCAAGACTCAATTCATAAAATGTGAAAAATAACAAAATTCAGTCGTAAAGTATAAAATTTTGTCAGAAAGTACCAAAATGTACCATAAACTGTTAAAAAAATTGCAAAATTCTGTCTTAAAACATTAAATTTTATCAAAAAAAAACATTCACATCTTAGATTAAGTATTTTTACAGTTTATCTTTCCTTAATTATATTTTGATAGCTGCTATGTAAGATTTTGTAATTGTAGACATATTAAATTAATAAATCATCATCATCTTAGATCGTGTATTTATTGACGTTAGATTAAAGAAATTGTTTTTTACAAATGATATACTTGTTAAAGTACTCGTGTATCCGTTGCAAATAGTGCAACTCAGTAGTAAAAATATTACAGTTATTGACGTTTTTTAAAAATTCCAAAAATATTATTTAGGAAATATGGAAACAAAATCGACAACCTGAAATTTTCAAATGTCATACATTTTAAAATTAAATTCTCTAGCTTCTGCTAAAAAATTAAAAATTGTTTGAGCGCAGTTTTTTTAAAATTTAGAATAGAAAGGTTAGGGACTTTAAAAACTTATAAAAATTGAATGGTGGTGGCAGGTACTATGTGATTGATATATAAAAATTGAATGGTGGTGGCAGGTACTATGTGATTGATATATATACATACTTATACTTATACTCTTTTTTGCTTGTAAAATTCTGGTCACCCTGGTATAATCAAATAGTAATTGTGACTTATTCCCACCCTCACGTCACAATCTCCTGTCATATCAAAAACCAAAATTAAAAAATATTAAAAACTTTTCATAAATTTAATTTAATTAAATGATTTGAATTTTGATTCCCCTCTTTTAAGTCGCCGCCATTTATAGGTAAAAATATAAATTATCATTCCTACCTTTCTGTCGCAACATCATTATAAAGCTAAAATTTAAACAAAATGAAATGTAGAGGAACAAGTATTGCATTTTGTATGTTATTTTACGTTAAAATATGTATTTTGATTTATGATGATTTTGTCTGAGTTGGTATAATATTATTAATTTTTATCATTAAAATATAAATAATAAAGGTTGTACTGTTATTACGAGGTATTATTTAACTTAATTATTTGGTTGCTTATGTTTTTCTTTAAATGTGTTATAATTTCAGTATAGTTTTACTATACACCAGAGGTTCTCAAACTATAGGGTCGCTTAGCAAAATCCTGGGGTCACAAGATTCTAAAACTATAGTTTTTTATATGTATGTATATTGTTACTATATTTATATGGAGTCACCCAAAAACTCACAAACAAAAATAGGGTAGTGAATGAAAAAAGTTTAAGAAGCCCTGCTATACACAATTAAAATAATCTTATTAGTTCATAAAAACGCCACAGCACAAACAATTTACAATTTGACATTTCAATATCAGTGCCAACTAGAAGAGCTTATATTAACATCACATAATTATCTAAAAATTTAATTATTAATTAAAATATGTAAGTGTAATCCAATTTATTTTTTATTTTTTAATACCTTGCTGGTCATACAATAAATAGTATACAACACTTAGAGTAGAATGTCTAATTAATTTTCCACCCAGTTTCACATGCTATCAAGATGACTCAGTAAAAATGACTAAGTTTATTACAATGCATTTTATTACTACTAGACATAATATTATTAGTTCATAAAAATGCCACAACACAAACAGCGCTATTTGCAATTTGATATTTCAATCAGTGTCAAACAGAAGCCAGCTTATTATTGACATCACATAATTATTGACAAATTTAATTATAAAAATTAAAACATGTAAGTGCAACCCAATAAAGTTTTATTTTTTACTATCTTTCTCAAGCAATTAATGTATACTAGAGTAGAATATGCAATTAAATTTCCACCCAGTTTCACATATAATCAACATTACTCAGTAATAATTACATCATCCTCCATCAATGTAATATACTATATTATTCATATCAGTCATGACTATATTAAATTAAAAATATCAGTTAGGAGCTCTTTTCACACTAATCGATGTTATTCCAATATTCAATAGAAAAGTGTGTTCTATCAAGAAGCAAAGATAAACAAATTAGATAATTTTTTACAACTTCAGAATTGAACGACTTTTTTAAGAATGTATTTTCCAGCACGTAAAGTTCATACAAACATATGTCTCAAATTAATTTATTACCAAGATATCAAAAGATTTTATTAACAATAAAACATTCAGAATAACTGTTCAAAGTGGCCGTTTGGTTGCATGACAAAGCCACCTATGCTTCTCGTGTTATAGCATCAGGACGACTATTGATCCACAATGCAATTCCTTTTTGTATGACAATAAATGTAGTATAAACCAAACTTCATCCAGCCCCGTTAGATCAGGAAATTGTAATGGCAATTTAACAGGTCCGTTTTGGCAAAGCCAGCGGTTACCATACGTTATGTTAAAATAATCAGTGACAATAAGAGAAAAGTAAGCAATAAACCACGTGCCTGCCTGTAATTTAATAAAAAAGTATGTTAGTAATGCATAATAGCAGTCATATAACGTTTCGATGTTTCAAAAATTAGTAATACCATTTCTTGTAAAGTAGATTCATCGATAACCAGCAGGCAGCTCAGAAAGTTAGAATATCATAAAATCTACTGGTAACAAATTTTTTACTCGTAACATAAAATGAATGAAATTGTTGCTTGCACATGAAACAAGGTGACACTATTTTAGAGCTTGTACTTCATTGAAGCTTTAGAGTGCGGTCATTATCTGTTGAAATGTGGAAAAATCTATTCATAAAATGTCAAAATTTAGCCATAAAGTATCAAAATATAATCAGAAAGCACAAAAAGTGCAAAATTCCATTTATAAAATGTCAAAAATAGCAAAATACGTTTATAAACTGTCTAAAAGTACAAGGTTCTATTTATAAAGTAGCAAAAGCAGCAAAATCCGGATATAAACTGTTAAACAGTCGATAAGTGCAAATTTTTTTAATAAAATGTCTAAAATTGCAATATAATTGTAAAAAGGTACAAAATTCTATTCATAAAATAGCAAAAACTGTTGAAATGTGCAAAATTTTATTCACGAGATGCTAAAAAAAGAAAATTTTGGCAAAAGTATTTAAGTATTGTCAGAAAAAACCAAAATTTAGCCATAAACTATCAAAAGATGCAAAATTCTGTTTATGAAATGTCAAAATAAGCAAAATCCAGCCTTAAACTGTCAAATAAAGCAAGACTCTATTCATGAAGTTGTAAAATTTGCTTGTAAAGTGCATAATTCTGTTTATGAAGTGTTAAAAATGGGAAATATTCGTCCATTAACCGTTGAAAAATGGAAAATACTATCCATAAAAAGTCAAAATGATCACAAGTTGGCTATGAAATATAAAAACATTGTCAAAAACTTTTAAAAACTGCAAAATTTTATTTATGAAACATCAAAAACAACCTAATCCGGTCATAAAGTATCAAAATATTCTCCAAAAGATGGCCTTAAACTGTTGAAAAGAGTAAAATTTTATTCGTAAAGTTTAAAAATATCAAAATCCGGCCATAAAATATCAAAATATTTTCCCAAAATTTGTCCATCAACTGTTATATGCAGCAATAAAATATTTAAATATTGTCAGTACAAAAACCCTGTTTAAATGTTTGAAAGTATAAAATTTTATTTATGAAAAGTCCGGATGTAGTCCGCTTTAGTGTGCACATTTAGGGGTTGTACCATAAGAGTGTGTGTAAGAGAAAATTAAAAACTTGAAAAGAGTGGGTTTGAGAATGAGTGCATATCAGCGTAACCTTGAAATTTTCCTCAGTTGTAGTTTCTAATCTGTTTTCGGTGTTATTCTGGCACGAAAAACACACGAAAATAGTCGTTGTTTGGTAAGTGGGTTCAATGAAGACTCAAAGTAAAGTGAAGCTTTGTTGATTTTGCGATTGGGGTAAACTTTGTACTCAATATCAATATTAAAGACATAATCCGACCTAAGAGAATGGAAATCTGCTTATAAAGTACATACATATTTTCAAAGATCCGGCTTAAAATACAAAATTTGACAAACAAGAATTTTAAATAACTAACTTATTGGTAAAATTTTAATATAATCTCAAAAATCCAGCCGTTAAAGACAAAATGCGGCTTAAGAAAAATAAATTTTAGACATTAAGTAATTGAATTTGATCAAAAACTATAATAATCTGCTTTATATAGGTAAAATACGAACATAATTTAAAAAATCTGGCCATAAAATACAAATTTTTGTCTAAAAAAAATTAAAATCTTGTCGTAAATTTGGTCATACTCTTAAAAATCTAGTCATAAAATACAAAATCCTGCAAAAAAGAATTAAAATCCATCCATAAAGTAATTAAATCCGGCCAAAACAATAATAATCAAATTAAAACTGGTTAAATACAAACATAAATTTAAAAAATTTGACGTAAAATATCAAAACATTGTCAGAAAATACTAAAATAGAAAAGTGCACAATTCTACTCATGAAATGTTAAAATTAGAAAAAATAGCATATAAATTGTTAAAAAGTGCAAGATTCTATTCTTGAAATGTCAAAAAAGCAAAATGCGGCCATATATTGTTGAGAAGTTTAATGTTCTGTTCATACAAGGTAAAAACTTTTAATCCGGCCATAAATGATCAAAATATTGTCAGAAAATAATAAAATTTGACCATCAAGGGTTGAAAAGTGCAAAATTCTACTCATGAAATGTCAAATTCAGCTATGAAATATCAAAATATTGTTGACAAGCACCAAAATTCGGTCATAAAATGTTAAAAAAGTACAAGATTCTATATATAAAATGAGAAAACAAGAAAATACAGCTATAAACTGTTAAAAGATACAAAAACTAAAAAAATGCAAAGCCGGAGCTACAAGATATCAAAATATTGTCAGGAAGAACCAAAATTCGCTCAACAGTTGAAAAGTGCAAAATTCTGAAATGAATTAACAAAATTTAGCCATAAAGTAGCGAAATCCAGCTATGAAATATCAAAATATTGTTAGAAAACACTAAAACCTGGTCATAGTGTTGAAAAGTGCAAAATTCTATTCATAAAATGTCAGAAAACACCAAAATCCGGCCATAAACTGTCAAAACGTCCAAAATTCTATTTATAAAATATCAAAAATAGCAAAATCCGGCCATAAACTATTGAAAAGTACAAGATTCTATTTATAAAATGACAAAACAGCATTGTGCGCCCATAAACTGTTAAAAAGTCCAAAATACTATTCATAAAATAACAAAAAGTGTATTTTTTTATGAAATGCCAAAATAGCAAAATTCTGTTACAAAATATAATATAATTTTTAGAAACAATTAAAATCAAATTCTGTTCACAAAATGTTAAAAATAGCAAAATCTGGCTATAAACTGTTGAAAACTGCAAGACTCAATTAATAAAATGTGAAAAACAACAAAATTCAGTCGTAAAGTATAAAATTTTGTCAGAAAGTACCAAAATTTACCATAAACTGTACAAAAAATAGCAAAATTCTGTCTTAAAACATTAAATTTTATCAAAAAGAACTAAAATCCGGCTAAAAACGGTTGAAAAGTGCAAAATTCACATCTTAGATTAAGTATTTTTACAGTTTATCTTTCATTGGTTATATTTTGATAGCTATGTAAGATTTTGTAATTTTAGACGTATTAAATTAATAAATCATCATCATCTTAGATCGTGTATTTGTTGACGTTAGATTAAAGAAAATGTTTTTAACAAATGATAAACTTGTTAAAGTACTCGTGTATCCGTTGCAAATAGTGCAACTCGGTAGTAAAAATATTACAGTTATTGACGTTTTTTGAAAAATTGCAAAAATATTATTTAGGAAATATGGAAACAAAATGGACAACCTGAAATTTTCAAACGCCATACATTTTAAAATTAAATTCTCTAGCTTCTGCTAAAAAATTAAAAATTGTTTGAGTGCAGTTTTTTTTAAATTTAGAATAGAAAGGTTAGGGACTTTAAAAACTTATAAAAATTGAATGGTGGTGGCAGGTACTATGTGATAGATATATATACTTTATATATATACTCTTTTTTGCTTGTAAAATTCTGGTCACCCTGGTATAATCAAATAGTAATTGTGACTTATTCCCACCCTCACGTCACAATCTCCTGTCAAACCAAAATTAACAAATATTATAAACTTTTCATAACTTTAATTTGATTATATGATTTGAACTAGTCCCTCTTTTAAGTCGCCGCCATATATAGGTAAAAATATAAATTATCATTCCTACCTTTCTGTCGCAACATCATTATAAAGCTAAAATTTAAACAAAATGAAATTTAGAGAAACAAGTATTGCGTTTTGTAATGTTATTTTACGTTAAAATATGTATTTTTGATGTGACACTAAGTCTGAGTTGGTATAATATTATTAATTTTTATTATTAAAATATAAATAATAATTAGGTTGTACTGTTATTACGAGGTATTATTTAACTAATTATTTGGTTGCTAATGTTTTTCTTTAAATGTGTTATAATTTCAGTATAGTTTTACTATACACCAGAGGTTCTCAAACTATAAGGTCGCTTAGCAAAATCCTAGGGTCACAAAATTCTAAAACTATAGTTTTTTATATGTATGTATATTGTTACTATATTTATATAGGGTCACCCAAAAATTCACAATCAAAAATGGGGTCATGAATGAAAAAAGTTTAAGAAGCCCTGCTATACACAATTAAAATAATCTTATTAGTTCATAAAAACGCCACAACACAAACAATTTACAATTTGACATTTCAATATCAGTGTCAACTAGAAGAGCTTATATTAACATCACATAATTATCTAAAAATTTAATTATTAATTAAAATATGTAAGTGTAATCCAATTTATTTTTTATTTTTTAATACCTTTCTGGTCATACAATAAATAGTATACAACACTTAGAGTAGAATGTGTAATTAATTTTCCACCCAGTTTCACATGCTATCAACATGACTCAGTAAAAATGACTAAGCTTATTACAATGTCTGCATTTTATTACTACTAGACATAATATTATTAGTTCATAAAAATGCCACAACACAAACAGCGCTATTTGCAATTTGATATTTCAATCAGTGTCAAACAGAAGCCAGCTTATTATTGACATCACATAATTATTGACAAATTTAATTATAAAAATTAAAACATGTAAGTGCAACCCAATAAAGTTTTATTTTTTACTATCTTTCTCAAGCAATTAATGTATACTAGAGTAGAATATGCAATTAAATTTCTACCCAGTTTCACATATAATCAACATTACTCAGTAATAATTACATCATCCTCCATCAATGTAATATACTATATTATTCATATCAGTCATGACTATATTATATTAAAAATATCAGTTAGGAGCTCTTTTCACACTAATCGATGTTATTCCAATATTCAATAGAAAAGTAGGTTCTATCATGAAGCAAAGATAAACAAATTAGATAATTGAACGACTTTTTTAAGAATGTATTTTCCAGCACGTAAAGTTCATACAAACATATGTCTCAAATTAATTTATTACCAAGATATCAAAAGATTTTATTAACAATAAAACATTTAGAATAACTGTTCAAAGTGGCCGTTTTGTTGCATGACAAACCCACCCATGCTTCTGGTCTTAAAAAAAAAATTAATATTGGAGAAATAGTTTTTTACTAATAAAGGTAAAAATTGATAATTTAGATGAAATTAATAGGTTAGAGTTAATTGGTGTTGATAAATAAGGGTGTTTTAAATGGGTTTTCGTTTTTGGATAGCATCAGGACGACTATTGATCCACAATGCAATTCCTTTTTGTACGACAATAAATGTAGTATAAACCAGACTTCATATAGCCCCACACAAAATATTTAATAACGTTAGATCAGGAAACTGTAATGGCAATTTAACAGGTCCGTTTTGGCAAACCCATCGGTTACCATACATTATGTTAAAATAATCAGTGACAATATGAGAAAAGTAAGCAGGGCACTGTCATGAATAAACCACATGCCTGCCTGTAATTTAATAAAAAGGTATGTTAGTAATGCGTAATAGCAGTCATATAACGTTTCGATGTTTCAAACATTAGTAATACCATTTCTTGTAAAGTAGATTCATCGATAACCAGCAGGCAGCTCAGAAAGTTAGAATATCATAAAATCTACTGGTAACAAATTTTGTACTCATAACATAAAATGAATGAAATTGTTGCTTGCACATGAAACAAGGTGACACTATTTTAGAGCTTGTACTTCATTGAAGCTTTAGAGTGCGGTCATTATCTGTTGAAATGTGGAAAAATCTATTCATAAAATGTCAAAATTTGGCCATGAAGTATCAAAATATAATCAAAAAGCACAAAAAGTGTAAAATTCCATTTATAAAATGTTAAAAATTGCAAAATACGTTTATAAACTGTCTAAAAGTACAAGGTTCTATTTATAAAGTGGCAAAAGCAGCAAAATCCGGATATAAACTGTTAAACAGACAATAAGTGCAAATTTTTTTTAATAAAATGTTTTATATTGCAATATAAATGTAAAAAGGTACAAAATTCTATTCATAAAATGTCTAAAATAGCAAAAACTGTTGAAATGTGCAAAATTTTATTCACGAGATGCTAAAAAAAGAAAATTTTGGAGAAAGTATTTTAGTATTGTCAGAAAAAACCAAAATTAACTATCAAAAGATGCAAAATTCTGTTTATGAAATGCCAAAATAAGCAAAATCCAGCCTTAAACTGTCAAATAAAGCACGACCCTATTCATGAAGTTGTAAAATTCGCTTGTAAAGTGCAAAATTCTATTTATGAAGTGTCAAAAATATTCGTCCATTAACCGTTGAAAAATTCAAAATACTATCCATAAAAAGTCAAAATGATCACAAGTTGGCTATGAAATATAAAAACATGTCAAAAACTTTTAAAAACTGCAAAATTTTATTTATGAAACGTGAAAGTCATAAAGTATCAAAATATTCTCCAAAAAACAGCCTTAAATTGTTGAAAAGAGTAAAATTTTATTCGTAAAGTTTAAAAATATCAAAATCCGGCATTAAAATATCAAAATATTTTCCGAAAATTTGTCCATCAACTGTTATATGCAGCAATAAAATATTTAAATATTGTCAGTACAAAAACCCTGTTTAAATGTTTAAAAGTATAAAATTTTATTTATGAAAAGTCCGGATGTGGTCCGTTTTAGTGTGCACATTTAAGGGTTGTACCATAAGAATGTGTGTGAGAGAAAATTAAAATCTTGAAAAGAGTAGGTTTGAGAATGAGTGCATATCAGCGTAACCTTGAAATTTTCCCAAGTTGCAGTTTCTAGTTTGTTTTCGGTGTTATTCTGGCACGAAAAATACACAGAAATAGTCGTTGTTTGGTAAGTGAGTTCAATGAAGACTAAGAGTAAAGTGAAGCTTTGTTGATTTTGCGATTGCGGTAAACTTTATACTCAATATCAATATTAAAGACATAATCCGACCTAAGAGAATAGAAATCTGCTTATAAAGTACATACATATTTTCAAAAATCCGGCTTAAAATACAAAATTTGACAAACAAGAATTTTAAGTAACTAACTTATTGGTAAAATTTTAATATAATCTCATAAATCCGGCCGTTAAAGACAAAATGCGGCTTACAAAAAATTAATTTTAGACATTAAGTAATAGAATTCGATCAAAAACTATAATAATCTGCTTTATATAGGTAAAATATGAACATAATTTAAAAAATCTGGCCATAAAATACAAATTGTTGTCTGAAAAAAATTAAAATCTTGTAAAGTATTGAAATCTGCATAAAATTGACAAAATTTGGTCATACTCTTAAAAATCTAGTCATAAAATACAAAATCCTGCAAAAAAGAATTAAAATCCATCCATAAAGTAATTAAATCCGGCCAAAACAATAATAATCAAATTAAAACTGGTTAAATACAAACATAAAATTAAAAAATTTGACGTAAAATATCAAAACATTGTCAGAAAATACTAAAATAGAAAATTGCACAATTCTACTCATGAAATGTTAAAATTAGAAAAAACAGCATATAAATTGTTAAAAAGTGCAAGATTCTATTTTTGAAATGTCAAAAAAAGCAAAGTTCGGCCATATATTGTTGAAAAGTTTAATGTTCTTTTCATACAAGGTAAAAACTTTTAATCCGGCCATAAATGATTAAAATATTGTCAGAAAATAATAAAATTTGACCATCAAGGGTTGAAAAGTGCAAAATTCTACTCATGAAATGTCAAATTCAGCTATGAAATATCAAAATATTGTTGACAAGCACCAAAATCTGGTCATAAAATGTTAAAAAAGTACCAGATTCTATATATAAAATGACAAAACAAGAAAATACGGCTATAAACTGTTAAAAGATGCAAAAACTAAAAAAATGTAAAATCCGGCTACAAGGTATCAAAAAATTATCAGGAAAAACCAAAATCCGCTCATAAACGATTGAAAAGTGCAAAATTTTGAAATGAATTAGCAAAATTTAGCCATAAAGTAGCAAAATCCAGCTATGAAATATCAAAATATTGTTAGAAAACACTAAAACCTGGTCATAGTGTTGAAAAGTGCAAAATGCTATTCATAAAATGTCAGAAAACACCAAAATCCGGCCATAAACTGTCGAAACGTCCAAAATTCTATTTATAAAATATCAAAAATAGCAAAATCCGGCCATAAACTATTGAAAAGTACAAGATTCTATTTATAAAATGACAAAACAGCATTGTGCGCCCATAAACTGTTAAAAAGTCCAAAATACTATTCATAAAATAACAAAAAGTGTATTTTTTTATGAAATGCCAAAATAGCAAAATTCTGTTACAAAATATAATATAATTTTTAGAAACAATTAAAATCAAATTCTGTTCATAAAATGTTAAAAATAGCAAAATCTGGCTATAAACTGTTGAAAACTGCAAGACTCAATTAATAAAATGTGAAAAACAACAAAATTCAGTCGTAAAGTATAAAATTTTGTCAGAAAGTACCAAAATTTACCATAAACTGTACAAAAAATAGCAAAATTCTGTCTTAAAACATTAAATTTTATCAAAAAGAACTAAAATCCGGCTAAAAACGGTTGAAAAGTGCAAAATTCACATTCACATCTTAGATTAAGTATTTTTACAGTTTATCTTTCATTGGTTATATTTTGATAGCTATGTAAGATTTTGTAATTTTAGACGTATTAAATTAATAAATCATCATCATCTTAGATCGTGTATTTGTTGACGTTAGATTAAAGAAATTGTTTTTGACAAATGATATACTTGTTAAAGTACTCGTGTATCCGTTGCAAATAGTGCAACTCGGTAGTAAAAATATTATAGTTATTGACGTTTTTTAAAAATTGCAAAAATATTATTTAGGAAATATGGAAACAAAATGAACAACCTGAAATTTTCAAACGCCATACATTTTAAAATTAAATTCTCTAGCTTCTGCTAAAAAATTAAAAATTGTTTGAGTGCAGTTTTTTTTAAATTTAGAATAGAAAGGTTAGGGACTTTAAAAACTTATAAAAATTGAATGGTGGTGGCAGGTACTATGTGATTGATATATGTATATACTTATACTCTTTTTTGCTTGTAAAATTCTGGTTACCCTGGTATAATCAAATAGTAATTGTGCCTTATTCCCACCCTCACGTCACAATCTCCTGTCAAACCAAAATTAACAAATATTATAAACTTTTCATAACTTTAATTTCATTATATGATTTGAACTAGTCCCTCATTTAAGTCGCCGCCATTTATAGATAAAAATATAAATTATAATTCCTACCTTTCTGTCGCAACATCATTATAAAGCTAAAATTTAAACAAAATTAAATGTAGAGGAACAAGTATTGCATTTTGTATGTTATTTTACGTTAAAATATGTATTTTGATTTATGATGATTTTGTCTGAGTTGGTATAATATTATTAATTTTTATCATTAAAATATAAATAATAAAGGTTGTACTGTTATTACGAGGTATTATTTAACTTAATTATTTGGTTGCTTATGTTTTTCTTTAAATGTGTTATAATTTCAGTATAGTTTTACTATACACCAGAGGTTCTCAAACTATAGGGTCGCTTAGCAAAATCCTGGGGTCACAAGATTCTAAAACTATAGTTTTTTATATGTATGTATATTGTTACTATATTTATATGGGGTCACCCAAAAACTCACAAACAAAAATAGGGTAGTGAATGAAAAAAGTTTAAGAAGCCCTGCTATACACAATTAAAATAATCTTATTTGTTCATAAAAACGCCACAGCACAAACAATTTACAATTTGACATTTCAATATCAGTTTCAACTAGAAGAGCTTATGTATATTAACATCACATAATTATCTAAAAATTTAATTATTAATTAAAATATGTAAGTGTAATCCAATTTATTTTTTATTTTTTAATACTTTTCTGGTCATACAATAAATAGTATACAACACTTAGAGTAGAATGTGTAATTAATTTTCCACCCAGTTTCACATGCTATCAACATGACTCAGTAAAAATGACTAAGTTTATTACAATGTGTCTGCATTTTATTACTACTAGACATAATATTATTAGTTCATAAAAATGCCACAACACAAACAGCGCTATTTGCAATTTGATATTTCAATCAGTGTCAACCAGAAGCCAGCTTATTATTGACATCAAATAATTATTGACAAATTTAATTATAAAAATTAAAACATGTAAGTGCAACCCAATCAAGTTTTATCTTTCTCAAGCAATTAATGTATACTAGAGTAGAATATGCAATTAAATTTCCACCCAGTTTCACATATAATCAACATGACTCAGTAATAATTACATCATCCTCCATCAATGTAATATACTATATTATTCATATCAGTCATGACTATATTAAATTAATAATATCAGTTAGGGGCTCTTTTCACACTAATCGATGTTATTCCAATATTCAATAGAAAAGTGTGTTCTATCATGAAGCAATGATAAACAAATTAGATAATTTTTTACAACTTCAGAATTGAACAACTTTTTTAAGAATGTATTTTCCAGCACATAAAATTCATACAAACATATGTCACAAATTAATTTATTACGACAATATCAAAAGATTTTATTATCAATAAAACATTCAGAATAACTGTTCAAAGTGGCCGTTTTGTTGCATGACAAACCCACCCATGCTTCTCGTCTTATAGCATCAGGACAACTATTGATCCACAATGCAATTCCTTTTTGTACGACAATAAATGTAGTATAAACCAGACTTCATCCAGCCCCACACAAAATAATTTAATAACGTTAGATCAGGAAATTGTAATGGCAATTTAACAGGTCCGTTTTGGCAAACCCATCAGTTACCATACGTTATGTTAAAATAATCAGTGACAATATGAAAAAAGTAAGCAGGGCACTATCATGAATAAACCACATGCCTGCCTGTAATTTAATAAAAAGGTATGTTAGTAATGCGTAATAGCAGTCATATAACGTTTCAAAAGTTAGAATATAATAAAATCTACTGGTAACAAATCCTGTACTCGTAACATAAAATGAATACAATTGTTGCTTGCACATGAAACAAGGTGACACTATTTTAGAGCTTGTACTTCATTGAAGCTTTAGAGTGCCAATTTCCAAAGAACGCATTAGAATGGCTTTAAACGTTTTAAGATTTGGTAGAAGAAAGTAAAATTTTGTTCATAGTAACTTCAAACTGCATTATCTCCATTTTTATGTACCTCGCCATAAATTTAAAGCATGTCTGTTTGTTCAGCAAATTGAGCAAATTTGTCATGTTCCATAATAATAAAAATTAAAGTCTTTAACATTTAATTCACTTAAAAATGACCATGAACTAATAAACAGGATACTCACACAATCGATAATTAATACTATAATAACAATTTTAATCACAAATCTGCTTATAAAAACAAATATGTATGTATATACAAAGCAATTGTTATCCAAGGCTATTTGATTAACTTCGGACTATTAGATAATAATCTTTATCTTATAAATTCTCTTGTAATTAATTAATTAATTTGACAAACAATGTTGTTTGTACCACTAAAATAATGCCGTGCAATTCTAAAACCATAACAAAATCGTAGAATACTCCTAGTAATGGTATTTTTAAATTATATAAATTTTTATGCATTTGGAGCAGTGGTGTAATTAGAAATTTTGAGAGACAGTATTAGAAAAAAGCGTTAACAATTTTGTGCAAAATTCTATTCATAAAATGTCAACAATAACAAAATCCAAATTCTAAATGAGAGCATTTGAGAATCAACTCTGCAGAGATAGTCGGTATCTAAAGGAGGTTTTGAGGGTTCAATCTTTTGATGACCAACACTTGGGCAGGTAGCTGTGTCACTCCAGGGCTGCTATTGTCGAAGTTAGACGAACGAGTTTTATACTCGAATCTGCCATATTTGCGCACCATTTTGTGTTATTGGTATTCTTAAATCGGACGAACGGAATCTTTTGCGACTCTTTCGCATGATATTGTTCTACTGCTACAAACCAGTAGTTTTACTCAATTTTCGTCCGAAAGTGAAGCGCGAAACTTAAATTATGATGGAAAATACCGGAAAAAATAAATATTTAAGCTTTTGTTAATATTTACTTGTCGAATACCGGTTTGTAATTGAAAGATTATAAATTTTATTGAAAGTAAAAACTAATTAACACATTAATTTATTCCTATTATACTCTTCTCTTATTTTATACCTAATACTTCTTTAAAAAAATATATAGTAAAGGAATTAATAGATTTACTACAAGAATATATTGCCATGCAGAGTATATGGTTTAGATATTTTAAGAAAAGTAATAATAAAAAACATATTTATCAATATGTATTACGCACACGACATATTTATTATATTGTGTATTAGAATATCATATATTGCGGTCTTTAATATATTTAATTTTAATTATATTGTTGGATACCAAAAGCAAATTTTGCATCTCAAAGTTACCAAATAAATATAAGTCAAAATATAAATGTATAAACATGGCATTGTCAGCCTTCAGTTAGCCGGTGACTTCAGAAAATAACAGACGTATTTGACTGTATAATTATGTTTGAAGTAACATTCATTAATTTAGTTCTTATATGCTTTTTATAAAAAGCAATAAGAATTAAATTAATTAATATAACCTCAAACATACCCTTAAATATGTGCAAAAATAAGTAAACAAACCAAAATGACAGAATAATGCCGTGTTGCCACATAGTAATAAAGCAACAAACACAAATTATGTTCATGAGATTCTACGGGTGTTCAAGAATACCAAAATGTGTGGTGCATTGTTCAGATCATAAGCCTGAGTGTTTGTTAACAATAAATTAAAAGTTTCTCCTCTTTGCAAGCGTTAGAAGTCAAACAACAATACAATTTATATTTCTTTTATAAAACATGCAAAAATCAAAAATAAAAACTATAATTTTGTTGCTTAATTCCCAAATTAGATGTGTCAAAATTTAGATTGTTTTCACCCTTCATCTTCTTTGCTCAGCTTGCAACACCATTAACTTTTAATATGTTTTAGGTACTAATACTGACTAGAAGAAACATTACACACTACGGAGCATTTGAGCCAAGCTGTGACCTTAAGAAGTTTTCAATATACATCTAAACGCGTATTTACTTGAAACAATTGATTAAAATTATAGCTAACATGGAGCTCAATAATAGTTGCAAAGTTTGTAACACACATATTGACCTCAATACCAAAAGAACCATCAAATGTAATTTATGCAAGTTTTATTTTCACCAACAGTGTGTGCGTATCACACCACACACATATAAAGTAATAACAAACAATAGAAACATACAATGGTTTTGCCAAAATTGCAATCCAGGAGTGTTGGAATGTTTAGGAATGTTCAATCGAGTGGCAAGAATAGAACAAGAATTAAACAATCTCAAAATCACGGTAGAGAACCTGTCAACCGCAATTACACCAAACCCCGTTGAAAAGAAAAAAGTACTTAAAAGCAAAACACCTCACCAGATTCTTGATATAATAAAATCAAGAAAAAAAACTGTTGAAAATGCAGAACTGCAAACTACACCTACTTATGAAGGAGCTGTCAAAAACGCGTCAAATGCAAACGCAGAAGCAGCTGCCGTAGATAATATCGTAGCAGAAGTAGAAGAAGACAAAGATCCAAACAACATTGTTACGTATGCACATGTGCAAGTGATTGGTTTACAACCAAAATTTAAAAAACGAGACCTCAAAAAACATCTCAGATATAATAATTTCACCGACTTCAACTGTCAACAAATAAGTTTTGGAAAAAAAACGTCATTTAAAATTTCATTACCAATGGAACAACTAGATGACCTACAAAATCCTTATATCTGGCCAGAAGAAGTTACATTAAAACCTTTCATATTTTCCAAGCAGATTTGAAATGGTAAATATTGTTTTATCATAAGCACAATAGTGTAGTTAACCAAATTATTGTTATAAAGCATCACAATCCGTATGCAAACTATCGTAAAATGTAAAATTCTAATTTATAAAATGTCAAAACATTGTTAAAACTTAACAAACTTCGGCTATAAACTATTGAAAAATGCTATGAATTATTAAAATATTGTCACAAAAAACTAATAATTGAAAAACTAAGTTGAATAATTTTCTCTAAATTTATCCACAAATTCATTTTCTATTTACAAATTATAAGAATTGTATAGAAACAATATCAACAATTTTGGCAACCCTGCAACAGAAGTTATCCAACTAAATTAAATTAAATTTGAATGTTTACTAAGTTTTTTTAATAGTTTAAGACATTTTCTTCATCAATTAAACTTGTAATCACTCTAAAATTTTAAAGTAATTGCACATGTGAACAATTATTATCATGTATAATAAAATTCTTTAGCAACACAACCACAATGACAATTGAAAAATATTAAAATAAATTCCCATTACCAATACGTGTATATAAGTAATCTTACAATTTCAGCTTTCCTATGAAATCCAATCATATATTCCTTGTAGGTAATCCATGGTCCGAGTACTGAATTTGCTGGACACCAAATGTATCCACTATAGCCCCAAACAGAAGGCAGTTGCTTTCCGTTATCCAAATCAAAAGCAACAGACATAATCTTCATCATAACAACCATAATAACTCCTCGTACTTTCAACCAAGCTTGATGATCGATGTAATGAAACTCACTATAAAAAACTCAATCAATATTTAATTAAATAAATTAAGTATTATAATACCAGCCAATTAATATTGCAATAAAAGTAGCTCCACACCAAAAACCAGTATTAAATTCAAAACCTTTTAAAGCAATCATCGCTATGTATGAAATATAAACTAACGGAATCACATAAAGAGCTTCTTTATTATATAAAAATGAACCAACGTAGATATAGAATAGACCAATGGATGTTGATATGACATGATAACGGGTTTCTTTTCCATGCACAACTGAAAACGATTCAATGAATAAGTTAAAATTAAATTTAAAAATAAGTTACATACTTACATACACGTGTGAGGAAAAGGAATATCACATTATGTACTATTAGTTCCATTACAAATTTAAATGTTTGTGTTAATGTCGGTAGTATGCAATACTCAATCGTCTGTTGCAGATCGACGAATTGATATTCATCATCTGCATATATGTACTCTGCATACTCACTGGAAACAATAAATGGTTTATTTGAATTGATAACAAATCATTGTTTAGTTACCTGTCTTGGTTGGACATTGTATTTTGTTTGAATAACCTAAAAAGGATGGAATCATATGGTAATTAGCGGCATTTTTTTCATATTTATTTACATTTACAAGTATGTAACCTAAACAGCATAGCCGAATCACAGAAGTAAATTTTGCTGCTAAAAATGATTTATAACACAAACCCGTAACAATAAAAGATACTTGCCGGACCAGAACTGTCAAATTTTTAGCCGGCTCATAACAGCAGTGGCGTGGACGTATAAAAGGGTTATAAGTTAAAATATTTACAAAATTATCAAAAATTGTCCAGAACAATTTAAATCAAGATTTAATTAAAAGTTTGCGCATAAAACTTATATATTGTATAAAATTTACACAAAAAGCTCATTTGCAGCATACAATTTATCAAAAAATAACGCAAAACTCCAATACTACCTAAAAAACTAATTTATTGTTTAAAACAACAAAAATAACAAATAATCCCGTAAGAAACTCATAAAAAAATAATTTAAAAATTGTACATATTACTAATATATTGCGTAAAACCATCAACAGTTAATTATTCAAGAAACCCAATTAACACAACATAAAAATAGCACCCCAATTTATTTTACTGAAATTTTTCAAAAATTTTAAGCATTCTACTTTTAAAAAATTAGTACTTCTAATATAGATAATGGACTATAATATACTTGCCAAAAGTAAAAAAGCACCAAAAACACATAATTAATATTTTGTTTAGTTTTACACTAAAAAATGATTAAAATTTCTAGAGAAGATTATTTAAAATTATAACTGCCAAAAGACAAATTAAAAAAAAATTAAATATAGATCTGTTGTTTAGTTTAATATTTAACACTGATTTTTATTCTCAACTTATAAGGTTTGCTCAGCGTTTCTACACTGCGGTTTCTTGATCCTATTGTGCACTTCTAGTTGTTACTAGTCTAGTAGTGCCGTTTTTTTTAATAAAATCTATATTTTTTGCCAGATAATTTCTCATTGTAAGCCTCGCATTTGCTCAGCAGATAAAGTGAAGTTTGTTTATCCTCATCAGCATAAAAGATCTTTTTGAATTCCCATTGTACGCATAAGTTTGTTGAAGCCACAGTGACCAGTTGTTAGTTCTGTAAGCTTTTGCAATTTTGTTTGGCTCATTTGCATTACTATAGTTTGGGTAGTGTATGATGGTCCTGTTAGAAATAGCCTCATTTCTTGACAATGTTCCGTTTTCTACAAATTATTGGTTTTTTTGGTCTTGTATAAAATCCCAAAAGCAAGTTCCGGTCCAATAATGTGTTTTTTTTGCAAGTTAGTAAATTTTAAAGTTTCCTTCTATGCCTTGATTATTTGGTGTCCAGATAAGACTGTTCTTAACTAATGCTTCTAATAATAATAATAATAATAATAATTTATTTATCAACCAAATACATTAATTACATAAATACTACATAAATATTCTAAACTGGAAGTGCCGCTTGGCTGTCGGACATGATAGTTATCTATTTGCTAACGTGTTGTCTTGACGTCCTTGGCTTTTGCCTTCATATATTACGGCACCGGTGCTATTTGTTTATTTACTCTTCTCAAGAGAGTATTATTACATCAAACAACTTCTGTATGCAATAATCTTTTATAAAATCTGATTTTATGCTTAGTGTTTCTTCTTTATATAACACATTTGTTATTTTTGGTCTGTACATCCTAAGATTTACAGTAGTTTTGTTAAACCTTAGTTGGTACGCTGCTTGTCTTGCAATTATTTGGGTATTTAGAAAATAAAATATGCAAAACCCAATAAATCAACAATTAAGGTTGTAAAATAACTTGTTTTAAATATAGAATCTGCATTTGAAAGCAAAAGTTCAATGTCAGCATGCTTTGTAGATCTCAGTAAGACATTTGACTCGGTAAGTCCGGAAAAGCTGTTATAGAAATTGAAATACTATGGTATTAGAGGTTTGCTTCTTAAGCTCATTAAAGGTTATTTGACCAATACAGAGCAAGTAGTTTGGGTTAATAAAACATACTCTGAGAGTAAAAACATGTACTACGGTCTACCGCAAGAGTCTGTATTAAGACCTTTGTTGTTTCTGGGTTATGTTAATGATCTTAAAAGTAATGTAACATTATATGCTGACAATACTACCCTAACTCATGGGCCAACAGCTTCCCGGACGGATCAAGTAACATTAAACAAAACTAAAACAGAACGTGTAACTTTTTCCTTACTTTATTCTAACAAAGTTAATGAAAACGTTAAGTTTTTAGGCATTTAAACAGCAAACTGCCATGGAAACAACATGTGCAAACACTTTCAAATAAACTTTGCTCCAACATTTATCTTGAAAACGAAGGTTACAGAAATGGCATATTTTGCTTTTCTTCAATCCATTGTAGATTATAGTATTCTGTTATGGGGCAACTCCAACTACAGTATAAAAATTTTTATACTTCAAAAAAAGATTGTTTGCGTGATTGCTTGATTGGGATTTAAGAACTCTTGTAGATCTCATTTCAAAAGACTGGGCATTCTAACTGTTCCTAGTTTCTATGTTTTGTCGTGTCTAATACATGTGACAGAAGGTGTAGCACTTAATATTTACAAGTATCAATCACAATATCATTCTTACCAGATTAAGAGCAATACAAACATTTGTCTACCTTATTGTAGGTTAAGTAAAACAATAATCATATCATCATATATTTACCTATCAATTAAAATGTTTATCACTTACCAATACAAGTTAGAGAACTGTCAATAAACAAAATTAATAATTTATAAAAAAAAAACTAACTATGGAAGAATGTTGTTTTTTAAATTAACGTTGTAAAGTTATATTAATTAATTTATTACTATTTGAGACTGACGTTTTGTATATACATTGTATTGTTTTTGTTTACAAATAAATTACTATTCTATTCTATACTATTCTATTCGTCTCTATCATCACAACTAAGTGTAGTGATAGTATTAATAGCAGTGTTTCCATACCAGCTGTGGGCGCTGCTTTACCTAGTTTAGTTGCCGTACTTTTAAAGAATGTTTTTTTACTCCATACAAGTGCTTTGTGCGTGATGATAGGCCTAAACAAAAAGTGTATAACCATCTGGTCATATCAGGTTTGTCCAACTATTGCTTTAGTTGCAAAGATTACCCGGATGGCTTTTGTAGTCACATTTGCCAAGTAAAGTTAAAAGGAAAGTTTGGTGTCTGGGTAACGCTAGACACCAAACTAACTAGATACTTTACTTCTTTTGTCATTCAAAGTATTTCTAAATTTATTTAACTCTTTGGTTCTTTGTCGTCTTGTAAAAGAAACAATTGCCGTTTAAGTTAAGGTTCACTGATAGTCTCTCTTTCTTGCCCAATCTTTCGACAGTGTTTAATGCATTGTACATTGTGTTAGATACAGTTCTACTAAACTTTCCACTTACCAGGGTAGCCTAGAGCAGGGATGGCCAACAGGTCGATCGCGATCGACCGGTCGATCGCGAAGCAATTTTTGGTCGATCATAGCTGACAAGAGACAAAATTAAAAAGAGCGAAAAAAAATTGTTAAATAATTTGTATAATTTTATTTTTTGATTTGTCAGATTTTTTATAAAATAATCAATCAAAAAAAGTTTTATCTAAGAAATAAATTATTTTTTAGATGATTGGAACTATAAATATTTTAGTATGCGTGCAAACGTGTGCTCGTGGGATTCCCCGGCGTTTATCGTGTGATTCCCCGGCGCTGAATTTGGGAATATTTTAAGCAAGCGTTAGTATTTCACTTGTTTACTTGTGTAGTGAAAAATACTTCAATTCTTAAATGAAAGTGTTATTATAAAAGTAAGTTGTCATATTCCCTAACATGTTAAAACACAATTTCCTTAAAAAGTTTGCGCTCAAAAAACCGATCTAACAATTACTTAATCTATTTTAAAGAGCGTCAATTGCTGAATTAGAATTATACAGCCAGACACGAATAGTGTGGCCTTTATAATAGGCAACTTAGTATACACAAAAATTATGTTACATGTGGTTAAACTAATGCCTTTGCCCGTTTTGGCATTTTTCATTTGCGCTTACATTTTAAACATTCCATGGGCGACGTTGTTCTGGGATTGAAAGATGCTAAAACGGGCAGACGCAAAAGTTTAACCACATTCAACATAATTTTTGTGTATACTAAGTTGCCTATTATAGAGGCCACTCTATTTGTGTCTGGCTGTACCTAGCAATTAAATTTCATTTAGGGCCGTAATATCCAACTCCTAATAAGGCACCTAATAAACTATTAGCTAATTAGAAAATGAATCTATAACTCTACAAACTGATTTAATTTTACAAGCCAGAGAACTTGAAAAAAATTTTTGGAAACACGTCAATCAAGAAAAGTATCCCAATATCACCAAATGTAGCGAATACATCTATTCTTGTTTTGGATCCACATACTTATGTGAATCGGCCTTTTCATATTTAAAGTTAACAAAAACTAAACATCGTTTCTTATTTACGGACTCCCATACTCAAGATACATTAGCATTATCTTTATCTGGATACACACCAAATTTTGAACGCTTGGCTGAAAACATGCAGACACAGACTTCTCATTAATAATAAAACTTAAAAATAAAATGATTACTTTTCAAATAATAAATATTATTAAATATATATTATGTTTGTTTAATAAATCCTTCCCCGTCATTACTCATTAGTACACCAGCCGCATGTTTGATGTGTTATATATATATCAAGACTTTAGTAGGTAGATCGCAACACATTTTTAAGAAAAATAGTCGATCATATATATAAAGAAGTTGGCCACCCCTGGCCTAGAGCACAGATGCCCATGTTATTTAATATCTGCAGTAGGCTGTCCATAACAAGGCACCATAGTAGATATGATGACACACCGCCCTGTGAGTACCCGTCAGCAACTTCAGATACAGTTTTACCATATATGAGGGGCACTGCTAAAGTTTGCGGAATCAAGTACTGCCTGTATTGCCAGCGTTTTGATATTGTCATATTCGTAAAATTTGACATTTTCACCTATAATTCAGTTGACAGTTCGATTTCAAACAGCTCGGTTTTGTTTCATCAAAATTTAACGAGAGTAATAATTGTGTGAAAAATAGAAATTTCAAATCATAACTTCCGAGTGATGATTTTTTATAATTTTCGGTACGATTTAACACCGCAGCAATGTGTGAAAAAATTTAGTGCGTTATTTGGGGATGAAGCACCATCCAAAACTATAGTTTACAAATAGTTTGCAGAATTTAAGCGTAGAAGATCAACGTTTGATGACGTTCTTCGCGAAGGTCGTTCATGCACCTCCGTTGTCGCGAAAAATATTGATGCTGTGCGTGAAATGATTTTGTCAGATCGGCATGTGACTTATAGTAAGATAGAGGCATTCTCAGGCATTGCAGCAAAACAAATACATACAATTTTGCACGATCATTTGCATGTCAGGAAACTTTGCAGTCGTTGGCTCCCACACAATTTGAAAAAAGATCAAAAACAGGCACTTGTCAAGTGGTGCAAGAAAATGCCGAAGAAATTCGAAGAAAGTCGTTCAAATTCGGTATATAACATCGTAACAGGTGATAAATTTTGGATATATTCATATGAACCTGAAACTAAACAGCAATCGACTGTATGAGTGTTTCAAAATGAACGTAAACCCACAAAAGTGGTGCGTTCACAAAGCGTTTCGAAAAGAATGACTGCTTGTTTCTTTAGAAAAACGGATCATGTTGCAACTGTTGCATTAGAAGATCAAAGGACAGTTAATGCTAACTGGTATACTTCAATTTGTTTGCTAGAAGTTATCGCTGAAATCAGAAGGAACAACATAAACCGGCAAATCATTGTTCATTATGACTCACACAGCACGACGAACTGTAGAGTTTTTGACCAGTAACAACACCCAACCTAATTTATTGCCCAATGACTTCTTCCTATTTCGACATATTAAAAATAAAATGCGTGGCGAGCGTTTTTCATCGTCTGAAGAGTCCGTTGAAGCATTTAAATTACTTGTTTTGGAGGTACCTCACTCGGAGAGGCAAAATTGTTTTGAAGATTGGTTTCATCGGATGCAAAAGTGTATATATTTTAAAGGAGAATATTTTAAAAAGCAATAAAGCGATTTACATAACATAATTTGTGTTTTGCTTTACATTTTTCACGAACTTTGGCAGTGTCCCTCGTACTGTAATTGTTACAATTTGGTTTTTAAGCATAGAGTTTACCAAATATTAAACAAAAAGTGCTATTTCACGTTTCTCTATTGCTGTGGCAATATATACATAAGTAGTTGTTAAAGGTTAAAGGTCCTAAAAGTCTAAAAAGACTTCCTAAGCAATTTATTTGCAATGTATAGTCTTTTCACATCTGCTAATTACCTGATGTATAACCGGTTTGCAGATTTTTTCTGATTGGTATGTATATTGGTATTGATGCAGAGATCAAATCAACTATTCAACATTTTTTCTAATAGTTTGAGCGTAAAGGATATCAAACCTTGGCTACTCTCCTGCAGTTTAGTATATATAAAAGTGCTAAGCTAGGTAGGTTAAAATAAATGTGTATATTTGTGAAAAAATGTTCTTAATTTAAACTTCAGAAGTTTAAATTAATTGCTAATAACTCAAAAATGGTGCATTTTATAAAAATATATCTATACAAACAATACTCGGAATTAATCTTAGAATAAAAATAAGTAAAATGTTCTCTGTTAAAAAAAGTTTACCAAATTTCCATAATAAAATAAACATCCTGTATATTAGAAACATATTTAAACGATAGCTTGTTTAAAACTAAAAAAACTTTTGTTTGAAATGTTTTTTGAATTTTTTACGGTTGGAGAATTATTTAGGTAATTTTGACTAATCCTGGAGTTTTTTTCCATTATAATAAATTATTTAAATCATAATAATCTTATCAAATCTATTGTAAATTTACATTAAATTAAGTTTGCAACAGTCGGCTTTTAAAATTAAGAAATGATTGGAATTAGTTTTATAGAAAGTTGTAATGATTTATAGTTCTAAAACAATCCATATTTGGTATATTTTTAATTGGCTTCTTATTTGCATTAAATTGTAATAAAAAATGTCTATATGGATAAAATTATTATGCAATACGCAGAATTATATAGAATGTTAATAGTTTTTTATATTATTCACTTCAAATACATAATATAAACAACATAAAGCAATATTTTATTATAGATAGTTTCTTACTTTAAAGATCAATAAAAATAAAATGTACAGAAAATAATTATTTTGTTAAATTTACTCTGATAAGTTAAATATTTACTAATGGATAATAATCAAATTGTTTTGATCATTTTGTAGAGGAGGTATTACAGACTGCGAACTATCTTACAAGGAATTTATTTTTTTATTTATAGAAAACTGAGAAATTCAATTAGCTTTTTGTCAATCCTATTTTTTTTTTTCAGATTGTATTAGATTGTCACAATGTTTACAATAATCTGTGCAACTGCCAAAATTGAAAAAAATTGATATCTTTGTAAATAAAGATTGTAGTCATTAACAATACCAGCTCTAGTGAATGTAGCTTCGTCCGTCTACAAAATTGTAAGCAAAAAATCTAGATTAGCTTCAGGTTCATATAATAACTATTCACAAAAAATTAATCTTTTTTCTAAGATGCAAACCTTAAATAAGTTGCAAATGGTAAGTTTTCTTCTATCTGTATGTAATGTACGCAGTAAAGGTGTTAAAAGTAGAAGATTTTTAGACCAATGTTGTAACTCTGATTTTTTCACAATGTTTTGGAAAATAATGAGATAAAACTTTTAGTTTTGCGAATGGTGTCATTGGATACCATTTTTGTTTTCTGTGTGGCATAACGGTTGGTTTCAACTATTGTATGAGTAATCAGATCATCAACAAAAAACTGCTCAAAATAGTCCAAGTTCACTCCAGTCACAGCCAGCTGTAGAATGTGGCACTATAAAATCAACAAAGTCTTCTGAACCTGAGCTTGAGTTTAAGTAACTTTGCACGTTTGAGTCGGAGCCGCTGTCTTTTTTTGGTTTTTCCATCTCTGACTAAAATTCTTCATCACAATCCATATTTAGTTTTTAGCTTTGGACGGTTTCAAAAATAACTAACTAAGAAATCTTGCACTTATGAGAAAGATATTTTATTATTTTTCAATATAATCCTTCTTAACTTCAACACACTTATTACATTGCTTAATTAGTAATTCTATTTCCTCATAAAAATATTCTGAAGATTTGTCGTCAAAATACCCCAAAACAGCAGTTTTCATCGTCAAGAAATTGTCTACTCCAAAGTTTTTTTTTTAATTTAAAAAACAGGAAGTAGTTGCTAGGTGCTAAGTCTGGACTGTAAAAAAGAGAAGATTGATTTTTTGAAAGCATTCTCTTATGGCTAGTTGAGCAACAACCGCACTCCTTTTGTTAATTTTTCTCAACGCTTGCCCGAATATTTTCCTTCAACTTATGTAATAAGGTAGCACAATAAACGCCATTCACCGTGGTGTTTTTTTTAAATCAATCATCAAAATGCCCTTACAATTTTAAAAGACTGTGGCCATGATTTTTTTGGCTGACGGGGATACACTGGCTTTTTTTTATGGTCGTTCACGTGCACGCCGCCATTCCATGCATTTTCTTTTTGACAGAGGATTACAAGACCATAGTTTTATTCTCCTTAACAAAAGATTGCAGAACTTCTTCTTGTCCCTCTTCACAGAGCTTAAAAAAAATTGAGCACAATCAATCAGCAGATAGAAGTTTTGGGACCCATCTTGCACTCATTTTATTTATACCCAAATTGTCATGGAGTATTTGGCAAATCAATGTATCTGACAGCACTGATATTGCTAATAACTTCCTCAGTTTTAGTCGGCAATCACTTTGGACTAGTTTTTCAATAAAGGCAATCGACTATTCAACTGGTCATCTTCTAAAGACTCGTAGCTTAAACCTTTTGGTCCATTCTTTCACAGTAGAATAAGAAGGTAAATCTTTACCGTATACGCCATCTAATCTTTGTTTTATTTAATGAGAGGTAAAATCTTCCAATGTGAGGAATATAATAACCGCTCAATACTCAATTTTTTGCAAAGTTGGCTTAGATAAAACCTAATAATGTCTGTCTAGATGTCACTACAAGATTAATTAAAGAGGGTTAAAATTGCACATGTACGTTAACAAAACATCACATTTTACTAAAAATGTTTGACATTTGGTTTAAAGTTTTTAGAAATGTAGTAGGCCAAGAATTTATGGCAGTTACCTCGTGTATTATAAAAATATATAGTTTTTTGTACGCTGCGTGTTACGGTACAACATCTAAAAAGAAATAAAACGTTTGTGTAAGTTGTGAAAACAATACTGAATTGTGTCAACTCACCTCACCTAAAAAATGTTTAATGCACCATCATTCAACATGACTGTGTGAGACTGCTTCTTATTCAAAGGTTGCCTAACTAAATAAAACCTCTTTTTGTCTATTGTAAGCATTAGCGGGACTACTACCATTACTGTGCCGTGACTACCTCCTTCTATGCATTGTCGATTTTCTTTTTCCTTTTCTTCTTGTTTAAAATACTTTTTATGGCCGTCGCCGTGTTGCCAGTTAGGCTCGCTTCCTAGCATAAGTCGTATCTAGCCGTGTTTTTTACGTCCTGCTACAGAGTAGCACCGTGTTTGAGGGTGTCACTCAGCCCATAGTATTTGCACTGTCTCTTATTTTAAATCTGTGCAGATATCTTGAAATCTTGAATATGTCCCGTTTCTCTCGTTTTGACATGTTGCATACGTCTTCTCTTGTGCCGGCTGGTGTAGCTGTAGCGGTATTGTGCTACCAACTATTAGTAGCGCCTTTGTAGATGCTGTTCTGTATGAGCGGGCAACTCTTATGGCAACTTTTCTTTGTGCTCTGGCAAGGATATCCTTGTACTTCTCGGCATTAGTCTACTTGGTTCATGTTGGAGCGCCGTATAGTATTATTGCCACACAGAACTCTTCTTGTTTCTTTCTTTGATCCGCTTATGTCAGGCATCGGTTGGGCCGCCCTGTTCACTTGTTCACCTGTACTCTGGCAAGGATATCCTTGTACTTCTCGGCATTAGTCTACTTGGTCCATGTTGGAGCGCCGTA
Source organism: Tachinus rufipes (assembly GCA_963932245.1). Taxonomy (NCBI): domain Eukaryota; kingdom Metazoa; phylum Arthropoda; class Insecta; order Coleoptera; family Staphylinidae; genus Tachinus; species Tachinus rufipes. Next base: position 63,559,577 of record OZ010750.1, on the reverse strand, counting down.
TAGTATACTTGGGTACTTAAGGCTGCGTTGGGTCTCTATGGTTGTGCACCCAAAACGGAAAACTGCTTTTTTAAATTTTCTGCTGTCTGCTAGTATGACAGCTTCTGTTTTGTGTTTTGTGTTTTGCTAATTGAAATTGGAAAAGACTATTGCAAGGTCGTCTGCATACTTTATCAAAGTTGCCTTTTTTGTTATGGTTTTTTGCAGAATACCGTCATAGCTAACGTTTCACAGCGTCCGACCTTTACCAGATCCCCGCAGAACTTTACCAGTAATGCTCTGTTCGTGCTCATAGTTTTTTCTTATTTTTTGGCAGTGTAGAATAGCTACATGTGACTTTGACTAAGTACGGCGACACTTTCTTCTTCTATAGCTCTTTAACTATGTCAAGCCACCTAATTCTGTTAAACGCGTTTTTAACATCTAGCGTTACCTTTTTTCTTGTACTATTTGCTAGACCTCGCTGATCGATTTAGTAGTGAAGTGTGTGTACTGGCGAGGCTGTTTTTCTTTCATTTTTCTTGCAGTGTTTTGTTAATAGTCTGCTTGTAAAGGTTGTTGGCCGCATCTAAAAGATGTTTTAGGGGTTTAACCTTACCTTTCTCCAAATGCTATGAAATTACGATTTCTACTACGCGAGCAACGGCGGAGCTACCTGTAAGTAAGCTTAATTTATGAATAGTTAGTCTTATTATAGATATCAAAATCCGGTTTGTAGAACCAGACGAGTGTTACAACAATCTCACTTGAAGGCATGAGTGCAACAAAGCACACAATATTTTTGTGTATATTAAGTTGGCTATTATGACGGCCAAGTTCAAGTGGCCGCAATAATCTTGGTTTGCCTTAATCAACTGTTAATTTGTTTTAGTTAGTGCAAAAGTGAGTCTGGATGATCCAGTTTGGATATAGATTGGGGGAGGAACGCAGTATGTTTTATGCTCTAAAAGCTACAGGTTTTCAACTGTATATTAAGGTCAGTTCAGTTAGAGATGACGCCAAGACAAAAATAGTAAGCCTTTTACTTATTATTATGTGATTGTTGTGTTTTGTTTGTGTTTGTGTTGTTCATAATGAAGTCCAAATGAAAATTCAACATTTTATAAAATTTGTAAGGTAAGTGTTATGTGCTATTTTGTAAATCTCTATATTAATGAAATGTTTAAGGCATACTTTAGCAGGAATTACTGATGTGGTGCTTTGGAGCAAAGCATTTTAAGCAAATAAAATAAAGCCGTCATCTGTTTTTTTTCATAGAAGTAGAACCATTTTTACAGTTTGTTGCGCTGTTGATGTTAATATTATACTGCTTTGAATAAAAGTAATCAGTGAAATAGAACTTTTTACAAGTTATAATTCATTTTTTTGACATATTTCCGTTGCGTAATAAGTATTTTTGTGTTTAGTGTTTAATGAATGCTGCGTTGTGTTTTTTGACAATATATTTTCAGAACCGTAACTAGTTTCAACCTATACAAGACCATCATTGGACGGTGATACAAACCGTCCGATGATGACCGGTGATACAAACCATTCAATGATGACCTTGTAAAAGTTGAAACTAGTTACGGATTTTAAATATATTTGTGATATAGTATGTACATAGTAAATGTGTTTTATATATTTTATAATAAAATATCACATAGTAACAGCCACCACCATTCAATTTTTAATATAATCTCAACATGGTTTCAAAATAACAATAATTCTTTTTTATTGTTGAAAACCGTTATCATATTATGGTAAGATTGTTTCATGAATAACATCTAATTTTGTTTTTATTGCATAATGAGTGCTGTGATGTGCATATTATTGAAGATTATCATAGAACTTAACAATGTTTTAAAATAATTTGTAAGGTAAGTGCAAGTGATAATTTATAAATTGAAATGTCTATAGTTTTCCAAAAATATAAGACATTCTACAGCCGTTAATAGCATGCTTTCTTCTTATTACAACAAAAAGTTTTAGATTTAAATATTATTAGGGGTATTTAATAAAATTCTCATATCTTTCCTCTCTCGAAAGCAACCGAAGACGAGACAAAGTTGCCATAGTTATTCAAATGGGTAGAACCGTATTTGTAATTTGCTTTGTTTAGTTTAGTTGAAAATGAACTAGTATTTTTCTCTCAATTTCCCAATAGGGCTATCTGATCGGACGATGGATCAAAGTAAGTTACTTTTAACTTCTTATTTAGAAATAAAGACGAATATTTTGCCTTCATGTAAGCAATTCTTCAAATGTAATTATATTATTACAAAATGTAGTAAATCTGCTTTCTTGTTTGTGCAGTTTTCTCGAGTTTACAAAAAAATGGAATATATCAATATTCGTTACTTTCACTTTCAACTTGACGCAACTGTCTTGTTCGCATCAACCTAGACCCGACGCGGTTCAGATGGAAATATATTAATATAATAATAATCACTTTTCATGTATTTACACTATACTAAACTGTACATTTATGTTTACTGGTCAAAGATTGGATATTTTAAAGTTTACATTAGAAACACTTATCTACAATTAAATGTCACTGAACTTAACTTAAATTATATTCTTAGATTGTAAAATTAAAAAATGAGTAGCGGTTGTTTATAAAATATTGATACATTGTACATACATACATTGTCATTATAGTCGAGTTATTATAATTGTTATTTTAAGAAATTTTAATTTGCAGGGTCGTAGTAGTTCATGTATATACGGAACTACGCCACTATTAGTTTGATGTATTGTGACGGCTTTAAATAAATCAAATAGCCACACAGGGCTATAGCAAAGTTCAGAATCTATATATAAAAAAGTCAATAGCTTCGTTTAGTTATAAAATGTATTTCCTGTAACTTTCGTTTAGTATCGGAAATGCATTTAGAGTATGCTATTTTTATTAACAAATTTTTAAACAATAAAAAGAATAATGAAATAATAAACAAAGTACCATCCGTTCTTAAAAATGACCGATTTGACAATAATTTTGTATTTTATTGATGTAAAAATAAAAAAAATACAAAATATGTTTTGAATACAATTCAAACTCTAACAAAGATGCGTTGATTCTGCTTAACTATCCATATGGTATGATAGCTCAATGGTAGAGCACAGGCATATCATGCGAGCAATCCTGGGTTTGATTCCCAACATGACAAAACTTAAGATTGCTTCCGGGGTGATTTGGAAGTCACTTAATAAGTAGTCCCATCAACCCCTTACAATTTAAGTTTACTGAGGCGATATAAAATAGTCGTAAAAAGCAGAATAATATTAAACATGTTTGCATTTATTAAACGCATAGCAAATCCATATAAAAAAACCAGAAAATATAGATTTAAACCAGTTATTAGATAAATTAATACTGGATAGCTTCTCTACTCTCGGGCCTTTTTGTTTGACTTTTGTTATGTGTGGTCTCATATTTCAGTTTTTATCTATCATCATCCCTAAGTATTTAATGCTATTTTGATGTTTCATTATATTATCCCTTAGATTTATCTCGACATGATGTCCTTCATTCTGTCCACCAGGACTACGGCTTTCATCTTTTGTGTTGTCAGCTATAAACCTATCTTCTTGATTCACTTCCTAATCATCTTTTTTCTATTTTTTCTATTAGCTTCTGAACTTTTATTGATTTTTGCTCAAGTCTCTATTTCTATCTAATAAGCCTTTTGTTAAAGATATGCTTATAGAACATTGCTAGTGAGTTCAGTAAGCAAATGGGTCAATATGCCTTGCCTTTGTCCGTTTTGATAGGTTTTTCGATTAGAACTAGTCTATAAAAAAGGTTGCTTGTTTGTATGTCGTATACTTTCACACGGAGCTGCAGTCTTTATGACGCTATCGCTCTGATTGCTTCCGGCGGGATCATGTTTGTACCGTGGGATTGTTTCCTTTTAATTTTGTATTTCTTTTTTTATATTATAGATATATCTACTCTTAGTTATTTTTATGTTGTTTTGCCTTGGTTTAGATGTAATCTTGAGCTTGTTTGTAGTTAGGGTTGCTGCTTTGCTGTCCATTGGGGTTTGCACATTTTGCCGTAGAGATAATCTCAACTACCATTGCTTTGAAGACAGTCGTGTAGGAGTAAGGATATTTAAGCATTTATATCTTGCAAGTATATTCCTGTTCCATAGACTTGGGATGGTTTAAAGCTATCTGTGTAGATTTGTAGGCATTTATCATTATCTACGTTTTGTTCTTGTTGTTCCTGCATTAGTACATTGTAGGGTCTTTGAAATACAAAATAGAGTAGCATTGTGTTTGTTTTGACTTTTAGCAAAAGTGTTTTTTAACAGCTTTTTGTAGGAGAGACTAGTGTCTGTCGGTTTTCCCTGCAGTGTAGCAAAGTCCAGTTGCCAATGCTGACGCTATCTCCTAACTTAGATGTCAACGGCTGGCAAGGATAGTATTGCCTCCATGGCTGCAATTAATTTTGTTTGCATGCTGTTTGTTGTACTTATGCATGGCATTTGTTGCTACTGATTAAGTTGGTTTGCAGATGTTTTTTTACTTTGTTCTTGGAAACCACACTAATGGTCCGTATGACATATGTGTATAGCCATAGTACTATCTTTAGAGACAGTTCCCATGTATTGCCAACAGCTCGTCTACGAACTTTGTTGCATCTCGTATTTAGATGTGGTTTTACCTCAATCGGGAAGTTTAGGAGCTTTGGTAGGTTCAATCCATCATTTTTCCTATTCTTTGTAAAAAAACCAGTTCGGTTTCTTGAGGATTGACAGTAAAAGCCTGCTCTTTTCGCCAATTTTCAATTATAATGAAGGCTTTTGCATCAAATTACAGAGTATTCCTTTAAATTTGCCACTTACCAAGACCGTTATATCATAATTTAGTCGTCTAATAAAGCTGTTTAATACTATGTTCCATAGTAGCGGTAATAGTCCACTTTCCTGATGGCAGTATTTGGTGACAACCTTCCGGACCACTGTTTCCCACCGTAACTGTTACAGCTTTTTTCTCCAGCATATGTTTTATCCATGTACTGATTGTGAAGTTGAAACCATGTGTTAAAACCAAACGCTCTTTTCATGTCTATAAATACTCACAGAATAGCCATTTTGTCCCATTGTGATCTCTTAATTTAATCTGCAACAAGGTCTAGAGCCGATTTGACTGTATACATGTTGGTTTGTGATTATTAGTGAGTATTAGTGCCGTTTCTTGAATTAATCTTTTGCCCAGTCTTTCAAGTGTTTTTAAGAGAAAAGAAGTAAGGCTTATTGAGCAAGATTTGGCCTGGGTGTAGTCACTACCCTCTGGTTTTAGTATGAATACGACTTTATAGATTCTTGCTACGCACGTCGTCAGTCTAGAATATGCAAGCCACAAAGACCGTGTTGATCAGCAAACAAATGTTCAAGATGATAATTGAAATTTATTAGATTAAAGCGATCTGTTTACCTTGGTTTAAGTCAAAAAGAAGATATGGAGTTTTCAATGTTGAAAATGCTGATAAACAAAATTTAAATTCTCTTTAGACCACAAATATTAGAGAAACTAACTTTTAAGCTATAAACTAAGTCAATGTTAGGTTTATTAAGTTGGTTTGTGGAACAGACTAGGCCTTGTTCCGCCAATTTACTTACAGTTCGACCTTGTTTGACCCGTGAATTAGTGCCACTTGCTTCATAACCCACGGTAGACTGAGCTTCGTACACATTAGACTCAGTAAAAGCATCCTAATGTAGTTTTATTGATTAGCATGGAATAAACCTAAACATTTAATAAACAAATATAAAAATGTTTGTACTTTTCATAAGGCTAAACTTTAATATACCGAATTGCGATTGTTTAAAAATAAATATCAATTACTTATTATTACAAATAATGCAAATGATTGTCTGCATACTTTATAACTGAAATATTCAATTCTCCCTATGACTACTCTAAATAGCATAACTCTTTTCTTTGTGCACAGCTGTATTAATAATTTAAAGTATAAGAACAGATAATGACTTTACAAGGTAATCGTTATCCATACCCCAAGTCACATGTAAGTTATTCAAATAAAGTTTGTTTGTTGCATAATTTGCATAGATACTAACTAAATTGTGTTGAAATTTTTAAATATTTGTATAATTCACAAGATAATTGTGTTGATCTAGATAGTGTAGAGTTTTAATTGAAGTTTATTTTCTGTGGTTGCGATGATGAGTAACGCTATTAAATGATTCTGCCGGTTGATCAATATACCGTATTTTGATGTAATTATTTATTTTCGCTAGAGAGTTGCGTAGTTTAAAAATAAATAATTGTTGCGCGTCGTGTGTATGTCATTTGCATTTTATGTCCGTTTAAGACGAGCGATTTTGTACCGTAAAGTACATGCGGGGGCTCGATTAAATTGCATCGGTGCGGATATAGTGCGGGCGGAAGGAACGAACGAGCGAGCAGAGCCAAGCTGCTGAATAGTGAATAGGATAGGACGAGGACGGTGTTGGTTGAGCGTGTTGAGCCGTGGTTAGGGCGTAGATCTCGAGCTCGATTCAGTCGGGTTCAGTGTTCAGTATAGTCTGCAGTCCGTGCGTTACATTTAACCGTCCGCGCCGGCACAGTATCGGCAGTATTTAGGCGTAGAGTCCCCCTGTGCCCTGTAAGCGAATTACCAAGACTAACGTAACAATCGTAGCGAAAAGCTAACGGTTCGATTATATTCGTAACTCGTTCATTTGTGTACAATTTACATCCGCAGTTGGCACAGAGCCCGTCTTAACCGATCACCGTATCGACGTCCCGTAGCTTTAAAGCGTTTTCAACCATGAGCACCCCGGTTAAGAAGGTACCCATCCATTTACAGGTACGTCCCAACAAGTGCAATTTAACCCTAATTGAATAACCGGTCCCTTTATTATAAGAAAACCACCAATTAATAGCACCTTTTGCTTATTTCCACATTGCCATGTCATTGCTGGAGGAAATTTATTGATTTTCCATGGAAAATCTGATAATTTTCACTGCCTTTTTTTTTAATATTTCAACCACAACTGAAACTATTAACACCCTAAATATATACCCTCTCCCTTGCAGACAGATTTAAATCTATATATAATTCTCACACACTATTACCCTTAAAATATACTAAAAATAAACCATTGAAAAATGGAATAAAAGGATTTTTCTGTTTCCTCTGCACCACATTTAAATTCAATATAGCTTTAATCAAAAATATACTTTAAAAGTACTTAGCCACCCTTCAAGCACCACTTAAAAGCTCACCACATTAAATTTAAACCAATTGGGTACTGATTTATTACTTCAGGACAGGCTTCAGTAAATTTATTAAAATTCAATATTTATTGTTGTTACAACTTAACCTTTATTAGTTCATTAAATTAATCCAATTATTATGAAATGTAAGACATTGAACTTGCAATGAGCTAATGTGTAGGTGTACTGCATGTGCTATATGTAATGCCGGTTTGAAAATAATTTTATCCAAGTTAACGCACTTATTTATTGTTATAAATCGATTAATTACAGGTTTCTTTTTATTTTCAAATGATAAATTGTAATAGGAATATTACCATTTGCATAATTTGATGTGGATTATATTACACTTAAACTTGGAGTAAGTCGTCATTAAATATTGTTATAAAATAAGATGTTATTAGAGCTTCACTTATGCTACTTGGGGGTATTTAGTAGACCTTCCTTAATAACAGTGTTTTAGTAACTAAATATTATCATTAAAATTGTCAATGAAGCTTTACTAACTTTTAATAGTGCTTTTCATACTAGTCAATATGTTTTAACGCTTTACTGTGGAGTCAATATTTAAAGCAAGTGTATTATAAAACCACCAATTTTATATTTTTAAGAGAATGTGAGTGAACAGGATTTAATATGCATAAAATATTTCATGTGTATGATAGCAATCAGTATACCTACACAACTACAATACAAACAATTCAACAAAGCTTAAAACAAAGAATTATATTAACCTCTTTCTAAAAAATTTGCAAATCTGAAATTGTTATAAATTTATTTTTTCCTAAGTTTAAACAACTTTTATTAACATATTATTAACAAATGTTTTGTGGATACAATATTATTACTTATTTCTCATTGAAAATGTTGCTATTAAATTCTTATCTATTATATATTTAATTTATTTGATTCCATTTTATTCAAATTAATTTTTCTCTAATCATTCTTCTAATTGAAATGTTTTCATTTAGTTTCTATACCTGGTTGGTAAAATATGGCTTCTTCATTACGTCAATATATTCAAACACTCGACATTATGAACAAAAACCACCCAACAATTTTCTGTGATAGCAAAACTATTTGATTTTTTAAAAATTTCGTTAGATATCAAAAATTTGACCTATATTTCAGAATTGGTATAATCAATGTAAAATTTACTGTAAGCTGCTTTAAAATAAGGCAATTGAATAAAATTTAATTTAGTATCTAATATATACTAATAAAATTTTAATTACTTTGCTGTATATCAATCATGGCTAACGTTATTCAATTAGATTTTTGAAACACAAAATACTTTCTAACCACTTTTTTGTCATTTGTAAATTTTTGTGAACAAGAAAATAAAGTACAGACACTTATCATCCAACCAGTAAGATGCAAGGCACACTGATAAGTGGTGCATGTCTTGAAACACTAGTGTATGTGTCTTACTTTGAGTCAATAAGTAATTTGCTCTCTCTCAAAACTTTTTCTAAATTTGTCATTTATATTTTGAACAGTGATGTACTAAGCTCTATCTTTGCCATTTGGTAAATTAGGGTAAATTTGAGTTCATGCTAATGTATAAAAAATATTAAAATAAAAATAATCTATAAAAATAAAAAATCAATTATAATATTAATTCAAAGGCTTTTTTATGTAACTGGGTGTTCTACTGTTTTAGCCATTATATCAGGTAATTGAATATATTTTGTTTGTATATTATATGGATTTATTTAATTATACATAATATGTGATTATTTATATATTCATATAATAACTGTTATTATGTATAATTAAACATACCTATATAATGTATAATTAAATAGTATGAACTAAATCAGTATTTTGTTTGTATAAGAAAATGATAAACATTCACTTTCTGAATTTTATCAAAATTTGCGGCGTTTGAGGAAGTGCTCTAACATTCAGATAAAACGCATTTATTATGATGAAAAGGTATCGCACGTTAGTAATTATCATGATTAATATATGCGAGGATATTTAGTTTCCGGTGGGGCATGCGTACTATACACTTCCTATTCTGTGTATTTACTTTATTAGACCTATACCCGACCCGTACTCGCCAGATCTATACTTGCGACCCGCATGTTTTTTGTTTATGAAACTCGAAAACATTTATTTGGTTTTGCGATTAAATCGCGGGTACATAAACGACCCGAATCAAAGCTTAAGTTATCTCAGCGACAATTATGTTTACATTATATACCTGGAAGCTATTTAACTCGAGCTAGTATTTAAGGGTGAAAATATTGTATATTTATATAATATTTTCATTCTTGAATACCAAGGTGTTAAATAGCTTTCAGGTATATAATACAAACATAATTGCCTTCTTTGAGGCGGTTGGTAATAAAGTAATTTGCTTAGATAATTTAAGCTTGTGTTGTAAATACACTATATCTATGGCTACACTATACTGCATCTGTTTTGGTTAAACATTTTAAAATCATTTAATTGATTTTGATAATAAGTTCCATTAAGAAACTTTCTGTACTGAAAAATTCACACAAATGCGTTTCTGGGACAAATTTCAAGTATATAATAGTAGATTAACAGTATTGAGTTAAAAATTTCAATTGTGTTAGTAATAAAAAGTGTTTGAAAAGCATCGCTTTATATCCCCATGTTTTTTAGTCAGTGCTGTAGCTCTAGATCAGTGTTTCTCAAACTAGACTTTTTTGTGTCTGTTTTTTTGTTTTTTTTTATCAACTGGTTTTGGTTCACCAAGCAATATTAAGTAAATACTAGCAGAATATAGAGAAACACCGCTTTATACTATACTTTGCATTAGTTTATATTTCATAATTGAATCCTAAAAATTATCCCTTTTTCTTAATGCGGACGCCTATGACCTATGGTGCTCAAAGAAGTTTGGTTACAAAACTGGCCAAAGAAATAATTTTTTTTCTTTTTTTTGATTCTCATATGATAAGCCATAATATTTTATGTAACATGTTAATTGAGGTTGTGCACATGGCATTTATAAATTGTTTATTATTATCATCTCTGCAGTAAACACATTCACATGTTTTGAGACGTTAAACCTTTTTCAGTGTTTAGGATGAGTGCAAAATTTGGCAAAATGGCAATAGTTTTGAAATAATGAATGGTAACCTTTTTTAAAAACAGGAGTAATAGTCAAGAAAATAATTTGTACAAATGGCTAGGTTGAAGATAGCAAATATGCGTGTACACTCTTTAATATAATATGATCTATATAAAAGAGGTTTTTAATTTATTGGTACCAGAAAGAACGTCAGTTTCTGTAATGGTAGGCATAGAAAAGCTTTCAGTTTGTATATAATGTATTAAATGGTATTGGAATTTTAAAAAATTAACTTCAGAAAAGATTTCAGCAAAAAAGTTACTATTTGTTTTAAAATTGTACCTACGTTTGTAGTACATAGACTAAGAAAAGAAACACAAGTGTTGACTGTAGGTGTGGAAATGACCTTAACGATAGGATTTAATTAGTTAATAATTGTAATAACACAATTTACTATGTTTTCCCACAAATTTATTTTTATGAATACAATACTAGTTTCGGCTTGACTAGAACTTTCTGCAGATGTAATAAGTTAATTGAGTTTTTTGTTTGTTATTTTCTCTACATTGTTTCTATTTGAATAGCTACAGAGCCTCATATTTGGAGTATCATTCTTATCATTTTTTAAATCCACAAGTAGTACAAATAAGTGCTCTCTATCAGATTACTTTTGAAACTATTTATGGTTGATTGGTTTCTACTTGTAAAGGAAATAATGTGTATAGGTTGGATAAATTTATATGTTGACACTGAATTGATAATTCTGGTCAATAGAGGGCAGGATTACCCGGATCCAGTGCCAGATATTAATGAAAGGCCAGGTACAGGGTAATTTCCGGGTACTGTGTACATCATAACTTGTTTATTGCATAATAACCATAATTATTTTTGTAAAAAAAATAATAAATATTTAAATTTACTTATTATTACCATGATGAAGATCAAATTGACTTTTTGCACCAATCTACCGCATCATAATATGCTCTTAAATGTGGCGTAGTGATTTGGAGAGAGATTGTTTCACTGGCAGTCTAGGTTTGATTTCTGACAGGAGTAATGACTAATTGTTGAAATAATATTAATCAAGGTAATGGCAAATCAGAGATGTCCACCTACAAAACATACGAAAGGCATGCACTGCACCATAAGAAAAAGTCTTCTTGCTTCTCTGGACTTTGCCTGGTTCTCTGGAGTTTATTTTTTCTTCACTTTAACTAACTTTTACTAGAAGTTTGTATATAAATGTTTAACTGTTATTAACAGTTCTGTATCCTATAACAGGACATTCATAAAATGTCGCAGAAACTTCATATAAGAAAATATTTGTTTCATAACTAGTTAGATAATGTAAAAAACTCCCTTTGTAGCTTTTCTGTAAGATTATTGAAGTTTTACGCAATAAATTAATGTTCTTTTTTATTTCTAAGGCAAATTGGTTTTCTATACAATTTTTGATAAGTTTTAGGCAATAAATATTGTGTTCAATTTTTGATAAATTTAACGCTACAAATTGGTATTGATGAAATTGTTAAGCTTATATTTTCATTATTTTCTGCTTTCTTGGTTTACAAGCTCTTCTGCTATTTTCCAGCTTGTTTTACTTTCCATAATTACATCGGTTTTATTGTTCATAGCCAGTAGCCAGTAGATTTGGAAAAAGCATACTCAGTTTTGTCATTTTTTTGGTCATAAACTATTGAATGGTTCAAAAATAACAAAATCCGGTCATAACATATTGAAATATTTTCTAAAAAAAATGCTAAAAAGGCTATTAACATTTAAAAGTAAGAAAATCCAGCCTTGAAACATCAAAATATTGTTAATTAAAGAAACAATTTCATAAATAGTTTTTAACATTAATTTTTGATCAAAATGCTATTTATTGGCCGGATTTTGATGCGTTTTTTCTATTTTGCTATCAAATCATTCTTTTTTAAAGCCGGATTTGGTTTTTATTTAAAGAAACAATTGCATTTATAGTTTTTAACGTCAATTTTTGACTAAAATGCAATTTATTAAGAGAAATTTCATATTTTGAAGCCGATTTTCTGTACTTTGATATCAAATATCAATTTAGTGGTACCATATTTTTTTTTTAATCCCAGAAACAATTGCAGTAATAATTTTCAATGTCAATTTTTGATCAAAATGCAATTTTTGGGCCGGATTTTTCAATTTAAATATCAACTTATGCTTCAGTATAGCTGCAGTTTATTTTTGATCAAAGAAACAATTGCATAGTTTTGAACTTCAAATTTTGATCAGAATGTTATTTATTGCACCAAATTCAATGAAATATCAAAATATTGTGACAAAACACCAAAATACGGTCATAAAACTCTTAACAAATATAAATTTTATTTATAAAATGTCAAAAATAACAAAATACGGCCATGAAATATCAAAATATTGTTGAAAAAAACAAAATCTGGCCATAAATCGTTAAAAAGTTACATTTTACAAATAAAATATCAAAATGTGATTGTCAAATATCAAAATATTGTGAAAATGTACCAAAATCTGGCTATAAAACTGTTGAAAATGTAAAATTCTACTCATAAATTGTCAAAATTTGTAAACCAAAATATTGTTAGAAAGCACCAAAATGTGGCCATAAACTGTTAAAAAGTGTGAAGTTTTATTTATAAAATATCAAAAATATTAAAATACGGTCATAAAATATTAAATATATCTCAAAAAGAAACAAAATCCGGTCAAAAACAGTCAAAACGTGTAACAACAATCAAAAATCAAAATTATCTTATGCTCAGGAAGCACCAATGGCCAGATCATAAGCTGTTAAAAAGTGCAAAATACTATTCATAAAATGTCAAAAATAGCAACATCAAAATATGGTCAAAAAGCAATATTTGGTTAGTCAGAAAGAACCAAAACTTAGGCAAAAACAGTTGGAAAGTGCAAAATTTTATTTATAAAAAGTCAAAAATAGCAAAATCCGACCTTGAAATATTAAAATATTAGAAAGCACCAAAATCCGGCCATAAACTGTTTTAATGTGTAAAATATTTCATGAAATTTCAAAAATACCGAAATCCGGCTATGAAATATCAAAAGCCATAAAGTATTAAAATATTTTAAGAAGCATCAAAATTTGCTTAATAACTTTTAAAAATGCAAAATTCTATTTATAAAAAGCTAAAAATAGTAAAATTAGACCATAAAATTTTAAAATATTTATAAAAAGAATAAAAATCGATTGAAAACTGCAAAATACTGTTCATAAAATGTCAAAACAGTAATTTCTGGCCTTGATACTATAAACAATTTTCAGAAAGCACCAAATCTGGCCATAAACTTTTAATAGTGTACATTTTTTTAATCAAATTTTAAAAAAGTGTAAAAGTTTTTAATTTTCTCAAAACAAGCAAAATCCAGCTATATGAAAAATATTGTTAAATAGAACCAAAATCCGGCCATAAACTGTCAAAAATGCCATCTATTCACAGAATGTCAAAAGTAGCAATATCCGGCCCTAAGTTTTTTGGCCAAAAACTGTTGAAAATGTACAAATGTTTATGAAATTTCAAAACTATTAAAATCTGGCTATAAAATATCAAAATATTTGTTAGAAATAGCAAAATTTGGCAATAAACTGTTAAAACGTGCAAAATTCTGTTTATAAAAAAGCAAAAATTGCAAAATATCTGGTTATATATATTACAATATTGTTAGAAAAAACAAAATCCAGCTATAAGCTGTTAAAAAGTGCAACATTCTATTTATATAAAGTCAAATATAACAAAAACCCGGCCAAAACTGTTAAAAAATGTTAAAAAAAACATGAAATCTCAAAATAGTAAAATCCGGCCATAATCTTATCAAAAGGTGCAAAATTCTATTTATAGAATGTCAAAAGTAGCCAAATAAAGTATAAAAATATTGTAAAGAGCATCAATATCTGGTCAAAAACAATTAAAAATGCAAAATTTTGTTTATAAAAACGTCAAAAACCCACTGTTTTTTTACATAAAGTTTTAAAATATTAAAAAAAAGATTGAAAAGTGCAAAATACAAATTTTAAGCAATAAAAATATCAAAAATATAGTTAGAAAGAACCTAAATTCGGTACAAAACTGTTAAAAAGTGCAAAATCTTACCATGAAACTTTAAACAATTGTCAAAGAGTACCATAAACTCTAAAAAGTGTAAAAATCTTTATGAAGTCACAAAATCTAGCTATAAAATATGAAAAATATTCTCAAAAAGAGCCAAAATCTATTCAGGATATGTTATAGATAGTTAAATCCGAGAGAGAAGACTCTTGCTAACCGATACCACCTATGCCACTCACTCTGGTAATCTTTTTTTTTTAAATACTCCATTACTTACATTTTGCAATTGCAATGTTTCTTATAATCCATCTGAATCATTTTAACCCAACCCAACCAATAATTCTCAATATTTTCCATATTTTGTGGAATATCTTTCTATTACATTTTCAATGTTTTTCAAATATTCAAAAAAATTGGCTGGTACTGATGAGAATATTATTGTCGAGAATATTATTGTCGTTAAGATCCAAAAACAAGTTTAATATTGAAAATGATGCCAATTGATCTATTGAATCTGTTTAAGAGAAACAATACTGAACAATAAATAGTGGGACATACTAATCGATTAAAATTATATCATAAAAGATATTAAAAATGCATTGGAAAATTAAACTTGGTTGCAACCCGAGGTTAAGAATCACTGGTCTACATATTTTAATAATATTTATATTTATACGGAAAGTTTTCCTCCTTGATTTAACAACTGATTACAGATTTAAGTAGTCATTGTTTAACATGCTTTATAACTTTAGTATCAGGATAACGTTATAATGAAACTTTATCACATATTTGGTCTCAGCACAAGCACTTATATTTATAATTGGAATAAAATATTTTTATTATAGCACTAGTACAATTCACAATTATGATATTTAAAGACATATAAACTGACATTGATGTATGACAAATACTGGAAAGTTAATCAAAAATGTTATAATTTTTTATTTTCAATTACATATGGCTTTCTGAACTTATTTATAATTATAGAAAGGATTATTGTCACTTTGTAACACCAAATATAATTAAATTAGGTATGAGATAAACTTTGACCTATTTCTAAACATAAACATCTATGATTTTATATCTTTATTGGTATAATTTTTTAATTATAATTATCAGTGGCACATAGAAGATTCTCTTTTAGTACTCTCATACTGTATTTTTTATTTATGTTTAGCATATTACAGTTTGTTTTATTATAATTGATACAAATATGCTATTTTATTATTTTTATTTTCTAAATTGGTTTTGATTATAGTTTCGTTAAACATCTGTCGAAACTTATACACATATGGTGTAATTGCCATTTTTTATATACAATTTACATTTATTTTATAATTATATATGTATATACAAAAATGGTGTAATGGTGGTTTTCTTACTTTTCAATATTCGTTAGTGTAAATTAATTTTTTTTTTCAGAGCGCACAGAACCGGCTCTTAATAAAAAATGGCAAAACTGTTAATGATGACGAGATCTTTGAACAGGATGTGTACATTGAAGATGGTATTATAAAACAATTAGGCCGTAATTTAATAATCCCCGGAGGAACCAGAGTAATCGATGCCCGTGGCAAACTCATCATGCCTGGTGGCATCGATCCCCACACACACTTTGAATTTGAATTCATGGGTGCAAGATCCGTCGATGATTTCTACCAAGGGACCAAAGCCGCAATTGCTGGTGGAACTACAATGATAAGTAATTAATACAACACCAATTATTATTAATATACTAAATTAATTTTTGAATTTAGTTGACTTCGTGTTCCCCAAAAAAGGCGAATCCATCCTTGACACTTATTTCGCTTGGCGACAAAAAGCTGACGATAAAGTGTGCTGTGATTATGGCCTCCATGTGGCCTTAACGCATTGGTCTGATAAAGTGAAAGAAGAAATGAAAATATTATGCAGCCAACATGGAGTGAATTCGTTTAAGATGTTCATGGCGTACGATTTTATGCTGAATGATGCTGAATTGTTTTCGGCATTTGAAACGTGTAAGAATCTGGGCGCGATCGCTCAAGTGCATGCCGAGAATGGACTGATTATTAGTAAAAATATAGAAAAATTAAAGGCTGAAGGTGTCACCGGCCCTGAAGGGCATGAGTTGTCTAGACCCGAGGCGCTCGAAGCAGAAGCTGTTAATCGAGCTTGTGTTATTGCCAAACAAGTACGTTTTAATTTTAATCAATGTCAAAGGTCACTTTATTTCCACACTTTAGAGTTTAAATGACAACTTTTATTAATTTTTAATTGCATGCTGCTTTTATTTATTTGCAAATTAAACACTTTCATAAAGATAAGTTTTTAAATAGATAACGGCTTACATAACTATTTACAACAGTAAAAATTCTGACATAACAAAGACAACTTTTTTTATTTTAATATTAACAAAACAAGTCCTTGCATTGTACTATCTGCTATTATGTTAAATAATTATAATTAATTTACACTTCACTACACCAATTTATACTTCCAATCAGTTTTTGTTGGTTTTATTCTAAAAACTTATGTAGGATATTGTATTCATGTAATTTCATGGTCAATGTAACTATTTGCAAAAAATAGAACCTACTCAACAACATGTGGTGACATTGAAAATACATGTGCTGTACTGCATAATGTAAAGACCTGCTTGCATTATAGAAAAAATAATAATTAACCCACTTCTAGGAATTCAAAGCATTTGCATAATTTCTAGCATATTTTTATAACTACAATGCCAAGGCATACCAAATATAATATTCTATTTCAATACAAGCTAAATTAACTTAAACTAAAAAAAAAATAATTCAGTACCAAAATACTTATTTTTTAATAATAGATTGGCCCAATTAAGAAAGAACTTTAAAAAGTATGAGATTTAGGAATTACTTTCACTGTCTATCATAGTAGTAGGTGAGGAATGTACATAGTACATTCTCAATCATCTCGTGATCTATTTCAGTGATTCTTAAATTATAAATACCCATAAGTAGGTCGAGTGGATTTTATTTGGGTTGCAACAAATATTGCAAATAATTTTGTTAACTTATTACTAAACCTATCATAAAAAACTGCAACTCTTTTGGTTTTGAATCACATGACATCAGAAAAGGATAACATCTTTTCATTTAAAATTTATTCAAAATGTTTTGCATATTCAAATTATGTTGAGCAGACCTATCTAGTTGATATCAACTTCATGCTGCACTTAAAATTGAATATATTTATTGTGTTATAAACGATCATTGGTCAAATAAGCTTTATTGATGTAAATATAGTATAAGCAAAATGTTTATAAGTTTTATTTGGAAACTGCTGAAATGTTCTATCATCAACTGTTTGTAAATATTGCATCGCGGCTAGATCTAAGCATAGAATTTGCCGTTAATCCTCTCCAAATACAAAACTTTTTAAATATTTGAAATATATTTCTTAGTACTAAGAAAATCAAGTTTTTTAATACATTTATTGTCCTCGTTTTGCGATTTTTTTTTAATTTGTTTGGATTGGTAGAATCTTCTTAAAGACTTAAAAAGTGTTGGATTCACTTTTGCGAGCGCTCCCTCTTCTATGATTCCTAGAAGTTTGTACTTACTGTGCAAGGACCTTCCTACCTTACCGAATTTTGTACACGTTTTGTGCCAGCCATATAGGCGTTGCATAGTGATTGCGGAGAACTTGAACCTCTACTATGTCTGGCATTTAGACAACCAATAGTCTGTTTGTAGCTTTTAGGCTAGAAGATTTATTGAAAGTAATATCTCCTTGAAATCAGCTTCATTCGGTTGAGCCAAGCGGAGGAGAAGCTGATTTTTAACGTATTAGCGTTTTGCTCCTGACTTCCCGTTGCCTGTGCATAGGATTTTTCCTTGCGGCCGTTAAGAGTGCTCCGGGGAGGAGTGGGAGTCTGCCTTTGAGAGGCAGATGCCTCGGAATGGGGTTTTGAAGATTGGATTGCCTTTTCACACTACTAGTGAACATGGAATAAGTATATAATCCATTCATTTTGAAGCTAGGAGCAAATTAACAAACGTTAGCGGGTGGTCAGTTCATCTGTACATCCATTGTTGTCTGGAACTCTTTGGGACAGTTTTTGTACAACATATATAGTCTATTCATTTTCAAGGTAGAGCGCAAATGAACAAACGTAAACGTCTGCATCTTGTTACGCTTTACTTCCGAGTAACAGAGCAAAAAGTTGTTGGGTGCATCAAATATAGTATATTCAATTTCAAGCTAAAGCGCACATAAACGTTCACGCGTAATCTACACATTACAGCATCAATAGCTATCTGGTACATGTTGTGACGATTTACTTTCAAGTAAAATTGCGGAAAAACCTATTTTGGTCATAGTTTCATGTTTTTATTTCTAGAGTACGAGCTAATCTGTTTCTATAAACATTGCTTGTATTTGCACTTAAGGTCCAGCTTAGAATTGAATAGACTCAGTGGCGTAGCTAGGGTTTGTAAAATACAGTCGATTTAAAAAAGCGTGTATTCCCCCCCCCCCCCCTCCTTCTCTATGGGCTCCAAAACTTTTCGGGCGCTATAGTTACTGAAGTAACGACTTCAGCATGTTTACAATTTGTTGTTGGAAATTTTTCTGGTGCATTCAAATTATATTTTTCGAAATTATATTCGTTTACATTAAATTGTCCAGGTTTGAGGTGGTCATACCGCGCCTAAATCTTTACCTGGCAGGGTTGAGTTTCTAACATTGGAACAACCTTAACCCAAAGATGTGTAGACTGTTGGTTGTATATTTGCGGGGTTTATTAGATCTTTCTGTGGAGGCTTCCCGTGATGAGGAATAGGGGAACGCCCAACTTAAATGGTTGACGGGTAGACCCTGTGTCAGCGATATTGCCGTTACGGAAAACCCAAAAGGTTCAAAATCTTTTTGTGTCTTCGGTAACGAGTCCCGCATATTCACAGTTTGTTGTTGAAAATCATTCTGGTACATTCAAATTATATTTTTCAACATTATTTTCGTTTACCTAAAATAGTCGAGGTTCGAGATGGATATGCCGCGCCTAAATCGTCTCCTGACGGGACCGAGATTGTAACATTGGACCAAACTTAACTCAAAGTTGTTATTGGTTGTATATTTGCGGAGTTGCGAATGCTTCCCGTAATGAGGAATAGGATGACTCCCGATGAACTTAATTGCTTGACTGGTAGACGCTGAGGCTTGGCTTAATCCTGTGGGGCAAGGTTGGCAGGTTGTGCTCATTTGGTGGAACTTGTAAGTCATGGGGATCAGATGTCCGCAACTACCAACTGCGTTTTCAGGGATTTCATGACTAAGATCGCTTTTTAGTCCCACCCGAAATGTAAGACGGCTAAAGCGAGCGAGCTATATCTGTGAGTTTAGGTTTTCAATTGTTTCTTGTTCTAGTTTGAAGGCTAACACAAAATTGATTTTTTTATAAGCATGCTTGCTTTGTAATATTCACTACAATCTGCAGCGGGACGTAACGAACATTAGTTCAAGCATTTGTAGGTTAGTACTGACACTAAATATCCTCATCATTTGTGTTTTTATTTCCTCACTTGATACGGAATGGAAGCTGACTAGTCTATATTACCTCTTTTAATACTGAATCTTGAAATCTTTTAAATGGTACAAGAGGAAATAATTAAGAAATATATACTGTCCTTAATTCTTTAATTCTGATATAGTATGATAGTATGCCGAGGAAGGGGAGCGTGGTGCAGTAGGCATCCGACTGCTGCACCGAAGATTGTGAGTTCGAATCTCGCAACGGAAACCATTTCACTCCCCAACTCGTCTTGTTACCGTGGGGTTTCATGACTAAAATCCTTCTTTGGTTCGGAGTAGGCTAATGTGCTAGCAGTGGCGTTAAAAGTGGCTGGCACTGACATCATTAGTGGATTTTTTGGGGTAAGAAACGTTAAATGCTTAGGTAAATACGCGGAAATTAGGCGTGTTTTATGTACCAATGGTTGAAAATGCTCTCATTGAAGATTGCAGATTTTGCCCGGGATGTATTACCTTACCAAGAGGCTAGAATCTTTTTTTTTACTTGGCTTTGACATACTTTGTGTACAATTGTCACAGTTTTTGCTGAGTTGTCTAGAATTCTATCATCTTTTTGGATGCAGTTTTTGTTTGATGAGTTTGTGGAGAGGGCCTTTCATATGTTCTATAAAAAATGTGGCCACACAATTTGCTTATATCTCTTCTTAAAGCTTTTTATCAGCTATTGCACGGTCCCGTTGGAACCACATCTCATTTAAATCGAAAATAACCAAATAATAAAAACCCATCAGTACCTTTTGTTCCAATTTATCAAACAGAGTGCGAACGAATATGATTTTCTACTCAGATTCGGTGTTGCTTATTCAATAAATGAGATTTTGTTCTTGCAAAACAGTGGTGTCCCATAACAGTCAATTACTGAGTACAGATGATATGTGCGAACATCTGGTTTTAATTTTGGCAGCTTTTTGGTCAAAATTAGATGCAATATCGATGTTCAAGGCCGCAGTTGTTGCACACGGTTTCTGATCGAGATGGCATTGTGTACAGCCAAACTGTCACTTATCTGTTTGATGTTGAAGCTCACAGGCAAAGATATACGTAGATTACGAAAAAACTAACAATAGTCTTTTTGCCCCCTCCCCTCTCTGTTCACAATGTGAGCGTCAAGAGGACCGTTATCTGCGTCCCAACCAAGCTGCGCACCGCCATAGTTACGGCACTGCGTACATCGTGCGGGTGTTAAATACTACCCTGTTCACTTAGCCATTCACGTGAAAATTGCATGTTTTCTTGCGCTTTCTCTTGGAATTGAAGAAAGAGACTTAGATCCCAACTATGATCTGGTTCTACAGGAGGTTTTACGAGACCTCGAAAAAAAGTTGATAGTAACCATAAAGTATTTACAAAAAAGATTTTTATAAAAAAATATGTCATTTTTAAAATCAAATTCGAAGGTGTAGTCTGGTCCAGCACTTACTGAACTATGTACTTTAGAGAAATCATTACATTAATCATTTTTTTGTTGAAACACACTTTATAAAGTATTGTTTCAAAAGCTGTTGCATTATTACCGAAAATCTGAAGTATTTAAATTTTTTATTAAAACTGCAACTAATATGTTGAGTTTTTTTTATATTTTAGGCAAACAAATTGATTCAATAAACATCCAGTTGCTGATATGTTACAGCATCATATAGGAAGTAATTGCTATAATAACATGTAATTAAGTTAATTGGGGCAACGTTTTTAACAACTTAATTTTTGAATTAATAAAATTAGTTAATTGGTGCAATGACCATTTAAAATTAATATAATTAAAATTAAATATGCAGATATAACATTACAAGGATTAAAAGCATGTTGTAAGAAATGTTTATTAGTTTAGTCTATTCTGTTTGCTTGATAAATATTAATTTATTTATTTTTTTGGTGTTGGATTTAGGTAAATTGCCCCTTGTATGTAGTGCATGTAATGAGTAAATCAGCAGCAAATGTAATCGAAAGGTGTCGTGAAGAAGGTACTCAAGTATACGGTGAGACATTAGCAGCTGCCTTAGGCACTGACGGCACCCATTACAAACATACATGTTTCCATCATTCCGCCGGGCATATACTAAGTCCACCTTTACGGCCTGACACCACAACACCTTTATATTTGATGAACAGTTTAGCACAGTAAGTCAAACGGGTTGCACTTTTTTTATTATTTTTCATACTTATTCTAATCGTTTCATCTGCATTTAACTCCTTAATTTGCTTGTTGTGCATTAATATTAGGCATGTATCTATTCGGTTTAATCGTGCATAGATTAAGAGTTCAATCAAGTAGGCGATTAATGTTACATATAATATAACTGTCCTTCATTTAGAGCGATCAAAATTGACTATTTAAACTGTACATTATAGCTACAATTTATTCAAAATAACAGGTGATAGGATTAACATTTAATTTATTTAAGAACAGACATGCGCATAAAGCCATTTATATTTGTGCGCATGCGTCGTAAAACGAATTCTGATTGCCACATTGAAGAAATCATAAAAAAGATATTAATGATGGTTCAATACTAGATGACTTTATAAGTTTTCTCTTGTTACAGCAGTAGACAGCATTCAGTGAGTTATTTGTTATAAACTTGTCAATGTAGGCTTTGGGGATTCATAATCTTTACAGAGTTTTTTTTACTCAGGTTGTGTGCAGGATAAAAGGAAGAGTTAATGCTGATTGGCATTGGAATAAGTGACTTAAATTAGACAGTTTTACGGGCGCGAGGGAGGTTAAAATAATCCTTTGAATTAAAGCCACAGCACTTTTCACTCAATTTTTTTACGATGTGTGCGATCTGGCTAACACAGCATCACCGCAATTTATTAATTGAACCTTGTACATAGTTGCACTAGCAACTGTTCTTAGCACCAATCATCTCTTAACCATATAGGGAGTCTCTTTTGCCTAGACAAGTGATAGACATGATAAACGAGTCTAAACGTAGGTCTTGGTTTACGAGATTTTGTTTTCAGAAACCTGTATGGAGAGTATTTTTTTTTTATTATATTTTTAGATCATGGGCTAGTTTGAAATGGAAAGATCATAATTGTATTTCATATTTATCAAATCAAATCACCTAGGACACCTTCTTTAAATATCTAGATTCTCTCTCATACCACAATGGGCGAGGCAACTGGTTCGCGCGCCACTGCGGACTTTCGTTGCGTGTGTGGTGGCTATTCTTGTGGTGAATGGTAGCGGCGTGTGCGTGTGAGAGGTCACGATTGCAGATTTAGGCATTGGTTGATTTGTTCTGCACCATGTCGATAATGCTGCAGTTTTTTTTTTATTGTGCAGATAATGCTCGTCGAATTGTTTCTGCTTTTAATATAATGAATAGCCACATTTAATGGAGTTTGTAGTGTTTTGTTTTCTACATTCTACACTTGCAAAAAGCATTTAGAGTCTAGGCGAACCTACAGCGGAAATGTATGGTGGATCTGGTTGGAGCTGTTTGTTGCAAAACTTGAGGAGGAATTGATGACAAATAATGACAATCACAAGTAGTTTCAGAAGTTTGTTTTTTTTTACTCTGACAAGCCAAAAACTAATTCCGAAATTGTTTCTCAAGCAAATCATATAATTTATGCAAGTTAAATGGGATAACTTTGTAGCTTTTTGAAAAATGACTATAATTATGATTGCATAGGCTGATATTCTTCGTTCTTGTCTAGTAATGGTTCTTACAAACAATGACAACCACAAGTGGTTTTAAAAGTTTGGTTATGTTGCTCTGGCATGCCAAAAACTACTTCCAAGGTTGTTTCTCGAGCACTTCATTAGATAGGTTATAGAAGTTAACTAGGATAACCTTGAAAAATTACGTAAATATTCAAGTTTCTTGCTTGGAAGTACTTTTTTGCAGACTACATCAATGTGAAAATGAAGTTTTTTGGGATACAGTATTACTGTATTAAGTATTAAGTTTGTAATGAACTTCTGAAGAACTTCCTGTAGGTGTGTTGGTGTCTGAAGTGTAGCTAAACCTTTAGAGAAGCGTAGGACAAGCGTTTATATTGACGTCGGTGCTTGATAATCTGAAAAAGTTCTATGTTTGACCATTAAGAAAGCTTAAGATGTATGTGGACTTTAAATCATGTGAGGTAGTTCAGTAATAGAGCTTTAGCTTAGCAGTCCGGAGTTTAATCCACAAAATAAAAACTGGTTCTTTATCCACCGAGGTGATTCGGAAGTCACCTAGTCCAATCAATCTCCAAACAATACGTTACTAGTTTCGGCTCTACTAGAACCTTCTAAAGATGTAATAAGTTAAATTGTTGGCTTTGTTTCGTTACTTGTTTGGTGGGTATTGGGATTATAGCTTTGGAACAATTTGACCACAACCAAAATTTAATTGTTGATTTTCAAGAAACGGAAAATTATAAAAAGTCAAGTATTGTGTTTTATTCTAATGATAGCTCAATTTTGTGATCAGAATTCGTGTTTGTTACATTTAAGGCATAATTTAATATAAAATTAATAACACACAGATTTAATTATTGGTTAAATTTTTAGCTCTAAGTTCCTTACTTAATATGATATATGAAATATTGATTTGCTGATATGACTCTTAAAATACGCCGATTATTACCGAAAGATTAGAGTAGTTTTATATCAAAATAAGTGAAATAATTAAATGTTAGCCCCAGTTTGATAAAACACAAGAAGTTGTTTAAACCTATTTTTGAGCATAGGTCGGGGCACCGATATGTTTTGACAACATTTCATCTGGACAAGCAGCTGAAATAATAAAAGCGCACCAAAACAGCGGCCAAAATGTATTTGGGACTTGTTTAGCTTCGAGTTTAGCTCTTGTTGGAGAGTCCCAAAATATTAAAACAATCACATCACCACCTCTCCGCTCTAACCCCGATAGCCCTGATCAAATTTGGGCATACCTAGCATCGTAAGTTAATACATACTACTAACAAAATTCATTAACATATTTACTAACAACTAATTTCGTATTCAATACAGCCAATTGTTCTGTTATGTAATCATTAACATAATAGTACAGTTATGGCAGCAGGAAATGGCATTCTGAATCATTATTATTACAGGGATGTGTTGCAATTAACAGGAAGCGATCATTGTACATTCACCAAAGAACAGAAGGAGATGGGTAAAAATGATTTCTCGAAAATACCAAATGGAGTAAATGGTGTTGAGGACCGCATGTCCGTAATATGGGAAAAAGGAGTGCATGCAGGCTTAATCGATGCTTGCAGATTTGTATCCATTACAAGCACAAATGCAGCTAAATTATTTAATATTTACCCACGTAAAGGATGCATTGCAATTGGTTCGGATGCTGATTTGGTCATCTGGAATCCAACTAAAACTAGAGTAATCTCAGCCTCAACTCATCATATTGCAGTCGACTTTAACATCTTTGAAGGCATGCAATGTCATGGTGTACCTGAATATGTCATCGTCAACGGCCGTGTTTGCGTCGACGAAGAACAAGTGAGGGCCGTTCAAGGTCATGGCACTTTTGTCGAAACTTTAGTCAACGCACCATTCATTTACGCCCCTGAAAGAGTTGAAGAGTTACGTGCTCATAAAGACAATGGGCTCAATAATGTAGAATTGACAAACAAATTGGCAAAGGTAATGAATTAATTAATGTGTGTAATAATAACACTGTTATTTTTTTCTTTTTGTTTATTTCTTTCTTAATAGCATGTATATATGTAAATATACTTTACTTTCTGTTTTTGTTTGTTTTTTTTTATTTATTTTATTTTCTTTCTAAACCATTTGCATGTAACTGTTTTGATTATTGATAGTGAATATGGTTATTTAATTTGTACATAACTATGTGGTGTTATGAGAGTATGGTGTGCACAAGTGACGTCACGTTGGTCACAAAGATCTTTACGTTGCAACAAATTTGGATGTATTGTGTATCACACCATGCTCTACTACCGCTATTTAAAATTTTATACAAAATATGCTTTTTATTTATTTTAAAACAGACTAATTTTGACTTTTGGTTTAATGCACCACGATGATGCCCATAGGTTGAAACTAGTCAGTTATTGGAACATCATCAGGGTGGACTAGAGGTGATGACAAATATTTATAAGCATATTTGGATAGATTTTTAATTAGTCTAAAAATTTGCAGACTGCTTAGCTAATAGGTTTTTGAAAGGAGCAACTATAGTCTATTCATTTCTAAGATAGAGCGCGGGTTAAATACACGTGATAAATAGCTACAGTAAACATCAATTAAGCAATACCGTGCGATGTACGCTAATGTTTATCTTGATAATGAATAGAGTATAATTAGTTGAATTAAAAAAAAATGGGTGGGGTTCAAATAGTTAACTATTTTATTAATAAAAATGGGAGGAGTTAAACTTTAATTATTTGATTTCTTTAAAGGGGTGGAGTCAAATCAATGAAATGTTTTAATAAGTAACTAATTAGGTCATTCATTTGTGAAAATTTCTGAAAAATTATTAGTGTAACTAATTTGTTGTGAATAACTATAGTCTATTCAATTGCAAGATGTATCACGAGATGACAAATAGCATTTGTTTTCTCGCGCTCTACATTCGAATTGGAGTAACTAATTTGGTGTTTGGTCCTAAACTAACTAATTTACATTTTTGATTTCAGAAGTAAAATGAGTTACTAATTAAGTAGTTTGTCATTACAATTACATCATTTTTGTATATATAAATTGATTGAAAATTGTGGGGTGGGTCTAAATAGTTAGCTGTTTGTTTTCTGAAAAGGGGAGGAGTCAATGTAGGAAATGAGTAATTTCCATTTCAAGAAACAAATGGCTTATATTGACTCCTGTTCATATTTTAGGAAGTAATTGGAGTTTATACACAATGTTTTTGCTAGGCACACTGATGAAGGGTGCATACCTTGAAACACTAGTTTTATTTTAATATCGGACTAAGAAATTAGTAATCCTCATTGGTTAATAACAATTGAACGATTTAATTAGTAACTTAACAACTATTTTCTGAAATTGAATTGTTTCGTAGAAAAGGGGAGGGTCATAATTGATTAGTTACTAATTAGACTTTGAAAAGAGTGGAATTAGTGGTTTGCTTCTTAAATATGAGAGGCCATCCTAATTAATTGGTTTCATGGGGAGGAATCTTAACTGATTCCTTTAAAGGGCAGGAGCAATTGCATGAGTTGGATGAATCAAAACAGGAAATGTGCAAATGAGGATTAAGTTAATAGTAGTTAGTAGTAGTAGTAGTTGTAGTATTTGTAGTATCTGGATGGTGATTGATTATGTTCTAACTTCAGATTGAATTAGAACCAAAACTTTGCATAACGCCTACATTACCAGACTCTGCAATAAGCACGCCGTCTTGCAGAGGCCCAAGACCAGAAGGACAACGCAATATCCAAGATTCCACATTTTCCATAAGCGGTAATTATTAATATTTATATAAATATTGAAAGTTAATAATATTGTGTTTATTATAGAGGAACTTGATCTGGAAAGGAAGTCTTGTATAAAGGTGAAGAATCCACCAGGTGGTAAATCGTCTGGTTTTTGGTAAACAAAAAAAATTAAGATACGCACTTTATAGTGTTCGCTTCAGTCGTGCTTACGCTCTTATACTCCAAGTACCAAAGGTTTAAAACATAATCTTCCAAACCTCTAGGTTTTGCATATATTAATAAAAATGAAATGACTTGTAATTGTTTAATCCCAAAATGAAATGTAGCCAGATCCCCTACATTTTCCTGTACCAAATAACTTTTATTAATCGTTTTTTTTTTCTATTGTAGGTTAATTGTTTTTTTTATTGCGTTCTGTTAGTTATTAATATTTATTTATGTTAATTGGATAATAAACATTGGAGAGTTTATCTAGTATCATTAAGCATTAATGTTGAATAAATGTTGTGAAGTGGATAAAAATTAAATCAATAATAACAAAATGTACAAATCGATTCCAAAGATTGAGAATGTTATTTAGAACAATTAAAAAGTTATTCACCACTCATTAGAATTTTTATTTGAATGTTCTATGGGACAAAAAAAAGCACTTTTATTACATGTATGTTTAATTCGTATCTTAACAATTTTAATAAAAACTTGACATTCTACACTGTCTTTTAACTACACATTAAAATTTAACTTTGGAATTTTGTCTTAAGGTCTTCATAACTTAATTTGTCATTCCACATGTTTTCATCCCAATTACCAAAAAGGCTAGTAAAAGCTTTAGGTTCTTCACCTTGTTTAACAACAATCACAATAGAATTAGAACGGCCGTTACTGCGAAGATATTTCTGAAAAAAGTCAACATTAGATATTTAACAAAGCGAGTTCAAGGAAGATATTAGTAAAATTTGGTTAATTTACAAGCGATTTAAGCTAAATCAACAGTGCAAAGCTTATCTTTACTAGGCGTTGAAAACGCGACACGCAGCATTGATTTAGGCCAATGCCGCGTTAGCAACGCCTCTGTAGATTAACATGAAATTTCATATGGGCTGAATAATTTTTATTACTGTGACTCCTTGTGCAGCCACCCGAACCTTTTGGCGGTGGATAGACCCCACGACATACAACGTTAAATCCAGAAAACTTTCTTATATTTTAAACATGTTGGATTATTGTAATGTATCCATTATAACGAGCCATAACACCATAAATGAAATCCAGGAAATCTTGCAAATGCGAAATACATGTGCATCTAACATCGCGCTCATCAAATTTAGAATGTCCGGAATTAATGTTGTCCATCGTTTATTGCAATTTTATAGAGACTAACGTCAAATTTGAAAATTTCTGATTGATAACTGTTGTCCACCTTTTCACTCTTCTTTTGTAATTTATCAGTCTGATCTCCAGGAACCGTTAAAATTACATTTGCAGCATGACGTCCGCATAGATCCTAATCTCAAATTTAAAGTACACTCGATCAATCGAATTTTAAATGTACTTTACTAGTTTCCAAACTGTTGCCAAAGTTGCTTAATTGTGCATTTCCTCCTATCTACGCCCGTATAGATGCTAACGTCAAATTTGGAATGTACTGAATAAACTGTCATCAAATTTTTAAATCCCAATATATTGATATCCTGGACTGTTTTTAAATGCTGATTGACACCCTAACCTAACGATGCTTAATTAAGGTTGTGCTCACCGACCAGTGCCGCAGGACGGTATCCCCGCACACAACCACCTCAAAAACTGGACTTTGAAAACATCAAAGTTTAATAATTTGATAGCAAAAACAAAATCAAATGGAGGGCGCATCATAAGCTAGTTACGGCACTGGTACATTGATATCGCGACATGCAGTCAAGTCAGTATAACCGCCGACATCAAATTTGGAATAACAGACCGATCTACTGGACCCAAGGTAAACACGTAAGTACGGTTAATAACATGCACACATCTACAATAAACTTTAGTTTAGCCCATGAAATGTGAGCGCAAAAAAATGCTAAAATGTGCAAAGGTATGAGTACAATCTGAGCAAGCAATATTTTAGTGTATATTAAGTTGCCTACTATAGCGATCAATTTATGTTTGGAGTAGTGTAGATACAGTAATCAGGCTAAAACGGGTACGAGTGCAACAGAGCAAACATATTTTTGTGTGTATACTAAGCTGCCTACTATACTGGCCTATCTGTTATTGGGTTACTATACTAATGTCAAATTTAAAATCGTCTGCCAACTTGATCAGTTGAATTCTAATATTAAATGTGACATTTGGTATAATATAACTAATTAACGCAGGGCAAGTAAAGTCCATATTTGGTCAACAAGTGCTGACTAACGATTTCCAATTTGAGTAGTAAAAAATGCAACAAGCTGCGACATTTAAAAAGGTGATGACCTTTTCAAATGTCGCATGTTGTCCTAATATCGACGTTAACCACTAGTAGCTGGATGCCTTATGACAGCAACATGTTCCTTTCATATAAATAATCTCAACGCCCTTGCTGTTAAACTTATTTCAATATAAGACTTGTTGCCTACATGTTGCGCATATTTTTACAATCAATTGATTAAGCCATACATTAACAACGCTTTCAATTTCATTAGGGCGTGGGCATAACCGTTAGTAAAAAAGCATTAAAATATAGAATAAGCTTACATTGGTAAGTTCTACGGATAGTTTCCTCTCTTCATTATCAGCACCCTTGCCAATCCAAACATAAACTTCGCTGCCAGCATCCATAATCATAACATCATCCTCTTCCAAATCATCTTGTTCGAAATTATGAAGTTCCTCCAATTTAACATTACCATTTTTAATAATGCAATGGTATAATTGTGGGTCGGCTTCAGGGATCGTATTTTCTTCAAAGTTTTCAGGATAGGAATCCTTGCCACCTAAATCATCCCAGAAATCATCTGATTCTTCACCTTCTTGAACGACGGTCTGCGATCCTTCTGGTACCAATAATTTAGCAAAATCATCAGCCAAATCGCGTTCTGCTTGATCGGAATCTTTACCCATCCATAACCAAACGTTATTATCATTTTCAATTATAAATACATCATCTGATGCTAATGAATGGGCAGCTGGAAGAACTTGATTTGCTCTTACATCAAGATCAGTAGTACCGCGTACGCGGAACATTCTAGTTTCGCCTTCTACATAAGTGTCATGTTCCTTCAAATTTTTGAAGCCACTAGCTTTGCCTCCCAAAAATACAATCATTTTTCCTTTGAAGATATGAAGGAAATGTTTGGGTTCATTATCTTGGGTTACACGGATTTGAATAGCCATTCCACCTAAAGAGTCGTCCATTTGGACGGCTTGGAAAGCTGATCCTGCCTTTTCATCATTAGTACTATCATTACCTTGCCACATATAAATAATGAATTTGTTTGTATTGTAGGTGTATTTAATAACGTAGGAGTCACCACCGAAGAATTTACCGTATTGTTCTTCAGGTACAGGAACCAATTCGAAATTTTCAACGCGGTATATTTCCAACTCACCTGAGCCATCATCGGGCATGAATTCGGGGGCGCCTCCAGCACTTTTTTGTTCCAATTTTGGTTTTGGTTTTTGATCGGTGGATCGGATAAGACGGGTATGTGTTTCCCCAGTTCCCTTCCATGTTTTGAAATACTGTTGGAATGATGATGGTTCGGCATATTCAACTACCCTTTGTACCTGAGTCCAGGCTGGATATTTTTTCTCTTTTAAGAAGTTCTGTGCCTTATTCATAGCCTCTGATTTTTCTTTATTGTTGCATTTCTTGCCAACCCAAATGTATAAATTGGAATCACCAGTTTCCAAAATAAAGCAATCATTTGTATCCAGCATACTTTGTAATAAAGGTTTTTGTGCGACGGTCTCAACCTTCAATGAACCAGAGGCATCAGATACGCGGTATAAAGTAACGGTTCTTTCTTGGTCCTTTTCGAATGCTTCATCATCACCTCCTGCGCTTTCATCAGGGACATCTTCACGTGAGCCTCCTCCTAAAGCGGTGAAGAATTCTTCAAATTCTGAATCAGGACTGAATTCATCAATGATGTGCACCTTAGCTCTACCACCATGATCTTGATCTCTAATGACGTTGGCAGCACTAATAGCCTTAAGACGTTCAGCCCTCTTAGCTTTAGCACCAATATAAACGTAAACATCGCTACCAATATCAAGAATGGAGCAATCGCCTTTGTTCATTGAAGAAATAGAGAGAGCGACTTGTTTAACGCGAATATTTTTCTTGCCCTTAATTTGGTACAATCTCTTCTCATGTTGGTTGCGATCAACGTGTTGGAAGCCGGATTGAACACCACCTGGCACGTACCTAACACCTGATTTGAAATGAGATAGGAAGTTTTGGGATTCGTGCTCTTGAACCTCGCGGTATTGAATAGGGGTTCCACCCAGTTGATCATCTAATTGAACGGTAAGAATAGCAGCGGCTCCAGCTTCATCCTATAATAATATTTATAAATTTCTGATTGAAAGATTTTAATTAAACTTGTTTACCTGGCTAGTTTCTGTTCCTAACCAGAAATGAACATCCCAGCTCTTGACATTATTTTTTTCTTTGGTCTGTAATATTAAATTGTTTAAATATTTTTATTGATTTGGTTTATTAATAACTTACAAACAAAACGATGTAGGAATCTCCTGTGTGGAATTTACCATAATCATTCTTAGGATACGCCACTGGTTTGAAATTCTAAAAATACTCCAATATAGTGATATGGCAAATATTAATTAAAATAATGTGATAAGATTAATCTATTATCTATATCCTCAATATGTTATGTGGCAGGTGTTTTTGAAGTTTTTTGTTTGTATTGTGTAATTACCGTTCCGTTGGAATAAATTACGAATATAATTGCTTCCTATTATTTAGAAACACAAGGTTACAAATATTTTCGCTAAAGAATGAATATATAAAAATCAATACGTTGATGATAAAATATATCTAGGTGACCGATGAGATCTGCCAAGAGATATTATAAAAATAAACTTACTTCAATCCTCCAAACTTCCAGACCTGGTGTACGGCCTGCATTCTCAAAAGCTGGTTCCATTACTCGTTTCTTGCCTTTATTTGTATCTTTCGTAGGAATAATTGGCTGTGCCGGCTTTCTACCTGTTGTCGCGGCCTCTGAACAACTCAGATAACTGACGAAAACAACAAACAGTCCCACTAAATAGACCAAACGCCGCCCTCTATTTTCCCGCGTTGATAGCATTTTATCTGGCGGCTGCGCTATAAAAAAACATAAAATGTAATTTCACACGCAATGATTCATACATTGTCATAAAGAAATACGTTTGTTTTTAGCCTGATTTATATACATCTCAAGGACAAAATAGATGTCTAACAAATGGAATATAAATTGTAAAAGGAATTTTAAATAAATGTCACCAATATTTTAATTATATCTATATTTCCTGTCACGCATCAACAGGATGTGGTCATAAATAG
The DNA here is from genome assembly GCA_963932245.1 of Tachinus rufipes. Lineage (NCBI taxonomy): Eukaryota > Metazoa > Arthropoda > Insecta > Coleoptera > Staphylinidae > Tachinus > Tachinus rufipes. The sequence goes on along the minus strand of OZ010750.1, from coordinate 63,526,762 downwards.
TCTAATATAAAACAATTAAACCGCACCCAATTATGCAATATGATATAATTTAAATTAATTTGCTAATTAAATTTTTCTAATCATATCGGGCAGGGTACGCACATCCCTAACATTTATTTAATCAATACATTCGAATTAAAATACGAAATTTGCAACGATTATTAAAACACTTCAAGATGACTTGAACAAACATAAGACGAAAACGCGATGTATATGTAAAAACATAAAATATCAAGAAAAACAAAAGAAACAAACATTGTTATTAAAAGGATTAAATGAATGTAATAAATTACCAAAACAAATAAAAACATCAATAATAATAAAAAAATTAAGATTACAATATTATAAAAAATAACAGGTACCCCGGATACTATATATATATATATATATATATGTATTTTGACTTCTACGAAACATGTTTGACAGTTAATGAACATATTTACGACTTGAGGGAACATTTTTCACGTAAAAAGCATTTTTTACTTCTACGTAACTGCAAAATACTTTAACAACTAAAACAAAAAAACATTTTGGACAAAAAGGAATATTTTTGACTTCTACGGAATGTCTTTGACAGTTATTTACGTTTTGAGGGAACATTTTTGACGCCGAGGAGCATTTCTTGCTTCTACGAAACTGGAGAACATTTTAACAACTGAAACAGGAAACATTTTTGACAAAAAGGAACATTTTTGACTTCTACAAAACGACTTAAAGAACATATTGACAGTTACGAAACATATTTTTTACTTCTACAAAACTGGAAATGACTGACAACTAAAACAGAATACATTTTAGACATAGAAGAGCATTTTTTGCTTCTACGTAACTGGAGAACATTTTAACAACTGAAACAGGAAACATTTTTGACAAACAGGAAACATTTTTGACAAAAAGGAACATTTTTGACTTCTACGAAACGACTTAAAGAACATGTTGACAGTTACGACACATATCTTTTACTTCTACAAAGCTGGAAATGACTGACAACTAAAACAAAATACATACAAGAGCATTTTTTGCTTCTACAAAACTGGAGAACATTTTAACAACTGAAACAGGAAACATTTTAGACAAAAACAAATATTTTTGACTTCTACGAAACGATTTAAAGAACATATTTGATAGCTACGAAACATATTTATGACGTAAGCAAACATGATTGACAGTTCTAACAAAAATAGAAAACTATTAACATGTAAGACAGAAAACAGAAAACATTTTTGACTTTTTCGAAACATGATTGACAGTTATGAAACATATTTACGACTTGAGAAAATATTTTTACTTTTACGAAACACTTTGATAACAATTTTTACTTCTACAAAAATGTTTGTCAGTTATGGAACATTTTTACGACTTGAGAAAACATTTTTGACGTTAAGGGGCATTTTTATCTTCTACGAAACTGGAAAACACTTTGACAACTGAAAACATTTTTGACTTCTAAGAAACATGTTTGACAGTTATGGAACTTGTTTACGATTTGAGGGAGCATTTTTGACATAGAGCAGCATTTTTTACTCTACGAAACTGGAGAACATTTTAACAATTGAAACAGGAAACATTTTTGATATTTACGAAACATGTTTGACATTATAGAACATATTTACGACTTGAAGAACATGTTTGACAGTTACGAAACATATTTATGATGTGAGCCAATATGATAGACATTTCTAATAATAATAGAAACTATTAACAGGTAAATCACAAAACATGAACATGATTGACCATAAGCAAGGTGACCAGGTTTTTACAAGTAAAAAAGTGTATAAATGTTCTTCTTCCCTTCTACTCTTAAATCCTTAATTCTATACTAAATTAGTTTCAGAAAAACTGCACTCCAACAACTGAATAAAGTTTTTAGTCCTACACCCGCAAAAATGCACGATCTAAGAACTTTTAAAAATACTTAATCTTACCAAACATTACATAGCAGCTGTTAAAATATAACCAACAAAGATGATCAACTGTCAAAACTTACTTAATGTTAATGAACTTTGTACTTTTCAACCGTTTTTAGCTGGATTTTGGTAACTTATTATTTTATGACAGAATTATGCCATTTTTTGACTTTTTATAAATAGAATGTTACAGTTTTGAACAGTTTATGGTGAGTTTTCATACTTTGTGACAATATTTTTATACTTTATGGCTGGATTTCTGAAAACATTTTGATAGTTCATAGCCAAACTTTACTATTTTTAGGATTTTATAAAAAAAAATAATAGTTTATGGCTATTTTTGACATTTAATGGATAACATTTTGAACTTTTTAATTGCTTTTGGCTGGTTATTAACTTTTTATGATAGAATTTTGCATTTTTTAACTGTTAATGACTAAGTTTTTGTGCTTTTTGACAATATTTTCATACTTTTTGGCCGAAATTTATTATTTTTGCTGTTTTAAAGATTTTATTAAAAATATTACACTTTTTAACAGTTTATGGCCGGATTTTGGTGATTTCTGACAATTGTTTGAAATTTCTAAGCCGAATTTATCGATTTTTAACATTTTATGAACAAATTGTTGCATATTTTAACCGTTTTTGGCCGAATTTTGTTTTTTTAAATATTTTGTAAAAGAATTTTGTTATTTTTGATTTTTTATACATAAAATGTTGCAGTTTTTAACAGAATTTTGGTATTTTTTGACAATATTTTTATATATTATGGCGGGATAATGTTATTTTAGACATTCTATGAATAGAATTTTGCATTTTTTGACAGTTTATAAAATTTCTTACACTTTTTTGACAGTTAATGGCCGGATTCTGGTGCTTTTTAACAATATTTTGATGTTTTATGGCCGGAATTTGCTTATTTTGACGTTTTGTGAATATAATATTAAACTTTTTAACCGTTTTCGGCCGGATTTTGATTCTATTTCAAAATATTTTAAAATTGTATTACCGGATTTACGTATTTCTGACTTTTATGATAGAATTTTGCACTTTTTAACGGTTAATAATTAAGTTTTTGACATTTCTTAAAAAGAATTTTGCATTTTTCAATAGTTTATAGCGGGATTTTGTTACTTTAACAATATTTTCGTGTTTCAAGGCCAGATTTTGGTATTTTTGATTTTTTTTTATTGTTATTTTAGACTTTATAAATAGAACTTTGCACTTTTTAAAGATTTTATGAACATTTTTACATTTTCCAATTAAAATCCGGCTATAAACTGTTAAGAAATGTAAAATTTTAATCCATAAAATGTCAAAAACTGTAAAATCCGGCTTTGAAACATCAAAATATTTTTAGAAAGTAACAAATCCGGCTATAAATTGTTACAAAGGGCAAAATTCTTTTTATAAAAAGTCAAAAATAGCAAAATCATGCTATGAAATATTAAAATATTGTTGCAAGGAACCAAAATTTGAGCTTAAACTGTTAAAAACGCAAAATTCTATTTATGAAGTAAAACATTGCAAAATCCGGTCATAAAATTTAAAAATCCATTTTAAATATCAAAATATTCTATCATAGAATGTCAAAAATAGTAAAAACCCTCAAGAAAGTATAAAAATATTGCCAGAAAGTAAAGCAAAATTTACCATCAACTTTTAAAAACTGCAACATTCTATTTAAAATAATTTGATCATAAAATTTTAAAATGTTTTTAAAAACAACCAAAATCTAGCCAAAACGGTTAAAAAGTGTATGTTATAAAATGTCAAAAATATCAAAATTTGTTTTTGAAATTTTGTAGAATTGTCAGAAAATAGCCAAAACTTGGCCATAAACTGTTAAAAAAATTGTACAAATTTTCATAAAATCTCAAAAATAGCCAAATTCAGCAAAAGCCAGAACCAAAATCTGGCATAAACTGTTAAAAAGTGCAAAATTCTTTTGATAAAATATCTAAAATAGTCAAATCCAGAATCAAACCCCATCCTTGAAACATCAAAATATTGTCAAAAAACACAAAAATCCGATCATAAACTGATAAAAAGTGCAACATTCTGTTTATTAAATGTCAAAAATCAGGTCAAAAACTGTTAAAAATTGTACATATTTTCATAAAAAATAGCAAATCCAGCTATGAGAAAATATTGTTTGAAAAAATCAAAATCTGGCATAAACTGTAGTAAAAATTGTATTCAGAAAATCAAAATCCAGTTCTGGTTTTGAAATAGACGTATGCTTGTGGAGATGCACAATGTTTCAAAACAAAAACTATATATTTCTTTATCCTTAGTTGTGTTACAAAATATTTTAAAAGTATAGAAAAACCAATAACGACTTCTAGTACGCTCTTGCTGGCCGGTTTGAAAAAGACGAAAAAATTAGTTATATCACAATCCGACGAAACGTCCTACCACCAGCAGTGCGCAAAGCCAGTCTATGGGGTGAAGGCAACGCGGATTGACTGTTAAGTACCAACAGCATGGGTCCAAAGGGGCCAAAAACGCTATAGTTTTACAATAGAATTGTAGTGTTTGTCATTGGTTGGATAGTTTTGGCCAAAATAGGAGCCGAGTAGAAATAGCCAGTTTGGTTGGTTGTGGTGCCGCGCTTAAATTATTACCTAAAAAAAGTGTTCTAATATTCAGGCAAGTTTGCATTATTTGCAAAGTTTCCAGAATATTTATCAAATTTGTAAAAGGATATGAGAGAACTCGGTAAATCTGAGCAAACATTTTCTCCCGAAGTACAGCCTCAGAATATGTAAATTTTGGATTTGGGCCATTAGTATCGAGCGTTGATTAACTTTTTAATGAAATCGCGGTTTTCAAAATATTCCTCAGTGTTAGGCTTGCATGACAGGTCTGGTTTTTTTATGTGTAAGATGAAGGTTTTGTGTGGGCGTAGTAAGCAAGGGAGCATTCTTTGGTTTACTAAACTGTAGGTCTGATGTTGGAACGCTGGAATTTGCCAAGGGCAAACGGGAATCGTATTGACTTGTAGTTTGTAGTGATTATCAGTTCCTTACCGCTCTCGAGCTTTGGTCAGTTGATTTGACCCAAAATGGGAGCAGTCATCAGGAGCGGAGGTAGCCAATTTGGTGGTCGAAATTTGTTGCCATGACAGATTGAATGGTTACAATTGAACATTCTTCTCAACGGGTTTATTTTTCTCCTAAAAATCGTGTTCTTCATACCGTAAATTTGTGAAAAAATTGGGAAAACTTGATTTGGCGTGAGAAAAAATATCAAAAAATAGCTCCTGAAGGTACAGCACCAAAGCAATGCTCAGAATATGTCAAATTTAGATTTGGACTTTATGTATCAAAAACTGGTTTCTGAAGTACAGTCCCAAAGTAAGTTAAATTTGGGCCTTCTGTATGGTGCTTAACACTGATATGGCTCAGTTATAGAGCGTTAGCTTAGCACGCTAACAGACCGGAGTTTGATCTTCAAAATATGATTCGGTAGTCACCTAATAAGCCGTTGGTTTTATTAATTTCTTTCAAACAAGTCGTAAGACTTCTGCGACGATGTAAAACAGCTGTAAAACGTTCAATAAAGAAGAAGTTTAAGTTTTTAAAGAAATCGGGTTTTTTGAGAGGTTTCTCGGTTTTCCCTACGTCGAAACGGCTTGCATAAAAGGTTTCTGTACTTCCTTCTTTTATACCTGGCAATAGCAAAGCAACAGAGAAGTGTGTTAGGTGTAGTCACGGTGACTCAACTGTCAGTACTAAATAAATGACGGGTATATGACATTCGGACACTGTTTGATAACCAAAATTATATATTTATTTATGCTTAATTGTGGTCTCAAAAAAATAATATAAAACTTGCATTTTCACCTGGCATAAAAAATGGCAAAGCCGGTTTCAGGAGAAAAGACGCGGATTGACAGGTAAATACCAGCGGCGTTTGTCCAAAAGGGGCCAAAAACTCCGGAATATTGAACAGCAAAGTTGGGGTCGTATTGACTTAGTAGTGTTTGTTAATTCATCGCGTGTAATTTTTTTGGTTGTTTAGTTAGTTTTTACCCAAAATGGGCCGCCGTCATCAGATATAGAGGTAGTTGGTTGATCGTAATTTTTTGACATGACAGATTGAATGGTGACAATTGGATTTGTAGTGCCGCCGTAGTTTTGTCGATTTTGAAATAAAGAAACGTTCTTTTCAAATGAGTCTATTCCTCTCCCAAAAAAGTCGTTTCAATATTCTGGCAATTTTGTGCAAAGTTTCTAGAACATTTACTTCAAATTTGTCAAAGGGTTTGGGAAAGCTCGATGGGTCTGAGCAAAATTAACAAAAATTTGCCGTTTAAATACAGTCTCAAAGCAATGCTCAGAATATATCAATTTTGGATTCGGGCTTTCTGTGTAGTTTAAATGTTTAATGAAATCGCGTTTTTTAAGAAGTTATTTGGTTTTCTTGGCTTGCATAAACTGTAGATCTCGAGTTTGAAAAACGCTGGAATTTTCCAAGGGCAAACAGGCCGTGTAATTTTTTGGTTGGTTAGTCGGTTTTGACCCAAAGTGGGCGTCGTCATTAGGTGTAACAGTAGCCAGTTTGGTTGATCGTGATTTTTGTAACAACAGATCGAATGGTGATTGGATTTGCCGAAATGTTGTCAATTTTTGCAATAATCTATTCTATTTTCAAAAACACGTTCCAATGTTCTGGAAACTTTGCATTATTTCATCGCAAAGTATCCAGAATATTTACCGCATACTTTAAATTTGTGAAAGGGTTTGGGAGTACTGGATGGGTCCGAGCAAAATAACAAAAGTTTGCTCCTATACAGCCCCGAATTTAAATTTGGGCTTTCAGCAGCATGCGGCGTTTTAATTTTTAATAAAATTCTGTATTTTGGTTTTTTCGCTGTTGAAATGGTTTGTACAAAGATCGTCTGCACTTTCTGGGCACTTTTTGGCTCTAGTTTATTTGCTGTACTGGTTTTGTCATAAATTGCCTTGTACTGTAAATATGAATTAAAAAAAAATTGTACAAAGGCACCGTCCGATGATGACCTTGAAAAGATTGAAACTAGTTACACGGTTTTTAAATATATTCGTGATATAGTACATAGAGAATTTCTTTTATTTATTTTAAAATCGGAATGAAAACCCAATACTAATACCAGTTACCTTCAAATAATTTCTTCTCTGAATGAATAGACAAAGGAAGAGGCTTTGATTTGATGCGGTTGACAAAACCCAATTAAATTATGTATGTGATTTAACTGTCAATCACGTAGCAACAAATGAAAAGTAAAAAAAAACAGGTTAGATTCTTTAGATTCTGTATTTTTAAAATTATGCATATAAAGACGAATCTATATATATAAATCAAACCCGTGAAGGCGAATTCAACCACGCGTTGCTAAAAAAACATTTTATTTGTACACTCTAAATTAGATGACAATTTGTGTAACTATTGTATACAAAATCAGATTCCACACATTCTCTACTTGTTATAATATTCAAGTTGCATCTAGAAACCGTGCTTGCTATAATGATATAATGATCAGACGAATAATAGCTGTGATCGGGACCGAAAATGAATATTATTGTTCCAATAAAAATATTTCAATTTTTTTTATTTGCATTTGAAGGAGCTTTAAACCATTAAATCGATATTTTATTTCTTAATCTATATTTTTTTATAATCTTGTACTGATTTAGTTGGCTCAAAGTACCGAGTTGTGATGAAACTAAATTGTAAATAATTTCATAATAATCAATTATCACGGATCTATTAATTGTATTTATTTAGAACATAATTGAATTTTAGATACAATCTATTATGATAAATCGATTTAAGTAATGCTTATATAATTCTTATATTGAAAAAAAAAATTATCGTCAATTGCTTCTTATCTAATGTGGTTTAAAATGCGCATTATATTAATTAATAATAACAATTTTTAGCCAACATTATCAATAAATTCGGCTTATCTATATAAGCCATGAGGTATTAATATATTAAATAAAGTTATGTATCGAAACAAAATTTCTAATTATCGAACGGTCCACTTTCTCGAATACTAGTTTCCAGAAAATCTATCAAGTCTAAATATAAATTTTAGCAATTAACAGTTATATCAACAAGTATTTTATGATTGGGCAATTAAATAAGTTTATAGCTGCAAAAATAAATCAAAATGGCGTACATATTTCTAAAACAATTCTAAAAATGTAATGCATCATCGCGTTTTTATTACATGCAGGATTTCTACCAGCTGAATATACACAGGATTTATACACGAACAATTTAATATCACAAATATTGCTAAAATATATTGATTTTTTGTATGATTCATATAATCTGATAAGAGCACTTAAATTAATGTCGTAACACAAATATTTGTTTCAACCAAAGCTAAATTTGTACATTTGGTAGATAATGGTATCAGATTATGCTATTAGCTACTAAATTGCGTCGTATCAAACTTATAAATAAAAAAATACACCACACAAAACCGCAATAAGATTGTTAAAGTTATAAATAAACAATGGACTATTATTGTTACCTTGTCAGATGAATAATGGTTTAACCCGGCGAATAAATTATTCTAATTAGGAGTACCGTAACTGGCGACTAGTGAAGATTAACTACTCTAAAATGCTTCGCTTCAACACATATATAAGAAATCATATTATGGCACTGACCCATAGACGACAAGGTTAACGTTGTGTACAAGATTAAAACCAGATCAGTACTAGGAAATCATCTAAAGATCAACGTAATTTCCCTGAATAATAACCGTATCAATTAAATTACTCTTAATTGTTTGTTAATTGTAACATACATTCTTTGAAATTTCAGAATTTCCATGCTGATTGTTTTTATAATTAATAATATATAAAAATTGTAATTCGCACTAAATTGATAAGAGCCAATTAAAATTTACAAATATCAACGTCAATACAAACAATAAACATCATTAATTAATTCCAGAGAAACACTAATCGCAATTAAATAAATCAGATTTTTTTAACAAATGATAAATTGGTAATAACAATAATTAGAATCAAAATACCACCAAATTAAGTTTATTACAGTACAAAGCAATCAGCAGTGGCGTAACTATTACGTAAGTTTTTTTAATTGATGTATTTTTTTTACTTCCTAGTTATGTTGTGTGTAAAAAAAACAAATAAAAAAGATACATGCAAGCCAAGTTTAACTTAAGTGTACCAATGCGATGATGAAAAATTGTTAAATGACGATTGCAACAGAAAATAATTTTTTGACACTCAATATGAATTTCAATCAAAACGTTCGACAACAGATCTTCGGAGATATTTCACAAATAGAATTTTACTTTAGACAAACATGAGAAAATCTTGCAGTAGCTCAAGTCATTTCAAAAAGCATTTGATAGAGTCTTCTTTCTTTCTCAGTCATCCTTTGTCCACTTCTGGACGTAGACTTTGCTTAAAAATTTCCATTTCTTTTGGTCTTGGCGCCAGTTCTTTCCGTCTCCTTCTCATCTTCTCAATTGGCCGCCTTACGCTTCCCTTGGCTTTTCTTGGAAGCCATTCTACTACTCATCTTGTTTATCTTATTGAGTTTTTCAGGCAGACATGCCTTACCTACTTCCATTTGAGTTTGCATATGCGTCTGATCACGTCAAACTTATGATGAGCATTGTACGTTCCATTGATTGCTGCATGACTTTTAACTTCTTTGCTATGTGCCGTAAGGGTCATCGTTTCGAAGCTATAGGTTGTGACTGGCAGAAGCGTTATATGTCTTTTTCTTTAGGCCCCAAGGTACCTCCGGATTTTTTAGAATATACTAGTGTTTTCCAAATGCATCTCAGCTCATTCGGATGCGTCGTTGATTTTGGTGGTCTGATAATAGATTCATTTTTAGGCTTACATTTTGTGGCGGAATACGACTGCAAACTGCAGGTTACTTAGGAATTGGCCGTCGATGTTGATACCTTTTGTTTCCTATTAGAGCTTCTTAAACTTAGGTGATATAGTGTTGCCCTGTCGAACACCTCGGTGGGTAGGTATTTTGACGGTTATCTATCTACCTCAGAAGCTTGGTATATCTTAAGTCAATTTTTGCATGATCCATGCCGTTAAAAATTGCATCCAGTTCTATGGAATCGAACGTTTTCTGGTCGTCGATGAAAACCATGTGTAGCAAGATGTTCTATTTCACACTCTTTTCAGTTAGAGTCCGGAGCTTTTGCAGATGGTCTGTGGTTCCGTAGCCTTTTCTAAAGCCAGTTTGTTTGCTAGGTTGGTAGAAGTCTAGCTTATTTGTAATCCTGTTGGTGGTGAGCAGAAGCAGAGCAGGCTTATGGGACGGTAGTTTTATATATTGCTTGTAACTCCTTTTTAGTGTATAATTACCTGCGCGTTTTGCATTGTTTTAGGAGTTTTGCCTTTTTGCAGACATTGGGTCAGAAGGATTTTAGATCTTGACCTCCGGATTTTAGCATTTTGCAGGTTATTTGATCGTTAATACTCTGCAGAGTCGCGATTAGTTGTTCTCCGTTTGTCCATGAGCTGTATTGCTTATTTTCTTGTTTTTACTCCCACTTAGTCGTGCACATACTTTCTTGTTTGTGTTTAATACATCGGTTTTATTTTTTTTCTGAATGTGTATCTACATCTAGTTTGTCTAGTCTATGGGTGGAAGTTAATTTCTTTAACAGCTCTATTGCATCTATTTCTGCATTTTGTTGTAGTTGTTGGGTATTCGGCTGGTGGGTTTGCTGTATCAATTTTGAACGCCTACGCTAAAACTGCCAATGTTCTGCAGCTGCTTGTTTTCGCTTTTGCCAAGTTTGGCATTAAAGTCGCCTATAACAATTGAAAGTTGTGATTTTTTCTTCTTGCGGCGCTGATGTCATCGTAGAATTGTTCTATTTCTGTGTTCTCAGCGGTGTTTGTGGGAGCATAGACTTGTATGATTTGGAGATTGTACCGAATAGAAATAAAAATAAATTCTGTTTTTGCCGATTTTCTTATATATTTACATAATGAACTTCTTCAAATAGCCAAAAGTCCTATTCATAGTTTTGCATACTTCATACTTTCTACACACCATATCAACAAATATGACAGAGCGTCTTGAAATTTTTAGGTAATCTGTAGCATCAATTAACAAAGACCTTAAAACAATGTTTGACTGGGGTGTTCTAAACTTTTTTTACCCTAAAAATTGCAATCTTAATGTTTTGTTTTTTATTTAAGTTAAATGTAAAGCAACATCTGTTTCCCGTTTTGCATATGAGCATAAGAGTTTTATCATATGCAAGTTTATTTTCTCTTTTGTTGCTTTTATTTCAAGTTTGTCTGCTCTTCCCCCCCCCCCCCACATACGCCTTAGTCCAATAAAATCTAATTGTTTTTCTTCGTGTCTTTTTGATTATTTGCTCTATTACTATTAATTCCGTCGTAGTATGTATTGATCTAAGTGCAAGAAGTCAGATGTATGCCACGCCCTGTCCGTCTGTTCGTTAATATGTTTTGCCGCTGTTCTTCTGGCCGTAAATATTTTGTTACATATTTGTGTATTTACACTGTATACTGCAGTGGTCGCATCCGTGCTATTTTTTAGTAAAATTTAATCAAATTCACGAATACTGTATCAAATTTTATTTTGCAACTTTTGGCCGGATATACTGTTTGTCTATTTTGCGATTTTCGATAGTGATTGTATCTTCTTTATTTATTTTTCTTTGTTTTGCATCCACCACCGCGAGCTATTTTGCCCTTTTTTTCTTTACAAAAATAGAACATTGTCCGCTTGCAGTCTTCTTCTCCTTGTTCTTCCCACCTTATTTTACTGGCTCCTATCATATCTAGTTTATTTCTCAGCATTTCACGTCTTAAGTTTTTCGAAAACATGTTTCTACTTACTTTTATTCCAAATAGTTTATGGGTCCCGCAAACGATACCTAGAAGAATTTACTTTGACGTCTCATTGTGGTCAGTTTGCCGGTCAATTAGACTCTCTCAATAATAATTTTACATAAGTTTTAAATCGTAGTTCCTGCGTAAACGCCAAAGCAAACATTTCATATCCCGCACTATCTATTTCATCGTCGCACGTTCAGATTTCCGTATCCAATTTGTTTTAAATATTTCCTAAAATTTCCACCTGCAATGAGATGCGTAATTACTAGAAAGATTGCAATTTTAATATTTTGTTTTTATATAGATTAAATGTAACTATTTCCTATATTGCATTTGAAAAGGGGTTTTATCATATGCAAGTTTTATTGGGTTACTTGCCGCATTTTTTTGTTACCTTGATTCCTCTACATGCGCCTTAGTTCAAAAAATCTAATTATTTTTCCTCGTGCCTCTTTGATTATTTGCTCTATTTTTACTATTAAATCCGTCCGTTTATTCATTGATCTAAGTGCAAGAAGTCAGATATATGCCACGCCTCGTCCGCCTGTTCGTTAATGTGTTTTACCGCATTTATTATAGCTATTAATTTGCTTTAAAAAACGGGACATTTGTCTACTGTAAAGTTTTTGTTATATTTCTGAGCGTTTTCTCTGTATATTCCAGTAGTAGCGTCCGTGCATTTTTCAGTAAAATCTACGTTTTCTATTTATTTTTTTGTTTTTATTTACCACCGCAAGCTAGTCTCGCCTTTAATGTATTGGTATCGATCGCAGTTTACGCTGCTCTATAAACTATAGCCGGTTCAATTGCCCTTTAATAAATTGTTAATCGTGTCCTTAAATTTGTACCTTAAGTTGTTGCGTTAGTTTTTTTGTCGCATAGATTATTAGTGTTTCCGTTAATTTTGTTTATGTTAACGGTTTTTTTCGGATAGTGCGAGAATGGTTGTCTTTCAAACGATGATGGCTATGATAGTTATCGAGTTTGGCGTTGCAAAGTACTTTCAGTTTGGATAAAGAAACAGACGAATTTGTCCTGGTAGCAACCACTATGTTCTTATTTGTTTTTGGTTGCCTCAGTGGGCATTAAGCATCGTTAATGATCTCTGGAACTGTTGTTGATTATGGTGCCCATGAGAGTGGCAATGCTCTCCCTAGTAGTAAACTTATTTGTATGTACTATTTGCAAATGATTTGTTTTATATTAAAAAAAATGTTCAACGTTTTCAAATCATTGATAATTATGATTCCAGAAATTATCAAGTTTTGGATTAGTGGTGGCATTGCTACCCAAATGGGCGTTGGCTTGTAAACGTCATTTAGAAAATTGTTGTTGTTAATTAATTCTTCTTTTCAAGAAATTCTTTGTTGAAGTTATGTTAAGTCTCATATGTAGTTGTATGACGTAGTTCGCGTCAGATAACTAAGAGAATAATTGACCGTACTGAAAGTGCCGTCTTCTCGGTTTGGAACCAGAAAGAAAAATGCAATTACTACATATTTCTTCTTCTTTGGTCTTTTCCAACAAATTAAGCGTTGCTGATTGTGTTTGTGTGTGAAAAGTAAGTAATAAACATACATATTGAGTGGATCTAGATAAAAGCTTTTGTTTCTTTCTTACACAAGGGCAGTCAAGTCTGTTTTTTAACGTTTATGCCAATCAATTTTTGGCTGAGATGTTTTGACAGTACGTATGGCAGCAGATTAATTAAACACCAACGTCTTGTGGTATATTTTCAAACTGAAAAAAGTTCAGTTAGGAAATATAGAAAAAGTTGCAAAGCATGGTTCTGTAAATGTAAAGTATAAATGTATCTGTTTTACGCTAGAGGCGTTTTTGGCTGCTTTATCTAATATTTCATTTTGTTTTTGTTTTATGGGCCAATATTTTAGGACTTTTTTAGGACGCTTGTGTTAACATCTCGCAGCTGCTTCAATATGTACCTATACATTAACAATATAATATATACTACCGAACTCGTTAATTGAGAGAATGGAGGCGTTATAGATCTAGTATCTGGTCTACTCACATTCTCATATTAAATGTAATTATAGGTACATGGACACTAATCACTAATCATATATTAGACTAATGTCTTGAATTGATAAATGCCATTTAAAAACTGAGGCTCAAACCTGTGACAAATTATGTGCCGTGATTTGAGTCACTCCCTTTATTGCATTGCCTAGTATTCCAATATAACTTGGTATCCATTGTTGCACTACTTTTATGTCTTTTGTGTACATATTATTTTTTTAATATATTTCTTAGCATATGTAGTTTGTTCGTTTGCTGGATTAAAGTCAAGAACGTTACCGAGTTTGTGTATGGCGGTGTAAGTTACAATGAGAAAGATTAGTGTTGGTATCCTTCCATACTTTACCCAGCTACTTCTTTAAAATCTGGAGAGTTATTGGCTGTGTCCAGAATGACTCATCAATAGCAGGCGCTGAGTCATTAATCAGAGATAATCCCTCTCAACGGTTTATTTGTTAACAACCGTGCAAACTCCTAAATTTTAAATTTAAATAGCTTATAAAGTATATACTAGATAGATTTAATATTTTTCCAATATTTAATGTCATTTCATTTCAATTTGTAATACTATTTGGCTTGATTATCATCAGTGGCGAAGCTATCTGCAAACAAAGGCAATGCGGAAATGCCCACAAACATACAGGGCTCTCTCGACGTTTATTTTAAAACCAAGGGGACAAGATTTTGATATTTTTAAGATTTGATGAAGATTTTTATAGCCGGTTTTTGCTGTTTTAAACAGTTTATGCCGGATTTTGGTTTTCTCTATTTTAAAGCTGGATTTTGCTATTTTTGAATTTGATTAACAGAATTTTGCAGTTTTTGTTTTTGGCCGGATTTCTGTTTTTTTTTTAAAATATTTTTTAACAGGTGCTTTCTGATAATATTTTCCTACTTCATGGCCAGTTTATGGCTGGATTTTGGTTCTTTCTATGAATATTTTATAGCTGGATTTTGCTATATTTTACTTCTTTTAAACAGTTTATGGCTAGATTTTGGTGCTTTCTGACAGTTGTTTATTGTTTAAATTTTCTTAGCCGGATTTTGCACTTTTTAACAGTTTATGCCAAATTTTTGTTCTTTTTTAAAAAATATTTTAATATTTTTTGACCGGATTCTACAGTTTATGACCAAATTTTGGTATTTTCTGTCAAAGATTTTTATACGTTATGGCAAAATTTGTCTATTTTTGATATTTTATGAATAAAAATGTTGCACTTTTTGACAGTTTATGGCCGGATTTTGTATTTCTAAGAATATTTGATGTCTGGATTTTGCTATTTTCAGGTTTCATAAAGGTTTTTACTCCTTTTAACAGTTTATGGCTAGATTTTGGTGGTTTCTGATAGTTATTTAAAATTTCAAGGCCAAATTTTGTTATTTTAAACATTTTATGAACATAACTTTGTAGTTTTCAGTCATTTTTGGTTGAGTTTTGCCATTTTTGACTTTTTATAAATAGAATTTTGCATTTTTACCTAGTATGACTAAATTTTAGTTTTTTCTTATACTATTTTCATACTTAGTGGCCGGATTTTGCTTTTTTAACATTTATAAATAGAAATTTGCACTTTTCGACAATTATTTTGATATTTAAAAAAAAAAAATCACTTTGAAGCCGTTGTTAGCCGGTTTTTGATTCTACATGAAAGTTTTATGACCGCATTGAGTTATTTTTGAGTTTGTGTGAATTTTATAACAGGATTTTGGCATTGGCAATTAGTTTATTAGTAGTCAGCACAGCGGCTTCGGCGGAAAATAGTTTACTAGGATTATTTTACATTGCCTTTATTTAAGACTTTGCTCTTCAATTGGTGAAGATAATAAGAATTCAGCCGACGGTCCGTAGCGGGACGTTACAAGCTAGTTTGCGTTGAGCTTAATTGTTGTATTTAGCCAGTGAACCGTTCTTGATTAAGATCAAGATTAATTAATTTACAAAATTACGACAATATTTGTCAAAAATGAACATTAAAAAAATGTTTGTTAATTTTACAAACTAATGTTATTTATTTTCTCTAAAAATATTAAAATGTTATTTTTGTTGTTTATTTATACAAGTTTTAACTTGTGTTGAAATATTTGTCTGCAAACACAAACTAGTTATTAAGTTTGCCC
Source organism: Tachinus rufipes (assembly GCA_963932245.1). Lineage (NCBI taxonomy): Eukaryota > Metazoa > Arthropoda > Insecta > Coleoptera > Staphylinidae > Tachinus > Tachinus rufipes. The sequence continues at coordinate 63,510,819 of OZ010750.1, read as the reverse complement.
TTATTTCTTGGAAACTACGCTACTGAAACAGTGTGTGCTATAGTTTGAGGCGATTTTGAACCATAATGCCCGTAATGGCCATAATGCACGCCTCTGTTGTGTTTGCAATTTCTTATATTGCAGTGTGTTAGTAGTGTTTAAATTATTATTGGAGCATTTACTTTATATTGTATTATTATTAGTGTAACTGTAAGTATATTTTTGTGTTCAATAATTATAATTTCAATCATAACCTAGTTCAATTATAAACAAAAGGAAGCTGCAGTTGATGTATGGATTTTCGTTTCCATTTTCAGTGGCGTACCAGAGTTAAAAACCATATCTATTGCACATTTTATATAGGTATATTTTTATCAACGATTGTATTAGTCACCACGAATTATCCTTTTAAAGCTATTCAAATTGATAAGAATTGATAAATACCCATCTAAACAATTGCCATTGAAAATATTATGATAAGAAATAAAAAGTCACACATAAATGAATGAGAATTTTTGCAAAAATTGACTGGTAACTGGAGTATTATAGATTGTTATAAAATGAACAAAAACATTGATAAATATTTCATAAAAAATAATTAAAATTGAGATCAAAATAAAATTTATTAATTTAAAGAAAAAATTGTAGAATTAGCAACTATGTAGCTATGCAATACCAAATAATTAATCGAATTTTGATTAAATTTCAAAATTATTGTAAATTTAAATGATTGGTAAATATTTTTAAAGTATCCCCACTATTATTGTGCACCTGGTAAACCGAGAGGGATACGGGGGTATTCCTTTTATTCATCAAAAAATCTACCTGAAACTACAATTACCCCATTCGTGAAATTCAGTTATTGTATACCACTCGTACCAGCATAATATTGTCAGTAAATTTTATTTAAATTTTAAAAATTATTTTAAATATTTGTGCTATTGTTTTGTGATTAAAAACGTGTTATTTCCTAATTATTATATGAATCGATACTTCTGTAAGTATTTTAACCTTTTTGCTTAGCCTCTATTGGTCTGTATATCAAGTTATGAACTGCGCGAGCGCAACGGAAACATCGCAAACGCAGCTACAAACATGTTGCCAGTGGCGTAACCTGCAATGTGTATTTAAGATATAATTTTAATATGTAATTTTGTTTTATATTTCTTGTTTTTACCTTTGTTAAAGCAAGGAAGATATCTACCCAAATTTTGCTATTATTGACATTTAGTAAATAGAATTTCACACTTTTCGACAGTTTATGGCCGGATTTTTGTTGTTTTTAATATTATTTAAGATATTTCAAAGCTGGATTTTGCTGTTTTAAAGATTTTATGAATTTTTTTACATTTTTATGGCCGGATTTTGGTGTTTTCTGACAATTGTTTAAAATTTCAAAGCCGGATTGCTATTTTTGACATTTATGAACAGAATTTTGCAGTTTTATACCGATTTTGGGCGGATTTTCATTTTTTTTAATGTTTTATAAACAGATTTTACTATTTTTATTTTTTATACATAGAACTGTGCATTCAACAGTTTATGACTTAATTTTTGAGTTTCTTGGCAATATTTTATATATTGTTGTTATTCAGAGATGCATACATTGAGGTTATGTTGGGAAAGTAATAATATAATATATACTTGTGTGCTTAAGTTCTTTATTTATTTTCGACTAGTTTCGACTAATATTTTTAGTCATCTTCAGGATTCTTAAAAACAAACACACCACAGATGTCACCACCACACATCTACATTAAAACAAAAATTGTAAGTAATAATCTCATATGTTATTATTAAATAATAAAAATGTTAATAAATTTAAGAATCCTGAAGATGACTAAAAATATTAGTCGAAAATAAATAAAGAACTTAAGCATACAAGTATATATTATATTATTACTTTCCCAACAATATTTTATATTACATGGCCAAATTTTGCTATTTTTGACTTTCAACAGTTTATTTATGACCGGATACCGGATTTTGGTTCTTTCTAACAATTTTTTACATATTTTATAGATGAATTTTATTATTTTTGAGATTTTATTAAGATTTTGACTCTCAAGTGTTTGTGATTCATAGATTGGTTTACACACACTCGGGCTGGTGGCCGAGGAACAGCATTCTAAAACAGACGCCCACAAAATGTAATTTAGCTCCCGCCCGCCCACCCAAGTGAGAAATAGGGCCACAAACATACGAACGGGTGGGCAGGAAACATTATTTCAAACCACTCTTCCAAAAAGTTTAAGTTTAGTTTACGCCCACCCACTCAAGTGTTTGTGATTAAAAAATTAGAGCACAAACACTTGGGCGGGTTAGCGGATAACACCAATCCAATCCACACGCTTAGAAAGTTTAAACTTAGTTCCCGCCCGCACACCCAAGTAAGAAATTGGAACTTAGTAAACGCCCACCCAACCAAGTGTTTCTAGTCAAGTAATTGAATTACAAATACTACACTAATCCAAACTACACCCCCAAATAATTTAAACTTAGTTGCCACCCACTTACCAACGTGTTTGTAGACAACAAATTGCATCACATACTCTTAGGCGGCTAGGCGTGAACACCAATTCAAACCACACGCCTCCTAAATGTAAACTTATGGCTGGATTTTGGTGCTTTCTGACAATATTTTGATGAAACAAGGCCAAATTTTGTTACTTTTGACATCACAATAAAATTGCTCACACGGACCAACAGGATTGCACAGAGGGTCAAAACCTCTTAAATAAAAAGTGTTCCTTAACCGGAAATCTTTTCCTCCTTAACCCACATTTCTCTTCCTTACAGTCAAACCCAACACTTTTAACAAGCAATGGTCAAAGCAAAAGCCATGCAATAAAAAAAGCTGTCTTTTGGCATACAAAAAGCGATTCATAATTGTTGAAAGGTGAGCAGGGGAGCAAACATTGCTTTATAATAAAACATATGCCAGCCTCTACCAAAACCATCTGTTTTGAGCTAAAATGCGGGCCGAAACGACAATTTTGAGGCCTTTGGGCAACTCCTGGGAACTGGGTCTAGATTTGAGAAACAAGCAACTTTGAGTGGGTAAGTACATTAAAGATTGAAAGCAATGAGAAAATGAAAAATAGAAAATGTCCCGGAGAAGACCACTAAATGTCAAAAATGCTAAAAATGGGAGAAAAAACAGCAGAAGACGCAATCCAAACTCTTTTAAAAAAGTGTATGTATGATGGAAAAATATCGGAGGAATGGCATAACGTAAAAGTTATTATTTTATATAAAAAAGCGACATCACAAATGTAGAACACTACCGGTCTATCAGTTTATTGTTACAACTCTATAAACTATATACTAGAATAATCATGAACCGTTTGATAAACAAACTAGATAACTACCAGCTGGTAGAACCAGCAGGGTCACACTGCGGCTACTATTAGAAAAAAATACCGAGTATAACTTACCTATACATCTTGCTTTCATAGACTTTCACAAAGTGTTTGATTCTATAGAAACGGTCATTTTTATGATCAATGGGCAGAGCACGAATTGACTCCAGATATTCCAACATCCTAGAAAACATATACGAAAACGCATCCTTAGATGAAGAACTGACAATAAATAGAATTCCTGTACGTCGAGGAGTAAGACAAGGAGATACTATATCCCCAAAATTTTGCACTCTAGCGCTAGAAGACTTATTCAAACCACTAATTTAGTAGTAGTTACTTGAACCACCTAAGATTTGCCGACAATATAATGCTTTTCAGAAGTAATATTACAGAACTGAAGACCGTGCTCATACAACTAAATAATTCATCTAAAGCCATAGGTTTAAAAGAAACCTAAAAAAGCAAGCAGCAAAATAGAGGTTCTAGTGGATCGAACAAGTTAACAAATATGTCTACCTCGGATACAACATCATGCTAGGGAAGGATAACCAAACTGCTAAAATCACAAGACGGGTTGGCTTGGGCAGCTTTTGGAAACTTAAAATACATACTATAAGACCTAACGAACCTAATCAACCTGAAAAGAAAGATATACGAAACATGCATCCAACCAGTAGACATTATCACTTACAAAAAATAGTACAAATAAACTAAAAACAACACAAAGGGCAATGAAGCGAGCAATTAGGAATTACACTAAGCGGCAAATGACGCAAAGCTGAAATGGCAAAGGGTAGGCCATGTCGCAAGACTACACAAAAACAGATAGACGGTCAAAATAACAACTGGCGCACAAGAGAAACGAAGAGAAGCTTAGGAAGACCAAAAAAGATGGATTGACGACATCAAACAAGTAGCAAGACAAGTGTGGTTTCAGAAAACTCAAGAAAGAGACAAATGGAAAGAAGTAGAATCAAAACATTCAGAATATATTATCTTGAACTTTCTCGGAAATTTGCTAAACTCCCCTTGTACATCTTACGACATTTGTCATTGCTTATGAATATTTTTTTACTTCTATGGCAGTTTTAGACATTTATAACAGTTGACGAGTATTTTAAAACATTTGTGATAGCTATGTTAGTTGAAACTTTTTTATGACATTTGCGACAGCTTAAGAGTTTGTTATGACAGTTTAGGAGAATATTTTTGACAATTTGAAACAATATATAACTTGTGCGCCAGCTGTGGAAATTTTTTTGTTATTTAAAGCAGCCCAAGAAAATGTTTTTATTTTAGGACATTTTAAAAAGTTTGGAAATGACATTTTTGACTTTTTTATCAATTTAAAAGTGTTTGAGGACAATTCAGGACAATTTTGCTAGTTATTTTGACAATTCAATATTACTTTGACATGTATATCTCATCAGCAGCATTTTTGACAGTTTAAGAATATTTATTTTATTTTTTTAGAAAATTTGATGTTCTAATAGTACATTTGTACATTTGTAACAATTGTTAATGACAGTTCAAAAACAATTTATAACTTAGTTCAAGAACAAGCAAAACTTACCGCTACTTGGCTAAAGAAAATTCACACTAGCTTTATGATCGTAAAGTCACCGTTTGGTGCGGTGTTTCAATATTTGAAATTGTAGGACCAGATTTTGTTGAAGAAAATGATCAAACATTAATTCTGAACGTTACATTCATATGCTGGTATTATTTTTAAGGCTGGAACTACGCAGATTTGGGCCAAACCATTCGGATTGTGTTGCAAAATATGTTTCCTGGTCACTCGATTTTGAGGTTTGGTGACATGGCTGACCAATTCACTCGATTTGACGGCCCTGATTTTTTTCTGTGGGAATATCTGCAGAAAAAGCTTTATGAGAGGCGTCAAACAATTCAAGACCTTAAAATGCGTATTTAGAAGAAAAAGAAAGTATTAGACCAGAATTGTTGAGATAAGTCATGCAAAACTTTAGACAAAGATTGCAGTACTGCATCGGGGCTCAAAGAAGCCATTTAAATGTAGTAATTTTTGGAAACTGAAATTGCACATAAAAAGTTGATATTTATGTCAAATTTGTTTTAATTGATTACTTTTTATCCTTTGGACAGGTTTTGGAAAATAGATGATATCAGCTGCCGGGCCCAGTATAACATAAGTCACTAAAAGCTAAAGCATTAAAAATAGCTAAAGCTTTTAAAAAATCCAAGTCTTTACATTCTTGAAAGATTTCAAAACCTTTTGTGTAATAAAGTTGGCAATCATGTGCGAGAACTTTTAAAATATGTTCTAAAAATGTCAAAATGTCAAATCAAAGTATTAGAACTGTCAAATTAAGTTGATTCTGTAAAAATATGTCAAAATCTACCAAAAAATGGTCTTTAAAGTTATTGTCGGAAAGTTGCTAAAATAACAAAAATTAGTTAAAGTTGGAATAAATAACCGAAATCTATCTACTCTGTCAAAAATGTTACACTTATACTGTCCAAAAGTTTACAGTAATGCATCTGTTAGTATTTAATTACTCAAACTTCTCAAACCAATTACTAGAATCTTCAAAAATGCTAAAGTTGAAAAAAAAAAACTAATTTGTGTACAAAAATTAGCAACATTGTATCAAAATTAACAGGTTCTAGCCTAAAACTGTTAAAAATTAACAAATTTAATCTAAAACTAAACCGGGAATATCGTACGAGTTGCGCAGCGTCAAGTTACGTTTGATAGAATTACATTTAATTATAGTATATAGGGAGTCAGCAATATATTGAAAAGGGGTCATTCAGAGACGGGTTTGAAAAAAAAAACGCTAGTGGCCTTTCCGCATTGCAGACCCTTGCTCGCAGGTAGCTCAGCCCCTGTTATGATATAAACAATAGCTCAAGAATATATTTGGCAGTTCAAAAACACTTTTTAACACCAATATAATAAACGAATGTTACAGATTACTTGTCAGCCACAATGCGACTTTTTTATAATTTCATTATAATTATGAATAATCAAATCTACCTCATGTGATAGGGCGCACAAGTTTAAATTATAAAAATCATATTCTAAAGGTACCTTTCAATATTTTGCGGGAGCCCTACAATTCCTAGCTACGCCACTGCTCCCCTATAAGTTGTTAAACTCTCCGCCTCCATGATTGGTGTTTTCATACTTTATTATAACGTGACACATTTTTTTTTCTTTCGTTGATTTTAATTTTTTTATTTATTAATAAAACAAGTTTTCAGAATGAACTAGATTCTAGAATAAAGACACAAATTGTATTGAATTAATTGTGTGTATCCGATCAATTTTGGAATTATTTAATTTTAATAAAATTTCCTAAACAAAGAAATTGTTGAAACGCAAATTGTGCTTCGGAATCATGTTTTGTTTGTGCATTATTATTTTTAATATTTTATATAGACCGGGCCACACCTTTATTTGTTGTTCGTCGCTGTTTTTACTATAAAATTTGCACACGTATTTTTATTTGGATCTGCGATATAAATCATAGTGAAAAAAATTATTATATCTTAAAAAAAAAACAATATCAATAGCGATACCGTAGTATTATTTATGAGTAATCAAAATCTACAATCATTATCGTGTGTACTCAACCAGCGTTACAATTTTTATTTATTTGCAGAGTTTTATTGATGTAAGGAGATATTAAAAACGCTCAAAAGTTTAATAAACGCACAAAACAACAAATAAATTCTAACATTTGGCGCGAAATTCAAACTATATCTCCAACTGTAATAAATTACGTAATGCGGGTCAGAGCTTATCAAGCAGTTCAATTAATTGTAATTTGAAGTTAATTAATTCGTTATAATTTCATAATCAATAATTCCAATTGCATTTTTTACATAAATATTATTTATTATTAGTAAAATAATAATAAACAAGGTCATAAAAAACTACTTTATAAATTGAGGTCACAATATGTCTAAGTTCTGTGCTAATTTATCTTTTATGTTCACTGAACATCCATTCCTGGAAAGGTATGCTCTGGCCAAAGCAGCAGGATTTAAAGGGATTGAAACTGGATTCCCATTTGGGATTACTCAGGAAGATGTTGTCAATGCTAAAAATGATGCTGGGATACAACAAATACTCATTAATACATTTACTGGTTTGTTTATTTATTATATTTAATTTGTTCATTCCTTATACAATTGCCCTTAAATACCATAACTAAAATATGTCTTAGGGTAATTAACGAACAATTTAAAATCATGTTAGTATATTATATTAAACATGTTATTTAAGTACCGATGCTTACCTTGAGATTTTTAATTATTTTTATTAAAAATATTTATAAGTTTGATGTTCACTTCGATGGACAACTTCACTTATATCGACAGTAATCTTAAAGACATATTTAAAGTTATTATTTTATTTTTAATGATTTGATGGGGTATTTATCGGAGGTGTTGGTTATTTAGCCCTATTCTGTATGCATATTGCTAACAATATCGTTATCGAGCAAGGTTGCTAGTAAAAAACGTAATAAATACACAACATTGCTTAGCAACCTTTCTCGATAACGATATTGTTAGCTAGCAATATGCATACAGAATAGGGCTAATTGTCTTGAGTTTTTTTAATTTAATAAATCAATGAACTGAGATGTTTATTCTTGAGATATTGTTTTTTAAACTAATAATTATTAATGCGTTTGCAGTTTGCTTAAGCAAATTTAAGATTCATATTAACATTGTCGTATTGTATGCTTATTTTTCTGCACATTTTATGCCTGGTCGTACGATAAACTTATAATTTTTATTTGTACAAAAATTTATTTATATTTGCTTCTCTACTCAATGGGTAGTCGGTAGTCTCCGCACCCCCATTTCATTATCCTATAGATTAATTTTCCTTGAAGCTTTAATTGTACTTACTGCCCTTCTGCTCTATAGTCTCATATCAGAGGAAATAGTTTTTTAAAGAAAGAACCAGCTGCCCCCTCACTTTATGTAATGTTCATACAAATGTTTTTAAAGTCATTGCACATTTTTAATAATTTCTAAATATCTAGAAATGTTTTAACCAGAAACTATATTATACATCTTAAACTAAGAAGTTCACAACAAATAAATATATGATAGATAGGCAATTTTACTACTTAGGGGAAATTTTAATGAATTGAAGTTAGGCAGAAAGAACGCGAATACTGATAGAGATGCGCGAAGGGGAAATTTTAAAGCCCAGCTGTTCCAATAAATTGAAGTTAGGCAGAAAGAATGCGGATACTGATAGAGATGCGCGAGTTTAGAAAGAACGCGGATTCTGATAGAGATGCGAGAGTTTAAAACTTTGACCGGTGACATCTTGCGGATTTCTTGGAATTTGTATCTGTATGCAACACATTGAACGTATAGCGCAATATAATTTTCTGTTTTAGTTTTAATATATTTTTTATTAAATTAATATTGTTAATTTTTCATTTTCATATTTATTTATATTCTATAATAATGTGATCAGAATTAGATTAAGTTTTTACTAACATGTTTATTGTGTTGCATAGATGCTCGGTAAAAATTACCACAAATTACAAGTCGGCACAGATTATTTTTAATCATATTTGGATGCGTAGTTACATAGTTTAACCTTTTTGTGTAGTTTCATATGCAGCAAATATGTTTAAAACGGGAACTATGCAGACTTGGGCAAAACCAAGTATGCAGGGCAAACTCGAATTGTGACATAACATGGTAGCCCAATTCCCTTGGTTTGAGGGCTCCTGATTTCTCTGATAGGCGTTCTCAAACAATACAAGACCTTAAAATGCACATTTCAGAAGAAATAGAGTATTGGACAAGAATTGTTGAGAAAAATTATGCTAAACTTTAGACAAAAATAATACTGCATTGGGGCTCAAGTAAGCCATTTAACTTCTTCCAATCAAGCCATTCAAGCCATTTAACTTCTTCCAATCAGCATTACCGCTTCCGTTTTTTCAGTTGCTAGTTTTAGTTAGCACTTTTTCTGCCTTCTTCTCAACCACCACTTCGGGAGTGTTCAGTCTCAACAGTCCGTCATATAAGATATTCTAGAGATGAGGACCCAACACTGATCCCTGTGGTAGTTATCTTACGTCAAACTCTTTTTCCTTTTGGCTCTAAAACTTTTTTTTCTAATAGCTTTACAAGTTCTTCTGGTCAGTATCACTTCTTTCCTATAGTTGGTTTAAATTTGGGAACAATAGCACGCAAGAACGAAGAATAGTTTCCATAAATGACGTTGCCATGGGTTTGGCATCTGGTGATTTAGAGTTGCGGCTGTTATGGTATCCTTTAGTAGTGCCTTGTTGGCTTACTTTGTTATTACTCTGGATTCTATGATGAGGTTAATGGTTTCCACGTTGAAGATGATGTTGCTGAGGATCTTCTCATCCGTCACTTGTGTACTAGCCGCTCCAAACTGACATAACAAAGTGTGATTTCTATGTGTGAGCACGAGTTTCTTCTCACAAAAGTTGAGTTGGACCACATTACAAAATCCTAAGATTGGTTGTCATTAACTCCACTAGATCATGCCCCTTAGCATCTATGGTTGGTGAGCCGTAGCCCAATACTTTGGTGTTTTGGCCTCCGCACTCCAACACTTTTGGGCCGGAACGCGCACTGCATGCTCGCATCTAACATTGTAATATATTCTTGGAATGAAATGTCAACTGATGCAAGTTTCTAAAATGATTGCAAAGGTTTAGGTTAATATGAAGTTAAATGTTGTGATCCAATAGTTGGCATCTTACACCCGCTCTCCAGTTGGCACAGGTTGATTTTTATTTCTTAATTTGCGTTTGCTTTTTTGAAAGCCGCGCACTTTTCACATAGTGATTTTCATCAACAAGAGGATCCACCAGGATTCTTGGCCACTTTGATGATGGGTGTTCTATCCGTCCACATCTAAACAGTTGCAGTTTTGAGCTTTGTTTCTAGCTGAAGCATTACTAGGGCTACCTATTCAGGTTTTGTGTAAATTTGGCATTAGTTTGGACCAATCCGTATCTTGTTAAAGCAATTCTTAGGTAAAGGCTGTACTGATAATATGTGTAAGCACCCACATATTGCTGACTTCAGAATCGGCTCTATTTTTTTGTTAGGCTTCCTTGATATACGGTATTTTGTCTCCTTTATTTGTACTACCAGTAACTGGGCAGTATTGTCACCGGTTTTCTCACAATTCTTTGCGTATAGTGCGGTTTCTAATTTTACCTATAAGGTCTTGGCTCACCTTTTGAATCCATGTGGTCTGTGAGTTATTTGTTTTCTTATTGATAGTCTGCACTGGTACTTTGACTTTAGAGTCAATTCAAACATTTTTTTCAACTATCCTACCTCGATCGCGTCTAGACCTTTGCTGGGCACTGATAACATTACAAATTTAATTTTAAATGTTGCAAAATACTAACAATTATTTTTTTAGGTGACGTAACAAAAGGTGAATTAGGCTTTGCTGCTATACCAGGTAAAGAAAATGAATTCAAAGAAAGCATTACTAAGACGATTGCATATGCAAAAGCATTGGGTGCTAAAAAGTAAGTTACTTAACACATATACTGTAACTATTAATAAATGTGAATATTTTAGAATACATGTGATGTCAGGTAAAGTAATTGAAGCTACTAAAGAAAATGATGAATGTTATGAATCCAATTTACGGTATGCTGCGAAAATATTTGAGAAGGAAAATATAATTGGACTAATCGAGCCTATTAATAAATATTCAGTACCGAATTACTACATGAATTGTTATAATAAAGGTATGTATAGATATCATGATTTGTGCATTAGTCATTGTTGGCAATTTTACACAAATTAAGATTAATATTTACTTCTAAAATGATTTATTAGGAAAAATAAATTGTGGCTAGTAGTCGGTTTTAACAAAATCTATAAAGTTGTAAACTAGAAAACTGTTTTAGTATATAATTGTGACAAATATATACAACGTTTGTAAAAGTTAGGTCTTGTTAAGACGACACAGGCTTGGTGAGAACGTCAAATTGAGTTGTAGCAATATGAAATTACAGAAAGTTAGTCTTTTGTCTGGTAATAGGTTAGGTTGTAACAGCTGACGTAAAAGTTTACTTACTTACGAAGGAGCGAAGCGAGTGAGAACTGCTAAACGTATACGCTTGTGTATACGAACAAGTGATGACAAAGAGTAGTGCCAATTTTTGCAATGTACTAAAACTATACTCAAATCAAGATTATCTTCTTGCAGAGTTGTGAAATAATCCATACTTTTGGCAATGCAGACGAACTGTGGGGAAAACTTAGGGACTGCTTCCTCCGAAGGTAGTACTATAGTTGTACACAGCCGTCATAAGAGCTATGCTTACATACGAGGCACTAATGTGGTGGCCAAAAGCTATACAGAAAACTTCTGCAAGCAACCTATATCAGTTGCAACGAATGGCATGCTTAAGTATAACAGGTTGCAAGCGGACAACACCAACTGCAGCTATGGAGGCAATGTTGTGTCTGCTGCCCTTCGACATTTACATTGAGGAGCTGGAGCCCATGTCAGCTTTGCGTCTGAATGCACTTGGCGAGACGATCGAGCAAGTGCCATGTTCATGCCCGGGTCTCTCATACGATTCGATGTTGGGAAGTTACTGGTTTGACGTCATGGCCAGAAACCTCTCCAAGCGTTGTACTTGCATACATCAACCACATAGGGTCGTTGAATGCTAGGACAACGGAATGAGGTACAAAGGAAGTACAAAGGTCCTAATGAGGCCTACGTTCAACTTGGGTTTATCCTCCAACTCTAAATCCAGAAGTGTGTTAATGTTAATTGTGCCCATCCACTCGCCCAAAATTTTGTTAAAAAAAAATGGGAAGTTTATTCTCTTTGCAAGTATTAGAAGTCTCTATGTTAGAGGAGGGGATGATGGATTCAATCTCCTGCATAGTAGAGCGTGTAGTTTAATCAGAATTTGTTATTAAGAAATTCAAAGTTTCTCCTTTTTGCAAGCGTTGGAAGTCTATCATTTAGAGATGGCGGATAGTCAAAAATTAGTGTGTGAGAAGGAAAGATAAATCTAAAGCGGCGGCACACACGAGTACACACAAATGTATTAGCATTGCACTTCATTCTAATTTTAATGCACTACTACAGTGGTTCCCTTGTTTATTTGGCTTCTCGATTTCTTCCACTCCTTGGGGTAAAGTGGCCGGCGGCTTTGCTTTGTTTCAGTCTGGTTTCAGCTTGTCTTTCTTCTTCCGGGTGCATGGTGGTATTTCTTTACTGTTCAAGTAGATTTTTCGTCAGGTTGTTTTAGGGAATAGTACTTGAGCTACTTTTATTTGTTCATTGTTAATGGGGGTCGGAGGGCGATTTTTCAGGTCACTATTTTGTATCTAATATAGGTTTTTATTTATTTCTTTACATAGTTTGTTATTTGCCGCATTTGCGTCTCTTTTATATCGTTTTTTGGACGTGGGACATCGTATTTCGGCATCTCTGTTGTGGTCTGCAAGCCATGGTTTGTTGTTTTTGTTGTTTTATTCCGATATAAGGGCAATAATATGCAATAATAAGCTGTTTTCCATGGAGCAGGTCTGACTCAGCAGTTGTGGCAGGTTTTGCTAGACTCATTTACCGTGCATCCGTTTGCTGTGTTTGATCTACTCTATGGTATCTGTAGCACTTTAGTACTATTACCACTTCTTTTACTATCTACCTGGTCTACCTATGCTGATGCAGCCTGTTCCATGCTAATTTGTCCCATAAGTTCCTTGTCTAGTGTTTATTTTATTATGGCAATTTGGATTATTTTTTAAATAGATTACATTTTTTAAAGATTTAATAATTGTTTTGTTATTTGTTTTAAATATTATTGTTCTTTTGATCCGTTTGGTTAAAATAAGGGAATTTGCTCAAAAGTGATCTAATTTATTAAAAAAATAAAAATTTACACTTTACTAAATGAATACCCTGTATATTAAACATATATTTAAACAATAGTTTGTTTAAAACCAAAAACTTTTTTGAAATCTTTTACGTTTGAAGAATTATTTAGGTATTCCGGTAATTTTGACTAACCCTGTATATATAACATCTTTGATAAGCCCTTTTATGTTTTATGGTTGGAGAATTATTTAAGTGTTCCAGTAATTTTGACTAACCTTGTATGTATAACATCCTTGATAATCCCTCGTATATGACGATCGCATACTGCATTTTAGCTTGCTTAAAAATAAATAAACATAGTTGCATTGCATTCTTGCAAAAATTGTATTGTAAAAAATGGACAACAAACCTATATCAATTAGTTATATAAACTACTCATCTATAGTGATTGCAAATCAAGAAAAATTGTTAAAAACCCAAAAATTATTAGATTGCATACTTGTAGCAGAAAGAAAATCTACAAGTGCACATAAGCTAGTCTTAGCAGCATGTAGTCCATATTTGGAAGAACTGTTTTTAAATAATGAAAAGCGTTCAGTTGTGGTATTGCGAAACATAAAATTCAACGAGCTAAAACTTATAGTGAATTTTATGTACACTGGCGAGGTGACTTACTTACAACATCAAGTACCTGATATATTTGATGTTGTAAAGAAACTTCAAATTAAAGAATTATTGGAGCACTTCAGAATAGAGAATGAAGCACTGAAGACTCAATTAGATGATCAGGAGGCTGGGCCTAGTCACACACACACCAACACGGGAAATGGACCAGCCGCAGAGTTTGAATATCATACAGGTCAGGATGTAGTTAAAAAACTAAAACCACCACCAATAAATTGGAAAAGGGGTTGTGGAAACTATGAATCTGGATGTCGTATAGCTGAGTCACCCTCCCGGTCTCCTCGATTTGATCAGGGTGCTACAACTAGTAACATCGACATGGGAAATGAAAATATGGCTAATGAAGTAAAGCACGAAGCAGAAGAGACTGTAGTTGCACATCCAAACTTGCAGGACTTTTCTTTAAATTGTGTAATATGTGGTAAACGTTATAACTCTTTGTATTCACTAAAATCTCATCTAAAGAACTGTCACGTAGAACCAAAAATAAAATGTTCAATTTGCAATTATATTTGTAAACTTACTAATCAAATGAAGAAACACTTGCTTTCACAAAAACATCTAAATAACAGCAAACATTATTTAATACCAAACTGCAGAATCTGTAATTTTAGTACAAGTAACCATCTACATTTGCTATATCATTATCACGACCATGGTTTTACCTTTACGAGAGCTATTAATTTTCTCGGTTTATAAATTTATTTTTGTCGATTGGTATTTGTAATTATTTTAATTATAATTTTAGCATAAGCAATTGCATTTATGTGACTTTTATAATTTATATATCTGTAACGAAGCTTGTTAGATGCGTTAAGTTAGTTTAGTTATATATATAGGGTGTTTCAGAATTGCATGTTATAAGCTGTAATTGTTTACTCAATTTCAACAAGTATGACTGTGTATGTAAAGTAGAACAAACAATTTATTTTCGCTAAAATTTTATGTTTGTTATTGTATATTGGCATATTTGAAAAGTAAATAGCATTATACTAAAAAATGTTCAGCACGTATTACGTTTATTTCCAAAATATAAAATCTCGAAGAAGAACCCAAAAACAAGAATTTTCTGTTATTTATTTTTCATTTATGTTTTTATAAAAGGTGTAAATAAAATAATATTTTTCAAATTTTATTATTAACTACCAAAAAATATAACTAATTCATTGACAAAAAATCAATCAAAAGACACCGAACACGCTTGCCATCACTTTGGGGTCACCCATCCAAGTTGTGACCAGAGCGGGCGTTGCTTAACTTTTGTTAGCACTAGTATTCATACAAGCCCTCTCTACCGTACAGACAATAACATAACTAATAAAATGATCAAATATGGAGGAGACACTTTAATAGACATTACATACTCTATGAAAAAATAGTTGCACTAAAAAGCGTGCTATCTGAATGGAAAGTGGGCATATTGATACCAATCTTTAAAAAGGGAAAAAACTTCCGACAAATTAGCCTCCTAAGCTTGTACTAAAACTACTAACTAAGGTTTTGGCGGACAAAATAACTTTGACCAGAATTTGTGATGAACAGCAGGGGTTTCGAAGCAACAGGCCACATACGCTATATTCATAATACGTCAAATAGTAGATAGTTTTGGGCTTTCTACTCTGACTTTTTCTAATGGTTTTTTTCACTTTTCACTACCGCTTGGAGGACAACCTTGTTTGCTGTTCTGTTTTTTCCTGTTCCTGGTTGCGTCTTAAGTTTTAGTTATGCTTGTATTGATCGAGTTGAAGATCTCGCTACCGAGCCTCTTCTCTGGAATGAGTTGAAACTTGGACCCTCTTTGCCATGATTGTCCGTTTTTGTCGTTAGTTTTTCTTTGTTGGTTATGAAGTAATTGCTTCTCCCAAAATCCGTGGAACAGACTGCCAGTATCTTCCTGCCAAGTCATCTCGTAGTTTTTATTCATGGTTGTCTCCTCCTTGCTCTATTCGTTTCATCGGGGTTATTTCATTTCACCCTTACCACCAATTTTCCTCGAGGGAAACAACTAGCATCTACCAAGTGAAAACTCTCTACTAATTTTTATTTCATTCATTCTTAAGGGTAAAGTATTATTTTACCAAATTTGATTATTATAAAAGTTGCAAAGCTATAAAAAATGGATTAAAATTGTGTTATTTAACTAATTTAAAGGTTTACTTCCACAACATGTGTGACGTCAATCGTGGGCATAGAACGTTGTTATGTTGGTTTCACCAAAAGACAAACAAGAAAAATTAGAAGGAGCGTCTGTAAGAGTATATAATCTAAGTTTGAAACAACTGTATACAAATTACAAATATTCTTTTGCAAAATATTTGTTTAGGTTTTTAAACGACAACTCACAAATAAAATTATTTATCTAGCCGACAATTTATTTTCCTAAAAATCTAAATTATTATCAAAACTGTATAATTTCTATGTTTCAGCTTTGAGTGTAGTGAAGGCAGTTAATAGCAACAATCTGCGTATAATGTTTGATATCTTCCATATGCAACATATAAGAGGCAATTTATCAAACACAATTAAAGAATTGAAAGATTACATAGGGCATGTACAGATTGCACAAGTACCGAACAGGAATGAGCCTGATACTGATGGTGAAATCAATTATAAATTTGTTTTTGATTCATTGAAGGAAGCTGGATACAATGATTGGATTGGTTTGGAATATAAACCAGCTGGAGATGCTTTACAAGGATTGAAATGGATAGAGAAGTTTGGATATAAGTTGTAATAGTAATAAAATGTGAAATATATTATTATATTACTATCGTTTCATTTAATTTTGACAATTACAACAAAATGACATCATTGGATAACAATTTACAGGTATATAGTGTGAGAAAATGTTAGTTAGCAATACATTCATTCATATAACATACAAAACATATAAAAAGTTTGTCTTAGCAATGGTAGCTATAGCCATAAAACTGTTTATTTTTTGGCTTCAATAGTTCATAAACAGATAAAAATAGCAAAATCCGGTCTTAAAACATCAAAATATTGTTAGAAAGGATCAAAATTTGGCCAAAAACTGTTAAAAATTGTCAAATATTTAATAAATTTTAAAAACTGCAAAATCCGGCTATGAAATATCAAAATATTATTAAAAAACAAAATCCGGCCATAAATTGTTGAAAATATAAATTCTATTTAAAAAAAGTCAAAAACAAAATGCGGTCATAAACTGTTAAAAAATGTAAAATTTTATTTATAAAAAGTTAATAATGTGAAATTTGGTCATAAAATATTAAAACATAAAAACCGGTCAAAAATAACAAAATTTGGCTTTAAAACGTTAAAAGAATTCTCAGAAAACACCAAAATCCAGCCATAAACTGTGGAAAGGTGCAAAAATAGCAAAAATTGTTCATGAAGTATTAAAATATTGTCAGAAAACAGCAAATTTTGGTCATAAACTGTTAAAAAATTCAAAATTCTATTTATAAAAAAAAAGTAATAAATATCGGTCATAAAATATTAAAATATTTTAAAAAGAACTAACATCCGGCTAAAAACGTTTGAAAACTGGAACATTTTGTTTATAAAAAGACAAAAATAGCAAAGTCAGGCATAAACTTTTGAAAAGTGCAAATCAGGTTTGAAGTTTTAAACAAATGTCAGAAAACACCAAAATCTGACCATAAACTCTAAAAAATTGTGTTGGACTTACTTAAATTCCTACATTTTGAAAAGAAATACTTCTATGTAAAGCTGCCTCCACATCTATTATTTTTTGTACTGTATCTTACACCCTTGTTTTGGTTTCAGTTAAAAAATCATATACTGTTTGTAAGCATTTTTTGTTGGTGAACAACCAATACTATACCTTGCAAAAATCAGAAGTTTTATAGCCATAAATTCATAATACTATAAACAGTTTTACAAGCAAAACACAGCAGTACGTATACAATTAACATGCTCATAATAGGAAACACGCAGTGTAACATTAGGGATCAGATCATATCAGATAAAAATTACTGCTACTCTAGCACGGTAAAATAAGTTTTGGTCAAAATATACTTACCCTTGTGGTTTACAAAAAGAGATCGAATGCTGAATTTATCCTGCTAGTATGTATTTTAAAAGTAAAAAATAATATCAAATCATCAAATTATTTTTATTACATAATTAAGATAATAGAAAATAGAAAATATAATAATAAAATAGTTTTATATAAATTCATTGCATCTTTTGTAGTATTCAGCTAAGGTCAATAGTCGGTAATCCTGATTGTCTTCGTCTATCTGTTCTACATTATTAGATACCCACTGTTGCCAGTACTTAACTTCTTTTTTTTGTTTCTTGGATTTACTTTGTTGAACCTTTAATAGTGAACGATTTTCAGCTGGTGCTGGTGGAGGAACTTCTAGGCATGTAATTTCTA
Source organism: Tachinus rufipes (assembly GCA_963932245.1). Taxonomy (NCBI): domain Eukaryota; kingdom Metazoa; phylum Arthropoda; class Insecta; order Coleoptera; family Staphylinidae; genus Tachinus; species Tachinus rufipes. The sequence continues at coordinate 63,492,533 of OZ010750.1, read as the reverse complement.
GTAAATTTGCTACAATCATGAAAGCATCAATTTTGTCTGTTTTGATGGTTATTTCTCCTTTGTAAATAAACTCGATCATATTTTTTAATTCTTCAAACTTGACATCTTTTAAAATAACTAAAGGATGTTTCTCACAATTTTGTAATAATAATCTTTCCAAGTATGAACTGCATGCTGATAAAACTATTTTATGTGCTCTTATATATTTTCCTTCAGCTGCCAAGGTACAATCAACAAATTTGTTGTTTTTTAAATAAGTGCCAAATGTTTCTATTAAATCGGATTTATGGTCTTCCCATTGTAATATAACATCTTGCTCCTCTTCACCCATTGTTAACTACTTTTAAATAATTTAGCTACTGTTTAAAAAACCACGTTGTGTATGCGCCACTGTGGCTGGAATGTTAACTAACTTCATTTATACAGGGTGTTAGACAAAAAACGTACGGCTGAAACGGGCTTTCGTTTTAGTTCAGTTCAGTTTTTTAAGGGTACTTACGCACGAACGCTAGGTGCAGTTGTCCAGCAAAGTTGACAACATATTTTAACAAACGCTTTCTTTTCAAATTTGTTGGCAATGTATTTTAACATGCCTTTTTCTTAAATACTATAAATATAAAATTTCCGTGTTTATTCTTTTGTTTTCAATTATAAAATATATTAGATAATCCCAACAACTTGGTACTTATTAGAAATGTACACAGAAAAGATTATACCATTAATAGAAATAGTTTTCTTTTCTATTTAAATAAATCGTTATTACTACTAATTTCCGCTCTCGCGAAAAGTGCGAATATGTTTGATATACAGGGTGTTATTTTTTTGGGCCCCATCGCAAAACATTGAAGAGCCTTCTTAGAGACAGACGGTTATGGAGAAAAGTCTACAATTTCCTCAATGTTTTTACTTCATTTTGTAACCGTCTTTTCTTCTAGGTTTTAAAATAAACGTCGGAAGGGCTCTTTCACATTGCAGATCTGTGATGTGAATACCTCTCAAAAGTGATTGTAGATTGGGTCAATGAAGCATATATAAACTGTTTTTATTGTATTTTATGGCTTTTTCAGTTATTTCACGTATTATAAATATAGCTGTGGATGACCTGTTGCTTTGAAATCCCTTACAATACAAAAAGTTTTTCATATCGGGTTTTTTTCCTCTTTCCATTCAGATGATACGCTTTTGAGTGTAATTATTTTTTCATTGTGAGTATGTAATTTGTCTATTAATTCCTCCATGTTTGATCATTAATTAGTTATCTTATTATCCTATTTTTCAGTTTGGCAGTGAATTGTTGTATTTTGTCCCTGGATATACACCATATTTGATGTATGTTCTTCTACCTGACATGTTTCTGTATCTTTTGAGTTGTTTTCCCCTTTGCTGTATAGTTTCCGAAAGTGTTCTTCTCAATCTTTCTGGGTGTTCTTTGTAGTCTGTTTGCGATCGTTTATTGGATTCTTTCTGTTTATCAGCATATTCCACACTTTTTTTCCTGTCCCCCATAGAGATCATGTTCCATATCAAAAGAGAATTTCTCCCAGTGTCCTCTCTTGATTGATTGAATTCCTTGGTTAACTCTATTTCTTACAAAATTTGTATTCCCCATATGTAATTGTGTTAGACCTGTACTGCAAGTGCGATTATCTTTTTTCTTTAGCTAGTACCTTAACTTCATTTGTGAACCAGGGTTTTGTGTTTGGTTTTCTGGTAGTTTTTACATTCCATCTTCCGAGTACTTTTATCATATTGGAGCTTAGTTTCTGCCATGTTGTATCGATGCCTTCACATTTTAGTATTTTGTTTTTGATTTTTTGTTTCAAGTCTTAGCTGGTAGAGATATCTTGTTGATTCGTCTGATAGGGATTCTATATTGAGTCTATTAGTTTGTTCGGTGGGCTCTCTGCGTTTGGTGTTGAACAGTTCTTATTTTTGCAATCACGAGGTTATGATTGGTTAAATAAGTTATTTATAATTAATTTTAAACTTTTTCAATGTATTTGGAATTGTTCTAAAATGTTCTAACTGCACTTCAGGTTCTTCAAACTGTTTGTAGGTTGTACTGAGCCGTTTCAAGCAGTCGCGTAGCTAGAATTTTGCTCTGTAAAAATTACAAGACTACATTACCTTACAAAAAACAAACTAAAATTGAGAATCTTTCAGCGTGTCGTTGTCCACTGCTGGGTAGGGTTCCTTGATTATTTTTAAACACCATATTTACTGAAAGCTTTGTATTTCTAGAAGAAATTTTTGAAAATAAAACAAAATTTTGGTGAGGTCGTCTCACGCGTGTTTAAATTCAATTTGCTCCTAAGTGTTTTCAGATGCATTTGATCTGTTTCCAACTATATCTAAGCTGTTTCCAAGTAAGTGAACTATTTTGAATTAATTTTAAACTTGTTCAACTGCACCTATTGTGCTCCAAGCTGTTGCTGGGTGGACCTATTAAGATCTTTTAATGTAATAAGCTCCTTTCAAGCGTTTTTAGTTGCACCTAAACTGTAAAATATTAAACTACACCAAAATCTCTTAGGCTTAGGACCTCAAAACTTTTTGCCTCATCTCTCGCACAGCAGGGCCTGCTGGCGTTAGCTACGGAGCTGTGTGCCTTTATAGTACTCAAAAACCCATTTAAAAAGGTCATTCAGCCGTACGTTTTTGTCTAATACCCTATATAAGTATGTTGTTACCTCGTTTGTTACTAATCTATTAACAAAATAGTTCACAGTTAGAACAATAGCCACTATTTTGTAAAACAAACTAACGCTACCCGCAATACACAACATCACCTATGAATAGTTTAACTATCTAATTCATCAAATTGCCCTTCCCCAAAGTAAAGTTTCAAGTCTTTGACGTGCCAGGTGCTCTCTGCTTTGCCTTCTAAGTTTTCTAAAACGTAAATGATATCAGAAACAACAGTTTTTACTGTGTTAACTATATATTTGGGAAATAGTTGACGAAATCCCACCAGCAGCGTTGAAAGGGTCATGTTCTTTCGCCAGACTAAGTTGCTTTGAGATTGTTTTTTATTTCTACGTATTTGGGCAAATCCGCCCGTTTTTTCTGGCCTTCCATAACAGATCGGCCACTGATTGGATTTAAGTTCTTATAGTATGATCCCGAAATATGCACTTTTTTTCCAAATACTAAAGAATTGGGAGAATAGCCCGTTATTTCATGCGCACCGCCAATTTTAAACATTTTGTTATCCCAATGACTGCTTTTTTTTGTCTATGTAAGACCAAATAGCGGTGCCGATTACTCTGTTAACTTGCTCCGTGAAATTTACTTGCGGGTGATACTTTGCATTTCAGAGCAGACGCGGTACCTGGTACTTAGACAGTAATTTCTGTAAATTGGGGTCGATAACGGACCCCAATTTACAGAAATGACAGTTTGCGGCTTGTCTCAAGGATTGTAAGAGAACAAATTTGCTAAACCAATCCGTAATTGCAAGGAGGAATTTGTTTTTGACCTGGGGAACGATCAGATCCATGGAACGGAAAGTCAACCAATTTTTGGTTAACCCACAAGACTCGATCGGGACACATTTAGACTCTTTGGAGAACCGCAGACAGTACACCTTTTAACAAAATTCATGGATGGCTAAAGGTACTCATGCTGAACTCGTTTAAAGGTTTTATAAAACACAAAATGAGCAGAGATGGGCGGGTTGTGTGCGGCTTCTATGGTCGATTGTCTACTGTTCAAAGGCACCACCAACTTTCAATCAGGACTATTGATGGCAATTGTGTTTTTGCACCTCACAAACTTGAAGAGGTTTGTTCTCTCAACCAGCACCTTTCCTGTGAATCAAACGCATCTCGTGTTGGCTAAGTTTAATGGCCCACCGCGTTAACGATCTATTAGGTCCTTAAAATTTAACAACCACAAAAGCGGTCGGTCGGTTATTGCAGTAAATTGCGTTCCTTCTATGTAAGGTCTGAAATGCTCTATCGCAAATATAAGAGCCTAACATTTTCTGGCTTAAGGTTCTGCTGGCATAAGCAATAACTCAGTCTTGGCCTTCGTCATCTTTCTGCAGTAACGCGTCTCCTATTCCCATATCTGTAGCGCGATTATAAATGTTTTGTTAAAGTTGGGTGCAGCTAGGATTGGAGTACTTACTAAGGCATCTTTTATTTTATCAAATGCCTGACCTCTTTATGGTGTCCAAGTAATGCCTTGGCTTTTCTTTCGTCCACAAAGCGTCGTCAAAGACCAATAAAACGTTTCACTTCCTCTGTGGTCGTAGGTACTGGGTATGATATCACGGCCGCTACCTTTTCATGGTCCTCAGACCTTTTCTGTCTACCACGGAACTCAAGTATCTAAGCGAAGACTTGCAGAATATGCATTTTTGTACATTTACAGTTAGATTTGCTTTGTCTAACTTTTTATAAACTTACATGAGAGTATTCAAGTGTTAATAGATAAAAACGTTTGGTTCCATCTTAGTGCCAAATATGGTGTCCTTAAGCCGTTGTTGAACTTGGGCGGCAATGTTCAGCCCAAAAGGCAACACATTGAATTTGTAGAGCCCAAGACCTAAAACGAAGAACTCAGTTTTTTCTTTTGATGCTTTCATTAAAAAAAGCACTGAAATCAATGCTAGAAATGTATCTACGTGCGGCAGAGGATACGCCAGAGGCTTTGTAACAGCGTCCAATATTCTTCCGTAAAGCAGAACCGATAGCTATTGTCACTTTTTTTTACTAAAAGCACGGGTGAGCTTCATGAACTCGAGGGCCTAATAACATTCAGCTCGAACATTTTTTTTAATTCGGCATTTAAATGTGTTTGCATAGCCTTTGAAAACACTTAAGGTCTTTGCTTTATAGGCTCATCATTACCAGTATTGATGTTATGAGCATATAGATGAGTCAGCCCGTCAGCGGTTTATCCCTTAGCTTTAAATACAAATCTTTGACAACCTATAAATCGATTAATTGAGCCAAGATTAACGACACTGAAGACGAAATTCCGCACATCGGTAGCTGTCGTTTTATGAAATTCACTACCTAACAATTCTAAGGCTTTGGCACCGCTAATTGATCAATTGGCTTGAAGTTCAATCCACTTTTGCCACTCAATTTTATCGACCGTTTGGGAGTGACAAGGAATACGTTGGTGGAGGTATCTTCCTAAATTTTGTTTTTTGTACAAGTTTTGCAAGATTTTGAAACTTCTCTTTTTTTGCACGTATAACAAAACTTGTCAGCTCTAGGTGACTAACAAAGGTTGAAACCATATCCTTCCTTTCCGCAATTCTAACATTTGCCTATAAAATTTTTCGTCGGTTTTAGTGAAGTGTTCTATGTTTCTCCTTGTGAAGAGTCTGTGACTGATGAAACTTGAACATTTGGGTTTTTTTTGGCAGATATGCTTCAATCTTTCGGCAAAGATCAGCCAGTTAAGCTAATGTATTAATTTTTATAATAGAGTCAAACCTGAGCCAGGTTTTTCCGAAAGCGAGTAGCCTCGTCCTGTTGTACGCTAAGCCAAGAAAATAAATTTTCCATTATGGCAATATAGCTTATCCTCAAAGTCTCTCACTCGATTTTTTGCTGCTTGATACCACCACACAGCTTTATCTTCTGCAAACAGATCAACTACAGAACCATACAAGTCTTCTTTTGAAGCGCTTCTGGCTTCAGGCAGGTCGTTGACCCGATCTAGAAACCGGAAAAATTCTTCTGTTTCCGACTTCCCACTAAATTTTTCTTGCCATTTGTGTATTGAAACATAAGGTCTTCTAAATCTACTTGAAGTAACTTCCCCTTTAGTCGTGCACTGGTTTGACCTAACAACTTTGTTGTCAGTCAATTTGCTACTTTCCGAACATCTATCTTCTTCATCGTCGCTAGGGAAAGGTAGTACCGATGAATGTGCGCCCTCACCAACTAACGCAGTATTAGCCGACATGCATTTTATGTATGGTTGTGCTTATCGGATTGCAACCGAAACGCGACGTCTTTGGAAGAATTCACCAAAGATTGCGTGATACTGGTTTATTCAGCAAACAGTGCTATTTATCCGGAAGACCAAGGTCGGATCTGCTCCTTGAGCAAAAGAAAAAATCTAGAACATATAGAGCATAATACGGGGACGGTATACTGTCACCGATGTTATTCAATCTGTACTCAGAAGCTATATTCAAAGATGCCTTATCTGAAGAACTATGTGGGCTTGTTGTTAATGGGCAACCAATTAACAACATTAGATACGCTGATGACACGGTGATAGTAGCAGACAACATTGTGAATGGTGGAACGCACAAAAACTGTCAGCTCAAAATATGGATTAAATATGAACTTCAAGAAAACAAAATACATGATCATCTCAAAAGCACGTATACCACCTAACGCAAATCTTCTTATTGATAACACCTATATTCAAAAGGTAACCAAGTACAAATACCTAGGTACTTGGATAACAAATACAAACGAACAGACAGTAGAAATCAAGTCCAGAATAGAGATGGCTAGAACTGCCTTCCTCAAAATGAGAGATCTCTTCTGTGATCACGATCTAACGCTAGAGCTTCGTGTTAGAATGGTAAGATGCTACATATTTCTAATTATACTGTATGGTATGGAAGCATGGACACTGAACTAACACCTCAGCGACAAACTCCAAGCTTTTAAGATGTGGACGTATCAGAGAATCCTGAAGATCTCATGGACGGACAAAACCCCGAATGCCGAGGTCCTCACAAGAATGGGAAAAGACCTAGAAATTCTTCACATGATAAAGATCAGAAACCTGAAATATTTGGGACATACCATGCAACGGGATAAATATAATGTACTGCAGCTGATTATGCAGGGGAAAATAGCAGGCAAGAGAAGTGTGAGAGGACGCAGAATGTCCTGGATGCGGAACCTAAGAGACTGGTTTGGCTGCACCTCTAAAGATCTTTTCCGAGCTGCTGTTTCAAAGATCAGAATAGCCACGATGATAGCTAACCTCCGAGTAGGAGATGGTACGTGAAGAAGAAGAAGGGGACAAGTGTGCGCAGAATATCAGCCGAGCTAGAAATTAGTGGTCCTCTTGTTTGGAGAATCCTCCACGAACAGTTTCTTCATCAGTACCATGTACAACGAGAGTGCAGGCCTTAAATTCATTTGATCATCAAACACGTGTAGTTTTTTGTTGCTGAGTTCTACGCAATGATGCTGAAGACCCATGTTTTCTTTGCCAATATTTTTTTTATTGATGAAGCCCTGTTCACACGAAATGGAGTTATTAATTTTCACAATACGCATGTTTGGGCAGACGAAAATCCCCATGTTTTAATGGAATCTAGACATCAGATACGTTTTTCATTAAACATTTGGATGGGAATTGTAGGCGACATGTTTCTAGGTCCTCTTATTTTATACATCAAACTTTTTCACGTAGTAGGGTAGGAACGGGCGGACCTGTTTTATGGCCTGCAAGTTCTCTTGGTCTATGGTACTCCTGTAAGTAGCCTCGAGAAGCGGCAGCTAGGAATTAATCAAAATTGCTAACAAATCCGAGCCAATGAGGGGGTTTTAGAAAGAGTTCGAATATTCTTCAGACTAAGATGTTGTGTCTTTTTGGGAATGGAAGGAGGGCACTTCGAAGATCTTATGTAATTTTGTTTTTGCTAGAAAAAAGAATAAACTTTCATATCTCCCATGTTTATTAACGGAGGACTTTTTTGTGTATTTTGGTTCATACTACTACTTCTTTTATATTTTACAATCTTTTTTGAACACCTTGTATAGTAAGAATACAATTGTTGCTTTAGATTTCTTGAATTTTTTCTTTCATATAAGTTTGATCATCTTTTAGAGCATTTCATTTTTTAGACTTTAATGGATGATTAGAAATAGGAAAAATACAAAATAAACATAAAAACATATCAATATATTTCGTTTGTAAATAAACTATACAAATGCCTATATTTCGTAGTTTTTACAAATAATTTTTTTTTTTTATAAAAATGGTAGTATTGGCACTGATAAAACATTTCGATTTATAATAAAATAGAAATTATTACTTAAAGTACAATCACAAGTGTTGCTTGATCAATATTATAACTGAACAAATTATAATACCAAACAAAACAAAACAATAATCCTATATAAACATAAATAATATATATATATTTTTATAAAAAAACTTTTCTATGGGCTTCGAAGGCACTAATTATTAAAAGTTAAAGGAATGAGTCTCCAAAAAAAAAATCAAAATTCAAACATAATTATTGGAGGTCTTATGAATAAGCGTATATATAAAAGTCATCATCTTTATAAATTACTGTATATTGGTATTTAAATTAAAAAAATCGCTCTTTCAATCGGGGGTAGAGCATGGCACCTGACTCGTATTGAGTGCTACTTCTTTGCAGCTTCTTCTTTGTGCGCTATAAAAATAAGATTTATCTTAAAATTAAATAATCATAAGGAAGCGAGTAATAGAATACAGGCGAAGGAATTTCCCAAGCAATTTATAAGAGTAAAAATAAAACCAAGAAATAGTGTCAAGCCCTAAACCTAAAAGCGTATTACCCCTGCATTACGCAACACCAAGAAGGGCATGAATATTTCACACGTACAGATTTCTTATCTTTCCCTGAGGATTCTTTTCTATCTTGTGCCCGTTTTTGGGCATCTTGTGCTTGTGTTACCAACTCGGCTGGTATCAGCCATAATGAATCTCCAGTTCGCAACAATAATTCCATAATACTGCAACAGATAGCAGCATCGCTAATTTCCTTAGCTAATTGATCCCGACTCAATGGTTGCTTCTCATCTTTAGTCCTAAAAATTAATATCATAATACCTTAACACAATTCAACTTTCCATTCAATAATACTTAAAAAGCAGTCTTGGGGGGAAAAATGATGGGGCCGTTATCATCGCAACATTGTGTAACCCCATACGATTCTGATGTTCGTGATCAATTATGTTCCTGAAGAAGTCGAGCAATAGTCTAAAGGTATTCCTATGTTCTACAGGTAACATCAGCACTAATATATTTAAAGCATATAATTTATCTGACGTGATAGGTATCACTAAAAATAAAAAAATGTTAAATTTAATTTGGTTTAAATTAGTATACATACAACTTATTTTAAAGAACATATCAAACAACTCCATGGTAAATACAGGATCAGGTAATTCTCGTAGAAGCTTCTTCAAAACGCCAGTCAAATCATGAACGGAAGCTTCAGTCAGTAGTTCTTCCACATGTGAACGTTGACTATAGAATTTTAGCTCAATTTCATTGCACAGCGCTTCAAGTCGTTGTTTTTGACCAGCTATTCTTAGCACTCCATCTTCGCATACTCGTTTATTTAAATGGGATAATATGCTTTGGTATACTTTAGGCACCATTGATGTATCTGTTGGTATTGGCATATCACGCATTACAAGCGTTGATAGATTCACACCAAAAACACTACCTCCTATAAATAATAGAAATACATTTAGATAACTTAATATAATCTGTTCAATTCTAATGTAGAGCACGGCTAAAGAAACATTAGTGCATGATTGATATAGGAATTCAATGCTGAGTATTTTGTTTCTTTAATAGCTGCGCATAATACAAGCACTGATGAAGCTTTAGTCGCCCGAAACGTATGTAAATTATGAATTAAATAAAGTTTTAATCTTAATAGTTATTAATTTACTAACATAGAAACCCTGTATATACTTACGTTTGTTTTTACTACTGGCTTTTCTTTTAAGGACGTTAATTCTATGCTGATCAAATATGGCGGTTACTTCTACCCAGAGCAATGGTTTAAGATATTGATACTCGCTGTCAGATAAACTATCAATATTAATTTTAGCTTGAATATTCTGTGACTGCTGAAATAATTCGGTTAAATTATATATATAATATGTAATTATTGGCAGTAATACCGCAATTGATGCTTCCTCATCGTCATTGTGCTTCACCATACCTTCAAAACTTAAGGTATCATTACTTCGAACTAAAATGTTAGTTGCGAGTTGCTCGTTTGCCAACTGACCCGTCGTAAGTATACTATCGAAAGATTGGGAACTAAAACATAAATAATTAAGTAGTTAAATGATCAAAATCTTTCAAACCAGATATGCATGACATATATTTGAAAAAAAAAACATGCACTCAGAGATAGAGGAATATCGCAATAACAGAGCGACCTGGTCTGCCAACAAAATCAATCCACAGCGAAAACTGCACATGGTTATTATTCAATGTACAGCGCGGGAAAAAAAACAAGCAAAGCACGTTTACTACCTGTTAAGTGTGGATATTTGTATTCCGAGTTCTACCTTGAAATTGAATAGACTATACACCCGGGAACTATATTGTTCTGAAATTCTCGGCGCACGCATTTTCTTTTTGCTTAAATCTTAGTGTTAAAAGACAAGGTATGTACAAGAACAGAAAATGTATTTAAAGTGCAATACCCGCCACATTGGGCCTTAGAGACACTGCCCCCATGGGCTGGGATTGGGATACGCCAACATCAGCGCGCTGAGGTAAACATCAGCTACCTGTATTGTCTTGAGATGCAAGTCAACCTCACAGGTGGGAGCGAGTTTCTATAAATACTCTTACCAGATTGCGGTCTGGTACCTGAGCTGTTACAAACGCAGGTCACCCGCCGGCACGTCGATACACGTACAATGCAAAACACCTATATCAGTAAGTCGAGTCGCTGTGCATCCACTTTCAAGCACGTTGTGCAATGTACTTGTTGCTTGACCAGCATTACCCCCGCGAGTCCAACCTCAAGTGCTCACAGGTTTCATCCTGGGGGCGGTACCAGTTAAGAACTGGTTGACTACCAGTTGTGGTTCTTGCACCACTACAAGGCGCACACACACCGCCTCAGATAAAGTTTTATTCAAGTTCCGTTTGCTGCTGCTGGGGTAGCCTTCACTACTGCCTCTTCTTTTGTTTTGAAGGCATATCTTGCATAACTCCTTGTATGTTTCCGCTACTACCAGCAGATTCGCACGTCGTATTCCTTCGAGCACTGAAGGTCTTTCGGGTACGTAACACAACACATGAATGCCGTCTGAAGCTAGCCCTCTGCTGTGCAGGAACGTGTACAAAACTACCATGAACTGTGATTAGATACCCCAGGAACAGGTTAGGGTCTATCCACTTAGTTGTGGTTCTGCCGACTTTGTCCTCATTCGTTATAGCAGGCTTCGCGCTGCACCACACTTTCGTTGCAACTCAGCCCGTCCATTCAGCGGATTCTTGCCTTGCATTGTAGGCTGCATCGCGCAGTACCTCCAGGGAGATTCTCCCAAAATAACTTTCATGGCATGTGTCCAAACGGTACAACAGACACGTAAGCAGCCTTACAGTGCCATTCTTGCGCACGAGTCTATTAAGCGTCTTGCATAACCGAACTTAAGCGGGTCTCCTCATACACTTGCTCCGTACATGGCTTGCCACGGTTTGCCATCCTCTGAACATGATTATTACAGCCGGATTTCCGCCCTTTCTAGATGCGGTTTAAATAACATCCTTGTTCTAACTACTATTCCCAAATAGGATATGGTATGTACAGTGGAAAACAAACTCCGTCGTTAGGCTTTATAGCAAAAACCCCATTTTTATGAAGAGCTGCTGAATTGAAAACAATTCCAGGCCAAATAAGGAAAAAGACAAACCTCTCAGTAAACTCTGAAAAGGACAAACATAAGAAAATGTTACCTCATGTCATATCAGAGGCTGTGGGTCTAAGTCGAAGGAAGTGTGACGCAGTAGTGTAGGCGTCCGACTGAAAATTTTGGTTTTGAATCTCACAACGGAAACTATTTCAAACGTTTATACGCTATCCCACTCCCAACCCGCTTTAAAAGACTGGGGTTTCATGACTAAGATCTTTCTCTGGTCCGGAGTAGACTAATAAACTCTCCATTAGTTTGGAATACATTTAAAACTGTAGGTCTATTTGCATTACGGGTAGATATACTAATACGCCAGCAGTGGCGTGAAAAGGGGCTGATGATGAAATAAAATGATGACATTATACTATTAGAGAATAACTGAGTTGATAAAGGATGCATTTGCACTCGAGAATTTAACGAACCTGCAGATGCCGAACACTTTTGGTAGATGACCATACACCGTAGAGGTTCTTAAGATTACATGTGATAATGTTGCATTCCAATGGCAGTTGGAAAACAGTCGGAATCGCAAACAAGCGTTATGCCGGTACATTGCCTGTTTAGGCTATACCAATACCACCCGATGGTTTCAGAGACTTGATGCTGTGAATGATGACTTACCTGGAAAGGCAAAACCAGTAAGAGCTAAAAAAACTATGATCCATTTATCTTTCTGTGAATAAATAAGTAAGACGCCCGAACATTGAATGGCTAGCATACGCTGAGGTATGTGTTCCTCAAATGCACCGTGACAATATGACACCAAAGTGGCGTGGCAGGAGAAAGCTATTGAGGTGGCTAATTCACCCGACAAAGGGGGGTGAGGGACACAACGGGGAACCTTGCTTCGACTATAGCATCGTATCTTTGCTCGTTGCTCAGCGCTTTGACCGTGGAACACTAAAACTTCAATCTTAGGTTGTTACTCTAGCTCATTGCTCCGATTCTCGTATCAATGGTAGACATGACTAATTAAGAACTTGTTCTTTGTCCACCGGGGTGGTTCGGTAGTCACCTAATAAGCTGTTAGTCCCATCAAACCTCTTCATACATGGATTGAAACTCCAGTGCTTCAAGGTCGCTCCCGCTGAGCGATACACACTACTTTTCTTTCTAGTTTTACTGATGACTATCTGTTCTTACGTCGGGTTCACTATTGAGTTGACGGTGTGAGCGGCGAATCCTGGCTTCTCGCTCACCCATAATTTACTTTGCTTTTTCTTTCTGATGATGCCAATATTCACTAAGACGCAACGATAACAATGTCTTTAAAATTTTACTACTTAGGCTATGCTACTACAATACAAAGTTGATTCTATGCTACAACTGTTCTACACTGGTAGAAGGAAACCTATCATTCTAATTGACACTAATAGTAGTATTGGTGCAAAAACCAGGAGCGATGATTTTATCGATGCAATATTCATCAGATCAATCTTGCCTGTTTTTTTCTGAAAATTTAAATTTTGTTCTTATACAACCTCACCAACATAAGTGACTCAACATATTGGCTATGCATTTCTTCTGGAAGGGTTTCAAGTGGATTTTGCAGCTAACGTAGTATATCGCTTGATAGTGATTAGTGGAGCCTTGTCGATGGCTGGTAGACTGAGAGCGAGCCACTCGCAAATTTCAGTTTTACGTTTAATACTTTTACACGCAAGCATAGAACATTAGCAGTATCTGGGCCTCCTTAAGTTTGACGTTTTGTCAAGGATTTATCTAGTTTGTTTACAACAACACTTCTTTTTTTTTATTGACTGTTTGTTGCCTTCACTCATGTCTATGGTTCTAATTTTGACTATGGTGTTCACTTTTGCTTCTGCCTTGTATGATATTTGTAGTCCGTCAAGCTTTTGGGTGTTGGTTCACTAAAAAGGGCTATTTGTACTTTCTTGAACCGAGGATTGTTGGCAGTTTGTTGTAGTGCCAGCAGTTAGTTGTCGGTAGTTTTTGACACTTCTGGAGAGGTTACGATTGACCTGTATCTGTAGTAAGTGCTGTAGTTGTTGCTAAAGTTAGAGTAAGGCTGTTTTCAGTTCAGTACTGATGACCAGTGATTTGTAAGTGTGGCTTGCTGATGAAACTATCCTTGACAGGTGAGATGGTTATCAGCAATCTTGCCATACATTCGACATACTTTGGCAGAGTGCATGGTTTAGAAAGCCTTCTGGAGTTGCATGGGGTTTGCAGTGATGCTTGGTTTAGTGAGGTGGTGGTCTTTCTCGGTAATGCCGTGACTTTAGTCTCCCGATTGATTGTTGAATCCACCTCTGCGGTGGTATATAGATAGCTCCAGTAATGTCGGCACCATCCTGGGTGCTGTAGCTGTTTTTCCTTTATTAGGGTGAATGGTGCTCAGGTTCCAGAGCTTATTTGTTTTACGGAATAAGATTGTGGGTTTGAACTTAATTCCCTGAGTAACACCTCTCATGCTCCAATACTTGTGTTTTGTCAGAGTTTTGGACCCTAACGAAACCCATTACTTCCTACCTAGTAATGATATTCATTAAGTCTACACAGAAAGTCCGACGTAGGTAAGGTAACCATTTGTTGCCAGAGTAGCAAAGTTTAAGGGCTCATTTAAAAATCTTACCAAAACGTTTGACTTAATATTGCCAATTAAGGACAAATGCATACAATGGACGTTGAAACATGAAACAGACTCGTAATAGCTTGTGTTATGTACGTCTCCAGGCCTCTTCTACGGCACTGAATATATGTTGGTCACATTTTGGGTGGTTATGTGATATGGCAACAGAGAGAGATTATTGCTGAATGAGATATGAAAACCGTATACATATACGTCACATTATGCTGTACCACTTCGAAATAGAGTAGACACGTTGAGTGTATGTTGCTGCTATAGATGTATCTGTCCTTCTCATACACTAACTATCGACTATGCCATCTCCAAATCTCGGGAGGGTTTCTGAGACTCGAAGACTGCGGATAATCAATAGCTAGTGTGTGCGAAGGACAGATACCTCTATAAGAGTGGCATATACTAGTACGCAAGAATGTATTAGCATTGCGTCTCTTTCTAATATTCTTTTACTCAACGCTAGTATTATGGTATACTATGTATTGATGTTTTGATAAAGATTTTGGCATCTCGACCTATAATGAGTCTTATGCTAGAGAGAGAGATCATTGCTGGTTTTACAGAATTTAATGTTAATTGTGTGCAGGTTCAATGTATGGAGAAGCGCACAGGAAATATTGGCAGGTTGTAGCAATGACGAGCTGATACAAAATCGGTCTCAAAACTCAAAGATGGCAGATAACTGATAGCTAGTGTCTGAGGAAGACAGATACATCTATAGGAGGAGCAGCATACACGAGAACGCACAAATGTATTAGCTTTGCGCTTCTTTCTAATATTCTTTCACTCAACTGTGGAAAGCCGAGACATTTTGCAATCCCAACGATTTATTGGCAAAGTTTAAAGCTGGCAATAACAGCATTTACAATAAGTCAGGAAAGGTTGATCTTCGGATTTTAATGACCAGCTCCTTCCGACTACTGTGGAAGAGGATGAAAGTTGCATCACAAGAACATTGGCTAAGAATTTCAATATCAATCTGTCCACAATTGTTAGTCATCTCACAAAACTCAAAATGGAAATTGATCGGACCTCATTAACTCTCAGGCAACAACAAGGTCAACAGTGTCCGATTGTTTTCATAGAAATGAGGAGAATCCAAAGAAGCGCGAATAGTTATGCGTCAACCTAATACTACTGATGACAAGTAGATAACTTGTCACTAGAACAAATCAACACTTCAAATTTTATAAAAACTTACATAAAAGAATCGGCGCTGTGGTTTTTCAAATGCATATCCGTGCAGGGATCACTCCCACTGCGCTCCCTGGGAACCCTGTTAGTACTTATATTAATAGCAGGTGTTTCTGTTAAAGGGTGATACCCTTTGAGGACAACTTTATCCGATCCTAGATGCGCCACGTCGCCTCGATCGTGGCGGTTAAACACCTTACTAGGTATCGGCTCACTAGTGGTCCACTTCAATTTATTTTTGGCAAACATTTGCCCGTCCATGCTATAAATTTTAAAATAATTAAATAATTAATTAATATGTATGGATAATTACAATGAAGGCAGGGATAATTGCTGGTCTTCGTCGGATGTTAAATCCTCGTTTATGGCGGGAATGGAATCTAAAGAATCTGGAGTAGCGCTACGAGATCGCGACCCTGTACTAGACGTCTATAAAATAAAAGGATTAGTATATGCATAACTTAATTGATAGTATTTACTTCAAGATTCCAAGTTACATCACGTATATCTTGCCGTTGTTTTCTTCTAGGTTGTCGATTACGTAGGGTTTTATTGAGAGTCCGCACTCTTGATCGTACGGTTTGGGCTTGTTTTTCCGTTAGGTGTCGTTGTCTGACGGAATCGTTTACTAAGGAATCTGATATTTCTTTTCCTTGCTGGTAAAGTTTTGATAGATCCGATAAGCCGGCTTTTTGGAGGAAATCTGTGGCTTGTTCGACTTCTAAAATGTTAATAAAATTAATAATTGTTTTTTTTTTAATTTTTTTGTTGTATTACCGTCTAAGAGTAAGTGCTCTTCTTCGAATTCCACAGTTGATTGGTGGGAATCCTTCACTTCTGTGAAGTAAAGGCGCAGGGCCTCACTTGGCAGTTCCATTGCATCCATTTTTGATTGATTTTCACAAAAACATATCTTGAATTACTGAAAATAAAAATAAAAAAATATTAGAAACGACAAAATTACATTTTTTTGGTAATATTATTACTGTTGCAATTAGAATAAAGTATTAATTTGTATCGATTATTTTATTGTTGCGGTGCTTTAACATTTTCATACCAAAATACCATGTTTGATCCATGGAAAGTGTGATTGTAAAAATAATAAAATTCTTGTCGGAAGAACCAGCCGCTTCTTCAAAGAAGTTGTTCCAAAATTTTTGTATGCATCACAACAGACAGGAAACAAAATTTGAATCAAAACACTGGACTATAGGTGGTGAATGGATTTCAATAAGTAAAACCGAAACAATCAAATTTGGTAAAACCATTTTATTCAGAGAAATTTTACTAATGATTTTTTGAAAAACTATTACCGACCATTACTACTTAATACTTTTGGGCTATCTGAAAGCAACTATTTAGGAAAATTGCCTGAGGGAATGGTCAAATCAAAAAAGCCATCTCAATTGTAATTGTAGTATTGTACATTTGTCTCCAAAACTCAACCATTGCTGGCGATAGAGCGACTTTGACTAAAGTCGCTCTATCGCGGTCTTTTTAAGAAATTTTTATGGCTGGCTTTATCCCATACGATCGTGTCGCCCGTTACAGCATCATATATGTTACCGGAACGCCCCAAGGAGTTGAGCTGGAGATGTTCTGAAGAGTGTACGAGTTTGTGAGTAGTTGCGTTGAGCCGTACCGTTTCTGTTCTTAGAAAATATATTTGTTGACGGGTCATTTGATACTTCCACCCCAGTGGTCTAGCAGTCTCGACTTTTAAAGGTAACAACCTTGGGGTTGTGGGACTGAGCGTCAGAAAAGAAGTTTATATATGATTTGGTACGTGAAGTCTGCCATCAGTGCAAATTTTGCCTTGGTAGCTGACGAGTTCTTTAGCCAAACTAACGTCTTGTTATTTGCGCACAACGTAAATGGTTTATCTTAAAGACATGACCAATATTTCTTTTGAGTGAAACCGCGTCTGGGGATCGGTCAGTTTAGCGCTGGCATAGGTTATAATATGTTTTTGAAACCCTTCTTGATAGAAAACTGCTACTACTCCCGCCTTCGATGAGTCAGTCTGCAAGGTTATGGTACAAGCCTACCCTAGAGCGGTCTAGTTTTAGAGTTTTATTCATATTCTGTTTGTTAGAAGAAGGTGATGCCATCTCACACATATGCTTGTTTTGTTTGTCGGTCTAACATATTCCTTGATGAGCGTAAAGAGATGCTGCAACAGCGTATTTTCATTGAATGTGATTTAGTGACCTAGGTATTCCACCTCTGACTTGGTAAACTTGCATTTGTATAGCTTACATGTTCTTGAAGGCGTTTGCGGACTTGACTGAAATGGTTTACATGATCGGCATAGTTTTCTGAGTAAGACAAAGATGCGTCTAAATATACGTGAACAAATTCCCCAAAAAAACCGGCCAGTACCCGAGTCATCAATTTTTGGCATGACTCTAAACTGGTAACTCCTGTCTTTTGGTGCTGCAAAGTTAGTAAGATGGCGGAGTTGTTTTTTTCAACGGTATCTGCCAATTGTGAAGATTATGACCCCGCCAAAGTCCTTTAGGGTTTTGAGGATCTTTGACATTCTCTTTCTTGACTAGAGAGCAATAGTCACTGGTGCAACTCTCTATAATATCGGTTGCCAACTCTTTCACTTGAGGCAGGATCTTAAGGACGTTATATGAGTAGCAAAGTGCCCAAAGTATGGTCTTTCATTTCTATTTTGTGCGTGATTGTGTGTGATCGGGATGACGTTATCGGCAAATGCGAATGTGAAGGATCGTACAAATTGAGCAATTTCTGGTTTATTTCTGGTGAAATAAGATCTACCTCAGCGGGTTATGCGGCTCTGTCTTGCCTTTTCCAGAACACCGTGGCGCGCTTATGTTTGCCAAAATGTACCTATACACTGCCTAGTGTAATCTAGGCTGGCGTCGTTGTAACTCACCTGTAGTAAGTGGCACGTCTGCGTCACCGGTTGTTATTAAAATGGCGCGGCGGTCCGCCTGGTCTGTTGCCGTTTTTAATTGCATTGCTCTGGGCAGGGCTAAAGTTGGTGAAGTTTTGGATCGGGCCGGAGTCGATTGTCTCTTGTGTTTGTCTGCTGACGCTTACAACAATCTTAGGTAGATGATTCGGATAGCCCATAAATATGTTGTGCTTTTTCAAATTTGGGCCTTGTTAGTAGTAGCTAGGAAAGTTGTCGCATCGCTTTTTTCGAATTGGTCTATTGGCTGAGCATGGTGACAATGTACGCTGCTGTGGGGTGTGCCTGTGCCTTGCGCCGTCATTGGACTATACATTTTGATATGAACTACTAAGGTATGACAACTCACTCTCTGTATTCCGATAAAGTAAACCGCATATGTTTCCATCAAAGAGTTAAAATAAGGTTAGATGATCGTGGATTTGTTTGTCGCTGAATCCATGCTACAAGGAAGTTACCGCGGTGAACTAATTCACAAATAAATTACAGCAGAGTATGAACCTCAATGTAACTCCAGCATGATAGCTCAGTACGCTAACGACTGGCTCACTCTGTCTCTTTTATCTACAGAAGAAAGTAGCTTAGGGAATAAGTAATTTTCGAGCAGATGGTAGTATTCTGTTTTTGGGACATAAAGAATTAAGCTTAATGACAGCTCTGGTGGTAGGCACATCAGGTGCAAACTAGGGTTACTCAATAGTTGAGTGCTATTGAATCTTGTGAATATTTGATAAGACTGATTGACGTCACTACGTCTAATAGTTTAACACATTTAAGGTGGCGGCCGTAGTTCAATGGTCTAGTGCAAGGACTGTTGAGCAGGCAATTTGGGTTCGATTTCCAGCAGTGGCAATATCTAATTTGTCAAATATATTTCAACGCGGTCATCTCCTTCGCAAGGCAATGACAAACCAGCGAAGTAGCTACCTAGTAAACCCCAATAGTGGTGTGGTTCGGTTTCCACATTAAACTGTAGATCCCGGATGTTTGTGTAGAACTATTATTGCACACCACAATCACAACCTACCACTCAAAAGCTTCAAAAACCTACTAAAAATCAACACTTACAACGCACTGATAAGCCGTTGAGATGACACTCCGGGCTGCAGACAGGCAAAAGAGGCGATGACTGCCTCAAACGTTAAGACAGCCGATTACTATTTGCGACTGTCCAGAAAGAACTTTCAAATTATAACAGGGATCTTGACAGGACACTGCCAACTAAGAAAACACATGTACACGATTGGTATTGGAGACAGTCCAACGTGTAGAGGATGTGAAATGGATGACGAGACGATCAAGCACGAGTTATGTACATGCCCGGCCTTCTCATATGATAGAGAGTCCATGATGAGGAGTTGCTGGCTTGACATGGCCAGTATATACTTGCATACATCAACCACATAGGGTGGTTGAATACCAGGACAACGGAGTGAGGTCACCACTGGAGAAAGTACAAAAAGCCAACTCTAAATCCAGAATGTATCGGTTTGTAGGTTTACTGCGATCAACTTACTTGTTGTAGGTTTATAATTATAAAGGTGGCAAAGTGGTTGTCTTTATTTTAAAAGTAATTTTGGCAGTTTAACCTTTTTTCTAAGACGTCGAGTAGTCGTTCGGAGTAGATGCACTTTCTAGAGATGCAAAAGTAAGTAAATATGTTTATTTTTAATTTGTACTACAATATTTTAATTTTTTTAAAGGTAAATTATAAATGAATTTTACGTTTCACATAAGCAATAATTAATGGCAAAACGTATAGATGGTCTGAAAATCCATTTCTTGAGTTACAAAATATTATCTTTATATAGAATAATTTTATAAAATATGCTTATATAATTTAATATTTCCATGACGATCGTGTAATGTTATTGTTATTTCGTTTACACAATAAATTATGAGTTTGTATTATTATATGTTACGCCACTGTCGTATAGTAGATTCATGCAAACATACTTTGCTAGTTACGGTGCTTTATGATTTGCAAACATTTCAACATAATACCATTTTTTATTGTTATAATATAACAAAAGATTATCGACCATTGGTCTTACAGCCATGAGACTTCAATTTATTTATTGAACAAAACTGATTAAGATTACAGTTGGCGATGTATAGAAAGGAATGAGTTACTGCAGTACATATTGTACATTTTAAATAAAAATATTTGATTTTAATATAATTAATGGCAATTAATAAGCTATTCTATCAATAGATATCACCAGTGTAGTAAGTTAAAAATTTTGTTAAGTTTCTCCTCATGAGATGGCGTTTTGTAACATTTAATTCTCCACAAAGCTACTAGATGGAGCTACAATGTTTAAGTCTGAATCATAATAACACTTGGCGGGCAAAATAATGATTTATTTTGTGTTAGTCATATTATTTGTCACGAATAATC
Organism: Tachinus rufipes; assembly: GCA_963932245.1. NCBI lineage: Eukaryota > Metazoa > Arthropoda > Insecta > Coleoptera > Staphylinidae > Tachinus > Tachinus rufipes. Next base: position 63,471,729 of record OZ010750.1, on the reverse strand, counting down.
TTAAAAAATTTCGTATGTTCTAAGAATTGTATTTTTTATTTTTTAGTTTGAATGAATATTGGCAAATGAACAAAACAAATCAAATTAGGCGTAATAGTAGAAAAAATATGAATCAAGCCTATTTTGGTCGCAATAATATACTTTGATGTAAAAATAAATAGTATTAGGGTTCTGTGGGGAAGTTCAAACACACTATAAATATATAAATAGATATAACAACGCATAGGGAGAGAAATTTAAAATACAATTTTATTTCTGTTGCTTATATTAGAAATTGATGGGACCATTTTCCAAGACATACACCAAAATCACTTTCATTAATAAATTAATATAACCTGTTTTCAGTGCTCGTTTTCTTTTCTTTTTTTCAATGTGTCATGGGATCGATGGCAATTAAGGTGCATTATTGCCGTGTTCTAATTAATGCCAACGGATACAGAAACAATGCGTTTTTAAATATCATTACACAACCGACTTAATTATACTTAAAATGGACTGTTCCTCTGATATGACTTATCTCGAAAACAACAAACGCAAATTTACATTATTTTACAATTATAAATGTGAATTTACACAAAATATTATTGTTTTTTTTATTAATTGGTTAAAATTGCTCGTTAATTATATCAATTAATCAAGTAGATGTTACTTGATTGATAGCGTGATGAAACAATTATAAATAGTTTTGGTACACAATAAATATTAAGTGTAACAATTGCTTTTTAACATAGTGAAATAAAAAAAACAACAAACAATTGAAGATCTGATAGATATAGAGATAGCGGTGAAAATTGATAAGAACAGATTATTGTTGCAGATAATTATACATATTCCTAGAAGTTATGGCACCGATGCAATCAATAGATATTAGGATTCTATAAGCAAACATTTAAAAACTGAATTTTCAGTTTTCTTGTTGGTAAAGTCGCAATCAGGTGCCAGTAAGGTAGATCGCACACAAAAAAATTACTTTTTAAGGAGTTTCAAAATTTAATAACGGAAGCGTAATATTTTATAGTTATATGATTTATTGTAGATCCCAGTATTCGATTAAAGCAAAATAATCAATATTTTTAATTGTTTTGTTGTATTAACTATTATTAATAGTTATTTTTATTGTGGCGATTTGATAATTATTTCTATTCGCGTCAATTACTCTTTTAGAACAGTTTTACAGACCAGTGGCGTAGCTAGGATTTTTGGGCCCAACCGCCTTAGAGACAATTTTGTATTTTTTTATTCAGTTAAAAACTGTTGAAAAGTCTAAAATAAAAAAATTCTGTAATAAAATACTAAAATACTTTCAGAAAGAATTAAATACCGTTGAAAAGTAAAAAAAATATATTTATAAAATGTCAAAAGTAGCAAAATCCGACCTTGAAACGGCCATAAATTGTTGAAAAGTGCAAAATTCTATCAATAAAATGTTAAAAATAGCAAAATCCGGCCAAGAAATATCAAAATATTGTTAGAATGAACCAAAGTTTGGCCATAAATAGTTGAAAACTGCAAAATCTGATTACGAAATGTCAAGAATAGTAAAATCTAGTAATAAAAAATTAAATATTGTCAGAAACAACCAAAATCGGGTCATAAACTGTTAAAAAATGCAAAACTTTTTTATGGAATGCAAAATTATATTAATAAAAACTCAAAAATAGCAAAACCTACTATGAAATATTAAGATATTGTCTAAAAAGATTAAAATTTGGCCATAAACTGCAAAAAGTCCTAAATTCTATTTATGAAAAATAAAAAATAACAATATCCGACTAAAATCTATTGAAAGTGCAAAATTTTATTTATAAAAAGTTAAAAAAGTATCAAAGTTCGACTAAGAAATAGAAAAGTGCAAAATTGGAATGCCAAAAACAGAAAAATATCAAATATTGTCAAAAAGTTTGAACATAAACTGTTTAAAAATGCAAAATTCTTATTATAAAAAATCAAAACCGCCAAAATCCGGCCAAAAATAATTGAAACGTGCAAAATTCTTTTCATAAAAAGTTAAAAATAACAAAATCAGGTTATGAAATATTAAAATAATGTCAAAAAGATTCAAATAATAAAATGGTGCAAAATTCTATTTATAAAATGTCAAAAATCACAAAATCTGTTCATGAAGTATGAAATATGAACAGAAAGTCAAAGCCGACAAAATCCAGCTAAAAACCATTAAAAAATGCAAAATTCTTTTCATAAAAGGTAAAAAATAACAAAGTCCGGCTATGAAATATCCAAATATTGTCAAAATTATTTAAAATCCGGCCATGAACTGTCGAAAAGTTCAAAATTCTATTAATAAAATGTCAAAAATAGCAAAATCCGGCCATAAAGTATGAAATATTGTCAGAAAGCACCAAATTGTGGTCACAAAATGTTATAAAATGCAAAATTCTATTGATGAAAAGTCAAACATGGCAAAATCTGGCCAAAAATGGTTGAAAAGTGCAAAATTCTATTCATAAAAAGTCAAAAATAACAAAATTTGTTTATACAATATTGCCTGATAAAATCAAAACTCGCACATAAGCAGTTTATGGCAAAAAAAGTGCAAAATTAATTCTCTATTCATGGAGAGTCAAAAATATCAAAATTAGGCTATATATAATATGTAATCTACAACTTCATATTCCGTTAGGTGTTGAGATGTCGGGCACACCGAGCCACAGAGAATTGGATGCCTATATGAGGTAACACAGACCCATATTGAGAGTCTTAGCGCTATTGACTATACATATTGTCTCTGCCGTAGTGTCGACTAAAATTTGGCCAAGTATAAACATATTGCCAAAAACACCAAAATTTGGGCATAAAGTATAAAAATATTGTCAGAATGCACCAAATTTTGGTCATAGAATGTTAAAAAATGCAACTGTTGAACAGAGTAAAAATCTCAAAAATAGCAAAATTCGGCAATGAAATATTAAATATTGTCAGAAAGATTCAAAATTCGGTCACAAACTGTCAAAAATGGCAATATCTGGTCAAAATGTTGGCTATGAAATATTAAAATATTAACAGAAAGAACCAAAATCCGTCCATAAACTGTCGAAAAACAATGGAATATCAAAAATATTAAAATCCGGCCATAAAGTATGAAAATATTGTCAGAAAGCACCAAACCTTAGTCATAAACTATTAAAAAAATGCAAGATTCTTGTTATGAAAAGTAAAAAATAGCAAAATCTAACCAAAATTCAATAAAAAGAGCAAAATTCTGTTTATAAAATGTCAAAAATAGCAAAATCCGGCCATGAAGTATTAAAATATTGTCAGAAAGAACCAAAATCCGGCCATAAACTGTCAAAAAGTCCGTGAAGTACAAAAATATTGTCAGAAAATTTGATCATAACGTGTTTAAAAATGCAAAATTCTTATTATAAAAAGTTAAAAAAAATTGCAAAATCCGGCCAAAAACGGTTGAAATGCAAAATTCTATTAATAAAAGTGAAAAACAATCAAATTTAACCATCAGAAAGAACCAAAATGCGGCCACAAACTGCAAAAAATGCAACATTACATTCATGGAATCTGAAAAACAAGAAAAATCCGTGAAAATATTATCAAAAACACAGATTTGGTCATAAAGTGTTAAAAATGCATAATTCTTTTTATAAAAAATAGCAAAATTCGGGTAAAATATAAAAAAAGTGTCTAAAATAGCAAATTCCGGCCTTGAAATTACAAACAATTGTTAGAAAACACCAAAATCTGGCAATAAAAAGTGTAAAAATTGATTGCCCTTCCGCATTACAGATAGCTACGCCACTGGTTTATACGGAACTGGGAAATATAGCCAAAAATAACAACTATGATAATAAAACTGTTTTGATAGAATGTAGAAGAAAACCAAAGAATATATTGTACTGTTGATCGTGTAATATATTGTATGTATGATGACAATAAAGATCACTTAATATTATTAAGTATATTCTCCAGTATTGTTTACGATTGACTTGCAACGTTTTGGCAGTTTTTAATTCCACGCCTAAAATAATGCAGCCAATGAAGCACGAATTATGAGTATGGCAAATGTCGAATAACCTCTCAAACGAGCTCTTTTGGTAATATTAGTATTATGCTGATAGGCATTATCAAGATACAAAAATTGTCAAATTGTGGCCTCTTGGCGACAAAATTGTTGACAATTAGTCTCAGAAGTGATTGTTGTATTCCACAGAAGCAATTCATTGTTATCGCATACGCACTACGCTATCTTATGTAGATGGGTATTACCTTTTGCACCAAGAGGTACTTGTTTGTTAGGGCTCAGCCCATTTTTTTCAATTCTTGATGTGAATGCATAATTTTTGTCACCAATAACAATTTAGGATAAAAATGGTCGAAGCTTATAGTAAGCTAAACGATCACCCAGAAGCCAAAAAGCACAATTTGTTACTTTGCTTAAAACGTTGGTACCCAAACACCCAAGTTTTATTGTATATGAGCCGTAGGGTAGTAGACTAAGCATCTGGCAGCTGCACCAAAGATCTTTAGTTTGAATCCCACAACGAAAACTATTTCAAACGTTTGTCAGCGTGGGGTTTTGCGGCTAAGGAAGGTTCTTCTCTGGTCCGGAGTAGATTAATAATTTCTCCAGTAGTTCGGAATACGGCTAAAGCGATTGTATATTAAAACATATAACCTGTCTTCTTCTTTATTGCGCGTTTTACAGCTATTTTACATCGCCCCAGAAGACTTACTACTTGTTTGAAGGGGGTTGATGGGACCAACGGCTTATTAGGTCACTTCCGAATCACCCCGGTAGATAAAGAGCAAGTAATTGTTTTTAGTCATATTCGGGGATCGAACCACGGACTTTTTCGCGTGCTACGCTAACGCTCTATAACTGAGCTATCTCACCGTCTTCATCAAAGTCTCCGAAAAGGATGTGCATAGGAATAGCATAAGTAGATTTCAGAAGAAAGAACAAAACTAACAGTTGGCCATAAAACTAAAGGCAATTATTTTGCGATTTTAATATACTTTTCGGCAAAAAAATGTCAATAAGAAAACATTTCACGTTTTGACAACAAGAAAAAAATCTAATAAATCCAGATCCAATACTCAATGTTTTCCAAAATACAGTGTGCGGTACCCCAACTCCCTAGTTGATATGCCAACAAAGTAAACTAATGAAGCTCCAACTTGTTCTAGGTGTCTACCCCCCATCTTCATGTAGCAACATCGATGTTGGTTCTTTAAATTGTTTTACAATCTCGAAATTAAATAATAAAATGTAAATAAAATTTATTACAACTTTTTACACCTAAAACATATTACTCTTGAAAAGAAAGCAGATTTAAATTAATGAACTAATAAACTAACTTTATCTCCTAATAAGTTGTAGTCAGATATCACTGAATTGGGATCGTGTTCTTTATTTATTGAGCTGATCTCATTAATAAATAGTACGAGCAATAAATAAATGTAGTCTGTACAAGAGAATATAATGAAGAATACAATCAAACGTTTCGCTAAGATCCATAAATGTTAAAATAAATTAAAACCGAGATTAAAACAAATCGTAAGCCCTAAAATATCGGCTCGAGAAAAAATAACTTAGCAATTGTTTTCTTTGGTGTATCCTGTGAGAACATTTAACGGTTTAGCCTTGGCAGATGCCATTAATATTTTTTTATAAGATTATTATAAAAAAATATTTATTTGTATTTATATGCATACATTATAGAAATCATTTTCTAATGAGTTAAATAATTTCAACCAAGAATCCTTATTCTTTATCTTTCCGAGATAATAAATAGTTGACAAACATTCAATTCTCATGGTTTATTCATAACTTTTTAACATATGTATTTAATTGTGACCTGGATATAACAATGTTTTGCTAATATAATTACAACCAAATAACAAAAAAACCGCAATTGTTTCGTGTAATTTTCTCTACAAATAGACATTAAAACCAGGACATATTTTTTTTAAATAAAATAATTTAATAAAGTAATTGAGAAAAAAGTTAAGAAAGTATTTGCAACGGACCATATTCATTGTCAAATAATACTAATTCTTTTTATATGCATAATTCTCTGTATTTTTAATGAGATTGGCATGTGACATGAGTATGTGGCAATTACGCATTTTCACTTATTTTTTTTTATTCTGTAAACTTTTACTCGAAATATTTTAACGCATCCTGTTATTAAAGCACACCATTGAGGAATTCAAATTGCCGACATGCAAACTACAAAAAAGTAATAATGTAAATATTTCGCTCATTTTTGGTGAAATTTTTACTACATATTTTAATAATTAAATCATATATAAAATTAAAATTAATATTTAATTTTAATTATTAAAAAACATCAAATATAATATTAATAACTTTATAATAATATTTAAGAACATAATTTAAATTGTTTTTATTAAACCGACCGTGATCTTTTAACCATTAAATCATATTTAGGTAAGTAGTTCTATTAAAAAAAAATAGAAAAAAATAATACAATAAACATGATATACATATGATTTGTTGGTACTGTGGGAAATTAACTTTTTTATATTTTTCTCTTATAATTTCTGGGAATTGTGAAGTGGATTGTTCGGGGCTAGAATTTTGGTAATTGAGACATATTTGGTTTATTTGTTTTGGTTTAAGTTGTTAATAAGTTTTGTAAATTAAAAAAAAATAATAAGAAATTATTAGTGTTATTGTAAAGGACCGAAAGTGTTTAGTATGAGAAGTTAATTTAAAAGTTTTCGAAAGTACTACGAAGTTCAGTTGATATTCGTGTTTTACACAACAACTATTTATTTCATATACCGTATAAACGTACAGACTATGCACATTAGTCTTTTAGAGATTCTCTTGGCATCTTGTTTTATATGTTAATTATTATTTTTTTTAAGCTCTAAATGTAAATCTGTTTTGTAATGACTAATAAATAAATAAATAAGTTTTAGACCAAGAGTCTTGCTGGAGAAGTAGCACCTTTCACGTAGGCCGGTCATCCCAAACGTTAGAAACAGGAGATGGGTCACGGTGACTGGTCCTCACAGGATGCCCAACTCTTGGCTCCACGTGCCACCGCCCGGGAAACTGTATAGATCTACAGACCAAACTAAGTAATGGTAGCCAGTTATGGCAAAATTATAAAGAGTCAGGTAACACCCCGGATGCTGAACAGTAGCGGCAGCAGTACTGTCATAAGGCGAAGATAGTATAGATCAACAAGGCTTGTGCACAGACAGTCATAGGCAGAGTTGCATCAACGGTATTGGCTGTGACACTATGGCAATGAAGAAAACTTGAAACCACCTTTCCCCATAATAAATTGTCAATTATGCCAAAACAAACAAGCTATCAGTAACGGGCTTTAAATTCCCGGATGGTATTAAGAATCTCCCGGTTTCAGCTAAAAGAGAACATCCAAAAAATCGTAACCTGGAATGTTAGAAGTCTTTATAAACCAGGTAAAATTAACAACCTCACACAAAACCAAAGACTACAAGTAAACATTATGCGCATCAGTGAAGTAAGATGGCATAACAGCGGGGTACACACAATGCAAAACTACACCTACTGTTTAGACAGCCATGAATTAGACAAATACTATAGACATGGAGTGGCGGTAATAGTAGACAACAACACCAACACCAAAATTGGAGACATACTCGAAGAATTCTGTCAAAGCAATCAATACTTCAACAAAACACATAGTTTCAACTGCCAAAACGCCGTTGGGGACATCCCTCCAATACCGCCTAGGACACATCATCAGTAACCAGATTGACTACATTCTAATCAACAAAAAATTCCTAATTTACATCAAGCAGACGCCGCATATCTGGGAGCTGACTTCCCATCAGATCACAACCCAATCAAAGCAACAACGCGCCTCCGCTTAGTAAAACAAAAAACTCCTAAACTTAAAAGAATGATCGACATCCGCTAATTAACAGAAGACCCAATAGCAAAAGCTTCGTACTCCAACCACATAAACACAAAAATATAAGAAGGGCAGCATAGAACGGACAACCTTGAAAGCACATGGCAACACCTCAAAAGAAACATGCTGAATACAAGGTTATACTCATCCTCATCATATATCCGGAATGCCAGGAAGTCATGGATGAAAAGAAGTAGAAGACCTACAACAGAAACCAGACTAATTTAATTTAAACGGACAAATCAAAGAAGTAATTGTGGGTTCGTAGAATGGAAACGACCCACATCACGAATGACCTAATGAATCTGTAACAAAGGACAAGGATCTATGTAAGATATGGCAAGAACATGTCAAGAGTATTTTTGACAAAACAGACCGGCAAGAACAAGGGTGGATTTTGTTTTTGTCACCAATGATTTTTAACTTTAACAAGAGACAAAATCTGGACTAAAAATGAACTGAGCCAAAACAAAATTTATGGTCATAAGTCGTAATAACCAGGCAAGAGCTTCAATTGCGGTAGTAGAGAAGACGATTGATAAAAGTAATAGCAGAAGACACTTAGGCACACTATTGAATGACAGATGGAACCAAGAGTAGAGTAGAACAAGCCAGGCAAGCATCCAACTATATGACAAGAACCTGAATTTAGAAATTCGCCTCTGAATGGTTATATGCTACGTCTGGCCAGCCCTATTGTATGCATCTGAAACCTGGACAATAATCAATCATCAACAAGATCGAGACCCTTGCAATGTGGACCTTGAGAAGAATGTTCCGAATCTCGTGGGTTGACCACATTGGCAATGAAGAGGTGCTAAGAAGGGCGGGGATGGACAGATCCCTATTCCACCACATAAAACAGCGCAATAGCAGCTACCTGGGTTATATATTAAAAGAGCCAGGATACCAAATTTCCCAGCTAATCTTTGAAGGGGAGATAGAGGGCAGAAGAGGCATCGACCGTAAACATGTTTCCAAAACACAAGAAACTTTGGAGAACTACGCCAAGCAGCAATAAACAGAACCTTAGCTATTATCCAGAAAGTTTACCAACGCACATGTGTATATGGCAACAGAAGAAAAAGACCAATACTGGGTTGATGGTCAGTGCTGTCTATTCCATTTAGTAACTTTTGATATATTCTCGAACAAGATTTTTGATCAAAAAAATTTTGATTTTTTTTAACAAATTTTAACTGCATTCCGAAATTCAGATCAACTGTCACTTTAAAATAACAATCAAAATAGTGCCTTGAAGGCATTGAAAGCTTTACCATCTCTTAGAGCTCTTTAGAAGATCTTCAGGTCACCTATTTGTCAGTTTAACTACAATCCAAAATTCAGAGAGTCTTGGAAAACTTTTGGACAAACTTGATTAATCTGTAAAGGATAACAAAAACCACTGAACACTTTGCAAGCTACTGAAGGTAACTTAGAGAATGTTTGTAAACTCTAAGAAGACTGAAAGATGACAAACAAGATAAACAAAATAAATAAGAAATACTGGCTAACGCTAACAATCATTTAAGGTAATACAAAAGTCAAGCGCCAAAAACCAGTTATAACTTCAGATTTAAATTTTTTAAGCATCTTCAAGTATTTAACCTTATTTGTTACCAACAACAGAGGAAGCAGACAAGAAATCAAGTGGCTATGGCAACAATGGCAACACAGAAATCACAAGAATAAGATAGGGTACGACTATAACTCCATATTCTAATGGCAAACATAGACAGTAACGTAAGCAGACTAGGAAACCGTTCATAGATGCATTCGAAAAGTGAGTCTGTGAAGTGGTCCATTTTATTAAGATAATTGTGAAGCAAGAGAGCGTTTGAATCTCACAACAAAAACCATTTTAAATGTTTAAATGCTCTCCCACTAGACTAAGATCTTTCTCTGGTTCGAACTAGATTAATAATCTCTCCAGTAGTACGGAATCCACTCAAAATTGTAAGTCCACCCGTAATGTAAGTTGCCAGCATTACGGACAAAGAAGGAGCCAGCCAGCAATGGCGAGAGTACGGCTAATGCGTTTTACAGTGTTTTGAATTGCAATAAGGAAAAAGAGCGCAAAGATGAATTATAAGGGGAGAGGATCAAATAGAGTAGATGATAGAATTTACTAAATACAAAATTGAGGCAACCAATATATCTTAAGATGGAGATAGTATGTTGTTCAAGGTTAGATCTATATCTGTCACCAAACTATCATGTAACTTGGGTAAAGATCGTTTAAATTGGGAAAATTTAATTTTAAAAACAACGGCTTGACTGCTACAATATATTTTGTAAAGATCTTTTAAACAGTGCACTTGAGTTTTTAAGTTTAGAATAATTTTTATATCTTTAAAAATATCAGTCTGTGGCTGTTTTGAGAACCGACTAATTCTTGTCCTAAATATCTCAACTTGAATATTTTTGCTTAAGATTGCTTGGAATAACATGTAACATTTGTTATTCCAAGCACTTAAATATATTATCGTAAATTGTATATTCGCATGTTTATTTTTGCAACGCCATATAATACAAGATTTTTTAAGCAAAGCCTCTGAATATTGCTTTTTAATCAATTTTAGTGTTGTTATCAAAACTTTAACAACCGTATTGTTATCTATGAGCTGTAATTTTGAATATAATAGCGATAATGATTCAACATATATCGGGCTTACTAATGTCGTATGTAAAACAAACCATGATGAATAATTGTGTTTAAAAAACGAAAACAAATGCTAAAACTGATTATTTAAATTTATCAATACTTTTTCAAATTGTATGAATAATGTACATTTCTCCTTGGCGATTGATTTATTAACGGACCTGAAGTGAAAGTGTTATACAAAAGATTAGTAAAAACATAGATGATAAAAATGGGAGGCAAGGTATGAACAATTTTTTCATCAGAGTTTCTATTTATAAACCCAAATTCGCTGGAGAAAGTGTGTGCGAAATATGTTTATGTTTATATATTATTATATTTTATAATGTACATACATATATTTCGCATGGTATTGATGAACATATTGCATGCATTGATCGTGATTTAACTGTTAGTCCCAGCTGTAATATGGATTGTTTGTGTACGTTTTCCGCTATGACGGTCTGATTGTTGTGTTGTGCTTCTTGTCTTTTGAATATACATTGTTCGGTGCTGATTAGTTATTCCGCTATTGCGGCATCGACATAGCATGGCGTACATGTACAGCACATATTCTACAGCGATACGGTTTTTAGGCTATCAACACCATTGTTCTTTGCGGATTGCTTCATCGGGCCAGTACTACCGCCGTTTCAAATTGCTTCTTTTGCACCAGATTTCATTAAACTTTATATCCAATAGAGAGTGGTGTTACTAAAATATTCATCTTCATTTGAAAATCTAATTCTGAATGACTTAACTATTATGTACACCGATTTACCGAACCAAATAATCTTCATTTGTGTAACCGAGTTATAAATTACACTCGTATTACGTAATTAGTTTGCGCTTCCTAAAGAAAGTATAATTATCTTTGTTAAAATCGTTCAACGCAACAATTGCTAAGTAAATGCAAAAAAACAGTGTTATATTTCTTATTGCATCAATACTTTTATTATCTCAATTTTATACGCACAATTTTAATCACCGTTATATTTGTTTTTAAATCATAATTTAACAAACTGGTTCTTCAGAAGCACACATAGAGGTTGATACCAAGGTTTTGCTAGATTTAATATATTCAGCAAACAAAAAAATCATTTAAATTTAATAAATATGTATTGTATGTAAATTGCCTCTCCACCCAGTGTGAGACACATACACTAGTGTTTCAGGGTATGCACCCATCATCAGTGTGCCTAGCATCTCACTGGTCGAAGAGACAATTTACATAAAATCACAATAACTATTATACAGTTTATGTAAAAAATTTTAATGAGAAACGTGATTCGTAGAATTCATGATGGAATGTCTCCAAAATCATTTTGCTCCTTTCATGAGAATATTCGCTGATGTGTGACTAAACCCTGGACCGCACTACCACTAAAAAGTTTTAAAACCATACTACAAGCAAACACACAATGCATTTAAAACATGAAGAAATAACAACCCGGGTTGTAAACAGGCAAAGGATTTCCTCAAATTGCAATACGACCGGTTACTACTTGAGATTGTCCAGAAATAACCTGCAAATCATAACAGAAATCTTGAGAAGGCACTCTCAATTAAGAAAACACATGCATACTTAGAGCATTATAGATAGCCCAACATGCAGAGGTTGTGAAATAGAAGACGAGACGACTGAGCACATACTATGCAGGTACATACTCAGGGCTCTCCTACCCAAGAAAGTCCATGTTAGGGAATTGCTGGTTTGAGATAGCCAGCATAAGGAAAACTTCTCTATGTCCTAGCATTACATCAACCACACAGATTGGCTATGTGTTAGGATGAAGGAGTAAGGTTTACCACTGGAGGAGATGCAAAGAGCCTAATGACGACTCGAGGCAGGTTTCTTATCCACGTCCTGGAGTTTGATCTCCGTATCGCCTGCTTTTGGCAAACTATCCATTCACTTGTTCTGTTCATCTAACATAGAAACCACCAGTTGTTCCGAGGAGCTATTTACGAATACTACCAACCTGTCGCATTATCTGAAGCCAGTTAAAAATACTTATAATACTTCTCTGCTCGTAATTTTTGCAACTTATATTACAGGTCGTGCTACAGTTTTGACTGGATTCCAAACCACTGGAGAGATTATTAATCTACTTCGGACCAGAGAAGGATCTTAGTCGTAAAACCCCATGCTGACAAAGCAAGTTGGGAAGTGGGAGAACGTAGAAACGTTTGAAATGGTTTCCGTTGTGAGATTCGAACACACAATTGGTGCAGCAGTCAAATGCCTAGGCCCTAGACTAATGTGCCACTCTTCCCTCATTTGACTGTCCCAAAGGTTTCTTTTTTGATGTAGTAAAGCTTACTAATAATGTTCACTGATTAACTGGAGTTGTGAGATGAACAAGGTGGTTATGTTATATATCTGTTTCTTTTGCTTATGATTATTTCCCTTGAAGTGGTACATCTGGCGTCCTTGCACTGCGGTATCTTGTCCTATTGTGCACTTCTAGTTGTTACTCTTCTAATAGTTCTATTTCTTTAATGAAATCCAAATTTTTGTCAAGGGACTGTCTTGAGCTTGTGCTTATCGAAGAAGGTACTATAAAGCGTATTGTAAGCCTCGCACTTGCTCAGCAGATGTAGCAAAGTTGCTTCGTTCTCCAGACATGCCGCAGGGCATAGGAAATCCGTCTGGATCCCCATTCTATTTGTTTTTTTAGGTTACAGTGTCCAGTTACAAATTCTGTAAGTTTTCTTTTGACTCATCTGCATTACCGTGGTTTGGGTAATTTGGGATGGTCCTGATAGAAATAGTTTTGTGGGCATTATTTCCTAGCAATTTTTCCAGGTTGCTGTGTTCCGTTTCAAGTTTACTATAGATTATTAGTGTTTTGGTCTTGTATGAGAAACCAAAAGCAGGTTCAGACCAATCGGTACTTGCTTGATTTGCCTTCATCTTTACGGTTAAGTGCTATAATGGTAGCGAGAACAGTGTTTGCTGTGGGGGTTGTTCTTGGTCTTGATTAGTCTATACAATAAGCTCAAGTAATAATAGCCTTATCAAAATTTACAGTGCGCTTGTGAGCCCCAAAATGTTCAGTGTGTTCGGTAGTCGGTACGGTGATAGCAAAACCAGTGTCTCTATAGCTGCTATGGAAGTTGTTCCAATTACTCTCGTTATCAGCAAACAAGCTATCTATCTTTGTATTTTACTCAGTTTGGTTGTCGTACTGAAGTTGGTTGGTTTTTTGACCCCATATGAGCGCTTCCTATGTTACGATAGATCTAATAATCACATTATAGAACCATCTGGTCATACAAACGTGGGGACTCATCTGATTTGGTTGCAAAAAGTCATCAGTGTTTCATCGTCTTATGAAAGTGGCGATTGCCGTTTTGCTTGGATTTATTGATAATCTTCCCTTCTTGCATCACATTTCTACGGTGTTAAGTGCATTCTGCATAATGTTAAATACAGTTAACACAAATTTCCCGTTTACCAGGATCGAAAAATCTTCCTGCCGAGGAAGCGGCCAATCACCATCACCACATGACTTGTGGATATAGCACCAACCGCTCTCGCTGATGCATTATAGAACGGCCACTTGGACGGATCTAATGCCGTTCGACCGCGCAACCCCAAGAAGTTCCAAAACCCTAAAGGACAAAGGCTTTCCCGGTGTCTCCACACTCAATGCCGGGAAACCAAACAACATTGCCCCAAGACTACTCCACATCTGAAAAACCTCTTCAGGGAGTCAACTAAGAGCCGGTGCACATCTACTCAGAGAAAAACAAAATAACACAAATAATCTAAGAAAATGCTCCGCTCCAGGGCGACCACTTATCGGCCGAAGTTGGTGTAACCACTGCGTCATTTTACAGTAACAAACTGCTCTCCAGATGTTCGGTATGAGAATTTTACGTAAAATCTCTACTCTGACAGTGACTTTTAACACTTGCAGAGAGAAGTAACTTCCAATGTCTTAAGGACAAACACTTGGGTGGATGGGTGTAAACCCCAGTTCAATCTACTCGTCATTTTCAACAAAAAAAGCGGTGAATGTTTATTTTAAAGAAAAATCTTTCATATAAGATTATTATCTTTGTCGGAGGACTAAGAGCGGATTTTCATCATTTAGACAATTTAACTCGGTTTGATCAATTGGATCATTAGACCTTTGCCATTTGTAACGGTCACAATTTCAAGATCAGATGATCTCTCTAGTTTCTCTGTTGAGACCAAATTGATTTGATCTAATTTTTGGCAGTCTTGGTTTTCCATTGCTAACAAGATGAAGTTAGTAAAGTCAACAATAGCGCTGTGAACTATAGCCGCAAGAATATGATGATGCTTTCTTGTTGACCAACTTAACTCATTCCTCACTCCTCCCATATAGATTTAAGACTAATGGGCTGTGGTCTGAGCTGAGGTCATTAATGAGTGAAATAGAAATTTGAACTAAGATCTTCTGGAGTAAACCGATAGCACAAACATCACCAAGAACCCCAAGTTGGCATGTCTGGCCCTAGTAGGATATAGCCCTTCTCCTTGGCGTACTCAAACTGTACTTTGCTTTTAGCATTCGTTAGTCCTGATGTGCCAAGCTGGATGCTTTGAGTTAAAGTCTCCTGGAACAATTATTTGGAAATTAACCGTCTAGTATAGCATCAAGATCTGCTGCCATTATCTGCTTAGTTATCAGTCCTAGGCCAAAAACATTAACTGTAATCAAATTAACTTCTAATTTAACAGTTGGAGGCGTAGGGACTTCCCAGTGGTCACGTGATCTTTTTACAATGATCGCAGTTCAACGTCCAAACGTGTTTCCCAAATACGAATAATAATAGTTCCTCTTTCTTTTGATTTATGCCGTTGCCATTCTAAAAGTAAATACGAAGCAAAATTTCTTCATTAAGCGTGTCAGCCATTGTGGAACTACTGTACTGAGTGACTTGAGATAGAATTTCTTGAAATCTTCTTTGCCTACATTCAATCTCGCCAGGAAATTTTTGCGGACGTCTGCTGAGTTTTTCCTCCAAGATGGTGGTTGAGTGCCAGAACCCGCTGCCTAAGCAAAAAAAATCTTTTTCGAGACACGGTGATTACTCTTGGCTGGTTTTTGAGAAGCGTGCTTTTCGTTTTTGTTATTACTATTACCGTCTATGGCTGGCAGTGAAAGCTTTCAACGCTTTGACATACAAGTTTTACAAAAGTCTTCCGTAAAGTAGTCGGAAATGCTCCAGGACAGCCTTGAAAATCTTTTCGGTCTCAGAGAAATCATGAATCAATAGCTCAAATGCAGAAGACGCGCAGGAGGTTTTTTCTGGTTACGGATGAGATGCCAGTTGTCAAAACCGGCGCTAAACCCAAATTTAAATGGTGGTTCTGGCAACTCTGTGTACCAGAAGCAACGCGCAGTGGTTCAAGTATCAAAATTTACATCTTGTAAATGAATTGCATCATCAGCGTATTGGATGTCACCATCACATCCCCTGACATACGAGATTTTTAAGGCCTGCAGTGAATGCAAAGTACGACTTAGGAACCCCCAAAAAAAACCGTAAACGATTTATCTTAAGTAAATAAGCCTACAATGATAATAGATGCCGTTGTCTGTCCGTGTAAGGATTTAACTGTACTACAGTCACTTAGTTCAAAGTTTCGCCTGATAGGTGGCATTGCGTTACCACCTTTGACACATTTCTATACATAAGCTGCATGGCAGGCACATAGACACACTGGTGATGGGTGCGTACCCTGAAATACTAGTGTATGTGTCTAACACGCGGTGTAGAAGCAATTTACATAAAATACATCATTTATTAAATTTAAATGATAAAAAGTTTTAAGTTTATTACTAACCAGTACGAGAGGGTTTAGCTGAAAATTAATAAAATAGTTGTCAAAAAATTGATATCACTAACTGATACGATAGATGAATGTTACGCAACGTTAAGAGATTATAATTCCGGTGATAAAAACAGACTAGACTAATTCAGCACGGGTATTGAATAATTACAATAATGGTTAAAGTAAAATAAGTTCGAAGTAAAATTGCAAAGGATCAAGTTGTATAACGGTGATAGAGTATAAACATGCAATTTATTTATGGTTGAAATAAATTATCCGTTAAGATTTTGATTAATTCATAAATTAAGTCCTCAGGGAGGATTACAAATTACTGTTGGTTATTTGAATATCAAATTTGTCCCAAACACTCAATAAATGTCATATTAAGTGTACCGCACTGAAAACAGGAATTAAATCAAACTGGTTATTGGTTAATGCGTCGCAAGGAAATTTGTGGTTTCAATAATTACATAGTCAATAATTTCTTATTTGGTCACAATTTTTTTGAAACATTCAATTAATTCCATAAGGATTTTTTAAAGCGGAACAAATCGGTTATGATTATTTAAATGTAATACAGAGTGTTATTCTAAAATGTAAGCAAGTCCAAATCCGACCTTTACAATCTACATATTTATTTAATTATATAACTGGGAAGTAGCAGTTGATATATTTGCATTTGCAATTCAATTAGCAGACAACATAAATTAACTGCGCGACTTGACACGTGTTTGCACCTATTGTTGGGCCCATTCGTAGCTCATCACTAAATAACAAAATAAGAATAAATAAAATCCTTTTCGCACCTACATTAGTATGCGCGATTTGTACAGAATGCGCGCATTGAAGGTCACCATTGTTCAAATCGCTCGCGTTATTGGGGACATATGTTCATTAGCCACAACCTACAAGAATTGTTATTTTTATATTAAAAATATAAATAAATGCATCCAGACAATATTAAAAACTAAAAGTTTACATTTTTAGAGGTGTGTCAAATTGATGTTACTTTCTCACATGACCCACAAAAAGAGTATTGGTCTGTTAAATGATAAATTGAAATTTTTATGACAATCAATTTTACAATATGTACATTATTCAACTTTAATCAAAGTGTGAAGTAATTAAAATCATTGGCGTGCATATAATCACATTATGTAAAGTACATAACTATATTTTTTAAGTAGTTGCGTGCAAAGTGCATGATTTTCTTGCAAAAAAACATATATAATATTTGTGTTGCAATTGCCGCACAACTAGCTCATTAGATAATTGCACCACATAATAACCAGCTCAGTATAATTATAAACAAAAGAGTTATCTTTATATAATTTATAATTATTTTGTCATTTAATATTAAGTCGTGCAAATATAACAGTCATAGCTGGAACAAGTGAAACTTATATGTTATTAAGACAAGAATTATTGGAGTAAAACATGTTTGATACAATTTAAATTAAATTTTAATAAATGTTTAGTTCCTTAATTAATAAATGTTTCAAGGTAACCACAGAAAAGCTGAAATCATCATTCACAACACTATCCTGCTAATAAGGTATGATCGTTGATGCTTCTTTAGACAAAGAATACTAAAGACCATTGTTGAACTGGCTATATATAGATGAAACGACCGAAAAACTATTAATTCATTCATATGATATAATCCATGCATTTTTATGATATTTTGTTGAGGTTAAAAATGCACGATAAAAAATAATAAAGCGGTCAATATCAGCAATAAAATCAGTGAAATTTGTAAATTTGAATACTATTTTATCAATAGTAAATATGTCAAGCAAATGATGAATTTCTATATGAATAGATGTTTAAATGAATCAACATCATAAATCGTTGTGCGATATTTTGCTTTATTCGATTCTCTATTAACAGATTGCTTCTAAAAAAATTACTCTCATTTCGACAACAAACGTGCATTAGTTGTAATAAACCAATATACAACCGTTAAATGTCCAAAATGTAGCATGTCTAAAAATAATCTTTACAAAACCTGTACGTACCACTGTATCATTTTGGAGAATACAGCAATCCCAGAACAGCGTGGCCCATAGAATGTGTGAAATGAACAGTACACCAAAAACAGTGTGACCGGTGATAGGAGGTTCCGCGCAGTTAAAGAAGAAGATATCCTATAGCCAGAATGCGAGAAAAAGAAACAATTCACTCGGAGACACATACGACATAATAAATATATTTTTTCTCCGGATATGCATGTACATTTCATGCTAGACTGACGCGAATGTACCTATCTTATTATTGGTGTCGTTTAGCGCTCTAATCTCACTTTTGTCTTAAGAGTGACCGGTCAGAGTATTTTTGGTTTACTGTAAGCGCGAATGAAGGATGCTAAAACTGGCAAAAGCTTGAGCAACAAAAACATAATGTTTGTGTATATAAAATTGCCTATTGTACCGGCCAATCTGTTCTTGGGTTACTATACTTCGTTGTCGCTTCTGCATCTATCTATTGCTTACAGGTAAGACCACAATTTAATTTTATTATGTTATCTGGAATCATGCCCCGAGTTTGTGCAATCAATTAAATCTGACAGGGCCTTCATAAACTGTACATGTAAAACAACTACCGAACTTGTAGAACCTCCGGTAGTGAGATTAATTGAATTGAAAGTTGATGCAGCTGTGCTAATGGGTATAGCTATTTAGTCGCCGATAACAAATTGGACCTTACAGCTTCTTCCTTGACGAAAGAAAAATCAGATAATGCTCTTTTACCAAACGCTAGTGCTAAGGATGAGAAAGTGGGACTCTATCATTTGGTTTGTAATGGTCATTAATGAGAAAGACAAACTTAGCCCCTTCCTAATAAGTAAAAGTTTATACGGACTGATCGGTAAAATCAAATCTATCAAGAAAGTCAGGGATGTGTGGTTATGAAGGTGTAGGTCTCAGCCCATATATTCCGGCGTCAATAAAAATTCAAAACAAAGTACTCACACAAGATTGTGTTAACTGCCGAAAACGGATTCGTTTAGACCAACAATTTCTTCAACAAAAAACGTGTGCGAAACACCAAATTTCAAAATAGTCAGATGTTGATAAGGGAAATCTGACCCGATTAAACGTAAGTGGGATGCTTCCCACAACGCCGACAACAGACCAGTTCCGAAGTTTCAGTTGTTCACTCTGGCGCAAGTATTGCGAGCTGAAAATGATCCTGGTATGGTAAAAGTGCATCTTCTGCGGGTGCCAGAAAAATCCATGTTAAAAAGCCCCCATCAAAATTTTAATCTTTGGGACAAAAATAGACGTTTTCCGAGCCAAATATGAAATAGCCAACATTAGGCTTCAGGCAGTCGCGACCCTGTTTTTCATTCTAATAAAAGCCTCAATATGCAATTTATATTTTCTAGAGTTTGATTAAATTTTGGACTTTCTGTCCTGGTGGGCAATTTTGATGCTCACACACTTCAGAAGTAGGGTATACATTTTGTTGGCAAATGATTTGTTTCTATTGACTCCACATAGTAGAGGACCTTCGCGACAGCAATTAGGAGTAAAAGTGGCCAAAATTGCAGACGACTCAATTTGCGTCTGCAATTATAATCAACAATTCCTGCGTCAAAAAGAACAGTTAAAAACTTCTTTAGATTTCGCCTTTCTAGAATATTATCCTTACAATTTGGGTACCTCCTCGGAAGCCGACAACATGCTTTGTTGCGCTATTCAGCAATTTTTTCTTTTTAATCTGATATGAAAAAATGGCGTTTATCCGGAATGTTAGAGAGAAGCTGTTATATTGGGGTTGATTAGTCCAGGCAAAATATCAAATGCAGTCAACAGCTACAGACTAATATTACTAAACTGTTTTCTCAATAAAATTTTGAAAAAATATAAACAACCGCCTGGGGTGGATGCTGGAAAGTTGAACACCAGGCAAGTTTCAGACAAAACCATAGTACTGATGAGCATCTGATCCATTTACAAATTGCTTTCCTGTAGCGAAAACACCTTGTAGCGGTCTTTTTGACCTGAAGAAGACGTTAAATATAACATGTCAAAATGGAATTTCAGAGAAGATGAACGGGGATTTAAGGACCGTAAAGTATCCACAAAGACATTATGCTTCATCTTCTTTTCAGCCGTTTGATGTCTACTTTTGGACGTAATCCTCCTTTAATAACTTCCATGCCGGTCTATCTTGTGCCGTCCTGTATCATATACGTTCCCGTTCCTCTCTTTGTTCTTCTTGTCCATCTCCCCATTTCATGGCTGGTGACTTGTCCCATCCAGTTCTATTTAAGCTTGACAATACGTTATGCAACGTTGGTCATCTGGGTTCTTCTACGGATTTCCTCCGTTCTTACATGCTCATTCGTATCCTTCTGGTTACTTTGTTGGTTTGGTTGTCTTTTCCTAGTTTAGCATGGCCTAGATATAAATATTCTTCAATGTTCTCTATTTTCTGGTCGTTTATAGCAATAATTGCGTTTTCTGGACTCTGATCTTTGTTTTTGTTAAGTTAATATGAAGGCCCGCTGTTCTTAAGACCTGACCTGAGAGCAGACTGAGAAGCACTATTAAAGACCCTACAAGCAGTCCACAACGCAGACAATAAATACGCCACAGGAGCATTTCGGACTAGTTTCTGCTGCAAATTTGACGTACTTCTGCTAGCCGCGCGTCGTAGTGGCTTTGTACTCACATATTCCGATGTAAAAAAATAAAGGCCGAATAATATTTACTAGCAACAAAACGCAGGTTGGCGCTGGCAAGTTTTGCTCGTAATGCTGAGAATAAAGATTCGTCTTGATATGACCTCCCAGAGCAAACAAAAAAAATGCCTCGATTTCTTGAAAGAAAAGTTTTTTGATATTGTTGCTAAATAATCAACCAAACGGATCCAATACTGTAAAGTGATTTTGTCATTGACAACAAGACCCATTCACAGTCACTCCTTAAAGAAACTTCCGTGTACACGGTAGAATCATCATCATATGCGTTACATCACAGTTTGTTTCTCCTACGTTCAAACTCATTGAGTGTCAGAGTATAAACTCTACGTACTCGGCTGATTTGTTTGTCCAGCTCATATAAACTTTTTCGTATTCCGCCAGGTCATGGCAGATATTACGAACAACGTCCTCGTGAGGCTCCATGGTCTCAAAAGATACGCCATTTCAAAGATAATTGAATGCCCAGGTGGTAGAGTGGTTAGCGCACTCGATTGCTACACTAGGGGTCTCGAGTTTGAGTTTCAATTTGTCAATTTTTCTGGTTAAGAAAAATGTATTGTGATGAGTACGCCTTCTTTCAGATAAGAAGAAAAACTTTAAGAGGTCCCGTATACTGCCTGTATGTTGCGTGCACGTTAAAGAACCCAATCATTTAAGTTGGAATTATGAATTTGCCACAAAATTCGCAGGTGTGGTAGTCTTAACCTCTGGCGTCGGTGATTAGCCTTGGCAGCAGAAATAGAAATAAATTAACTAACTAAAATCAAAAATAATTGAGGATTGGCAAAAAATAAGAAACGGCTTTGAGAGCAAACTAAAGTTGCAGGAGGTCGCCATATGATGCTTGCGAGTAAGACAACTTGACTTTCTCGTATCTCCTGGCGCCAAAAATTCCACGTTCAAACATGTCTTCAAATATGTTTCTTAAGCAAAGTATAGCAACTCAAAGAATATTAGAAGTTTTTGATTTGGATTACTTATTATTAGTATATAGTCGACTTAGTAACTACTAGTTTTTTTTTTTCAAAAGAGCTATAAAAAAGTCAAAAGGAACCCAATAATTTAAACTGCACAAATCTAACACTAACACAACACTAACGTCTGCTTAATTGAGTCCACTTTTAAGTAATTAAATGGTAGTCTTATTTTAGTTTGTTATTCTTCCTTTTTAAAGTTATGCTTCTATATTACTAAGTCACGATATAAAACGTACAAACTTATATTGACTATTGTTTCCAATCTTTGGAGAGCAATGTCCAAAACTCCAAACACTAAACCTTACATTTCTTTTTAAAACAGTTTATTCTAGTAAAATATGCTTCAAATTTGCAGAAAAATTTAAACACACAAGAATAACAAAACAAAAATATAGAACTTGGTTAAAAATTCTTATATAACATATTGTTTGAGTAAGCAAAGCTATTGACTTGGTCATTTTCTGAAACTACAAATAACAATATCTTTGTTGATATTGACTCAAAAGTTATGTTGTGATATAAAGTTATTCCTAAATACCACAATTAAAAAAAATAGTATGTACAAAATGTATTCAATCAGAAAATTTCCAATTTTTTTTTTAATTCAATTAAAGAATCAAAATATTAATACAAAAATCATTTTAGAATAAATTTATGGTATATTAATTTAATTCAATATAAATATTATAATAAAATCAACAGTATTATTATTAAATAAATTTTATTTAATAATAAGTTATATGAAATAATAACTTTCATAAAAATCAGCAAAAGACAAATATTATATTCCAACAAAATCTTTCAGAATGTATTGTGTACTTTAGATAAAAATGTTTGTTTGTAATTACCTGGAATCCATGTTGTTAAGAGTTACCATACACACTAATTATTATTTATTATTATTAAAATTATTTAATAAATGTTTGCTTTTTATAACTTATTTCAATCACTTAAGTTTATTATTTTTAGGTCTTTTCGAATTAACTGCTCAATTGCAACTGACCATTTCTACTCCCATTATTTAAAGCCTAATCAAATAATTAATTAATCATAAATAAAATGGTAGGTATTGATAATAATTGATTCATTAATGATATCTACACCAAGAATGAATAATAAAACTTAAGATATGGTTCTTTGCAATCAATATCAATATCAATAATATATATGAGTTTCCATATGAAATCAATTAATTAAAATGAATCAACATTATAAAAAAAATGTAAGGATAAAATTGAATTAGTAATTAGTTATTTTGCTTTATGTTATCCATTTATAAATTTCTTTCTTATCGGAAAAAATTACAGACGTAAATTTCCTAGTTTAAAATACAGTTTTTTTGTGTACAAAATTCATTCTCACGAACCTGGTGCCAATTTTGTTTTTATTTACTGAAAAATCTTTCAACGGCACTATGAAAGCTTTTATTTAACCATTTAAAAAGTCTAGGCATTGTGCTAAACAACTTTAACAAAAATGTTTTGAAAATAATATTGCAATCTTAAAGTTTATTATTTTCAAAACACGTTTATATATTCATATCCATTAAAAATATATTTATTTCTTAGTTAAAAAAAATCATTAAGTTCTGAACTATTTAATTTATAAACACATAATATTCCGATTACAATACAACAGTAAACCAAGAACATTTAAGAAGTTATCAAAACAATTCGTATTATCTTTGATGTTAAGACAAAATAATGAATAACAACAATTTTAATTTACACAAAATTTGCTATAGAGATTATAACCGCAATCTGCAAAACAATAGATGTGTCTGATATTTAAAGAAATTGTCATTACAGAATTAGACTGCAATTTTATGAGGATGCTCCAAGCCTCAGCAAATCTTTTAGCCAACTAGATGGCTATTATGTTTAAATAACTGTCCGACAGTCTGAACCCAGACGGTAAGTTCTTCACAAAATCAAAACAACGCCTATAGGGCGGCACAAATGTGCAATATGTAATTCAACCCGTAAATTGAGCATTTGTTAGTCAGGAAAGCTTTATCACTTGAGTGACCCAAAGTTCCAGCATTCATTCGGGGGGGATTTAGTCGGTACGCGCCCCTGAGGGTGAATCCGACACAATGCAATGTCTTTAGGAAGATTCCCTTCTTAGCTCAGAGGCTAGGTTTAGACTGCAAAATCTATAATTTCCTTATTTATGTTGACAATCCACTTCTTCTCGTTTTTTATTCTGTATCCGGTCTCCCTGACGTTGGCGATCACTTTGACAAAAACGTGACGGTCCTCTTCCAGCCTATAAAGTTATTCCGTACTTTGGATCCCAGTACATTCGCGAATGTTCCAGCACTTTTGCTTTCTGCCAATACCACGTCGGCCTTTAATTTTTCTTTTCAATATGAGTTGGTACTTTTGTTCTTTCAAAAAATATTGAAGGTAGCTGGTTTTTCTGCATTTGATGTCAGAGAGTAGCTCACGATGTGTATTTGTTCTTTGTAACACCTCATCTTTTGTAACTTTGTGTATCCACAAAATTCGGAGCATCCTTGCCACATCTCAAATGCTTCTAGGCGGTCCATTGCACCTATCTTAAGAGTCCACGCCTCCATGCCATATAGTAAAATAGACTACACGTAGCATTTGAGCATTCTTTGTCGCAGTTTAAGGTTAAAAGTGTCTTCGCAGAAGAACGGTCTCATTTTATTGAAAGTTGGGCAAACACATTCAATTTTACTTCGGTATCTGGGTCCAAATATGTTGTTATAAGGCACCCCAAATATTAAAATTTGTTAACCTTGCTACGTAGGTAGAGGCTAATACAATGAGTTTTGATTTGGGTATATTAATATGTAAGACTAATTGGGTTCCAATGCTTTTGGCCAAGATGACGGTATTGTCTGCTTACTTAATTGTATAAATACGTACGCCAAAAAAGTATGCCAAGTTTCATTTCAGCTTGTGCTTGCTTGAAAATTCTGTCGGCGTATAGATTAATAAATATAATAAAGATAATTTCTTGAAGTAGTTCGATTAGTCGATTATGTTGAACCTTGACGAAAGCCTTTTCGTAATCTACAAAGCATACAAACACACGTCTGGTTACGGTATTTTGTGCCACGCGTATTCTAAAGGCCTTCCAGAAGCCGAATTGTCTGTAGTCCAAGTCTATCTCACACTTAAGTCTTATCCGACCATGGATTACTCGGTCTTTAATTTATGACTCATGAGACTAAGTAAGCGTTAGTCGTTGCATTTTGGGATGCTGCTTCTTTGGAATTGCTGATGTTAGCCATTCTTTTGACATTTTATCAGATCTGTATATTTCATTGCACAGTTATACCGCAATGTTGATATCTCCTTATAAACTTTATCATTTCCATCAAAACTTTATCTCGGCCTACAGATTTTTTATTTATATATAGCATTGTAGTACCTCTACTGGTAAAATATCAGGCCTTTTTAGATTACATTGTTTTCAGCTTTGATATTATTGAAAAGTTGAGTGAAATGTTTTCTGCAGCTTCTGAGTACAAACGGCGTTTTCCAAACAGGAGACTCCTAAGTGCCCAAGTATTCATTGATGTGTACCGACGTTTTTGTAAATTAGGTTTAAATTGGAATACTGAGCCAAACAGAAATGAAAACCCAATTCAAAGGGTAAATAATATCCGCATTCTTTGTTTATTTGATTTAAATCCTAGGCTCAGTTTTCGAAGCCTACCATACACTGGATGAAGAGGAAAATTCGAGTAGAGTATCTGTGCTATCATCTTCTGAACGTGAGGAACCAGAAGACAGACCAAAATTAGCAGCTGAACTAGTAGTCGAAACTTCGAGGAGGCCAAATCTCAAGCCAATTTAGTAATGATAGGAGAAGTATAAGATCCCTGTTTTCGAAGCACTGAAAAATTAAGAAGGATGGTATGCAGCGATGGAGGACAAATTCAACTCCTTGACCAAAATAAAAACACGCAAAACCAATAACCTGTCATAGGGTGCTGCGTGTAAAACAAAATGGCCGTTTTATTGCAAGAAAATTTGAACAGAAAGAGGATATCTACTAGATTGACACTTTTAGTCCTGTAGCAGTCATGCGTCTATTCCACTGATAATTAGTATTGCATTATCCAAATGTTTGAAGGTGATTAATTTTGATTTCAGGACTGCTTTCTTGTATGGAGATCTTAGAGAAAAAATCTATATGTATCACCCTGAAAGTTTCCATGATAAGGAATAGTTTCTATTGTCCAAAACAAGCTTCAAAAAATTGGAATGGATTTTAAATTTCTTGAAAACAAAGATTTTTGTTAACACATATGACTATCTATGCATTTTTTATGTTGAAGACAGAAACATGGCCATCGTTCTTTTTGTAGATGACGGACTTATTGTTGGTGAAAGTGAAATAGAAATTATCTGGTTAAAATCAACCATTATCAAAAAGACATTTAAAAATTGCTTGAATTATCTTAGAATGTAAATTGACATTAAGCCAGAGGGAGTTTTTGTCAAATAACCCAGGTACACCAAGAAGATAATTCAAAGTTTTAATTTCAATAGATACTACCCTACATCAACTCCTATTTAGAAAGAAATGGTGACTAACAAAGAAAACCTTATGAACAATTAACCGTAAGGCAAATCTGTTCTCTATCGTAAGACAAATGGTAGTCTACTGTATCTGACCAGCTTGCTGATATTTTGATAAAACCGTTAAGTCGACAAGTTTTTGTAGAAAACAAGAGAAAATAATTAAGGAGGGTTAGATACAATATGCATGGCAGTTACTCGATTAATAAAATAATAAAAAACTCTGTCTGAAAGTAATTTTTTTTTACTTATCGTGATAATTATCAACAGAAATGAAGGAACTTATATACCTCATACAATACTGTACAAAACAATCTCAAGAACAGTTGCTGTTACAAATACGCAACGCCGCTAACAAAATAGAAGAATAGAAATTCCCCTATCTTTTCCTATTTCAAAAGACACCTTAAAGAATTACTTTAAATTTAATCACAAAGGTTTTTTTTTGTTTTATTGACTGATTTAATTAATTAACCCACACAATCTTTTAAAGTTCTAATGCATTTGACACTTTATGCTATATATTTCTGATAGAATTTTGATTTGAATTACTTATTATTACTTACTTTTTTCAAAAGAGTCAACAAACAAGTCAAAAAGTAATCCACTATTTTAAACTGCAAAATTCTAACACTAACACAATACTAGCGTCTGCTTGATTGAGTTCACTTTTAAGTAATTAAATGGAGGTTTTATTTTAGTTTGTTATTTTTCTTTTTATAGGTATGCTCCTACATTACTAAGCCACGATATAAAACCTACAAACTTATATTGACTATTGTTTCCAATCTTTGGAGAGCAATGTCCAAAACTACAAACACTAAACCTTACTTTTCTTTTTATAACAGTTTATTACAATAAATTATGCTTCAAATTTGCAGAAAAATGTTAACACACAGGAAATACAAAACAAAAAAATAGGACTTGGTTAAAACTCTTACATATTGTTTGAGTATGCAAAACGATTGAATTGGTCATTTTCTGAAAGTTGCAAATAACAATATCTTTGTTGATATAGACTTAAAAGTTATGTTGTGATTTAAAGTTATTCCTAAATACCACTATTAAAAAAATAGTATATATATATATATATATTTAAAATTAATTAAAGAATCAAAATATTAACAAAAAAATTATTTTAGAATAAATTTATGGTATATTAATTTAATTCAATATAAATATTATAATAAAATCAACAGTATTATTATTAAATAAATTTTATTTAATAAATAGTTATATGAAATATACTCTTTCATATAAATCAGCAAAAGATAAATATTATATTCCAACAAAGTCTTTCAGAATGCATTGTGTATTTTAGATAAAAATGTTAAACAGTTTCTAATTACCTGGAATCCATGTTGTTAAGAGTAACCATACACACTAATTATTATTTATTATTATTAAAATTATTTAATAAATGTTTGCTTTTTATAACTTATTTCAATCACTTGAGTTTATTATTTTTAGGTCTTTTCGAATTAACTGCACAATTGCAACTGACCATTTCTAGTCCCTGTATTTAAAGCCTAATCAAATAATTAATTAATCATAAATAAAATGGTAAGTATTGATAATAATTGATTCATTAATGATATCTACACCAAGAATGAATAATAAAAGTTAAGATATGGTTCTTTGCAATCAATATCAATATCAATAATATATATGAGTTTCCATATGAAATCAATTAATTAAAATGAATCAACATTATAAAAAAAATGTAAGGATAAAATTGAATTAGTAATTAGTTATTTTGCTTTATGTTATCCATTTATAAATTTCTTTCTTATCGGAAAAAAATACAGACGTAAATTTCTTAGTTTAAAATACAGTTTTTTTGTGTACAAAATTCATTCACACGAACCTAGTGCCAATTTTGTTTTTATTTACTGAAAAATCTTTCAACGGCACTATGAAAGCTTTTATTTAATCATTTAAAAAGTCTAGGCATTGTGCTAAACAACTTTAACAAAAAAGTTTTGAAAATAATATTGCAATCTTAAAGCTTATTATTTTCAAAACACGTTTATATATTCATATCCATTAAAAATATATTTATTTGTTAGTTATAAAAATATTTTCCAAAAAAACCATTAAGTTCTGGACTATTTAATTTATAAACACATAGTATTCCGATTGCAATACAACAGAAAAACACCAAGAACATTTAAGAAGTTATTAAAACAATTCGTGTTATCTTTGTTATTAAGACAAAATAATAGATAACAACAATTTTTAGATGTGTCTGATATTTAAAGAAATTGTCATTACAGAATTAGACTGCAATTTTATGAGGATGCTCCAAGCCTCAGAAAATCTTTTAGCCAACTAGATGACTATTATGTTAAGTTCCAGCATTCATTGGGGGGGGAGGGGGGATTTAGTCGTTAAGCGCCCGTGAGGGAGAATTCGACACAATGCAATGTCTTTAGGAAAATTTCCCTCTTAGCTCAGAGGCTAGATTTAGACTGCATAATCTATAATTTCCTAATTTATGTTGACACTTCTTCTCTTCTTTAATTCCGTATCCGGTCTCCCTGACGTTGGCGATCACTTTGACAAAAACGTGCCGGTCTTCTTCCAGCCTATAAAGTTATTCCATACTTTGGATTCCAGTACATTCGCGAATGTTCCAGCACTTTTGCTTTCTTCCAATACCATGTAGGCCTTCAATTTTTCTTTTCAATATGAGTTGGTACTTTTGCCCTTTCAAAAAATATCCAAGGTAGCTGGTTTTTTTGCATTTGATGTCAGAGAGTAGCTCACTATGTGTATTTGTTCTTTGTAACACCTCATCTTTTGTAACTTTGTGTATCCACGAAATTCGGAGCATCCTTGCCACATCTCAAATGCTTCTAGGCGGTCCATTGCACCTATCTTAAGAGTCTACGCCTCCATGCCATATAGTAAAATAGACCACACGTAGCATTTGAGCAGTCTTTGTTGCAGTTCAAGGTTAAAGGTGTCCTCGCAGAAGAACGGTCTCATTTTATTAAAAGTTGGGCAAACACATTCAATTTTACTTCGGTATCTGGGTCCAAATGTGTTGTTATAAAGCATCCCAAATATTAAAATTTGTTAATCTTGCTACGTAGGTAGAGGCTAATACAATGAGTTTTGATTTGGGTATATTAATATGTACGGTTGATTGAGTTCCAATGCTTTTGGCCAAGATGACGGTATCGTATCTGCTTACTTAATTGTATAAATAAGTACGCCATGAATTTGTATGCCAAGTTCTATTTCAGCCAGTGCTTGCTTGAAAATTCTGTCAACGTATAGATTAATAAATATAATAAAGATAATTTCTTGAAGTAGTTCGATTAGTCGATTATGTTGAACCTTGCCGAAAGCCTTTTTGTAATCTACAAAGCATGCAAACACACCTCTGGTTACGGCATTTTTGTAGAATAAAGTTAAGGCCAAACAGTGCCTTGCGTATTCCAAAGGTCTTCCAGAAGCAGAATTGGGTGTAGTCTAGGTATATCTTCACTTTATGGATTACTCGCAGAAAGGTTTTTAATATGTGTCTCATAAGGTTAATTAAGCTTTAGTCGCTGCACTTTTTGGGATGTGTTTTTTGGAACTGCTGATATTAGCCATTCTTTTGACATTTTATTAGATCTGTATATTCCATTGCACAGTTATACCGCAATGTTGATATCTCCTTATAAACTTTATCATTTCCATCAAAACTTTATCTCGGCCTACAGATTTTCTATTTTATGCGACTGATATAGCATTGTAGTACCTCTACTGCTAAAATATCAGGCCCTTTTAGATTACATTGTTTTCAGCTTTGATATTATTGAAGTTTTCTGCAGCTTCTGAGTACAAAAAGTGATTTCCAAACAGGAGACTCCCAAGTGTCCAAGTATTCATTGATGTGTACCGACGTTTTTGTAAATTAAGTTTAAATTGGATAATAATATCCGCATTCTTTGTTTATTTGATTTAAATCTTAGGCTCAGCTTTTGAAGCCTGCGATTCACTGGATGAAGAGGAAAATTCGAGTAGAGTATCTGAGCAGTTATCTCCTGAACGAAAGTCAGACAAGAATTAGCTGCTGAATTAGTAGTCAAAACTCAGAGGAGGCCAAAACTGGGTCAAACTTTGTAATGGATTATCTTTACAAAGGAAGTAAGCTAATTTAGCAATGATAGTTCTCCTATCATTAGTATAAGATCCCTGTTTTCAAAGCACTGAAAGACGAAGGATGGTATGCAGGAATGACGGACAAATTTAACTTCTTGCTCAAAATGATAACACGCAAAACCACTGACCTGTCATAGGGTGCTGCGTGTAAAACAAGATGGCTGTTTTATTGCAAGAAAATTTGAACAGAAAGAGGATATCTACTAGATCGACACTTTTAGTCCTGTTGCACGTCATGCGTCTATTCGACTGACAATTAGCATTGCATTATGCAAATGTTTGAAGGTGACGACTTTTGATTTCAGGACTGCTTTCTTGTATGAAGATTTTAGAGAAGAAATCTATATGTATCAGCCTGAAAGTTTCCATGATGGTGCAAACAGAGGAAAAGTTTCTATGGTCAAAACAAGCTTCAAAAAATTGGAATGGATTTTAAATTTCTTGAAGACACTGACTTTTGTTAACACTTATAACAATTTATGCATTTATTATGTTGAAGACAGAAACATGGCCATCGTTCTTTTTGTAGATGACGGACTTATTGTTGGTGAAAGTGAAGTAGAAACTATCTGGATAAAATCAACGGTAACTTTGAAATCATTATCGAAGAAAATTTAAAAATTCCTTGAATTACCTTGGAATGCAAATCGACATCAAGCCAGAGGGAGTTTTTGTCAGCCAACCCAGAAACACCAAGAAGATAATTCAAAGTTTTAATTTCAATAGATACTACCCTACATCAATTTTTATTGAGAAAGGAATAGTGACTAACAAAGAAAACCTTTTAAACAATGAGCTGTTAGACAAATATATTCTTTATCGTAAGACAATTGGTAGTCTGTATCTGATATTTTGACAAAACCGTGAAGTCGACAAGTTTTTGTAGAAAACAGAAAAAAATAATAAAGGAGGAGTGTTTAGATATAATATGCATGGTAGTTACTCGGTTAATGAGATAATAAAATACTCAGTCTAAAAGTTTTTTTTTTTTATTGTGAATATTTTCAGAGTGCGTGAAAATTATCAACAAAAATGAAGCAACTTATATACCTCTTACACTGTACAAAACAAACTCAAGAACAGTTGCTGTTACGAATACGCAACCCCGCAAACAAAATAGAAGAAAAAAAAATAAAACAAAAATATAGAACTTGGTTAAACAAATTTATATAACATATTGTTTGAGTAAGCAAAACTATTGAATTGGTCATTTTCTGAAACTACAAATAACAACATATTTGTTGATATTGACTCAAAAGTTATGTTGTGATATAAAGTTATTCCTAAATACAACAATTTAAAAAAAATTGTATGTACAAAATGTATTCAGTCAGAAAATTTCCAAAATTTTTTGAATTTAATTAAAGAATCAAAATATTAATACAAAAATCATTTTAGAATAAATTTATGGTATATTAATTTAATTCAATATAAATATTATAATAAAATCAAGTTATATGAAATAATAACTTTCATATAAATCAGCAAAAGACAAATATTATATTCCAACAAAATCTTTCAGAATGCATTGTGTCTTTTAGATAAAAATGTTAAACAGTTTGTAATTACCTGGAATCCATGTTGTTAAGAGTAACCATACACACTAATTATTATTTATTATTATTAAAATTATTTAACAAATGATTGCTTTTTATAACTTATTTCATTCACTTGAGTTTATTATTTTTAGGTCTTTTCGAATTAACTGCACAATTGCAACTGACCATTTCTACTCCCATTATTTAAAGCCTAATCAAATAATTAATTAATCATAAATAAAATGGTAGGTATTGATAATAATTGATTCATTAATGATATCTACACCAAGAATGAATAATAAAAGTTAAGATATGGTTCTTTGCAATCAATATCAATAATATATATGAGTTTCCATATGAAATCAATTAATTAAAATGAATCAACATTATAAAAAAAATGTAAGGATAAAATTGAATTAGTAATTAGTTATTTTGCTTTATGTTATCCATTTATAAATTTCTTTCTTGTCGGAAAAAATTACAGACGTAAATTTCTTAGTTTAAAATACAGTTTTTTTTGTGTACAAAATTCATTCACACGAACCTAGTGCCAATTTTGTTTTTATTTACTGAAAAATCTTTCAACGGCACTATGAAAGCTTTTATTTAATCATTTAAAAAGTCTAGGCATTGTGCTAAACAACTTTAACAAAAATGTTTTGAAAATAATATTGCAATCTTAAAGTTTATTATTTCATATCCATTATAAAAATATATTTATTTCTTAGTTATAATAATATTTTCCAAAAAAATCATTAAGTTCTGGACTATTTAATTTATAAACACATAGTATTCCGATTGCAATACAACAGTAAACCAAGAACATTTAAGAAGTTATCAAAACATTTCGTATTATCTTTGATATTAAGACAAAATAATAAATAACAACAATTTTAATTTAGACAAAATTATAGAGATTATAACTGCAATCTGCAAGACAATAGATGACACTTTTAGTCCTGTAGCACGTCATGCGTCTATTCGACTGACAATTAGCATTGCATTATGCAAATGTTTGAAGGTGACGACTTTTGATTTCAGGACTGCTTTCTTGTATAGAGATCTTAGAGAAAAAATCTATATGTATTACCCTGAAAGTTTCCATGATGGTGCAAACTAAGGAAAAGTTTCTATGGTCCAAAACAAGCTTCGAAAAATTGGAAATGGATTTTAAATTTCTTAAAAACACTGACTTTTGTTAACACGGATGACGATCATCGAGACAGCCAGACAGCTCAACACAAACAATACCACAGAAATAAGGACAAATTCAATAACAGAGAAAATAGAAAATACGACAAGGCGACAGCCTCAGTCCATTGCTCTTCAATATTATAATAGACCAAATAATAGAGCAAGTACGTAAGGTAAACCATGGGTACAAAATGGGAAAACAACAACTTAAGATTATCTGCTATGCTGACGACGCAACGCTATTCACGGACACAGAAGACGGACTACAATGGCTCTTACAGACATTCAACAAAGAAGCTGCAAATGTTAATATGGAAATATCAACCACTCAATGGTAGAGCACTTGCATATCATGCGAGCAGTCCGGGGTTCGATCCCCGAAATATGACTGAAATGATAACTTGCTCTTTATCCACCAGCGTGGTTCGGAAGTCACGTATTAAGCTGTTGGTCCCATCAAACCACTTTAAACAAGTCGTAGACTTACTGTGGCAATGTAAAATAGCCGTAAAAAGCATAATAATAATAATAATAATAATAATAATAATAAAAAGACAAAAAGCATGGTAATTGCCAGGGAACCATGCAGATGCAAGCTAAAACTAAACAACAAAATAATAGAACAGGTTTTCGAGTTTAACTACCTGGGAACAACAATATCACCTTACTGTGACCTCAAGAATATCGTACGAAACCAGATCAACAAGTCAGCCAAAATAGCAGGAGCCTTGAGAACAACGATCTGGAAAAATGCATGCATAGCAACTACAACCAAAGTCAGAATACACAAAGCATGTGTAAGACCAGTAATTATATACACAGCAGAAACACGAACCGACACAGCCGAGACCAAAAGGATGGCGCGCACCAATGAAATGAGAGTACTGAGAGCAATAACGGGAAACACACTCAAAGACCAAAGAATGAGTAAAGAAATTCGGGAAGAATGCGAGACAGAAGATGTGGTGAGGAGGACACGCGCGCGAAGGCGCTTCTGGAATGAACACATATCTAGGATAGAAAATCACAGACTAACGGAAAATCAGCATCAAGTCGACCACCAAAGAAATGGAAGGACAGAATCTCAAGAGCACGTGCAATGAGGATGGGAAAAAAAACACGCCTTTAGGCTTCCGAAAAGAAGAAGAAGAAGGAAGATGATCTATGCAGTTTTTATGTTGAAAACAGAAGCGTGGCCATCGTTATTTTTGTAGATGATGGACTTATTGTTGGTGAAAGTAAAGTAATTATCAGAGTTCTTTAAAATTATTTTCGAAAGGACATTTGAAATTGCTTGAATTATCTTAGAACGCAAATCGACATTAAGCCAGACGAAGTTATTGTCAGACAACCCAGGTACACCAAGATGATAATTCAAAGTTTCAATTTCAATAACTACTACCCTACATCAACCCCTATTGAAGAGGAATGGTGACCAACGAAGAAAATCTTTTGAACAATGAACCGTTTGACAATTGTCCAAACATCAGTTTTGCAATAAACTACTAGAGTCGTTTCTTCAGTAAACCAACAAAGAATTAATGAAAAAAAAAAAAAAAAAACAAAAGAACATTTGCTGTTAATAATATGCAAAGCCTCAAATAAAATAAGAAATTACCTTATCTTCTCAAGTCAGTAACTTACTTGTACGTCAATGTCATGTCTTCATTCCAAAAGACACAAATAATTACTTTAATTTTAAACACAAATGGTTTTTCTTGTTTCATTAATTGGTTTAATTAATTAACCCACACAATCTTTTAAAGTTCTATTGCATTTGACACTGTATGGGATATATTTCTGATATAATTTTAAGAAACTTGTTTATTAGATTGATACATTGTCAACTTAGTAACTACTAAAGTCTTTTTTGTTTAAAGAGCCAACAAACAAGTGAAAAAGTAAACCACTATTTTGTTACTAAGCTACTATATAAAACCTACAAAACTTATATTGACTATTGTTTCCAATTTTCGAGGAACAATGTCAAAAACTACAAACACTAAACCTTACTTTTCTTTTAAAACAAGTTATTCCAATAATACCAAATTTTAAATTTCCAGAAAAACCAGCAAATTTCCAAACACAAGAAATACAAAACTTTTATTTAAAAAAATAGGATTTGGTCAAAAATTCTTACATATACCTTTTGTTTGAGTATGCAAAACTATTGAACTGATCATTTTCTGAAACTTACAAATAACAATATCTTTGTTGATATAAAATCAAAAGTTATGTTGTGATTTAAAGTTATTCCTAACTACCACTATTAAAAAAAATTGTATGTACAAAATGTATTCAATCAGAGAATTTCCATAATATTTGGAATTAATTAAAGAATCAAAATATTAATAAAAAAAATATTTTAGAATAAATTTATGGTATATTAATTTAATTCAATATAAATATTATAATAAAATCAACAGTATTATTATTAAATAAATTTTATTTAATAATAAGTTATATGAAATAATAACTTTCATATAAATCAGCAAAAGACAAATATTATATTCCAACAAAATCTTTCAAAATGCATTGTGTATTTTAGATAAAAATGTTAAACAGTTTGTAATTACCTGGAATCCATGTTGTTAAGAATTACCATACACACTAATTATTATTTATTATTATTAAAATTATTTAATAAATGTTTGCTTTTTATAACTTATTTCAATCACTTGAGTTTATTATTTTTAGGTCTTTTCGAATTAACTGCACAATTGCAACTGACCATTTCTACTCCCATTATTTAAAGCCTAATCAAATAATTAATTAATCATAAATAAAATGGTAGGTATTGATAATAATTGATTCATTAATGATATCTACACCAAGAATGAATAATAAAAGTTAAGATATGGTTCTTTGCAATCAATATCAATAATATATATGAGTTTCCATATGAAATCAATTAATTAAAATGAATCAACATTATAAAAAAATGTAAGGATAAAATTGATTTAGTAATTAGTTATTTTACTTTATGTTATCCATTTATAAATTTCTTTCTTATCGGAAAAAATTACAGACGTAAATTTCTTAGTTTAAAATACAGTTTTTTTGTGTACAAAATTCATTCACACGAACCTAGTGCCAATTTTGTTTTTATTTAGCGAAAAATCTTTCAA
The DNA here is from genome assembly GCA_963932245.1 of Tachinus rufipes. Lineage (NCBI taxonomy): Eukaryota > Metazoa > Arthropoda > Insecta > Coleoptera > Staphylinidae > Tachinus > Tachinus rufipes. The sequence goes on along the minus strand of OZ010750.1, from coordinate 63,435,095 downwards.
CGGCACTATGAAAGCTTTTATTTAATCATTAAAAAAAGTCTAGGCATTGTGCTAAACAACTTTAACAAAAATATTTTGAAAATAATATTGCAATCTTAAAGTTTATTATTTTCAAAACACGTTTATATATTCATATCCATTAAAAATATATTTATTTCTTAGTTAAAAAAAATCATTAAGTTCTGAACTATTTAATTTATAAACACATAATATTCCGATTGCAATACAACAGTAAACCAAGAACATTTAAGAAGTTATCAAAACAATTCGTATTATCTTTGATGTTAAGACAAAATAATAAATAACAACAATATTAATTTAGACAAAATTTGCTATAGAGATTATAACCGCAATCTGCAAGACAATAGATGTGTCTGATATTTAAAGAAATTGTCATTACAGAATTAGACTGCAATTTTATGAGGATGCTCCAAGCCTCAGCAAATCTTTTAGCCAACTAGATGGCTATTATGTTTACATAACTGTCCGACAGTCTGAACCCAGACGGTAAAAGTTCTTCACAAAATCAAAACAACGCCTATAGGGCGGCACAAATGTGCAATATGTAATTCAACCCGTAAATTGAGCATTTGTTAGTCAGGAAAGCTTTATCACTTGAGTGACCCAAAGTTCATTCGGGGGGATTTAGTCGGTAAGCGCCCGTGAGGGTGAATCCGACACAATGCAATATCTTTAGCTCAGTGGCTAAATTTAGACTGCAAAATCTATAATTTCTTAATTTATGTTGACAAAACTTCTTCTCTTCTTTCATTCCGTATCCGGTCTCACTGACGTTGGCGATCACTTTGACAAAAACGTGCCGGTCCTCTTCCAGCCTATAAAGTTCTTCCGTACTTTGGATCCCAGTGCATTCGCGAATGTTCCAGCAATACCACGTCGGCTTTCAATTTTTCTCTTCAATATGAGTTAGTACTTTTGCCCTTTCCAAAAATATCCAAGGTAGCTGGTTTTTTTTTGCATTTAATGTCAGGGAGTAGCTCACGATGTGTATTTGCTCTTTGTAACATCTCATCTTTTGTAACTTTGTGTATCCACAAAATTCGGAGCATCCTTGCCACATCTCAAATGCTTCTAGGCGGTTCATTGTACCTATCTTAAGAGTCCACGCTTCTATGTCATATAGTAAAATAGACTACAAGTAGCATTTGAGCATTCTTTGTTGCAGTTTAAGGTTGAAGGTGTCCTCGCAGAAGAACGGTCTCATTTTATTAAAAGTTGTGCAATCACATTCAATTTTACTTTGATATCTGGGTTCAAAATATGTATGTTGTTATAAGATATCCTAAGTATTAAAATTTGTTAACCTTGCTACCTAGGTAGAGGCTAATACAATGAGTTTTGATTTAGGTATATTAATATGTAAGGCCGATTGGGTTCCAAAGCTTTTGGCTAAGATGACGGTATCGTCTGCTTACTTAATTGTATAAATACGTACGCCATGAATTTGTATGCCAAGTTCCATTTCAGCCAGTGCTTGCTTGAAAATTCTGTCAACGTATAGATTGATAAATATAATAAAGATAATTTCTTGAAGTAGTTGTAATCAAACTACTTTAAGAAATTATCTTTATCGATTGAGTTGAACCTTGTCGAACGTTTTTTCGTAATCTACAAAGCATACAAACACCTCTGGTTACTCCAAAGGCCTTCCAGAAGCCGAATTGTGTGTAGTCCAGGTGTATCTCATACTTTAATCTTATCCGACCATGGATTACTCGCAGAAAGGTTTTTACTATATAACTCATAAGGCACTTTTTGGGATGTGCTTCTTTGGAATTGCTGTTAGCCATTCTTTTGGCATTTTATCAGATCTGTATATTCCATTGCACAGTTTTACCACAATGTCCTTATAAACTTTATCATTTCCATCAAAACTTCATCTCGGCCTACAGATTTTCTATTTTATGCGACTAATATATCATTGTAGTACCTCTGCTGCTAAAATATCAGGCACTTTTAGATTACATTGTTTTCAGCTTTGATATTATTGAAAAGTTGAGTGAAATATGTTTTCTGCAGCTTCCAAGTACGAAAGGTGTTTTCCAAACAAGAGACTCCAAAGACTGCCAAAGTATTCATTGATGTGTACTGACGTTTTTGTAAATTAGGTTTAAATTGGAATACTGAGCCAAACTGAAAACAAAAATGAAAACCCAATTCAAAGGGTAAATAAAATCCGCATTATTTGTTTATTTGATTTAAATCCTAGGCTCAGTTTTCGAAGCCTACCATACACTGGACGAAGAGAAAAATTTGAGTAGAGTATCTGTGCAATCATCTCCCGAACAAGAGGAACCGGAAGACAGACAAGAATTAGCAGTTGAACTAATAGTCGAAACTCCGAGGAGGCCAAATCTCAAGCCAATTTAGTAATGATAGGAGAAGTATAAGATCCCTGTTTTCAAAGCACTGCAAGACGAAGAAGGATGGTATGCAGCGATGGAGGACAAATTCAACTCCTTGACCAAAATAAAAACACGCAAAACCACTGATCTGTCATTAAGCGCTGCATGAGAAACAGGATGGCCGTTTTATTGCAAGAAAATTTTAGCAAAAAGAAGGTATCAACTAGATCGACATTTTTAGTTCTGTAGCACGTCACGCGTCTATTCCACTGACAATTAGTATTGCATTATCCAAATCTTTGAAGGTGATAACTTTTGATTTCAGGACTGCTTTCTTGTATGGAGATCTTAGAGAAAAAATCTATATGTATCACCCTGAAAGTTTCCATGATGGTGCAAACTAAGGAAAAGTTTCTATGGTCCAAAACAAGCTTCGAAAAATTGGAATGGATTTTAAATTTCTTGAAGACACTGACTTTTGTTAACACTTATAACAATTTGTGCATTTTTTATGTTGAAGACAGAAACATGGCCATCGTTCTTTTTGTAGATGACGGACTTATTGTTGGTGAAAGTGAAGTAGAAATTATCTGGATAAAATCAACGGTAACTTTGAAATCATTATCGAAGAAAATTTAAAAATTCCTTGAATGATCTTGGAATGCAAATCGACATTAAGCCAGAGGGAGTTTTTGTCAGCCAACCCAGAAACACCAAGAAGATAATTCAAAGTTTTAATTTCAATAGATACTACCCTACATCAATTTTTATTGAGAAAGGAATGGTGACTAACAAAGAAAACCTTTTAAACAATGAGCTGTTAGACAAATATATTCTTTATCGTAAGACAATTGGTAGTCTGTATCTGATATTTTGACAAAACCGTGAAGTCGACAAGTTTTTGTAGAAAACAGAAAAAAATAATAAAGGAGGAGTGTTTAGATATAATATGCATGGTAGTTACTCGGTTAATGAAATAATAAAATACTCAGTCTAAAAGTTTTCTTTTTTATTGTGAATATTTTCAGAGTGCGTGAAAATTATCAACAAAAATGAAGCAACTTATATACCTCTTACACTGTACAAAACAAACTCAAGAACAGTTGCTGTTACGAATACGCAACCCCGCAAACAAAATAGAAGAAAAAAATTACCCTATCTTCTCCTATTCCAAAAGACACTTTAAACAATTACTTTAAATTCACAAATGTTTTTTGTTTTATTAACAGATTTGATTAATTAACCCACACAATCTTTTAAAGTTCTAATGCATTTGACACTTTATGTTATATATTTCTGATAGAATTTTAGAACACAAGTTTATTAGAAGTTTTTAATTTGGATTACTTATTATTACTACATTGTCGACTTAGTAACTACTAGTATTTTTTTCAAAAGAGCCAACAAATAAGTCAAAAGTAATCTACTATTTTAAACTGCTCAAATATAACTCTAACACAACACTAATGTCTGCTTGATTGAGTCAACTTTTAAGTAATTAAATGGTGGTCTTATTTTAGTTTGTAATTTTTCTTTTTTATAGTTATGCTCCTACATTACTAAGCCACGATATAAAACCTACAAACTTATATTGACTATTGTTTCCAATCTTTGGAGAGCAATGTCCAAAACTACAAACACTAAACCTTACTTTTCTTTTTAAAACAGTTTATTCCAATAAATTATGCTTCAAATTTGCAGAAAAATTTAATCACACAAGAAATACAAAACAAAAATATAGAACTTGGTTAAAAAAAATTATATAACATATTGTTTGAGTAAGCAAAACTATTGAATTTATCATTTTCTGAAACTACAAATAACAATATCTTTGTTGATATAGACTCAAAAGTTATGTTGTGATTTAAAGTTATTCTTAAATACCACTATTAAAAAAAAATTGTATGTACAAAATGTATTCAATCAGAGAATTTCCATAATATTTGGAATTAATTAAAGAATCAAAATATTAATAAAAAAATTATTTTAGAATAAATTTATGGTATATTAATTTAATTCAATATAAATATTATAATAAAATCAACAGTATTATTATTAAATAAATTTTATTTAATAATAAGTTATATGAAATAAAAACTTTCATATAAATCAGCAAAAGACAAATATTATATTCCAACAAAATCTTTCAGAATGCATTGTGTATATTAGATAAAACAGCTTGTAATTACCTGGAATCCATGTTGTTAAGAGTAACCATACACACTAATTATTATGTATTATTATTAAAATTATTTAATAAATGTTTGCTTTTATAACTTATTTCAATCACTTGAGTTTATTATTTTTAGGTCTTTTCGAATTAACTGCACAATTGCAACTGACCATTTCTAGTCCCTGTATTTAAAGCCTAACCAAATAATTAATCATAAATAAAAATGTAGGTATTGATAATAATTGATTCATTAATGATATCAAACTTATACACGAAGAATGAATAATAAAAGTTGAGACATCATTCTTTGCTATCACTACAATTAATATATTTTTGGATACTATCTATTTTATCAATAATATATATGATGAGTTACCATATGAAATCAATTAATTAAAATAAATCAACATTTAAAAAAAAAAAAATGTGTGGATAAAGTTACTCACTTCAATTGGTAATTAATTATTTTGCTTTATCCGTTTATAAATTTCTTTCTTATCGAAAAAAATCAAAGACGTAAATTTCTTAGTTTAAAAAACACTTTTGTTTTTATTTACTAAGAAATCTTTCAACGGCACCATGAAAGCTTTTATTTAATCATTAAAAAAAGTCTAGGCATTTTGCTAAATAACTTTAACAAAAATGTTTCGAAAATAATATTGCAATCTTAAAGCTTATTATTTTCAAAACACGTTCATATAATCATATCCATTAAAAACATATTTATTTCTTAGTTACAATAATATTTTCCAAAAAATTCAATAAGCTCTGGACTACAGAATTTATAAACGCTTATAGTACTCCGATTACAACAGCAAAGCAAGAGCATTTAAGAAGTTATCAAAACAATTCGTATTATTTTTTTATATTAAGACTAAACAATTTTAATTTAGACAAAAATTGCTTTAGAGATTATAAACGCAATCTGCAAGACCATAGATGTGTGATATTTAAAGAAATTGTCATTACAGAATTAGACTACAATTTTATGAGGATGCTCCAAACCTCAGCAAATCTATTAGCCAACTAGATGGTTAATATAACTGTCCGACAGACTGAACCCAGACGGTGGTACAAGTTCTTCACAAAATCAAAGCAACGCTTATAGAACGGCACAAATGTGCAATATATAATTCAACCCGTAAATTGAGCATGTGTTAGTCAGGAAGGCTTTATCACTTGAGTGACCCAAACTTCCAGCATTTATTTGGGGGTTTAGTCGGTAAGCGCCCGTGAGGGTGAGTTTGACACAATGCAAAGTCTCAGCACAAAAAAAAGAATTAGACTGCAAAATCTATAATTATTATCCGGTCTCCCTGACGTTGGCAATCACTTTGACGAAGACGTGCCGGTTCTCTTCCAGCCTAAAAAGTTATCTCGTACTTTGGATTCCAGTACATTCGAAAATGTTCCAGGACTTTTGCTTTCGGCCAATACCACGTCGGCCTTCAATTTTTCTCTTCAATATGAGTTGATACTTTTGCCCTTTCAAAACTTATCCACGGTAGCTGGATTTTCTGCATTTAATGTTAGAGAGTAGCTCACGATGTGCATTTGCTTTTTGTAACACCTCATTTTTGTCACTTTGTGTATCCACAAAATTCGGAGCAACCTTGCCACATCTCAAATGGTTTTAGGCGATTTATTGTACCTATTTTAAGAGTCCACGCTTACATGCCATATAGTGAAATAGACTACAGGTAGCATTGTCGCAGCTTAGGTTAAAGTTGTCCTCGCAGAAGGAATGTCTAATTTTATTAAAAGTTGAGAGAGTTTATTTACTTCGGTATCTGGGTCCAAATGTGTTGTTATAAGACATCCCAAATATTTAAATTTGTTAACCTTGCTACCTACGTACAGAGATGCACCCTCATGATTTTGACGGTTAATTCAATGAGTTTTGAGTATATTCATATGTAAACCTGATTGGGTTCCAATGCTTTTGGCCAAGATGATGGTATCGTCTGCCTACTTAATTGTATAAATACGTACGCCATGAATTTGTATGCCAAGTTCAATTTCATCCAGTGCTTGCTTGAAAAGTTAGCGTATAGATTAATAAATATAATAAAGATAATTTCATGAAGTAGCTCGATTAGTCTTTTTGTAATCTACAAAACATGCAATTGCACCTCTGGTTACGGCATTTTTGTAGAATGAACTAAACAGTGCCTCCAAAGGCCTTCTAGAAGCCGAATTATGTGTAATCCAGGTATATCTCATACTTTAGTATTATTCGACCATGGATTACTCGCAGAAAGGTCTTTAATATATGACTCATAAGGCTAATGATGCACTTTTTGTGATAATCTTTCTATAGAATTCCTGATTTTAACTATTCTTCTGGGATTGTACAAGATCTGTGTATTCCATTAAACAGTCTTACCACAAGGTCATCATTTCCATCTGAACTTCATCTGGGCCTACAGATTTTCACTGGAAAAGTTTTCAAGTTAGTCTAGTTCCACCAGAATTAAATAGTGTGGATGTTGTGGAGGTTTTCACTAATTATATTATTCCTAAACCCAACGGTCAGCTTGCCGGTATGTGGGTTCCCTGGTTGAACTGCAAACTTTGAGTAGATTTCGAGAGAAAAAGAACCTCGACAAATGAAAATATAAAGTATCGACGTCAAAACAGCTATCTACGGGATAGGTATCTCTTTTGCGCCAAGATTAGACAACGTGCCTTATTGGGTTATTCAACAGCTATTTTCCTGCACTATGAAGCGGTTGCTGAAAATATATAATCTGATATGGAAAAGAAACGTCTGCCAACAATCCAAATAACGTCAACAGCTACATATCGATATCTAATGTCTCAATAAAATTTTAGAAAAGATCAAAAACCTTCTAGTGCTTCGAAACAGTCCGTTTTTAGGGTTTGTGTTTGATAAGTTCCTTTTGTTTCAAGCATATATTGATGAACAGATCACAAACAGCAAAGAAGCTTTGAACGTAATCAACTGCTTGGTCAACAACAACTGGTCTGCGCGGGAAGAGATACTTTTGCGGTTTTATTCAAGATCGACTACAGCAACGCAGTGTACACATCCCCTAATCTCAGTTAAAAACTAAACATAGGTTACAGTACAGGCATTAGATAAGCTACGGGAGCATTTTGAACAATTCCCTCACCAAGTCTTTATTGCGAGTTAGGTGTATAATTGGTCAATGTATCACCAACAAAACTCAGAAACGTAAATATAGATTCTGGCTTGCCAATACTAGGTTGGTGTGCGTCAGAGCACAGGAACTGGAAAAGATTCTCATTGTTATAAATCCGATGGTATTCGAGGTCGGCACTGCGAAGTTTTTTCCCTGGCTTAAACCGGGATAAGCCTTTTGATTTGACCTTCCAGAGTAAACAAAAAATCTCAACGTATTAGGGACAAGTTTTTTGGTATTGTTGCTAAATATCCGGACTCTTTGGGATTGTACACGAACTGTTCGAGAATCGATCAAAGAGTGATTTTGTACAATCCAATAATACCAAAGCTGAGGATAGCACTTAATAAATTTATTTGTAGTATAGTAAGGCTTTATTGCATATAATTCTGCGGTGTACACGGAGGCCTCTTTATGAATGTATCTACTTGCTACAAACGTTCTGAAAGTTAAGTACATTTTGGAAGAATGCCTACAACTTTGCTTCTATATGTGATACTAGGTTAGGTTTAATTTATTAAGTGCTATCCTCAGTATAAATTTTATGTACTCGGCTAATACGCTGGGCCAGCTTGTACAAGTTTTGGTACTCCGCTTTTGGACAAAAGACTTTTTGTGTGTGTCAAAGACAACAAACTCGCCAATAAACCCGTCCACCAAACAGTAGGCGCGGATATCACAGACAGCATCCCCTCAATTGGCAACAAGTATGAAACTAAAGAAAATTAAGCTCTCCCTGACGGCATAGAATCTGCCGGTAGATCTCAGAAGAAAGGAGGTCGCCCTATGTTGCTTGCACATAGAACATACTAGTTTGAGTTCTTCATATCTTCTGACCGGCGACGAACTTGCCAAAGTTATTCTGATCTTCTGACGGTAAAGTATATTGGCTTTGCTTCTATCTGTGATATTAGGTTAGGTTTAAATTGTGCAGTGCTATCCTCAATATAAAATCTATGTACTCGGCAGCTCGTACAAGCTCAGTATTTTTGGACAAAGGACTATCTTCGTCTGGACGCCGTGGCATGTGGGTATCAAAGATAACGAACTGGCCAATAAACCTGACCGCCAAACAGCAGACGCGAATATCACAGACAACATGCCTATGAGGCTTCAATTGGCAACAAGTATAGAACGTCTTCAAACGCAAACTAAAGAAAATTAAACTCTCTGTGACAGCATAGAAGCTGCCGGTAGATCTCAGGAGAGGAGGCTGCTCTCAGCTAAAACATACTAATTTGAATTCTTGAAATCTCATAACCGGCGACAAACAGCCTACTTGCTAAACATGTCAAGACCTTCTAACAATAAAATACATTTTAGAAGAACGCCTACAAATTTGGTTAGATTAATTATTTCGTTGATTCGCTATCCTCAGTATAACATCTATGTATTCCGCCGATCTGCTGGACCACCTCGATAAGCTTCGATGTTCCGGTTTTGGACAAAAGACTATCTTTGTCTGATGTCATGTTCAAATGTATCAAAGACAACAAGCTGGCCGATACATCCGCCCACCAAGCAACAGACGCAGATATCACAGTTAACCTCTTAGTGAGGCAACAAGCCGTTCCAGGCTTCAACAGAAAATTAGAAGAAAGAAACTCAAGAGAGGAGGCCGCCTTTTGTGGTTACTAATTGGAGTTTTTCAAATGTTCTAACCGGCAACAAACAGCTCACTTGCTAAAAATGTCAAGATCTTCTAATGGTGAAGTACATTGTGAAAGAATGCTTACAACTTTAAGTACTGACATTAAAAATTGAATGGTGGTGGCCGTTACTATGTGATAGTTTATTATAAAATAAATACAATAATGACCATGTAAAGGTTGACGGTTTTTTAAATATATTTGTGATATAGTAAGTTACTTCTAACTTTGGTTTTATCTGTGATATTAAGTTAATTTTTTGGCAGTAGTAACTTTGTGTCACTTATGATATTAGTTTTAATTTTTACACCTGAGATATTAGATTTGGTAATTATTTTGAACGTTTTAATGTGGTGCATTGTTTTTCAGGTCTGAAATAATAATAATTTTATATATAGTATTGATGAATTAACAGTCGCCAGTTGATTTGTTTAAGATCCCGTCCGTAGAGCAGACAGTCAAAAAAGATAAGCACACCTGATTAATAGAAAGCAAGTCTAAGAGTAGAAATGATCTTCTACTATTTTTTGTTCGGATTACAGTTACATTTCAGGAAGTCCCCAATAATCAGAGAGTGGCTCAGTTATAAGAAGTGCCTAACTCGAATTTCGACGCATAATTTTTTGCAGGTTCAAACTCTAGCTCCGGTAAAACATTTTTTAAGAAATTATGGTAGTTATTAATTCAGTATATTAGTCTAATATATGATTAGTGTCTATGTAACCATTACATTTAATGACAGCGTAGGTGGACCAGATACTAGGTCTCGTCAGTATATACAACGCTATTCTTTCAATTAACGGGTCGTATTTTGTGTTTTCAGATACATACTCAAAGGCAACTGTGAGGTGTTAACAAATGCATAAACCCTAATATATCGGCTTTTGTAAGAAAAACAGACCGACAGCGCCGTGCTGAATTTAGACATGTTTTTCTCGGGACATTTTTTAAAGAAAGAATAGAGGATTCTAATAATATAAACGTTTATAAAACTCATTATTATAGTAAAAATAGAATCCAAAGGAGTTACAGAACAATCCTCTTGGATTTTATTTTCACTACAATAATGAGTTTATAAAATATATAGAAATATGGACATTGCGAGCTGCAGATCGTCGAAGCGCGGATGCATTCAAGATGTGGTGCTGCAGAAGAATGCTGTGAATACCATAGACTGCCCTCCAAACTAATGCTTCGGTGCTTAAAGAGAACAAACCCAAACAACGCGTTTTATAGTTGTTTGGTGACAAGGGGCAACAACAAGGAGAAAATTATAATACAAGACAAACTTGATGGCAAGCGGAAAAGAGGGAGGTCTCACACCTGATGGACTGCCACAATACAAAATCTGCTTCACTCAAATATCGAAACAACAGTCCGAGATACAACAAATAGAAGCAGATGGAATAACACCGCCAAACGGGTAAAAGCTAGCTTGGAGGAGAATTAATAGACTTAGAAGAGATGTTACAAAAATTTTGTTTGATCTAATTATTAGTGCCATAATTTTCACCAAATTACACCATTTGAAAAAGAACAAATTATAGGAATGCATAAGATTCCTTAAAATTGGCAGACGAAGAAAGTCAACAAGAACGTGAATATCGACTCGAATTGCAATAAATTGGGTTACAGCAATTGGTCGTAGATTCTCCATAGGCAAATATGTTCTATTGGATTGCGATCGTATTGTTCTTATTTTCATCTCCCTTTAACAGGCTGCAGTGGTGACAGGACATACAAAACTGAGTTCATGAATGTATTACTGTAACCGGAGAGTGGCTCAGTTGGGTGAAGAACCTCGAATCTCAATGCATAAATTGTCGCAGGTTTGAACCCCAGCTCTGGCAGAGCATTTTGAAAAATTGTGGCATTTATTAATTCAGGACATTAATCTAAAACATGATTAGTGTGCATGTAACCTCAATTACATTTAATATGAAAGTGTAGGTGGACCAGATACTAGATCTAACCAGTATCTACAGCTCCTCCATTCTCTCAATTAACAGGTTCGGTAATATATATTATGTAATTAATTTACATATACATGTACATATTAAAAGGCAGCCTTAAAATATTGGGCCTTGCAAGTGAAAAAAAAAATTGTCTTTAGTTTTTGTTAGAACTTGAACTCTATAGAATATGACTGGGATAGAAATGCATTAGACTATCTGATTTCTAGAATGCCTTAGGTTATTGTATATCAACATGCACTATCTATTTCCAATAAATTTTATTTACGTCAGAATAGTTCTTTCTTGTTGTATAGTTACTAAATTTGTGACAGATCTATGTAGAGGTTCGATCACTGTATAATGCACAATTAAATCATCAGATCATATGTTTCTTTTGAAAAATTTATCACATGCAAGATAATATAATAAATATTTTTAATACAGTAATTCGACCAATTTAATATTATTTTCAAAATACATGTGTCAACTGATTAAACATTCACCTGTTATGTGCACAGGTATGTAACAGAAACTAATGTTTATGGAAATCTTAATGATTTATTTAATAAATTAGTCAACGTATACGATGCATTACTAATTTTAATAACAATGTTATTTTCACATACAGAAATTAAAAAAAAGAACGATCTATATTAACGCATCAATCAAAATATTCATGTCATTTTTTGTTTATAAAACTACCAAGAAAATACATTTTAAATTTAACCTTACCTTAGTTCCATGTTGAAAAAAAAACAATTAATTAAGTCACAGTTTTCACCCAACGAGTAATCTGAACTGAATAAACACTTGTAGTTGATTACAATACCTCAATTCAAATGATTGAATTATCCCCCACTAATAACATTTTTCATAATTAATCAGCAAATGAGTAATTTGTTTCGTATTTATTGTTCTTCAATTTGCAAATATGGTTGCGCACAAAACTACATTTTGCTCTAAATTATGTACTTTAAACAGTAGTTATTATTAATAAAATAGTGTCATATTGTTTATGTTTTGAGTGATTTCTTGGAGTCTATTAGTAGAATGACTACTAAGATACACCTGTTTGGTTGGTAAAATAAAACAAACTTATCGATATATTTATTGCTAACATATATTTGCAAATAATCAATTTTGTTTTATATCAGTTCGTGTACCAGAACAAATCTTAAGATAGTTTATCATTTTCTTTTACATAAATTTAAAGAATAATGTATTTTATGTAAATTGACTCTCCACCCATTGTGAGACATATTCACGGTATGCACTCATCATTAGTGTGCCTAACATATCACTGGTCGAAGACTTAAAATCACAATAGCATTTATGCATTACCAATTTTATTACAAATTTCTTGATGTTTACCAAAGCAAGTAAACTCGAACAGAAAAGCGTTGTTGTCAAGAAATCTGCACTTCAATCGGCCGGTAATTTTCAGATAGCCAAGAGTAGATAGGACGGGGGTCTCGTCAAAACTGATATATGTGCGATTACTGGTGACACGCTTTGATAGACAGTTTCTTGATGTTTACCAACGTATTAACTCGCCCGGAAAAGCGTTGTTGCCGAGACATCTGCACAAAATTACTTTGGAAATTCAAAACGAAAATGGTCACTTTTGAACTCGTTTTTCATTATTCTTATGTCTATTAAAACTAGCAAATAAACTATATTTAAATTATCTTAGAGCTCCCCAAGCATGGACGTTTGTGGGAGTTAGTAAATGCCCCCTCCCCTATCGAGAATATTATATTATGCAAAAATGTAAAAAAAATATCGATTTCAAGCAAAAATTCATGTGATATTCTTGTTTCACGAGCGAATTTCATGAAAGAAATGAACTTTTTTTATGGTATTCAACGTTTTTACAGTAAATTTTATAGTAAACATGAGTTTTCTAGACGATTTTTAAGATTTCATAAATTTAATGCTTTGTGACAAAATTTTGCTTTTTTTACTTTTTATATATAGAATGTTGAAGATTAGAATAGTTTATGATAAGTTTTGGTATTTTTTTAATAATATTTTTATACTTTATGGCTGGGTTTTGTTATTTTTAACATTCTATAAATAAAATTTTGCACTTTTCCACAGTTTGTGACCGGATTTTAAATCTTTCTGGAAATATTTTAAAATTTCATAACCGGATTTTGCTATTTTTGAAATTTTATGAATTTTTTTACACTTTTTTAACAGTTTATGACCGGATTTTTGTGCTTTTCAACAATATTTTGATGATTAATAGCTGAAATTTGCTATTTTTGACATTTCATAAAAGGTTTTTGACCGGTTTTTGATTTTATCTGAAAATATTTTAGTATTTAATGACCGGATTTAGTTATTTTTGCATTTTTATGATAGAATTTTGCACTTATTAACAGTTAATGACTAAGTTTTTGATGTTCCATAAAAAGAAAAACGTGTTAAATTTGACTGTCAAACTTTGAAGACCGGATTTACAGTTTTAAAGACCGGATTAACAATTTAGTTATAAATACGTTCGTGACCGGATTTACACTTTTAAAAGCTAAGTTTACAATTTTAAAATTGAATTTAAAATTTTATGGCCAGATTTACAGTTTTAATGCCAAATTTATAATTTTACATTTTTTGAAAGCCGGATAGTTTAAAGACAGGATTTATAATTTGAAAACCGGATTAACAGTTTATCAGTAAAGTTTAACATATTAGTTACCGGATTTATAATTTAGAAGCCCAACTAACAGTTTGGCAGATAAATTTAACACTTGAAGATCAAATTTAAACTTTCAAAAGACTGATTTATAGTTTTAACGGCCGGATTTATAATTTGAAGACCGGATTAATAGTTTAACAGTAAATATTAATACATTGATTGTCGGATTTTTAGTTCCAAAAGCCCGATTTACAGTTTTAAAGACCGGATTGATAATTTGGAAGCCGGATTAAGAGTTTGGCAGTGAATTTTAATACTTGGAAAGCCAAATTTACAATTTATAGATACAAATAATTTTATTAGTAATAAATGAGCGTACTCTCACTTTTTTTTTATTAAATCAAATATTGTTAGCTGAATTTCCAGTTCTAAAAGTAGAATTCACAAAATTCTAAATTTATAATTTATTTAATTTAATCACTTTGGCAGTAATATTAATACGTTGGTGGCCGGAATTACATTTTTAAAGGTCGTATTTACAACTTTAAAAGCCAGATTTATACTTTAAACTGGATTTATGATTTGAATGCCAAATTAATAAATTGGAAGTAAAATTTAACAAATTGATAGCCGGATTTTTATATTAAATTGCTGAGTTTGGCAGTCAAACTAAACACGTTACTGGATATTTAGTTTTAAAAACCGGACTTACAGTTTGAAGACCAAATTAATAAATTTGCAGTTAAAATTAACACTTTGAAAACTAGATTTACACTTTAAAAGCCGGATTTTAAATTTAAAGGCCGGATTTACACTATTAAAGTCAAACTTACAGTTTTAAAAGCTGGATTTGCAATTTTTAAGGTTAGATTTATAATTTGTAAACCGGATTAACAATTTGGCAGTAGAATTTAATAAATTGGTGGGCAAATTTTTATTTTTGAATGCCGGATTTAACAAACGGTAAGTCGAATTGAAAAATATGTTTTCTTTAAACAATTGGAAAAAAAACTTCAAAAAAAGTATATGTTATTAAAAAAGAGTATGTCTGGTCAGCCTGTATTATAAAATCACATAGGAATTCGCCAACTGGCTCTAATCATTCTGCTCGATTATTCACTAAAATATCTACATTTAAAACAACTGTTATTATTATATTTGTTTGCTTAATATTTATATATTTAACCCACTTATTTAATAACAACTAAAATTGGTATTTAACATAATAATAAATACTGAAATTGTCCAAGCATACAAAATATCAATTTCGGCTTAAACATATAAATTCGCATAGTTAGTAATAAAACGATTAATTACTAGAATGAAATATTAATTACATCTCATCAAGGTAATTACTGGTGTAATGGTGCCTAAAACTATATAACAATGGACGTACTAATATTATTCTAGAATTGTTTGTGCGGGTGTAATTATTATTCATGGTACATCACGGGCGGCAAAATATGTCGTAGACAAACAATATTGTTTGCGCAGTAAATTATGTTTATGAAATAAGTTTTATTAGAAAATTGATACACAGAATAATTTTATGGAGGTTTGTTTATAATGGAAACTTATTAAGCTACATCCACATTAAAAGAGCAAGGTTCCTCCACGTCAAATAAATAAGCTCATTTTAATCATTTGATTATCAATTTAATTTATAGATATTTTGTTGCAAATAAAATCATAAGCAACGTGAGAAAATACTTAGATATCAAAACCACAAACCGCACTCAGTTTTATATTTAAATTTACGGAATTTGATGAACAAATTTAGTTTTTCTATTGATTTCATCGTTATGAAGAACTAATACTTTTTTACTATAACTGCTTCTAAGAACCAAGTAGGGACTACTTTGCATTATCAGTATGCAGGAAGCGGGTATTCTGGCTAGCGCGTTTTTCAAAAGATAGGTCGTAGCCTTTCCGTTATAGTATGCTAGCCTAGATGGTCAAAAACTAAAAGTCGCAGCGATTCGATCATTGTACCATGATAGTCTAAATTATCAGAAGCGGGAAAGAATAGACAAAGACCTGGACTTGCTGAACCAAGAACCACTTTTTTGGCTTTCAGCTTTAAAGATTGACTTCAGTTTTTAACTGCGCTCAACGCAGGCAGTTAAGGCTTCCGAAGTAGGTGCGTATAATTCAACGTTTATATTTTATTAATGTCTTCTACGTCCTAAAATTGATTTTTTTTTTAAGAAAAGAAGCTGCTAGTCCTAAACATGGTTGACAACATAGGTCTCAACAACGCCGTTTTGTTATAAAAAACAGTTTCACAATCAGCACAAAATGGGCAGATGTATATAATATATGCTGAAAAATATAGCGGAAAAACAATTTGGATTCAGAAAAAGAATGAGATGATAAAGTCACCAACGTTGTTCAATATGTAAACCGACGAAATAGTAGCAGAATGCTGGAAAGGGGACAAAGGAGTGAGCATAGGAGGAAAAAAATAGAATCATTCGATTTGTCGATAATATGAACTGAAGATGCTGGTTAAAAAACTTGAAGAAATAGAATCAATGTATGGACTGAGTATAAACAAAACAAGACAAACGTTATAAGAATAGGAGAGGTGAAAGAAATGGACGTGTAGGGAACGGAGATAAATTGGAGCAAGTGAAAAGGTATAAGTACCTTGGTACTGAAATTGCAGAGAATTAGAAAAGGGAGAAAGAAATAAGGGTACGCATAGGAATGTTAAAAGAAGCTTTTAGAAGCAAGAGCAAGATTTTGAGTAGTAAGTTAGATATAAATCTGCGTAAAAAGATTGTGAAATGTTTAATATGGAGTATGTTCCTATATGCATGTAAAATCTGAACGATAGGAAAAACGCTCTGGAAAAAGTTAAGGGCATTAAGTGGTCAGACAAAATTTGGAATGCAGAAGTATTGAGAAGAGCAGGAGAAGACAAAACGCTAGTACAATCATAAAAAAAAGGCAGGATTGATATGGCATGCATTGAAAAGAAATTGTTTATTGAAGAAAGTGATGAAAGGAATGGTGAATGCAAATCCGCAAAGAGGAAGGAGTAAACACAATATAACCGATGTTCTAAGAAGAAGAAAAAAACAGGAGAGGCACGTAAGACCTGCGAAAAGCACCAATAATGACAATAATATTATTTACAATATTCATCACCTGATTTTGCCAGTTTTGTACGATCGAATTTACGTTTTAGAAGACTAAGGAATGCTGAACTTGTATGACTTGAGTTTTGGTTGTCCCATGACCAGTGACAGAAATGCTCTATTCTCTTTTAATCTTCGTTTTTTTTGCATTATTTTTGGTTTCTCTCATATGTGCTCAGCTTATATTACTATACGCGACTACAAAATTGGTTTACGCTTGAATAGATCTAAGATGTACGAGGTAACCGCCATAAGTTTTTGGCCTACTACATTTTTAAAAACTACAGACCAAATATTAAATATTGTCAGTAAAGTGTGATTAACGTACATGTGCAACTTCAACTCTCTAGTGGTATCCAGATGGGCATCGTTTGTTTCAACTATGCCAGTTTTGCGAAAAATTGAGTGCCGAGCGGTAATCAAATTCTTCACATTGGAAAAGTTACCACTCATCAAATTCACTATCTTATTGCACTGAAAGAATGGGCCAAAAAGTTTCAGATGGTCTATTAGTCGTTAGAAGATGATTTACTCAAAAAGATCATGTGCATCTTGATAATTGATTTAAAAAAAAAAATCGGGCAAAGCGTCGAGGAAAATTAACAAAAGGAGTCATGTTGTTACACGACAACGCACCTGTGCACACCGCTGAGTTGCTTAACTTGCCATAAGAGAATGCGGATTTCAAAAAATCGATCAGCTCTCCTACAGTCCAGACTTGACCTCTAGCGACTACTTTCCGTTAAAAAAAAAAAACTTTTGGAAAGACAATTTCTTGACGACAAAGCGGTAAAACTGCTGTTATGAAGCATTTTGACGACAAATCTTCAGAATATGTTTATGAAGGGATAGAATTACTAATTAAGCCATGTAATAAGTGTGTTGAGGTTAAGGGGGATTAAATTGAAAAATAATATCTTTCTCATAAATGCATAATTTCTTAGTTAAGCCGGGAATTCACTGCAGTCACCTCATTGCTTCTTCTTTTTTAGGTGCTTTACCTTTTATAAACGTTGGAAATCACATTAACCCAGTTGATTATATCTTTGGCTGACCTGCATAGTATGGTTTATGTTAGTCCTGTCCATTGTCTAAAGTTTTTTAACCAGGATATGTATTTCCTTCTATTTTAACTTAGATAATCAGTTCTAATATTTCATATTTTCCCTCTTAAGGTTTTTTCCTTCTTAATAGTGTTAAAACCTCCTAATCTTCATTCTCCTAAGAAGCGTTTTGTTTGTTACGTGGTGCATCCATGATATTCTAAGCATGCTTTAATAGCACCATTGTTTGAAGGCTTCTAGATGTTTCATAGTGGTGTCCGATAATGTCCATGGTTCTGCTCCGTAGTACAGAACCGAAAACATGTAACTTTGAAAAGTTTGTATTTTTGTTTTGATGATTAGGGACATGCGTGCATTTGAATGCAGTAATCCCAAGATATCATTAAATACTTAGGGATGAGGATAGATAAAAACTGGAACATGGGACCCCATATAAAAGAGGTCAAACAAAAAGCAGAGAAACTAGTAATGACTCTGGCACAAATCATGACGAACGTGGAAGGCCCAAGCGCAGAGAAGCGTAGAGTAATGATAGAAGAGAGAAAATACAGGGTATGTCTAGAAACGGCCAAAAAAAAATGGCAATCAGAGTAACAAGTACCCACAGAACAGTCTCGAATAAGGGCTATACGGGCAATAACAGGAACAGTCCCCATACACCTTCTTGTCGAAGAGCGCGCCAATAACATAGGAAACAACTGAAGGAACAGAGAACGATAAGAAATAGAAAGAAAAATAGCGGATCAATGAAGATGAACTGCGAAAAGCAGACACCAATGATGAAAATTAATGCCTGCTTGTTTAAAGCGATAAAGGGGTATAAAAGGTTTAGTTAGTAAATCCCAATTAAGCAATGAATAATATAATAAACCAATTACTTCACACCGAGCCAACGAGAAGACCTGTGTATGTTTGGATGTCTATATGAGGTAACGAATAATTTGGCTCGGGCCGTTGCTAAAGTTTTGTTAGCGCTGTTAATCATACATGTCCTCTCTACCGTACTGCCGTGGTATGTGAGTTAGTAATTAATTTAAATATACAACCTAAAATACCCAAAAGAATACTTATAGTTGGTATTCCTCCAGTAGTTCTGTTTTGCAATATCAAGAAACTTTTGCTAACTGTTCTGATCTCTCCTTTGGTTAGATTAGGTTGTGCTTGCCAAAGAAGGCGTTATGTTTTGTATTGTAAGCTTCGCACTCGTTCAGCAGCAGATGTAACGGAGTTTCTTCGTCCTCCACGGCATAGAGAATCCGTCTGAATTCCCATTTTCCCATTTTTTAGACTGGTTATTCAGTGCCGCTTGGCCCGACAACCATAATGTCTGATAACTTGATGATTGTGGTTCTGTTGGAGTTTTGTTCTATTTTGATCTTTTTTCCAACGCACTATTCAATGTAATCATTGCTTGAAAACTAAGACATGTTTGCCTAGGGATAACGTAATCGACGTCTCCGGGTTTTCTTTGGTTGTGTCCGTCCGGGTGATTTTGTTTGTAAGCGATATTATCACATCAAATTACTTCTTTATTTAATAACCTTTTATAAAATCTGATTACTTGGACATTAAATACGTCAAATACTGCAAGATGGCGGTCCTGAAAAAACACTGACGTGTCCAAGAATCAATCAAGGCTCAGTCAGTCAATGATTGTATCAGTCATTGATTGTATCCTACAATCTTAATAACAACATAGCACTAGCAACATTTTAACTCTTAACTTAGATTAAACTTCCCAGATATGACAGTTTTTTTTAAATTTTTTCAAGTTGTTTACTGTTTACAAATATGCCTACATCTTGGATCCTATTCTTACTCACTATTAAGTATTTTGTCTTGTTGATGTTTAGTGTTAACCTATATTTCTCACAGCATTGCAAAATTCTGTTCATTGCATTGTGAATTTGAGTTTCTAAACTTGTTAAGATTACCGTATCGTCGGAAAACCTGATGTTATTTACAATTCTTCCATTAATTATCATTAGTGTCTTCCAAAGCTTCATTAAACATTTGTTTGGCCTTCAGATTGAATATTTGCGGTAAGAGTATACATTCTTGGCAAATGTGGTTGTCCTTTATTATCTTTAGATTGCTGTGTTGGATCTTATCAAAAGTGTAAACATTTTTGCACTAGTATTGACGTATTAAATAGCGCTTCTCGTGTCTTCTATTTTGTTTCTAAATCCAAACTGGGTTTCTTTAATTTTTTTATAAAGTTTACCATGGATTATACTATGTTATATATAGTGAGGTAATCCCCACTCGAATTAACCTTCTTCGGGATGGTTACAAAGGTTAAATGCAACCAGTCCTTTGGTATCACACATCGAATTCAGAGCCGTACCTAGTGAAAATTTCGAGGGGAGTTTACAGATAAATATTTATATATGGCCATGTATGAGTCAAGTGTACGGAATGAATCAATCTACTAAAATTGCCTTTCATTATATGAATCCTAGTCGTGTGATTTTTTTCAAATTTTTTCAGTTAGCCATTTCCGAGTAATAAGCAAAAAACATCCAATCTAAAATTTTTCAAACAAAATTCGTAGTTTTTGTCACTTTAGACCACCGGAGATCCGTCAAAATGTTTATCTTAATACGTTCCTTTCTCTCCAGAAGACGATGACTGACATTCTGACAAATTTGTAAAAAAATTGTAACCAGAAACCAAAAATGGTTTAAAAAAATAAAACCATATGTCCATATCATAATACGACTCTAAAACAGTGCTACTCAGCACTTTCATATTTTTGAAGAAAGCGCTCCTATTCTCCTGGAACGGCACATAGGCTCCAACAAAAAGTTTTTTGTTTGCACTTTCTCTTTTGTGATTTTTCAGTAGTTCAACATTGAAGATTTAAATTTAGCCAAGATGTGACCAAGAGCCCAATTTTTGCACGCGGAATTACTTGAGACACAAGTTTCTTTTTTCTCCAAATTTGTAAACATTTAAAACTAGTGTTAAGTCGAGGAAAACGCAAGTTTTGCCAATAAAGCTTTCAATAATTGCTTCTCGATTGGGACACTCGCGCTTGTTCTAAGTCAATAGATAAAGTGCAGACTTTTTACCCGTATGCACACTACTGTTAGCTAAAAAAATCGTTTTTTGTGGTTAGTCTGTGTAGATAGATCCAATGCAGATGTGAGATGCTAGTCGCTGTCTCTTTCTTTAGCTGTATGCACGCCACTGCTGACGTATAGCCTCTTCTCTACTTGTTAATTAATTCGGTCGTAGGCAAAAAACGCAATTTTTGGATAAAAGTTGTTTCACCGACAAAATTATTACTAGACCAAAATTTTATTGAAAATTAAAAGCGCGTAAAACTTGAAATAAAGTTATATTCTAAAACCTATTTTTAAAGTTGCATATTTTAGGTATTTTTTTAATTGATATAATTAAATTAATATTAATTTCAAAGTTTACGTGTTGTATTACAGTTGTTTTTATCAGATATATAGCCCTCTCCATTTCTTGGTTTGTTTTGGATGTCCCAGTTTGTGCGTTTAAATTCTGTTCTGTGTTTATTTTTTTTATGTATATGGAATATGTCGTATTTTCTTTTTTTTTTTTGGTAACCTCATATTTCTTTATACTCTATTTTAAACCAATCAACTAGCTAACTACCCTGATTATTTGTCTTGTCTTGTCTTGCTGTTTTTGTATCTTGCATGCTGCTCTTGTTCTTATTAAATAAGGCCCAATATTCTCAGAACACCAGTAGTCTTTGTTCAATACATAACTTTGCGTCAAAGTAGAAACAGCTCGTATCAGTACCATTGTTACCTTAATCATATCTACATATTTACGATTGGTATTAAATGCCCTATTATTGTATGGCAATGCAAACAAAACAGCATGAATAATGTTATGATAAAAAACTTAGCCATTGTTTCATTTAATATTTGTAAAATAGCTTATATGCACAGGCAATCATTTTATGTATGGTGCACTGACCGAAATTGCTACAATTTCATGTATAGTTTAGTTTCCCGCGCTCTATCTTAAAATCCAGCACTTCAGTAACAAAACTACTTTACTTTAATTAAAATCATTTCTAAATTTTAAAAATCTTCATAAATTTAAGACTATAAAGTTTGGCACTTGAATTTTCTTTTGTAAAAATAATAGTAAAAATCCGGCCTTTAAGTAGTGTGACAAATTCGACGGAGACAATGTTTTAAATGTAAATTGCGATTTACAAATTTGTCTCAATTTAAAAAATATATTTTCTAGATTCTCAATTAAAATTATATAACAAATAATTACTACTACTATTATGTATGAATTATTTGAAACAAACATATCTTTACATAGTTATTTACTATTTGCTTCATTTTAATATTGAATACTAAGCTTAAATAAATATCAAATCAGCAGATATTGCTTATTTACAAAATTGATTATTTGAGCAACTACACAGAAGCTTCAATTGTAGATTAATTGAAAATATATTTGTTTGCTGAGAGATAATTGTTGGAATCAATAAGTAGTTTAATATCAATAAATAAAAAATGCACGTTTCGCAGCATTGTGATAGGAATTGTTTATTATTGGCGAACTGACAGTGCTCTATATAGATAACGTTCATATCATTGTAACATGTTTCGATTGCGCTATTGAAAAAAATCAATAGTCTTTATTGGTGAGATGTAAATGGTCTGTTAAAGAGTTGAAATGGTTCTAATGAATGGAATGCGTAATTAAGCGTGTTACTGTTACGTATTCTCATTAAAATAAATAAAGAAATTAAAGGTCGTTCGTTCTTATTTAAGTGGTAAAAAGTAAAGTTGTTGCGCGCAACAAGTTCATGTAATCGCTTAGGAAAACAAATCAGCTCACCTGCGAGGAGAATCGGTGCTGTGGTCGCACGCAGGAGAAGAATCCCAATTGGTATTGTATGTAATGTGTTCCTTGATGCAAGGGCATAACTTGACTGATTCCCTTACACACACGCCGACTTAGTCATAAGATAAGCAAAGAATGTCACAGCACCTGTTATTCGCGCATCTATCACCTGTGATTATCACTAAATCATCTTGATCTGAACACTTTAGGCACATGCACGGACAGCGTAACGACCAACTAACAAACTGACAACAAAACTACATCCTACTCTCTCCTACTGGGCATGGCCCCACTCAAAATAAACACATTAACGTCAACAAATACGAACTAGCGCAAGAAAGTGAGAGCGGTAACAAGAACACCATCTCCCTGTTGGAATACACAACACTCACTCATATCGGCTCTAATCATATGGGTATACTTCGAGGTCAGCCGGTTCTGACATCTGGCTCTACATGCTTCAACCATACTTAAGCTTGTTTTATGCAACCAAAGTAACTTCTTTAGTATGTTATGCGCGCTAATAAGATTTTGTTTCAAATTTCTTCAGTTTAATTTTTTTTTTTAATCTTAACAAACGTAACCAAAACACTTCTTACTATGTCAATTGTTAATATTTTCATATATTATTAGAAGTTTATAATAAAGCAATTTTTGTTATTATTAATAATGATAATGATGATAGTATTTATTGGATAAGAGATTAATAAGTTTGCATGATAAAAATAATGCATGATTAGATATTGAGATATATAATAGTTATAATAATAAAATATGACAAAATAAATTGTAATAATATATTAAGAAAAAAATTGGAATATTTTACAAAATAAATGTGTGTATTCAGATATGACTAATTTTCGACTAAAAATAGGAAGAAAGAAAAGAATTCAGAAAACTTGAAAAAGCGACCGTTTTGCAAAAACAAAAATTATATAATCTTAGTTTTTATTTTTGATAAATGTTAAATCTAGCTATATGAGCACGCTAAACGCCTGTCTCAGTTTTCTTCAAATAAATGTATTATACTATACATAAATAAAATGTCGGTTTTACATAATTCCTGATGACGCAAATAATAATTTTGTCTTATTTGAAAACTTCCAAATTTAACATTTTATTATATGTATTTTATAAATCAATATTAATACTAGATTTTCTTATTTTTTCCATAATTTTTCTTTATTGTTTCTTAATTTTTTTATTATTTTTTTTAATTTTTTTAATTTTTTTCTTATTTTTTGTTATTTTTCTTTTTTTTTCTTATTGTTTTCTTATTTTTTTTTTATTTTATCCTTTTTTTTTTTTCTTATTTTTTTATTTATTTTTTTAAAATTTTTAATAGTAGATTATATACCTAAACCATTTCTCTACAAGGATTATTGTATTACTAAGTAAATATGTTTTTTATACAATTTTTATAATTTTTGAAATTATTGGCTTTTTTGAGCAATTTTTAATAAATTTCATAAAATAAATAGTTTTTTTTTGTACAAATTTCATGTAATAAATGGATGTTTTGATCGTATTTTGTTGATATGTTGAATACAATCTTTAATTATTCAATTTCGTGTGTCAATTTTAATTTAAATTTATCTCTTACTCAATATGGATTTTGATCAAAACGTTCAACAGATCTTCCGACGTATGTTAGTCACAAATGGAATTCTACTTTAAATAAACATAGAGAAAATTTTGAAATAGTTTTAGGAATTTTAAAGCGTTCCTGATCTTATTAACAAGCTCCATTGTATAGCTTTTGGTTTCAAATCTGTAAATCTTATCAATAGTTAAATGATGGCCGTTACTATGCATGTTCATTATAAAAATTTAAAATAAATAAAACTTTTCTATGTACCTTATCACGAATATATTTAAAAAACCGTAACTAGTTTCAACCTTTACAAGGCTATCATCGGACGATGATACAAACAAGTATGAGTATAAAAACAAATTTACAAAGCAAATTTACAAATATATTCGACAGTAAAGCATATAATATACGGAGAGGTGGAAAATTACATAAAATTATTATGATTAAAAAGATTATGAATTACATACAATAATACAAAAAGGAAAAAAACAGATTAAGCAGGTAGAGGATTAATGATTGGCGGATTTTACTTAAAGGTAATTAAGACAAAGAAAATTCCGCAAAAAAGGGAGAAGGTATGATCATTAAGTTTACGGAAGGATTTTTTTTAAATTATTTCTTTTTTTGAAGTGTCCTTGATATTTAATTTTCAATTTAGGACGGAAAAACAATTATTTTTTATAAAAGCATTTTATTAAAACTGATGAAGGGGGTAGTGTAACCCTCAAAACGTTTGCCTTTGTAAAAGTTTTAATAAAATGCTTTTATAAAAAATAATTGTTTTTCCGTCCTTAATTGGCCATTTACAACCCATATTGAAGATTATTTTTTTGTTTAATAATTTTAAGAGCTTTTAACAAATTTAATTGTCAACTTTTAGAACTGTTGTGAATGATTAATATTTAGAAATGTGTGACTATTTTTTAAATTATTATTTACAAAAGTACTATCTGAATGGCGCAATTTGAAAAAGCGATAATGTTTTTTAAATTTAGTTTTGAAACTTTTCCTGTTTGCCCTATATATCGTACATGTGGGACAATCAAACGGAATGGTTAAGTCTTATAGGTTAGTTTACGGAAAATATCAAATTAAAGATTATTATTATCGTGGCATATTGTTAAGTCTAAAAAGTTAATTTTATTTTGAGTTTTACTCTCTACTGTAAACTTAATACTGGGATGTAAGTTCAATTTATTGTTTAGTCTATATTATAAATAAAAATAAAAAGTTTTTCAAGTTTTTTTTTCTGCGTTTGAAGTGTTGCAGTATACTACCTGTCACGGTTTTTTGCTGTGCCTTATTTTTACAGAATTCTTACACGTATTTTACTTTAACTTAATATTTTTATGATTTGCTTGTTTTGTTTTACTTGCTTTCTTTGGGGTTATGTCTTATAACACTTTAATTTGTTTTTTACATATCTTTCACTTTTTCACTTTAAAAACTTCAAGCCTTGATAACGTTTTTGCAAGGATTTCTTTAATAGACCCGTAACAGACAGTAAGTTTTTTCAAGTTTGGGATGGAATTCTATTATAAACTTAATGCACTTATTTAAATCTAATGTGTTCACGCGTTTTGTTATTATAATACGTTAAGTTCCGAAAAACTGTCACGTCTATCAGCTATAAATGTTGATGTTTATTTGCAGGTCACACCTTGTGTCTCTTACTTTTTAGAAGGATCATGCGTAAGAAAGAGTTTGTTTTTATAGCCGCATCATTTCAATAATTTTTTTCTATATATAGATATAATAAAGCTTTTGGTACTATGTTGTTCTTGAATATTTTTCTGGTTTTTGATGGTTTTTAAGAAATTGATCTTTACAACGTAAATGTGGTTGTTGATGCAGTCAGTGCATTTGACTTTGTGCATCTACATAAGTTCAAGTATTTGATTTGACTGACTTTGGTTTAGGGGCTTTAGTTTTTGTTGACTGGTAGATTCGATTAAGGTCATTTTGATAGTTGTTTGTTGCGAATTCTACAACATTCTTTGAGAATGTTAGTTTTGTCCATGGTATAAAGATTGTTGAAAAGGCTAAGTTGTTTGTATTAATAATTCCGGTTGTTACGTAGGCTGATGGCAAGATTCAACTTCTTGTCTTTATAGTCAATTAATTCTTTGTTGATTTTGTTACAAACTTTGTTATAGTACTTTCAGATATTTTTTTTTAAAGCGTTGTTATTGAAGACGTGGAAGGCAGATAATAAAGCGTTGGTTTGGTTATTTCACGTAGTTGTGTTTGGGATTGAAGGAACAAGAGATTGTACTCAATGTTCTTGTTGTCTTGTTTAGTCGTTGTAAGATTGTCTCTTGAGAATTAAGCGTTGTTGATTGTCTCGGGGGATGCTGAATAAAGTTCTTTGTTTTGTCGTAGTGCGAAAATTTGCTTCTAGTCCTGACAATATTTTTTCTTTCTCTTCTGGTTTGCGAGGTTTACAGATTGACGAGACAGTTGGTTGTTTTGATGTGAATAATATCTCTCTTTCACTCTAGGAACAATATTGTTGTTTCTACTTTAGATTTAGTTTATGTTAAGCAATTGATCTATAATTTGAAGAATTGGATTTGTTTCCCATTTTAGGTATAGATTTTACATTTGCAATTGTTTAACAATTTCGAAACGTTAAATGGCTTTAGACTACTTACTTGTTACGTTACTGGTTGCAAATTATTAATTATTATTTATTTGATAAGTCAAAGCAATTTACATTGAAAATCTGTTT
The DNA here is from genome assembly GCA_963932245.1 of Tachinus rufipes. NCBI lineage: Eukaryota > Metazoa > Arthropoda > Insecta > Coleoptera > Staphylinidae > Tachinus > Tachinus rufipes. Next base: position 63,407,761 of record OZ010750.1, on the reverse strand, counting down.
TTTAGAAATCCAAAAAATTAACGTTTAACTTTTATTTCTTTTAATTTGAAATTTGTTTTATGTCCAGTTATTTAATTTTTTTTTTCAAATAACTGACATAACGAACGCCTAACTACCCAACAACAATCTTTTTTAGTTGTTGTGCAACTCTAAGGCTTCAAATGTCAGTGTACATCATGCTCTCAACGCCTGTTACGTAGAAGGCCTCAATGCCAAATATACAATTCTAAGCACTCAAATGCCGGTGTATGAATAACAAATTTTCATCCTAGCTGTAGCAGCGTACCTAGATCTACAGACCTCAATACCTATGCACTTTGTTTTACACACCTTCAGACATTCATAGCAATGTATATAGTACATTATTATAAACAACGCTAACAAAAGCCACTGTTAAACATTAATATATAAACAAAAAGGCATGCTTCCTATAACCCAAACTTGAAAGGTATTGTGTAATCAAGTTCTTACGTGTTTTATGAGTCTTTAAATTTTAATTAATTAATACAATTTGTGGTTGGTTAATACAATAATTTGGTCTTAATGTCATATTTTAGGTGATTCTGCAACTACTTATTAATTATATTGTCATATTATTTTTGGTAATTGCGATTATCCTAATTGGTGTTAATTTGGAGTTGATTGAGATTTAGTATTGAAATGAGATATTGACCTTTGGAAAGCTGAGCTATTTCTGTATGGTTGTGCATTAAAACATAGTTAAAAAATGTCTTTTTTGTAATAAAATTGCAAATTATTTCAAATTTCGCCGGTTAATCGCGTAGATAGCCGAAGTTGGGCTTTTATTCGCTAGCTCTTGCTCTTCTCTCTAGTTAGTGTAGTGACGTTCTTCGGGTAGGTTGCGTGATACGACGGTGCTCCAATTAGACTGTATGGAACATATCAATTAACATCTTCTCTTTTAATTGAAGATATTTAAGGTACTTATCATCATATCGATTAATAAGCTGATTATCATTATTATAAAATCATGTTCCTACATTTTATTTATTCAATTAATAATTATGAAATGGGGGGTAGAAAGAAGAATGTAATAATGAAAATAATTAGTAATTTGTAGTTAATTTAATATTCCACTTTTCTAATTCTTAATTTAATGAAACGAAATCATAATATTATAAAAGTACTAGAATAACATCGAAGGTACGTTCTTGCTATCAGCTTATCGGGTGACCTTTTTTTTGTGTTTCAGTTCTTTTCAATGAATGCAAGTTTTTTATTATTATTTCTCTTTATTTAGAATAAAATATATTTATTTTCAACATAAAACACATTTGTTTTGATTTTAATACAGTTTATGATTTATAAAAATAATTGGTAGGCCTTGTTGACGTGACGTCATGATTTCAAATAAGGGCCTATATTTAACTATTATTTTTGCTAAAAACTGATTTATTATAAACTAATCAAATTTAAGTTTTTGAACAATTAATGAGTAGGAAGTAATTAAATATTTAATTCGAATTTAATTATTAATTTAAGATAATATTGGAAATCATTATAGTTTTAAAACATTTAAGGGGCCAATGACTGTGTGCTTATAGTAAATACTATCGAATAATTTCAGACGAAAGTACAAGTTAAGGATGTATAGCTAAGTACAACTTTAGTTTAAAAGAAGTTTTACTGCTCGCAGGAGTTAATGACATGATTATATACTGCCAATAACAGACATCAGGCTTCTGTAGTTTTAATGATGTTTTTTTAAACAATTTTAGACTAAAATACTGCTGTTTGTAGGCAGTGGCGTAGCTAGGAGTTTTGTAACTTCTTTAGGTTTTGAAATAAATAAACTTCGGGGCGCTTTGTGGGTCTTTCAGCATTGCAGACTACAAGTAACGTACGCTGTATGAGTTACTGCTAGGAATTAATGACAAACATATTGACTATAGAATACATTAATTAAGCGGAAATGAAGCATAGAGGTATATAATTTTACTGCACTACGCAATTTTGAAGGGATCAAAACAATTTTGGAATTAATTTTGGATGACTAGAACCTGCTTAACTCCTACCACTATATGTTACTGAGGTTGTAAAGTTTTTGGGATATTTGAATAGATATACAATTGTTACCCCCTTTCATATGGTACGTAGTGAGACGAGGAGGAGAGTCGGTGTTTTCTGAGAGTGGCGTCGCATCTCTTTTGTGGTTTTGCAATGACGTTATTGGGGTTTGTTGTTTTTTACCTAGTGTGTGGCAGGTTTGTATTTTTTTAGGATAATAAACGTCTAAATATCCGTCTTAAGTTATCTGATGTACGTGGTCCGGTAACTGGTACCTGGTGCGAGTAGGCACTTGCTACGAGCTTGTAATGGATGTATTTTTTCAAGGTCTGAAAAGTGTCTTACGGCGGAGGGTGTAACACCATGAGTCGTAGAGGTTTCTGGAAGTACAAGTTCTTCTAGGGCGTTTGTTAGTATATGTTTGGGTAGTAAGTTGGTGTGGTCGATAGGCTATGGTTGTTCTATAAGGGTTTTAGGTAAAGTTTTTAGAGGTCCGGGTTAAAGGCCTTACACTTTTTGCCGTAGGTCACGTGCAGGCTGGGATACAAGAGGATCCTTTTAAAGGCGGGCGTTGGTGTTAAAGTATAGTTTTATGATTTAATAGCTGTGATTGATTTGTAGTTGGAAAGGTTTTGTGTCTAGTTTACATTGTATGCTTTGTACAATGCAGCTTGATATTTACTGCTGTTACTTTTTTTTGTGGCTGGGAAGGGGAATCTCCAAAAAACTTAATGTCGGAGTTGCTCACCAAAAGTATAGCAAGCGCCTACCGACTATATGAATCAATTAATTTTTTTTGTTGTTGGTATAGTAAGAAGTATCTATATTCCAAGATAGTACTGGGCGTATCATTATTTTAAGTAATTGCAACTTGTTGCTTGTACCTATGATAGGCCACCAGAATTAGAAGATTGCTTGTCATCTTGCTCTTGCCAAGAATTTTTAAGAAAGATTTTTTAACCGTACTATTGTCAAATGGAATAAACTTCTAAATTTGGTATTTCCTGAGACTTATAAGCCACAAATAGTCAAAGTCAATGTTTACAGACTGCTTAAATCTAGTCTTCATTGTGGTACTTTCAGCGAGAGTGGTTTCACTCGTTGAAATTCAAAGGTATTTTTATGTTGTTGCATATTATGTAATTCCTAACTATCACATTTTGAAATAAAAAATAAAAATGTGAGGTCTGAAAGTTAAACCTTTATAAAAATTTGATTTTTTTATACTGAGGCAAATGTTCTTGTGCGGAGTTAGCAAATAATTTCTAAAAAAAGTATTGCTTTGTTTTTTTGCAGTTGATTTTTACTCTTCAGTCTTTTGGCCAGGTTTTAGGTGTCTTACAAGCCGCTTATAGACATAACATAATGACTTTAAGGGGCCTTGTTTACAATAGTGCTGTATTGTCAGAGTATTGGGCAATTTTGACACCAGACGTGTTGCATGGTATGTCAGGGACTTAATAGTTAAAAAGCGTCAAATATAAAATAAACCCATGCTGCGATTATGCGGTAGGTAGTTACGTGCCTAAACAACTTTATTGCAGTGTCTTTTTTTGTAGATAGGAAACAATGAGGTTTTGTTTGTTTTGGATTGATTTTGAATTGATAGAGTTAAGAGTAGGTTGATAGAAGATTAATCGGGCTCTAATTTTCTAGAAAATGTTTATTCTTTTTAACCTTTTGTATTGGAATGATATAAAACCTTTTCTATGAGGGCAGACGTGCGACTCATTGCATTTGTAATGTCTGTAAAGAACATTAATATTTTGTAATAAAACTCTTGAGGCTTTGTTTGGAATGCAATCGGGAACTGATGCAGATTTTGGTTTAAGATGTCTTATGATAATATCTTTTATCCTAGACAAACAAACCAATTTAAGAGTTGTGGCAGGATTAGTGCGTTGCAGATACTGTTTTACTACTGTGGACTTTTTCTCAACATGGTCTAAGTTTAGACCGTTTTATTGGAATTACAGGCTGTTAGCAAATGCTTTGGCTTTGTTTTTAGAATATATCAAAAGCTTTTTTTGACACAAATGAAAGTAAATGGCGTACGCTTAATTTGAAAAGTTTTAAATATCTTGCAAACTAGATTATCATCTTTAACATAAGTGAAGATTGTTGGTTTTTGTACTTCTTTATTACCTTTTTCTATATTTGTGCTTGGCTGGTCTAGGGTAACCCAAGCGATTTGATGCTATTTTTGTTAAAGCTTTGGTAATTGCAAGCAAGATGAGATTAATTAAGCTATAAATTCTGTTCAATGTTTCTAGAGTTCCTTGCAATAAACGGTAATATTGATTGAGTTTGGATAAATTTTGTGGAACAAATTTTTTTTTTAAATTAACATTACAAGGGTCTCATTTCTAGTGATTTGTATTTTCAACCAGCATCTCATGCAAATTTCATTTTCCGAGATTAATTTCTTTTAGCATTTTTATTTTATCTTTTAAGATTACTTCCTCCAACATTTTGCTCAGATCTTATCTTCCAAAATTAGCATTCTTTTTTTAATATTTTCCTTTTAGCATACCGTGCAGATTTCATTCCTCTCTCAGAGTTTCTCCTAGATCTTAAAATGCATGAACTGTTGCAACACTTACAATGTAAAGCTACATAGCATTTAAAATGCTTTTTTATTATTATTTATTTTGATATTTTTAGGAATAAAATTAGCCTTGCAATTAACAGTTGCGTCATGTCACACACATACACCAGTGGCGTTCATATGGATGTGTTGTCATACCGGTTTGTATGATTGAGGGTTTTGCGACTTTAAACTAAAACAATCTATGTTTAGCGCCTTTTATTTAGGTTATCTTTTATAAAGAGACAAGAGAATGATGGTGAAGGCCAATATTTGTTTTAATGTTGAACTTCCTTTAGAAGGTACCAAATCTTAATAATTTTTACTTGGTTTGTAGATAAATCGAGGCAAGGGCAACCAACAGGTACCTAGTTCTTGCAGGTTTTCTTAAGAGAATTTAGCATAGCAGCGGCTGATGGTTTCAGGATTTGGTTGTTAATTGTATTACCGCAAGTTTGTTGTCTGTTTTTATGGTAATATTGGTTGGTAATACATTTGGTTTTCAGGGCTTATACGTTTGTAGTAACGTATATCAATTTGTGCTTTTGCTGTAGAGGTTCTCTGTTTCAGAGTGTTGTAAATCTTGTTTCAGCAAGGAACTTCAAGGCTTGATAACATTTGCAAGGATTTTTTGTAATAGACCCGTGACAGACAGTAAGTTTTTTTTATGTTTGGGGTGGAATTCTATTATAAACTTAATGCACCTATTTAAATCAAATCCGTTCACGCGTTTTGTTATTATAATACGTTATACTTATTATAACGTATTATAATAACAAAACGCGTGAACGCATTAGATTTTTTTTAAGTTTCTAAAAACTGTCACGTCTGCCATCAGCTATAAATGTTGATGTTTAGCTGGAGGTCACACCTTGTGTCTCTTACTTTTTAGAAGGATGATGTGTGACAAAGGGTTTGCTTCTATAGCTGCATCATTTCAATTTTTTTATATATAGATTTAATAAAGCTTTTGGTACTCTGTTGATCTTCGGGATTTTTTTATGATTTTTGCTGATTTTTAAGAGATTGGTCTTTACAACGTAGATGTGGTTGTTGATGCAGTCAGTGCATTTGACTTTGTACATCTACATAAGTTTAAGTATTTGATTTGATTGACTTTGGTTTAGAGGCAGTTTTAGTTGACTGGTAGATTCGATTAAGGTGACTTTGATTTAGAGGCAGTTTTTGTTGACTGGTAGATTCGATTAAGGTGTAGTTAAAATGGTTTTGTGTCTAGTTTTCATGGGATGCTTTGTATGGTTTTGCAGCTTAATATTCACTGCTGTTACTTTTTTTTTGTGGCTGAGAAGGGGAATCTCCAAAAAACTTAATGTCTGAGTTGCTCACCAAAAGTATAGCGAGCGCCTACCGACTATATAAATCAATTATTTTTTTTTTATTTGGATAGTAAGAGCAGCTTTATTCCAAGCTGAACTTGCGTATGTTAGTTTTAGGCGTATGATTATTTTAAGTAGTTGCAACTTGTTGGTTTTACCTATGATGGACCACCAGAATTAGAAGATTGCTTGCCATCTTGGTCTTGCCAAGAATTTTTAAGAAAGATTTTTTTAACCGTACTATTGTCAAATGGAATTAACTTTTAAATATAAGCCACAAATAGTCAAAGCCAATGTTTACAGACTGCTTAAATCTAGTCTTTATTGTGGTACTCTCAGCGAGAGTTTGAAATTATAAAATAAAAAAGGGCGGTCTGAAAGTTAAACCTTTATAAAAATTTGATTTTTATATACTGAGGCAAATATTCTTGTGCGGAATTAGCAAATATTTTCTAAAAAAAGTATAGCTTTGTTTTTTTAGAGTTTATTTTTTGCCTTATAAGCCGCTTATAGATTTAACACAATGACTTTTGGGTGCCTTGTTTACAATAGAGCTGTATTGTCAGAGTATTTGGTGATTTTGGCACAAGCGTGTTGCATGGTATGTCAGGGACATAAAAGTTGAAGATCATCACAGATAAAATAAACCCTGAGGTACTTCTGTTGCTATTATGCGGTAGTTAGTTACGTGTCTAAACAGCTTCACTGCAGTGTCTTTCTTTGTAGATAGGAAACAATAAGGTCTTGTTTGTTTTGGATTGGTTTTGAAACGATAGAGTTTAAAGAGTATGACTTTTGACAGATTTTGTTTTAACATTAAAGAGGATATCACCATTTTCTTGTTTTAAACGTTTTGATTTGATGAGTAACTTTGATTGGCTGGGGAAAGACCATGCCTGAAGCTATGATGATGGTTGTGCAACAGGTTTTCAGCAAACGTATGACTCCGGATTATATCTAGGATTACAGTTTTTGTCACTTTAAAGTCGATAGAAGATTATTTGGGTTGTAATTTTGTAGAAAATATTTATTCTTTTCAACCTTTGGTATAGGAATGACATAAGACTTTTTTTATGAGGACTGAAAGTGCTACTCATTGCATTTGTTATGTCTGAAAAGAACATTACTTTTTTGTGAGATAAAGTTTTTAAGGCTTTATTTGGAATGCATTCGGGAACTTATGCAGATTTTGGTTTAAGATGTTTGATGATAATATCTTTTATCCTAGACAAACAAACCAATTTAACAGTTGTGGCAGAATTAGTGCGTTGCATATACTGTTTTACTTTTCCGTGGACTCTTTCAACATGATCTAAGTCTAGACTGTTTGATTGGAATAAGAGGCTGTTAGCAAATGCTTTGGTTTTGTTTTTTAAAGTATATCAAAAGCTTTTTTTGAAACAAATGAAAGTCAATGGCGTACGTTTGTTTTAAAAAATTTTAATTATCTTCTAAAATAGATTATCATTTTCAGTGGTTAACATAAGTTAGCACTGGTTTTTGTCTTTTTTTATTACTTTTTTTATATTTGTGCTTGGCTGGTCCAGGGTGACTCAAGCAATTTGATGCTATTTTTGATAAAGCCTTGGTAGACTTTTTTTTATTGCAAGCAAGATGAGACTAATTAAGCTATAAATTCTGTTCAATGTTTCTAGAGTTTTTTGCAAACGGTAATTTTGATTGAGTTTGGATAAATTTTGTGGAACATTTCTTGTGATTAGCATTTTCAACCAGCATCTCAAGCGATTTTCATCTTCGGAGATTAATTCTTTTAGCATTTCTTGTAGATTTTATATTCTAAAATTAGCATTCTTTTTCCAGTATTTTGCTCAGGTTTTATCTCCCAAAATTAGCATCTTCTTTTAAATATTTTCCTTTCATTATACCTTGCAGATTTTATTCTTTCTTCTCTCAGAATTTCTCCTAGATTTTAAAATGCATGAACTGTTGCAACACTTACAATGTAAAACCACATAGCATTTAAAATGCACTTTTATTATTATTTATTTTGATATTTTTGGAATACAAATTGCATTGCAATTAACAGTTGCGTCATGTCACACACATACACCAGTGGCGTTCATATGGATGTGTTGTCATACCGGCTTGTAAGGTTGAGGGTTTTGCGACTTTAAACTAAAACAATCTATGTTTAGCGCTTTTTATTTAGGTTATCTTTTATAAAGAGACAAGAGAATAATGTGAAGGCCAATATTTGTTTTAATGTTGTACTTCTCTTAGAAGGTACCAAATCTTGATAATTTTTACTTGATTTGTAGATAAATCGAGGTAAGGGCAACCAACAGGTACCTAGTTCTTGCAGGTTTTCTTAAGAAAATTTAGCATAGCAGCGGCTGATGGTTTTAGGATTTGGTTGTTAATTGTATTATTACCGCAAGTTTGTTGTCTGTCCTTATGGCAATATCGGTTGGTAATACATTGGTTTTCCAGGGCATATAAGTTGGTAGTAACGTATATCAATTGGTGCTCTTACTGTGGAAATTTTCTGTTTCAGAGTGTTGTAAATCTTGTTGCAGCAAAAAACTTCAAGGCTTGACTGATAACATTTTTGCAAGCATTTCTTTAATAGACCCGTGGCAGACAGTAAGTTTTTTCATGTTTGGGGTGGAATTATATTATAAACTTAATGCACCTATTTAAATCTAATGCGTCCACGCGTTTTGTTATTATAATACGTAAGGGTTTTTAAGTTCTGAAAAACTGTCACGTCTATCAGCTATAAATGTTGATGTTTTTCTGCAGGTCGCACCTTGTGTCTCTTACTTTTTAGAATGAGGATGCGTAAGAAAGAGTTTGCTTCTATTGCCCCATCATTTCAATAAAGTTTTTGGTACTATGTTGTTCTTGGGGATTTTTTCTGGTTTTTGATGTTTTTTATGAGATTGGTCTTTACAACGTAGTTGTAGTTGTTGATGCAGTCAGTACATTTGACTTTGTGCATCTACATAAGTTCAAGTATTTGATTTGATTGACTTTGGTTTAGGGGCAGTTTTTGTTGACTAGTAGATTTGATTAAGGTGACTTTGATAGTTGATCGTTGCGAACCCGACAACTCTCTCTGATAATGGTGGTTTTGTTCATGGTAGCAAGATTGTTGGAAAGGCCAAGTTGTTTGTAATAATAAATCTGGTTGCTACGTAGGCTGTTGGCATCATTCAACTTCTTGTTTTTATAATCAATTAAATCTTTGTTGATTTTGTTACAAACTTTGTTATAGTACTTGGTAAAGACTTACAGATATTTTTATTTAAAAGCGTTCTTATTAAAGATGTGGAAAGCCGATAATATAGCGGTGGATTGGTTATTTGACGTAGTTGTGTATGGGAATTGAAGGAACAAAAGATTGTACCAAATGTTCCTGGTGTTTTGTTTAGTCGTTATAAATTCTCTTTAAAATTAAGCGTTGCTGATTGTCTCGGAGGACGCTGAGTAAAGTACTTTGTTTTGTCATGGTGCGAAAATTTGTCTCTGGTCTTGAAAATATTTTTTCTTTAATGATTTCTTTCTCTTCTGGTTTGCGGGGTTTACAGATTGACAAGACCGTTGGTTATTTTGTTATGAATGATATCTCTTTTTACTCTAGGAACAATACTGTTGTTTCATTTTTTATTTAGTTGATGTTATGCAATTGGTCTATAATTTGAAGAATTGAACTTGTCTCCCATTAGGTATAGATTTTTCATTTGCAGTTTTCTAACAATTTTGAAATGTTGAATGGCTTTAAGACTACTTACTTGTTACGTTACTGGTTGCAAATTATTAATTATTATTAGATAAGTTAAAGCAATTTACATTAAAAAACTGATTTTTAAAAATCCAAAAAATTAACGTACAACTTCATCTCTTTTAATTTGAAATTTGTTTTGTTACGCTCAGTTATTTAAAATATTTTTTCAACTTACCCAAAGAACGCCTAACTACTCAAAAACAATCTTTTTAAGTTGTTGTGCAACTCCAAGGCATCAAATGTAAGTGTAAATCATGCTCTCAACGCCTGTTACTTAGAAGACCCCAATACCAAATATACAATTATAAGCCCTCAAATGCCGGTGTATGAATAATAAAATTTATCCCAATTCTAGAAGTGTACTTAGCATGCTACACTTGTTGATGATCTCAATATCAATGTACTTTGTTTTACACACCTTCAAGACTCTCTCGATCTATGTGTAAATAATCTCAGACAATTGTGACGTACTTCAGTAACCTGAATCGCAATGTCATTGTACTTTGTCACATCCCCAAGACCTACCTTTGTCTATGTGTAAATAACCACAATACACCTTTAGACATTCATAAATAGCAATGTATTTAGTACATTATTATAAACAACGCTAACAAAAACCTCTGTTAAACATTAATATATAAACAAAAAGGCATGTTTTCTATAATCCAAACTTGAAAGGTATTGTGTAATCAAGTTTTTACGTGTTTTTAATAGTATTTAAATTTTATTTAATTAATACAATTTGTGGTTGGTTGAAACAATAATTTGGCCTTAATGTCATATTTTAGGTGATTCTGCAACTACTTATTAATTATATTGTCATATTATTTTTGGTAATTGCGATTATCCTATTTAGGGTTAATTTGGGGTGGATTGAGATTTTGTAATGAAATGAGATATTGACCTTTGGAAAGCTGAGCTATTTCTGTATGGTTGTGCATTAAATCATAGTTGAAAAATGCCTTTTTTATAATAAAATTGCAAATTATTCGGGTAGGTTGTGTGATACGACGGTGCTCCAATTAGACTGTATGGAGCATATCAATTAACATCTTCTCTTTTAATTGAAGATATTTAAGGTACTTATCATCATATCGATTAATAAGCTGATTATCATTATTATAAAATCATGTTCCTACATTTTATTTATTCAATTAATAATTATGAAATGGGGGGTAGAAAGAAGAATGTAATAATGAAAATAATTAGTAATTTGTAGTTATTTAATATTCCACTTTTCTAATTCTTAATTTAATGAAACGTAATCATAATATTATAAAAGTACTAGAATAACATCGAAGGTACGTTCTTGCTATCAGCTTATCGGGTGACCTTTTTTTGTGTTTCAGTTCTTTTCAATGAATGCAAGTTTTTTATTATTATTTCTCTTTATTTAGAATAAAATATATTTATTTTCAACATAAAACACATTTGTTTTGATTTTAATACAGTTTTACGATTTATGAAAATAATTGGTAGGTCTTGTTGACGTGACGTCATGATTTCAAATAAGGGCATATATTTAACTATTATTTTAGATAAAAGCTGATTTATTATAAACTAATCTAATTTAAGTTTTTTAACAATTAATGAGTAGGAAGTAATTGAATATTTAATTCGAATTCAATTATTAATTTAAGATAATAATGGAAATCATTATAGTTTTAAAACATTTAAGGGGCCAATGACTTTGTGTGCTTATAGTAAATACTATTGAACAATATCAGTAAAAGTACAAGTTAAGGATGTATAGCTAAGTACAACTTTAGTTTAAAAAAAAATTTATTGCTCGCAGGAGTTAATGACATGATTACATACTGCTAATAACACAGTTCAGGAGAAGAGGCTTCAGTAGTTTTAATGATGTTTTTTTAAACAATTTTAGACTAAAATACTGCTGTTTGTAGGCAGTGGCGCAGCTAGGAGTTTTGTAACTCCTTTAGGTTTTGAAATAAATAAACTTCGGGGCTCTTTGTGTTTCTTTCAGCATTGCGGTCGGTGTTTGCTGATAATAGCGTTGCATCTCGTTTGTGGTTTTGTAATGAGGTTAGTGGGGTTTGTCGTTTTTTACCTAGTGTGTGGCTGGTTTGTATTTTATTGGGATAATAAACATCTTAATATCTTTATTCCGTCTTAAGTTATCTGATGTACGTGATCCGGTAACTGGTATCTGATGCGAGTAGGTACTTGCTACGAGCTTGTAGTGGATGTATTTTTTCAAGGTCTGAAAAGTGGTTTCTGGAAGTACAAGTTCTTCTAGGGCGTTTGTTAGTATATGTTTGGGTAGTAAGTTGGTGTGGTCGATAGGCTATGGTTGTTCTATAAGGGTTGTAGGTAAAGTCTACACTTTTTGCCGTAGGTCACGTGCAGGCTGGGATACAAGAGGATCCTTTTCAAGGCGGGCGTTGGTGTTAAAGTATAGTTTTATGATTTAATAGCTGTGATTGATTTGTAGTTGGAAAGGTTTTGTGTCTAGTTTACATTGTATGCTTTGTACAGTGCAGCTTGATATTTCCTGCTGTTACTTTTTTTTGTGGCTGGGAAGGGGAATCTCCAAAAAACTTAATGTCGGAGTTGCTCACCAAAAGTATAGCAAGCGCCTACCGACTATATGAATCAATTAATTTTTTTTTTGTTGGTATAGTAAGAAGTAGCTATATTCTAAGATGGTACTGGGCGTATGATTATTTTAAGTAATTGCAACTTGTTGCTTGTACCTATGATAGGCCACCAGAATTAGAAGATTGCTTGTCATCTTGCTCTTGCCAAGAATTTTTAAGAAAGATTTTTTAACCGTACTATTGTCAAATGGAATAAACTTCTAAATTTGGTATTTCCTGAGACTTATAAGCCACAAATAGTCAAAATCAATGTTCACAGACTGCTTTAGTCTTCATTGTGGTACTTTCAGCGAGAGTGGTTTCACTCGTTGAAATTCAAAGGTATTTTTATGTTGTTGCATATTATGTAATTCTTAACTATCACATTTTGAAATAAAAAATAAAAATGTGAGGTCTGAAAGTTAAACCTTTATAAAAATTTGATTTTTATATACTGAGGCATATGTTCTTGCGCGGAGTTAGCAAATAATTTCTAAAAAAAGTATTGCTTTGTTTTTTGCAGTTGAATTTTACTCTTCAGTTTTTTGGCCAGGTTTTAGGTGTCTTACAAGCCGTTTATAGACATAACATGATGACTTTAAGGGGCCTTGTTTACAATAGTGCTGTATCGTCAGAGTATTGGGCAATTTTGACACCAGACGTGTTGCATGGTATGTCAGGGACTTAATAGTTGAAAAGCGTCAGATATAAAATAAACCCCTGCTGCTATTATGCGGTAGGTAGTTACGTGCCTAAACAACTTGCAGTGTCTTTCTTTGTAGATAGGAAACAATGAGGTTTTGTTTATTTTGGATTGATTTTGAATTGATAGAGTTTTAAGAGTAGGTTGATAGAAGATTAATCGGGCTTTAATTTTCTAGAAAATGTTTATTCTTTTTAACCTTTTGTATTGGAATGATATAAAATCTTTTCTATGAGGGCAGACGTGCGACTCATTGCATTTGTAATGTCTGTAAAGAACATTAATATTTTGTAAGATAAAGCTCTTGAGGCTTTGTTTGGAATGCAATCGGAAACTAATTTAAATTTTGGTTTAAGATGTCTGATGATGATATCTTTTTATCCTATACAAACAAACCAATTTAAGATTTGTTGCAGTATTAGTACGTTGCTGATACTGTTTTGCTTTTCTGTGGACTCTTTTAACATGGTCTAAGTCTAGACCGTTTTATTTGAATTAGAGGCTGTAAATGCTTTGGCTTTGCTTTTTAAAGTATATCAAAAGCTATTTTTGACAGGAATGAAAATAAATGGCGTTTGCTTATTTTGAAAAGTTTTATATATTTTCCAATCTAGATTATCATTTTTAGTGGTGAACATAAGTGAGGGTTGCAGGCACTGGTTTTTGTACTTCTTTATTACTTTTTTTATATTTATATCTTTTATATTGACGCAAGCAATTTGATGCTATTTTTGATAAAGCCTTGGTAGACTTTTTTTTATTGCAAGCAAGATGAGACTAATTAAGCTGTAAATTCTGTTTAATGTTTCTAGAATTCTTTGCAATAAATGGTAATTTTGATTGAGTTTGAATAAATTTTGTAGAACAATTGGATTTTCTAAAAATTAACATTACAATGGTCTCATTATTTGTGATTACCAATTTCAACCAGCATCTCATGCAAATCTCATCTTCCGAGATTAATTTCTTTTAGCATTTTTTGTAGATTTTATCTTCTAAGATTAGCATTCTTCCTCCAACATTTTGCTCAGATTTTATTTCCTAAAATTGGCATCCTTTTTTTAATATTTTCCTTTCAGCATACCCCGCAGTTTTAATTCCTCACTCAGAGTTTCTCCTAAATCTTAAAATGCATGAACTGTTGCAACACTTACAATGTAAAGCCACTTAGCATTTAAAATGCACTTTTATTATTATTTATTTTGATACTTTTAGAAATAAAAATAGCATTGCAATTAACAGTTGCGTCATGTCATACACATACACCAGTGGCTTTCATATGGATCTGTTGTCATACCGGCTTGTATGGTTGAAGGTTTTGCGACTTTAAACTAAAACAATCTATGTTTACCGCCTTTTATTTAGGTTATCTTTTATAAAGAGACAAGAGAATGATGGTGAAGGCCAATATTTGTTTTAATGTTGTACTATCATTAGAAGGTACCAAATCTTGATAATTTTTACTTGGTTTGTAGATAAATCGAGGTAATGGCAACCAACAGGTACCTAGTTCTTGCAGGTTTTCTTAAGAGAATTTAGCATGGCAGCGGCTGATGGTTCTAGGATTTGGTGTTGTTGATTGTATTACCGCAAGTTTGTTGTCTGTCCTTATGGTAATATCGGTTGGTAATACATTGGGTTTTCAGGGCCTATACGTTGGTAGTAACGTATATCAACTGGTGCTCTTACTGTGGAGGTTTTTGGTTTCAGAGTGTTGTAAATCTTGTTGCAGCAAGGAACTTCAAGGCTTGACTGAAAACATTTTTGCAAGAATTTCTTCTTAATAGACCCGTGACAGACAATAAGTTTTTTTTATGTTTGGGGTGGAATTCTATTATAAACTTAATGCACCTATTTAAATCTATGTATCTAATTTAAGTTTTTGAACAATTAATGAGTAGGGAGTTATTGAATATTTAATTCGAATTCAATTATTAATTTAAGATAATAATGAAAATCATTATAGTTTTAAAAAATTTAAGGGGCCAATGACTTTGTGTGCTTATAGTAAATACTATTGAACAATTTCAGACAAAAGTACAAGTTAAGGATGTATAGCTAAGTACAACTTTAGTTTAAAAGAAATTTTACTGCTCGCAGGAGTTAATGACATGATTACATACTGCCAATAACAGAGTTCAGGAGAAGAGACTTCAGTTGTTTTAATGATTTTTTTTAAACAATTTTAGACTAAAATACTGCTGTTTGTAGGCAGTGGCGAAGCTAGGAGTTTTGTAACTCCTTTAGGTTTTGAAATAAATAAACTTCGGGGCGCTTTGTTGGTCTTTTAGCATTGCAGACTCTTGCTTACAAGTAACGTACGCTGAGTTACTGCTAGGAATTAATGACAAACATATTTACTATAAAATACATTAATTAAGCGGACATGAGGCATAGAGGTATATAATTTTACTGCACTACGCAATTTTGAAAAGATCTAAACAATTTTGGAATTAATTTTGGGTGGTTCGAATCTGCTACCACTATATTCTACTGAGGTTGTAATGTTTTTAGGGTATTTGAATAGATATACAATTGTTACCGGCACTTATATGGTACTTAGTGAGACGAGGAGGAAGGTCGGTGTTCGCTGAAAGTGGCGTCGCATCTCTTTTGTGATTTTGTAATGAGGTTAGTGGGGTTTGTTGTTTTTTACTTATAGTGTGGCTGGTTTGTATTTTTTTTTAGGATAATAAAATCTAAGTATCTTCATTCCGTCCTAAGTTATTTGATGTACGTGGTCCGGTAACTGGTACCTGGTGTGAGTAGGCACTTGCTACGAGCTTGTAGTGGATGTATTTTTTCAAGGTCTGAAAAGTGTCTTACGGCGGAGGGTGTAACACCATGAGTCGTAGTGGTTTCTGGAAGTACAAGTTCTTCTAGGGATTTTGTTAGTATATGTTTGGGTGGTAAGTTGGTGTGGTCGATAGGCTATGGTTGTTCTATAAGGGTTGTAGTCTTTAGAGGTCCGGGATTAAAGGCTTTACACTTTTTGCCGTAGGCCACGTGCAGGCTGGGATACAAGAGGATCCTTTTAAAGGCGGGCGTTGGAGTTAAAGTATAGTTTTATGATTTAATAGGCATGATTGATTTGTAGTTGGTTGCTTCTTGGATGGTAGGATAAACGGTTAATTTTACATTGGATGTTTTGTACGATTTTGCAGCTTGGTATTCACTGTTGTTACTTTTTAATGTGGCTGAGAAGGCGAATTTCTAACAAGTTTAATGTCTGAGTTGCTCACCAAAAATATAGCTAGCGCTTACCGACTATATGAATCAATTATTTTATTTTTTTTATTGGGATAGTAAGAAGCAGCTATATCTCAAGCTGAATTTGCGTATGTTAGTATTGGGAGTTTGATTATTTTAATTAATTGCAACTTGCTTGCCATCTAGGTCTTGTCAAGATGAGAGGTCTGAAAGTTAAATCTTTATAAAAATTTGATTTTTCTTAGGTACTGAGGCAAATGTTCTTGTGCGGAGTTAGCGAATGTTTTCTAAAAAAAGTATAGCGTTATTTTTTTAGAGTTGATTTTTTCTCTCCAGTCCTCTGGCCTGGTTTTAGGTGCTTTACAAGCCGCATATAGACTTAACAAGATGACTTTTGGGTTTCTTGTTTACAATAGTGCTGTATTGTCAGAGTATTGGGCGGTTTTGACACAATACGTGTTGCGTTGTATGTCAGGGACATAAAAGTTGAAGATCATCAGAGATAAAATAAATCTTCAGGAACCCTTACCTATTATGCAGTAGTTAGTTACGTGCCTAACAACTTTACTGCAGTGTCTTTTTTTGTAAATAGGAAACAATGAGGTTTTGTTTGTTTTGGATCGATTTTGATACAATAGAGTTTTAAGAGTAGGTCTTGATTTTTTAACATTAAATAAAAGATATAAAAGAATATCACCATTGGCTTGTTTTAAACGAAAACTAGTTTTTATCAGTAACTATGATGGGCTGGGGAGAGTTTATGTCTGAAGCTATGATGATGGTTTTGCAACAGGTTTCAGCAGACGTATGATTTTGGATAATCCAAAATATCTAGGATTACAGTTTTTGCCGCCTTAAGGTTGATTAATCGGGCGCTAAATTTGTAGAAAATGTTTATTCTTCTCAACCTTTGGTATTGGAATGACATAAGACTTTTTCTGTGAGGACTGAAAGTGCGACTCATTGCATTTGTGATGTAGAACATTACTACTATGTGAAATAAAGCTATTAAGGCTTTGTTTCGAATGCAATCGGGAACTGATGCAGATTTTGGTTTAAGATGTCTGATGATGATAATATCTTTAATCCTAGACAAACAAACCAGTTTAAGAGTTGTGGCAGTATCAGTGCCCTGCAGATACTGTTTTACTTTTCTGTGGACTCTTTTAACATGGTCTAAGTCTAGACCGTTTTATTGGAATTAGAGGGTGTTAGCAAATGCTTTGCTTTTTAAAGTATATCGAAAGCTTTTTTTTACACTAATGAAAGGAAATGGAGTACCCTTATTTTGATTTTTTTAAATATTTCTTAAACTAGATTATCATCTTCAGTGGTGAACATAAGTGAAGATTGCTAGCACTGTTTTTTGTACTTCTTTATTACTTTTTTTTATATTTGTGCCGGGCTGGTTCAGGGTGAAGCAAGCGATTTGATGCTATTTTTGATAAAGCCTTGGTAATTGCAAGCAAAATGAGATTAATTAATCTATAAATCCTGTTTAATGTTTCTAGAGTTCCTTGCAATAAACGCTAATTTTGATTGAGTTTGGATAAATTGGTGGATAAATGGGTTTTCTAAAAATTGACATTACACATTTCTTGTGATTAGCATTTTCAACCAGCATCTCATGCAAATCTCATTTTTCGAGATTAATTTCTTTTAACATTTCTTATAGATTTTATCTTCTAAGATTAACATTCTTCCTTCAGCATTTTGCTTAGATTTTATCTCCCAAAATTAGCATACTTTTTTAAATATTTTTTTTTTTAGTATACTCTGCAAATTTTATTCCTCTCTCAGAATTTCTCTTAGATCTTTAAATGCATCATCTGTTGTAACACTTACAATGTAAAGGCACATAGCATTTAAAATGCTCTTTTATTATTATTTAGTTTTTTTGATCTTTAAAAATAAAATACACACACTCACCCACACGCACACGCACACGCACACGCACACGCGCGCACACACACACACACCAAATCTTGATAATTTTTACTTGGTTTGTAGATACATTGAGTTAAACGCAACTAACAGGTACCTGATTGTTGCAGGTTATTTTAAGAGAATTTAGGATGGCAGCGGCTGATGGTTGCAGGAATTGGTTGTTAATTGTATTACCGCAAGTTTGTTGTCTGTTCTTATGGTAATATCGGTTGGTAATACATTGGTTTTCTAGGGCATATACGTTGGTAGATACTTACATCAATTGGTGCTCTTGCTATGGAGGTTCTTTGTTTTAGAGTGTTGTAAATATTGTTGCAGCAACGAACTTTAAGGCTTGATAACATTTTTGCAAGGATTTTTTTAATAGACCCATGACAGACAGTAAGTTTTTTATGTTTTTGGTGGAATTCTATTATAAACTTAATGCACCTATTTAAATCTAATGCGTCCACGCGTTTTGTTATTATAGTATGTAAGGGTTTTTAAGTTCCGAACAATTGTCATGTCTGCCATCAGCTATAAATGTTGATTTTTAACTGCAGGTCACACCTTGTGTCTCTTACAACAGGATGATGCGTAAGAAAGGGTTTGCTTCTATAGCCGCATCATTTCAATAATTTTTTTCTATGTATAGATATAATAATGTTGTTGGTACTATGTTGTTCTTGGGGATTTTTTTTGGTTTTTGATTATTTTTAAGAGATTGGTTTTTACAACGTAAATGAGGTTTTTGATGCAGTCAGTGCATTTGACTTTGTGCACCTACATAAGTTCAAGTAATTGATTTGACTGACTTTGGTTTAGGGGCAGTTTTTTTTGACTGGTAGATTCGATTAAGGTAATTTTGATAGTTGTTTGTTGCGAATTCTATAACATTCTTTGAGAATGTTGGTTTTGTTCATGGTATAAAGAATGTTGGAAAGACCAAGTTGTTTGTATTAATAATTCCGGTTGTTACGTAGGCTGATGGCAAGATTCAACTTCTTGTTTTTATAGTCAATTAATTCTTTGTTGATTTTGTTGTTGTTATAGTACTTAGTAAAGACTTACAGATATTATTTTTTAAAGCGTTGTTATTAAAGACGTGGAAAGCAGATAATAAAGCGTTGGATTGGTTATTTGACGAAGTTGTGTATGGAAATTGAAGGAACAAAAGATTGTACCAAATGTTCCTGGTGTCTTGTTTAGTTGTTGCAGATTGTCTCTTTAAAATTAAGCGTTGCTGATTGTCTCGGAGGACGCTGAATAAAGTACTTTGTTTTGTCATGGTGCGAAAATTTGTCTCTGGTTCTGACAATATTTTTTCTTTAATGACTTCTTTCTTTGCTGGTTTGCAGGGTTCACAGATTGACAAGACCGTTGGTTATTTTGTTGTGAATGATATCTCTCTTTTACTCTAGGAACAATATTGTTGTTTCATTTTTTTATTTAGTTGATGTTAAGCAAATGGTCTATAATTTGAAGAATTAGACTTGTCTACTTTTTAAGGTTTTACATTTGCAGTTTTTCAACAATTTTTAAATGTTGAATGGCTATAAACTACTTACTTGTTACGTTACTGTTTGCAAATCATTAATTATTATTAGATAAATCAAAGCAATCTACATTAAAAACTAATTTTAAAAAATCCAAAAAATGAACGTTATGCTCAGTTATTTAAAATATTTTTTTCAAATAACTGACCTAAAAAACGCCTGACTACCCAATAACGTTTTTTTTTAGTTGTGCAACTCTAAGACCTCAAATGTCAGTGTACATCATGCTCTCAACGCTTGTTACGTAGAAGGCCGCAATGCCAAATATACAATTATTAGCCCTCAAATGCCGGTGTATGAATAACAGTTTTTTATCCCAATTCTAGGAGTGTAGTTAGCATGCTACAGCTGTTGATAATCTCAATATCTATGTACTTTGTTTTACTCACCTTCAAGACTCTATCGATTTATGTGTAAATAATCTCAGACAGCTGTGACGTACTTCAGTGACCTGAATCGCAATGTCATTGTTCTTTGTCACACCCCCAAGACCTACCTTTGTCTATGTGTGAATAATCTCAATGCACTTTCAGACATTTATAAATAGCAATGTATTTAGTACATTATTATAAACAACGCTAACAAAAACCACTATTAAACATTAATATATAAACAAACAGGCATGCTTGCTATAATCCAAACTTAAAAGGTATTGTGTAATCAAGTTCTTACGTGTTTTTAGGAGTATTTAAATTTTATTTAATTAATACAATTTGTGGTTGGTTAAAACAATAATTTGGCCTTAATGTCATATTTTAGGTGATTCTGCAACTACTTATTAATTATATTGTCATATTATTTTTGGTAAATGCGATTATCCTAATTAGGCTTAATTTGGGATTGATTGAAATTTTGTAATGAAATTAGATATTGACCTTTCGAAAGCTGAGCTTTATCTGTATGGATGGGCATAAAATCTTAGTTGAAAAATGTCTTTTTTTGTAATAAAATTGCAGCAGAAGTTGGCTTGTATTCGCTAGCTCTTGCTCTTCTGTCTAGTTAGTGTAGTGACGTTCTTTGGGTAAAACATATCAATTATCATCTTCTCTTTTAATTGAAGATATTTAAGGTACTTATTAGCATATCGATTAATAAGCTCATTATTATAAAATCATGTTTCTACATTTTATTTATTCAATTAATAATTATGAATAGGATGGTAGAAGGATGGTAGAAGGAAGTAATCATGAAAATAATTAATAACTTGTAGTTAATATAATATTTCACTTGTCTAATTGTTAATTTAAGGAAACGAAATCCATAATATTATAAAAATACTAAAATAACATTGAAGGTACGTTCTTGCTATCACCTTATCGGGTGACCTTTTTTTGTGTTTCAATTCTTTTCAATGAATGCAAGTTTTTTATTATTATTTCTTTATTTAGAATAAAATATATTTATTTTCAACATAAAACATATTTGTTTTGATTTTAATACAGTTAGAGTAGTGATGTTGTCGGGGTAGGATACGACGGTGCTCCAGTGCAACTAGACTGTTTGGTACGAGAGGATTTGTTTGGAACATATCAATTAACATCTTTTCTTTTATTTGAAGTTATTTAAGGTACTTATATTGATTAATAAGCTGATTATCATTATTATAAAATCAATGTTTATAGATTTTATTATTTATTCAATTAATAATTATGAAAAGGGGGTAGAAGTAATAATGAAAATAATTAATAATTTGTAGTTAATATAATATTCCACGTTTCTTTTATAATTGTTAATGTAATGAAACAAATTCCTAATATTATAAAAATGCTAGAATAACATCGAAGGTGTTTATACATTCTTACTATCGGCTTATCGGGTGACCTTTTTTGTGTTTCAATTCTTTTCAATGATGCCAGTTTTTTATTATTACTTCCCTTTATTTAGAATAAATATTTATTTTCAACATAAAACACATTTGTTTTGATTTCTATACAGTTTAGGATTTCTAAAAATAATTTTTAATATAGATGATTGACGTCATGATTTCAAATAAGGGCATATATTTAATTATTATTTTATCTAAATAGTGATTTATTATAAACTAATTTGAGTTTTTGACTAATTAATGAGTATGAAGTAATTAAATAATTAATATGAATTCAATTTGTATTTTAAGATAATATTTGAAATTGTTATAGTTTTGCAACAATTAATGGGGCAATGGCTTAGTGAGCTTATAGTGATTACTATAGAAACAAAAATACGAGTTATGGATGTTACAGTATAGCTAAGTACAACTCCGACAGTTACTACTCGTAGGAGTTATTGGCATGATTACTTACTGCCAATAACAGAGTTCAGGAGAAGAAGCTTCACTAGTTTCAATGATATTTTTTTCAATTTTAGACCAAAATACTGCTGTTTATAGGCAGTGGCGTAGCTAGGATTTTTGTAACTTCTTCAGGGTTGATGTGGTCAGTGGGCATTGGAGCTTTCTATAAGGGTTGTTGATACAGTTTTCAGCGGTCGGAAAACAACGGCCTTACTCTTTTTGCAGTAGATCACACGCAGGCTGCGATCGTTGGTGTCAAAGTACTGTTTTATGGTTTAAGCATACCTAGGATCAACTTGTAGTTGCAGAGGTTTTGTGTTTGGTTTATTGCATGTTGGGTAGGTTAGACGGTTAATTTTAGTTTAGATGCTCCGTACATTTTAAGTAATTGCAGCTTGTTGCTTGTATTTATTATGGACTGCCAGAATCAGAAGTCATGTTTTGCTACTAATGGAAGGAAATTTTGTTCTTTTATTTTAGAGGATTTTAGATATCTTTTAAATCAGATTATTATTTTTAGTGGTGGACTCAAGGGGAGGTTGCCGGCGCTAGATATTGTGCTGTCTTATTGCTTTTTTGATTCATCATGGGGCCGATTAAGCTCTGAGAGTTTTGCTTAGTTTGATTCCGAGAACAAATGATTTTTCTGGATTTTTTGGGGTGATTTGCTGATTTCTTCTAGATCTTCTGTAGATCAATTGACTCTTTTTTTCTCTTTATCTATACAGATCAAAAAGTACTTGGTTGTGGTTTTAGTTATTCTTTTTGTGTTCTAATGAAGTTTCTTGAGGGCAAACTCCAAAACAGTTCAAAATTGTTTTGGTTATGTAGTGTCTTCGTCTTATTTCTTTTTTACATTTAATGGGATTAGTCTTTTCATGAATTTTTACTGATATTGTAGCATGTTGGTAGATGTTATGGATTAGTTTTGAGTACAGATTGAGTACAGACATTTAACTAATCTGTGTCGAACTCCACGAATGCAAGAGCCAGTGATCTGATGCACTCTACTGATTTTTTTAATAGAACTTTGATGCTTTGTAGATGGTCAATTGTTTTAAATCCCGAGCAAAATTTGGCAAAATTGGTTCGTAAAAATTTAATTTCTTCTCTAGTCTAGATGTTATTGTTCTTGTGAACAATTTGAGTCAAACGTTTTATGGATTGATAGTTTTGCAAGTCAGCTTTATCTTCTTTTTTGTAGAGCAGGTTAGTGCTATTGTGCAGGCAGAGATCAAACGTGTTTTTATTTTTTCCATCAAAAACTTATCTTCTGTTTGTATTCTTTCTTTCACTATATTGTCTTTTTCAGGCAGTTTGATGTTTTTTTTTTTAATTTTTGACGGGGCTAGCGCGGTTTCTCCGATAGTGATATCTGGTTACCTTTATGATTCTTGACAATAGATTTTTTTGGTGTTGGTGTATTTAGGTTCAGGTTCTTTTCTATTAGTTGTGATGTTTTCTTGCATGTTCTTGTTTTGTTATTTCTAACTTTTTTATTAAGGTTTTCGCATAATACCTTTATGCTCTTGTTCTGTTCTATTGTTTGCTGGATGTTTTTGTCACAATAACTTCTGATATCTCGCTTGATGGTTGCTTGAAGACTTTTTTGTTTATTTCTTTTAGTTTTTCTTTGGTTGTATTTGGATTGTTTCTCATTAGGCTTTATTTGGTCATCAACTTCATCACGATTTTTTTGATGTATGAATGATAATAATACTTTATTCACGGTATATACAAAACCATTTACATCTACACCATTATATACATAAATAACGATGAATTACAAACAATATTACAATTACACAAAAATATATAAAAGAATATTGAAATATAAAAGCATGGAAAAAAGTATACATAAATAAAAACAAAATATAAAATTATTCATCAACACATTTTAATTGACACTTAAAACTACATTTTGAAACACAAAATAAATCAACATTATTAGAGAAACTATTTGCAATTCTACACATTCTACCAATTGGATTATTAAATCCATAATTGGTAGAATGTATAGATTCTCTAAATAATGGAGACTGTCTGGTTCGGCGATTATTGTTGGGGACTTGAAATGGAAGAGTTACTAGTAGCTCTTGGCAATCAATCTCAGACATCATTAGTGCACGTAAAAATGATAAATCGGCTCTTTTGCGCCGAGTTTTCAGCGGCGGAAGATTATATTGCAATGCAATGAGGTTAAAATCGTAATTTTCGGATAAAATGCCTAATTTGTACGATAATAAACGAAAAAGTTTGTTTTGAGTACGTTCTATATTGCATATATGAACGCAGTAGAATGGACACCAAACTGACGGAGCGTACTCTAAATGAGAACGTACTAATGCGCAATAAAGTAATTTGAGTGTGCTAGGAGATAGGTCAGTAGACATTCTGTAAACAAATCCTAACATTTTCATAGCACGGTTGCACATATAGTTTTGAATCAAAAATTACGCCCAAATCTTTTATTTGTGTAACATGTTCCAAAACAGTATTAACGATAGTATAGTCAAACGATACTTTACTTAAAGTTCTGTTGAAGCTTATCGAAAAACATTTATTTGCGTTAAACAACAAGTTATTAATAAGACACCATGAATGAACAGAATCTAAATCATTTTGCAAACTAATACAGTCCTCGATAGATGATATTCTTTTATAAATTTTAAGATCGTCAGCAAATAAAAGATAAGACGAAGAATTAATAGAATAAACAAGATCATTAATAAAGAATAAAAACAGAATTGGTCCACAATGAGATCCTTGAGGAACCCCAGAAGGAACAACAATTGGTTGTGATAAAAAGTTATTAATTTTCACACACTGTGTACGATTTTCCAAAAAGCTCGACAACCACGCAACAACAGATTCATGAAAACCCAAAGCCCGAAGCTTAGCAATCAAAATACTATGATTAACGCGATCAAAAGCCTTTGAAAAATCTGTGTAAATAGAATCTACTTGAACTCTTGATTGAAAGGCATTCAAAAGATCTTTTTCGTAACAAAGAAGATTTGTAAGAGTAGAACGACCCTCGCGAAACCCATGTTGCTGTTCCACTAAAATGCTTTTGCACATCCATTGTATTTGACCAGTTACAATTTGATCAAACAACTTAGGAATATCAGACTGGATGCATATACCTCTATAATTAGTAATATCCTCCTTAGCTCCAGATTTATGTAAAGGCATAATGTAGCTTTGTTTCCAAACTGAAGGAAACTTGGCTTCATTAAGAGAAGCCTCAAAAAGTAAGTGCAATGGCATAGAAATTGAATAAATACATTGTTTTAACAGCATAGATGGAACACCGTCCGGTCCAGTGCTAAAGTTACATTTAAGGTTCTCAATCCCTTTAAATACATCTAACAATCTAATTGAAAATGATCGATGTAATACGTTTTTCTTAAAGTCAAACAAAGGAGTTGGATGAGTTTGTGTATCGTAAACAGAGGAAAAGAATTCAGCAAAACTATTAACATAGTCATCTCTGGAAAATCATTAGTTTTTCTAGAGTCGCTAACAAATTTCCAAAAATGTTTAGGGTTACTTTGAATGTTGTTTTCTGTTCGAGTAATATATTGCTTGTATAGACATGTACTGAGATTTTTACACGAAGTACGAATTGATTGAAACTCGTTATAATCAGACAATAGTCTTGAAGATTTATAAAGTTTATGAACAGTTTTTTTGAGTCTAGTAAGTGAAATCAATTCTTTATTAAACCAAACTGGAAAATTGTTTTCTCGTCATTGTTTTTTGGGAACAAAATAGTCAATAGCAAAATGCAACACAGAGTAAAATAAATTAACGCAATTATCAACATCACAATTATAAAAAAGGGCGGACCAATCAACATTCAACAATAAATTATTGATTGCGTTAAAGTCGGCATATTTAAAATCATTAAAAACATAATTACACATTAAAATATCACGGCTAGTATCACATTTTACATCAATCACATAAGCAATATGATGTTGGCTAAGTTTTAACAAAACATCCACAGCTTTAATCACAGAAATATCACAGATGTTAGAAAAACATAAATCTAAGAACACACCACCATCATTAGGTATAGAAATACATTGAGCGCAGTTTAGAAATCCATAACAGTTGGAAACAAAATGAGCAGAATAAGTATCATTACAAATAACACTTATGCCTAACTCATCATTAACCCATACCGCTGTGGGTAGATTATAATCGCCTAGTGAAATTAGTTTACTGTCTGGATATTTGTCAGCGATAGATTCAACGGAATAACAATGATCTAAATATTTATCACATGCCGAGTTAGGTGGTAAGTAGACTGCACTGATAATATATGATACAAACTTAAACTTAACAATTACAAACAAATGTTCAACACTTAAAAATGTAGGTTGTAATAAAGTACAATTAAAACAAGTTTTAGTAGCAATTAAGACACCTCCTCCGTGAAGCTTAGGGCTTGTTAATGAAGAGCGATCACATCTAAACAAACTGTAACCAATTAATTGTAGCTCTGCATCGCTGATGTCCTGATTTAGCCAGGTTTCGGTCAGTACAATAATATCGTAGTTGGATACAGCAACAGCCAGCATAAGTTCTTTGAGTTTAGTTTTTATAAAGAAATTTTATTTTTGTAGGATTCTGTTTAATACCAAAATAGTCGGCACGATTCTTTATGAGTTATACAAATTTTTACAGCTGTAGCATGCCTAGGTAAGCTGTTCTAGTTGATTCTGTAAAATTGTATTTGTAATTGCATGCAGTGCACTGGCATTTGAGGTATTGGAGTTGCACAACAACTGCAAAGGGTTGTTAAGCGTACATTGGCTGATGAAGCCTTTAGGTAGTACACAATATAATAGTAATACGCAGTTATACACACGAGAGTATGGTTTTAATAACAGTCACTTACTGTGAGCGCGGTATTTATAAATACTTTGGTGTTATGGTACATCATGTATTGCTGTTATCATGGGGATTCTAGAATTTTGATCTATTGGTTTTATATGCTAGGGAAAATAATATAATTACCAAAAAAATGCAGACTTTATTTTTATATTTGCATGCATTGTACTATCACATTTAATTATAATAATAATCTGCGAATAGTAAAAATAGCGATAAGTACAACTAGTTTGGCTACACTTGTATAGATCACTGAGAGATTTCGACCTGTAAGCTTAATCAATATAGTAGGAAAGCGAAGAACAGCAAGGTAGGGTGGGTGGCATGACTCACCTTTACATGCATTTCTGCATTTTAACAAACAGCTTAACGCTAACGTGCAGATAATTTAGGTAATATTAGTAAAACAATAATTCTCATATTATCTAAGTATTCCAGTTAGATTAGATATAATGATGCTTGTATATTAACAGCTTCCGCTCTAAGTGCCAATTTTTTATGAGAAATTGCAACCTTGACAATCTAGTGTGCTTTACTAGATTGATAAGAAATTTCTGAAATTTTCTAAACTAGCGACAAGCACGTCTAATTTGCCTACACTTGGTTTCAATTACATTTGTAACTACAATCAACTAAGATTTTCTTTTGGAATTTTTTTAGTATAATAAATGTACCAATGTTGTACAATAGTAGAATAATTTAAAGCGGCACTGGAATTTACTAATATTTTTTTTAGTTTCAGGTTTAATAATTTTTCTTGAAGCCCGTGCTGCCAAATCATTACGAATTGTTTTTTTTCTTGATTGGATCTGTTGACTAGAACAAGATGAACA
This sequence comes from Tachinus rufipes, assembly GCA_963932245.1. Taxonomy (NCBI): domain Eukaryota; kingdom Metazoa; phylum Arthropoda; class Insecta; order Coleoptera; family Staphylinidae; genus Tachinus; species Tachinus rufipes. Next base: position 63,380,059 of record OZ010750.1, on the reverse strand, counting down.
CCTTTGGCGTCTGTCACTATCGCGTATTATAGAACAATTAGTGTCTGCGAATTTCAGTCCTCAACTTTAGTCAAGATGAAGGTAGGTCCGGCATTGAAGGGAGCCCAGAAGACGGGTGCTTAATGTGCACTTCATCTTTAAAGCAAGCCTAAGGTAGATCCGGCATTGTCCGGTTTTTTTATGAAAACTGGTTTTGCCGGTTTATTTTTTTAATAAAGTGACCACGATTTGATTTTGTGCTCCATCTTTTGCTGATTTTTTCCTGACTGGATTTATCAATTGTGCAGTTTTTAAAAGTGATGTGTACTTCTAGATGGGTGAAGATTGTTATTAGTTGGCTACTGTAAGTATAAGAATTTAATTTTTTTTGGTTGTTTGTTATATCAGCTCCACACTTGTAAGTAGCATTCTCTCAAATGGCATCGGTATCTGCCAATATCGCGTATGACAATCGGACGTCTTTCATTACGTAATGGACTATTTTTGCCAATGTTTTATAGGACAAATGTGCGCGTGTGCCGATCTTACATTCCGCGTTGTGAGCGCGTAACTAGCCGCATTGGTGTGCTAAAGTATCGCGAGTGCCAACATCTCGTTTTAAACTCGTATGGCTTTTTTTTGTTGAAAATTGCGCGAGTTTCGATTTTGTGAAAGACATTTCTTATTCTATATGTGCCATCCATTGAGGGCGAATGCAGGAAACCGGAGAATTTCAATCCTCAGCTTTAAGGAAGAGAAAGGTAGGTCCGGCATTGAAGGGAGCCCAGAAGACGGGTGCCTAATGTGCACTTCATCTTTAAGCAAGTCTAAGGTAGGTCCGGCATTGTCCGGTTCTTTTAGAGAAACTAGTTTTAGTTTTTCTGGGTTATTTCTTTAATAAAGTGATTTGTGCTTCAATCTCTTGCGGAAAATTTGGGTTGAGGATTTTTATCTTGACAGGACCTATCCGCGTGGAATTTTTAAACGTGATGTGTAGTTCAAGATGTATGAAGATTGTTATTAGTGTGCTACGGTAAGTATAAGAATTTTACATTTTTTGGTTGTTTGTTATATCAGCTCCACACTTGTAAGTAGCATTCTCTCAAATGGCATCGGTATCTGTCAATATCGCGTATGACAATCGGGCGTCTGCCATGGTGTAATGGACTATTTTTATCTTTCATAGGACAAATGTGCGCATGTGCCGATCTTACATTCCGCGTCGTGTTCGCGTAACCACATTGGGTGCCTAATGTGCACTTCATCTTTAAGCAAGCCGAGGTAGGTCCGGCATTGTTCGGTCTATTTAGGGTTTAGGAGAACTGAGTTAGTTGGTTTGTTATTATTAAAGTGACCACAATCCAATCGAGCTTCATTTATTTTGTGAAACTGTTGGCTGGAGAAAAAAGTTAGTTAGTTTTGATGTGTAGTTCAAGATTGTTGTTAGTTTGATACGGTAAGTAAAGAATTTATTTTCTTGGTTATATTATCAAGTTATTTGCGAGTCGCATTCTTTCAAATGGCATCGTTCTAAATGCCAATATCGCGTAAGACAATTGGGGGTCAGTCACGACTATCTTGGCAATTTTATTAAAGGACAAAATGTGCACGTAATAGTAACTGGCCTTATTAATATGTTGAAAGATTGCGACTTTGCATTATATAATCGCGTGTTCTTTCTTTTATATGAAAGGCAGTTGTACCCCAACTTTAATCAAGATTACGGTAGGTCCGGCTTTCAAGGAGCCCAGAAAACTTGAAGCAGCTCTGAGGTGCTCTCGCGTTCGGTTTATTTTAGACAGGGTTGGCCGGCTTTATTTTGTGACCACGATCCGATATCGTGCTCCATCTTCTCGGCTCGGACTTATTGGGCTGGGGACTGACGTTTCCCAAGTGTTTTATTTTACCTTTGACATCCCTTGTTTCCAATCCTTCTCCTGCTCTTGAATTGGTACCTTGACGTGGTGAGCAGGCTTAAATTTTTAACCAAAACTAATTCAATTTTTACTTTTTATCTTTTGTAGGGTTGGCGGTTTGAAGGAATACTCCAACTTGCTCTTTTGATGGTTGTTAAAGGATATCTTTGTTAAAACCTATAGTTTGTTTATTTGGAATTTGCTTTTTATCACATAACGTTTTGTGAATTTCACGCTGACTCAAAGGTGAGAAAATAAGAACTTGCGATAAACTTATGAATAGTTAAATAACTCCCAATCTTGCTTCTTGCGGATCTGGTATGAAAGTCCTTGTATTGCAACATTGTTGGTTTTGGAACAAGTCGGCCATGAATATTTTTATGAAAGTAAAGTGTGTTTAAAGCACTTGGCAATAAAGTTGAAACTTTCACCAATTTTAGAAAAGTGGCGGTTCATGCGAGTATACAGTTGTCTTCGGGAATACATCTATACACTAGTACGCACAAATGTATTAGCCTTTTTCTAATGTTTATTCACTGTACTCAACGGTAACAGTCTGTAGCGTGTAACCAGATGACGAATTTGCAAAAATACCAAAATAATGGACCAATACCTTGTCCTAGCACAACCAAGTACATGGTTTCATGCAATAAAGTATGGAGCTACGCATTATTTTTTCTCCATTGCCACTCATAGATTATCATTTTCATGTTTTAGTTGAACGGTACAAAATCATTTAGTATGAGGTCTACACTGCAGTCTATAATTTGTATTAGAAATAGCTACTATTTTTTTTCCAGGATATCTGCGTAATAGTTTTTATTTAAATATACATTTCTCAAAAAATACTGTTTAAGCTGGATGATGGCTTATTTATTCTTGTTAGCAAATATAGGTTTTTTGGATATTTTTTTTTGTTAGCATTAACTGTTTTGAGTAAGTTTTGTTCAAATTTTACTGTCCAAAACAAAATTTGTATGTCGACGTTTTTATAAGTACAGTCGGTTGGATAAATTATGCAACTTTATTCACCTGATTTGTTCATATTTATGATTTACGTTATCTTTTAGATTAAATATTTACATGCTTTATTTTCATAGTATTAATACAAGTCCCCGGTAGTACAGGGGTCAGTACTTCTACAAGTTGTGTAGAAAACCGAGGTTCGATTCCTCGCCGGGGAGATTTTTTTTTAATTACTTTATCTAATTTTTAATTGTTTTTATACTCTAATACTCTTAAAATTTTATTCTTTTTAGTGTTTTGGAAACTTTATACGAGATTTATGATTTGCGAAGAGGTTTATTATTTATTACTAGTTCATTCACAAAATAGCTAGGAATTTGAACTTGGCACCTCCAGAGTACCAAATAGACACAGACTTTCCATTTACCCGAAATCTTGAAAATAAACGCAGACATTCGCTTGATATCTAACGCTTGGGTGGGTGAACGGACATTATTATGTACATAAATAACGATAAATTACAAGCAATATTACAATTACACAAAAATATATAAAAGAATATTAAATAATAGAAGCATAGAAAAAAGTATACATAAATAAAAACAAAATATAAAATTATTCATCAACACATTTTAATTGACACTTAAAACTTTATTTTGAAACACAAAATAAATCAATATTATTAGAGAAACTATTTGCAATTCTACACATTCTACCAATTGGATTATTAAATCCATAATTGGTAGAATGTATAGATTCTCTAAATAATGGAGACTGTTTGGTTCGGCGATTATTGTTGGGAACTTGAAATGGAAGAGTTACTAGTAGCTCTTGGCAATCAATCTCAGACATCATAAGTCCACGTAAAAATGATAAATCGGCTTTTTTGCGTCGAATTTTCAGCGGCAGAAGATTATATTGCAATGCAATGAGGTTAAAATCGTAATTTTCGGATAAACTGCTTAATTTGTACGATAATAACCGAAAAAATTTGTTTTGAATACGTTCTATATTGCATATATGAACGCTGTAGAATGGACACCAAACCGACGGAGCGTACTCTAAATGAGAACTTACTAAAGCGCAATAAAGTAGTTTGAGTGTGCTAGGAGATAGGTTAGTAGACATTCTGTAAACAAATCCTAACATTTTCATAGCACGGTTGCACATATAGTTTATATGCTCAACAAAAGTTAGTTTTTAATCAAAAATTACGCCCAAATCTTTTATTTGGGTAACATGTTCTAAAACATTATTATCGATAGTATAGTCATACGATACTTTACTTAAAGTTCTGTTGAAGCTTATCGAAAAACATTTATTTGCGTTAAACAAGTTATTAATAAGACACCATGAATGAACAGAACCTAAATCATTTTACAAACTAATGCAGTCCTCGATAGATGATATTCTTTTATAAGTTTTAAGATCGTCAGCAAATATAAGATAAGACGAAGAATTAATAGAATAAACAAGATCATTAATAAAGAGTAAAAACAGAATTGGTCCACAATGAGATCCTTGAGGAACCCCAGAAGGAACAACAATTGGTTGTGATAAAAAGTTATTAACTTTCACACACTGTGTACGATTTTCCAATAAGCTCGACAACCACGCAACAACAGATTTATGAAAACCTAAAGCCCGAAGCTTAGCAATCAAAATACTATGATTAACTCGATCAAAAAAAGCCTTTGAAAAATCTGTGTAAATAGAATCTACTTGAACTCTTGATTGAAAGGCATTCAAAAGATCATTTTTGTAACAAAGAAGATTTGTAAGAGTAGAACGACCCTTGCGAAACCCATGTTGCTGTTCCACTAAAATGCTTTTGCACATCCATTGTATTTGACCAGTTACAATTTGATCAAACAACTTGGGAATAGCAGACTGGATGCATATACTTCTATAATTAGTAATATCCTACTTAGCTTCAGATTTTTGTAAAGGCATAATGTAGCTTTGTTTTCAAACTAAAGAAAACTTGGCTTCATTAAGAGAAGCCTCAAAAAGTAAATGCAATGGCGTAGAAATTGAATAAATACATTGTTTTAACAGCATAGATGGAACACCATCCGGTCCAGTGCTAAAGTTACATTTAAGGTTCTCAATCCCTTTAAATATATCCAACAAACTAATTGAAAATGCTCGATGTAATACGTTTTTCTTAAAGTCAAACAAGGAGTTGGATGAATTTGTGTATCGTAAGCAGAGGAAAAGAATTCAGCAAAACTATTAACATAGTCATCTTCATTACTGCAAGTTTTTTGTTTATAATACATTGTAGCTGGAAAATCATTAGTTTTTCTAGAGTCGCTAACAAATTTTCAAAAGTGTTTAGGGTTACTTTGAATGTTGATTTCAGTTTGAGTAATATATTGCTTGTATAGACATGTACTGAGATTTTTACACGAAGTACGAATTGATTGAAACTCGTTATAATCAGACAGTAGTCTTGAAGATTTATATCGTTTATGAACAGTTTTTTTGAGTCTAGTAAGTGAAATTAATTCTTTATTAAACCAAACTGGAAAATTGTTTTCTCGCCATAGTTTTTTGGGAACAAAATAGTCAATAGCAAAATGCAACACAGAGTAAAAAATGATGGGCGGGTAGTTTTTTCTACTGTAGTCCACCCACCCACCCAACTGTTACTCATCAAAGGATACTATGTTTCTTCTACCTCTTGTGTTCTGGGAGCTATTATATACAAGAGAATGAATGTCAGAAGTCAATTAGACATTAGAAAATTGTTTAATAATGAATCTCTTGATATCTAACGGCGGGCACTAAATTTAAATCTTGGGCGGGTAGCTTCTTCTACTGTAGCCCACCCATTCACCCAAGTGTTACTCATCAAAGGATCTTATGTTTCCTTTATCACTTATGTTCTGAGAGCAGTTATATACAAGAGAATGAACGTCAGATGTCATTTAGACATCAGAGAATTGTTTAATAATGAATCTCTTGATATCTAACGTTTGGGTGGATGGGCGCGCACCAAGTTTACATTATGAGCGGGTAGTTTCTTATACTGTAATTTTTTTTTGGACATTTTAATAACATTTTTAATAATTTTAGAACGTTTTTGACAGTTTTGGAACAAATTTTACTTTATTGAAACATTTTTGAAAATTTTGTAACATTTTTGACAGTTTAAGAACATTTTTAACATTTTCGGAACATATCACTAAACTTAAGAAACATTTTTGACAATTGTGGGACATTTTTGACGATTTTGACGAATTGTCAAAAACGTTTTTTACACTTTTGTCAGTTTGTAATATTTTGCACGATTTTGGAAAATATTAACATATTTGAGGAAACATTTTTAACAATTTTGGAATATTTTTGACATTTTTAAAATATATAAACATACTTAAGGAATATTTTTGATCATTTTAAAACATTTTTGACGATTTTGATACTTTTTATCAAAATGTTGCAACATTTTTGACAATTTTGAAACATTTTTGACAATTTTAGAATAGAACACTTTGTAGAACATTTAAAACGCACCATCTACCAATCAGTTCTTACATTTGTGGAATATTTTTGACAGTTTTGGAATTTTTTTGTCATTTGTTTATCATATTTACAGTTTTGACATCTGCGGAACATTTATATTAATGCGGAACATTTTTGACTGTTACATTTACATTTACTGGCTTGTGGATAATTATTTAAAAAATGTTTTTCCGTTCCAGCCTTAAAAGGTTGTGGAATATTTTTTGAAAGTTGACACTTGCTAAAATTTATTTGTTTATGGAGGGTTTTTGAGAACTAAGAAATATTTTTGTAAATTCCAGAACATTTTTTGACAATTATGCGCAACATTTGTTTATATAGAATATAAATTGTCAAAAAAGTTACTACATTTGGCCAAAAGTAACAAAAACTCGCAAACAGGAATGTATTTGATTGCATAAAAATATTTAAAGCTTTCAAAAAAATCTAAGACTACTTTTTTGAATTATTTTAAAATGTTGTGTCCAAAAATGTTGTTATCATGTGTCAAAATATGTTCTAAAATTGTCAAAGTTTTAAAGCAAAGTATTAAAATTATGTTCTGAACCTGTAAAAGTATGTTAAAATTTATTAACAAAATTTCTCTAAAGTAATGTACAAGTTTTAAATGTCAAAAATTGGTTGCTTTGTTTTCCAATACTAATATACAACTGTTAAAAGAAAAACTGTCACATTGTTACTTATTGAATGTTACTATAATAACAGGCTATCTACTTTAAAATTTTTATGGCTAGTGGGCTTTGGTGGAGGTTTTGGCTTTTTCTTATGAGAAAGCGCTTTATTCTGTTGTTGGTTTAGGGTTACCAGATTCTGTTCAGGGTTTAACTGCCACTCTAAAATGTGCCATTGCAGTTTGTGTGAAATTTTCTATAATAGTTAATAAATTAATTTTGGGCTTATTTTGACAAACTTTATGACAAGAATAACAAAATATTTCTAAATTTTATGGCTTAATTAATCTTGCACAACGATAGCTTTATAGTTCAGCAAATTTTTTTGGTTTACTTGCATTTATTTTCAAACATTTTTTTGTTTAGAAAGGAGAACATCTTTAAAAGATACTGAGCAGTTTATACTGCCTAGTAGTGACAGGTTTTTACTGACTTTTTTAGGTTTGTGGTGTTCCGTCGTCTTGTGAACGATACAATTGCCGTGTTGCACTGATTAGCAATCTTTTTTGTACCACTTTTCAACGGTATTTAGTGCACTCTATAATACAGTTGCCCCAAACTTCTTATGTAGAAGGATGGTGAGATCATCGACGCCCATGTCGATGAGTATCTGTAGTAGGTACAAAAATGTATACTTTGACCTTAGTGGGGGCTCTCTTGTAAACTGAAGCCCTGGCTGGCGACAGCAATAGTACCGGAACAATGAAATCTAATGGAGTTTTGTTATGCGATATACCGCTTTGCGTCTGCGTTTAGAGTGGTGGTGTTGCTGTCGACAGCGACGGGCGACAGCGATAATACTGGTACAATGAAAAACAACTCATCTTTGTAGGCTTCAATTGCAACAAGGACAAGTGTTGATTTGCTCTAGGATTGTGTCTGTCATCCAGTGTCTGGCTACGAACGAGTAGCTTAAGTCGCTTTTGCGATTAAGTACAGCTCATGGACACCGAATGCATAATGTTGACGATTGGGGGTGCGGCAAACTGTTATGCCGATGCACTCTGGCATTTAAATTCAAAATTCGGTTATTGTAGTTTTAAGTTTTGCCACAAAACTGTTAATTTGGCATAAACTTTATAAATCCGTTTTTTAAAATTGTAAATCCGATTAACGTGTTTCATTTTGAATGTCAAACTATTAAATTGTTCTACAAATTGTAATTTCGGTCTTCAAAAATGAAAATATTTTTTACTGATCCGGCTTCCAAATTGTAAATCCAGTAATTAAAACTGCAAATCCGGCTTTTAAAACTGTAAATTTGGCAATAATAGTGTAAATCCGGCCTTTAAATTTAAAATCCTGCTTTTAAAATTCAGTATTAATTTATCTGCCAAATTATTAATTTGGTTTTCAAACTTAAAGTCCGGTTTTTAAAACTAAATATCCTAAAACGAGTTCAATTTGACTGCTAAACTGCCAGATTAATGCGTTCAAATTTACAAATTTATCCGTTAAAACTGTAAATCCGGCTTTGGGAAGTGTAAATGCAGCAATTGAAAATAAAAATCCGGCTATCAACTTGTTAAATTTTACTGCCAAATTATTAATCCGGCATTTAAATTATAAATTCCTTTTTTAAAACTGTAAATCTGGTTTTTAAAATACAACTTTTAAAAATAATAAAATATTTCCGACCACCAACTCTAAATTATAAATCCAGCATTTTGTAAATTTTACTTTTAGAACTGGAAGTTCAGCTAATAATATTTGATTTAATAAAAACTAAATGAGAGTACTTTAATTTATTACAAAAAAAGTATTTGTATCTTTAATATGTAAATTTGTCTTTCAAAGTATTAAATTTCACTGCCAAACTTTTAATCCGGCTTCCAAGTTATCAATCCGGTCTTTAAAACTGTAAATCGGGCTTTTGGAACTAAAAATCCGATAACCAACATATTAAAATTTACTGCCAAACTATTAATCCGGTCTTCAAATTATATATCCGGCCGTTAAAACTATAAATCAGTCTTTTGAAAATTTAAATTTGCTTTTAAAAGTCTTGAATTTGTCTGCCAAACTGTTAATCCTTCTTCTAAATTATAAATCCGGTAACTAGCATGTAAAACTTTACTGGTGAACTGTTAATTTGGCTTTTGAATTATAAATCCGGTCTTTATACTATCCGGCTTTGAAAAAATGTGAAGTTATAAATTTAACATTACTGTAAACCGGCACTTATAGTGCTAATTTTTACTGTCACTTTGTTAATCCGGCCTTCAAATTTTAAATTTAATCTTTAAAATTAAAAATTTGGTTTTTAAAAGTGTAAATCCGGTCATCAAAACTTAAAGTAATAAATTCGGCTCTCATATTGTAAATCCAGCTTTTAAGTGTAAATCCGGCCTATAAAAGTTTAATCTGGTCTTTAAAGTGTCAAGTTCTACTGCTAAATTGTTAATCCGGCCTTTAAAACTGTAAATCTAGTCTTAAAGTGCTAACTTTGGCTGTAGTTTGATAGTCAAATTTAACACTTTTTTTTTAATCCGGTCATAAAATATTTTCAAAATGAACTAAAATCCGCCAAAAACGGTTAAAAACTGTAAAATTTTATTTATAAAATGTTAAAAATAACAAAATTTGTTCTTGAAATATCAAAATATTGCCAGAAAAATTCAAAATCCTGTCATAAACTGTGGCAAAGTGCAAAACTCTATTTATAGAATGTTAAAAAAAACTTGCCATAAAGTATAAAAATACTATTAAAATAAGACTAATACTCATCATAAACTATTCCAATCTTCAAAATTCTATATATAAAAAGTATTAAGTGTTTTTATTTTTTTTAGGGGTGGGTGGGGAATTTTCTAAAGACTTCGTTACCAGGACGTGTCGGATTCACCTTTCTAAAGGTGCCTACCGACTAAACCTTACCTAGTCTGGGATTTGCATGGAAGTTTGAGACTTTTCGGCTCATGTATCTTCTGTTTGGAGATGTGTATGTAGGAGGTTGTTTAGGAGTTGCCTTGTAAGCCAGGTTTGAATTTTGTTTTTGGATGTGGTTTTACCCACGTTACGTTAGAAGTAACTCGGCTACAATTGAGCTTACCGGTCGTTTGTGGACAAATTCTTCCCGATGGTTTGGCGAGTCTTGCCAGATCAGGAGTGGAGTGAACCGCGAGGTATTTGAAGTATTTTTCGGCCAAAGCTTCAATGTGTTGCCGAAATAGAGGAATCTCAAGGTCTGTCCGAATGTCCAGATTTCGAATGTACCATGGAGCTCCTGTGAGCATCCGCAGAGTTTTGCTTTGGAAAGCTTCTAAACGATTTACGTGGCTACTTGCGGCCGTTTCCCAAATGGGGGAAGCGTATGTGATCATCGGTCTGATGGTCGAGGTGTAGAGCCGGATTTTGTTTCGGAGCGACATGTTGCTATTTCGACGCAACGTCGGGTAGAGTAGAAATTTGGGTATTTTTGTTTTGTTCAGTATAGATTGAACCTGAGGCTTGTAATAGAGTCCCTTAACCAAGATTACCCCAAGATACAGTGTTGGACCACAGTATGGGAACGTCATTAAAGGTGACGTTCTCATACGGTTTGAGTGACCAACGCTGAGTAAAGAGTACGGCTTTGCTTTTCTCTGGGTTTACTCACTCTCCCGTGGTCTTTTTCTGTATAAAATCTTCGATAATGTGGTCCGCCACTCGGTTGAGTTGATGTACGCTCGAGTGTCCCCATCTGAATTCATGTTGGTGGGAGGGGAGAAGATTGTTCATAACCAAGTGCTCTTAAATGATATCCAAGATCACCCTCTCTATGACTTTATTTGAGGTGCATAGTAGGCTTATAGGCCGAAAATTGGGGAAACAACCTGTTTTCCCAATTTTTGCGATCTTTACCACGTGCGAGCCTTTCCAGGCTGACGGAAAATGCCCAGTGCAAAGATTGGCATTTGCAATATTGGTTGGAGCTATTATTGCTTTATGCGAGAACGATTTCAGAGCATTTTTTAGGTATTTTATCCGGGCCAGGAGCAAAACGGGATTTGAATCTTTTAATAATTTTTCTGATTTGAGAAGGTCTAACGCTGTCTAGTGTAGTGTCATCGTCAGCGGTTCTCACAAAATCTCTTTGCGAACCCTTTCGATGTGCTCCAGATCCGTATAATTGGTATACTGATCGGCGCATTGGAGCTTTTCTCTCAGTCGTGTATTTCATCCCTCTCTCACCGTGAATGGCGGGAATGGGAACCCGTCTGTTCCTAAGGGTTGTAAAGATCCTTCACATCGGATGTTCATCTTCCGTGAAAGATTCTAGCGTATCTTTCCAGCATTGGTTTTTGTGCTTCTTTATGGCCGTTCGAACTTCTTGTGAAGTCGATTTAAGATCTCACGGTCTCAGGAGCATTTACACAAAAGTTAATATGTCCATTTTTCGATATTTTCAATAAGTTAATTTTATTAATGGCATCTAAATGTTTTAATAATGTTTTTGTGAATAAACTCAAAAATATTGTCAGAAATATTATTTTGTTTTAATCAAAAATTTAAACAATTTTAACTAAGTTACAATGTATAACTCCAAAATATATTATAAATGGACATTAACTTTTGCGTGAATGCTCCTCCATTGCTGTTTGACGGCATTTCTTGTTTGGATCAACGACTTTGTTTCTCTTGATGATCCTAGAGGATTATCGACGCGAACCTAAAAGGTTTTAGAAGAGAGTCCAATTCGTCTGTTTGACGATTTTTTCCTTCTTTCCGGACTCCTTTCCGAGTAGCTCCAGTAGTACTGAGCTGTGGTCAGAGCTTAGGCCGTTGAGGGTAATTACCACTGTGTGCGAGTTGATGTTTTTTAGTATTGCTACGTCAAGAACGTCCCCTCTGTGGCCCGCGGCGCTGTGAAAAGTGGGTTTGTTTGAACCCAGGACCTGCACATCTTTTTGCTCAACGTAATCGATGGAGGCGGATTTGCCGCCCCCTTTGGTGTTGATCTATCCGCCTCCTTGGGTGGGCACGGTCCCGCCGCTCCTCTTGGCCCATTTTTTTTTGGTTGGGAGACGTCAGGTCCATTGATTTGGTTGGGGCAGTGGCGACGGCGACGGTGTTTAGGGCGGCAGACTGCTGGGCGATGATCGCAGCCTGCTTCTCGATAGTGCCATTGCAGTTCAGGGGAGCTGTAATTTTTTTTTTTCTGTTTTTTTTAGGCTGGGCTTGAAAAACAGGAAAAACAGAAACTAGTTAATAATATTAATAATTATATTCATGTTTCGGTGTTATAATCATTAATACTATACGTTAATAGTCTTCTTAGGCTGATACGCCAAAAATCTAAACTAACTAACTAACATACTATATCAATTAGCAATGAAAATTGCTAGGTGAAGTTCGTTTCGGTTTGCAGAATCAGCTTGGCTCTCGCTCTTGCTCTGGTAGTCGATGCGTACTGGTTGGCTGCTTGCAGTCGAATCTGTATTATTAAATTTATGAAATCTTAAAAATTAATGTCAACAAAATTGTCCATAAAATTTATGTTTGTCTATAAAATTTACTGTTAAATACATTTAAAAAAATAATTTCTTGCATAAAATTTGCTCGTAAATCAAGAATATCACATGAAAATCATTAAAATTTGCGTAGAAAACCTAAATAAATAGAAAAAGCATTTATTTCATTAAAATCGCGCAAAAAAACTTATTTTTTCCATAAGATTTGCTGAAAAGTAATGTTTACCACATAACATTGCCCGCAAAACAAATTGTTAACATCAAATTTGTTAAAACAGACGCAGAAAACCGATTTATAACACAAAGTTTACCTCTAGGACTCTAAAATTGCAAAAAAACATTTGTGAGGTTAAAATCGCACAAAAAAACTCAATTCAAGCTAAAATCGCCCGTTAATCATGAAAACGTAGAACTTATCAAAATTTGCTTAGAAAATCCAAATATCGCATAAAATTTAATTAGAAAACTTTAAAATTATACAGAAAAAGCATTTATAGCAATAAAATTGCTCATAAAAATCATCTGCAGTATAAAATTTTATAAAGAATTACGTTTACCACACTAAACTGGGACAGAAAAACCAAAAAACTTTTCAAATCCTACACGCCAATAACCAAAAGTCCTATGGCCATATCGAAATCTGTAGCATCTATATAATTAAAGACTTCAAAACAATCTAATTGGGGCATTCTCAACATGGCCAATTTTAACTCTATAACATGGAAAGCTACTTTAGATAAACATGAAGAAAATCTTGCAGTGGCTCTACATTTCTAAAGCATTTGATAGGGTATGGGCATCTTAATCTTATCAACTAATTTCATTGTATAGGCTTGATCATAAATCTGTAAATCTTATAGTTAGAATTGATGGTTTTAACTCTGACACCAAAAACATAAATTCTGGTGTTCCTCAAGGTTCTGCTCTTTTGCCAATCTTAGTTTTGATTTACATTAATAAACTTCTTCAAAGGAAGGATTAAGGATAGAAGGGTTAAAAACATCTTTTACTGTTTTTACTTGTAAAAATCTGGTTACCCTGTGCAAAAGCAATAATGCTTTCACACGCAACAATTTTGAACGTTGCCGTGCCGTGGATGGTTCGTGTGAAAGCTCTCATTTAATTTAATGCACCACTAAAAAGTTGCGGCCGTACCGTACGTTTTTTACCGTAAATTAATCATTTATGTTTGATTGAACTATGCAACTGAATATACTGTTACGCATTTGTAAAGAATGTTTTGAACTAACTTCAGGTAAATATCATATGGGCGTAAACTGACATGAGTCACATTCATAACCTTTAAAAAATCTCATTGCTGAAAATCAAAACACAAACAATTATGATTTGAATCAGCATTAATATTTGTTTGATCATCATTTTATTAGAATATGACTAAAGTTCTACAACATGTTGAGTAGCTTATTTATTGTATTAATTTTAACCCCTTCATGGGCTATTCAAAATGAATATTTTATGGGATGTTATAAAGATATTGGTGCAGCTCCATTTAATATAATTGAAGGAAATCGGAATCCCGAACAATGTGTCGATGTTTGCCATAATAAATATTATCGGTATAACTTTTATTAATAAAAATATTAATTAATTCTAATTACTTTTAAATTTATAGGTATGCATTTGTAAGGAAAGAAGGCAGCTGTACCTGTAGCAACTATTTAGGCGATCAAAAAGATTTAGGCACTTGTAGTGAATATTGTGCAAAAGGTTGTGAATCTGAAAATGAAATAGCTGATGTATATCGGACAGGAATATTAGGTATAATAATTCATACTTTCTGAAGGTTCAGATTATCAGAACTATATTAAATTAAAACTAGATCAATAATCAATATTAAAGTACGAACGATTATAATTTTTTGTTGGGTTTATCCACTAGATTAATAAAAACAAATTAAAGTGGAATGGCAATTAGAACATGCTTTTTATTATGTAATATAATTACATTAGATATATATTCATATCAGCAAATGTTTTGGGGAACTATTTTTTCTTTCATTTTTTTAGATTCTAATTGTCATTCCATCTGTATTTGTTTTTATAAATCCAGTGGATAAACCCAACAAGGAATTAGTAATTGGTCCTGTTGATGATCTATGATATTTATTTTCAAATCAAAATAAAGCTTTATTAATAACATTTTAATATCAGTTATTTTTATTTAATAGTTAATGGCCCACCTAGGAATTTACAAATACGCAATGTAACTGAAACGACTGCTCATTTGCAATGGAAAGAACCGGAATCTTTTGTTTCAATACAGAATTATAAAGTTGAAGCTAAGTATTTATCTACATATTCGACTACCAATCTACTCAATTTAGAATGGATGTACCCAAACAATACGTTACAAACGGAATTGATTAGTTTACATCCTGGTAGTCGTTACAACATCACGGTGCAAGCAGTTTCAACTTATGAAGAGGGAGCTCCTGCTTATAGAGATTTCTATACTGAAATTGGAGGTAAATAAAGATTGTTATATTTGTATCAATATCAGGGTGACCAGACAGGAATATAAAATTTGTGTAACTCTTATATTTTTAAATTGTTAATTAACCATTCTATACTAAACCAGTTTCAGGAAAACTGCACTCCATTTAATTTAATTTAAAATGTTGTATCAAAAATGATTGTTAAGGTTTATTGCTTTGCTTATTGGTAGCAAATATTTGACAACAAACTTGAAATTAGTTGAACTAATTGAATAAATAATTGAAAAGTTGTTTATAAATTGAAGCAAATAAATTGCTTTATTTTAGCAAAAATATTCATCAAGATTTGTTGCTTATTGTTAGCAAAAAAATAACAAACTTATAATTAGTTTAATTAAATGTATTTTAAAGTTGTTTGAAGCTTAAAGCAACTTTAAATTGGAAACGTTGCTTACACATTGTAGCAAATAAGTTGCTTTGTTGTAGCAAAAATGTTCATAAAAATTGCTTGTTTATTAGTAGCAAATCAATGGTAACAACTTGAAATTGGTTAAATTAACTCAAATTTTGCTTATAAAATGTAGCAAATGTGATGCTTTAATGTAGCAAAAATAATTATGATTGCTTGAGTATTGGTAACAATAAAATAGCAACAAACTTTAAATTAGCTTGTAGCAATTTCAAAGTAAAATATAAATTGTTTAACGATAAAAATTCAGATAGAATTTAATTTTGCAATATTTACATTTGGTTAAAAGAAATATTAATTAATTTTTGAAAAATGCTGCAATTTAATCTTTAATAACTTTTAGTCTATACATTGGAATTTGATCAAAATTAGTCAGTGTACCCACATATCAGTATTACCAACCACTTAAACATTAAGAATTTTGATACATTAAAATTTGCATAACCTAATCAAACACTAAAACGTTAACACAATTAAAAAAATGAATAACTCCCAAACCATACATCAGAATTTAATCAAATTTTGTTACAATCTACCTTTTTATCAGTACTACCAACTGCTTACATATGAATAAATAGATAGAATTTTACACGTTTTAACAGTTGATGACTTTTGGTGCTTTTTGGCAATATGTTCATACTTTTTGGCCAGATTTTTCTATTTTTGACACTCCATAAAAAGAATTTTGCAAAAAAACAGTTTAGGACCTGATGTTGGTGTTTTCTGACAATATTTTGGTATTTTAAAGCCGGTTTTTGGTTCTTTTCAACAATATGTTGATATTTCATAATTGGATTTTACTGTTTATAACATTTTATTAAAAGAAGTTTGCACTTTTGAACAGTTTATGCGGGAATTTGGTTTTTTCTAACAATATCTTTGATATTTTATAGCTGGACGTTGCTATTTTTAAGATTTCATGAAAATTTGTACACTTTTAACAGTTTATAGCCGGATTTTGGGGATTTCTTACCGGATTTAGCTAATTTTCACTTTTTATGATAGGATTTTGCACTTTTTAATAGTTTATAGCCAAATTTTGATTTGTTTGTTGCATTTTTGAAGACTTTATTTACAATTTAAAAAGCCGGATTTTTAGATTTATAATTTAGAGGTCGGATTAACAATTTGGGGGTGAAATTTAACATTTTGAAGACCGGATTTATTGTTTGTATGCCGGATTAACCGTTTGGCAATTAAATTTAACGACAGGATTTGCACTTTTAAAAACCGGATTTGCAGGCTAAATTTATAATTTAAAGGCCGGTTTATCAGTTTGATAGTAAAATTTAACACGACTGCATTTACTGTTTTAAAGGCCGGATTAACAATTTAGCAGAAGAATTTGAATTAAACTTTTAAAGCCGAATTTACAGTTCTAAAAGCTGGATTTATAGTTTAGGGTCTCTATTAACCGTTTGGCAGTAGACTAAATACATTGGTGGCCGGATTAAAACCTTTGAAAGCCGGATTTACAATTAAGTAGGTTGCATTAACACCTTTAAAGTCATATAATTTATATGCTACATTTTGGTTTAACTTTTTGAAGGCCATATTTACAGTTTTAAAACCCGGATTTATAATTTGAATGCCGGATTAATAGTTTGGCAGTAGAATTTAACAAGTTAATGGCCGGATTTTTATTTTTAAATACTGCATTTACTTTTTTTTATTACCGCATTTACAGTTTTAACGGCCAAACTTGAAATTTAACTCACTACCGGATAATTAGTTTTAAAACCCGGATTTACAGATTTTAGGCCGGATTAATAATTTGGCTGTTGAATTTAACACTTTGAAAACTGGATTTACACTTTAAAAAACCGGATTTTAAATTTAAAGATCGAATTTTTATATTACTGCCAGTTTTAAATCTGTTTTTTTCCTTGTGAGGGGGTATATGCATTATATGCATTGTGTTGGGCTTCCGGTTTCCCGTATACCCACTAAAACCCTGAACCTCTTTATTCTCCTGGGCTTGCGGAATCATCGTTGTGGTATTTCTTTACAAGTCTAAGACACTTTCTATTTTCGATCAAACCTTATTTCCTCTTCTTCTTTTGTTGCCATTATTTTTTTTATTCCTTCATTAATAGCCCTCCAGTTGGCTGGCACTTTCCACCATAAGTGGGTCAGTTTGCTGATGGTTATCTTCTTTCCGACTTTATTCTGTACCTCCATTCTGTGTATCTTGAGTATCCGTTTCCTCACAGTAGAGACAGCCCCGTCATGCACCGGAAGACACATTTTCTTTAAGTACGACCCAAAGCATCCGTGTTCTGTAAGGATCTGTGTGAGATGGTAGTTTAGATTTCCATGTTTTCACGGGTATAAGAGTGCGTTTATTTGGCTACATCTCCCTTGCTCAGTCATTCTTCTTCCCATTTTTCTATCGCTTTTATTCTATTGGCTTTTTTTGTTCATTTAGTTGTTTCCCAATGTTGCTGTCTCGGTCTTGGTTAAGGAGGTGTATAGGAATTGTTCCTGTTATTGCCTATATAGACCATTTAAGTACTGGTCCATTACCATTTGTGATTCTTGCATCACTGCAAGGCCCTGGTAAGCTTTCCTACTACAAATGCCACACATACATTCAGACTTCTAACACTCACTCTACTGCGTATGCCACACAGACACAGACTCTCTCTTCACTACATATGCCACACAGACAATCGATTCATCCAGACTCTCAACACAATCGCTACTACATATGCCACACAGATATTCTACTCATCCTATCTCATAGATATACTCCTCGCTCACTCATTGCACTCATAACCAAGTTCTTAGTTTTCTCTCTCTGGTCTTGAAGGCATATTTCGCGAACGCAGATACCTTCTTGTAAGTGTCTTCTACTACTAGCAGCTCCGTACACTTTGCACACACGTCTAGTCTGGAGATAGTCTGCAGCACAGACGGTCTGTCAAGTTCGTACATCCGACACTCGCACTTGCTTGGTGCTTTCTTTTGGGGATAAGTAACAGGAGTACGTAACTGCATCTTGTGGCTACAAAAACAGGATTTACACTTTGAAGATCGTATTTACTGTTTTAAAAGCTGGATTACCAATTTAGCAGAAGAACTTGACTAGACCGAATTGAACTTTTAAGGCCGGATTTACAGTTTTAAAAGCTGGATTTATAATTTAGAGGCTATATTAACAGTTTAGCAGTAGACTAATTACATTGGTGGCCGGATTTAAATTTTATATTTAAAAATTGGATTTATAATTAAGTAGTCTGCATTAATAACTTGAAAGTCATATAATTTATAGGCATATAATTTATAGGCCAAATTAACACTTTAAAGGTCATATTTATAGTTTAAAAAAACGGATTTATAATTTAAATGCTGGATTAATAGTAGCGAGTAGAATTTAACAAGTTGATCGCCGGATTTTTATTTTTAAATGCTGCGTTTATCTTTTTTAATCGGGATTTACAGTTTTAACGGCCAAACTTGAAATTTGACAACTTTAAAAAGCCGGATCTACAGTTTTGAAGCCGGATTAATAATTTGGCATTTGAATTTAATACTTTGAAAACAGGATTTACACTTTAAAAAGCCGGACTTTAAATTTAAAGGCCGAATTTACATATTTAAAGCTGGATTAACAAATTTGTGGCCAGATTTTTATGTTTGATTACTGAATTTACAATTTGGAAAAACAAATTAATTACACCGTATTTGCAATTTGTAAAGCCGGATTAACAGTTTGTTAATAATAGAGTTAAAGACGTTGGTAGTTGGGTTTATATTTTTAAAAGCCGCAATTACACTTTTAAAAGCCGCAATTACACTTTTAAAAGCCGCAATTACACTTTTGGAAGCCGGATTTACAATTTTAAAGGCCGGATTTACAATTTTAAAGGCCGGATTTATAATTTGGGGGCCGGATTAACAATTTGGCGGTAAAATTTAACACTTACATCATTGGGACCGGGATGAACAGTGAAGTCCGAATTTGGCGTCTGCTTCTTCAAGGCCGCCCCCTTTCCAATAAAGCTAAATGGTGCTTCTAATGTAGTTTTTTATTCTATAATTTTAAAAAAAGATAATTTTTGTTCAATCAGTTGGAATTATTAAGACCCAAATAATAAAAAAAAGAGTATATTTTTTGTCATTTTGAATTAGAAAGAGTAAAGAGTATTCTTACACAAACGAATATGTCTGGTCAGCCTGATCAATGTTTTATAATGTTACGCAAATTTCAAATTTTATTTTGTTAATTTTTAGTACCAAGCCAAAAACCTGCTGATCCTGAAATTGTAAATCGTGTTGCCAAAACAATGGATATTAAAATAAAACCTGTATTAAATGATAATGGTCCTGTTACATCATACCTTATTGTTGTAATCAATGCCGAATCTGTACAGGCAGTTCAAACTGAAAATTTAAAAGCTTACCGTCAAGCTAGTGCTGAAGGATACTCTTATTATATAACAGCCGATTTACAACCACAGGTAATAAATTAAATTTGATTTATATTTGATTAATCTGATTTTAATTAATTAGAGAGCTTCTGAGGTGTTTACCATTGGAGATGGTAAAGTTTATGGTAAATATTATAACGCTCCATTAGATAAAGATGGTAATTACCATGTTATGATTGGCGTTGTAAGTAAAGTCGGTGAAATAGAAAAGGTGCTTTATAGTGAAACAGTATCAGTACATGATTATATTGTTGTTCGACAAATGAATAGTGAGGGTACTGTTGATTCTCCAGTCATAGTTATAATATTATCAGTTGGTATTGTTGTTATGAGTTTACTTTTAATAGCAGGATTAATTGGTTTTTATTTCTTACGCAATCATGTTCACCATAGACACCGACAACGATTAAACGATAATCAAGAATTGACATTACAAGGACCCATGATTGATGTTGTAAGTTATATTTTTATATTTAATTTAATTGACTAATTTTTTAATTTATAGGAAAACAATGGTTACATTCCTGATGATGAAGCATCCGGAAATACGAATCATTATGATAATTTAAACGAACAGGTCTGGGTTATTCCGCGTAATGTTTTAACAATCGAGCATACGGTTTTATTAGGTATTGGACAATATGGCCGAGTTCATAGTGGTACTGTTGTCAAAGATAATTTGGTTATTCCAGTTGGAGTATATAGCATTGCTGATCGTAAATTGCAACCTGAATCTAAACGTGCAATGCTTAAAGATTTAGATATTTTAATAAAATCCAAAAAACATCCAAATGTTTTAGATTTGATTGGAACTTGTGAAAGCATCGATACTACCTGTATTATTCTAGAGCTTTCAAATACTAATCTTAAAGAATTGTTGTTAAAATCACGAGTTTTTACTAGTAATCAATTTACTAATTTGTCGAAATCTCAATCAGTTGATTTTGCTATTGATATTGCTAAAGGGATGGATTATTTGCATTCAAAACGTATTATTCATAAGGAATTATGTTCAGTACATGTTGCTGTGGTTAATGGAAGTCTTGCTAAAATTACCGGATTTGGTTTGGCTAAGTATTATAAAACTGAAAATACTCCAGATTTTGTTCGGTATACTGCTAGAGAAGTGTTCCGAGGACAACAACATGTTACCAAGAGTGATGTATGGTCATATGCTTGCATTTTATGGGAAATATGCGTACTAGGTCAGTATTGTTTTGTATATTAATGATTTTAAGAAATTGTGTAACAGATATGAATAGACACAAATTGACAGTATGTGATTCTGTGCTGAATAGCTATTCTTGATATATAACAAAACAAAGTTAAAATATGCTTTTTAATAAATTTTGAAGCAAAGATTGTTAAAAAAATTTTGTTTTCATTTTTATTGGGTTTCAATATACCCTTAACTGGGCTTAATTATTTTTTGTAAATCCTATAAGATTTTTCTGTATTTACTTTTAGCAAACTCTGAAATCACTCATGTTTTGCACTCTTCCTTAGATTTTCGGTTTTTCCCAGACTATATCTAGAATTTAAAACCCTCGCCGATTTTTTAAAAAAAGTGGACTTTTTGCCAAAAAACATTGAATAAGGGCGGGAGACTCGCTAAAATATTCTCTTGCTTATTTGCGTAAAATTGTCTAGTGCATTGCCGAAAAATATTCAAGAAAAAAACAAAGAGCAGACAACGATTGGGTCCAGTGGCGTCTCAAAGTTGGCAATTAAAAGCTCTTTGATTTGTTATATCCCAAGAATAACAAATAGGAATTGTTTATTATCTGTCTACTATCAAATTTTGTCATTCATACCTGTTACATCTTGTATAACTCTGATTTATGTTTGTATTCTTATCTGTTCTGTATGTATAAAAGCCAGTTTTCTTCTCGGTCATCAAACCATTCAAACCCACTACACTCATTTACCCAATACAATCAAACTTCCTTTTTCTCCCTACATATACTGCTTTTTCATACTTTCTTCCATCCAGTATTTTTAATAGTCTCTTTACCTAAATCTTTTTTTGCGTGGAGAAGGGCAGCTTTTTTTTTATCAGCCTACATGCTAGCATCTGAACTTTGTCTAGCCTTTTAGCTGTGCCCTTGAGAGTGGTTTTTTCTCCCCATACAAGCGCTCCGTATGTAATAATGGGTCTTACCATCACCGTGTATAATCATTTGGTCATACTAGGTGTTAATCTCCAGGTATGCCCGACCATAATTTTGGTACCAAAAAGCACCCGAATGGTTTTTGTTGTTATATTTGTCAGATGTAAATTGAAGTTTAAATTAGTGTCAAGCGTTAGTCCCAGATATTTTAGTTCCTTTGACATCGGGAGCTTGGCTTCATACATCCTCAGGTTTTTTAGGTCTGTGGTATTTCGCCGTCTTGTGAACGGTACAAATGTTGTTTTGCTTGGGTTCACTGATAACCCCTTCTTCTTGCACCACCTTTCTACGGTATTTAGCGCACTCTGTGTCATGTCTGACACGGTTGCTCCAAACTTCCCGCATGCAAGGATTGTGAGATCATCTGCATAGCCTAGGGCAAAGATGCCCATGTTGTTGAGTATCTGTAGTAATTCGTCCATGACTAAGCACCACAATAGGGGTGAGAGTACGCCTCCCTGTGGGCACCCGCCGGCAACTTTAGCTTCTACAGTTTTTCTATATAATGTTATGATTACAGTCCGGTTGACCCATTGTTGGACCTTTTGTTTGCCGTTTTATTTGGCAAATGCAGGTCCTCTTGATTACATACTTCCGTTAGCTTAGAGCCAGGGAAGCGTGTCTGCATCAGCTCTTGCAGAGTGCCCTTGACTGACTGTATTTTCCGTTTTTTGTCCGCAGGGATCCAATGTTGCCAGTACGGTCTTTGCTTAAGGCTTTTTGGGCCGTTTAGAACGTCCTCATAGTATCTCCATTATTATTTCTTGGCTTTCTTTATGACTTTATTATAAGCCGTAAGACTGGTTCTATATATAGCCCAGTCACCGTTCTTTTTGGCTTTGTTGAATAGCTTTCTAGTATCCGCCTTTGCTAATGTTAGGTCAATAACCTCGCTACGAGACGCATTGCGAAACGTTGGCGCGTTACCTTTGTTCATCATAATGAGCTTAGATTCTACTATAAATTCTAGGAGTTTCTCACCTCTTATGTTTATGTCCTTGCTTCTTCAGGCTACGTGGTGGGCGTTGGCATTGCATTCTAGGATCAGCGGTACGTCATCCCCGTTGCTTGTTAGATGCAGTATTTATGCAGGTAGTGGTCCTTCTGATCGTAGGGAAGGTATCCAGATCCAAGAATGATTTCTTTTTTGGTTCCTTTCTCTACTATCACCACCTTGGCTGTCACTAGATCTCTGAAACATAGGTCCTATAATGGCATTAAATTAAGTACATTCTTTGCTAAGATGCATGTACGAGGCTTGCACATGGGTTGTGCTGCTAGAAGCCACATTCCTGGTACGCTTAACCTTCTTTATCTTTTTCTTATAGATCCAAGGTTCTTGAATCAGGGCGATGTCAATATCGTGTTTGACAATATACGCACTGAGGGCCGGCGAAGCTGCTCTACAGTGATGCAGATTGATTTGCACGATGTTTAACATTGTACTTACCGTTAGTGTTCCTCGGCGTTCAGCGGTGGATTTTGATCTACGGCCTTCTTGACGGTTTGTATCTCTTCAGATATGCTGTCGTCCTTTCTGGAGGAGTCCCAAACACGAAGAGAAATTTTGGAAAAGCTTAGGAAGAGTTTGCCTCCTAGGTGCCACCTTCTTCCAAGCGCCCTTATCTATGAGTAGGATGTGTTGGGTTCCTTTGGGATCGGGTTTGGAATTGACCACTCGCCAAGTTTTGGTGTTATTGGTGTTTTGCACCGATAACCTTTTTAAGAGAGTAGCCGGTTCCAATTGTGGTCCTGGTACCCATGTAGGTAAATAATAATGCGTGAGGATACGATGTGAAGATATAAATGCAAATGTAGATACTTATGCAAGTTAGGGACAAGCTACGCATGCAGTAACAATAGCCAACAGACTTCCTTGGTTCGGGTAAGTCCTTCAGATCCATGATCTGAAGTTCTTTACTCTTCATTAATTTTTTGTACTGAGGAGCCATTGCTTAGTTGGCTCGTTTATGCATATAATTTTCAGGAATCCTCCCTTAAAGGAATGTTTCTGAAAACGAGGTGATGCCTGCTCATTTTCTATTCTGTTTATTCTGCCCAGAATAGTTGATTTCACCAACTCCGCTTCCTTAGAGTTGAAGTAACATTTGGGGAACCTTTTTGGGATGATTGCTAGTGCAATGCTGTTCAGGATATCCCTAAAAGTCTTCTTTGAGGTCCCTTCTTTGTCCTTGCTTTTATTTACCGGTCTCTTTTGCGATTCCGGCGTGCTGTACTGGAAGGTTTCGCTTTTGCGTCTCTGATGTTTCCGGGGTATTTGGTGCAGGTAGCTTCTATTCTATGTTCTCGTTTCATTACCGGATGCTTTAGTTGGATCAGTTGCCTTTTCCTCCTGTGCATCTCTTTGTCTTCGGAGACCTGCCTAAGGTTGCCGAGCTTGGGTTCTTCAAAGAGTTCCCAATTGTATTTATGGCTTTGGTTAATACCACCTCTTCGTCTCCTGTCATTGGTTTGTTCCCCCTTATATTCCGTGAAGCAGACTACCTTTTAGGTAGTGGAGGATTGCCCGCTAGCGGGACCTCCCTGGGGACTGTTTGCTTCCTTTGACATATCTATGTTTTTGTTGTCCATTCATTTTTAATCTCCTGGCAGGCATTTCGCAAGTGTCGTCATTGTAGTTCCAGTCCGGTCAGTTTTTGTTTTACGCCGGGTATTTTATTTTTTCGGTTTCCTCCGGCAAGCCGGCGAGAGTTCCCCGATTCCCACTGGACTGGACATAGAGGAACTGACAAACCCGAAGGGAAGGCAGCCTTACTGTCGTAGTGTCAGATTTTTACTGACTAATAACTCCCATCTTTCTCCTTCCTCCGAGGCGTCTTATTCCTTTAGGAGCTCTGTCTTTTCGATGAAACCCAGAATTGTTTTGCCAGGGGATTACTTTCAGCTTTTCTTTGGTAAAATTATGTTTGTCAAATGAGGCTGTGCGTTGCAGATTATAAGCTTTTCATTCAATCAGCAAGTGTAGCAGAGTTTCTTTTTCTTTCAAACTCTCACAACATATGGGTCCATTTTTATTTATATTTTATGCATGTGCTTGTTAAGGCCACAGGTTATCAGTCCTGTTTGAGCTTTTGCAGTCTGATTTGAATCATTTGTTGTTTGGTATTATGTGATGGTCTTGTTAGGAATAGTTTTGAGTGTGTCATTTTTTTACAGTATTTCCACAGGTTGCTGTGTTCCGCATCCAGTTTGCTGCGGTTAATTTCCTTTTAGGATCCCGAAAACACTTATTGACCATGAGTTTTCTTTTATTTCTTAGTTCTTTGGTATTCAGACCAGGTGAACACTGATTGTGGTCAACGTTTTCCAGATATAGGCCATAACCAATTTATCACTGGCGATTGCAATGTCGCTTGACCCAGGCGCACCACTATATGGCAGCCACCTTCACCTGGAAATCTGAGGCATTTTTGCCCAGGAATAGCGAAGTTTGCTTCCCCTGATCTTAGTCTTTGTAGATTTCAGCTTTCTTTCTTGCAAACGTTCTATATGTAATAATGGGTCTTAATACCACTGCACCTCTTTTCTACGGTGTTTAGTGCACTCTGTATCATATTTGTGATGGATTTGAAGGTAGTATTGTCAATTGCTTCTTCAATAACCAGAACTGCATCCAAAGCTATTGCTTTACATTATATGGTGTTTTTGCACCTCCTGATTAGCTGATGTATAGCTTTTGCAGGATTTTTTTTCAATCTTGCATAGAGGCTCTCTAGAGTTAAGAACCTTTTCTGATGGGATATATCCCATCGGCACCTGGCGACTTGAATGGTTCGAATATGTTGATTTTTTATTTCAGGTTGTCCTGATTGATTATGGTATTTAATTTTTGTTTGCCTTCTGATACTGCAGTTCTAGATCTTATAGATCAGGAGCTTAGATCAACGTAGAGCCCGGTAAGCGTGTCTGCAGTTCTTGTAGATTGCCTTCGACCGACTCTGTATTTATTCACTGTTTGGTCAGCAGGAATCCAATGTTCCCAGTGTGGTCTTTGCGTAAAGCTTTTTGGAGGCGGGAGCATTTTGAACGACCTCACAGTATCTCCTCTACGATTCTCTTTTTTTTATGGCGTTGTTATAAGCCGTGAAACTGGTATAAGTGGCCCCGTCACCGTTTTTCCAGTTTTTTTACAGCTTTCTAGTGTTATCACCAACTCGTGATCAGTTCACTCGTGTTATGATTTCCTAATCTGAGATCGATAACCTCGCTACGCGACGCATTGCGAAACGTTTGTTCGCATCAGTGGCGTAGCTAGGATTTGTAGCCACTGAGGGCTAAAGTAATCAATCTACTTGCACGATGTTAATAATGAACTTTCCGTTACAGTTCCTCGGGACCGGCAATCTGATTCATGGCTTCCTTGACGGTTCTTGTAGCTTTCAGTTTGTCCTCATCCTTTTTACGAAAGGACAGAGCCTGGAGGCTTATTGTGGAGAAACCCAGGTGCAGTTTGTTCTCAAAGTTTACCACCTTTCCTAAGAGCCTTTGTCCATAAGCAGGACGTGTTGTGTGTCCTTTTGGGATTGACAAATTGCAGGGTCGCTGTGCTGACGATGTTTTGCACCGCCAATATATTTAGTAGGGTTGATGGTTCCAACTCTGTCATGGCTTTTCTTGGATTATGGCTTTTCTTGGATCATGCCTTCAGGTCAATGGTCTAGAGTTTTTTACTTTCCAGCAGCTTCTTTTTGGCCAATGTGCTAAAGAGCCACTTATTGGTTGGCTTGTCTGTATACGTGATTTTCAGAAACCGGGGTGATGCCTGTTCTTCCTTTGGCTCATCAATCTTGCCCAAAATGGAGGTCTTGGTGGCTTCTGCTTTAACTGAGTTGAGGGTTTCCTTTGAGATTATTGATAACGCAATACCCTTGCTTTTTTTTGCGACTCTGGTGTACTGCTGGACAGGTGTTGCTTTTGCGTCTTTGATGTACCAGCAGTTTTTGGTGCAGGTAATGTAGAGTGTCGATGTCACGGCTTTGTCCAAAGAGACCATTGTTTTTGTTTTATTGCCTTCGTCATCGTTAGTCAAGGAGTTGTCCCACCCAGAATCCTTGGAGTAGATTACAACTTTAGTAGTGGATGATTGCCTGTTTCCGGAACTTCCAGTATTATTCCTTAGTATACATGAATCTGAAGTGAGTTAAATCATGTTTTCGGGAGTTAGTCAATGTTGGTCGTAGAATCTTCTTATCCGGTTAGTGTCAATTTGTCAATGTTCCAGTCGTGTTGATTTGTAGATGGACTTGAGAGTTCTGTTGCCTTTTCCTTCTGATTCTGGTTGCGTTGCTGGTGGAACTGGACGTTAAGTCGTTCTTGTCAATTTCTCTTAAAAGGCTCAGATTTAACTTGACTTGGGCTGTGTCGGTATATTTTTGCTAGAGTAGGTTTGTCTTAAGGTTTGCTGCCTGCATGGTCGGCATGCATCACCGAAGCTAAAAGTGCTTCGGAATAGGTCTTAAAGAGTTGTGAACTTGGGTTGTGAGATCTCGTTAGTATGTTCTTGCTTAATGGCGATGGATTGAGTTGGCTTGCCCTTCCGATTTACATGCATCACTGAAGTTAAATGTTTATATTTGGAGAAGGGTTGTTGCAAGTCTCTGTGGGTCGTGGATTAAGTTCTACATTTTTTTTGTGGACCGTGGTACTTTTTTCATACTCTAATAGTTTTTAAGCTTTTGGTTTTGCCATGACTAGTGCTACCATATATTGAAGCGTCATTAAGTGTGTATGATATTTTCTGAATTCCGTTTGTGGCAAAACAAAATTTACTTGGGCACCTGTATCAACTTCAAAATTTTGCAAAGATTTTACAAGATGAGTTCATTAAAGAAATTGCTGTACTTCATATCTTCCAATCGATATTGTTGCTCAGAGCCCAATATTTTGCCTGAGTTGCTGCTTCTACTTCTTTGTTAGGTGTTCTGCTTCTTGTAGAAATCTCGTCTTGTTTTGTTTTTATTTATTATATTTTCTTTGTTTTCACTTCCATTCCTCTACTTATTCATACTTTTTCTAGCTTCTTAAAATCATTGCAGCATTGAAAAAATTGTATAATTTGATTATTTTTTTATTTCAGGTGGTACACCATATGGAAATATATCAAGCAACGATTTGCCAGAAAAAGTAATTCGAGGTCTTAATTTAGCTCAGTTACCATATATTAGCGATAGTTTGTACCAAATAATATTAAATTGTTGGCAAATCGATTTAGACGAACGACCAACATTTTCAGAGCTAATTGTTGCGTTATCACATTTAAAACATGAACAATGTATTAACTACAGCATGTACGAAGGTTTCCAATATGAACCTTATTATTTAGAATTAGAGATGTCAAAAAGTTCTCTATATTAACCAAATGCTGTGATCTTATGTAAAATGTTTAGGAACTAATCAACATACATCAGCAAGATTTTAGTACTTAAGAGTAATCAAAACCGTCCAAATATTTAAATTGACTGATTTTTTTGATATTTTTATTTTACGAAATTTTATGTTGACATTGTCTCGTGGTACTTTAGGTGTAGTCAAAATGTGTTTGTAATTTTTGTATATATGTTATCTTATTTGTGCCGAAGACTTTTGTGCTGCTATCTTCTAAACCAAATGTATGACATTTCCATTTTTTATTGGGGGATGAAGCGGGGTACTAATACTCATTCCCATAATACCGAAATTTGTTCAATATCCTCCTTTCTTCCACTTGGTGGTTGTTAAGCTATTTTATGCACACCAAAGCACATGTAGATGTCTGTAGACAGCAAACAGCTACATAGTATTTCCTTTTATGGTATTAGCGTTTAGTGGAGGAATATTAGGAACAGGCGCAACGCCAATGCATTTTTGCGTATTCTAGTGTGTCGCTCATCTATATCCTTATATTCTGCTCGGACGCATGTTGATTGGCGACAATACTCACGACCTGCATACTAGAATACGCAAAAATGCATTGGCTTTTTTTTCCTAACATTCCTTCCTTCAACGGTATTAGCAATGATAAAACATTGCATTCCATTACTTATGTTTGTTTACTGTTGCTAATGATCAGTATTTCTTAATATTGTTAATGAATTATTTTGTAATAATATGAATTGACAGACATTAATTACTGAATACACAGCAAATATAGAGGAATATTAGAAACTGCGCCAAAGCATTTTTGCGTATTATAGTCTATATCTTTATATGCTGCTCGAAGTCATGTTGGCGACAATACACACATGAGATAGATGATATAAAATCTTGGGGTATTTGCAGCATCTAAGTATATTGTCGAGCTGCATACTAGAATACGCAAAAATGTATTGGCGCTTTTTTCTAACATTCCTTCGCTCAACGCTTTAGCAATGGTAAACATTACTTATTATTCCGTAATATGAATTGACAGATAATAATTATTTCTCCAATAATATTACAAATTCTTTTTCAGTATCTACCAAATTGCAGCAGATTGATGAGTTTGCACAAATGTTGAAAATAATAATCGCCATTACCTTACATTCCAAAAATAACATTTTTTTATACGTTTATAGTTGAGGTTGAATCTCCATTTTATTTGTTTATATTGTAATAATTTGATGATTTTATAATAAATATATTTTTATAAACTCCGCAGGTGTGTTTTATGTGAAAATTTCAATTAATAGTAAAACTATTTTTGAAGTTGATTTGAATGATTTTAATATTCTGTTTTGTTAATTTTAGTAGTCTAGTTTTTCAGGCTGAAACAATGCAAATAACAGTATCTTTTAATTATGCTTAAAGAGAAGGGTTTGGGAGCTTACCAAAGGTATTGCTAAAAGTTGAAAGATTTGTAGCTTTGTGATACTGGTTGATGTTGCCTTTAACTAACTCTGCAAGCGTCAGAAGTCTTTTTGTAGGAGTAGGCGGTGGTGACCCATTCTGTTGATGGCCAACACTTGGGCAGGTGGGTGGGACACTTCAGTTTGTGATGACTATCGAGTAGTTTGAATTTGAGTGACTTACCCGCCCGTTCGAGTGTTGGTGATCCAGAAACTAGACTTTTTTGTGTGCAAATGTTAGAAGAATCTTTAAGTCGGAGGAGGTTTTGATGGCCAACACTTGGGTTAGTTCATTTAATGATTACCATCGAATAGTTTTTCCTTCCTGCAAGCGTTAAAAATCTTTATGTTGGATGAAGCGGTGATGATACTAATCTCTTGATGGCCAAGACTTGGGTGGGTGGGTAGAACTGGAGTGCTCGCTCACCCGCCCAAGTGTTGTTGATCTAGAAATTGGAAGTTTCTTCTCTCTGCAAGCGTATGAAGTCTTTATGTCGGAGAAGGCGGTGGTGATGCCTTCTCTTGATGGCCAGCACTTGGGTGGCTCACTCCAGTTAATAATTACTATTTAGTAGTTTCAACTGGAGTCCACACCTGCCCGCCCGAGTGGGAGTCATTCAGTAATTAAATTGATTACCACCTCTTTCACTCCAGTTTGTGATAATTATCGAGTAGTTGAACTGGAGTGACCAACCACCCGCCCGACTGTTACTGATCCTAAAATTAGAAGTTTCTGTCTGAGGAGGTAATGGTGATACTAATCTTTGATGACCAACGCTTTGGTGGGTGGGTGGGAAACTCCAATTTGATTATCATCTAGTAGTTGAACGGGAATGCCTACCCACCCGCTGGAGTGTTACTGATCCTAATATTGGAAGTTACTCTTTTCTGCAAGCGTTAGTGTCTAGTCGGAGAAGGCTATGGTGATACTAATCTCTTCCTAACCAAACTATTTACATAATTTAAGACTTGTTTTGTAATATCTAAAATATCTTATTATTACTACCTATTTTAAACGCAGGGAAGCTAAATCTAGCTTTTGAGGATTGGTGACCTTGCGTTTCCGAACTCCTTGTCTCGGAACCATAACACTTTGTTCTTTACAAAACTTATTTCCTAATCTCATTCTTTGAATTAGAACTCCGTTGACGACAACCTGCCACAGTAGGTATAAAATGGATAAGACTAAGCTTATGGAATAATATGATGGACAGACAAACCAAAAAAAAAAAACGCTAACGGAACTAGGGAGGAATACTCTAGTTCTAGGCCCTAAGCGACTGCCATAAAACTTACATTAGATGCTTGGACTGAGTCTAATATGTACGAAGCTCAGTCAATCGTGGATAGTGGAGCAAGTGGCATCAATTTACAGAGCAAATTGCCCACAGGGAGAGAGAGAGATTATAAATTTTGTTTATTACTACTTGGTCATAGAAAACCGCAAATCCTCTTTTTAACCATAAAGATCCAGATCGCTTTAATATAGCAGATTTCTGTTTTATTTCGAATATTTATTTTCTGATCAACAGGGTGTTTGTGTCTATGTTTACAAAAACAAGCATATTATAGACTGACAACGTACGAAATTCAGGGCATTGGCACATTTCTTAAATTCGGTCTTCTCGATAAGACTATTTTTTTAATAGACATATACCGTTCTTTAAATAAGGCAATTTCAAACTTTCTTGATGATCTTTCTAAAAGTGTTGACAAGCATTTTTGTGTTAAGAGAGGAGACAGGTTAGTTGATAGATAGATATATGACGTGTCCGCTTAAATAGATATTTTGGAGTCCAGATTTGATTTTGGGATAAAGGTGGTGTGGGTTTGCTTTAAAGTCAAGACGAGTGCTTTGTTGTTTGTTTGTGATTTTTACTAGCGGTAAGAGTGTTTGTACTAATCACATACGACACAAAAGCATTTTATCTTCAACAATTTTGTTTATGAGCGGGAGACAGTGTACGGGGCTTTAGAACTGTTATTCATTGAATGAAACCCCAATTAATAAAACTGTTTTTTTCTGTAGCCTCTTGTTTATCAAGGCCTTTTTGCCAAATATTACAACGATATGGGCTATTGTTACGCTCAGTTAAACAATATAACTGACACAACAAACGCTAAGCCACCCATCCACCACACCGTACGTTTACGTTGTGTATTAATTAACTTAACAACGGCCAAATCATTTGACCACATCACTTTACTTCGGAAAACTAAATTAGAAAATAGAATTTTTTTCTTGTCGACAATCTTCATCATAACATCAATCAATTAGGCCAAAGTACATGGTGGGCATATGCCGTAAATTTTTTGAACATTTTTGATTTAGTTTGTAAGTTTTTTTAAAAGTCTGGCAAGTGTCTGATTTACTTCCTCAGGTTGAAGTGCTTACCGACTAAAAAACCGCCCAATGGAAGTTCGACACCTTACGGCTCATGTCCATTTATAGGTTGGGGAGTTGTAGATAGTTTAGATTACGCCCTATAGGCTTGTGTGTTGTTACCCACTTTAGATCAAAGTGCGGCTACTTGGTTCACCGATTGTTTGTAGAAGAAGCTCTCTCTGTCTTGCTCCGCGAGTCGAGCTAGGTCAGGGTTGGGATGATTCGCGAGATTATCGAAATACTTTACGTCAAAATTTTGAGGTCTGCCCGAATTTGCCTGTTTCGAACATACTATAGAGCTCTGTGGAACATCCTCAAAGTGATTACTTTGAAAGATCTCTAGCCTGTTGAGATGACAACTAGCTGCCGTTTCCCATTCTGGGGACGCGTAAGTGAGCATGGGTCTGATGATAGATGTGTAGAGCCGGGTTTTGTTTCGGGTCGACATGCCACTATTCCGACGCAACATCGGAACAAGTAGAGTTTTTGCCATTTTGGCTTTATCAAGCATGGACTGCACTGGAGTGGAGTTTGTACGTGAGCCCTTGTCAAAGGTAATTCCCAGGTACTTAGCAGTATTGAACCACGGTATGGGAACGTCGTTCAAAAGGACGTTCTCATCAGATGTGATTTGTCGCCGTGTGAAAAGAACAGATTTGCTTTTTTCTGGATTAATTTTAACTTGTCACTTATCTAACCATCTTCAATGTCGTTGGTGAGAAGAGTATAGAAGTGCTGTATCGTCATCAAAATATTTAAATACCGTCCGATGATGACCAAGTAAAAGTTGAAACTAGTTACGGTAAATATATCCGTGATATAGTACGTAGTAAATAAAATTCTATAATTTTTCATTGTACAAAAAATATTTTGATCGCACCTTGTATACAAGTAATTTTTCTTCGGGGTTATTCACTTGTTTGCGATAACTATTCAAATGATTTCGATATGGGCAGATAAGAAATGTTCAGTATTTTTTTTTTATTTTTAAGACTTTCGTGTTGTGTTATGCACAGGTATGTAATATTTTTATGTTGATTTGCTATTTTTAATTATTGAGCCGACCACACTGAAGCATTTAATTTTTTTTTAATAAAATATGTTTGCTTTAATAAACAAAAGTATTATTTAAAAGCGTTTGATGGATAAATGTATTGTTTTCAATTTGGATAACTATTCAAACGTATGTAATAAGTTGCATACCAATGAAAAAAGTGCATATTTAACTTGTGTCTAACACATTACTAAAATGCTACAAATTTGAATTTACGTATTTTGTGAATGAAATGTTGAATGCTTCTTTACAAACTAAATATAATCGAAAACTGCGAGTCACAAAATTTTACATTGATTTAACATCTTGCCACCATTGGACAGACCCCAATTTGAATAACTACAGGGTATCTATAAAAGAACTCCGGGGTTTTAAGACAAAATATTTTAATAAAGTAAAAAACGTACATACATGTTTTATACATGATTAGAAAGCTTACATTTTCAAGATTTTTTAACAACTTAGTAAAGTTCAATGTGAGCTCCGTTAGTGGCACGGCACACGTCGAAACGGTGTTCTACCTCTTCCCATGTCCTGGCGAGCATGTCTGGGGGAACGGACGCCACGCAATTCACTATTCGTTCCCTGAGATGGATAACATCTCGAATTTTCTCTGCATACACAAGATTCTTGATATGCCCCCAGAAGAAAAAGTCCAACGGAGTCATATAAGGGCTCCTTGGTGGCCATGGAATAGGTCCTTCCCTTCCAATCCACCTGTTACCGAAACGAGCGTCCAGTGACTCACGCACACGCAAACTGAAGTGTGGCGGCGCCCCATCTTGTTGGAAGTAAACTAAACCTTTCTCCGCCTCAATGTCATGCAACTGAGGATAAACATACTCCTCTAACATGTCACAATAGACATCACCATTGATAGTCCTTTCGGCAAAAATGAAGGTACCTATGACTCTGTCATGCATAAGAGCACACCAAACATTCACTTTGGGCGTGTCACGTTCGTACTCAATAAACTCATGGGGCGGCTGTGAACCCCAAATTCTGCAATTATGCCTGTTTACAGTTCCGTTCACATGAAAAGTAGCTTCATCACTAAAAACCACACTTTTTAAAAAATCATTATCTTCATTAATTTTATTCAGCATGGAAACAGAAAAGTCGAATCTCTTAACCTTGTCTGCCGGTTTGATATGGTGTAAAAGTTGAATCTTGTAGGCAGTTAAACGAAGTCTTTTACGAATTACCTTATGGACTGTTGATCTTGGTAACCCCAATTCCAGACTGCGTCTTGTTATTGATTTCTTAGGGCTTCGAGTGCATGAAGCTCGGATTCTGTCAACCTTCTCTTGAGACACACGCGGCCTACCCGGCGACTTTTGCTTCAAAACACTTCCTGTTTCCTTGAACGCACTTAACCACTGACGAATTGTTTTGTCTGTAGGCGGGTCAACACCATAGCTACGTCGAAAGTTTCTTTGTACAGTAACAACAGAATTAGTTTCTATGAGCCAAATAACACACTGAGCCTTTTGTTGAGGCGTCGCCATAGCGCGGCAGTCCAGACGACACTGACTGCCTGCCGCAGCCGCTACGTAATTTCAAGGTCAACGCTCCGCAGCGCTGCCAACTGTTGAGAGAAACATTCCCAATTGGTATGAGTAAAACTCTTTGAGCTGCTTGTTTCAAAGGAATTGATCAAATTTTGCTATCTTTTATAGTTTAAAAAATATTAATTTTTTAAACCCCGGAGTTCTTTTATAGATACCCTGTATTTTGTTTTTTGTTATATAAATCTTAGTTTTTCTCGGGTTCCTGTTTTCTAGAAAGAGCGTTTTCGATATTGAACTGGTGTGTATGCGTGATTAGACAACGATGGCTTGTCTGACACATACGCACTTGTTTATCACTTCACTGGCTTTCTGCTGGTTGTAGAGAAGGTGCCCGGATTTGAGAATTATTTCCTTCCTGGTTTCCCTCTTTACATTGGCAATCTTTAGGTCTCTGAAACTTAGGTCTCATAATGGCATTAGATTCAGTATTTGTTTTGCTATGTGTAATGTGCAGTCATGTATAGCTGGTTGCATATATTAAATACGCTTGTATATATTTATTGTAGAAATAGTTTTTGTTAATGTTTTTTGTATTATAAATTCCTTTTACTTTTGTGAAGAGAATATTTTATTAGAGAATAAACCGTTGATTGAAACACATCGTATTACATAAAACCCTAATTAGCAAGAATTTGACACCGGCAGAATACCACACTAGGATACATATACGGGGGTTGGTTGAGGGTTTGGCTGCTCACAGCCACCTGCCCGGAATGTTTAATTCCTTTATCTTTCCCTTTTGGATCTAAGGTTCCTGGACAAGAGCGATATTAATGTCGTGTTTGATTATATATGTACTAAGGGCCGCAGATGCTCAGATGCTGCACTACAGTGATGTAGATCTGCAAGATATTCTAGATTAAATTTACTTTCCAGTTTCCTTAGCGACTAGCAATGAATCTGCATCCATAGTCTCTTCGGCGGGATTTGCTTCTTTTGGTTTGTCGTCTTCTTCTTCGGACAGAGCCCAAAAAATTATTGTTGAAAAATCCAGGTCAAAAACTTCAGGGAGCACCTTAAATTCTTTTCTTAAGAACCTTTGTTCATCAGTCAAACATGTTGGGTCTTTTTGGGATTTTCAACTCTAAAGTTGAGATTTTGCTTGCCTTCTTGGAATTGGCATTTCCTTGCATGTGCTAAAGAGTCATTTCTTGGTTGGCTTGTGATTTTATTTTATAAGTGCTTGGGGCGATGCTTGCCTTTTTTAACTTTGCAATTCTACCAAGAATATTTGTCTTGATGACCATTTTCCTTCTTCAGATTTGAGCAATCTTTTAGAAAGTTTTTATTTTTTTGTTTTTGCTACTATTTGTTGGCTGCAACGCTGACGTACTACTGCTGGACAGGTTTTGCTTTTGCAATCCTAATGTACCAGCAGTAGTTTCTAGTGTAGGTGGTGTGGTGTCGGGTTTTGCTGTTGCGTCCCCGACCTAGTTCTTGGCATTACTGGACGATTCAAGTTTCTGCAATTAGTGTTTGTTTTTGTTTATTTTTTTGTTTCCATATTTGTTCCTACGAGTACGGAGGAAATAAAAGTCGCCATGCGCAGTGCCTCTTTACCGGCGGAATCTCAAACGCATTGTCTTTCGGCCCGATAGCTTGGATTGGTGCCTTAACATAATTTGCCTGCAGGTCAATGCTGTTGATAGGGGTGTGCTTTGGACTAAAGTGCACCCTACTGAATTAGTGTGAGGGCGAACGGTGATTTTTGTATCTTTGATCAGCGCTTTGAGCCTAGAACACTAGAGAACACCGAATTTCAAAGGTCTGAGCAATGTGGGTACGATGTTATGGTCGGAGCGAGAATCATTATTGTGTCCGCACACTGAACTTCTCAATAAAGTTGCATTAAAATGGGGTCTTTTATGTGTGATTTTGAACTATTTCGAAGTGCAGGAATTACAGAGATTCTTTTATGGCTCTTCCGCATTACAGACCCTTGCATACAGGTAGCTACGCCACTGTTATAAGTTATATACTCTGTCAATATTGTTGCTTTAATGTGATGTGAGTTGCTCTTAAAAGTTACCAGTTTCACTTAAAGTGTTCCGGGCTGTACCTGAAGTTGTTCAAAGCTTTTTATTATTCTACTGAGGTCGTTGATGTACAATTATATGCAAAGTTTTCAAAGGTTCTAAAATGCATCTATTTTTAACTATGCTTGAGCTGCTAAGAATTGCCCGAAAACTGTTTTTTAATAGAATTTAAGCTACACTCAAGTGTTTTGAACAGTTTCCAAGTGTATCTAAGATGTATAGTAAGCTATTTTTATACTCTTCCAATATAGTACAAATTGCTCTAATGTGTTCCATGATGTACCGGAGATTTTTCAAACTGTCCTTAGGTGTACTGAGCTATTTCAGTTCAAATTAATCTGTTTTAATGCAAATATTTTTTGTACTACAAATTTATGTATAAATGCAGTATTTGCATAAAAGATTAACATGGTAATAAGAAAAATGTATCAACCAGATTTTTCATCTTCTATTGCCATACTGCAGCAGGTTTATATTTATAATAAAATAAAATAATTGTAAAATTGAACAGGTTATTTGGAAGAGCAGCAATTTGCTGAACATAGCCTTTTTCTTGTATGTAATATATTTAAGAAATAAAGACTAATTAGTTTTAAACTTTCTCAAAATGTTAGGAATTGCTATAAAGTGTACTGAACCTGTTCCTAACTGCATCAAAGTGTTCCAAGCTGTCCCTAAATGTAAAGTTATTTTCAAATAATATGGATTGTATTAATTCAGTTTAAGTTGCTCCCAAGTGTTCTCAGTTGCACCTGAACTGTTCTCAAGTGTATCTAAGCTGTTTCAAAGGTTGTGAGCTGTGAGTACTAGAACTGTTCTCAACTGCACCCAAAGTGTTCCAAGCTGTTCGTAACTTCTACTGTGATATTTTAAAAGTTTCTCTCAAGTGTTTCCAGTTGCACCTAAACTGTTCTCAAGTGTTTCCAAGCAAGCAATTTTAAATTCATTTTAAACT
Source organism: Tachinus rufipes (assembly GCA_963932245.1). NCBI lineage: Eukaryota > Metazoa > Arthropoda > Insecta > Coleoptera > Staphylinidae > Tachinus > Tachinus rufipes. The sequence continues at coordinate 63,342,193 of OZ010750.1, read as the reverse complement.
TATCTAATAAAGTACGACTTGTTCTAAAGTGTTTCAAGATGTACAGAAACTGTTTTCAACTGTACCTAGAGTGTTCCAAGATCTTCTTGTACTAAGTGTAGTTTAGATTAAAATGAATCTGGATTTGTTTTAAAGTGTACTAGAACTGTTTTCAACTGCACCTAATGTGTTTCCAAGCTGTTTCTGAGTGTATTGAGCTAATAATTTAAGTTATTCTTGAATGTTCTAAAGTGTCACTATGTAATATTAAGCTTTTTAATGTATTACTAGTTATTGCTAAGAATTTTTAGTTGCTTCTAAATTCTTCTCAACTACAACTATGGTGTTTGAAGCAGTTCTCGAGTGTAATGAAGTATTTTTGGTTAATTGCAATTTGAGTTTAAAGTATTTTTAGTTGAACCCTAACTATTCTTATCTGCATCTTTTTTTTGCATACCGGAGTGGCTTAGTTGGGTGAAGAGCCTACCTCGATTCTTGGCGCATAATTTGTCGCAGGTTCGAGCCCCGGCTCCGACAGAATTTTTTTAAGAAATTATGGCATTTATTAAGTAATTCAGGACATTTTAATATATGATTAGTGTCTTTTTAATTATAATTACATTTAATATGAGAGTGTGGTTGGACCAGATACTAGGTAGGCCTCGTCAGTATCTACAGCGCCTCCATTCTCTCAATTAACGGGTGCGATAGTATTTATTTGTGTGTTTAATTTCAGGTACATATTCAAAGGCAGTTTGTGTGATAGTAGCATAAACGTAAGCCCTAAAATATCGGCACTTGCAAATGAAAAAAAGAATTCTAATTTTCGTTGCTTTTAAGCTTTCTGACTTACACCTAAACTATTCTCAAATGTATCTAAACTGTTTCCAAGTTTAGTGAGCTATTTCCAATTAATTTTAAACTCTTTCAATGTATTTGGAATTGTTCTAATTTGTTGTAAAACTTACCAACTGCAACTCAAGTGTTTCAAACTGTTCCTAGATTGTACAGAGTTTTTTTAAGCAGTGGCGTAGCTATTATATTTGAGCTTTGTCGCAAAATTTTGAGAGGAGCCATAATAAAGTCGGTTTTGAAAAAATGCGTATGATTTCATATTTAACTTTAGAACAGGTTTTAATAAACGTCGCAGGACGCCATTGCAGACTCCTGCTTTGGTTATTAAGTTTTTGAGGCTGCGAGACCTTAACTACACGACGCAGTAGCCTACTACACTCTATCAGTCCAGCGATGGTTACACAACTTTCCGGGAAGATGAATCGATTATGGTCGCGACTGTCCTTGCTCTGGCTTCCACTATCTATTGAGAATATTTTCCAACTGTGCTTGCTGATACAGGGTAGGGCGACCATGAAGTGAATACTGTCGGACGGTGGCATAGATTGAACTGTATTAGCATGAAAAATTAACCTTCCAGTGTCCTATACTAACACACGCACTAGTGGCTATCCATATATAAATTTCACGGTTACAGCAGTGATTGAACTTGTGTATTAAAGGTTAAAACCGATTATAAGTTTTGAAAAATTTTATGGACTCAAATACCCAACCTTCCAGGAACGTTAAGCCATTCATCACGGGTTTAATCCAGACCACACGCGCACATAGTTTAAACTTAGTTACCGCCCACCCACCCAAGTGTTTGTAGTGAAGAAATTGGATTACAAACACTTGGGCGGGTGGGTGGGGCACTTCAAACTAAACCACACGCCCACAAGGTTTAAACTTAGTTACCGCCCGCCCACCCAAGTGTTTGCGATCAATTTATTGGATTACAAACACTCGGGCGGATGGGCAATATAAATCTAAAGTACACGCTTATAAAAATTAAACTTAGTTAAACCACAGACGCACACTTAGTTTACGCCCACCCACCCATGTGTTAGTGATCATGAAATTGGATCACAAACACTTGAGCGGGTGGGTGGGGCATTCCAATATATACCACACATCCATAATGTTTAAACTTAGTTCCCGCCCACCCACCCAAGTGTTCGCAGTTAAGGAATTGGATCACAAACACTCAGGCGGATTCGAATTTCTTATCTAGTCTTATGTTTCTTAATAAAAAATGTTTGGTGTGTCTTTTATTTTTCTATATTATTTCGTAGAAAATGTTTTTTAAGAGGATAAATAAAATACAATTTACTAATTATAAATATATTATTTTATTGATACAAAATATATTTATATAAGTTAATCTAACTAATTCATACCTAAATATTTAACTAAATTGGTTAAGTATCAGTCTTTTTTATTAAACAAAGCAATACGTATTTACTAATTCAATTAGAATATACATAACTTACTAATCCAATTACAATATACATAACTTACTACTTAAGTGATACAGATGTAAAACTGTGCATGCCATCGCTATAATATTTCCAATTGCAATTGACATGTGAACTTTCCTAAATGATTTATAAATTGCAATGTAATGAGGACAATTCTTTAAAATTCCAGCATCATGACTACCAACTTCTAAACCAATTCCTGCAGCCAATTCAATTTTATTTTTAATTATCATCAAGCGTAGTAATGGTGGAGCAAGATATAATCTAATTATTAGATTGATTAAAAATGATACGGTCAGGATAGTTGCCTAAAATGAAATGACAATGAGAGTTAATATTATTTACATTATTAATTGAGGCTAAATGTATTTACTTTAATTTTCCTTGACAAATTAAATCAATAAATCTCGTAAATTGCGCATTATCGCCGTACTCAATAAGTTGTGATTGTATTAAAGCCCGGAGAAGTTTGCTATTACAGTTAAATTAATTATGTAAACAAATAATGTGTATAAAGCACATTAAAATGTTTATTGAGCGGGTCTGCAATCCATGCGAAGGTTTTGTCTATTGTAAAAAACCTTATACATTTACAATAAATGTTATTATTTACATGATGATTTACTGTTTCTGTCAGTCAACTTACGTATGTTTTGTACATTTAACTCTCTTCAGTGTTCATATTAGAATTTATAATTGTAGCAGACTACTTTTATCTTTAATGCAATTACAACTTTTTACTTGCTATATTCTATGCTTCACAATATTAAGTAATAATTCAAATATGCTATTAAATAATTACCTGAGCGTCAATGTTATGTTGTTTCATGTAGATTGTAAGAGTAATTAGAGATAGTATACTATTCTTTGTAAAATATTTTGGAAATAAAACTCTTTGCACATTTCCAAACTGATGTCTGGGTAGAGAAAAATACAAAGCCAACCCTGATATAAAGGTCATCCACATCTGTGTCCCAACATATGTGCTAAATGATCCCAAATAGATAAAGTTAAGTATGGGCGAAGGTTGGTGGTCTTGATGGGGTAAGAAGATGTAAGCTAGAAATACTGTTGCCAGTATTGTTACTATATGCGCCGGTTGTGTTGTACGGAATAATACTCTGTAACAATATACATTTTTTTTTATAAACTATTCTATATAATTTTTTTATAACTTACCTATATGCATTGGATTTTTGAAATGTTGTGAATTGTTTATCCAAATAATACAAAACTAATTTAGTATACTCCGTTGTTGTTGCTAATGTATCTTGTAAATCGCCACCGCAACAATTCTCTAATGTTTTCAAATTAGCGAATTGTTTTTTCGCTAGGATTCGTTTCACTTTGTTTTGATTGTTTGCAATACACATGATGCTATGTTATTATAACTAGTAAGGAAGATGTTACTGTTGCTTTTTAGTGGGGTGCATTCGTTTATAAAGCATAAGTCCCCCACTACAAGATTTCTCCTACTCACTGAAAAAAATTAAATATACAAAACATTAAATTAGATATACAGTTGACATACATATTGGTTTATATTGTAAATGCACGTTTTATTTTATAATTTATGCATATCTGGGCGTTGACATAGAGTTTAATTTAGTGCAATGCAATGTCCTTACTAGTATTGCGCCCTATACATTTTACGCGACCGTGAAATTGTCTGGTGCACTTTTTTTTTCGTACTTTGTTCGTGCACATTCGCACGTATGTCGGTTTCTTTTCGCCAAACACATTTAAAATTAATGAGTCATTCATATTTAACCGAAATATCTATTCGATCTTTACAGTGATTACAAAATTATTCCATTAGTAAATATTACAAAACAATTTTATAATTGAAAATACAAATTTGTATTGAAATTATTGTGTTTTAATGTTTACAGATAAATAACTAGAAAACACAATACTTTATAAAAAATAAACTAAAAAACATGATATTTGATATATAAGAAACTAAAAAACACAAAAATAGCTTAAAAAACACGATATTTCAAAAAATAACAAAAAACATGATGTTTCACAGAGAAAATCAGAAAACACGATGTTTCACAAAGAAATAATAAAAAAATATTAAGGTTTTAACAATTCAGAAAAAAAATTAAATATTAGGGATAAATTAATTACAATTAGGCCCGGCTGGAGGTTTCGGGAAAGAGTTAACAGCACTCTGATTCCAGCATCGAAAATAATAAGACGTACGACGAATTGAGTAGTTTTTTTGCGTGGTGTACATAAAGCACGTGCTGATTTTTTTATTTATCATCAAATAATTAAAATACTGTAAACAACCACCTTTTTTTTGTAGGAATTGAAAAATCTGCAAAAGACTCTGGGCAGCCCGTACTGTTCAGTAGTGACAGGTTTTTACACCTTAGACCATATACACTTACAGACACGCCGCGTGCTATTTTCCACTCGTTGCATGGTGAAGCCAACATAACAATGTTTTATGTCCACAACTGACTTCACGCGTTAGTTGTTTAATTTTACAATTTTAGTAAACGTTAGGAAACACAATAAAATACAAAAGTATATTTCAATATTTATTATTATTATTATTTAAAAAAAAAGTTTGTTATTGACGTTATATCTATAAAAAATAATTTAATTTTAAGAGTATTTAATATCAATCGCATCACAAAATTCAATATTTGGTAATTAAATAATTAAGTAACCTACACAAGTTTTACACACAGCTTTTTGCTATATGCTCGTTCTTGTCCACAACTGACGTCATAGGCACCGATCATGCTGGCTTCACAGAGTTGGCAAAAGGCGTGTCAATAAGTGTATATGGTCTAAGGTTTTTACTGACTAAAAAACTCACCTTTTCCGTCCTTGCCTTGAGGTGGTTCGCCTGGCGCCCCTTACACTGCGGTTCTATTGGGCATGTTGTACAGGCCTGCTGTTCTACTCTTTTAGCAGCTCTGTGTCTTCAATAAAGTCTAGTATCTTTATCATCCTCTTACATAATGGTGAAAAACAACGGAAATACAGGTCAACCAAAAAGCTCCCCATTGAGGGTTTTAATATAGTGTACTCCCTTGCTCAACTTAACTAGATCTGTTATCCTAACCTTCAAAGGGAATTCTGGATTTTGGGTGAAACAAATTTTACTGTACTTAGGCTTCAATAGGGTCTTTATACCTTCTCTGGTGGTAACCTCACTCCGTTGCTCTTTTTTTTTGCGTAGGAAGGAGATAATTTTCATATGACACTGGGCAGCTCGTACTGTCCAATAGTGTTAGGTTTTTACTGACTATAAATCTTATCTTTCTCCTTCCTCACCTTGAGGAGGTTTGCTTGGCGCTCCTTGCACTGCGGTTCTATTGGACCTATTGAACATGTCCAGTATTTTTAGCCAATGAGTTTATTTTAGCACAGCTTTGTTTAAGTTGTGTTTACCACAGATGGCTTTGCGTTGCTGTTTGTAAACTTTGCATTCATTCAGCAAGTCTTCCATACACTTGCGGCATAGGTTGTAAAGGTAACTCGACTCATTTGTGTTACCACTATTTTGATATCATGTGATGGTTCTGTTCTGAATATTCTTAAATGTGTCAATCTCTTACAGCTCTTCCACATGTTGTTGAGTTCCGCCTCAAGTCTGCTGTGGATTATTTCTTTTCCGGTCTTGTATGGGAACCCGAAAACAGGTTCTGGTTCAGTGAATGTCCCTTTTCTTTCTTGATTTTCTATGAGGTTTCCTTTTATCTTTTGTATCAATGCCAGACAGGTTGTGGTCACTGCTTTCAGACTGTATATGCTGGTCATAATCAGTTTGGATTTTATTACTGGCGATTGTAGCACCTGCAATGCCGCTTGACTATTTGACATGATAATTATTAGTTTGTCAGGTTTCAGTCTCTTATCGATCATGTCTTTGGCGCACCACTTGATGGCAGCCACCTCTGCCTGAAAAGTCAAAGGTAGCGAAGTTTGCTTTCCTTGGTGTTTGCCCTTGTAGGTTCCAACCCCGGTACTCTTTTGGTCTTTGGCTTTATCTGTGTACCAGATAGTTCTTTTGACTGTTTTCAGGTATCTATTGATTATCCATTCGTCCATTCCGACCTCATCATTAGAGTTTCTTTATTATGCGACCCACTTGTTATGTTATGTCTGTGGGTCCCGAGGTGTACAATGTGTTCATATATCCGCAATCTATATGCTGCATGTTTTGCCATTACCATGAAGTGAAGTGGGGGCAACTATAATAGTATTTCCATAGTTGCTGTGGGCGTCGTTTTCATTCAACTTTGTATAGTTTTTTGGCTGTACACTTGAAGGTGTTTTTTTTCTCATACAAACGCTCCGTATGTGATATTGAGTCTTAGTCCCCATCTACGTTCGACCATAATTTTGGTTGCAGAAATCACCCGAATGGCTTTTGTTGTTATATTAGTCAGGTGTGTGTTGAAGATTAGTCAAGCGTTAGTCCCAGATATTTTACTTCTTTTGACATCGTCGGGCTCCATACATCTTCAGGTTTTTTAAGTCTTGAGGTTTTTTGCCGTCTTGTGAACGGTACAATCGTCATTTTGCTTGGGTTCACCGTTTCTTTTTGCACAAAATTCTACGATATTAAGTGCACTTTGTATCATGTTTGACAGGGTTGCTCCAAACTTCCTGTATGCAAGGATAGTTAGATCATCTGCGTAGCCTAGGGCAAAGATGCCTATGTCGTTGAGTATCTGTAGTAAGTCATCAGTATGCCTTCCCTGTGGGTACCCGCCGGCGACCATATGCTGTTATGGTTACAATCCAGTTCTTAAGCTTAGAGTTGACTCATTGTTGCCTTTGCAATGGATTTGAAGGTAGTATTGTCGAATACCTTCTTAATATCCAGAAAAGTATCCAAAGCTATTTATTTGCATTGCATAGTATTTTTGCACTTGCTGACTAGCTGGTGTATAGCTAGTTTGCAGGATGCAGTGGTCGGGTCTTTAGCGCCCCGTTCCGTATGTATCTGTCAATTATTTTTTCCATTAGTTTTTGCAAAAAGGATGTCAAATGATTGGTCTGTAGGATTTAGCCAGGGCGTACGTGGTTCTCCTCGGCTTTAGTATAAATACTACATTTACCGCTCTCCAGCTGTTTGGTATTTGTGAAAGTGCTAAGCTTGCTCTGAGAATCTCGCATAGATTTTTTCAGCACTGCAAACTTTTTCTGTAGCATGATGTGTTAAATTCTATAGGCTCCTGGCGACTTGAATGGTTCGAATGTATTGATCCCTTATTTTAGGTTGCCTTGATTAATTATAGTCCTTGCTTTTTTCCAGTCCTTTTTTGTTTGGAAATTCCAGGTCTTCTTGATCAGGAGCTTCGGTCAGCACAGAGCCCGGGAAGTGTGCCTGCAGCAGTTTTTGCAGAGTGCCCATGCCTCGACTTCTCTTTTGGCTTTCTTTATCGCTTTATTATATGCCGTTCTATATGTGTCCCAGTCACCGTTATTTTTTGCTTTGTTGAACAGGTTTTTAATATCCGCCCTTGCTTTGTCAAGCCTCCTGTTTTACCAAGTAATCTTTTTAGAGGTGTGCTTGACAGGGCAGCTCCCTTTAAACGCGGTTTTAATGGAGTTGACAAATATGGCTATCTTTGAACAGACCCCGATTTAGCTAACTAGTATTTTGTTGGATAGATCTCAGTTAGTTTTTCTCTTATACATTATCAGACTGATATATGCCCCGATATATGGTTGAGGGGCATACAAGTCATCAATTTTGCATCTTCTACTTGTTTATATTTACAGGTTCTTTCTAGAGAGTTATCGCCCAGGTGGTGTAGTGGTTAGCGTACTCGAGTGCTATACTATGGGTTTTGAGTCCTCAATCTGAAGGGTCCGTTTTTCTGGTTAAGAATAAAATGTGTTGTGATGAGTACGCCTTTTTTTGGATAAGAAGATAAACTTTAGTAGGTCCCGTGTACTGCCTCGAATTTAAGTTGGAATTCCTGAATTAGCGGAAATTTTTTTAGATGTGGTAGTCTTATCCTCTGGCGTCGGTGATTAGCCATGGCAGCAGAAACAGACTGACGTTAAATAAACTAACTAACCTAACCTTTCTAAAGAGTTGTTGGTAATAGTTGACTATCTGAGGGTTATCAATGGAAGGCCTCTGTCAGCGTCCTAGCTTCCATTACGTATAATAACTCAGAGAATACGTAACAGCCTAAAAGTAAGAGATTTTTGGCTCTTTAGTTAGATCCATTTTAATGAATATGCTTCTACTCTTTTTAATTCTGCATTTTATTTTCTGTGTCTCATTTATGACGGTGTTTAGATATTCATATTTTTTTCCCCTTTCAATGTTACCCTGCTATAGCCTCAGTTATTGTTAGTGGTGTTGTGGGTTGTTCTTACTTATGATCATGAATTTGGTCTTATCCATGTTGATATCTAGTCCATATCTATGACTGGTTGTTAATGTATTCATCAGGTGTAGTAGATCTTCTATATTGTCAGCAATTATCTCCGTATCATCTGCATATCTGATATTGTTTATGCGTTTTCCGTTTAGAAGAAATCTTTCTTGTGCATTTTCTAGACTTTCAAAAGGTGGCTTATTAGACTTATTCTCAATTCTTGGCATCTATTTGCCGAAGCCTTTTTGGAAGTGTTATGAATTCTGATTCCAGCAATTGTGGTCCAGAAGGGGTAGGGGGTATTTGTAAATTCTGGTCCAGAAAGGGTAGGGGGTATTTGTAAATTCAATAAAAACAAAAATACAAGTCAAACTTTTTTTTTTTAATTTGTTAAATTTGGAAAATTAAGTGCCAAAGATTATATTGTCCAAATGTAGACCCTCGCGCTGCTGGTACTCTTCTAACCGAAAACGGAAATTAGCCGTCACGCGTGTATAGCTTTTTTTTATGTTTTCAACCGAATAAAAGTTTTAAATTTGTAGGATAATACTGTCTAGATAACAGAATAATAGAAGCTCTATTTGTCATTATGGTAATACAAATTATTACTGTATTGGGGCTCGTCTCTGCCGATACATTTATGGACTACAACAGCTGGAACAACTTACTTTCCAAAGTTTTTGTTTTATGGTGCGTTTTACAGCTATTTTACTTTGCCCCAAAAGTTTTACGATCTGTTTGAAGGTTGTTATGGGACCAACAGCTTATTAGGTAACTTCTAAATCACTGCGGATATTTAGTTATACTTCAGGGATCAAACCCAGGACTACTAATGTGCTAAGAGTTCTCTACTAACATGCTGATCACCTTTAATCTCAGACCTTAGTGAGACGACAAATGCTACCAGTTGCTAGAAGAAAGATGTTTATTAGAGTGTTCGGAAGACTAGCCTAACTATCTAAAAGCAAAAAAGCAGATAGTTGTGGCGAAGAAAATTTTAAATCAAAAAAGTAAATTTTTAAAGATTCTATGAATTCCTAAACTGGGATACTCCAGCTACTATAGTCTAGATTCTACAGTGTCTAAGCCTTATACACTTGATTACTTTGATGAAAAATGATGTAGAGTCTTAGATAACATAATAAGAGCCTTAAAGTAAGCTTTATTAAATCGATTCAGGCACAAGAATACAACTTATGTCATCTTTATTGATTGACTGCGATAATTAGTCTTTAATATAAAAGCATTAGTTAAAAAATAGAAACATTTTATTTAAGTGCATTTATTTATTCAAATATTATGCTTATAATCATTGAAATTGTTGTTAATCAAAGTTTTAAAATAATTCATTATTATCAATTATTTATTTTTATATTTATTTTAATTGTTTATAATTACATTAATTACCACAAAACTGTTACGCCTATGGTGGCTATTTTTATATATTTACAATACGTGTATATTTGGTTGCCTGCATCGTAAATCTGAGGTTTTCTCTTTAACTGTTGGTAAAATTTGTAGTTTAAAATCAATTTTGGATTACATTCTAGATACTTTTCTGTTTTACTTTTAACCACATACACCTTAATTCTATCTGATTTATAGTTATTGCTAATTTGCATGTTCTTTTTTGGTTTTCTTATATAATATATATATATATATATATGCACAGTATTTGCCGTTTTGCATTTTTAACTTTTCCATATTTTATGGCCAATTTTGAATAATCAATATAATAATTTTCTCATTACTTTCATCATTAGTTTGATGAACTAGTAGTATTGCAACAACGATTTTTAAATTAATTTCTTGTTCAATATATGACTGTTGCTCAGCATAGAAGAGTCGTGTGACTACTATAATTATGACTGTGTGTCAACAATTTACTGTTAAATTTGGATTTAAAATATTTTTTTAGGAAACTAACTGCTGCTGTGAAGAGTCTGATAATGAATCTGATGAAGAATCTGATGAAGAGTCTGATGAATCTAATGATGAGTCTAACAACCATGAGTCTGATCATGAGTCTAATGATGAGTCTGATGATGAAAGTGATTGCAGTTGGTCCGATTGTGTAGCAGTAGCAGTTCGAGTGATGATGATGAATATATAAAACTTGGTAATTGTCTATTTGAATATTTTTGTACTATTTTGTTATTAAATTATATTAAAGAATAAAAAATATATATATTTAAGTTTTTGTAATTATTGTTGTATTAACTAAATAGAAGAATTTGCAATTTACTTATTTACCGGATTATTGATTTAATAATATCACTTTCAAAGAGAACTAAAGTGTTTGGACTATAAGTGTGAATCTGGCTTAACTAACTTTATTTTTAATAACAAATTAGTAGACTGCAGTTTCTATTGTTTGTTTTAGCGTTGTTCAGTCAGTACTAGTCAGGCTGACCAAACATACTCTGGTGGGAGTTTTGTTTGCTTGTTGCGCTTGATTTCCCGTTGCGTTAGCATAGGATTTCTCTCTGCTTGCGTTGGGTGCGCTCCTAGAAAGAGCAGGAATCTATCGTTGAGAGGCAAGTGCCTAATGCATCGGGCCTTAGACGAAATTTGGCTTGCTCTCAGCTTGATATAAGTCGGACAACCCTTCTACTTTGCTGTATGCGGCCTTTTGCACGCAGCACATGTTGAAACATTCTCTGATCCTTGGTATTGGTGTGGTGCAAGTGGAGCTGGGATTGTTAGATATGTATGATTTAATTAATGCAACGACATCTCTGAACAACTCTACAACTAAAATATAAAATACGCATGCAGCGCCCTCAACGCTGACAAGCAGTCCTGTAATAATGTGCTATGTAACAACATGTATGAAGAGTTATTAAAGTGTGTTAAAACAAAATAATTTACTATATAACCCGAATATCAACAATCCCAAACCGCAAAATCTAACAGGGATGGGTTCCAGCGCATTTCACGCAAACATATGGTAAATGTGTGATGTGGTCTTTCGACTTTGTGGGTTCTGTGGTAGCTGGACGTAACACATTTGGATAGGTTTCCTTTCCTTTCCCATGAGCTTGACAGAAATAAGAGCGTACTCGACAGCGATAAGCTTTGCTTGCACCGTTTCAGCCTCAATGCATTTGGGCACGATAGTTTCTTTGAACAACGCCGATAACCCAAGAAATACGGTTTTATCCCGTATTGCGATGGGAGGTGGGCGTTTGGAGGTTGTATCTTTTGCGAGTTCTGGCTTGTTGGAAGACCTAAGGAGCTAGCAGGCCGTCCAGAAGTGGACGCCAGGGCCTTTGGCCTTATTAGCCGATTGCTTTTTTGGCGCTGAGTGCGTCTATTAAGATCTGAATGTGGCTCACCCGAATCCTTCTTCAGTTTCTTTGTCTTTTTCTTTAAGTAATCCACCAAGATATATACCTCTATGGGCGTTTTTTTTAGGCTTTCCTGCTGGACCTCCATCGGAGTTTTGTCTTCGGAGATGCTGGAGTCGACTGGGGTCTCGGCTGGCCTCTTGAAGAAGGCCTGGGCTGAGGATTCCGGGGTCTTGATAGGCTCGAGCTTGGGTGCAGCAGCGGGGAAAGATGCAGGGTTTTTCTTGACTTTGCTGGGTGTTGTGCCTAGCTATCAGCGATATACTGTTGTAATTTTCTTGGAGATGTCCTGATGACTTGTTTCTCCAGGCTACTGAATTCTTTGTCCTGTTTCTTCAAGTGTGTCTCCATCTTTTGGAATTGAACATATAGATAGCTGAGGATTTGGTTATCCATCAATTTGGAGGCTGGAAAAAAATGCTCAATTAATTAATTCTGCTGATAATTAAACACAATCAAGTCATCTGTCGCTTTGCTTTGTTTTGTGCAATTAAAATTGCATTTATTTCCGGGCTGCGGGCTTGCTTCAATCGGTTGGTGAAATGGGCCCCTCTCTCTCGGTGTGGTTGTGTTGGCTGCTGACAGTCGTCAGCTGTTACTCTTACCTCTTGATGCCAATCATGAATTGCAGTATCTGACTACTCGGCCGTAAGTGTCGTTATCAAGGGATTGGATGTCACTATTACTTTTTTTGATATAGAGATTTTTAACGCTTGCAGAAAACAGAAAGTTTCTAACACTAACACTAACACCTACTTTGATATAGTCCCTATATCAAAGTAGGTGATGGTGACTTTAACGCTTGTAGAGAAAAGAAACTTTCAATTTCTTGATAACTAAAACTTGGGCGGGTGGGCGAAAACCCCATCTCAAACCATCTGTCCGTACTCTTGTTCTCGAGCCCACCTGTTTGTTATCAAGAGGTAATATCTAATCCCTTCTTTCTCTTCTGACTTCTAACGCTTGCAAAGAAAGTAACTTCCAATCTTCTGATAAAAATCACTTGTACCGGTTGTTGAGCACTTCAGTTCATCTAAATGTTGGTTATCAGGAGATTGGTATCATCATTGCTTCTTCTCAAATAGTGACGTTTAACGCTAGCAGAGTTGAGTAACTTTCAATTTCTTGATGACAAACAGTTGGGTGGTTCAGAGTACTCGTTCGTACTCATATTCTGGAGTGACCCACTCAACCGCCCTCATCAAGGGATTGGATGTCACTATCACCTTCTTTGACATGAGTTTTTTAACGCTTGCAGAGAAGAAACTTTTAATTTTTTTTATAACTTGCTCTTAGGCGGGTGGGTGAAAACTCAAGTTCAAACCATCCGCCCGTATTCATGTTTTAGAGTGGCTTACCCACCCGTCCAAGTGTTTCTTATCAAAACATTGATTTTTATTTCCTTTTACGATCGGTATTCGGTAACGGACAGTCTTTTTTGATTTTGTTCTTCTCGCGTCAGTGTTAATAATAAAATAACAAAATATTCGAATTTGAATAAATTAAAATAAAATGCCAGCGGGCATAACACACCCGCTCACCCTAATTTTCATCATCAAGGGTTAGTATCACCACCATCTTTTTTGAACAAAGAGACTTCTAACACCTGCAGAGAGAAGAAATTTCCAATCTCTTGATAACAAATACTTAAACGGGTGAGAAGGTACTCCAGTTCAAACTATTTGATGGTAGTCATTGGAATTGGAGTGTCTCACCCATTGCCTCTTCTCACATAGTAACTTTTAACGGTTCCATAGTGGAGTAACTTCTAATCTGTTGTTGACAAACAATAGGATGGGTGGGCTGGAACTTAAAAAACTCGTCCGTACTTATGAGATTGGATATCATAATCAGCTTATCATAGAGACTTTTAAAGCTTGCAGAGAAGAGACGTTTTTAATTTTTGAATAATTAACTTTTGGGCGGGTGGGCTGGAACCTAAGTTCTGGAGTGACCTACCCGCCTGCACAAATGTTTGTCATCAAGAGATTGGATATTACCTCTTCCTCTTCTGACATAAAAACGCTTGCAGAGAGAGATGACTTTAAATTTTTTATGACAAACACTTGGGTAGGTGAGCGGGAACCGTAGTTCAAATTGTTTGTCCGTAATCGTGCTCTGGAGTGCCCCGCTCACCCACCTAGTGTCCGTGATCAAGGAATTGGATGTCAACATTACTACTTTTTGCATAAAAACTTTTAACGCTTGCAGATAATGGAAACTTAGTTTTTTGATAACTTATACTTATAGCGGGTGGGCAGGAACCTCAGTCAAACCATCCGTCTGTACTCATGTTCTGTAGTGACCCACCCGCCCGCCCAAGTGTCCGTCATCAAGGGATTGGATGTCACCATCACCTTATTTGATATGGAGACTTTTAACGTTTTCAAAGAAGGGTAACTTCTAATTTCTTAATAACTAACACTTGGGCGGGTGGGCGAGAACCCCAGTTTAAACCATTCGGCTTCACTCATGATTTGAAGTGACTCACCTACCCGTCCAAGTGTTTGTCATCAAAGAAATGGAAGTTTCTCTTTTCTGCAAGCGTTAAAAGTCTCCATGTCAAAGAAGGCGATAATAACACCCAATCCTTCCACAATCATATGAAATAATATATCAATTTACTATGATTTTTATCACAAATTTATTCTTAGGAATACCTTACTAGTTTTGGCTCTACTAGAGTCTTCTACAGATGAAATGAGTTATATTCTGTAGAAGGCTCTAGTAGAGCCGAAACTAGTAATGTATTTGTAAAAATAAATTTGTGATAAAAACATAGTAAATTGTTTTATTATTTTATAAACAAGAATTATCACATAGTATAGGTCACAACCATCAATTATATTACTTCTACAATCACCTTCTCTAACATAGTGACTAATAACAATTGCATAACACGCTCGTCGCACTTTCGGCGGGAACTCAACCCGAGTTAGTATTGAAGGGTGATTATATTATATATTTATATAGTATTTTCACCCTTGGATACCGAGGTGTTAAATAGCTTCTAGGTATATACAAACATAATTGCCACCCCCGAAACTCTTTTTACTTAAAGAAATTTGGTCACCCTGGTACTAGTAAAGTCTAACTAGAGTCACTGTGTTTATTTTCTCTACCCAAACAGCTAAAGATAACCACTGGTATGTGCGATATTTCAGCAAAAGCTTTGGTTACGATAAATTTAGACTATTTTTAGTTTTTTGACTATTTAACATTTATTATATTTAGTTGCAATTTTGAAAACAATCAAAATTATGCTATATAATGGTTTTAGAAAATTGACCTAATTAATAAACGTATCTAGTATCGAATATAGAAAGCCTATTAATTATATACAGATAAACTTTGGAATTAGTTTTGATATACAAACTATTTAAATAAATTATTTAAATTTGATTTACTTTAATGTTAATATTGAATAAGATGGCGCCATCTATGAAAGAAAATAATATTCTGAGCTCAAATTTAAAACAAAATCAATGCCATACGAGTTTTTGCGCTTATGATTTTTTGCACTCTAGAATAATTTTATCGCACATATAGTAATCCAATCTACAATGAATTCGACCACGTTGGTTGAAACAGTAAAATTTATAACCAGTAAGTAACATCATATTATATTAAATTTAACTCTTTAATTACGGTAACATATTCTAGGTTTCATTTATCAATATTATTATAACCACGTGGATTTAAATTATAAAAACATGCCTGGAGTCTTGCAATCAAATGAGAAAAATGCATCTGCATCTGAAAAGATTAAGAAAGAGAAGGATAATGTTACAGCAGATTTGAAACCATTAAAGAAAGAGAAGAAGCTTAAGACAGACAAGAAGCCTAAGACAGAGAAGAAACCTAAGACAGAGAAGAAGCCTAAGAGGGAGAAGAAGCCTCAGAAAAAGGTTAAGAAATCAGATGAATGTTGCAAAGAATTTGCTAAAAAAGCTTTGGAGATGTTAAAGGTACGAATTATAGTGTCATTTATCACACCTATGAATGTACTTCATAGTTAATTGATTTAAATAAAATCAAATTAAAAGATTTTATGCTTCAAATATCTTTTATTATCATATTTGATTATGGAAAAATATTGTAATCAAATTCATTAAAAAACTATTTTTACCTCTGGATTTACACTTGCTTAGTTAATAATAAAAATTGACTTTCAGCATTAATAAGTTAAAATAAATTTGTTTTTTTTAGGAAAGTAAAGGCTGCTGTGAAAAGTTTGATGATGAATCGGATTGCAGTTGCACCGATTGTGCAGAGACGTCATCTGATAGTGATTGCTCCTGCTGTAATGATAGTAGTAGTAGTAGCTCAAGTAATAAAGTTGCTCGCCGTAGCAATGTTGTTCGTCCTAGAGAACGTAAACCTCCAAAACGTCAAAGGCAGCGACGATCATAAAAATTTATTTTATATTATTATGTTTTTATATTTGTGTACTATTTTATTATTGAATTTCATTAATTTTATTACATATTTCTTTATTTTTTAATATAAAGAATAAAGAAATATGTAATGAAGTTGTGGCATTTTTTGTTATATCAACTAAATAAAAGAATCTGGAATTTACTTATTTTTGATTCAATAATATCACTTTTTTCTGGATTTTGAGTTGGAAAACGGAGGTTTGCTGTACGTAGGCTTTATTAGGCACTTTATACTCCGTTGTACCGGTATTCAACTACTCTATGTGACTGATGTATGCAACTGCAGCGCTTGGATGGGTCTTCTATATACTGGCCATGTCAAGCCAGCAACTTAGTTCATTTAAACAGTACTTTTAACTGTTGTGCCCGCCTACCTAAATGTTTGTGATCCAATTTCTACACTTGGGCGGGTAGGTAATTTTAACTGGTGGTTAATTTTAAGGCGGTAATTTGGTGTCCCACTCACCTTAGTGTTTGTGATCCAATTTCTTATTCACAAATACTTGGACGGGTGGGCGAGTTTCTCAGTTCATTGATTGCGGGACAGTAGTTTCAAATTTAAATGCTCACCCACTTTCCAAGTGTTAGTGATCCAATTGTTTGTCACAAATACTTAGGCGAGGCACCTTATTGATTGCAAGACAGTAGTTTTAAAAGGAGTACCTACCCTCTCAAACTAATTTTTACACTTGGGCGGGTAGGCAGGGCACTAAGTTTATTGGTTGCGGGTCAGTAGTTTCAAGTGGAGTGCCCAACCACTCGCTCTAGTGTTTGTAATCTATTTTCTTGTTCAAAAACACTTGCGCGGTTGAGCGGGGTACTCATTTGATTAATTGCGGGACAGTAGTGCTAGAGTGCTCACTTATCCACCCTAGTGATAATGATCCAATTTCTACATTTGGGCGGGTGACCGGAACACCAAGTTCATTGATTACGAGACGGTAGTTTTAACTGGAGTGTTCACCCACCTACCTACCCTATTGTTTGTAATCTGATTGCTTATTTACAAACACTTGTTCAAGTGGGCGGGACACTTAGTTAATTGATTGCAAGATGGTAGTTTCAACTTGAGTGCCCAGCTCGATCGTCTCCTCATTCATTTCACATCAAATACCAATCGTATGCATATGTTTTCTTAGTTAGCATGTTCTTGTCATAGTTAGCAGGTTTTTTCTGGAGAGTCGCAAGTAGTAATTCACTGTTTTGACATTTGGGGCAGTTATTGCATCCTTTGCATGTCTGTCAATGAAGCTTTTGAGTGAGGTCGGTGAGCTTGAGATCTTTTGCTCGTTTTTGTTTCCAATAGTCGTTTCTTAGATTTTGTGGTTTGTTTTTTGCAAAAAACATCTTTTTGGGCAGCTCGCAAAACTTTAGTTCTTTTTAGGGAGTAGCTGCTTATCAAAGGTGATGTTTGCTCGGGTGGGGCCAATCTTTGAAGTTTACTAAAGGTATATTGTTATTATGCATACCCTAGAATTTGAAGTCTTGAGGTTGTATGTTAAAACCATAAAACTGTCGATGAGAGCATGCTGTGCACTGGCATTTGAGGTCTTAAGGTGAGGCCTTGAGGATGTTTACAGAATATAGTACAATAGTAATAAGCAGTGACAAGAGTATTGTCTTAATTAAGTGATTTTTTATAAATACTTTTGTGTTATAATACACTAACCTATTGGTTCTATGCTAAAGGAGGATACTATAACTGCCAATTGTTAAAAAAAAAATCATGGAACGCTTGATTATTTTTCGTAATTATTCTTAAAATATTAATGCAGTACTAATGCTACATCAAAGATCTACTGATAAAAATGTTTTATTTATGCTACATTAAAGATTTACTGGTAAAAAATGCGTTTCTTTACACTTGAGTTACTTATGAAACGCCAGTTATACAAGGATCACCTCTAACCTTATATAATCGAGAGGGCGTATCTACCATTTGGGATTTGCCTCATTATTTCTGTTATTCTGCTATCCTTTTAACATTTCTTCTACTTATTTTTGCAATTTTGTTTGGTATCGTAGAGACTACGACTACTTTTTCTATTTCTTGGTATGCACAATTGTCCTGTCCTTTATTTTTTGTGTGTCTTTTTCCCTGTTTTTTATTTCTAACATTTTTTTTACCATCATATCCGCGGGAGAGTGTAACGTCGTTCTGTAAGCCCTGCTGATCCTTAACCAGCTTGCTTCTCTTATTCCATTTCTATTTTTTTGTCTTCATGGCTTCTCCTCATGTTTCTGCGGCGTATAACATTTTGCCTTTTTGCTGCCGTTAGCCTAGTTCTAACTTCTTTTCCAGTACCTCTCTTGAGTTTTTCCTCCATTTCCTTCACTTGTTTGTTACATTTCATTTGCTTTGAGTGGTATCCTCCGGGGTACTACAGGGTCACTGAGCAGAGGTCGTCGAAGATAGTTTACTATCTCGGTCCATCGTACCAGATGTGATGCAGCTCAGTGGTTGGGGACTGGAAGGCCTCGGTGAAAGTCGACAACAGCACCTTTTTTGGGGTGAGTCCTGCAACAACGCACGTCCCGACCTGTAGATGCAGCTCTGCAATTATTCCCTGGCTATCCAGTTGTTTCCGGGTGGAAAAAAGAAGAGCTGTTATGGCCTCGAATGATGCAGACTATCGAGGTTTGTCTCGTCCACCCTCTTTTTTTTAACCTGAAGGAGGAGTGATCTGAAAGATCCGGATTTCAGCTACTCTTGTAGATGCCTACCGACTAAAGTTTCTCTTCTCTGTATCTTCAATTCTCTTTCGGGCAAAACTACGCGCTTGCATATATGCTTCTACTTTTGTGATCACAAATTTGATTATGTAGCCTATTCCTCGTCTCTTGCGATTCAAGCATATATTTGATCTCATGTCTTATTACTATATCTGTGACCCTCTCGATATCGTTTCTTGCTCTGTCTGTTGCATCTGAAGAAGGCATGTTATGGGGTGTCTTTCTCTCCACAGTAGGTGCAGCTGGCTTCATCTTTTAACGTATGAACCAAACGCCCCGTGTCCACTAAGAAACTGGAACAGGTGGTAGTAAATTTCGCTGTATTTGCGCTCGGTCTATGTCTCAAGATTAGTTATGAGCCTCTTTGTTCAGTTTGTTATTCCTGTGAGTGTTGTCTATTTTTTGGTCAATTCCTTCAGTTTTGCGGCGCCATTCTTCGTAGAGAACATCTTGTTTCCTCTCGTATGCCTGCCAGCCTTCTCTCTGCTTCCTGCAGTTCTATGGGGGGTACGCTAGTGATGGCTTGTGTCGCCTCATTCGATACAGTTCTGTAAGCCTGTCCAACTCTTATGAGCACTTTCCTTTGTGCTTTGTCCACTATTTGACTCTCACTAGATTGGAGCCCCATACGAAAGTGCCGAGTGGGTCATCGAGCTTAAGAGTTTCCTGGTATGGAATTTCGGTCCTTTCAGGTTGGGCGTGGTTTTAGCCATGCACATGGCCTTTTTTCCGCTCTGGCGGCTGCTTCTTCATGGTGGATTCTCATCGTAATGTTTCTCCCTGTTTAATGGCTTCCTTGGTCTAATATTTGTTCTTTTACCGTGATCTGCATCTTCTTTAACTTGTAACCTCCGTAGAGTATTACAGCTTCTGTTTTATGCGGGGCGATTGCCAGTCCTAGCTCTTCTATTTTTTGAGTGGTTCTGTCCATCACGGCCGTTTGCTCCAGTATTTTTTTTTGTTTTGGCATCGACGATAATAGCAGTGTTATTTTCGAATCCGAGTGGCTTCACCTCTTTTATTCCTATTACGTTTTTGTACAAGACGCCTGACACCGAAAGGTAAAAAGGCAATTGAATAAATAAATAAATAAACGTTTTTGTACAGGATATTCCACAGCTGTGGTCCTAGTACCGACTCCTGTGTGGCTCTTACCTACTATTAGTTGCCTGTCTTCTAGGTAATTGCCTATAATGTTTCTTCGGTACGGCTCTATACTTTATTTATCCGGAGGATGCGTTCCCAACTTGGCGTGTTAAATCCGTTCCTAATATCCTGGTTGCCTTGCATATCTCTTTCAGTATATTTGTTGAGCTTTTGCCATTGCAAAAACCATACCAATTTGGGGTCAGTTTCCCTTTTGTGGTAAGGTCTTCCTTCGTTCGGCTAACTAGCAGCTGTTCGAGTAGTTTTCCTGTATTGGCTATCAGGCATAATGGCCGGTATTTTTTCTCATCGGATTTGTCTGTAGGTAGTTTCTCGATTAGTATTAGCTGCGCTTTTTTCCATTTCTTTGGGATTTTTGCATCAGCAAGCATACCATTCACCGTATCTAGGTATTGTTGTGGGTTGGCTATTACCCCTATTTTTAGCATTTCTGCAGCGATTCTGTCTGGCCCTGGAGCTTTTCTGTCTTTTAGTCTCTTTGCTGCTTGTTCCAGTTTCTCTTCAGTGAATGGCGGTGGTTTACCGCAACTTGGTGTTATCCTTATTGGCGTGTTTGGGAATAGCTTATCGACTATGCTACTCATATCTTCGTCTTTAGGTTCGATTGTCTGACGCAAAACTTCCTATTGACAATCTTGTATCTTTGTCCCCAAGGGTTGGTGTCTATTTTGCTTATTATTTTCATCCAGCATTCTTTTCTGGCTTTCAGTATTTCCAGTTTACGTATACGTTCTTCAAGCTTTCCAATGTCTGTTGGTCTGTTCTTGTATTTAGTCTGTCGCTCAGCACTATGGTAAACACCACCTTGATGTAGAAATATATCAAGCAAATTATATTAAAAACAAGCCACAGCTTTAGGAGTTTGCTAGATTCTTTTTTGGCCAATTTATGCTCGACTACTTCACGTTTGTGCGAATTTTCTTTGGAAGCTTTCATAACGCCATGGTCTGTTTCTTTGTGAATTTCATTTGCGAATAAGTATACTAATGGTATTATCAGTGGAAGTAAAAATCTTGGTTTCTGGTGTGGAAATATTGAGAGGAATATAATTGGTGCTATGAATGACACTATCATTAATCCCTTGATACTTCGAACTGTTGGCAGTAGATGGAATTTCTTCGAAAATAGTCTGGAACAAAAATATTTTGTTAATAGTGATTAATGTAAAGTGTTAATAGCAAATGTATAATAAGAGTAAATAATAACAAGCTTTATTTAATACCGCAGGGGAACTAGATCTCCGTCATTCGAGGCTGGAATTCTGGCTTCAAGTAGACTTATCCAGTTTTTGAGGAGTAGTGTCCTCGCGTACCCGAACTCCCGTGTCCCGGGTCCAAAACACCTTATTCCTATTTATTCTAAACGCAGGGAAGCTAAATCTTGCTTTCAAGATCTGATGACCTTGCGTACATTAGTACTTAACCTAACTACTAATCCCGACTTGCACGTAAAACAGCTTCTTATTCGGATGTGCGGGTAGAGACCTTAGATTTATTTATTTATTTATTTATTTATTTATTAGGTAAACACTCAGACAGGTACAAGTACCCAATTACAGAGTATATGAAATATAATACAAATTAAAAAAAAAAAATAATACAAAAACAAAAACCATAAAACATGTAAAGAACATAAAAAATATAAAAAAAGATATTAAAATATAATATTTATATATATACAAATAAAATACACAAAATAAAATATTAATAAAAATACAAACTATCCGCTGATGCAACAGAGCTTTAATTTAACAGAGATATCAGCTTAGCCTTAAATAATTTAATTGACTGTATAAAATGTATATCTAAATGACTACACAAACTGTTATACATAAAAGACATTTTATATACAGGCGAGCTGTAAGCTATATTGCTATATATCCTGGGCAAGTAAAATAATTGCTGAAATCTACATGATAAACGGGGAACATTAAATGAAAGCTTATTTTTTAAATATGAACAATCAATCAAATTATGCATTAATTTATACAGAAATGATTGTGTAGAGATTATTCGCCTACATTTTAATAGAATAAAGTTGAATGTGTTAAGTAATGCAGTACGATTGAAACCTTGAACAGGATAAAATCCAAACTTTTTCATATATAAATACTTTAAAAACTTACGTTGAATATTTTCAATTAAGTTAATATCTGTTTGATAATGAGGGTCCCATATCAGCGCAGCATATTCAAGTTTACTGCGAACTAAGGTGAAGTATAATAAACATACACATTGTAAATTAAAAAACTGTTTGCATGATCGTTTTACAAAACCTAAAGACTTGTATGAATCTTTTACAATTAAGTTAATGTGTTGTTTAAAAGAAAGAGTTGAATCAAATGTTACCCCTAAATCTTTGTGTGTTTCTTTTTTTAATAAAACGTTGCCATTGATTGAGTAAGGAAAAGTGATATTTGTTTTTTTGCGACTGAATATAACTGTTATGCATTTTTGGACATTAAGACTAAGTTGGTTGCTGTTACACCAGTGATGTAAATTACTCAAGAAATTTTGAAGTTTAATGCAGTCGTCGTAAGATTTAATAACGGTATATAATTTTAAGTCATCAGCATATAATAAATTATTGACCTCGATCACATCTGTAACATCATTAATATATAAATTAAATAGCAGAGGGCCTAAGTTGGAACCTTGAGGAACACCAGAAGATGGAACAAAAGTTAATGAAGTAAATCCATTATATTTAACAAACATGTCTCGATTCAATAAATACGATTTAAAAAACAATACAAAGTTGTCGTCAAAACCAAGACCATCTAGTTTTTTTTAAAGAATATCATGATTTATTTTGTCAAATGCCTTAGAAAGATCAGTATAAACCACGTCTACTTGTTGTTTATTGTCTAAGGTTGTACTAGCATATTCAGTAAAACAACTTAAATTAGTTAATGTAGATCGGTTATTGACAAAGCCATGTTGAGCAGATGTTAATATATGTTTGGTGCTACTATAGACATAATTATATAAAAGTTTTTCAAACACTTTTGCAAAGCACGGCAAAATAGATATTGGTCTGTAGTTTTCAATTAAAGATGGATCGCCGTTTTTAAATACAGGACAGATTTTTGAAGTTTTCCAAATACGAGGAAATGTGCCAGTTTTTAGTGAAAGATTGTATAAGATGCATAGAGGTTGTGCAAGAACAAAACGACAATCTTTTATAATTAAGCTAGGGATATTATCAACACCACAAGTTAGCTTAGATTTAACTAGTTTTATTGATTCTAAAATATCTTCTTCAGTGAAAGTCGGAGTTTTGACGCATGTTTGCATTGTTTACTCAAATAAATAGTGGCTAGCATCGTTTGGTTTGGTATAAACAGTATTAAAATATGCATCAAAACTGATTACTATTTCTTGAGGATCTTTAATTTCGTTATCATCCAGATATTTTAATGAATTAGGAATGCGGGATTTTTTTTTCTTATTGTTTATAAAATACCAAAACTGTTTTGGATCTTTTATTATTGAAGATTGAATTTGTTTGATGTAGGTATTATATGATTTTTGAATTAATGATTTAATTTGAGATCGTAGTTTTTTAAATTTACTTAAGGTGCATAGATTTGGAACAAATCATAAAGTGTCATTAATCCATAGGGCAAACCGCCCACCAGGTCGAACAAGGCTTCTGATACGATTAGACTGAAAATCCGGTGAAATTTACTGCTAAACTATTATTCCAGTCTTAAAATTATAAATTCGGTCGTTAAAACTGTAAATCCGTCTTTTAAAAGTATAAATCCGGCCTTCAAAGTGTTAAATTTTACTAATAAACAGTTAATCCGGTCTTTAAAGTATCCGGTTTTAAAAAAATTAAATGCGGCTTTCAAAAAACCGGCCTTTAATAGTTTAATCCGGTCAAATTTTACTGCTAATTAATCCGGCCTTTAAAACTGAAAATCCGGTCTTCAAAGTGTTAAGTTTTATTGTCAAATTGATAATCCGGCTTTTAAATTATAAATCCAGCCTTTAAATCTCTAAATACAGTTTTTAAAAGTGTAAATCCGTACTTCAAATATAAAATACGGCATTTAAAAGTGTAAATCCCATCTAAAGATAATAAATCTTAAATTTAACTGCCAAACTGTTAATCCGGTATACAAACTTTAAATCCGGTCTTCAAAGTATTAAATTTAAACGCCAAATTGTTAATCCAACCTCTAAATTATAAATGTAGTCTTTAAATCTGTAAATCCTGCTTTTAAAAGTGTAAATAAAGTCTTCAAAAATACCACCAACGTTTTTAATATCAATTAGTATTGTGCGGTCACACATTTCAGTCAGCGGTGCGCTATTATTGAGACGTTTTAGAAAAAAGCGTACACAATTTTGTCATTTTTATACTGTCATTAACTGTTAAAAAGTGCAACATTTTATTTAGTCATTAATGACATAATCTTTTTTTTTTGACAGAAAACACTAAAATTTCAAAATAGCAAAATCAGGTCTTGAAACATCAAAAAATTGTTAGAAAGTTACAAAATGCATCTATAAACTATTGAAAAGTGCAAAATTCTATCATAAAAGTCAAAAACAAATAAATCCGGCCATTAAAATGTTTTTAGATAAAATCAAAATCTGGTCAAAAACGGTCAACAAATCCAAAATATACTTTTTTTTTGATATTTCAAAAATAGCAAATTGCAGCTATAAATTGTCAATATATTGTTGGAAAGCACTAAAATCCAGCCATAAACTGCTATTTTATATAAAAAAGTTTTATGACCGGATTTACTTATTTTTAATCCTTTATGATAGAATTTTGCACTTATTAACAGTTAATGACTAAATTTTTGACATGCAATAAAAACAATTTTGCACTATTCAATAGTTTATAGCTGAATTTTGTTACTTTCTAACAATCTTTTGATGTTTAAAGACCTGATTTTGGTACTTTTGAAATTTTATTCATTAAAATGTTTCATTTTTTAACAGTTTATAGCCGGATATAGAACTTTGTTACTTTCTAACAATATTTTTATGTTTCAATGCCGGATTTTTGATATTTAATGAATAGAATTCATTTTTCAACATTTTTCAACAGTTTATGGGCAGATTTTAGTGTTTTCTGGAAATGTTTTAAGCTATTTTAGACTTTTTGAGTAAAACTTTACATTTCTCAACAGTGGCTGAACTTTGGTGCTTTCTGACAATGTTCTGATGTTTCAAGACCGAATTTTGTTATTTTTAACATTTTATAAATAGAATTTTAAACTTTTCAACCGTTTTTGGCGAATTTTAATTTTTTTAATCTATTTTAATGTTTTATGACCCTTCAAAGTTTAACACTTTAAAGACCGGATTTGCAGTTTTAAAGGCCACATTTGTTATATAATTTAGTAAAATGCCAAATTTATAATTTCACGTTTTTTCACGTTAATTTGAAAGTCTGATTGACAGTTTATCAGTAAAGTTTTAATGTTACTTACCGGATTTATAATTTAGAAGAAGGGGTTAACAGTTTAGCAGATAAATTTAACACATTAAAGATTAAAGAATTTAGACTTTCAAAAAACGGATTTTTAGTTTTAACGGCCAGATTTATAATTTGAAGACCGGATTAATTGTTAGCAGTAAATTTTAATACTTTGGTTATCGGATTCTTAGTTCCAAAAGCCCGATTTACAGTTTACATTTACTTTCAAAATACAAATTTATAGTTTTAACGGCCGGATTGATAATTTGGAAGCCGGATTAAGAGTTTGGCAGTGAAATGTAATACTTTGAAAGACGTATTTACATTTTAAGTTATGTACAAATACTAGTAGAATTTATAATTTAGAGGCCGGATTATCACTTTAGTAGTAATATCAATACGTTAGTGGCCGAATTATTAACCTGGCATGTAAATTTAACACTTTGAAAACTGGATTTACACTTTAAAAACAGAATTTTAAATTTAAAGGCCAGATTTACACCATTAAAGTCAGATTTACAGTTTTAAAAACCGGATTTGCAATTTTAAATACTAGATTTATAATTTGGAAGCCGGATTAACAATTTGGCAGTAGAATTTAATAATTTGGTGGCCAGATTTTACAATTTGACGAAATTCTAATAGATTGACATTCAAAATGAAACACGTCGTAAATTAGATTGTTTAAAGGCCGGATTTATAATTTTTATTCAAATTAACAGTTACGGCATTTAAATTTTTTTGAATTTAAATGCCGGATTTATATTTTACACTATTAACGTCAGGTGGGCGGGCCGAACCTGAGGTCAATTGATTCGTGGTTTTTAAAATATATTTTTTCTTTTATTTTGAATTAAAAAGAGTATTCTAACTTTAAAAAGAGTATATGTTACTAAACTAAAAAAGAGAATGTCTGGTCAGCCTGAGTTGTGACATTTTAGTAAATGCCAAATATGATAACTGTCCAAAAATTTTAACTTTAAAAATGACATAAAACTCTCCCAACTAAAGTGGCAGATTTGTCAATCGTCATTAAAATTACATTTGTCATGAATGACATTTAGAAAATTATTGTCTGTTATGTTTGAAATATGAAAACAATTGTCAACGCTATTGACATTTCTGAAAAGTATTGTTTGTCAATGAATGTCGAAAATAACATTTCAAAAAATGTCATTGAATATCATTCCGATCGTTAAAAACTATCTAAAAGTGCCAACATATATGTTATACGCAGGGGGGTTGGACCTCTCTTCTCGAGACTGGTATTCTGGTTTCAAGTAGATAGGTCCAACTTCCTGACCCGGGTCCAAATTACCTTGTTTACTCAATGACAATTAAGAATTGGAGTGGCCCAACTTCCCACTCAAGTGTTGGTAATACTAACTCCAATTTCAATATGGAGACTTCTAACGCTCGTAGAGAGAAGTAACTTCCAATCTTTTGATCGTTTGGTAGGTGGGCACTTTAGCTTAAACTAATTTTAATATTTATAACAGCTTATTGCCGGATTTTAGTACTTTGCTTTACAGTTTTTGAGTTTTGTAGCCGAGTTTTTGACGTTTTATGGGTGGATTTTGTATTAATTTTTTACTTGATTCTTAAGTTTTGTGACCGAATTTTGACATCTTATGGCCGGATTTTGTACTTTTTTACAGTTTTTAAATTTTATGGTCGGTTTTGGATATTTTATTATTAGATGATGGCATTTTATAGCTAAATTTACGTTTATAGCCGGATTTTAGTATTTTTACGTAATTTTCACATTTTTTGGCGGATTTTAGTGTTTCTAACATTTTTTGCCGGTTTTGGTTTTTTTCTTATAGCTTTTGAGTTTTGTAGACATTTTTATATTGGATTTTAGTTTTTTATAATTCAATTTTGTTATTTTTAACAATAATTTTGACATTTTGTGCTGTATTTTAGTATTGTTTGCTATTTTATGGCCTGATTTTTGCATTGTTGACACTTAATGAATGGATTTTGGTACTTTAAATTGGAATTTTGATTTGTTTTTTACTTATTGACCGGATTTTTAATTTTAATTTATAATATTTATAATTAGATATAATTTTTTTTGGCTTTTTATGGCCAGATTTTAAAATTCTTTACATTTATTGGCCGGATTTTAGTACTGTTTTGTTATTTTATAAACGAATTTTTACATTGTTGACATTTAATAAACGGGTGTTGCTACTTTAAAACAAAGTTTTGATTTTGTGGATCTGTTTCATTGCAAATTGAGTTTTAAGTATTTTTAGTTGCACCCTCTTTGCACACCGGAGAGTGGTTCAGTTGGGCGCAGCGCCTAACTCGAATCTCAGCGCATAATTTGTCGCAGGTTCGAGCCCCAGCTCTGGCAGATTTTTTTAAGAAATGATGGCATTTATTAATTCAGGACGTTAGTCTAATATATATGATTAGTGTCAATTTAACCATAATTACATTTAGTATGAGAGTGTGAGTGGACCAGCGCCTCCATTCTTTCAATTAACGGTTGCGATTTGGGTGTTTAATTTCAGCTACATATTCAATGGCAGTTTGTATGATAGTAGCATAAACGTAAGCCCTAAAATATAGGCTCTTGCAAATGAAAAAAATCATTCTAATTTGAGTTGCTTTTAAGCGTTCTGACTTAAACCTAAACTATTCTTAAATGTATCTAAACTGTTTCCAAGTTTAGTGAGCTATTTCCAATTAATTTTAAACTCTTTTAATATATTTGGAATTGTTCTAAGATGTTGTAACACTCGCCAACTGCACCTCAAGTGTTTCAAACTGTTCCTAGATTGTACAGAGCTTTTTTAAGCAGTGCCGTAGCTGGGATATTTGAGCTTTGCCGCAAAATATTGAGAGGGCCCAGAATAAAATCGGTTTTGAAAAAATGCGTATGATTTCATATTTAACTTTAGAACAGGTTTTAATAAACGTCGCAGGTCGCCATTGCAGACCCCTGCTTTGGTTATTTAGTTTTTGAGGCTGCGGGACTTTAACTACACGGCGCAGTAGCCTACTACACTCTTATCAGTCAAGCGATAGTTACACAACTTTCCGGGAAGATAAATCGGTTGTGGTCGAGACTGTCCTTGCTCTGGGTTCCACTATCTGCGGAGAATATTTTCCAACTGTGCTTGCTGATACAGGGTAGGGCGACCATGAATTGAATACTGTCGGACTGTGGCATAGATTGAACTGTCTTAGCATGAAAAATTAACCTTCCAGTGTTCTACACCAACACACGCTCTAGTGGCTATCCATATATAAATATCACGGTTACAGCAGTGATTGAACTTGTGAATTAAAGGTTAAAACCAATATAAGTTTTGAAAAATCTTATGGACTCAAATACGTGTATGTTACACAACCTTCCAGGAACGTTTAGCCATTCATCACGGGCTTAATCTAGACCACACGCGCACATAGTTTAAACTTAGTAACCGCCTACCATTCAATCTTCAATCTAAACCACACGTTCACAATGTTTAAACTTCGTTCCCGCCCTCTACTCAAGTGTTCGTAGTTAAGGAATTGGATCACAAACATTCTGGCAGATTCGAATTTCTTCCAGGTAGTCTTTTGTTTTTTAATAAAAAATGTTTGGTGTCTTTTATTTTTCTATATTACTCCGTAGAAAATGTTTTTTAAGAGGATAAATAAAATACAATTTACTAATTATAAATATATTATTTTATTGATACAAAATATATTTATATAAGTTAATCTAACTAATTCATACCTAAATATTTAACTAAATTGGTATCAGTCTTTTTTATTAAACAAAGCAATACGTTTTTACTAATACAGTTAGAATATGTATAACTTACTAATCCAAGTACAATATACATAACTTACTACTTAAATGATACAGATGTAAAACTGTACATGCCATCGCTATAATATTTCCAATTGCAATTGACATGTGAACTTTCCTAAATGATTTATATATTGCAATGTAATGAGGACAATTCTTTAAAATTCCAGCATCATGACTACCAACTTCTAAACCAATTCCTGCAGCCAATTCAATTTTATTTTTAATTATCATCAAACGTAGTAATGGTGGAGCAAGATATAATCTAATTATTAGATTGATTAAAAATGATACGGTCAGGATAGTTGCCTAAAATGAAATGACAATGAGAATTAATATTATTTACATTATTAATTGAGGCTAAATCTATTTACTTTAATTTTCATTGACAAATTAAATCAATAAATCTCGTAAATTGCGCATTATCACCGTACTCAATAAGTTGTGATTGTATTAAAGCCCGGAGAAGTTTGCTATTACAGTTAGTTAAATTAATTATGCAAACAAATAATGTGTATAAAGCACATTAAAATGTTTATTGAGCGGGTCCGCAATTCATGCGAAGGTTTTGTCTATTATTATTTACATAATGATTTATGTTCTTACAGTTTCCGTACTGACAGTCAACTTACGTTTTGTTCATCTAACCCTCTTCAGTGTTCACAGCACTGTGCGCCGGAAGGGTAAAAGTTTTAATTTACAAACAAAATTAAATGCATTATATAACAAATATAAAAAACAAATTATATTACAATAATTCAAATATGCTATTAAATAATTACCTGAGCGTCAATGTTATGTTGTTTCATGTAGATTGTAAGAGTAATTAGAGATAGTATACTATTCTTTGTAAAATATTTTGGAAATTTGCACATTTCCAAACTGATGTCTGGGTAGAGAAAAATACAAAGCCAACCCTGATATAAAGGTCATCCACATCTGTGTCCCAACATATGTGCTAAATGATCCCAAATAGATAAAATTAAGTATGGGCGAAGGTTGGTGGTCTTGATGGGGTAAGAAGATGTAAGCTAGAAATACTCTGTAACAATATACATTTTTTTTAATAAACTATTCTAAATAATTTCTTTATAACTTACCTATATGCATTGCATTTTTGAAATGTTGTTAATTGTTTATCCAAATAATACAAAACTAATTTAGTATACTCCGTTGTTGTTGCTAATGTATCTTGTAAATCGCCACCGCAACAATTCTCTAATGTTTTCAAATTAGCGAATTGTTTTTTCGCTAGGATTTGTTTCACTTTGTTTTGATTGTTTGCAATACACATGGTGCTATGTTATTATAACTAGTAAGGAAGATGTTACTGTTGCTTTTTATTTTTTTATTTTTTATTTTTTTTTTTGGGCTAGGCGGTAAAATCTTCTAAAGACTGGCAAGTGTCGGATTCATTTCCTCTCAGATTCAAATGCCTACCGACTAAAAACCGCCCATTGAATTGCCTGTGGAAGTTCGTACCTTTCGGCACATGCCTTCCTTTGGAAAGATGGAATTGGGAAGAAGGTGGGTGAGTAGCCCTATAGGCTCTGGAATGATTAGTAGGGAGTCCCCTTTGTTAGATGCGATCTGATTGATCGGTCTCCTAATGGAGTGTTGCTCCTTGTCCAGTTCAGCCAACCTGGCCAGGTCCGGGTTGGAGTGACTGCTGAGTGTGGTGAAGTATTTTTCAGCCAAAGCTTCCAAATACTGCGACAGCGGTGGTATCCCCAGGTCGTTCCGAATTTCTTCGTTCCTGATGTTTCAGAGGGCTCCGACGATCCGACGCAGGGTCAGATTTTGGAATGCCTCTAGACGTTTGAGGTGGGTGTTTGCAGCTGTCCCCCAGGCTGGAGATCCAAACGCGATTTGCGGCCGGATGATGCTCGTATAGATCCTGAGCTTGTTGTGGATTGTACGAGACAATTTTTCGCCATTTTGGCTTTGTCCAGAATAGCTTGTACATGTAGCTTGTAGGTGAGGCCCTTGTCGAAGGTGATGCCCAGGTACTTAGCAGAGCTCGACCATGGGATTGGAATTTCGTCTAAGTGAACCCTTCCATGGGGTTTGTGACGTCGCCTGGTGAAGAGGACAGACGTACTCTTCTCCAGGTTGACCCGGATTTGCCATTCTCTGAGCCACTCTTCGAGATCTTCGGTGGCTTTTTGGAGTCGTATGGTGATCACCATCGGTGACCTAGAGCTGTACATTAGTGCCGTGTAATCGGCATATTGGGCCATTTTAACCCCGTGCTTCCTGCCCAATGGCATGTCAGCAACGAAAAGGTTAAACAGCAGAGGCGATAGAAGAGAGCCTTGAGGTACCCCAGACTCGATCTGCCGAGTGGTAGATACGTGGTTCTGGAGTTTGACTGATAAAGTTCTGCTTTGTAGGTAAGACGCTAGAAGCCTTATTAGACGCAGTGGGAACCTTTGTCTATGCAGTTTGAGTAGCAAACCTTCGTGCCAAACCTTATCGAAGGCTTTTTCGACATCGAAAAAGACCACCCTGTTGCTTTTTAGTGGGGTGCATTCGTTTATAAAGCATAAGTCCCCCACTACAAGATTTCTCCTACTCACTGAAAAAATTTAAATATACAAAACATTAAATTAGATATACAGTTGACATACATATTGGTTTATATTGTAAATGCACGTTTTATTTTATAATTTATGCATATCTGGGCGTTGACATAGAGTTTAGTTTTGTGCAATGCAATGTCCTTACTAGTATTGCGCCCTATACACTTTACGCAACCGTGAAATTGTTTGGTGCACTTTTTTTTCGTACTTTGTTCGTGCACATTCGCACGTATGTCGGTTTCTTTTCGCCAAACATATTTCAAATTAATGAGTCATTCATATTTAACTGAAATATCTATTCGATCTTTACAGTGATTACAAAATTATTCTATTAGTAAATATTACAAAACAATTTTATAATTGAAAATACAAATTTGTATTGAAATTATTGTGTTTTAATGTTTACAGATTAATAACTAGAAAATACAATACTTGATAAAAAAAATAAACTAAAAAACAATATTTGATATATAATAAACAAAAATAGCTAGAAAATACGATAATTCATAAAAAATAACAAAAAACGTGATGTTTCACAGAGAAAACCAGAAAACACGATGTTTCACAAAGAAATAATAAAAAAATATAAATGTTTTAACAATTCAGAAAAAAATTTAAATATTAGGGATTCATATTAATGAACTAAATTATTTACAATTAGGCCCGGCTGGAGGTTTCGGGAAAATGTTAACAGCACTCTGATTTCAGCATCGAAAATAATAAGACGTACGACAAATTGAGTAGTTTTTTTGCGTGGTGTAAATAAAGCATTCTCATCAAATAATTAAAATATTGTAAACAATCACCTTTTTTTTGTAGGAAAAGACTCTAGGCAGCCCGTACTGTCCAGTAGTGTCAGGTTTTTACCTTAGACCATATACACTTATAAAAACACCGCGTGCTATTTTCCACTCGTTGCATGGTGAAGCCAACATAACAATGTTTTATGTCGACAACTGACGTCACGCGTTAGTTGTAGGCCCAGGCCCGGTAATGCTTTAATTTTACAATTTTAGTAAACGTTAGGATACACAATAAAATACAAAAGTATATTTCAATATTAATTATTATTATTTAAAAAAAAAGTTTGTGATTGACGTTATATCTATAAGAAATAATTTAATATTAAGAGTATTTAATATCAATAGCACTCGTTTGCATCACAAAATTCAATATTTGGTAATTAAATAATTAAGTAACCTACACAAGTTTTACACACAGCTTTTTGCTATATGCTCGTTCTTGTCTACAACTGACGTCATAGGCACCGATCATGCTGGCTTCACCGAGTTGGCAAAAGGCGTGTCAATAAGTGTATATGGTCTACCCACCTTTTCCGTCCTTGCCTTGTGGTGGTTTGCCTGGCGCCTCTTACACTGCGGTCCTATTGGGCATGTTGTACAGGCCTGCTGTTCTACTCTTTTAGCAGCTCTGTGTCTTCAATAAAGTCTAGTATCTTTATCATCCTCTTACATAATGGTGAAAAACAACGGAAATACAGGTCAACCAAAAAGCTCCCCATTGAGGGTTTTAATATAGTATACTCACTTGTTCAACTTAACTAGATCTGTTATCTTAACCTTTAAAAGGAATTCTGGATTTTGGGTGAAACAAATTTTACTGTGCTTAGGCTTCAATAGGGTCTTTATACCTTCTCTAGTGGTAACCTCACTCCGTTGCTCTTTTTTTTGCGTAGGAAGGAGATAATTTTCATATGACACTGGGCAGCTCGTACTGTCCAATAGTGTTAGGTTTTTACTGACTATAAATCCTATCTTTCTCCTTCCTCACCTTGAGGAGGTTTGCTTGGCGCTCCTTGCACTGCGGTTCTATTGGACCTATTGAACATGTCCAGTATTTTTAGCCATTGGGTTGATTTTAGCACAGCTTTGTTTAGGTTGTGTTTACCAAAGATGGCTGTGCGTTGCTGTTTGTAAGCTTTGCATTCATTCAGCAAGTCTTCCATACACTTGCGGCATAGGTTGTGGAAGTAACTCGACTCATTTGTCTTACCACTATTTTGATATCATGTGATGGTTCTGTTCTGAATATTCTTAAATGTGTCAATCTCTTACAGCTCTTCCACATGTTGTTGTGTTCCGCCTCAAGTCTGCTGTGAATTATTTCTTTTCTGGTTTTGTATGGGATCCCGAAAACAGGTTCTGGTTCAGTGAATGTCCCCTTTCTTCCTTGATTTGCTATGGGGTTTCCTTTTATCTTCCAATATTTGGTATCAATACCAGGCAGGTTGTGGTCACTGCTTCCAGACTGTATATGCAGGTCATAATCAGTTTGAATTATATTACTGGCGATTATAGCGCCTGCAATGCCGCTTGACTATTTGACATGATAGTTATCAGTCTATCAGGTTTTAGTCTCTTATCGATCATGTCTTTGGCGCACCATTTGATGGCAGCCACCTCTGCTTGAAAAGTAGGCATATTTGCTCAAAGGTAGCGAAATTTGCTTTTCTTGGTGTTTGCCCTCGTAGATTCTACCCCGGTGCCTTTTTGGTTTTTGCACCAGATAGTTCCTTTAACTGTTTCCAGGTATCTATTGTTTATCTATTTGTTTTGCTGTGGTATTATCACATCAAATTTGTTACTGATTCAGTGGCCTTTTATGAAGTCCGACCTCATCATTAGAGTTTCTTTATTATGCGACACATTTGTTATGTAAGGTATGTGGGTCCTGAGGTGTATTATGTGTTCATATATCTGCAGTCTATATGCTGCTTGTCTTGCCATTACCATGAGATAAAGTGGCGGTAACTATAATAGTATTTCCATAGTTGCTGTGGGTGTCGTTCTCATTGAACTTTGTCTAGTTTTTTGGCCGTACACTTAAGAGTGGTTTTTTTCTCTCTATATATGTGATAATGGATCTTAGTCCGCATCTACGTCCGACCATCATTTTGGTTGCAGAAAGCACCCGAATGGCTTTTGTTGTTATAATAGTCAGGTGTAAGTTGAAGTTTAGTCCCAGATATTTTACTTCCTTTGACATCGGGAGGGTGGCTCCATACATCTTCAGATCTTTCGCCGTTTTGTGAACAATCGTCGTTTTGCTTGGGTTTACTTATAGCCGTTTTTTTTGCTCCCCTTTTTTTCGATATTTAGTGCACTCTGTATCATGACACGGTTGCTCTGAACTTTTTGTATGCAAAGATAGTGAGATTATCTGCGTAGCCTAGGGCAAAGATGCCCATGTCGTTGAGTATTTGTAGACTTACTACACCACAGTGTGGGTAAAAGTACGCTCTTCTGTGGGTACTCGCCGGCAACTTTGGCTCTTACAGTTTTTCCATATAATGTTGAGTTGACTTATTGTTGCCTTTGCAATGGATTTGAAGGTAGTATTGTCGAATACCTTTCCAATATCCAGAAAAGCACCCAAAGCTATTTTGTTCCCGTATATACCTGTCAATAATTTTTTCCAATAGTTTTTGCATAAAGGGTGTCAAATAATTGGTCCGTAGGATTTAGCAAGAGCATATATGAGCCATTGGTAGAGAATTTTTCATCACTGAGAATCAGGTTGCCCTGATCAATTATGGTTTTTCCCAGACCCCTCTGTTTGCGTTTTTGTTTGGCAATTTCATGTTCTCATAATCAATACCTTCCGTCAGCACAGAGCCCGGGAAGTGTGTCTCTTGCAGAGTGCCCACGACCGACTCTGTGTATTTCCCGTTTTTGGTCAGCTGGGATTCAATGTTTCCAATACGGTCTTTACTTAAGGCTTTTTGGAGGCGGGAGCATGTGGGACCGGTTTGAACGGCCTCACAGTATTTCCTCCACGTTTCTCTTTTGGTTTTTTTTATGGCTTTATTATATGCTGTAAGACTATATGTGTACCAGTTACCGTTCTTTTTGGTTTTATTGATCAGGTTTCTAGTTTCCTCCCATGCCTTGTCAAACTACTTCTTCTACCAAGTTTTTGGAGGTGTGCTTGACAATACTAGGACAGCTCCCTTTAAAAAGGGTTTTAATTGAGTTGACAAATGTTTGTCGTTATTTCCAGCTCTTGTGATGTGATGTCTTAGTTCAGAGATAGATTTGGCTAACTAGTATTTGGTTGGATAGATCCCAGTTAGTTTTTCTCGGGTTTTTGTATTCCAAAAAGCATTTCTTCAGATTCTATATTGAATTGGAGGTATACATGATCAGACTGATATATGGTTGATGTATACCAGTTCACTGCCTACATGGGTTTTCTTTATGCTAGCCATGTCGACCTAGCTCTTCTCCACAATAAACTCTCTTGCGTATGGGAGGGCTATGCATGTCATAAATTTTGCGTTTTATATATGTTCTTTCTAGAGAGTTACCGCCCAGGTGGTGACCTGGTTAGCGTACTCGACTGCTACACTAGGGGTCTTGAGTTCAAATCTTTTATCTGGAGGGTCAGTTTTTCTGTTTAGGAAAAAAAATGTGTTGTGATGAGTACGCCTTCTTTCGGATAAAAAAACTTTAGTGGGTCCCTTCTAACAACTCTGGTAATAGTCGGCTACCTACAGTGGCAAGGCTTTTGAAAGCGGAGCGGTCCATGATTCAGGTTTACAAATTTTGGTGGTTCACTCTTTGCGATTCAGCTTATTCTTCTTTTTGTCTATCCGTTTCGGATGTTGGTTATCATGTAGGCGATTTTTATTTTATTTACAGCTGCCAGAAAGAGACATGTCGTTGTAAAAACCAGTTCCTAAGGTTTTTGAACCGTGCAATTCTTTTTTGGCCGATGTTTTGTCCATTCTTGTTAATATTTTGTCATTGGTAGTATGATCTTTTTATAATATTCTCAATATCCTTCTATAGATCCACATTTCATACGCTTCCAGTTTCTTTATGTTTGTCTACGTCAGCGTCCCAGCTTCCATTCCGTATAATAACAGAGAATACGTAGCACCGTAAGAGAAAGAAATTTGTGTCTTAAGTTAGATCAATTTTAATGAATATGCTTCTACTCTTTTCTATTCTGCATTTTATTTCCTGTGTCTAGTCCAATTGCTCATTTATGACGGTGTCTAGATATTTATATTTCTATTTTCTAGGACTTTCAAAAGGTGGCTTATTAAACTTTTTCTAAATTCTTGGCATCTTTTTGTCAAAGCTTTTTTTAGAAGTGTTATGAATTCTGATTCCCGCCATTATTGTGGTCCAGAAAGGGTAGGGGATATTTGTAAATTCAATAAAAACAAAAATACATTTTATTTTTTTTATTTATTTATTTATGCTTTTTACGGCTATTTTAAAATAAATTAAGTGCCAAAGGTTATGTTGTCCAAATGTTGACAGTAGCGCTGCTGGCACTTTTCTAACCGAAAACGGAAATTAGCCGTCACGCGCCGATAATTTTTTTTACGGTTTCAACCGAATAAAAGTTTTAAATTTGTAGGATATTACTGTCTAGATAACAGAATAATAGAAGCTCCATTTATCATCATGGTAATACAAATTATTACTGTATCGGGACACGTCTCTGCCGACACATTTATGGACTATAACAGCTGGAACAACTTACTTTCCAAAGTTTATTGTTTTGTTGTGTTTTTTACAGCTATTTTACTTTGCCCCAAAAGTTTTACGACCTGTTTGAAGGTTGTTATGGGACCAACAGCTTATTAGGTAACTTCGAAATCACTGCGGATATTTTGTCATACTTCAGGGATCAAACCCAGGACTACTAACGTGCTAAGAGTTCTCTACTAACATGCTGATTACCTGCAATCTCAGACCTTAGTGAGACGACAAATGCTACCAGTTGCTAGAAGAAATATGTTTATTAGAGTGTTCGGAAGACTAGCCTAACTATCTAAAAGCAAAAAAGCAGATAGTTGTGGCGAAGAAAATTTTAAATCAAAAAAGTAAATTTTTAAAGATTCTATGAATTTCTAAACTGGGATACTCCAGCTACTATAGTCTAGATTCTACAGTGTCTAAGCCTTATACACTTGATTACTTTGATGAAAAATGATGTAGATAGAGCCTTAGATAACATAATAAGAGAATTAAAGTAAGCTTTATTAAATCGATTCAGGCACAAGAATACAACTTATGTCATCTTTATTGATTGACTGCGATAATTAGTCTTTAATATGAAAGCATCAGTTAAAAAATAGAAACATTTTATTTAAGTGCATTTATTTATTCAAATATTATGCTTATAATCATTGCAATTGTTAATCAAAGTTTTAAAATAATTCATTATTGTCTATTATTTATTTTTGTATTTATTTTAATTGTTTATAATTACATTAATTACCACAAAACTGTTACGCCTATGGTGGCTATTTTTAAATATTTACAATACGTGTATATTTGGTTGCCTACATCGTAAATCTGAGGTTTTCTCTTTAACTGTTGGTAAAATTTGCAGTTTAAAATCAATTTTGTGCGGCACAAACACTATGTTTTTACATATCAGCTTTGCCAAAGTATTCCAAACAATTGTTATCTGGTAAATTATTATTTGCCAGTATTGCTATTTTCACTTGAATGAAATATTGCTATTTCATAACAACTATTTTCAATTTCTATTATATGACGAAAAAATGAAACATTCTTAATTTTTTAAAATTTTAGTTTATGATTTTGTATTCAATTGTAAATGATTGACTTATATTAACCTGTAAAATATATAATCAATTGATACTATTGAATTTATTTGCAATTATAGAATTGATCAAGGCTACGCTATATTAACCAAATTGACCTAATTAAAAGTAGCTTTATCTAGTATCCTATATAAATGACTCAATTAATTGTAGTTGAATTAGCTTTTATCTGAAAACTATTTAAATGTAATACTTAAATTGAATATTTGATTTGATTTAATTTAATATTATTATTGATACAGATTGCGCTATCTATGAAAGAAAAGACAAACATTCTGAGCACAAATTTAAACCAAAATCAATGTTTTTTGCGCTCATGATTTTTTGCACTCATAATTTAATCGCACACGCACATATTGTAATCCGTTTTATTGTGAATTCGTCCACGTTGTTTGAAACAATAAAAATTAAACCTAGTAAGTAAAACATTTTATTATATAGTACATATTATATATAAGAACTAACTCTAAAATTATATTATCATATTGTAGGTCAACATTATAACCACGTGGATTTAAATTATAAAAAGATGCCTGGAATTTTGCAATCTGATAATGAGGAGTATGCATCTGCTTCTGAATTTATAAAGACGGAAAAGGATGATGATGTTACATTGATTTTAAAGCCTCCAAAGATAGAGAAGAAGAATACAAAATCGAATGAATGTTGGAAGGAAAAGGTTTTGGAATTGTTTAAGGTATGAATTTTATTGTGTAATGTTTCACTATAAATAGTGTAGTACGTAATTAATTATATTTTAAATAAAAGGTTTCAATAATTATTTTTTATTGTGGAAAAATATTTTATTCAAATTCATAAAAACATTTTTTTTTTTAATATTTTTATCATATATTTATTGAATATTATATTCAAAGACTTAATACAAATTCATTGAAATTAGTTTGAATGAACAGTCAGTGGATTACATTCTAGATACTTTTCTGTTTTACTTTTAGCCACATACACCTTAATTCTATCTGATTTATAGTTATTGCTAATTTGCATGTTCTTTTTTGGTTTTCTTATATAATATATATATATATATATATATATATATATATATGTATATATATATATATATATATATATATGCACAGTATTTGCCGTTTTGCATTTTTAACTTTTCCATATTTTATGGCCAATTTTGAATAATCAATATAATAATTTTCTCATTACTTTCATCATTAGTTTGATGAACTAGAACTTAATTTCTTATTCAATATATGACTGTTGCTCAGCATAGAAGAGTCGTGTGACTACGATAATTATGACTGTGTCAACAATTTACTGTTAAATTTTATTTAAAATATTTTTTTAGGAAACTAACTGCTGCTGTGAAGAGTCTGATGATGAGTCTGATAATGAATCTGATGAAGAATCTGATGAAGAGTCTGATGAATCTAATGATGAGTCTAACAACCATGAGTCCGATCATGAGTCTAATGATGAGTCTGATGATGAAAGTGATTGCAGTTGCTCCGATTGTGTAGGGGCATCATCTGATAGCGAGCATGATTATTCCTTCTGCAATGATAGTGATGATACTAGTAGCCGTTCAAGTGATGATGATGTTAAAAGAATATATAAAACTTGATTCTAGTAGCAGATCAAGTGGTGGTGATGATGATGTTCAAAGAATATATAAAACTTGGTAATTGTCTATTTGAATATTTTTGTACTATTTTGTTATTAAATTATATTAAAGAATAAAAAATATATATATTTAAGTTTTTGTAATTATTGTTGTATTAACTAAATAGAAGAATTTGCAATTTACTTATTTACCGGATTATTGATTTAATAATATCACTTTCAAAGAGAACTAAAGTGTTTGGACTATAAGTGTGAATCTGGCTTAACTAACTTTATTTTTAATAACAAATTAGTAGACTGCAGTTTTTATTGTTTGTTTTAGCGTTGTTCAGTCAGTACTAGTCAGGCTGACCAGACATACTCTGGTGGGAGTTTTGTTTGCTTGTTGCGCTTGATTTCCCGTTGCGTTAGCATAGGATTTCTTTCTGCTTGCGTTGGGTGCGCTCCTAGGAAGAGCAGGAATCTATCGTTGAGGGGCAGGTGCCTAATGCATCGGGCCTTAGACGAAATTTTGCTTGCTCTCAGCTTGATATAAGTCGGACAACCCTTCTACTTTGCTGTATGCGGCCTTTTGCACGCAGCGCATGTTGAAACATGCTCTGATCCTTGGTATTGGTGTGGTGCAAGTGGAGCTGGGATGGGTTCCAGCGCATTTCACGCAAACATATGGTAAATGTGTGATGTGGTCTTTCGACTTTGTGGGTTCTGTGGTAGCTGGACGTAAAACATTTGGATAGGTTTCTATTCCCTTCCCATGAGCTTGACAGAAATAAGAGCGTACTCGACAGCGATAAGCTTTGCTTGCACCGTTTCAGCCTCAATGCATTTGGGCACGATAGTTTCTTTGAACAACGCCGATAACCCAAGAAATACGGTTTTATCCCGTATTGCGATGGGAGGTGGGCGTTTGGAGGTTGTATCTTTTGCGAGTTCTGGCTTGTAGGAAGACCTAAGGAGCTAGCAGGCCGTCCAGAAGTGGACGCCAGGGCCTTTGGCCTTATTAGCCGATTGCTTTTTGGCGCTGAGTGCGTCTATTAAGATCTGAATGGGGCTCACCCGAATCCTTCTTCAGTTTCTTTGTCTTTTTCTTTAAGTAATCCACCAAGGTATATACCTCTATGGGCGGTTTTTTTTTAGGCTCTCCTGCTGGATCTCCATCGGAGTTTTGTCTTCGGAGATGCTGGAGTCGACTGGGGTCTCGGCTGGCCTCTTGAAGAAGGCCTGGGCTGAGGATTCCGGGGTCTTGATAAGCTGGAGCTTGATGGGTGCAGCAGCGGGGAAGATGCAGATCTTCTTGACTTTGCTGGGTGTTGTGTCTAGCTATCAGCGATATGCTATTGTAATTTTTTTGGAAATGTCCTGATGACTTGTTTCACCAGGCTACTGAATTCTTTGTCTTGTTTCTTCAAATGTGCCTCCATCTTTTGGAATTGAGCATATA
The DNA here is from genome assembly GCA_963932245.1 of Tachinus rufipes. NCBI lineage: Eukaryota > Metazoa > Arthropoda > Insecta > Coleoptera > Staphylinidae > Tachinus > Tachinus rufipes. Next base: position 63,300,363 of record OZ010750.1, on the reverse strand, counting down.
GATAGCTGAGGATTTGGTTATCCGTCAATTTGGAGGCTGGATAAAAATTCTGAATTAATTAATTAATTCTGCTGATAATTAAAACACAATCAAGTCATCTTTTGCTTTGCTTAGTTTTGTGCAATTAAAATTGCATTTATTTCCGGGCTGCGGGCTTGCTTCAATCGGTTGGTGAAGTCGGTCCTTCTCTCTCGGTGTGGTTGTGTTAACTGCTGACAGTCGTCTGCTGTTACTCTTAACTCTTGATGCCAATCATGAATTGGAGTGTCTGATTACTTGGCCGTAACCCTGCTCTGGAGTGCCCCGCCCACCTACCGAGTGTCCGACATTAAAGGATTGGTTGTTACTATCACCTTCTGTGACATTTTTTTTATAAACATTCAAACCATTTGTACGTACTCATGTTTTTGAGTAACCCACCCATCTGCTCAAGTGTTGTTATTAAGGGATTGGATGTCACCATTATTTTCTTCGATATAGTGATTTTTAACGCTTGCAGAAAACAAAAACTTTTAATTTCTAACACTAACACTTGGGCGGAAGGGCGGTCTCCAATTTAAAGTATTCTTCTGTACCCAACAATATGCCCATCATCAAGAAATTGCAAAAGTCACCATCACCTACTTTGATATAGAGGCTTTTAACGCTTCTAGTAGATTTCGAACCACTGGAGAGAATTCATCACTCCATCAGAGAAGGTTTTAGCCGTAAAACTCCACGCTGGCAAGGCGGCTTGGTGAGTGGGAGAGCGTATAGAAAGTGAAAAGTATATCACGGTATATGGGAATCGAACCCACGATCTTCGGTACAACGGCCGGATGCCTAGACCACTTAAAACTGTAGGTCCCTTGTAATGTAAGTTGCCAACATTACAAGCAGAGAAAGAGGCTAAGACGCCAGCAGTGGCGTATGAATGGCTGACTTCACAACGCTTCTAGAGAAAAGTAACTTTCAATTTCTTGATAACTAAAACTTGGGCAGGTGGTCGGAAACCCTATCTCAAACCATCCGTTCGTATTCTTGTTGTCGACTGACTCATCCAGCTGTTTGTCATCATGAGGTAATATCCAATTTCTTCTGACTTCTTACGATTGCAAAGAAAATAACTTCCAATCTCCTGATAAAAATCACTTGTGCCGGTTGTTGAGCACTTCAGTTTACCTAAATGTTGGTTATCAGGAGATTGGTATCATCATTGCTTCTTCTCAAATAGTGACGTTTAACGCTAGCAGAGAGGAGTAACTTCCAATTTCTTGATGACAAACACTTGGGTGGTTGGGCGGGAACCCCGGTTCAGAGTACTCGTTTGTACTCATATTCTGGGTGAAAACTCAAGTTCAAACCATCCGTATTCATGTTTTGGAGTGGTTCACCCAAACGCCCAAGTGTTTCTCATCAAAACATTGAATTTTAATTCCTTTTTTTTTGACAAAAACTTTTAACTCTTGCAGAAAGAAATAACTTCCAATCTCTTGATGACAAACACTTGGGCGGGTGAAGGAGCACTTCAGTTTATTCTTCTTGATGGTAATCCATAAATTGGATTGTCCCACCCTGATGCTGCGGATCTTAGGGATGCGTTTGTAATTAATTTTTATTAAGCGAGAGTTATTAAATTGGTAGCACAGAGACATTAGGCACAAAAACGATCGGTATTCGGTAACGCACAGTTCTTTTTGATTTTGTTCTTCTCGAGTCAGTGTTAATAATAAAATAACAAAAGAAATATTCGAATTTGAATAAATTAAAATAAAATGCCAGCGGGCGTAACACACCCGCTCACCCTAGTGTTCATCATCAAGGGTTAGTATTACCACCATCTTCTTTGAAGAAAAAGACTTCTAACACTTGCAGAGAGAAGAAATTTCCAATCTCTTGATAACAAATACTTAAACGGGTGAGAAGGCACTCCAGTTCAAACTATTTAATGATAATCATTGAAATTGGAGTGTCTCACCCATTGCCTTGTCTTACATAGTAACTTTTAACGGTTCCATAGTGGACTAACTTCCAATCTGTTGTTGACAAACACTAGGGTGGGTGAGCTGGAACCTCAGTTTAAAAAACTCGTCCGTACTTATTAGATTGGATATCATTATCACCTCTTTTAACATAGAGATTTTTAAAGCTCGCAGAGAAGAGAAGCTTCTAATTTTTTATTAATTAACTTTTGGGCGGGTGTGCGGGAACCCAAGTTTGGGAGTGACCTACCCGCCAGCCCAAATGTTTGTCATTAAGAGATTGGATATTACCTCTTCCTCTTCTGACATAAAAACGCTTGCAGAGAGAGATGACTTTAAATTTTGTATGACAAACACTTGGGTGGGTGAGCGGGAACCCTAGTTCAAATTGTTTGTCCGTAATCGTGCACTGGAGTGCCCCGCTCACCCACTTAGTGTCCGTCATCAAGGAATTGGATGTCAACATTACTACTTTTGGCATAAAAACTTTTAACGCTTGCAGAGAAAATAAACTTTTTGATAACTAACCCTTGGAAGGGTGAGTGAGAACTTCAGTTTAAATAATCCGTTCGTACTCATATTCTGGTGTGAACCACCCAAGTGTTTGTCATTCAGGGATTGGGAAAGTCACCATCACCTACTTTGATATAGAGACTTTTAAAGCTTGCAGAGAATGGAAACTTAGTTTTTTGATAACTTATACTTGAGCGGGTGGGCAGGAACCTCAGTCAAACCATCCGTCTGTACCCATGTTCTGTTTTGTGTGTCCGTCATCAAGGGATTGGATGTCACCATCACCTCATTTGATATGGACTTTTAACGTTTTCAAAGAAGAGAAACTTCTAATTTCTTAATAACTAACACTTGGGCGGGTGGGCGAGAACTCCAGTTTAAACCATTCGGCTGCACTCATGATTTGAAGTGACTCACCCACCGAAACTAGTAATGTATTTGTAAAAATAAATTAGTTAAAAAAACATAGTAAATTGTTTTATTGTTTCATATCACGTAGTAGAGGTCACAACCATTAATTATATTACTTCCACAGTCACCTTCTCTAACATAGTGACTAACAACAATTGCATAACCCGCGCGTCGCTCTTTCGGCAGGAACTCAACCCGAGTTAGTATTAAAGGGTGAATATATTGTATATTTATATAGTATTTTCACCCTTGGGTACCGAGGTGTTAAATAGCTTCCAGGTATATAATACAAGCATACTTGCTTCCCCCGAGGCGGTTCGTAATAAAATAATCCGCTGAGATAGACACTATATCTATGGCTATACTATACTCTTATTACTTATTATACAAATGTGGTCACCCTGGTACTAGTAAAATCTAACTAGAGTCACTGTGTTAATTTTCCCCACCCAAACAGCTAAAGATAACCACTGGTATGTGAGATTTTTCCGCAAAAGTGTGGCCAGTGAGCAATGTTTGTTATATGTTTAACATGTTTTTCTCAAGCTTTTGTTACGATAATTTTAGTTTTTTTACTATTTAACATTTATTATATTTAATTGCAATTTTGAAAACAATCAAAATTATGCTATATTATGGTTTAATAAAATTGACCTAATTAAACGTATCAAGTATAGAAAGCCTATTAATTAATTAGTTTTGATATAAAAACTATTAAAATTAAATATTTTTATTTGGTTTAATGTTAATATTGAATAAGGTGGCGCCATCTATGAAAGAAAATAATATTCTGAGCTCAAATTTAAAACAAAATCAATGCCATACGAGTTTTTTGCGCTTATGATTTTTTGCACTCTAGAATAATTTTATCGCACATATAGTAATCCAATCTACAATGAATTCGACCACGTTGGTTGAAACAGTAAAATTTATAACCAGTAAGTAACATCATATTATATTAAATTTAACTCTTTAATTACGGTAACATATTCTAGGTTTCATTTATCAATATTATTATAACCACGTGGATTTAAATTATAAAAACATGCCTGGAGTTTTGCAACCAAATGAGAAAAATGCATCTGCATCTGAAAAGATTAAGAATGAGAAGGATAATGTTACAGCAGATTTGAAACCATTAAAGAAAGAGAAGAAGCTTAAGACAGACAAGAAGCCTAAGACAGAGAAGAAACCTAAGGCAGAGAAGAAGCCTAAGACGGAGAAGAAGCCTCAGAAAAAGGTTAAGAAATCAGATGAATGTTGCAAAGAATTTGCTAAAAAAGCTTTGGAGATGTTAAAGGTACGAATTATTGTGTCATTTATCACACCTATCAATGTACTTCATAGTTAATTGATTTAAATAAAATCAAATTAAAAGATTTTATGCTTCAAATATCTTTTATTATCATATTTGATTATGGAAAAATATTGTAATCAAATTCATAAACAACTATTTTTACCTCTGGATTTATTATCATGTGATTTATTGAATAAAATTTTATTCAGCATTAATAGATTTAAACTAAATTTGTTTTTTTTAGGAAAGTAAATGCTGCTGTGAAAAGTTTGATGACGAATCGGATTGCAGTTGCACCGATTGTGCAGAGACGTCATCTGATAGTGATTGCTCTTGCTGTAATGATAGTAAAAGCAGCTCAAGTAATAAAGTTACTCGCCGTAGCAATGTTGTTCGTCCTAGAGAACGTAAACCTCCAAAACGTCAAAGGCAGCGACGATCATAAAAATTTATTTTATATTATGTGGTAATTTTTATATTTGTGTACTATTTTATTATTGAATTATATTAAAGAATAAAGAAATATGTAATGAAGTTGTGGCATTTTTTCTTATATCAACGAAAAAAAAAAGAATCTGGAATTTACTTATTTTTGATTCAATAATATCACTTTTTTCTGGATTTTGAGTTGGAAAACGGAGGTTTACTGTACGTAGGCTTTATTAGGCACTTTATACTCCGTTGTACCGGTATTCAACTACTCTATGTGACTGATGTATGCAACTGCAGCGCTTGGATGGGTCTTCTATATACTGGCCATGTCAAGCCAGCAACTTAGTTCATTTAAACAGTACTTTTAACTGTTGTGCCCGCCTACCTAAATGTTTGTGATCCAATTTCTACACTTGGGCGGGTAGGTAATTTTAACTGGTGGTTAATTTTAAGGCGGTAATTTTAACTGGTGTCCCACTCACCTTAGTGTTTGTGATCCAATTTCTTATTCACAAATACTTGGACGGGTGGGCGAGTTTCTCAGTTCATTGATTGCGGGACAGTAGTTTCAAATTTAAATGCTCACCCACTTTCCAAGTGTTAGTGATCCAATTGTTTGTCACAAATACTTAGGCGAGGCACCTTATTGATTGCAAGACAGTAGTTTTAAAAGGAGTACCTACCCTCTCAAACTAATTTTTATACTTGGGCGGGTAGGCAGGGCACTAAGTTTATTGGTTTACTGTACGTAGGCCGCATTAGGCTATACTCCATTGTCCAGGCATTCAACCACCCTATGTGGCTGATGTATTCAAGTGCAACGCTTGGAGGGGTCTTTTTTATACTGGCCATGTCAAGCCAGCAACTTAGTTCATTGATTGCAAAACAGTAGTTTCAACTGTTGTGTCCGCCCAAAAAGTGTTTGTGATCAATTTCAACACTTGGGCGGGTAGAAGTTTATTGATTGCGGGACAGTAGTTTCAAGTGAAGTTCCCAACCACCCGCTTTCCGATTTTGTGATATAATTTCTTGTTCAGAAAAACTTAAGGTGGCACTCAGTTTATTGATTGCGGGACAGTAATTTTAACTTTAATGTCCACTCGCCCACCCAAGTGTTAGTGATCCAATTTAGTTAATTGATTGCAAGACTGTAATTTTAACTGGAGTGCCCACCTACCCACCCCTGTGTTTGTGATCCATTGTTTTATTTGCAAATACTTTGGTGGTTCACTCGGTTTATTGATTGCAAGACAGTAGTTTGAAATGGAGTACCCACCTACCCACACTAGTGTTAGTGATCTATTTTTTTGTTTACAAACATTTGGGCGGGTGGGTGGAATACTCAGTTCATTGATTGCAAGACGGTAAGTTCCCACCCTCCCACCTTAGTGTTTGTGATCCGATTTCTTATTTACAAATACTTGGACGGGTAGGCGGACTCCTCAGTTTATTGATTGCAAGGCAGTAGTTTCAAATAGAGTACCCACTCTTGGGCGGGTAGCAGGGCACTATGTTTATTGATTGTGAGACAGTAGTTTCAAATGAAGTGCCCAACCGCCCACTCTAGTATTTATGATCCAATTTCTTGTTCACAAACGTTTGGGCGAGTGAATGTGGCACTCAGATCATTGACTGCTAGACAGTAGTTTTAAATGGAATACCCATCCATCCACACTACTGTTTGTGATCTAATTTCTTGTTTACAAACACTTGGGTGGATGGGCACTCACTTCATTAATTGCAAGACGGTAGTTTTAACTGGAGTGCCTACTCACCCACCCTCGTGTTTGTGATCCTATTTCTTATTTACAAACACTTGGGCATGTGGGCGGAGCACTTAGTTCCTTGATTGCAAGACGGTAGTTTCAATTGCAGTACCCAGCCACTCACCTCATTTTATTGCTTGCGGGACTCAGTTGTATAATTGAGGAACAGTTTTAACTGGAATGCGCACCCACCCCTCCCTAGTGTAGAAATTGGATAACAAACACTTAGGTGACTACCAAGTGTTTGTTATCCAATTCATATACTTGGGTGGGTGGGCAAGCCATTCAGTTCATTGCGACAGTAATTTTATCTGGAATGCACACCCACCTGTTTTAGTGTTTACTAGACACACACACAAACAGTTGGGTAAGTGGGCGGGTGGTACTCGGTTTATTGATTAAGGGACAGTAGTTTCAGCTGGAAAGGTCGCCTACCCACCTAAGTGTTGGTGATCCAATTTCTTGTTCAGACACTTGGGTGAGTAATTGATTGCAAAAAAAACGGCAAAATTGTGCCATCAATTTTATAATACAAAAACTAATCAAAGGACTAAGCCAAACATAATAAAATTGTAAAAATTGTAATATTTTTACAATTAAATGCAAAAACAATATTTTCTATTGACAAACTTTAATGCCACAATAATTATTCTGCTGAAGCTCCTGGTTGACGTAGACAACAAAACGGAAGCAGAATTACCGCGCATTTGACGGAGAAGGTGACTGAGTAGCCATGTTAATCCAAAATGCTGGAAAACAACATGGACTTTCTATCGTTTCAGGAAGCCGGGCATGTACATAGCACGTGCTCGATCGTCTCCTCGTCCATTTCACACTAAATACCAATTGTATATAATTGTAATGTGTTTTCTTAGTTGATAGGTTCTTGTCAAGATCCCTGTTGTAGTTCGCAGGTTTTTTTCTAGAGTAAGTAGTGATCGGCTATCTTGGCGCTTAGGGCAGTCAGTCATTGTCTCTTTTGCCTGTCCGTCATTGAAGCTTTTGAGTGAGAGGCCACAAAGGTCGACGAGCTCGAGATCTTTTGCTCGTATCTGTTTCCAATTGTCGTTTCTTAGATTTTGTGGTTTGTTTTCTGCAAAGAACGCCTTTTTGGGAGCTCGCAAAACTTTTGTTCTTTTCGGGCGGTAGCTACTTATCAAAGGTGGTGTTTGCTTGGGTTAATCATTGAAATTTACTAGAGGTATATTGTTATTTTGCATACCCTGCCGATAGGAGCATGCTGTGCACTGGCATTTGAGGCCTTAGGGTTACACGACATTTACAAAAAATTGTTAAGCTTACACTGGACGGTGAGGCCTTGAGGATGTTTGCAGAATACAGTACAATAGTAATAAGCAGCGACAAAGGTATTGTGTTAATTAAGTGATTTTTTATAAATGCTCTCATCGGCATTTTTTTGAAATACTGATGCTGTAGTTATTAGCAATTTATGCTACATCAAAGATCTACTGATAATAATGTTTTATGTCTGCTACATAAAAAAATGTTTTTCTTCACACTTGAGTTACTTATGAAACGCCTGTTATACAATGGTCAACTCTAACCTTATAAGCTTTAAAGATGTATGTTATGTATTTATTTTTAACTTTTCTTCCTCCATTATATTCGCTGGAGGTAGTAACACCATTCTGTATGCACTGCTGATCTTTAACGAATTAGCTCTCGTAGCTCCTCTTATTTTATTCCTGTTTTTTTGGTCTTATGTTTCTGCGGCGTATAACATCTTGCTTTTTGCTGCCGTTGCTATTAGCCTTTTAACTTCTTTTCCAGTACTTCCCTTGTTTGGCATAAAATTACTGAAGTTTTTTTCCTTTCCTGTTCGCTACATCCTTTTGCTTCGAGTGTCACTTCGACGTGTTATCCTCCGGGGTACCACAAAGTCACCGGGCGGAGGTCGTTGGAGATAGTTTACTATCTCGGTCCGTCGTGATGCAGTTCAGTGGTTGGGGACTACGAGATCTCGGTGGTCGACAACGGCACCTTCTTTGGGGCGAGTTTTGCAACAACGCACGTAGGCCCGTCGCGGCGTTTAGATACAGTTGTTTCCGGGTGGAAGAAGAAGAGTTGTTAGGTGCCTACTCACTAAAACTCCCCCTCCCCGTATCTTCAATTCTCTTTTGGGCGGAATTGCGTACTTGCATATCATCACCCCTGCTTCTACTTTTGTGATCACCAAATTGATTATGCAGCCTATTCCACGTTTCTTGCGATTTAAGCATATATTTGATCATGTTCTCAGGTCTAATTACTATGTCTTTGGCTCTCTCGATATTGTGTCTTGCTCCTTTCCATCTGTTCCTTCTGAAGAACGCATGTTCTGGGGTGTCTTCCTCTCGACAGTACGTGCAGCTTTCTTCATCTTTTAAGTGGAATCTCTTTACGAATGAACCAAACGCTCCACTAAGGAACTGGCATAGGTAGTACTCACTTTCCCCGTGTCCATGTCTCAAAATTAGTTATCAGGCTTTGTCCAGTTTGATATTCCTGTGGGTGCTATCCATTTTTTGGTTCATACCTTCAGGCTTGCCGTTCATCGTAGGGAACATCTTGTTTCTTTTCGTATGCCAGCCAGCCTTCTCTCTGCTTCCTGCAGTTCTAAGGGGGGTATGCCAGTGATGGCTTGTATCGCCTCATTCGATACAGTTCTGTCTAACTCTTATGGGCACTCTTATTTGTGCTTTGTCCACTATTTGACGCCCACTAGATTGGAGCCTCATACAAAAGTGCCGAGTGGGTCATCGAGCTTAAGAGTTTCCTGGTATGGAATTTCGGTCCTTTCAAGTTAGGCATGGTTTTAGCCATGCACATGGCCTTTTTTCCGCTCTGGCGGATGCTTCTTCATGGTAGATTCTCATCGTAATGTTTCTCCCTGTTTAATCGCTTCCTTGGTCTAATATTTGTTCTTTTACCGTGATCTGCATCTTCTTTAACTTGTAATCTCCGTAGAGTATTACAGCTTCTGTTTTATGCGGGGCGATTGCCAGTCCTAGCTCTTCTATTTTTTGTATGGTTCAGTCCATTGCCGTTTGCTCTAGTAGTTTTTTGTTTTGGCATTGACGATAATAGCAGTCTGCGAATCCGACTGGCTTCGCCTCATTCATTTCTATTACGTAGTTGTACAGGATATTCCACAGTAGTGGTCCCAGTCTAGTCTTAACAATGTTGAATCCTTGTCCTTAAGGATTGGTGTCTATTTCTCTTATTATTTTGTTCCAACATTCTTTTTTTAACTACTCACTGAATAAAACCTGTGACGTGGCTTTGCAAAAATATGTTATTATTTAGGAATGAAATTCGGGTAATAAGTATATATATTTACTTTGTATAAATCTTTACTGTTAAATTAATTAATAAACCTAAAACAAGTCTTAAACGTTTTGTGGTTTCAATGCAACTTCATAAATATTGAGATTCAACGACCTTATAACATCACTAATCAAATAAAACAGCGATGAAAAATTTACATTTTTGACATTAGTTGTAGCAACCATGTGTACTAATTCCGATACATCTGGTAACGCTTCAGAACTAAAATGAGGAAAACTATTTTTCAAAAAAATATCTAAGACTCTAAATTCATTTTCTGTATTTAAAGTCATCATCTTTTTGTGTAAAGTACCTGCCATTACTAGAAACAATTTGTGTCTTCGTTTATTAAGAGCTGCTAATTTAAGTATCGCTATGATTTCTCTAAGCACTATATCCAAATCTTTAGAACCTTCTTCGTGTGTAAATACATGTTTGGTTACTTGATACTTAGAATTCTTTTTATAAAACAATTTGTCGGAATCTGGTTGCATAAATAATACATGCGGTATACTATAAATATGACTAGTAACTATATGATAATTGAAAAAAGGTTTTGAATTTATTTCCTTTGATAAGTACGCAGCACTATGGTAAACACCACCTTGATGTAGAAAGCCGAAATATATCAAGCAAATTATATTAAAAACAAGCCACAGCTTTAGGAGTTTGCTAGATCCTTTTTTGGCCGATTTATGCTCGACTACTTCACGTTTGTGCGAATTTTCTTTGGAAGCTTTCATAACACCATGGTCTGTTTCTTTGTGAATTTCATTTGCGAATAAGTATACTAATGGTAATATCAGTGGAAGTAAAAATCTTGGTTCCTGGTGTGGAAATATTGAGAGGAATATAATTGGTGCTATGAATGACACTGTCATTAATCCCTTGATACTACGAACTGTTGGCAGTAGATGGAATTTCTTTGAAAATAGTCTGGAACAAAAATATTGTGTTACTAGTGATTGTTAATAACAAATGTATAATAATAGTAAATAAAAACAAGCTTTATTTAATACCGCAGGGGAACTGGATCCGTCATTCGAGGCCGGAATTCTGGCATTCGAAACCAGAATTCTGGCTTCAAGTAGACATATCCAGTTTTCGAGGAGTAGTTTCCTCGCGTACCCGAACTCCCGTGTCCCGGGTCCAAAACACCTTATTCCTACCTATTCTAAACGCAGGGAAGCTAAATATAGCTTTCAAGAACTGATGACTTCCCGTACTTTAGTACTTAACCTAACTACTAATCCCGACTTGCACGTAAAACAGCTTCTTATTAGGATGTGACTTTAGATTTGGAACGAATCATAAAGTGTCACTAATCCATAGAGCAAACCGCCCACCAGGTTGAACAAGGCTTCTGATACGATTAGACTAAAAATCCGGTGAAATTCACTGCTAAACTATTAGTCCAGTCTTCAAATTATAAATTCGGTCGTTAAAACTGTAAATCCGTCTTTTAAAAGTATAAATCCGGCCTTCAAAGTATTATAAATCTAGTAACTAACATGTTAATTTTTACTGATAATCCGGCATTTAAATTATAAATCCGGTCTTTAAAGTATCCGGCTTTGAAAAATGTAAATGCGGCTTTCAAAACTAAAAATCCGGCCATCGACGTATTAAATTCTGCTATTAAACTCCGGTTTCTACGTTATAAATTCAGCCTTTAAAACTGTAAATCCGGCCTTTAATAGTTTAATCCGGTCAATTGCTAAATTATTAATCAGGCCTTTAAAACTGAAAATCCGGTCTTCAAAGTGTTAAGTTTGATTGTCAAATTGATAATCCGGCTTTTAAATTATAAATCCAGCCTTTAAATCTCTAAATCCAGTTTTTAAAAGTGTAAATCCGAACTTCAAATATAAAATACGGCATTTAAAAGTGTAAATCCTGTCTTTAAAATCTTAAATTTAACTGCCGAACTGTTAATCCGGCATACAAACTTTAAATCCGGTCTTCAAAGTATTAAATTTAAACGCCAAATTGTTAATCCAACCTCTAAATTATAAATGTAGTCTTTAAATCTGTAAATCCTGCTTTTAAAAGTGTAAATGAAGTCTTCAAAAATACTACCAACGTTTTTAATATCAATTAGTATTACCGCACCCATTTCAGTCAGCGGTGCGCCATTATTGAGACGTTTTAGAAAAAAGCGTACACAATTTTGTCATTTTTATCCTGTCATTAACTGTTAAAAAGTGCAACATTTTATTTATAAAACGTCATTAATAAAAAAATCTTCTTTTTTGTCAGAAAACACTAAAATCCGGCCATAAACTGTTAAAAAGTGGACAAATTTAATTAATTAAATTTCAAAACAGCAAAATCAGGTCTTGAAACATCAAAAAATTGAAAGTTACAAAATGCACCTAAAAACTATTGATAAGTGCAAAATTCTATCATAAAAGTCAAAAACAGACAAATCCGGCCATTAAAATATTTTTAGATAAAATCAAAATCTGGTCAAAAACGGTCAACAAATCCAAATTTTTTTTTTCATGATATGTCAAAAATATCAAATTGCAGCTATAAATTGTCAATATATTGTTGGAAAGCACCAAAATCCAGCCATAAACTGCTATTTTATAAAAAAATGGATTTTTTGACCTTGGCCGGATTTCGATTCTATATGAAAATATTTTAATGTTTTATGACCGGATTTAGTTATTTTTAACCTTTTATGATAGAATTTTGCACTAAATTTTTGACATTCCACAAAAAGAATTTTGCACTATTCAATAGTTTACAATCAACAATACAACAATCTTTTGATGTTACAGACCTGATTTTGGTATTTTTGAAATTTTATGAATTAAAATTTTCCATTTTTTAACAGTTTATAGCCGGATATAGAACTTTGTTACTTTCTAACAATATTTTTATGTTTCAATGCCGGATTTTTGATATTTAATGAATAGAATTTTACACTTTTCAACAATTTATGGCCAGATTTTTAGTGTTTTCTGGAAATATTTTAAGCTATTTTAGACTTTATCAGTAAAATTTACATTTCACAACAGTATATGGCTGAACCTTGGTGCTTTCTGACAATGTTCTGATGTTACAAGACCGAATTTTGTTATTTTTAACATTTTATAAATAGAATTTTAAACTTTTCAACCGTTTTTGGAGGATTTTAATTTTTTTAATCTATTTTAATATTTTATGACCGGCAAAATTTAACACTTTAAAGACCGGATTTACAGTTTTAAAGGCCAGATTAACAATTTAGTAAAAGAATTTCACACTTTAAAGACCGGATTAAACTTTTAAAGGCCGGATTTACACTTTTAAAAGCTGAACTTCACAATTTGAAAGCCGAATTTATTATTTTAAGTTTTATAGGCCGGATTAACAGTATTGCAGTAAATTTAAATACGTTGGTGGCCGATTTAAACTTTTAAAAGTCAAATTTACAATTTTAAAGATTGAATTTAAAATTTTAGGAGCGGATTAACAATTTGGCAGTAAAATTTTAACACTATAAGTGCCGGATTTATACTTTTAACAGCCGGATTTACTGTTTTAAATGGCAAATTTATAATTTCACATTTTTTTTTAAAGCCGGATAGTTTAAAGACCGAATTTATAATTTGATAGCCGGATTAACAGTTTATCAGTAAAGTTTAAAATGTTAGTTACCGGATTATTATATTATAATTTAGAAGCTAGATTAACAGTTTGGCAGATAAATTTAACACGATCTTCAACGAATTTAGACTTTCAAAAAACGGATTTATAGTTTTAACGGCGAGATTTATAATTTGAAGACCGGATTAATAGTTAGCAAGTAAATTTTAATACTTTGTTTATCGGATTTTTAGTTCCAAAAGCCCGATTTACAGTTTACTTTTACTTTGAATATCGAATTTAAACTTTGAGAAAAGAAGGATTTATAGTTTCAACGACCGGATTGATAATTTGGAAGCCGGATTTACATTTTAAAGATACACATACTTTTTTTAATAATAAATTATCGTACTCTCACTTTTTTATTAAATCAAATATTGTTAGCTGAATTTCCAGTTCTGAAATTAGAATTTACAAAATGCTGGATTTATAATTTAGAGGCCGGATTATTACTTAAGCAGTAACATTAATACGTTGGTGGCCGGAATTACATTTTTAAATGAAATTTTAAGGCCTTAATCCGGCCGAATTAATAATTTGGCAGTTAAATTTAACACAAACTGCATGTACACTTTAAAAGCAGAATTTTAAATTTAAAGGCCGGATTTACACCATTAAAGCCAAATTTACAGTTTTAAAAGCCGGATTTACAGTTGTAAAGACAATATTAACAATTTGGCAGTAGAATTTAATAAATTGGTGTCCAGGTTTCACAATTTGAAGAAATTCTAATAGTTTGACATTCAAAATGAAACACGTTGTTAATTAGATTTACAATTTTAAAGGCCGGATTTATAATGTTTATTCAAATTGACAGTTTTGTAGTAAAACTTAACACAATGATAACCGAATTTTGAATTTAAATGCCGGATTTATACTTTACACTTTTAACAACCACAGGAGGGCGGGACGAACGGGAGGTCGGATTGATTCGTGGTTTTTAAAAAAAATTTTGTTTCAACAATTAAAATTATTAGGACTCGACTAATATTTTTTGTTTTTTTGAATTAAAAAGAGTAAAGAGTATTCTAACTTGAAAAAGAGTATGTCTGGTCAGCCTGAGTTATGACATTTTAGTAAACATTCAGTAAATTCCAAATATGATAAATCCAAAAATCCAACAAAAGTGACAGATTTGTCAATCGTCATTAAAATTACAAGAATGACATTTAGAAAAGTATTGTCTGTCATGTTTGAAATATGAAAACAATTGTCAACGCTATTGACATTTCTAAAAAGTATTGTTTGTCAATGAATGTCAAAAATGACATTTCAAAAAATGTTATTGAATATCATTCGTTAAAAACTATCTAAAAGTGTCAACAGCCCATATATGTTATACGCAGGGGGGTTTTCCCTCTCTTCTCGAGACTGGGATTCTGCTTTCAAGTAAATAGGTCAAACTTTCGAGGTGTAGTGTTCTCGCGTACCTGAACTTCCTGACCCGGGTCCAAATTACCTTGTTTACTCAATGACAATTAAGAATTGGAGTGGCCCAACTTCCCACTCAAGTGTTGGTAACACTAACTCCAATTTGAATATGGAGATTTCTAACGCTCGTAGAGAGAAGTAACATCCAATCTTTTGATGGCTTGGTGGGTGGGCACTTCAGCTTGAACTAATTTTAATATTTATAACAGTTTATAGCCGGATTTTAGTACTTTGCTTTACAGTTTTTGAGTTTTGTAGCCAAATTTTAGTGTTTTTGACGTTTTATGGGTGGATTTTGTATTAATTTTTTACTCGATTCTTAAGTTTTGTGACCGGATTTTGACATCTTATGGCCGGATTTTGTACTTTTTTTTTACAGTTTTTAAATTTTATGGTCGGTTTTGGATATTTTATTATTAGATGATGGCATTTTATAGCTAAATTTCAGTGTTTTTTACGTTTATAGCCGGATTTTAGTATTTTTTACGTAATTTTAAAATTTTGTTGGCGAATTTTAGTGTTTCTAACATTTTTTGCCGGATTTGGTATTTTTCTTACAGCTTTTGAGTTTTATAGCCAAATTTCTGACATTTTTATATTGGATTTTAGTTTTTTTATAATTCAATTTTGTTATTTTTAATTTTTTAATAATTTTTACATTTTGTGCCCGTATTTTAGTATTGCTATTTTATGGCCGGATTTTTGCATTGTTGACACTTAATGAATGGATTTTGGTACTTTAAATCGGAATTTTGATTTTTTTCTTATTTATTGGCCGGATTTTTTAATTTCAATTTTTTATTTATTGGCCTGATTTTTTAATTTTAATTTATAATATTTATAATTAGATATAATATTTTTTTGACAGGAGTTTGATATTTTTGGCTTTTTATGGCCAGTTTTTAAAATTCTTAACATTTATTGGCCGGATTTTAGTACTGTTTTGTTATTTTATAGACGGATTTTTACATTGTTGACATTTAATAAACGGGTGTTGCTACTTTTTTTATTTTTACAACTAGATTTTGATATTCTTGACAGAAATTTGATATTTTTGGCTATTTCCTACATAAATTTTAAGTTTTGTGATTGGATAATAATAATATAATATTTTCAACATTTAATGGCCGGATTTTAGCACTGTTTGCCATTTTATGGCCGGATTTTTGCATCATTAACATTTAATGGACGGATTTAAATTGGAATGTAATATTTTTGTTATTTATTGACCGGATTGTTTAAATTTTTATTATTTCATAATGATTTTAATATTTTTTGACTGGAATTGATATTTTTGACTCTTCATTGCCGGTTTCAAGTATTTTTTTACATACATTTTGTGGCTGGTGTAATATTTTTAACATTGCCGGATTTTAGAACTGTTTTTTTAATGAATGGATTTACTACTTTAAAGCAAAACTTTGATAGTTTTGTTATTTACTGGCCGGATTTTGGTTGTTCGGATTCCACGTTAAACTGTAGGTCCCGTATGTTTGTGTGGAACTATTATCGCACACCACAAACATACGAGAGGGTTGCCGACGCTCATAGCAAGTATGGCACTATAAGAAGTGTGGTGCAACAAAGTTGAAATGAATTTCTTTAAAAATCATAACTTGACAACTAATGATGATGTATTTTACAACATATTAGCTCATAGGGTATATATGGTACAATTTGTATAAATTTAAATCAAACCATTATTTGTGGGATTGAAATAAACCATTTTTTTTGTAAATTAAACTGGAATGAATTGCTAAGAGATTGGAAGTTACTTCTCTCTGAAGTGTTAGAAGTTTTTATATCAGAAGTGGAGGAGGAGGAGGCCTCTTGATGACAAAGACTTGAGTGGGAGGGTGGGAGCACTCCAGACAGGTAGTTTGAACTGCAGTAGTTGTTTTAAATCTCATTTTCTTTAAATAAACCTTTTTTTCTTCATATAAATACAGTTCTACATACAAATCCATCTATTAGTATTGTCTAAACGATCAATTTAGTTCAGACTAAAGCTGTCTCATCAAATTTTCCCAAAATATTTTCAAATGAACTAGTTTTCATATAAAATGTCTTTAGAAGACAATTCTACATACAAATCCATCTATTAGTATTGTCTAAATGATCAATTTAGTTCAGACTAAAGCTGTCTCATCAAATTTTCCCAAAATATTTTCAAATTAACTAGTTTTCATATAAAATGTTTTCAGAAGACAATTCTACATCCAAACCCACTTATTGATATTGCCTAAATAATCAATTCACCAATTAATTTAATACAAGTACAAAGTAATGTTGTTTCAAATCCAATTTCATTAAATAAACCATTTTTTTTTTGTGGGACGTCCGCCCCAAAAAGGGCAAAGAACTTAGAAAAGAGTACAGTTTGTTCAAACAATTGAAATTATTAGGGCTCAACCAAAAAAGAGTAAATTTTCTATTATTTTGAATTAAAAAGAGTATATGTTACCATAAAAGAGTATGCCTGGTCAACCTGGTCAAAAATGGCATTCAGAAAAGTATTGTCTGTCAACTTTGAAATATGAAAACAATTGTCAGCGCCATTAACATTTCTAAAAAGGTTCACTTAATATTTGATAAATATTCATTATTTAAAAAATAATTAATTCAAAGCCAAATGAAATGCAGTCGCTGCATAATGTTTGTATGCTTAAATCCCCTTATCACCATGACATTTATGAACGCAACGGATTGAATAAAAGCATAAAAGGTTTGCCAAAATTACATGCATTAGAAATGTAATAATGGTTATTGAGACTTTGAATTTTGAAATTCTAAGAAACTAAAAAAAATATTGAAAAGATCGAATATATCATAAATTCAGGAAGGTTTGTTGAATCATAATCTAATGGGATATCTAAACTAAAAACTGCTCTTATGTATTTGTATGACAAGTCTCTTAGCTAGCTTTTGTGGTCGATTTCTTACCGGCTTATTTTGAGGGAGATTTGCTTTGGAAATTGCAAAACTAAATAATAATAATAAGGAAACTGGAATTAGTATGACTAATAAACCTAATGACTATCAAATATGATATAATAAAGTCAAATTTCTCGTACAAATCACATTAAATTATTATTTTCTATAAAAATAAAATATTATACTTACTTTTTCATAATATCCAATATGAAAAGTACTCCAATGATTCCCAATACATTAAAAAGTAATGGCATATTAACCATAACATGTAGATACCTCGGATGCAATCCATGTTGAGCCAAATTTTTCGAATCAATATTATACTTAATAAAATTTAACGGTGGAAACACGAAACTGTTAATAGATATATCAAGCATACCGATTTCACCCCATGATATATACCCATAGAAAAACGAGTCAACAATAATAAAAAATATAACAGTAGGAATAGCACCAAGTACAAGCACTAAAATCCTGGAATGAAACTGCATGGCTGTCACCGATTTATAACCAATACCACGATACAACCAAAAAAATATTGGAAATACAGCAAAACCTAAAAACGTAGGCCGATTAAAAAAACCTAAAACCGATATTGTACTAATTTGCAAACAATTACGAAACGTATGTGATGCTAGGAATAATCGTAATTTATGAAACTTGGCCCTTTCGGCGGGATTCTTAGTTTTATTATACCGTTTATTTAAATATTCTCTTTGACGCACGATTATATTAGAAAATATCATACTTTCCGATATATAATACAACAATAATGCAAATAAAATCATTTCTATTGTATTCGTAAATGTATGAGTTCCGAAAACAATTGTAACAAACGATGTGGATAATATTAACAATCTTGACCGAAACTTTTCACTATTACTGATACATATATTATATAGTGAGTAATCGATTAGGAACGATAGCATGCATAAAAACAATCTAGGCACAACGAGTAAAGTATAAGGCGTTACGATAGTGAAATTAAAATAACCCCTTGTAAATAAATCAATAGTTTTAAGTATTTTGTAGCTAAATCCAATAGTAAAATACGGTACTCCAATACTCCTAACAGGATTTGTTACGTTAAATTCCCATGGTAAACTAGTTTCATATTCGAATATCCTTCCTAAAAATTGAACAGCTATTGAAATATACATTGATTTTATAGGGTATATTTACCAGCGAGTACTTCAACTGTTTGGAAATATTCATCGGGATGTATGTATCCGGTTTGTGGAACAAATACTAATAACACGCGTAGTATTGAAGAGAACCAGTAGGGTTTATAATATCCTGTTGTTTTTAATATAGCCATTCTTACTTGTTGTGTTCCTCATTAACACTAGACTAGATTAGACTAGATTAGACTAGAGAGGTTAAAATATTGATTATATTATCTTATATCTATAATGCATGTGCATAATCATTATAGATAATACTAGATAAAATAAATTGTATATTACATTTAACACTTGTTAAAAACACACTTGAACGAGAAACTAGTTGTTTATTATGTAGGCAACCAAATGTACACTTATTGTAAATAGTAAATATTGACTGCCTTTGACTTTCACCATAGGCGTAACACAATTTTTTTTGTGGTAATTAATGTAATTATAAACAATTAAAATTAACACAAAATACATAACACAATTTCAATGATTAAGCATATAATAATAATAAATAAATAAACTTGAATAAAATGATTGTATTTTTTAATATTTTTTTAAGCAAATTAAACATTAAGAAAAATAGCAAATGTATTTTTTTATTATTATTATTATTATTATTTATAGTATTTAACATAATATGATCAGTGAAACAAGAATCGACTGCGGGAACACGTGTTTTTGGTGCGGGCGACGACCAACTTGTTAAAACGGGGATTTTATCATTACATGGGAAAAGAAGCTGAACTGGTGGAAGAAATGATAAACTTAAAAATATAAATACTAGGAATAACGGAAACCAAAAGAAAGGGCAAGAGATAGTAAGAATACGTAGAGGATACTGGTTAATGTGAACAGAAGTAGAGGAAAAGGAAAGAGCAAAAGGAGGAGTAGGAATAATAGTAGCTCCAGAAAGGATAAAAAATACAATAAGAAAAAAATACAAAAAATAAAGATTTATGACAATAGAAATGAAACATGGATCATGATAGTAGTGTACGGACCTAATGAAGACGCCAAGAAAGAAGAGAAAGACTGTTTCTATAATAAATTACGACAAGAAATAGACGAGAGAACAGAAAACATAATGATACTAGGAGACTTAAATGGGAGAGTAGGAAAACAAAACAACGGAATAGAAGAGGTAATGGGAAATGAAGGAGAAGAAATGAAAAATAAAAACGGAGAATGAATTATTCAACTATGCATCGAAAACAATCTGGTAGTTACAAACCAAATTCACACACAGGGGAATTTATAAATACACAAGAACACAACCAACCAACCAACTATGAACTAGAACTCAATCATCGACTACTACTTAGTTAACAGAAACAACTGGAATAAGGTAAAGATTGTAAAAGTAACAAGACAGGTGGAAATAGGAAGCGACCACTGTTTACTACGAATGGACATGAAATGGAAAGCATTAGTTTAACCAGACAAAAGCAGAAAAAAATCAGAAAGAAAGAAAAAGGAACATACATAGAATAAAAATGGGAAACGTTCAAACGAATTTTTCTAAAGAGTTGTGGAACAACAAAAATAGTAAACAAAGACATTAAAAAAACCAGGACAGAGAAAGTCAAGAAGGAGATAAGGGACAAAAAAGAAAAATGGAAAAAATACCTACAAACAAAAAAGAATACTACGAAAAATACAAAGAGTAGAGAAATGAAACAAAGAGAATAATAAAAGAAGAATAGATAAAATGATGGATAAAATTTGGAAAAGAAATGAATGAGAACTTTAACCGGAATCAAAAACTATTTTACGGAACGTTAAAACATCTAAGAAAAAATGAAGAACATAATATGATGAACATAAAAGACAAAAATGGAAAAACAATAATAAAAGAATACAAAATAATAGAAAGATTACAGTTAACCGTACTATCTACAAATGGAATAAACTTCTAAATTTAGTATTTCCCGAGCCTTATAAGTCACAAATATTCAAGGTCAACGTTCACAGACTGCTTAAATCTAGTCTTCAATTTGATACTTTTAGCAAGTGTGGTTGTATCTGTTAAAATTTTAAGGTATTTTTAAGTTGTTAGGACATATTAAGTAATTCCTAAATTTTGAAGAGGTGCGAACATTTTTTTGCAACCACAATGAAGTTAATTTTGTTAGACTTAAAATATTGGAAAACTCTGATCTGTCAGGCATTTTTTTTATCGGGAATTTACTCAACTATTGCAACGCGCGCATTGCTATTACAGTACTTGTAAATAAATACAATACGTATTCAGCTGCAGTGCAAATATTTGGCATGATTCTTATTAAAAATACGTAAAAACACACTAACTATCTCCACCGTTGCCGGTCTCAAGTCCGGATGAAAAAGGAGGAGGGGAGGAGTAACAACCTCGTTAAAAAACCAGGTTTTAACTGGCCCTGTTGATAGAACCCTGTCAGGGCCCCAACCAAGGGTTACTGGTAAAAAATGGTCAACGGTGAACGGACCTCCAGGAATCCTGAAAGCGGATGAACTAACAAGGAAAGCTTGATTTTATAAGTTCTAAAAGCAATCAATTTAGAGGATGAGAACCTCAAAATGAAAACATTGTCTCGGAGCAAAGGACAGGCATCAAGCAATAAAGAAGTTCTATGAATCGAGGGACATGGAGTTTACAAGGTTTAAGTGCAAAGCTAATGAAAGTACAAAGAGAGATTACAAAGTTAAGAATGGACACTGTATGTGATAACAGAAACAAAGAGGAAAGGGATAGGTATAGAAATGGTAAACGTCTACATACATTTGTTCTCTGGAGTGTCAAAAGATCAACGAGCAAAGAGAGATGTATTAATTTTGATACAGAAACGATTCAAGAACAAAGTGAGACTACGAGAATATAAATGAAAGCAAATTATGAGTAAACGTGAAATGTATCCAGTAAATTCTATGTATGTATGAGAAAGACTAAATAAATACCTGGTGGAGATACAAATGGAACCAACGGAAAGAATGTATGAGAAAATGAAAATATACATACATGATAAGCAGCACAAGAAGCGATTTCAAAGGACATAAGTAAGCAGCAAACTCTGGTGGTTAAGTTAGGTTTTCTAATCAGTTATACAGCAGTAGTTTATCTTTGCTTATATATTTTTACATTAGGTCTGATTACAAGACATTTCTGACATTTTACAGAAATGTCAATTGCTATATGATCCGAAAATTTACTTTCTACTATATTAGTTTTAAAAAGATATTTTTGTGCGAATGGTTTTGGAGGCTTTGGTGGTACCACCCGAGATGATTGTACCAAAAAAATAAGAACTTAAGTTTTTTTGGTTTCTGTTTTTTGCAATTACATATATCCGCTTTACGGGATCCGAAAAAATTAAATTTTGCCAGATATCCGCCTAAATATTTTGTACCCCGTTTTTAGTCGTTTCTTTGAAGGAGCTGTTTTTCTCTGCTACGCTACGTTTTTGCCCGCCAGCCGATCTCGATGCGATTTTCAGTTTTCTCAACTGGAGCCTGATTTTATGTTTTGCGGGCGCCCATTGCATTTTTTCGGAAAACTGACCAAGAAGGCGAATCCGCCAAGGTTAGAAGCATTCTAGCGATTTTGTTTGGCGTAATTGTCTCTATCGTTTGAACTTGAAAAACTTCCGGGGGCAATAGACTTGCGGTTTAAAACTCCTGTTTCGATCAAGAGGGAAAAGGTGGTCTAGCGTTTGGAGGACCAGAACTTTTTTGTTCTTTGAACGTTTTTTTTTTGGAACCGTCGTCTTTTAGGGCTGCTTTGTTTCACTCCCCGCGCGACTTAACGACGGAAAAACGGTCATAACATTGCCGCTTGGGCCGGCGGACCCGTAAAAACGTTCTTATCTGAAAGCCTCGTTTACGCTTTTGTACGCCGTCCTGATCGGGGGGCGGCGCTATTAAATACTTAGCGGTCGAAGTCGAAAATTGTGTTTTTGCGAAAGTAAAATTAGAGGACCGCGACTTAGCTAAAGCAATTTTTGAATTTTAAGTTTTGTTTTAGACCCGCCGCCTCTTATAAAAGTTTTTTGAATACCCACCCGGGTACTCAAAAAATTGCGATCAGTTTAATCGGAAAAACGCTTTTTTGGCCAAAAAGTGAGGTCACGCAAAGCTTATCTTTCCATAGTTTTGTAAGTGATGCGCGTACCGACGCCGAGAGCGCTTGTTGCATTTTTTGACAAATCTGACCAAAGAGGCGAATCCGCCAGGGATTGAAGCTTTTTAGCATTTTTTTTCCGGCGTGACCACTTTGACCATTTGTCGTAAAGGGGGCGAGGAACTTGAAAAATGCTATAGCGAACGAGGAGGCCGATTCGCTGCGTCATTGAAAGTTTTGCGACGGAACTCAAAAATTACTTTTTTTGGCCAAAAAGTGGGGTCACGCAAAAACCTATTCTCTCACAGTTTTTGAGGTAATAGTTTGGGCATGATCTCATTCAAAAGAGGAGTTAAAAGTGGGGTCGCGCAAAACAATAGAAGTGACCCGGCGTTTGAATCAGTGGGTCGAAAAAGGAAGAGTGCTTGCACAAACTGTTGGCAGCAGATTACTCTGAAGTAGTTTGAATTGGAGTGTTCTTCCACTGGCCCATGAGTTTGTTATGCAAAGATTAAAAGTTTTTTTTTTTTTCAAGCGTTATAAGTCTCTAAGTTGGAAGAAGGTATGATGAATCCAATCTATTGATGACCAACACTTGGGCGGGTCACTTCAGATTATAATTACCAGCAAAAAGTGTAACTGGATTGCTCATCCAAGAGTTTGATATTAAGAAATTAAACGTTTTTTTTCCAAGCATTAGAAGACTTTTTGTCCATGAAGGAGGAAGTAGTATTCGATCTTTTGATTTTGATGACCAACATTTGAGAGGATGACTCTAGATTATGATTACCAGCAAGTAGTTTGAACTAAGGTGTTCATTTACCCGCCCAAAAGTTTACTATAAAGAAATTGGAAGTTTCTCTTTTTTACAAGCGTTAGAAGTCTTTTTGTCCAAGAAGGAAGATGTGATATTCATTTTTTTGATAACTATCACTTGGGCGGGTGGGTTGGTCACTCTAAGTTATGATTACCAGAAAATAGTTTAAACTGGAGTGTCTACCCACCTGCTCAAAAGGTTGTTATTGAGAAATTAGAAGTTTTACTTCTTTTTTTTTACGTTTTTTTATC
Organism: Tachinus rufipes; assembly: GCA_963932245.1. Classification (NCBI taxonomy): domain Eukaryota; kingdom Metazoa; phylum Arthropoda; class Insecta; order Coleoptera; family Staphylinidae; genus Tachinus; species Tachinus rufipes. Next base: position 63,276,319 of record OZ010750.1, on the reverse strand, counting down.
CAAGAAGGAAGAGGTTTTATTTAATTTTTTATGACTAACACTTGGGCGGGTGGGTAGGTCACTTCAAATTATAGTTACCAGCAAGTAATTAAAACTGGAATGCCCACCCATCCACCCAAAAGTTTGTTATAAACATACTGGAAGTTTCTCCTCTTTGCAAGCATTAGAAGTCTCTATGTTCAAGAAGGAAAAGGTGTTTTTTAATTTTGTAAGACTAATACTTGGGCGGGTGGGTGGTAGTTTGAACTGGAGTGGCTCCCCCTCCTATATCCGTCCATAAATTGAATGCGGTAAACGCTGGAAGCAAAAATAAAATTACCTACCTTTTTAATTGAAGCGATTCATAACGATTTGTCTGAACCTGGAATTATGCTTACAGTAAAGATTAATTAAAATTTCGGACATTATGATACATGAGGCACGCAAAGAAAACGTAATGGATTGATAGTACCACATACACTATATTTGATATGGTTGAATAAGATATATTTTTCTATTTATTTTTTTGTGTATATTTTCAAACAAATAAATACTGACTTGAACATATTTCTTAAATGTTTGCGCAGTTATATCACTTGCATTAACATTTTTATTTCTGATTTATTTCATATTCAATAAATAAACCAAATTTTCTATGTACTATAATCACGAATATATTTAAAAACCGTAACTAGTTTTAACTTTTACAAGGTCATCATCGGTCGGTGGTTCAAACAAGTATCACCGTCCGATGACATAGCATTACATAGAAAATTTGTTTTATGTAATTTAATCCGTACCATCACATAGTAACGGCCACCACTATTCAATTTTTGAATTTCATATTTGTTAATTAATTCCAAATTTACTTGTAGATTTAAATCAATTTAAATATTACAAATAATATAAATAGTGCACGTTAGAAAAATTGTTTAAATTGAGCAATAATAACAATCACCGTATTCTACTATCTAAATTTGCACAAAACTTGCTCAAGTCAGTATCTTTACAAAAAAATATGGCAACGAAGTATATTAATCCGCTATGATATAGATCTAAAACCTTGTTAAAATAGCAAATGTAGATCAAAATAGTGATTACATAATTTAGTTTTTATATATGTAGAAATGTTGTTATGGTTGTATTTTATTAAAATTGAATAAAAATAATTCGTATTTATTTATTATAAAAACAAATTGGATATAAACACTCTCAGACACACAAAAAATAACAAATTTTCACCTTAAAATAAATAATAATAAAAAAATATAAATAATAAAAGGAGGTTGGGCGAGAAGTTATAGCTAGTTTAGAAAAATATTGTATATAGTTGTACCGAATCTCGGTTATGTAAACAATCACTCATCCCCTTTCATTTGAAATTTGAGCAAATTTCCAAAACCAAATCCGTGCAACTCTCGATGCACTTAAAGTTATGACTTAGATATGTCCTAAACTAGCATTTTATCTTTTTTTCCTACTGTTTGATGACTTGGGTATATATTAAAATTAAAGCTGTATCAGTCTTTTTCCGCCGTTTTTGAATCCTTTTTATATGACGAGAAAAATGTCAAAGCCTTCATTAATTGATAACTCTTTGAAATCGGTATGTTCGAGTCGTATAATTTCTTGGAATTCTTGCAGTCCACGTAGAACCACCAGTTGCATTTCAATATGGTCTGATCGAATAACGTCGATTCGGGACACAGGAAGCTCTTCATTATCAATCCTTCATCGGTTAATGCGCATACGTGAAAGACCTGTAAACAATTAATATGTTAATTATGATTTTTCCGAATTGAGCATTGTAAAATAGAAAATGTATTTATTTACAGTTTTATGACCTACAGACCGCGATTTATATTAGAAACATATAAATTTCACAACAGAAATAACAAGTTTCATAATTCCGAAGTTGTTGGATGTTTGCATAAATTATGAGCACTTCCTGACTAGATTCCATTATAACATCTCTGGTTAACTTAAACTTTTCCAGTGCATCGTTTTGAGATTTAGTTAATTATAAATATTCCTCACAACAAAATAATTGCTAAAATTATTTTTATTGAAAAATAAAATGACTTAAGTTTATTATTGCAGAAATAATTCATAATTGCCATTTATAATGGGAATGTAATTGATTTAATTTAAGTAATAAAATGTATTTCATAGCTGGATAACGTTATAGAAATGTAACTGATATTATTGCTGCAACATTAATCACAAAATTGAGCAATTTTATTTATTTAAGCAAACAATGCACATCTCAACTTTTACTTACATTAGCAACAATAAAAAATAATAATTTAAATCGTTTTGCATTGCGTTTTGCAATTGGAAATGTTGTATCAATTCGTTTAAATTATGACTAAATCATTATTTGTATAGAAATTTGGGACAAAGCAATATTCGTTTTGACTTATGAAATAGGAACGAATTATTCATAGTTTATTGTAAATTGATGCAAATGTGTTTAAAATGAATGTCTTCGTTAAGAGATTACGAATTCTCGAATTTTTTTGTCGAGATTGAAAATTCTCAGTTTTCTATATTTAGAATCACGAGAATAGATTCATATGATTTAGTATAAGGTTAGGACAGAAAGTATCATGAATTTTGCATATATTTCCGGAAATTTGTGTTAAACGTTTTACGTGATTTTCATAATATGTTTGAAATATTTTAGTAAATTAAATATATCTTCTTGCGCGAGTGTGCTTAGTAAATAGTAACGATCTCATCATTTCTAATAATATTAATTCAGTCTGACTTGTTGATATTAAATCTTACTAAGTAATTTATTTAAATTTGTTATGGTACATCAAGTTAATCTAACAAAATGTATGGTGGTGGGTAGCACAAAATAAAGCTTAACAAATTGTCCAGTAATTGGTAAGAATTACATAATAATTTGGAGTACAATGGTTGAGAAATGACAAAGAAAATATAAGCATGCACAATTGAATTTTTACTGTTTAGAAAACCAACTAATATAGAAAACATGATCATCACGAGTATGAGTTAAAACGTTTAATTTTAAATATAAAATATATAAAGAAGAGACGCAATGTCCTCTAATGAGACAGTTGTAAAGCAATAATTTCGAATAAAGCCTAGTTAAATAGGTAAATTTATACTAATGCCACAACGACATATGTAGCGCTCGTTACTACTTGTTCAATCGGACAACCCAATAATAACATTAAAAAATTAAATTTATGAAAAAATTATCCTAAACTAAAAACATATAGATATGGATGTTTTTAGTTTAGGATAATTTTTTCATAAATTTAATTTTTTAATGTTTAATTTTAAGTTTAAAAAATATAAAGTTTTTAATTTGTTCTTTTTTTTTGGAAGAGGTAATATTGTAAAAAAGAGACTTTGCGGGCCCTTGGTACCGGCTCTTGCCTTACATGGTGACGAAGGGTAGAGCCGGTGGTGGTGAAAGGGTGTAAGGGATACCATTGTAGCTGCGTTGGCAGAGGGCAGTAGTTATTCACCGGTGGTAAGAGCAAACTGTTGGTCCAACCACGAGATTGGTTTGATGTTTCCACCCAGCGTCCACCTGGTGCTTGTAAGCATCTTGCGCCTTCCAGGGATCGAGGACGCCTGGCAGGCGCGGACAACAGTTGGCTGAGTGGTGATTGGTTTGTTGTTGTGGTGACGTGTTTGCCTCGTTGTGGATGGTGCAAGAGCAGTCCACAGGGTTTAGGACGTGACCCACGGTAGTGTGTACAATGCCGTGCCGTGGACTTGGGGCAAAAGTGCAGGTCTCTAGGCGGGGGGCAAGCCGGTAGGTCCAGTGCAGCACAGGCGTTAGAGCTGAAATTCCTGGGGCAAACGTCGGTGTGTGTGTGTTTGTGGTTCGTAGATCTGGGGTCAAGTTTTGTGGGTATGGCGGTGGTCGAGTACGTTGAGAGACGCCCCTAAGGCGGCATCATTTCCTCCCAATTACTGGAATGCGACATCTGGAGGTGGGGTAGGTTGCAGGTTGTTGATGTGCAGCTTTAGGGATGGCCTGTAGGGGCTGACCTCCACCTAGTAACAGTGGGTTCTTGCCGTCGTTATGATGCGTTTTTGGCATAACTACTTGTTGCTCAGCCCTTTTGCTCTTCCGCGTACCATCACCAGCTTTCCCATTTTATAATCCTGGTCGTTTACGCTGTTTTTGTAAACCGATTGCCTTTGCTGGGCTTGTTGCAAGCGGTGTTTTTCGGGTTTCTTCTGGGGTATGCCCCAACTGTCTAGTTCGGGTAGGTCTTGCTCCAGTAGCAACTTGCTTAGAGTTTTTCCCGGTGTCGCTTTGGTTTTGCCTAGCGGTGTTCTAATGTAGCCGCATTGGAACAGCGCCAAGCCAGATTACTACTTGTTGGGCTGCTCTTTTCTTAAGGCTCTGATGTTCTTTTTTTATCTCCACGTGCCTCCGTTTGACCGGGTTGGCTTGCGGATGGTACGTTGCGGTGGTGTGGTGATTGACCTTCCACGTTTGTACCGCGCCTTTAAAGTGTTTGCTTGTAAATAGGGTCTCATTGTCCGATAGCAAGTCCTCGGGGTAGCCCCACCGGTAGAACAGTTGTTGTTTTAAGATGCTAGTCGTTGCCTCGCTGGTAGCCGAAGGTACGAGCACTGTTTTGACCCATCTGGTGCAGAGCTCTATTATGATCAGCGCATATTGTTTTCCGTTGGCGTGACGTCCATTGGGCCTACGTAATCGGTGGCTTTAGGCACGTCAACCATGGTCGGTCCAGGGCCTTAATGTTGTTGAACGCAGCGGCCTTGACTTTGGTCTATACAAACGTTTCTTAAAGCTTTGTAAAGCCATTAAAGGAGCTGCTATTTTTGAATAACCGAGGACATACTCCCGCAGCCAAGTGCACAGTCTTAGGAAGTTGCGCAACTGTTTTTTGGTCCGGGACGGTGTCTGCTCTTTTATCAGCTTTAGGTGGTATGTCAGCGGCTGATTCGTTGACCTAGGTATTCAACTGAGTCTTTGCCAAACTTTTACTTTTTGATATGGCAACGCAGCTGGTACTCTTAAAGTCTCTCCAGGACTAAGCGGAGGTGTACCAGGTGTTTATCGTAATATTTAAAGTAGACTAAGATGCCGTCTAAGCACAACAGCACACCTGAGACATCAGCTTTTGGAAAGTGGCTAGTACGTTTTTTAGCCCAAAGAGCATCACCTTAAAATGATATGTTCCACCGTTGGGGGGCGCCAAAGGCGGTCAGATGTTTGTGGCTTTTGTCCATTGGAATTTTTCAGTAGCCCGTCTTCAAGTCGATCTTACTGAAGACTTTGGCTTCACCGAAATCCTTCAAGATGTTTTGTATCTGGGGCAGCGGGGCTGCGTCTTTTTGGATAATTCTGTTCACGGTAATTCAAGCAGAATTGCGGTGTGTGTGTGTGTGGTGGTTGTAAGAGTGCTTTGCCGATCGAACTGAGATGGTGTCAGTCAGTCCAATGCGGTGTTTTTGATCGGTGTCGTAGTGGGTGTGACATCTTTGCGGAAAACGGTCTGGAATTCGAGAACCAGTTAGAATCTTGCTGGTTCAAGAAAAATGTGTTGTATTCGTGCGGGGCCGGTGATTAGGTCTTTGATTGTACCCAATAGATCGTAGAGCATCGAGCCTTGACAAGCATGACTTCTTCACCGAGGAGGTTGGGATTATCAAGAAGAAAATGGCGTGGTTATCAGCAAAGCTGTATGGTCAGCTTGTGAAATAGCCATAGTCAGTGGGATCGTTTTAAGATATGGCTGCCTCCTGAGTCAACCAGTGCTTCACATTCAGTGATTGTTGTATTCTAGGTTCGACTAATATGGCTAGGACATTTGTCAGCATTTCTTTTGTATGATGTGGGCGTATCCTCTGATAAAGTGCGGCCAAAAATGCTTTTGATAAGGTTTGGCACAAAAGTTTTATAACTGCTCAAAATAAAATTTTCTCTGCGTCTTATAAAGCTGATAGCTTCATATCTAAACCACTGTCTGGCTGTTAAACTTCTGAACGAAGTTTCTATATTGTGGTCCGATGCTGCCATGTACAAATTGCACGTACAGTCAGTCCATCCTATACAAAGCCAGATTAGCAAAAGATCTATTACTTTAATTTAAAACGGCATGACGCTTCGGAACAAAATCCGGATGTCATCAGATCGCAAATCATTTCGAAATTTTTTCCAAAAAGAACATCAATTACCTCGCAGTTTACCCTAACCTGGATCTGTTTAGACTTGCAGACAAAGATGAATACTCCTATAGGAGACCGATCAATATTATGATTTCTTAAAGTAATTTACCCCACAGCCTATAGGGCGTCGTATCCGATCTTCTCCTAAAATACAATCTCTAAACGTAAGGTAAATAAGCTTTACAAACTCAAACTTCTATTTACGAAGTAACCACCATAAATTCTTGGTCAACTACATTTCTAAAAATTTCAGACCAAATGTCAAATATTGTTAATAAAGTGTGCTGTATTAACGTACAGATTTACAAAAAAATATGTACCGAGCGGTCATCAAATTCTTCACATTGGAAGGTCTCACCCCTCATTAAATTAAACAAAGATTATTTCACCGTGAAAGAATGGGCCAAAAGGTTTAAGATGAGCTATGAGTCTTTATAAGATGACTCACGTTCTGGTCGACCAGTTAAAATGATCACAGAAGAGTCGATCGTCTTTATTGAAGAACTGGTCCAAAGTAATAGCCGATTAAAAGTGAGGGACATATTAGCAATGTCTGGGCTGTCAGATACATCGATTCGCCGCCATGACCATTAGGGTATGAATGAAGTGAGTGCAAGATAGGTTCCAAAACTTTTTTGAAGCACTGTGAGGGGCGACAAGAGAAGTTCTGCAATCTGTTGTTACGGGGGATGAAACTATGGTCCTGTATCATATCCTCTGCTCAAAAGGGAATCCATGTAGTGGCGGAGTGCAGGTGAACTATGACCAAGAAAAAATAATATTCGGGCAAAGCGTTCTCATAGCGGTCACTTCGTATGATCCGAGTATAGTTTAGTCTGTAGGCATTTTTTTCAGAGGGCGAAGTGTGTCAGTCTTTAGAATATTCTCTTTCCAAACTACAAAAAAAATTGTGAGAGAAGACCAACTGCGGAGGTAACAACAACACCAAACAGACATCAACCAAATTCGAGTGAGAACGAACTAAGTCCAGAAAAAAACAGTTTACCACCACCACGTGGACCACACGCAGTTGGCGGCATTGCACACACCGCCTTTGGAGTTGTAATTTAGACAGCCACTTGGACGGATCTAACTCCGCATCTAAAAGTACCTAAAACAAGGAGCTATCACAACAGCCTTAAGTATTCTCCACACCTGGAGAACATCTCCTAAAATCCGGTACACACAACCGAAAAGTCTCGCATAAAAACTAGGACTTATCGGGCCGGATTTGGTGTAGGGCACCATATCTGGAGGGTTTCTTTTACAGGGTCGTTTTTAGGTCGCAAGGACGGTAACAAAGTAAATTGTGATCTCATATCTTATTAACTTTGCAAAAATTGCAGTATTATTATTGACAATAATATAATGCAAATGTGTCCTGCGCCCTTGACATATTGCGCCTCGAAGCAGCGTTTACCTTGCAAATTGTAGATAAAGTGTGGTATAATCCAAAAAAATAATGTATGCTTATCTGAATCTTCCATTGGTGATTTTTAAAGTTTTTTGTGGTGAGTTTTAGAAAAAGTGTAGGGAGGGATAAAAATAAATAAACCTATAATAGGGTATATTGGAACCAGAGAAACCAAAAAAATTATTTAAAAATATTTATTAAACATTTTTTTTTTAGAAAAACCGTTTTTAAAAAAATGTTTTATTTAAAGGGGACGAGAAAACAAGAAAAAATAAATAGAAATTTCTACAAATAACGATAAGAATTTTTGTAAAAAAACATTCTACGCCCATGCTTATGAGGGCGTGGATAAAAATAATTTTTGAAAGGAGATTTAAAAAATTTAAAATGTTTTACGAGAAATAGTTTTTGAAATTAAAAAAAATATATTTTTGCAGAAGGCCGTATCTTCAAGCGAACACGACGACTTCCCTCAACATATTAAATGAAACTGACGGAAATAAGTTGATCCACTTCATATAATTTCGGACCGAACTGATTAGAACTTTTTTTTTGGAAATTGTGAACTATTTTCTAGTAGCGAGGCCGAAAATGCGCTGCCGAATGTACCAAAATGTAAGTCTTGGCGAGACCTTTAAGAAAATTGTTTATCCAATTTGGTAAACACCTCTTTAAAAACATCTTATACTATTTTTTTACTTGTAAAAATCTGTTTGCCGTAGTTTACGCAATGTAACGTGCAGGTTTTTCTAAGAACTCATTGGTAAGAAACATTTATTCCTTTCTATTTAGTTTGAATGTGTTGTTTTTTTTTTAATTTACTGTGACTAGATCTATGTTTTGTATCCTATGACAATGTTTATTAATAATTTAATTTAACTGCTTTATTTTAGTTTACTTAGAAATTAAGTATGCTTACAGTGAAAGTTCTTCAACGACAAATTCTATCCGTACATCTTCAGAAATTACTTTTTTAATTTTTTTTAATTGCTAACTAAAATTCTTTCTGGCTATCAGAGTGCTAAAATCTTTAAACTAATAATTCTGATCTCCAGTTCATAATACTTTCTACACTACTATAATCATAAATAATATTTGTATCTTGCAAATACAAATAGAAGCCGTAATTTTGTCATACGAAACGTTTCCGGAATTATTCTGATTTTTCATGCGTATGGATGCAATTCGCGAAATACATCAATCATATCTTTATTTTGTTCGCTCGAAATGGGGCCTTTGTTGCTGAAGACACTTATACGGATACCCAACAAATGGTTTCCTATTATCAAACAGCCAAAGAGAAGAAATTAAAAAGTCATTTTCATGCTAACAACGCAAAATATGTGTGCATTTAAATATAAAATATTATTATTAGTTTCCTATTAGGTAATAAATATTTTTGTTGAAATATGATGATGAATAAATTAACTTAAAATATTTGCATTTTAAGTAAAAATGAAATAAAAGAGAATGCATATAATTAGTTAATTAAGAAAGATATTTTGGCTGCGTGATCTTGACCCAGATTTACTTTTTATGAAACTCATGGGTGTTATTTAACTAATTAAGTAACAGATGATGTTTACATAGTAGGTACATACAGTTGCTAAACGGAATTAAACAAAGTCGACAACTACAGAAAATTAGAAAGGTTTCTGCAATTATAATAATCGCCTGCAATAAAAACATATTAGTGCATAATCATGTACATGTATTATTTGCATTAAAGTTTAATTAATGATAGGTGGAAAAAAATGTTGTAGGATCGAGTGAGATAAAATATTTATGCCAAGAACATGGATGTTGTTGATTTATACAGTGTCAAAATGTTACGACATTTATTTTAATTGAAGGTACAATTATTAGTAGTATTGATGGTGAAATAAAAATCATTAAATATATTGAAAATATTTATGGAAACTTACTACATACAATTGTAGGAAATTTTATTTAATTACATTGTCCACAATTTCTCATTTAATATGGAAAACTTTATTGATTAATTGGAATGTAAATGTCAAATAAGGGTGACCGCAAACTCCTTGCTATTAATAAAGTTTCCAAATAGTTGTATGGTTGGAACTTTTGTATCAAGTCTTTTATGAGCTTAGGATACTTAAAAGTTTCAAACATCAATATTTTAAGGATGAATTGATGAAATCGTTTGATTATATAAATTATTCAAACAAAATTTATGTTAAAATATTCTTTGCATTTAAAAGGATGAGTGCTTTATTCAAAATTAACCGAATAATAATAAAAGCATTTACAAATAGCTTTGAAAAAAAATGTAGTAAGTTTGAATAAAATTAAGCAACTGGTTAATTAATTAATTTTACGATTACTCTCTCTTTCTATATTGAAATTTAAAATGATTCGAATACATTGGTTGTCTAGACGCGTAATTTGTGGCAATATGTAATTCCTTTTCGCTTTTTCTGTCGAGTATATCAATATGCGAGTAGATATTTTTTGTTAATAATGGTGAATGCATTGGGAACCTTAAGGTATAACCGGCAAATTGCGGTATTGTTGTGATTTTCATTTTAAAAATTGGATTTCCATGCGAATGGATACAAATTAGTTTGTAAAATCGATTCGAAATTAAAAAAGAACTACTTCTCATTTTGTTATAATTGTACTCAGTTGTACATAAATAAGTAAGTAAATACATTTTAAGGATAACACATTTTTGGATGTAATTAAAATTGTATGAAGATATTACCTTAAACGGTTGCAACGCAAATATATATCAAAGTTAATTTATAAATTAGTTACACCTCACCTTCCTTTTAAGCTAACAGCAGTTTGTTCAATTAGTTTTCCCTTATATAACGATTTAAAAAATTCAATGTCATTGCTATTTATAAGGTAGTTTTTTATTTACATTATTCTTAATATATTCATATCCTTTAGAATGTTCACATTCTCATCAATTGATTAGTTTATTCAGACAATTAGTTCCCGGAGTAAATGTAAAAACAATCAAGGTTAATCTAATCTCCAATCGAACGTGAATTGCGGATCATGCTGGAGATTTTCTAATCGACATTTTATTGCAACTTTCAAACAAAACAAAACCAAAACCATGGGTTTTCACGCATTTGCATACTTACTTACTTACTTACAAATGCATTAATATTAATAATAAATGCAAAACTTAATGTCGCATGTTATATTATTTTATAAAATGTGTAAGTAATATCGTTAGAGGACATCTAATCTATGATTATTTTAATTAAGGATGTTTTTAATTGCTGTAATTGCAATGTCTTCTTTACTTCTAAACGTTTTGATGATAATTGATAATAATATAATTATTTTTGTAACGCAAGTGGAAATATAATACAAATAATGTAGTCACAGGATACATTGTTGAGTTCTAAAAACTATTAACAAGCAAACTTTTAGCGTGAAACTAACTAGTTTGAATGGGGTCAGTTTACCTATTTAGTTTGCTTACTTTGTAAACCTTTTTCTACAAAATGAATTGAGAACAAGGTTTTTATTTAAAACTCATTAACTTGAAAAGGTTTCAAATTGTTTATTGACGACTAGGGACCATCTAAACCTTTAAACTTAATACACACACTGCAAAAGTAAGTATTTGACTTGGTCAGAAAATAGATTATTCATTTGGGAAACAGTTCATGATTTTACATATGATTCGGTCTTAACTTTCATTTTAACTAAAAAAATGGAGATTTAAGGGATTTCTAACCGCCATATTTGTATAATTTTGCACTATTTCCTAAACTTTAAGAACTTTAAAATCTCTGAAATTATATTAGTCTGAAATGAGAATATTTTCAGAATTATATAGTTTTTAAATTTAAGAATTTTTTTTAGAAAGACTACAAAATAATTTAAAAATAACTAAATTTGATTTAGATAGCCTTGTGGTCTAGACTCCGCAGTATTTTGAGATGACTTAATCAATATTTTTGTTTTGTTTGTAATTTTCATCTACTGCTTGCAAATTTTCAACAGGTTATGATGGGCCCAAAACTCTTTGGATGGAAAATCCTGAAACTGAAAATGCTGATTGCATAGCTGTTGAGAAGTCAGTCAATATAACCTCAACATTGCCAGTCATCGTTAGCTGCTCAATCGTCAGCTAGTCCCCATCAGCCAGCACAAAAACAATAAGTCTGTCTTCGTGTTTGAAATGATTGAAAATAGATGCTAGTCTGATAAGCTATTATTAAGAAATTCGCATCGAAATCATTTTAGGGATTCCCAATTAGAAGTTTTGTCAAAAAATGCGCAAAAGGAAGTGTTTCTTTGTTGTTTTAAAGTTAATCTAACGTTGAAGACTAGGGCTATTTGAAGTCGTAATAGGGCTACAGCCGAAACCGTTCCAATGGTTAATATGATGCTGCTGTCATGGCAAGGGCGAAGAAAGATTAGATGCCCAAGCCATAGCAGGACTGAATGCTGATGGCAAAATGCACACAAAATTGCAACTGTAATTCTGCAAGCCAAATGTTAGAAAGCTGTATAGTGTCCAAAATTCTGGGCCTACTACCTCTAAATTTGTATCATTTTCGTATTGCCTGGGAAATATTATTCCAGCTGCGGCCGAGAAGACTCCAAACTTGTCGAACGCCTACGATTAAAAAAAAACAGACTCGACAAGACCTATTCAACCCAGAACGTTTTTATTTTGAAACAAACGAAAAAGCCACAAGCACCGAAGCCAATTTCTTGAAGTATTTAAGAAGCTTTGTCAGTTGAGTGCTTCAAATGTCAAATGAAGGAACATGTCAAGAAAATAAGCAAAAATGGGACTTATTGCAGAAACAACTACGGTTGTAATATTTGCAAACAAAAAGACGTCCGCAAAGCAAGCCGAATCAAGATTGCACTGAAAAATCGGATCAGAAGAACATAAAACAAACATAAATTGATCTTTTATCACTATTGGACATTGAACATCGAGATGTGGGGCACAATAGTAAGGACTTCTGGTATCAGGACTATGGGAATGGCTGTCCAACTTTTTTAAACGATAGGATTTCTCAACTATCATGATCATGCATGCATCTCATGGAATTGGTGTGGACGATTTGGACCTGGAAGCTTTGGATGGACGAGACTAGGATCGATTAACATTGAGAAATGTTTTATATATACCACAACTGACTTTTAACTTGTTTTCTGAGATACAAATTTTTTCAACTTTTTAGACTTTTGATAAAAAGAAAGAAGTTGCCATGGCGCTTGGGTATATTCAAACGGAAACTTAGTTGAAATGTGATGTTTTGTCTAGTCAAGTTTGAAAGATGTCTGTTGCCGACTTTGATTAAAACTTGGCATGAGATAATTTCACATCAAATGTCAGAAATATCTTTGACAAGAATGGCGTTGAGTGCACAGATAATTGGGGAGACTATGTAAATGATGTGGCATGCAACATCGAAACTTTTATCCCAACAATCAAACGACTGCTGAAACAGTTTTAGATTTGATTCATGTCAAATTTTGCAAAATGTATGTTGCGTCTCTAAGAAGAGCAAGTATTTCTTACTTTTTAAAGATGGTTTTTCATACCTTTGTACTGTCCATTTCTTAAATACTAAAGAAGAAACCTTTAAAATTGAACATTTTCTTGAAAATGATAGATAATCAATTTGATAGAGGGATTAAGTGCTTAATGTCAGACAACGGCATCGAAATTAAAAATCTCAGAACACAAGATCTAGAGAAACTGAGAGTTTTTCACATTAAGTCTAATGCATATACTCTTCATCAAAATGGGATTGAAAGGGAATTGCATTATACCATGCACGAAATTTGAGACAAAATGTATGGGCTGAAGCTCTGTATTATTCAGTGTTCACATTGAATCAAACAGGAACCAGCTCAAACAAGGGTTAGAGTCCAGCAGAACTTTGGTTTCGACAAAAAATGATATTAAACAAATTGAGAAGCTTTGGGTGTGATTAATATGTACTTCATTCCTAGCCACAAACGAGGCAAGATGGACAAGAAGTTGGAGAAGGGTATCCTAGTTGGCGAAGTCATATGTTTGGACAATGTTATTTTAGTTGAGAAGGCCAAGAGTAACACGCAGATCAACCAGAATCTGAATCTGCAGCTGCAATGCACTGGGTGAAGAGGAAAATTTGAATGGTGTATCTGGACGATAGTTTCCTGAACCGGAAAACAGACAAGAATTAGCTGCTGAACTAGTAGTTGAAACTCCTAAGAGACCAAATCTGCGTAATCGTGAAACCTTAAATTGTAATGCCTGTTTCTCAAATTTTGACAGGAGAAGTGGAAGAAGATATAGAAGCACTGAAGGAAGAAGGATGGTATGCAGCCATAGCGGACAAATTCAACTCCTTGATCAAAATGACAAGACAACATGGAACCTTGTCAAAATTCCAAAACACACAACCCCACTGACCTATCGTTAAGTGTTGCGTGAGAAACAAGATGGCCGTTGTTGCAAGAAGGTTTGAGAATAAAGAAGGTATTGACTGTACCGAACTTTTAGCCTTGTGGCACGTCATGCGTCAATACGACTAATAATTAGCATTGCAGTATCTAAATATTGCAAAGTGACAACTTTTGATGTTAGGACTACTTTCTTGTATGAAGATCTTAAAGAAGAAATATTTATGAAACAGCAAACGGATTCTGAATGTGTTTGATGATACCTCGGTTTTTGAGCAAAGCCGTTAAGTCAAAATATCATGTTTCTAAAAGTTTTACTACCAACTTTAGGTCAATTCAATTGCATCGTTTTTTAAATTTTATTGCAATGTATTTTTAGATTTTTAAAAGGGTTTTCAAAATGTACATTTTTTTAACATAGACAAACTTCTAGAAATTAGGTGAGCTTATAAGTATTTTAAAATGCAGCGCTTATGTAAGCTTCGGTAAGAGATTATAATTATTATTCAACAATGGAGCAAAATTAACTGTCTTAAACTTAATATTAGTAAATGTAAATGTATGTTTTTTCATCGTAAGCTACAACCTATTCTTTATGATTATGTTTTAGATTAGAGCGAGTCGCACGCAGTTATTAAAGACCTAGGTGTGTTATTCGATCAAACATTGTCGTTTGTACCGCATTGCGATTATGTGCGTAAAGATGCAATTAAAATGTTAGGTTTTATTCGAAGAACATGTGAGCCTTTTAGTAAGACTGCTGTAATCCAAAGATTGTACGAATCATATGTTAGATCAAAGTTAGAATACGGTGCAGTGGTTTGGTTTCCATCGTATGCTGTTCACATACATAAACTTGAAAGGGTTCAAAAATATTTTATGAGATATCTGTATTATAAAACCAATGGTTGTTATCCAGATGAATCTGTGACGTATAATGACATGTTATCAATGTTTAATGCAAAATCTCTAACAACAAGGCGAAATGTCATTATACTTAAACATTTGCATCAGATAGTAAACAACAAAATTGATGATCCTAATTTGTTGACATTAATTAATATCTACGTCCCCCGAATTACAAGTAGAACCGCAGTAACATTTTTTGTTAACCGTTGCAACACCACTCATCACTATAATTCGCCGATTAATTCAATGTGTAGACTTTATGCTAGTGTTCAATACTGCATTGATATATTTAATTGTAGCCAGTCTGTATTTGTAAAGACAATTTCAGAATTACTGTAACTTGTTATTTTTTTTTTTTATTATTTTATTGTTATATTGTTATAATGTTAGTTTTCCGAATTTGACTAATTTTTTTTTCTTTTTATTTGTATAGAGTGCGCACTATATGTATGTTATATATCTATTAATTTGTCATTTATTATTTAATCTTTAATATATTATTATACATTTTCCCTGTTATTAGTATGTATGTACTGTTGGGAAATAAACTTATTATTATTATTATTATTATAGTCTCACATTTCCAATAATCACTGACGAGGCTTTTGATCAAGCAGTGGCGTCCCGTTAGGTGGGGTGAACGATAAGGTTTCAATAATCGATATGCTGTGGTCAGGTGAACAACGGAGCTTTGTTGTGGAAGTTTATTTTAAACATG
Source organism: Tachinus rufipes (assembly GCA_963932245.1). Taxonomy (NCBI): domain Eukaryota; kingdom Metazoa; phylum Arthropoda; class Insecta; order Coleoptera; family Staphylinidae; genus Tachinus; species Tachinus rufipes. The sequence continues at coordinate 63,260,705 of OZ010750.1, read as the reverse complement.
CTGAGTCTGTGACTGCGATGCTAAGTCGTAGAAGGCATTTTGCACGCGCTTTGGTTTAAATCCAAACAATAGTGTTCCTGATTGGAAAACTATTTTGGAATGTGTCTAAGTTTAAAGGCAACGATATCTGCAAATCCTAAAAACGTTGCTTCAGTCAAAGCATCAACAGAGCAGTTTTTAACGTATTTCCGTATTTTGGATATCGGTGTGAACTGTTGGGCAAATTTTGCACGCTTACCTTAAATTAATCCTTTTTATAAGGTTATAATTGCTCAAAAATTGAGTCTAGCAGATTGGGTAAGACGTAGAGATTTCTGTAAGCAATCCTTACAACTGTGTCTCTCCACTGTATTGTGTGTCTAGCGACAAAGCGCATTTTTATTTTTACGGCACAGTAAACGACCAAGTCTGCTGCTATCGCAGAGAACTCCACTAAACGACTTCTCCATAGCCCAAAAATTACCGTTTAGAGTGCTTTGTCTTTGGCAGACTTCATCTGATCTTATTTTTGTTATGATAGTGGCGTCACAGTTAATGAAGCTTCTAACCGATACCGAGACTAATTAAGGAATTTTTAGGTTTCATTACGATAATTTCTGGTTTTAACAGGATGGAGCAACAGTCCGTCGTTTATGCTTTAGAAGAAACTTACCAAAAACCCTTGTTTCCTTGATTTGAATTCTTGTGATTTCATATGGGGATACTTCAAGCCAGAGGTTTTTAAACATTGCTTTACAAAAACTTGGAAACTATTCATGAAGAAATCGCTAGGGTTCTTTTGGATATGCTGATGCAAGTAGAAGAAAACTTTAAGGAACGGTTACATAGGTGCATTGCCTGTCAATACCAACATTTGAACGATATATATTTTGAAACATAACCAAAAATGGGGATCGCTGTGCGTTAGTCTAGGCTTCTGACTGTTGCACCAAAGATTGTGAGTTTGAACCTTACAACTGAAATGGATTTTTTTTACTAAGATCTTTCTCTGGTTCAGAGTAGATAAATACACTCTCCAGTGGTTCGGAATCCACTCGAAACTATAGGTCAACCCGTAATGTAATTTTAATGTATCTACCTTAAATAAATAAAAAGTTTTTTTTCATGATTTGTACCGTATTTTTAGAATTCACCTCGGAAATGTGGGACACCAAACGTATGGGGTCTAGAAGAACCTAATAAGCTAGTCAAGTGCCAAGGTGAAGGGATTTTGAAAGCATTGAGCGTATATATAAGTTTTAAAAAAGTATTAGTATGCCTAAGAAGGTTTAAGTTCTAGGAGAGCTCTGGGTTCTAGATCAGCTACCTGAGGTACTTCAGAAATTTTAGTAGGTTCTTAGAAAATAACCGGGCATACTAGCGGATTATGATAGCCTCAGAAGCATTGCATAGGATGACTTGAATGTACTTGAAAACATTTTAAAAGACTTTGTAATATAAGCTGTTTGGAAAAGAAGGGAATGCTTTGTACGTTATGCGAGCACCTACTTCAACCCAAAAAAAAATTGATTTATTAAAGATTAAACTAATATTGAAAAAAAATATGGTTATATCATAGATCATTAGATGATAACAACTGTCAGTAAATTATTAAATAATTTACGGTAATTTACGGATAACAAGCGCAATAAAATAAGATGAAGACTTTGTGGATCCGAGTAGAGCCGGAGAAGATTCTACAGCCAAGAAGTCGGAAGGACTATGAATTGACTTATAGTGTAGTACAGAGAAAAGAATGTGAACTTTTAAAAGAAAAAAAAAGAGGTGTGAATTACAATAGATGATTAAGATTCAGATTTTGTCCAAAAAAAATCCAAGCAATATTCTTGAAGAAGACCGTAAAAGATGTTAATAACTGCTATAGCTGACTCAAAGATACGTAAAAACTTTTAATTATTACAGTTGATCTTAAAATGCTTTAAGAGATTCTGAGAAGGGCTTGTACAACATTATAGAATAATGACAAAAAAAGAGAAAATTTTTGCTAGAAACTAAAAAGTTAAAAAGTTTCAACGGCTTATAGAGAAGTTTGAGAAGATGTTAAGATTTTAAAAGACTTTAAGAAGTTGTAACTGATCATAAATTTTTTTTAATGTTACAATAATCAACAAAAGTCTTAAACATAACTAACACCTCTTTAAAGACTTTAGAAGTTTGACAATTTTTTGTAAGTAAGACGACCCTAAAGATTCCTAAAACATTTTGTAGGTCCGTTTCTTGACAAGGTTTAGTGAAACACCTGCAGGTGGATAGTGTTGTTGTTCGTACACATAAAAATGTTGTTTATAACATTAGTTAGGTTAGGTTAGGTTTCCAAGTTGGGATAGCAACCGATGGGTATTTTTGTTGAAGCTAATAGGGTGCAATGCCAACTGCAGAAGTTGGTTTCAAAATTGGAAAAAGGATTATGTCTGAATGACTAAGATGATGCTTTGGTACAGGTGAAGCGTTTGCAAATTTGAGTGCTAACTTAGGAGGTTCTTGCTTGGTCGATGTCTAACGTGGGATTAAGAGTGAGTTGATTGCGTACTCCAACTTTTGTTTTTTTTTAATAGACACCATACGCAAGGATAGAATTATTCTTGATTAAAGCGTTGTGCTTGATGCTATTTAGAAATGTCGTAATTTTGGTTTGCAAAATTTGTTCCAAAATTTGACTGTGAGAGCTGCTACAGGTAATTTTTAATGGCAAAGTTTTAAAGGATATTGCGTAACTTTGAGAGTTAGTATAGAAAACTTAAAAAGTTGTGAAGAACCTTACTCTTTAAAGAATCTAAACTGCCCAAAAAGATTTTAGAAAATTTAGAGATCTTTAAAGGTTTTGTTAACAAATTTTAGATATGAGAATTCTAGGTGACTGTCTTAAGTCTTCGATTGCTATTAGACTACTTTGATAAGTTTTTAGAGAAAGGGAGATTTTTAAAGATTCTAAAAAAAATGTATCCAAGATTTTTTAAAGGATTTTGCCAGTATTTTTGAAAATAATTTTACAAAACATTTTGCAAGCTAATGTAAGTCTTTTATCAATTTTGATACTTTGTTGCCTAGAAAATTATTAGAAAATCTTAACAGCTCTAAGACAAATCTTTATCTATTACTAGAGGTGACGTATAGCCCGATTTTAACTTAATTTTCTATGAATCATAAGAAAAAGTGGCATTTCTATCTTGGGCCGCATGGTTTACGCGGTTTGGATCCAGTTTGCGGGCCATATATTGGCCATGCTTGATTTACACATTTTTTTTTTATTTTGCACATAGCTCAATTCAAACTTTTTTTTTTCTAAGACCATACAAAGAAGTATGAAGAAACACCAAGGACCTCCGCGCTAGAAATAAGAAATTGTTGAATAAATTTTGAAGCGGTTGGCAATGATAAACTAACAAAGTATCCGTTTATTAATCCTTTATAGTGGTGTAGTTTAAATTTCAAATTTTAATAAACTTTAGGTCCACCATGTTTAGATAGAACTATCTATTATTGCAAACCGCACACACTCAAAATTATACCATTTTTGGAAATTAATTGTAGTCCTTGCTCAGTTTAGGAAATTTTAAGTTTTCATATTTTGGATCATAAATTTTTTTAAATATATTTAAGCAGACAAACACTATGTCATACGTTTGCACAATAATGATGCTGTACTATTTAATGAAGAAGTGCAGATTTTTTAGTTGGTGCCATCCTAATAACTACTTAATATAAATTATTGATTGTACTGACTTGCTCAGCTCAATTAGTAATGCACGTACCGTATAGAGGTACAGATTATACACAGCTCTCTGCTTCTACACGTATTTTGCGGCATGCCAACGATTTTTTAATAGATTCTTTGAATACCCTGCTTCGTGTACTTGTCACCTATACGTAACCTTTTTAGTATTTGTAGTTAGTAACTATTTCAGTTTTATTCATATGTTATAGTATTAGTTGTTTTATGTGTTGTATTTCATTATTATTTATTTATATATTTTCTAAGTTGTAGATATATACTTATTTTGTAGTGGCTTCTGTTGACTAATAAATACATAACTATGAACCGCAAAACAAATCTAGCTGTAACTATTACAAAATCTATTTTTATCGACATTTTGCTAAAGAAAATCTTATGAAAAAAAACATCAAAGCTTAATTTTAAAATATTGTCTTAAAGCTAATTTAATTAAAAATTACTTTTTGGCATAAATTTAAGATGCGTACTATGTTATCTCAAATTATAAATACCTAGATTTTTATTGTGAGTTTTTTTAGGCGAGTTTATTATATGCACTTCTACATACATTCATAGGGAAAGTTTGATATTACTACTAAGCTCCAAAAATGAATTACTATCGGCAAATAACAGTTCAATTTATTAGATTTTGCAAACTGCGAGGTTACGTTCTTATTATTGTTTAAAATAATTTTGTTAAAACATGCAAGTAATAATATTTAATTTAATAATAACTCACCATACATCCAAGGTCTTCATCAGCGTATAATCCAGGAAAGTGTTTCTGGTCCCCGCAATAGAATGAAGTTTCAGGCAATTCAACCCTCGAAGCAAAGTTATCATCGAAATTCTTATCATAACCAACCGGATAATATTCTCTAGGTGCATTCATGACTTTACCGATATTAACAATTTTGGAACGTTTTGTTGTCCTTGTAGGTGGTGCCGTTGTTGTAGTTGTAGTAGTAACAGGCGCCCTTTGTCTTAGGACATTCTCTAATGCACTTTCAGATATATTAGCATTAGCCAGAATGGATTGCAAGGAATTAGTATTAATTAGAGGTAGTGATCCTGCAATTTCATTCTGGGAATTGGGTAGGTAAGAGAACTCATTCTCACTGGATTTTTTTAGGATTTGTTTATTTTTGGGTATTGCACTGAAATCGGGTACAACCATACCGACTACAGCTGGTTGAGGAATGCTATTTTTATATCTTGTCACGTTTTTCATGACCATTGCCCTTTCAGGTGCTGGAGGTATAGGTTTAAATGGCGGCACTGTGGAACCAGCTGCTGGTTTTGCAACGTTTGTAGAACGCACCGATATACTATTCGCCTGCAACATGAATTTTAACTTAAAAAAAATCCTCTTTGCTTACTGGAGCATGTGCGTTAAGGTTACACACTCAAGGTCAGGCATTCACTTCATTGCGCATCATGCTTAATTTTCATATAAATCGCTAAGAATGAGATCAGCGCTTTAATATAATGCAATTAATAAAGAAAAACATACTTAAATAATTTTTTGCTTGATTACATCGGAAGCAAGGACATCTTATGCAATCATCAATTATTAGTGATGACACTAATTAATTTTTTTCTTATGCATATGATCTTTTGAAACATTCTTGCAAAATTTTAGATGAGTCTTATTATTTAATTAATTGTGTAATACTATAAAAGGATTCAATAAACTCATCTGTTTTGCAGTTAAAGGTCAGCGTTACGTTTACATAATTAGATTCATTCATGAAACATGCAAGTTTAACGAACTGTTGTATTTTTTATCGCACATAATTTTTAACTTACATTAGCTTGCTGCGCTAATGCTGCTTGAGCAGCAAAATTTGAACCTTGTGCAGATCGTCGCCTGTTAATCTCGGTGTTTGAGATAGATTCCTTGAAACCCAACTCATCCCCTAGACTGAATCCTAAAAATCACACACAAAACAATAAATCAAATAAATATTAACTACATTCGTTCTCAATACACATTAACGAGACCATAACATAATTTCTTTTATTTAATAATCGCAAAGAAAGTCAACAATTTACCGCACGACACTTGTGATAGCTTCAATTATCTCACAAGGTAAAATATTAGAAACTGTTTACATACACAAGCAATTATATTGTAAGGGCAAAGATATTTAAAGAGAAATTTGTCCTAAATCTGACCATTATATTTATCATGTTTACTAATTAAATTCGATTTCACGACATATATATTGAGAACGAATCAATAATTAAATTACAACTGAAACGATGATGATTTGTATTGGTTAAATGCTGAAAATAAACCAAAACGAAATATTATTGTTATTATTAAACCACAACCGGATTAAAAATATGAAACGAATTCTATTATATTAATAATTAACATTTAAAATCAATAATTTGACGGCCTCCAGTTTTTAATGGAGGGCCTCCAATCATCCTAAAATTTAATCGCCTTGATTTAGTAATTTTATTTTCTAAGGTCCCGCCTAAACATTTACAATCAACCTTGTGGAATTGCATTTATATTAAATTTGCGAATTTCTTGTAGGATTTCTAAAATAGAAACATTTATTTAATTTGTATTTGTAATACTACAATGATTTAATAATATATCATATCATTAGGTCAAGTTTATTAGATTGTACACAAATTATTATATAATATAATAATTGTGATTGCATATTTGTTTTGAGTTGAATTGAATGAAGCTGATTTATCTTAAAAGAGTAAATTTTCTAAATTTTTATTTGCAAATGCATATTTTAAAATCAATGAGCATATGATTAGCCTTCTCGTTTTTTTTTTAAACTAGCATTGAAGTAAAATATTTTATAAAAAAAATCAACCTATATGAGGTGAAATGCAAGTCACCTAAGTTACCGTGAAATAACAGTCAGACTCGAGAATTGATCAAATTTAATTCTTAAATGATAAGGAACCTGCAATTCTTTTCTCTTTTTCAGATATGGTGACAAGAGAAATAACTTTCAGCTTACCAATATGTTTGATGCAAAAATAAAGTGCTACTCTGGAAATGGTATTGGTTAGAAAATGTAGTAAGTCATAATCACTAAGTGGCGGAAGAATTATTCAAGATATAGGCACTTCTTTTAGTACCATTTAGCCAATATTCATTACATGAAACAATGACTGCACTTGCGTTTATCAAGCTATGACTTGTAAATTTCTATCAATTTGCTTGTCTCTATCAAAGGAAATAGTTGAAGCAGTAGGTACAACTTCTATTCTAGGTTGTTGTCGCTCAAGGAACTGAAGAAATTTAAGGAAGCTATTCAAAGAATCAGTGGGATTTCCAAGATTTGTGCAAGATGACCAGGCAAAACTATAGAACACATTCAAATACATCTAATTAGAATATCTAATATCATCATCGGCCTTTTGCACTATCCTGCGCCGCGTTTAACTAGATTCTCTTGTCCGCCCATCTTGTCGACTTCTAAGATCTTCTAAGAGCGTCTTGGCGTGGTCTTCATTCCAGAATATGTGTTGTCCAGTATAGGTATGTGTTTTTGCTTCATAGGTAAGCTCGGGCAATATGCATTGGTCAAAGACCTTGTTTTTGAGACAATTTTGTCAGATTTTAAGACGTTTTTTAGTTTTCCAAATGTTGCTTTTGTGAGCCTTATTTTGCCTGTTAATTTAGAAATTTGGTTGCTTTTTCCAATACGTATTTTTGGAGTTGATCGAGTATTACTCCTGGTAAATTTTTAGATCTCTGGTTTTGAATTTTTGGGTAGTCTAATTTTGGTCTTCATCTTTGGGTTTATTTGTTATATAACGTTTAGTAAAAGGACTTGACATAATTTCATGTTTCTGACTTGTTTAATGTTATCTGGAAGAAAAAACTTACTATAACGTTAGTTTTTTCTTCCTTCTGAAAGAAGCCTCTTGAGATCTTTATTTTTTTTTAACCTTTTTATTCAGTTATCTTAAGTATGCAGCGTTAGTCTTTTAGTATGCTCGATCTATTCATTGTGGATCTTGCTTTGTTGTTTTTTTTAATCTTTTCAACGATGCTTGTGATTTATAAAACTAGTGATTCTGCGTTCTGGTCGATGCTTTCTTCTATGGTTCTTAGATTTGAATCTATTATCTGCTGGTATTGCGCGACATCTTTTAATGCTGTTCATTTGATTTTTGTGTTCTTAACCATTTTTGATCTCTTTTTCTAGACGTTGATTTCTATGCGTGCTCTGACCATTCTGTGATCACTGCCAATTGAAAATCTGTTTAAGACCGTTATATCTTTGACAATGATTTTTTATTTGATATTGTATGCTTAGTCACGCCGTTTCCTTTTGGAGTAGGAAATCGAGGTGTCGGGCACACCGAGCCACAGAGAAGTCATGTGTAAGTATGTTTGGAAGCCTATATGAGATAACGGATCTATTTGGAAAAAACGCTACGCTCTGCATCACTTTGTTAGGGACATCCATCCAACTCGTAACCGCTTTATCCGTTGCTTAACTTTCGTTAACGCTGTTAATTATACATGTCCTCTCTGCCGTACTGCCGACTATTTGATATTGGATATTATTAGGCCTATTTTATTTTTGGGTTCCTTTACGTTGAGGAGCTCTTAAAAAAAATGTTACTCGTGCATACTTTACGGTATTTCTGTATTGTCTCTTTTATGGCCAATTTTGGCGTTAAATATTCCAATTAGCATGGTATAGTAGGTCAGTTAGTTGTATTGCATTATCTACGTCTTTGTAAAAACTTTTTTTCTTATTGTAGGTAGAAATGAGTGCGTATATCTGGATGATCTTCAAGGTGTACTTTGTGCTTAAGTTGCTCTGATACACCTAATTTCTGTAATGTTTGGCATATGTTTTTTGTATGTTAGAAAAGTTACCCTTTCATCTTTGACATCGTCTGTTCCGTGATAGTGGAGTGTAGCGATAGTTGCTCTCTAATATAATGACAAAATATATCTCTGAAAGGCTAATCAATGTTGCTATGCAACGGTTCACACTTATCCGTTAGGCGGTTGATTTAATCGAATGAGACCTGACTAAGTTTGAAATATCGATTTAAAGATTTCCCCCTATTAGGAGAACGTTTATTCTACAGAAAAAAACCATTAAAGCCTCAAAACATTTAAAAGAAATCAAATTTTGGTTCAAACGACGTTTAATTGAGTCTTAAGTTCTGTGACACAGTTACAACATTCTTCTAGGTTAGGTCAACGAGACAAAACTATTAATTGTAAAGTGTTATGTGCATACTGTGACATAACTATAAATTGCAAAGGGATAGACTAAATGCAATATTTTTAGGTTATATATGCAATAGAAAGATGAAGAGAGCAATTTATATTTTAGGTGCATACCGTCACTCAACCTCGTCGCATGGTGAAGCCAACATAACAACGTTCTATGCTACGTCTACGAGTAAATTAAATCATAATTAACAAAAACAATTTTTTGGTTCGCCGGCGTGTCTATAAATGTATATGGTTTAAGTACTCAATTATCAATCGAAAAGCGACTTAATTACAAATAAAATGAGCTATATATGCCGTGACACAACTAACAATTGCGAGCAACAGATTTTTGCAACATTTTTAGGTTTCGGCTTAACTGTCAATTGCACAGCAACAGATTGGATACACACTTTTAGGTTAGGTTATGTTGCACGGAAATTTAGGAATTAAAAGTTAAGGAGAAAATGGTAAACTTCATATTGAGAGAGATCTGAGATAAAGTGATATAATATTACAGTAGCTAATTTGCTCAAGTTTTGAAAAATGTTTTAAAATGTTACATTGGACATAAAGTTGTAAACTGCAGGATTATCTCATCTCACCAGTTAAAAGAGTCAAGTAAATAGAGGTTTTAAGGGGAAAAATTATTAAAGCAAAAAACATTGAAAAAGAAGTTTAAAATTAAAACCATATTTCCGAACATCAAATTTAGATCGTCTAAACTTATAGGAAGGTTGCAAAAATTTTTGTAAAATCAAATTAGACAATACATCGTAGTGTTACACGTTGAGAAGACGAGATCAGGGCAAACACTCTCAACCACTGCTATATATGATCGAAACAAGAAACGTTCTAGAAGAAGTTTTTGGAACCATCATAAGCGTGCGCTCAGTCAGAAGACTAAAAGAAGTTGATTTGAAGTTGTATGTGCCAATAAAAGCCTCAAAACTTCTGACACGAGATTAACTAATATTACATTTAATATTAAGAATAATGTTACGCGCGCTTCTTAGCTTTGTCAAAGAAATTAGAACACGTTCTATTTTCTTGCATCAAAATCTACCTAACTTGTCTCGAGTATTTCGACTAAACGTTGCTCGAGAATACCAGAATTAGAGTTAAGGTTATTGGAGTCAAATTTTGTTTACGGATGTGACCCGTTTTGTATCGTCAAGAACAACAAATTGCATAATTTTATTTTATTTGTACTGGCTTTTTTGGTGCGGTATAATTATGGTCTAGAGCGGTATATGTTAAGGGGCACGCACAGAGTTAGTAGTGATTGAAGGCGCCTCTTTAAATGCGGTTTGTTAGGATAGGTTGAATATTTTGGAGAACCATGTGCTACCTTTTATTCTACATTTCAAGGAAAATTTTGTCTTAATGTGGACTTAAAGCCGATTGAACATGTCTAGGACATGCTAGGCAAATGACTTTGGTTAAGAATTTTTGCTGTTTAAAGAACAGAAGAAGTAAATGCTATATTAATTGAATAGAACAATTGTTTGAAGAAATGATTGATGGCAAAACAATGCTCGTCTGCATGTGGCTCGTTGTGTAATTGCCTTAAACTAAGTGGGTATAACGAAAATGGAATTGGAATTTTGAAAACTTGGTAAAAAAATGTTTTATGTTTAAGTATGAGTCTATTAAAGTTTCCCCCACTTGCATCAATGCAAGAGTTTGTATATCTAGTCACGTCGTTCCCTATTGGAGTAGGAAATCGAAGTGTCGGGCACACCGAGCTACAGAAAAGACATTTGTATGTATGTTTGGATGCCTATATGAGGTAACAGATTTATTTGGAAAGAACGCTACGCTCTGCATCAGTTTGTTGAGTACATCCATCCAACTCGTGACCGCTCCAGCCGTTGCTTAACTTTAGTTAGCGCTGTTAATCACATGTCCTCTCTGCCGTACTGCCGACCCTACTCTGGCATACTTAATATAAGATTATCGTTGTCTTTCTGGGTTATCGCATGTCGTTCAAATTGTCCGGAGGTAATATTCTACAATTTTCCAAAACACCAATGATAATGATGACTTGCTCTAAGTACCTTCTGGTGTTGTTAGCAGAGTGTAGCTTTGCATTATCCTGCTAAAATATTGTATTTGGTATCGTCTGCATGAAAGGCACTAATAGTGCTACCAATTCGTTATGGATGTAACGATCTGCATTCAGAAATGAACGCAAGGGGTGATCTTCCACCAAATGCTTGCAAAACTTGGTTTCATAACTAAAGATGATTTCATTCCATTGGTGATCTTAGGCTTGCCACTCTTGACACAATATAGAATTTATAGAAGCCTTCGGTTCGGTCGGTATGAATGAAAACCAAAAGAAGTTTTTCTGTAAATTGTTGTCGTGGCGATCAAGAGCTTTTGTCTACTCTAGAGCAAAAACAACAAAAATGTAGTGAGACTAATATGATGGTGTTAGCGATAGTTTCTATGAAAACATGAATTTGTAGTCTCCACTACGTTTTGAAGAATTAAATCTTTTTATCACCACCATCTGACGTATTTTGCAAAAGGATTTTGGTTTATATTCTTCAAATGATAATTTTTTTGTGTTGTATGTTTGTCGAATAGTTGCTGACCGTAACATGTTTTAGTAACAAAGCTCATTTTTGTCTTATATTAGAAAAAGTGATAGTGTGATGCAAATAATTAAATCGCATGTTCCGGTCAATGGTATTTGCTATAGATCAATTTAATCTAAATTTATATAATATTGATTTGAACGAGATGTGGAGCCAGAGAGAGAGAGAGAGCGTGGCGCAGTGGTCTAGGCATCCGGCCTCTGTACCGAAGATCGTGGGTTCGATTCCTATATACCTTGATATACTTTTCACTTTCTATACGCTCTCCTACTCCCCAAGCCGTCTTGCCAGCGTGGGGTTTTACGGCTAAAACCTTCTCTCCAGTGGTTCGGAATCCACTTAAAACTGTAGGTCCCTTGTAATATAAGTTGCCAGCATTGCAAGCAGCGAAGAGGGTGGAGCCAGCCGATTTACTGGATAAGTGAGTAGCAGGTAGGCGCCTCTTTTGTATGTTTGTGGTGTGCAATAATGGTTCTACACAAACATGCGGGACCTACAGTTTAAGGTGGAATTTGAATCACACCACTAGAGGGGTTTGATAGGCAAATACTTTGCTGGTTTCTCATTGCTTTACTATCGAGAGGTATTGCCTAAGTAATGAAAATATATTCCTTTATTAATGGCATTGATCTTTCAAATAACATTGATTGTATGCATTGTTTATCCTAGTAGAAAACCGTTTATTTGTGTTGTTTTTTTATAACAAGTATCCATAGGTATAAAGTATGCTATTTTAATTTGAATTCAGTTCCTACAAATTCAGAAGTTCTTTCAATTATTTTGCAAACCACAATTTTTTTTATACTACAATAAGCAAGAAAGTTTTTTTTAGTTTTGATTGTATATTCATATCTGTAATATGATGGTGATCTAAGAATTTTGATATCACTCATGGAAGTAGGTTTTGATAACTGCTGTAGAATTTCTGGAAATATCTAATGTTGAACATGGCCTCTTTGTTTTTCAGACTTATTTTATTGAACTCATTTGAGATGTAATAAGCAGAAAATTGGGTTATTTTGGGCCAAAAGCTAAGAACCTTGCCGTAAACATTACAATGAACAGAAAAGCCAATAATGTTCAATCGCTATGTCAGAAATTCTGTTGATTTCTGTTGCTAAAATGTCTACGTAATTGTGATACACAACATTGGTCCTTCGAAACGGATTACAACGTCACCGCCTGAAAGCCAATCATTTACAATTATTTTGTTAAGCATTTCTAATATTTTTTCTGTTGCTAAAACGCATTTTATGTAATTTTTGCACAAGATATTGGTCATTCGAGCTGGATTACATCATCCAACGTTGTTTTAATACAGGCTATGTAATTGTGGTACAAAACATTGGTCCTTCGAAATGGATTACAATGTCACCGCCTGAAAGCTAATCATTTACAATTATTTTATTAAGCGTTTCTAATATTTTGTCTGTTGCTAAAACGCATTATATGTAATTTTGGCACAAATTGTTGGTCCTTCGAGCTGGATTACCTTATTACCAGTTGAAAAGTCAGTAATTTACAATTACTTTATCAAACTTTTTTAATAATATTGTTTGCTGGAATGCATTCTATGTAATTTCAGCACCAAATTTGGGTCCTTCAAACCGGATGACAACGCTACCGTCTAAAAAACAGTATATACAATCACTTTGTAAAACGTTTTAATATCTCTGTTGCTTTCTGCCAATCCTTCACAATTATTTTGTTAGAGTTAGACGAATGCATTCTTTGTAATTGTAGATATATTCATGCAAATTCAATAAGCTTGAAGCGAATTACTCGGGTTTGACATTTTAATATTACAAAAACTGTAGATAGAAGTTATTGAAATAAATGAAAAAGTTTTTGATCTTATTTTTATGAAAAACCTGCGTTACCTACGTACATAAGGTGAAAACACTAGATTTTTATCAATGATTAAATTATAACCTGTAATAATAAAAATATAACATTAACTAATTAAATAAATAAAAGCATAGATGATGATAATAGAATTCGTTTCATTTAAAAATCCTTTCAAGAATTAAATGATTCATCATAATGAAAGTTTATGAATGATTTTAAATCATTAAATCCTTGAAATGTTTTATGTACAGACAATTTAAATAAAAACAACATTTGATTAATATTTTTACATGTATTATGATAATGCAACAAACGTGTTATTTAAAAAATATAGATACAGATTAGATGATACTTGATTAATGTATGAAGATGAGATGTTAGGGTTAGGTTAAGATAAAAGCAATAGTTTTACCAAGGCTAGCGTGTGCTTTAACACCCCCCAGGTTTCTAACTCGGAAGAGGCCTGATTTCTTAAAAGCACAGTTGAGTATAAATCCGAAATCTGACTCCAGGACACAGGTGGCTCGGCCAACACGCCAAGTACCGCCTGTAACCAATAAGTTAGTTGTTCATATCATATCTTCTACCCATCATTATTTTACTTCAAGGAACTACGAAATAAGAAATATATAACACAAGAATGATCCATTTATTGAGCAGCAGTAATTGATTGAAACTATATTTATTTATGAATGAATGAATCCAGCTTCAATTAATTACTTATTATAAACATTTTAATTGTTTGCACTATGTAATAGATGGCAATAAAATTAATATTCAAATTAACAAGTCTTAACAATATGCATTAATTTGTAAGTTATATAACAGATGCATTTTCTATTTTACGCAATAAAATTTAATAATATGTCTCCGTCTGTTCAATTTATAATATTGCTAAATCTGAACATAAAGTTATTAATATATAATTAATGTCTAGTAAATCAATTTATACAATAGAATTCATTTGAGAATAATAGGTTGGCAATAATAGTTATTACATAGGAATACCAACTTGTGGTTTATTGATATTATTGCCGGATATAAATGGAACTATAATTAGACTATATAGTTGCCATTTTTTTGTAAGAAAATATTATTTTGACCTTCTCCGGCCTATGTATTAATGAGGCTGAAGGACTTTCTGGGTGTGGGTATAAAATGATATGAGATTAATGTAGATGAATTTAATTATAGTTATGTCATTCGTAGAAACAATTTTAAATATATCTATAAATTATTTATTTTGACTTGAGATTCCAACTCGAGACCTCCACCAAATAAATTTGAAACCATTTTACACTGCCGACATCTATTATAAATCAACGCCATGAATAGAATCTTTTTAATAACTATTCATCTAAGTATTAAAGTTAGATAACTATCGGTGGTAATGACTTTTATATCTGTCAACAAAATGAACCACACATTTGATTTGTATTTAACTTTACCCTAGTTCAAACGATTATAAAATACCAAAATCAGCAAATTCAAATTTGTGATAACTTTAATTCATCTAGAGAAATTATTTATAACTTCGCAATGCAATGCTGTAGATCAGCTAGATCTAGACATGATTGAAGCAAATGCACAAAAGTTGAGTATGACAATATTTGTTAATTAAGGCAACATAAATTAACCTTAGTAACTTTAAATTGACAGGACAAACTGCATTTGGGCCCTGGTCTGTAAGAGAGCCCCAAAAAAGACAAAAGAAGTAGTACAGTCATCAGATTCCTGCACCAAATATCGTGAGTTTGAATCTCACAACGAAAACCATTTTATACGTTTATGGGCTCTTCCACTCCTCAACCCGCCTTGTCAGCGTAAAGTTTTATGACTAAGATTCTTCTCTGGTCCGGAGTAGATTGAAAATCTCTTTAGTGGTTTGGAGTCCACTCAAAACAAATTTACAATTTTTCTGTAGAATTCTTTCTAGATTTTATAGCATCTTTTAAGAATCATGATCTCCATGTGTACAATATGCTTTGGAAACAAATTCTTTTTTACCTTTTTAATTTTTGTTTGGAATCAGTTGCACTATTTTTAGGGTTTATACCATTCACAACATTTAGTCTTGAAACTGCTTAAAATAGCATTCTGCAGTTTATAGCATCTTTGGAGAGAGTCTACGGCAGTCTTGTAGAGGCCATCTGCAGTATTACGCTGGTCTATTTAATTTAAAGTCTATAGCTTTTTCCTCATTTTGCTCTAGTTTAACATAATATCATGTTTCTAAACATTTCTCTCTTCTTTTAAA
This sequence comes from Tachinus rufipes, assembly GCA_963932245.1. NCBI lineage: Eukaryota > Metazoa > Arthropoda > Insecta > Coleoptera > Staphylinidae > Tachinus > Tachinus rufipes. The sequence continues at coordinate 63,245,058 of OZ010750.1, read as the reverse complement.
GCATCTTACGCAGTCTATTGAGAATTTTTGCACATGTTTTGTGGACACTTTGTATACTTTTGTATAGTTGACAGTTGAGTTTTGGGGCTCAAACCTATTTTTGTAGTTTGCCTCTGGTGGGAGCAATTCTATGTTAATATGGCGGTATAGATGTGGTCAATCAGGACAAATAAATGGACAAAAACGGCTATAAATTAATTTAAAGAGCAATTTTAAACTAATAAGCCAAATAACAATTAATACAGATTCAGCTATAAATCAAATAGCAATACTACAAACAAACATAATCAATATTCGGAGAGTGGCTTAAATTTAGGCGCATAATTTATCGCAGGTTCGAGCCCAACTCCGGTAGAAAATTTTAAGAAATTATGTCATTTATTAATTCAGGACGTTAGTCTAATATATGATTAGTGTCCATTAAACCATAATTACATTTAATATAAGAGTGTGGGTGGACCAGATACTAGGCCTCGTCAGTGTCTATAGCGTCTTCATTCTCTCAATTAACGGGTGCGATAGTATATATATTTGTATACTTTTCAGGTACATATTTAAAGGCAGCTTGTGTGGTAGTAGCATAAACGTAAGCCCTAAAATATCGTCCGTTGCATATGAAAAAAAAAATAGAAGATCAACACATAACACAAGAAATGTTCCAAGCCTCTAGGCAAAAAATCCCTTTGAAACAAGACAACCTAGGAAGAATGCAAAGTAGTCTAGCTTAAGCCTAAAAAGTACCCCCCTACTTTAACAAAAAAGGAGTTAGCTACAAAGAAGCTGTTCTCAAACACCTTCAAGTAGCTGTCACGAACCTGTCTCATCCCTTAGTTATTTATTTTAGATTTTTGGCATATCAGTCTAAAAATGTTCCATCCCTTAGACAAATCACTAAGGCACAAGCAGAGTTAATCAATGCTGGATAAAACCTGATCTACTCCCAAGGAAACTCCTTTGGAAGGTGGTCACACACAGGAAAAATCTTTAAGGTCACTTGTGATGATGACACATTTTTATGGTGGCTAGAGAAAACATCTCAAGCATAAAACCACTGTGGCCGGAGTCAAAAAAGCGTTATGCAGACTGATCACTTCCCTAGGCATACAAAAACCACTCTCTACTGTAATTAGGATTTCGAGACCTCCGGATGTCATTGAGACTGTTTTCAGTTACCTGGAGAGGCATATATTTGACGTAAAGAGGTGGAGTGTCTTCTATATCACCAAGAAAGAGGACTCAAAAGGTCGGCTCTTTGTCCTAGGTATAGGGATGGAAGTCGTCAAAAAGTTAAGTGGAAAGGACAGCTGAATGAGCTACTAATTTTTCAAACCACCCATTAAAGTAGCTATCAAAGATATACGACAGATGGAAAGCATGAAGGTGGAAAAGGAAGTCGATTCACCCGGTCAAGGTCAGGAAGGAGAACCACCTAGTCAAGGCCGGGACGGAAACCCACCCAAAAAGCCGGAAAGAGGAGGCACCTGCTGAGCAACAGTGGCAACACTATGACGTAAACGTGTATTTACACACCTAAGCATATAACCGTTTTTTTTATTCCCCAGTTCTCCACCAGCGACGTTACAGCTCTGAGGATTAGCTCGGCCACGTGATTAAAAACAGATGCCAGTCCGCATACCTAGCCACGATACACCACCTACAATCACAGCTATGGAGGAGTTGGTACAGTATTATAGTGACAACATAATCCTAGTCATTGGATATGATGAAAACTCCAATCACGTTGCATGGGGAAACAAGAACAAATAAATAAAATACGGTAAGGTTGCTCAGTTATAGAGCGTTAGCGTAGCACGCTGACACAGTCCGGGGTTTGATCCCTGAAATATGAAATAATAAATTGCTCTTTATCCACCAGGGTGCTTTGGAAGTCACCTAATACGCCGTTGGTTCCTAAGATTTAAAAAGCTGTAAAACGCAAAATAAAGACAAAAATGACAGGGGTAAACTTTACACAATTTTTCTATCAGGTTCCAGAACTGGCATGTATCTACCTCGGTCTTAATGTCAGATTACAGATGGATAAAATTCAGCTTAGAGCATAGACACATAATAAAACATAGGTCTTACTAAAATTCGAGGCTGACCGTCAAGGTTGCCTTTCGATATCTATACCTATTGCAGCATTTAAGTGCTTACAAAGTTTTATGTAAACCTAACAGTGTTGAAAAAATTGAAAACTATATACATAGGTAAGTTGAGAAACTTTATAACACAGGCATACAAGGACTCAATAAAGTTGGTGTGTGGGAACAAAGGGAAGCATAGAAAACTTTTTGCAAAGATGTGCCACAAAGCCAAAAAAGATCTTATTAAAAGACCCTCAATAACAAGTTGGTTGCCTAAAATGATCGGCCTGCACACACACAGCCAACTTATTGGAAGCAATCGAGATACTTTTGAAAACTCATTTCCCAATCTGTACCAACCCGATGACTTTGACGATGCACACCATATATACGCGCATAACCTGGGCAATCAGAAATTTCTTATCATACAATGCATCAGGACTGGACGGAATTTTCCCGGCTCTTCTGCAATGGGAGAATCTATGGGCACGTATTGTCTTTTACTACATCCCCAAACTTGCAGAGAAGTAAAAGTTGTATTTATACTAAAACTAAGACGCTGTTATTAAACCCTGGCAAAATCTTATTGCCCGATAAGTTTTACGTCTATTCTTCTGAAGACACTTGAAAGACTAGCGTAACATATCAATTCACTCTAGGAGTATTCTTTCATTGACATCATTGACATTGGAAAGTGCATTTGACAAAACCACCTCCCATAAAATAAAAACAACACTCTCGACACATGGTCTTAATCCAATAATCAGTGGAAGGATAAATAATGCTAGAGATTGTTAGAAGTATCCACTCCTAAATCGCAGACCAACTACCTATAATCGTAAAAAAATCAAATCCTAATATTCAATTATTGTGAAATAATTGGCACCTTCTTGCAATTTTTTCAAATCAGTAGCGGAGCTATCTGCAAGTACAGAGGTTACTTTCGACGTTTATTTCGAAACTTAAAGAGGTTGTTGTTAGTCCAGTGGCGGAGCTAGGATTTTTGGGCACAACTTCTGCTGCTAGACCAAAGAAAATCTACACTAGCTTCATGAAAAACTACTTTATGATCGTAAGTTAACGTTTGGTGCGTTGATTGAATATTTGGAATCGTAGGACCAATTTTTTACGCAGACTTGGGCAAAACCAAGTATGCACGGAAAACTCGAATTGTGTTGCAAAATCTAGTCTTGATTTTGAGGTTTTATGACATATCATGGCCGTCTAATTTTCTCGATTTGACGGCTCCTGATTTTGTGGGATTATCTGAAGCAATAGGTCTATAAGAGTCGTTTTCAAACAATATAGGACTTTAAAATGCGTATTTTTGAAAAAGCATACTTTGGACTAAAATTATTGAAAAAAGTGATGCTACTTTAGACAAAGAATGCAGTACTGCATTATTTAAAGGAAATAGTTTTTAGGAATTGAAATTGTACATAATAAAGTTGATGTTCATCTCAAATTTGTTTAAATTCATTACATTTTATACTTGGGTATAACATAAAGTCACTAAACGCATTCAAAATAAATAAAGTTCTCAAAAGAATCCAAGATTGTACATTTTGAAATTATTTCAAAACGTTTTGTGTAATAAAGTTGGCAATCACGTGCCAGAACTTTCAAAATATGTTCTAAAACTGTCAAAATTTCAGTTTCAAGTTCTAAATGTCAAAAACTGGTATATAACTGTTAAAAGTTGGAATAATTCAGAAATCTGTCAAAGTCTAAAGTTTGGTGTAACTGTCCAAAAATTTACAGTAATGCATCTGTTTGTATTTTATAACTCAAACTACTTATACCAATTACTAGGTATTCAAAAAGTACTAAAATTGAAAAATTAAATGATTTGTGTACAAAAATTAGAAGCAATGTATCAAAATTTATAGGTTAAGTCACTTAAATAGCCAACAAATAAACCAAAACTGTTAGAACTGAACAAATTTAATCTAAATAGTTTGTTCATGGGGAGGTCATCCACTCCTGCAAATTGCACCCAGGTCTTAGGTAAAGTCAAACCGGGATTCTGCAAAATATTGCCACTTAAAAGAAGCGTACAATTTTGTATTTTTTAACTTTATGCAACTTCCGGTTTTGAAATAAACGTCAGCGAAAATGACAAAATTGTACGCTTTTTTTCAATATTTTGAGATGGGACTTAAAAATGCTAGTTACTACGCCACTGCTTCAAAACCTAATGCAGGTCATACACGTAATTGACAATTAAACTTGCACAACCGTTTGTTCAATTATAATTGTTACGTGTATGGCCAGCATAACGTTTATAACATTCATAAAAGTATATTCTAATGAACAATTCGTAGATCTGTTTTAGATTTATTACCTTGGTTTCACATCTTTAATATTTGTAAATTTCAACAATTCTACTACTAATTTCTTAATTCCTTATACATATGTTGTTTTAATCTTCTGCAGGCTCATTCGAAAGCTTTTTTCATATTATTTTCGCTCAGTGCAAACTATTAATTGTTTTGTATTTGAAGTTGAAATAAATATATGCATTTAGTACTACTTTAAGAATCCACTAAACCCAAGAAAACCCAAACCTCACAATACTACTAAATTCTTCTTAGACATCGGCATATATAAATAAATAATTCTCTATGTTCAGGCAATTATAATCATAATATAAATTTATGTTTATAAAAATATTAAATTTATAGTGCAAACCAAATAAGTAAAAATATGTGATCATTTTTGTGTTGATATTTCTTATTTTTGTTACTCATACATATATACAATATCTACATTTATAATTAATTAATTTCTCTAAATGTCAACAGTAATCTATAACAATCCAACCGGTTTTAATTAATAGAACGTTAAGGGCCTCTTGAATCCCCAAGATTCATTAAATAAACAAGTTATGTTTTCAATGGTACGACCTGGATACATTGATTGATGTTATTCCTGATTTGATGCTAGAAAATGTAATTATATAATTATGATGAAAATGATTTTACTTGCCTAATTAAAACTGATCAAACTTGTTTGTTTTCTATCAGTCATATTTTATAAGAGAAAGTGTTTACAACGTTAAAATTTTTGTTTTCCTTTTTATTGTTAGAAGGTCATCAAAAATACTATCAGATATGAATAATAAATACTTTAATCTAATGGAAATTAAACCGATTTTTATTATTTTATTGAACATTTTTATTATAGTTTTTATGCAATATCACAAAGTATATAAATAAGACAACCCTTACTCAAATTCAATTTTGGAAATATTATTAAATAAAATTGTTACTGTTGATTGTCCTCAAAATTATACAAAAACGTAACATGGTAAAGCAACATTACAGTATGTCAAAACTGAAACATGAATAAATTAACAAGCTGCGTATTGAATTTAGAACAAATATTTTAGCGACAATGTACGTCAACTTAGAAAGTTATGAAAATGAATTAGATGCAAATTGGATAAACCCGTAGTTTTAAAAATTTGCAAATGTGTGCGATTCAACACATTCATTACAAATTGTGCAATAAAAACAATTCCGACCTTGTCTATTTTAATAGTAACGAAAATAGTTACATTCTAATATAATTTCGTCGATTTAAACCTTGCGCATTACTTTCCCCCGTATAATAGAATCCGTCGTTATTGATTACTGTGTAACATTTTTATGAGAAGAATCGATTTTTCAACAAATCACATCCTGTTCCGATGTGTGTCGAATGATGAGTCGTGTGGTGTATATGTGTGTGTGTGAATCGAAAGAATTAAAAAACGTTACTGCACTATTTGGCAGTCGAACACAAGACCCACTAACCCACATAATTTTACACCCATAAAATATTGACTCTTCAACTTTCGTTTGAATACTTATTATATTTTAGTACAAAAACAAAAAGAGATAGAAAACAATGTATACAGCATAGACAAAGAAGAGCAAATACTTTTAATTTTTATACAATTAGTACGAAATAATATACCATGCGAATTCAATTACCGGCAATGTTTTCATTTATCATCAAAATCATCGTGCCATACTTTGGTTTCTACGATGATTTTTGATTTTCGTGTGCGTAATTGGGACCATTGAAATTTGGCAAAACTTTCTAAATGACCTAAGCGACTATTAAAATGTCGTTATTATAAAAGTGTCATCCGTACCGTTAATATATGTATTATGTAAAATTTTGAAATTTCTTAAATGAATCTTAATTAACCAAAACAATAATCCCGTAACTATATGATGGTTTAAATTATTATTTATGCAATTATTCAATAATAGTTAACATATAATTATTATAAAAATAGCTTTTAGTTGCCACTTATGAAATGTTTACTAATAAATTAACGCTGTTTTAATTAAGTTGCCACATATTAACGTTTAGCAGATGAATTAAGATCAATTGGTTTGATTTGGCTTAAATTATTATAATAAGACAAACAAATATTATTTAGAGATCTGGATAAGAATAGAAATTATGAGTATCAGTTAGCTGAATATTTATTATTTACTATTCTTATTATAATATAATTAGAGTAGATAGTGTTTATGAAATAATAAAACAATTTAAAAAAGTTTATTAACAAAAATTTGTTCTTACGAATACATTACTTTTTTCTGCTCTACTAGAGTCTTCTACAGATGTAATAAGTTGCATGAGTTATAACTTATTACATCTGTAAAAAGCTCTGGTAGAGCCGAAACTAGTACTATATTAGTAAGTTATATGAGTTATAACTTATTACATCTGTAGAAGGCTCTAGTAGAGCCGAAACTGGTAACGTATTTGTAAGAATAAAGTTGTGATAAAAAAATTTGTAAATTGTTTTATTATTTCATAAACATGAATTATAACGTAATAGACAAAGTTTTGACCAGGACTCGCCTAGAGCATCTCTCAAGAAGCTTTAGACAGCGTTAATGCAGGAAAAAGGCTTAAAATTATCAAAAAGAAGTATTTGAATTTGGTCACCTAGAATTCCTGACTAGGGCTTGTTTAGAGCGCAAACGCAAACTATGATGCATGCAGCAAGACAATACTAATGTGCTTTTAAAGTTTTTGTAATCATTCATGCTATAGTGGTGGGTAAGAAACAGCAAATAAGACCGGCCCAAATGTCAACCTCTCCTGCACGCGGTGCCCGCTGCTAGATAACTAACGAGGCTCTGGCGACCGACTCATGGCGGTATAACCATTAAAATGAGAATTAAGGAAATTTTTGGGGTTGCTAGTCCCCATTGAGCGCCTCGCCAGGTGGCGGATATTGGAATGTCTCTCAGATATGGTACAGAGGATATCAGATTGGACGGCCGGAAACAGCGTCTGATCCCAGAAGGGGCTTCTAAACTACTGTTTTAATGCCACGACCTAAATGAAATGTTGGCATTTAAAATAAAAATACCTCAGGTGAGTAGAGCTAAGAGCTCAGAATCTCGCACTGATTTATCAGCTAGCCTCAAGGATTCTGGGGGAAGCAAACTTTGACACTAACAGATAATAAACGGAAAGCAAACGCAAACATGTTAGTCTTAACATACAACATTCGCACAATGAGATTTGAGGGGCATCAACTAAGTCTAGAAAATTAACTCAAAAACTTTAAATGGGTCATACTAGGAATTAGCAAGACTTTTCCAAAAAGGCGAGGCCAACACGATTCTGAAATCTGGATATATGCTTTTTCAGAGAATTTCAGAATCAAATTATCGGAGGAGGAGCAATCCTGGTAAACAACAATAGAAAACACAAAATGCAAAGGCATATGCACCCACATCAACATCAGCAGACGAAGCCATCGAGCAATTTTATGAAGATCTGACGACAGCTCAAACCTAAAATACGAAGTTTAAGATAATAATTTTAATGTTAAAATTGGTTTCCTGCGATATCGGTAGCTTTGGACAGAGCACACGATACAGTAGAAGCTAAATGATGCTTGACTTCGCGAACAAAGAACAAATAAACTGCATAAACATGTTTTTTTTTAAGAAACGACATGTACTCACTACAGATAAACAATCCTGTCAGTTCTTAGTCGTGTTAATACCGGAAGTAACCACAAAATCGTAAGAGCCCCAATAAACATAAACACATACTTGGAAAGCGCAAATCGAAAAAAAAAAACGTCCAACAGAGATTTAGTTTAAAGACAAAATGGAAAATTACAACGCCCAAATCACCAAAAAATTAGAACCAACTGAAGGAATAAGGGAATAAATGAACTATCGGGAAAAATCTTAGACCATACACACTTATAGACACGCCGTGTGTTATTTTTTGTTGGTTGGATGGTGAAGCCAACATAACAACGTTCTATGCCCACGACTGACGTCACGCGCTAATTGTAAGCATATATTGTCTATTACCAAAAATTCAATGTTTATGAGATACAAATAATGTATGGCCATAAGCCAATTGCCCTATTCCAAGATTCATTAACATTTTGGTAGATTAAGTGCATAAAAATATGTTTAACACCAAGTCTCTTTCTATTGCCTACAACTGACGTCACACGCACCAATCATGCTGGCTTGACTGCATTGACAAAAGGCATGTCTATAAATGTATATTAGGGTCCAGTAGCAACCAAGAAAGTGTTTCATGAGAGTAAAAGCTATTACGAAACTCAACCAGAGCACAAACGAACTCAGTGGACAGAGACTCTGTAAGATATTAAAAGTGTCCAGCTCTTGATATCTTACTAACAAGTAAATAAATATATATAAATCACACTCAGATGATACAAGAAGCCATCGAAGCATCGAAGACAATATAGAAAAGAATCGGCATTAATAGTCTTTTTATATTCTATAAATCTAAATTAACTAACTCGAAGACAATATAGAAAAGAATCGGCATTAATAATCTTTTTATATGCCATAAATCTAAACTAACTAACTCGAAGACAATATGAATATGAAGTTCTCCGATGAAAAAGATTAAAGGAAAAATTGCTTATCTACAAAATTAAGAACCAACAAGAAGAAGTAGTGAGAGAGAGGGGTTATATTACATCCATTATCCAGAATTTCTATCAGAGACTTAACAGCAAATTGGTACATAAGCCAAACCGATTAGATCGGGTAGTCTTGAATGTGGGAAATTGATACTCAAGAGTTAAAAATTACAGTAAAACAGATAGAGAATTGGAAGGCCTCAGGAGAAAATTGCCTTACAACAGAAATGTTGAAGCCTGGAGAAAAAACTCTGGAGAAGGCATTGATCACCCTTCTCAACAGATGCTTTTAGGAGGAAACAATTGTGCATAATCTGTACGTTTATACGGTAAATAAAATTAAAAAAAGTTATGGCACAAAACACAAGTTAAACAAGTTGAGACAATCAATAATTTCACAAAACACTTTAAAAACTAGTGTCACGTCAAAATTAAAACGTTTTCTTTTGAGATTAGTCATATTGAAAGTAGATAGTAGCTGTCAAACAATATTGAACTCAATTTTCCTTTAAACCGCCCGAGTGGTGGCCTCAAGCCCCCTATCTGAAGGGTCAGTTTTTCTGGTTTAAACAAAATTTGTTGTGATGAGTACGCCTTTTTTTGGGATAAGAAGACAAATTTTAGTAGGTTCCGTGTACTGCCTTGATGTTGCGTGCACGTTAATGATTTCAATAATTTAGGATGGAATTCCTGAATTTAGGATAGAATTCCTGAATTTAGGATGGAATTCCTGAATTTGGGACAAAATTCCCAGATGGTAGTCGTAACCTCTGGCGTCGGTGTTTAGCCTTTAGCCAGCAGAAATAGACCGACATCAAATAATTGAATACAAAACAAATGCATTTACTAACGTTAATGTATGAAGACGCACATTTGAGCTATACTTGAGGTGGGGGCCTTCTAAAAAGATGTAATGGATAATGAATTACAAAACTCTTAGAATTAGGGTTGATAAAGAGTAAGCTAACGTATTTTAGAATTTATTTGTAAGTAACTTAGTGGGTACGAGTAGTTGTTAGTCTTCACTGCAGCTACTCATAAAACCGGAGAAGGCTCACCTATCATCTACTTTGGCACCTAGAATTATTAGCTAGTTAGAGACAAAGGCGCCATCTTCGGAAATGATGTGGAGTCGTGATACTCTGTAAGGGACTACGACGGAGACTTTTCTTGCCGAGAAATTTAGGCTAACATGAGTACTGTGTTTGTACTGGGATATGGTTGTTCCTCATGGTTGTATCCCCTTGATTTAGATGCAGATTCTGCCCGATCCCAAAATTTTGGGCAAAAGAGAAACCATCTAGATTGCACTATGTGAGGTACAAGCTACATGGACGGTCACTCATTACACGTGACCTTTGTAGATATAGTACTGAGGGTAGCTACCAGTGCGTAGAGACATACTTTTGAAATGAGGAAATACATTCTGCATGTATGACCCTGTCCCTTTAGCCACGAGCGGGGAACTGTAATTTAATTCCCGATTGTCCTAGCTGAGTAATTAATCACTCAGATCATGAGTTAGACACCTAAATACAAGCGACTAATCAACATCTCGCTGTATAAGGAAAACTCGTGACTTTTCAACCGCTACCACACTAAATCACTACGAGGCTAGCGTCGGTAGGCGTTTCCATATTTTGGAAAGTGAATCGGATACAATAAGTCTTTTGATGACACTTCTCAGCCAAAAAAGCCTTAGCTGATGAAGGAACAGTTTCAGTCAAAACCTAATGTATATGCTCATATGTAAGCTCTTTACGTTTGAAGCGTTTGAATTACCGGTCTGAGACCCTAGACGAGTGCTAGTTTAGCAGATAAGCATGTGGCTCCTGCCACGCTGAGGGGTCGGGGCAGCAGTAACTTGGACCCTCTCAAGGCAGCCCAAAACTACTTGAGTAATCAACGTAAAACCATTGCTAACTTCAATTATTGGGTGACCGGAGAGCGCGCTGAGGCTTTACCGTTTTGTTCAGTCACTAACTAATGAAAAAATTCTGTAAAGTGTTCTTACTAAATCATTATGTATTTAAAGAAGACTGTTTGATTTGCAGAAGAGTTCTTTTTGCATTAAAGCTAACTTATCCTAGTTTTTGTAGCTTTGTATTTCTTGCGAACGATACATAGATGTCGTTAATGGTTTTTAATAGAGCGATGATGATTGATACAGAAGTGTTGTTGTTATTTGACAAGTTGTATGAATTGAAAGAGAAATAACTCGACACTTTTGTACAAAAAACATTGCTCCAAGGTTAACCCGGCTGGTCGCTAAGCAGAAACTACGCCATTAGTCGCATGTGATCTTTTCTCTCACATAGTGCAGATTGTTTAATTTTTGTATTTAAATGATTTATAATAAATATTTAGATATTAGCATATTGTAGAATAATGTAATTTTTTTAAATTAATAATTAATTTTTATATAATCTTTTCATATATTTAGCTGGTTATATTACCGAAAGCTTTTTAGGGGTTGATACATCATTTATACATATTATTTTAGTTGTGCACATGGATCATAGTTCAAACATGTTCGGTCGCTTGATGAGTGAATATCTCACGTTTGACTTGTGCTATTGAAAAACTACGTAAATATCAAATCAAAAGTAAACATGACTTACTAGAAGAATACGATGAAGCACAAGTATGATGGGCGGAGATGAATAACAATAACAGAGCAAGTCGACTCAATCTTGGTTCATTAACGATAAATTGAAAATAAATTTAATCACTTAGACTAATTGAGCAAAATTGTATCAAATTTTTATCACTTCTTTTGCAATAACAGTTCAAAGTTTCTCTATTAAAATTTAAAAACTAAGAGAAAATATAGTCCCAAATTTTTGGATGTGTTTCATAAACTTGACCTAGCTTGAGTTTGAAAGCCTAAAATTTTATTGTACGTTTTATTGACTCCACAAGTAGAAAAACAATATTTTTTCTCATTATAATTTGTCCGAGGATGCAGTCTAAAAGACATGTTGAGGACAATTATTGTTTAGCACTGACTAGCTAACTTAATTACTTCAAAAGTATATACTACAATTTTGTTTAAAATTTCTGTGTCATTTGTTCAAAGCAAAATGTGTTGTTAATTTACTCAAAGTGCGAATATGTGCTACGCCATTTGTATTTAAAGACCAAATCAGTTTTTTAGTTTAAATCTTATATATTATTATATATCTTTGCGCGGAATCATTTATACACATTATTTTACTTGTTCGCATGGATAATATTTCAAACGTGCTTGGTCGCCTGATGAGAAAAAGTCTCACATTTGACGCGGCTAATGAAAAACTACATAAATAAAATATTAAATCTAAAGCTACCATGAGTTACTAAAAGAATAAATAAGATAATAGGAGGAAGCAGAAGTATGTGTGTGCAAATTGCATCGATTTTAGTAAAACTGGTTTGTTTCTTTAATGATAAAATGAAAACAAATTTGATCACTTTCCGAAATATGTTTTTATCATTTTTTTGCAGTACAAAATCTATTCAATCCTGTATTTTAAATAATTGTGTGATAATCTGAAATATTCAACAAAAAGCTAATATAATCTGAAGAGGCTTTTAAAAAGTTTTAATACTTTATAAACTTTTTAATGGGAGATTTTTTTGATAATTTTTTTATTCAATTTTTAGATTTTTAAGTAATCATTTTTTTTTAATAAAACTTGAAGCTTTTATCAAAATTAAATTAAATTTTGAATTAAATTTAGAAATATTTGTAGAAGTTAATATTTATAATGCAATGGAGTCAATACAAGACAAAAAATCCAAATCAGAAAACTAATATTTAAAATTTCTTCTCTGGTATTCGTATTTTCTATGTTAGAATTGTAAATAAACGACGAGTAATTACAAATAAAGTAGAGTCTACAGTTTACAGAACTGAAATATGAAATAAGTAAGTAAAAATAGCGGCTGAGAAAGCAATTTATGATAGAAAGAATTAAAAAAAATTGGCAATATGTGTGGAAAAGTGCGCAGTTAGAATCGTTGTTCTCTTAACGGACTTACAACGAATTAGTGGCTTGTTTACAAAACATCAGACAGTATTGTATCAAATTTGAAAACAATGAATTTAAAAATGCGATAATATAAGTTTTACTGTAATACTCAGCGGTGTAAATTCTGAAGTAAGGGAAAAGAAAACAATTAGTACCCAATATTGTATTAGATTTAAGAACAGTTTCTTTAATGTTTAAATATAAAATGTAGCTAATTATTTCACCTTAAGTAAGTTTTAAAAGTAGTTATTGCAAAGCACTTTGGGTAATAAAAATGATCGTTTTTTATACTTTCGCAAAATAGGATGCCATTAAACTAACAACAATAAGAATACAATTTCGTAATACGATCTAATATGCGCCAGTTTTTAACCAATGTCACCGGTCCGCGGCCTTTGAAAGAATTCAAAGAAAATATGTAACAGCGCTCTAAGATAACTGTCTGCTTGGATTGATTGCTTTGCACAACGTAGAGAAATTAAATGTATACATTTGATTTATTTCTTTTGTCCCAATTAATTTTTGATTATAATATATTAGAAAAAATATTTTTAATATAATAAAATATTCAACTACAATTAATATTTATTTGTAACATTTTGCTTGCTTAACCAAAGTGAATTCCTTCAATAAAATTATAAAAATCGATTTCTATTTCATTAGGATAATTTCAAGGTCAATTTAGTTTGCTTTCGCATATTATTAAACGCACACTTTTGATATGAAATGTTTTATGTTAAATTTCTAACGATTCTTTGAAAACATTGTCAATAATTGGTTCGCATGTTTCCTACATAGAACACAATTTAATTACAGTTAGGAATTTATAAATATTTACACACGTTTGATTAGTAATTAAGTACGGATGCCTTCATTAAGTTGATGATTCTTACGTTTGGAAAGTAGAGTAGGTTATCGAAGACAATATTTTTCTATATTTTAAACGCATTACATACTTATAAATTAAATTAAACGTACCTATTAATAATAGAAATAACAATGCACTAAAACACTTCATCTCACTGCTTTATAATATTTTTTTGTAACTGATTATTTTGAGTGCACTTTGTAAGTCGCGTGTTGATTTTATTTCTTGTATATAAGACGCGGTGAGAGGTTTTACCAAGTGCACGGAAACGGACGTGCAGCAGTACTGGAGTGGTACGCGCGAGTACGTAAAGCAAGACTTGTTGTTTCTTGCCGGTTTGTTTGTCCCCCGAAGAAACAGAGCTGAGTGCTGACCCAGTCTTCTACCGCTCACTACCTACCGATATAACGGTACACATGCATATATTTCAATTAAACCAATTGTGGTAAGGTACTTGTTTGAATCAATTTTTTATAATTATATAAATTAAATATACTAAGGGCAATAAAGGGAATTTCAATAAATTTGCTGTTGGGAAATAAAAGATTTTTTAATAATTTTAATTTGTTGGAATTTAAATTTGTAACTTTAATATAATCTTATTTCATATGTAGAGATCTTGCTGTTGCTACTCAGCAGAGTTATTTCATTTGAAATAATATGTCGAGAAATTCTTTACGTAACATAAAAATTTCTACCAATTTTGTAACTTACGGAATTATAATGCTTTTTTCTATAAAAGTCACACCAATTGGCATGCGTTTATGGGAATGTTTATAAAGTGATTTATACATATATTGGAGAGCATCAATTTTACGAAGGAATATGATTTGCAGCTTCAGCGATTACTTCTGCTAACACAAGGCACTCTACAAACAAATGGTATATCGTGCATTTTTGCGGTCTTCGAAGGCTTCACCGTGACCCTGCGGTTTTTCTGCATTCTTTAATATGTACATTAACTTACAATCAATATCAATTATTTGTTATACAATCTGATTTGATAGCTTATAGTATGGTGGCTAAGAACCAATCAGAAAATATCTGAAACAACACCAACTACAGCCATGGATGCAATTGTGTTTCTGCCATCTCTTGACATCTACGTTGAGGAGATAATGATATCGTTAGCTTTGCACCTGAACGCAATTGAACTTGTGTACACTGCAAGGAGGGCTGGCAGACACTGCTATTTAAAAGAGACTGTTAAAGTCACTTTTACTAGGAGAACAAACAGACAAAATACTTACTTTGTATTTTAAAGATTTTACAATGTAAAGATGCAGGAACATCTAGGGCAAAACGTAGATAAGGGCAAACTTATCTACAAACAAATCTACACCGATGACTCTAAAATATCTCATTGCTTTGGGGTGACAAGCTACTTACAAGACATAGATCTTTTATTATCTTGATCTCTAGGATCAACATCCGTGTCTACTGTTGGACATAGGCTTCATAGCCCTTCATTGTCTTGGGTTTTTTGGGTCCATTTTTTTTGCATTATTTTTTAGATTGTTGGTCTAGCGTGTAGGTGGTCTCTTCTGTTGCGTTTGTTGGGTCTAAGTCTCTATTCTCTACTTCCGTTCTTTATTTGACCATGTTGTTCGCAAAACAAAGATGGTTGAGTTTTTGGCCATCCATGCTGATGCCTCTTGTGTCCCAATTGAAGGCTTATTTTAAAACGGTTATAAACAGTTTACTTTTCTTTCACATTTAATGGAATTAGTTTTTTTATGAAATTATCACTGATATTGTAGCGTGTTGATAGAAGTTATAGATTAGTTTTGAATATTTGTAATCTATGCGACATTTTTTCATAGCCTATCATTTAACTTAACTGTGTCCAAAACTTTATGGAAGTCCAGAAATGCACGGACCATCTGTTGTACTTCACTAATTTTTCTACTAGAACATTGATACGTTGTAGATAGCCGTAAAAATCCAGTGTTTTGAGTTGGCTTAAAAGTGTTATGGGTTAATAGTTTTTATTTCTTTTTTTGTAGAGCAGGATAGTAATTGCATTGTGCTACTTGTCTGGAAGTATGCTATTGCGCAGACAGAGGTTAAGGTTTTTGCGTGTTATTTTTATGTTTTCTGTTTTATCCCTAGGAATGCATACGACTATTTTCCAAGCCAGGACTAACCTAACCTAACCCAGAAGGTTCATAAATATAGTAATTCAAAAAATATCTGTTCAAAATGTGAAAATACTAACGGACATCAAATCAGCAATTTTACCTATAAACAAGCCCAATATTAGATCCTGTTGCTTTTACATTAGCAACACGTGAAAATAACAAAATAAGCTGTGCTGGGTGAGAGGACACTAAAACACAGTAAGCAACATTAAGGCCAATGGACTGGTAGGTCAAAGGGTTTTCTTTTGGCGATCAATGTTTTTGCTTCGTACGTACGCATGCTGGTGTTGTCAGAGTAAAATCTAAAAATGTGGATAAAAATTTGTAATTTTTTTGCTTTTGGGGTAATTTGAAGCCCTGATTATGATTCCAAAATTGCCGTTTTGATATTTGCAACATACTTCTAGCCGGTGGACAGGGACGCAGTTGCTCCTGTGCTAAGCCACAGACCCCAGTACGTTGTCGACCAAAGCGGAAGTCCGTGCCTTAAGGGGTTTTTCTTTGGCGTCCGAAAGAGTCAAAATTAAGGAAGGGGGGGGGGGGGTTTCTATATTTTTTTTGAGGATTTTTTTAATTTATGAGAAAAAAAGTGGGTTTTTGCATTTCCTGAGGTAAAATTAACCTTTGATTACGAATTTAGGGGTCTGACCCCGATATTCCTAGTTATGTCAAAGTTAAGAAAACTACCAAAAACATTTATGGACTTGAACTTTAGGACTGCACTAATCTTTTGGCTGACAAAGGTCACTTTTATGTTTACGGGCGGAGACAAAGTTGACACGTATGTAGTTCCAAGGTCTCGTGAAACTTCTAGAGTTGAGCAACAAGGGACGAGGAGTAGTAGCGTTCTTCTTGAAGTTGAACATCAGCTTAAGAAGATGTTATTTCTACAGCCCATTGTATTGATTGTTTTTGCAGTACTAAGTAATCATAGTTTTGATAGATTGATTTACTCGTCCGCTTGCGGGGTGTACGGTGGTATGTCGGTTCATTCGATTCCAAAGTTTTTCAGGAGAGTACGGAAATTGAACTGCTTTTTATTGTAGGAGATTATACGACGAGGGCGCCGAACCGGTAAAAGATTTTGTCTTGGGTGATACTGGACTCACTTAGTGAAACGGTCTTGCATAACTAAAAGATAATTGTTACCTTTACCGGAACAAGATAACGGGCCTATCAAGTCCACTCTAAAGGTATTTTTAAGGCTTAGTGCGGCTTCAACGCCATAATACATATAAAGCGTTAGTATAGAAGAAAAAAGGAAAGTCAGCCCTAGTTTTGACTTGAGGATGAGAGCTGTAGTTTGGGTTGCTCTTAGGTTAATTAGGCATAAATTGGTGGTACTAGGACGCTATTCCAAAAAACCGTCTTAGTTTTTTGGTGTTTTTGGGGGGTCTGAATATGTACAATGGCGTACAATAAAATCTTGTTTAAGTCGTTGTGTACACCTCGATTATTCAAAAAGTGGCCAAGGTATTTGAATTCTGTTTTACAGAACTCGCACTTCTGCACTTTTGGGCCTAGGATTTATTGCAGGTTTTCTAGGTGTTTTTGCTTTTATATAATACTTTTTTTTTTCAATTTTGTACTCATGAGGTGGTTTTAAGTCTTTGATGTGGACGTGGAACGTTTTTGGATTTGGAAATGGACTTAATATATTTTGCAGACAACTACATAGGGACCATTGTACTTTGCCGCTAACTTTGCAGCAAATCTTTAGGCTGCCAAAGGTCACTTTTTTGAAGAACCCAGGTACGTCTGCGCAGAATATAGTAGTGTCCTTGTTATTTACGGTTGGTGACAAGGTTGACACGTACGTAGTTCCAAGATCTCGTGAAACTTCCAAAGTACTGAGCAACAACGGACCGGGACTAGCAGGTTGCAGTTCGTTAGCAAAACTAGGAAATAACAGGTGAAGGCCATAGTTTAGGCAAGCGGGAGAGTATCTAGTAGCAGCGTGATTTTTGGAGTTAAGGGCGAACATCAGCTTGAGAAGATGTTAGTTCTTCAGCCTATGATTGTTTTTGCAGTACTGAGCATTTATAATTTTAATGGATTGATTTGCGCGTTTAACGGGGTTAGCTAAGATTTTGTTTTGCAGGGTCTGACGAACGCTCATGCCTTCAGCGGTTCGGAGCTGGTGATAGTTGACCTACTTAGTGAAACGGTCTTGCATAACTAAAAGATAATTGTTACCTTTACTGGAACAATTGCCCAGGTGGTGTAGTGGTTAGCGTACTCGATTGCTACTCTATGGGTATCGAGTTCAAGTCAGTCTTCTATCTGGAGGGTCACTTTTTTGGGTTATGAAAAAATGTGTTGTGATAAGTACGCCTTCTTTCGGATAAGAAGAAAAACTTTAGTAGGTCCCGTGTACTGCCTCAATGTTGCGTGTACGTTAAAGAACTCAATAATTTGGAATTTCTGAATTTGCGGCAAAATTCCCAGATGTAGTAGTCTTAACCTCTGGCGTCGGTGATTAGCTCTGGCAGCAGAAATATACCGACGTTAAATAAATAAAACTTAACCTAACCTAACCTAACTTAACCTTACTGGAACAAAGTAACGGTCCGCTGGCAGGTTAGGCAGGATTGGACGTACTTCTTGATGTTCCGGAACATTCCAGGCTAGTAGTAAGTATTAGTGATGCGGCTGATGGTTTTCTTGATGACCGGCGGTGGAGTCGTTATGATCCTCTATCAGTACCGTTGTCTAGAGAGGTTTATTCACAGAAAACTTCTAGTAGTTGGTGGTCAAATTATTGTGGTAGACATCCCAGTCCCATAAGTGTTTGTAAAATTTGTCTCCTCGAATGGCAAAAACTAAGTGAGCATTAGGATGTTTTTGGATTTTAAGCATTAACCGAGGATAGTTAGTACTTCATTGGGGGTGCTTTGTTAACATTTTTTTGAGAAAGAGCATTGTCGACTTGGTTTAAAACGCTTTTTTGGTATCTGGCGTTAAAGTCGAATTGTTGCATTAAGTTTGTCCAGCGGGCAACTTTTTCGAAAGGGCTTTTCAGAAAATGCAATTGTCTAAGGGATTGGACTGTAAATTTGTAGCTATTTTAGTACGACCGCATTTTCTGTATATTCGGACGATGAACAAACACTTTTTCTTGGTAGTTTCTCTCGGTATTGTTAAGGCTAGCATACGCGATAACTTAGTTGTGTACGTTATAGAAGGGCGGCTTTAACGCCATAATATGAAGCGTTGGTATAGAAGAAAAAAGGAAAGTCACCCTTAACTTTGACTTTAAGATGAGAGTTTTAGTTCGGGTTGCTTCCACCTAGTAAACACAGTTAATAGACGTAAAAAGCACAATAAATGAAAAAAAATCTTTAAAGAATTTAATGACCCTTGTACTCTAATTATTTTTTACAACGCTCTAGTACGCCTCTATCTCGAGTATTGTTTAAAAGTGTGGTCTCCATACATCAGTAAATGAAAAATTGAACAGATTCAAAAAAAGTTTGGCGTATATGACCAGTCTTGAGATAAGACGTTTTTATTTTGACGTGACAGTAGTTATAAAGTGCTTTGTGGGATTATTGATTGCTCAGCTTAATTGGTATTTATGCTCCAGCTTGAGTTTTACGCTATGACTATTTATTTCATATACCATATGAACGTACAGATTATGCGCAGTACTTTGTCTCTATACGTGTTTTGCGGCATGCTAACGAAGTAAAGTGAAGTGACGAAATGACTCATGTTTCTTGAGGTCAGATTTTAAAATTAAGATCAAATAAATACTGGAAAATACAGAACTTGTTATGTCAAAAATGACTTTTTGGGGTGGGTTCTTCAGTTTATAGCATTTTCTTAAGGCACAACTTAATTATATTTATCATACTTGTACACAAAAAAAACTTTAACGCGTAGTCAAACAAGAAATTTGTGTTTTTTGGGGCTTAATTGCAATTATTATTTTGTCTTATTGAATAGAATTTTTATAATATTTTCAATAAAATCTATTATTTATTCTTTTAGTAGAGCACTATATATTTTTAAAATATTGAATTAAAAACTAATAGAAGACAAAGATAATTACATCATTATTTTATTATATAACCAGGAATAATATTTATCTAAAGCATTTTTCAAATAGTTATAGCCTTATTGGGTTTAGTGGGATTCTTTTGCGGTTGGGCAGTAAGCCAATAAAAAACTAATCGATAAATTTTGTTAACATTACATTCAAAATTTATTACATATAATTACCTAAACAAAAATTATAAATATAAATTATGGTTGCTACAGCTATAATTTATATTTATGATTTTTTTATAAAAGGAAGTTGAAATATCAATTCAATTCTAACAGCAATTCTTAAGACAATAAACATTCCACATTCCCATTTTTTTTTACCTTTCCCATAAATTAAACTTGAACTTCGATTGCCTTTCACAATTACGCCCCCATTTTTTTACTCTCACATGCTACCAAAGATGACATTTGACACACTTCACTTTTATGCAACAAATATAACCCTATAATTCTTTATGAAATTACTAGTACTTACATAATAAAAACATCAAAACAAATCACGGATAATAATAAGTATTGAGAAATAATCCACCTTCACCAGGTCAAACACACCTATGTTTTAATAATGATGATAAAAATTATTGCGATTTACTTTTATTAAAAAAATATTATATATAAAGTATAAAAATGTGCATTTTGGTTAGTTCAATAGTGGTGATAATAGTTGTTGCCATCATAACCATCAGCTGATAATGCTGCTTTATCACCACCTCCGCCACCGTTGTTGTTATTAACATGTTCTAACCCGATCGCCGCTTCGGCGGCAGCAGCTGCAGCATTAGCTTGTGCAATTTGAGCAGCAGCTTGTGCTTTTTGGGCTGCCGCTTGAGTTGCTTCAAAATCAATTCTTACTCCATGAAGTTGTTCTAGGAGATTTTGTAATCTTTGTTTAGCGGCACCAACCATAGCAACCTGAAATTTTATTCAGTTATTGTAAGAATTATGAAATAGTAATATTAATTAATATTAAATTTTGGTCTTAGCCTAAATCAAATTTTAAGTCCAAAATTGTAATTTAAATAAAATTTAAAATTACCTGAGCTGCTAGTTCTCCAGCTGCTTCTGATGAAGATTGTTGTGCGTGATCAGCTGTAGCTTGAGCTGCGTTCAAAGCGGCCGTAAGAACATTAACTTGTTGTGCGGCTTGTTGTGCTGCTTGTGCAGCTGCAGTCGCACTTCTTTGAGCTTGTTGCAATTGCATACTCTCACCTTCTAATCCTGTTTTGGCATCTTGTACTTGCTGTTCCAAACCTTGCAATATCACTTGCTTACCAGCTAAAGCAGCCTGAGCTGTACCTGAAGCCTAAAAATATAATTGTAAATTATTTTGTAAACAGATATGATTGATTTTTTACCGCAGCAGCAGCTTGTGCTAATGTATTTTTGGCTATATAAGCTGCTTGACTAGCAGCAGCATGTTGATTGTTTACTGCATTTTTGGCTTGCTCTGCTGATCCTTGTGCAATGCTTCTTAGGCCTGCTCCAGCACTGTATCCTTGTTTGCCACCATTTCCTCCTCCGTTTCCTCCACCGCCACCACCTCCATGGTTTCCACCATCTTGGGCTGCGGCGACATGTTCAAAATGTTCAAAGTTATTTGATTCAGAACCAAAGAAGTCATTTTCGTATTCCTTTGGGCGCTTACCGGGTTTGGCCAAAACTGTAGATACTGTAAGCAAACACAACCAAATTTAAAATAGTCTAACAAGTTATCAGTTTTATTGATTAATTGTTATGTTTAATTCTAGAATAACATTTTTATCGAATAAACCATGGTCTGAGGTCAATAGAACACATCTATTGATGACTAGACAAAGACTTTTACCATTGGTACTTAAAATGTGAGAGGAATATTTGGCAAAAAATGTGAATTGTTAAAAAAACTGAATGAAAGAACGGTGAGATAGCTCAGTTATAGAACAAACAGTCCAGGATTTGGTCCCCAAAATATGATTAAAATAATAACTTGTTCTTTATCCACCAGGGTGATTTGGAAATCATTTAAACAAGTCGTGAGATTTCTAAAGCGATTAAAATAGCTGTAAAACGCACAATAAATAAGAAAAATTGATATTTTATGTGCGCGTGAAACAAAGAGAAAAGAAAAAGATGTGGCTACTATGAATGACGCTAGTCTGGCATTGTGGTCTGGTGTATATGATTAGATGATTGGATGAGTGGATGAGTAATTGTTAAGGTGTAGGTATAATTCTAAGCCCTACTGCTAAGCAACATGTAAGGAAGTATGAGTTGGTAGATAGAATTTTATGGATACGTATGAAAATTAGCATTTGTAGAATTTTTCTAGTGTTAGCGTATGCACCTATCAAGAAGAGGAGAATGTAGAGTTTTGGCAGAATCTGAATGAAATTTTAAAGTCTTAAATCAGAAAGAGTTCTAGGAAAGTATGGTGACAATAGAAAGAACGAAAATGGCTAGGAATTGGTGAGTTTCTGAGAAAAGGGATTATTCATATCAACCGCACCATGCGTTTAAGTATAAACTTATCCGCATGGCATAGGGGTTGTCCAAAATTATGATTGATTTTGTGTATGATGAAAGATTGAGATCATTATATTGTCATATCAAAAATAGACTTTTATATTATTTGTTCGGAAAGAGCAAAAGAAAACTAAAAAGTAGAAAATTTTCAAAATGACAGTATCTGAAAAAATATATTTTTTCTTGCAGACTTCCATTTCTAAAAAAATTGCTGCAAATATATTTTTTGAACTTAAACTACAGCTATAGTACAGCCTCATGAAATAATATTCATTACAAATTGCCTCGGGAAGGCAATTATGTTTATACCTGGAAGCTATTTAACACCTCAATAAAACAATTTACTATGTAGTATTACACGTTTATTCTGTTATGTATCTACGAGTTATTACTAGTTTTGGCTCATCTAGTCGAGTTAACTCAGTTAACTTATTACGTCTGTAGAAAGCCCTAGTCGAGCCGGTTAGTTAGTTTATAAAAAATAAAAAATGAAAATTGATAATTTTTAGAAATCCGTACTGATTGCAGAAGGCAATGAAGTGAGAGTAAAAAGAATGTTATTAATTACGCATGGGAGAAAAGTTATATTGCAAATCGAAATGTAGGGCGATGCGCTTTTTAGTAATTTACGAACCTCAAATAATCATCTTACGGTCATGATCGAATTTAAAAAAATTGAATTGTTTGGAAACTTTTTGTTTGTTCTACAGGCGTGCGATCACGTTTGCTGTTCAAAAATAATGTGTGCTATATATTTGTATGGGAAAAATATATAACATATTTTTACAACTGACTTAAAGTAGAGTCGAGAATATTAATTAATATTCTGTACATTATAGATAATGACTTGAATTAGAGTCGAAACTAGTCCAGCACTAGGAATTAATTGAAGTTACTTTAGAATGTTTTTATTTTGGTGAATTTGTGATAGGATTAGCACTAGTTTTGGACTCTTATTACTAGCAATGTTTACTGCAATTTTTAGTAATAATTTAAAAGATTCTAGACGTTTCTAAAAGAAACCTAAAAGATACCGTAAGTGTTTAAATTTAAAAGAAGTATTGTAGTAACGATGACATGCAAGGCTTTGTAATATTAGCAGGACTTTGATTTTTCAAAACTGTTCTGTTAAACAAACTTTAATAATATAATAATATTCAATATTTACAGTTATTCTATGGTTTATTTATTAATTTCCAAAATGAAACAATGATTGAAATTCACAGAACTATCTATTTATTAAACTAAATACTATAATTTTGACTAAATTGACAAAAAATTTAGGTATTTACGATTTATATGAATTCCTAAGTGATAATATTATGTCCAACAAGGTTTTCTAATTATATCTTTTATTCTGCTAGGATCCACAATTAAGAAAATCGCTTTTCTAATATCGGATCGGTATTGTTTCAAATATAACGTTTTTTAGCAAATTATTTAAATATACATACCAATAACAACGAATATGATAATTTCCTTATGCATTTTGTAATATTTCACTGTATACAGCACTCGCCACAAACTGATATAAAATGCTTCTTAAGCTTATTGTTCGGTTCTGATCAAATGACGTTTGTACAACATTGCTTAAATAATCCAGTATTTATATAATTTTTTTCTAGAACTGTTTGTCAGGTGGGGAAAAGAATAAGTTAATAAATACATCGATCACAATAACCAACAAAAAAAATTATATCGAGCACGAAGTGAAAACTGTAGCAAATTTATTTATTTATTTTTACGGAAGTTATAAGCGTGAAATGGAAACATTAATCCGCTTATTTTTCTTTTTTCGCAAAATATTTTAGTAAACGAAATTAAGAATGCGTTGCGTCATATAGAACTAACTACTTTATTAGTTACTTTTATAGACAATACCCGAAATTTTGGAATAAATTCAGTGCACTTTCTAAATTAATAATTGTCATCATTTTTTTGCGACCGCAAGGAAATAAAAATGCGACTTTCCCGCGTCGTCGCTTCACTGGCTGCGTCCCTTTAATGATGTCTATTTTCTTTAATTATCGTTGCAGATTAATTATAAAAAAATATAAGAAGTGTTTTTAATCGTTGCAATTTGTTTCTAATTTTTTCTGTAACATTGAAACGCCATACATTTATGTCTCTGTTTTGCAATATTTTTAAACGTTCTTTATTGCTGTCATTAATTCTTTGTAATTATACATTTATTTGGGACGTTTATTTAGTTCTATTCACACTTTTTTCATCAAGTAATTAACATATTATATTTTTAATGCTGGAAAGAATTATCTGAATTAGAACAAGTTCACACGTTTTTTTTTTCCTTCAACTATTTATGAATGAAATTTTATTGTTATATTACGGTGTTTTAACTGAGTAGTAATAAATAAATTAATGTCATATATTCATACAAAATTTTATAGAGAAAACAAACACATTTAGAATTAACATTAATTAATATGAAAAAGTTTTTCTGCTCTTGAGTACGATTATAATAGTAAAAATGATGAAAGTTTTGGATGCATTACAAAAAACAAAAAATACAAGCAAACGGCATGATCGTCAGTTAGTCTTATGATCTGAATTATTAGAGATATTAGATGGAAATTTATATTTAGCAATTTTTTCCTGGTTTCCCGGAATAGCAAGTTTGGAAATGATTTTTATGTTAGCAGATCAATTCGGTAAGTGGTAAAATTTTCGTTAGTTCATGTAGGGACTCAGATATTATACAAAGGATTACTCTTTTCCAACACTTCTACAGCATGAGAAAGTGTTAAACCAGATATTTATTATGGAAAATTCTGGTACCGATTTTGAATTGTATACTGCGAACTTGGTTGTTAATTTTGAGCACAAATGTTACCAGTTCAACGCTAAATTGAATAATTTCAGTCTACAAATATTATGTTTTTTTTTGGATATAGAGGAGTACTAAACACCAGTCATTTTTTTTTTTAGGTGTAGAGGACTACGTTCTTCCTAACTCGCCTCGTTTTATTGAGGCTTCTAGCACCAGTCATCATTATTTGGGTGTAGAGAAGTAACGTTTTTTTCAAATTTGTTTTGTTTGAACGAGGCCTCTAGCATCAATCAACAACTTTTGGGTGTAGAGGAATACGTTTTTCAAACTCATCTTGTTTTAACGAGGCGTTTTGGCACCATATTACTCTCTTTAATTCTAGATAGTGACATTAGTCTTTGCATTTTGTCGCGGTGGTTTGGTATTTTGAGTATTTATTTGCGTTTGGTTTCTTGGGAATAGGTGTAAAAATAGACGTCTAGGGATTTTTTCTTGATCGTGTATGATGTTGAATAAGGTCAAAGAGAATATTGATCGCTTTTTTATCAAAAAGTTTGATAATGTTTATGGGTATTTGATCTGAACCGACTCATTTTTTGGTTTTCATGGATTTTAAGGCATACTCCAGTTCTGTTCTGAGTAGTTCTTTGGATTATGTTGCCTACTTCTATAGTATGTTTTAGGGATAACTCCGTAACTTATTGTTTCCATCTGTTTAGTTTGGCCTTTATATCAACTATTATATGTTCATTTGTTATTTTTCTTAATTTTTTTGTGAATGTTGAACCATACTAATTTTTTTTAGTGACTATTGTGCATTGCTTAGACAGGTATTTTTCTTTGGCTTTTCTGACGTCAATTTTTAATGTTTAATGCATCCTCTTATATTCTTCAAGGTTGTTTTTGTTCTGTTTTCATGCTTCCCAAACTATTTCAAACGTTTTCCAATCCATCTTTGTCAGCGTGGGGTTTTACGACTAAGTCTTATAATCTCTCCAGTGGTTCAGAATCCACTTAAAACTGAAGGCCTACCCGTAATGTAAGTTGCCAGCATTGCGGGCAGCAGTGGCGTGAGTTTGGCTAGTGCGATAGTTGGTTTTACTGTTTGTTGTCTTTTTCAGCTTTATTTTGATTTTAGCTATCATTGGATTATATCAGCATGGGGATATGTTTTTGCAGATTTGATTGCAATCTTATAACTGTTGCATAATAATGTAGTTTATCTGATTTTTTATTACTTTTTGTGATTATCTGCTATCATTTTCAACTTTTTCTTTGCTTACTTTTGGATTTAAGTCACCCATTATGATTATTGAATCAGATTTTATGGTTAAATGGAAGAACAGAGGACAATACAGCTGGTTTAAGCTGAGTTGTCCATCTGAATTTTGCCATACCAACAAATATTCATATATATTTTCTTTTATATTTAAATGATAAATAAAGACGTTTATTATTATTATTATTTTTTTAATATTTTTAGTGATATTTTTTATCTATGTATAAAATTCTTCAATTTCTTTATCTGCCGTTGGATGCACCAACCATGGTTGTTTTTTTTAATTTATTTTTTAATTTTGAGCATTTTACTCATTTAGTCACAAACAAGTATTAAATTGATTTTTTACAAATTCTCATAACAGAATAAATTCATGCCTTACATGGGATTCGAACCCAGGACCTTCAGTACCGTAACTAGTCTTGCAACCGCTGCGGTTGTATGATATACATATTTCTAGTAGGTGTTTCTAGTTGGAGCAACGTCATGTTGTCTTAGTATGGAGTGAAGCTCACAACTATTTTTTTGTCCACGATTATTTCCGACTATATAAGTGTTTAAGTTTGTTGATTCCGGAGTAGTAAACTTTATTGATAGTTGCGCATGTTTATTTTTTGATCATCTAGTATCGCTTATTTCTAGGAAGTTTACCTCTAGTTTTATTATTTCTATTACAATGTTATGCTAGTAAATCTCTTGCATTCCATGTTCCCATTTTCATGTTGTTTAGTGATACTTTCTATGTTGTATGTGTAACTTACTTAGGAATTGTGGGTCTGGATTCTGGATTTAGAGTTGGAGGGTAAATCGACGTTTACTCGACCACTCCATGTGGTTGATATATGCAAGTAAACGCTTGGAGAAATCTCCCTTATACTGTCTATGTCAAGCCAACAACTCCCCAACATGGTCTCTATGAGAGGGCTAAGCATGTAGATAGCACGTGCTTGATTGTTTTGTCATTTATTTCACATCTTGTACACGTTAGTTTATCTCTAATACCAATTGTGTGGATGTGCTTTCTTAGTTGGCAGTGTCCTGTCAAGATCCATGTTATGGTTTTTAAGTTTTTTCTGGACAGTTGCAAGTAGTAATCGGTTGTCTTGGCGTTTGGGGCAGTCATTGTCTCTTTTGGCTGTCTGCAGCCCGGAGTATCATCCGAACGCCTTCTCAGTGCGATGTATGTGTATTGTTTTTAGGTTATTTTATGTTACTTACTGGAGCTTGATGTTATTTTGACAGGATGCTAAAGTAATGGCATGGCGACATTCAAAAACTAGCTTTGATGTGATTTTAGGCATTTTTTCCAAATATTTATTGTTTTCATAACTCCATAGGTTATCCCAACTACGTCTGCTTACCGCCTAAGTGGTGTATTGGTTAGCGTACACGACTGCTACATTAGGGGTCTCAAGTTTAAGTTTTTTATCTGGAGGGTCAGTTTTTCTGAATATGAAAAAATGTGTTGTCATAATGGAATTCCTAAATTTGCGGCAAAAAAATTTGTGGTAGATTTAATTTCTGGCGTCAGTGATTAGCGTTGCCAGCAGAAATAGACCAACGTTAAATAAATAAATTAACTAACTAACTACTTTTTCTTAGAAGTTAGTTGTGTGCGTTCCAAGTGCTAAAGATATTTTGAGGTTTAGGTCTTGCGAAAAGATTTCTACTTCAAAACCTTTACTGGTTATTTGTTTGCGCTTCCTCCTGTCGCCATCTCCTCAACGTTAATGTCGAAGGGCGGCAGACACAACATTGCCCCAATGGCTGCAGTCTCTATGTTTTTTTCCATTTTTTTTATTAAGAGAATCAGTTTGGTTTTTAGATTGTTAATCATAAGAGCCTGATCTTTGCACCAATTTTTGATTATTCTTAAGGTTTTTTTTCATTAAGTTGCAGAGTACGTTCTTGAATTTACCGCTTAGCATAGGTTGTCAACTATG
Organism: Tachinus rufipes; assembly: GCA_963932245.1. Taxonomy (NCBI): domain Eukaryota; kingdom Metazoa; phylum Arthropoda; class Insecta; order Coleoptera; family Staphylinidae; genus Tachinus; species Tachinus rufipes. Next base: position 63,216,450 of record OZ010750.1, on the reverse strand, counting down.
TTTTATAGTATATATTACAGATAATACACCTCTCTGGGGACATCTTTTAGCTTCTTTTTGTCATGGCTCTTTTCTTCAAGATGTGTTCTATTCATCTACTAATTGTGGGGTTTACAGCATGTGTTCTGAAAGCAGTTTTAACTTTTTTGAAGGTGGTTTTATCGATAGCGTTTTAATATCTATAAATACGCTCAATGTGAATATTTTGTTTCTTAGTGATCTTTTGATTCGGTTAGTTACAAGATGTAGGTTTGGGTGAATGAAAAAGATTTTGCAAGGATGTAATTGTTATGCCCTGGTTTTGGTATGAATACAACTTTTGCTTCCTTATATGCTATAGGTATGTTTCGAAAAGCAATGCTCGCTCTATGGATTCTTGTCAGGTTAGTTAGGATAATATCTTTGCCCTATTATATTATAGAAGAACAGGAAAAATCTCATCTAATCCTGGTGCTTTGTATAGAGATAAGTTTTTAATGACCCAAGCCATACGCACCTCTTTAACAAGGTGGCGAGCAATCTCCTATAACTGAGTTAACGTCGCAGCGTCAGACCGGACTTGTGACGGAGCGGTACAGTTTAGGAAGTGAGTTTCTAAAAGTATCTTCGTTGCTTTCGATAGATACTATTGGGGTTTTTATATAAGATTTTTTCAGTTGTGCTGCAGTTAAGGTGTTTTTAACATTCTCATTTTTTGCACTGTTAAAGGGTTTTTGTGAAGTCTCCTTAAGCCGGTCGAGTTTCTTTCACTACCAATGTACGGTATTATTAAATTTGGTAGCCAGCCTAAGTTGGCACGAGTCCCATGCTCGTATTCAAGAATTTTTCTTTCTTACATAGTTTTTCTAATTCACCAATGAGCTTACTTAAATCTGCACAAGTACTTAAGTTTTGCAATAAGTTGTTTTGAAAAGTAGCTTTATGTGACCGCCTCGGGTTTTGGTACAGCCTGATTTTTGTATTGTGTTTATGTTCTAAATTGAATTTTATCCATATGTGATCTGACATTGAGACTGACGTAGTCTAGTCGTGGATTTTGTTTGAAATGAGTTTAGTATTTCTAGGTTAGTACTGATAATAAAATTGTGACTTCTTTTATTTGTGTCTTTGTCTTCTTAATCAGTATGATGGGAGTTGGCGTTACAATCAACAATGGAGTTAAAATTTCTTTTCATGCGCGAGGTATGCCGACTTTACAATGGTATCTAGCTTGCGCTTGTCTGCGAGCTGATTTTGACGATTATGAGATCACTGTTACAAAGCTGTTGCATACGAAATACTGTTATGTGCTTGGGTATGTAACTACACGTCTTTAGCTTACCGTTAGTTGGGTTTGAAAACACATTTTCACTTAGTTTGTCTAATCCGCACACCGTGGTTTGTACAATTTATGATTCTTGGATTAGGGCTATTGAGTCGTGCATTAACTCTAGTTTGTGCCATACTACATTGCTACGGCCGCTCGATGCAGGTTGCATTGGATGTGTTGCATTATTGGTCGGCTTTATTTTAGTTCTGTCTGTGTAGATCAATCACCTTGGTTTCTATTGCTTCCTCCTGCTTCAACACATTTTATGTTATTTTAATGGTGGGTTTGTTGAACATACAGCTCAGTAGATTCTCTATTTAGTACACACACTATCTTTCTCACTCTTCTGGGTCTTTAATGCAGTGGTTTTCTCTTGCCTTTTGCATCTACATGCCGTTGATCATATCTTGATTTTTTTTTTAGGACAAGTAGCTTACTCTTACTAGCTCTTCAATCTAAAGCTGTTAAGGGAGATCTACTTGTTTTTGCAGATATTCGGTTTACAGACTGTTTAAATCTATTTTTTAATATGATAATTTCAGCAATTATGGTTTTACTTGTTGAAATGGAAAGGTATTTTTATGTTGTGATTTATTAAGTAATTTTCCTAAATATCACGTTTTAGAATAATAAAAAAAAAGTTTGGTTTTCTAGCGGTGTATACCATGTGCAGGCACGAATGTTATTTGGGTTTTGCTTCATTGCTAAACCCCTAACACTTCATTAATTAACCCTATAATGGCTTATCTCACCGATACATCTTAAAATTTAAGTCCGAGTTAAGTTACTAAGTTCGAGTTAGCGCGTTGCACCGACATTATAAACGCGGACTTGAAAACTATTAGTGAAAACGAAACTGGCAACTTATATTTGAACAATAATTAAACATTCAGTCCGCGTTTATATTGTCAGTGTTAACCCGGACTTATCAATGTAACTCGGGCTTAAATTTTAAGATGTGTCGGTGAGATCGGCCATAAAAGCATACATTTACTAGTTTTTATAATCTTTGTGTCAATCAAAAAATATTTTTTTAATTAATTTATTAACATATTTTGTATGTATAATTATTGAATATATTGTTTTTTATTGTTTATTATGTATTTATTTTAAATTGTTTATAATTACTACAAAAAATTGTGTTACGCCTATGGTAAACATGTTAGAATTTGTTTAATATTTACAAATAGTGTACATTTGGTTGCCTATATTAATGTTAATAAAAAGTTTTTCTCGTTCACTCTGTATGTACACTGTTTGTACACAAATCAGCATGATTTTCTAGTCTCTAATAATAATATTGGAATTTAAAATCAATCAAATGATTGTTTAAAAAAATGTGTTTTATACATTAAAAAGAATTAGATATCGTAAAAAGCTGCAAAAGTGTGCTTTTAGTGACCAAAATTCTGTTACATACGCAATATTCTTAAGTACTCTTCTGTTTTCCACGCTAGCATTTGTTCAGTTTAAATAAGATCAATAAATACAAAAATTAAAATTTTGTAAATAAATTTTATTAGTTAGTAATTATTGGATAGTAAAATTTTACATCAATTTTTTTTTAAGTTGTTTTAAAAGTTTTATCTAAATTTTGATTAAAAATCAATATTTTTTCAAATAATTTTTACTAATAATATAAACTTATTCAATATATTTAAAATTAATCACATAAATTATCATTTTTCTATTTAACTCAAATTATTGCGATTTTAATTAATCAAATAATAGTAACTGGGTTTATTAATATTATGCTTATATATATATATATATATATATATATATATATATATATAGGAAATGATTGATATACTTAATAAAATAAATAATTTATTATATAATTTGTTGTTTTAATACTCGAATGCAAGTTTTGAATGAAATATATGTCTGTTATATCAGTTTAAATGATTTTGAAGTAGAGCAGGAAAAGATTGTTATCTAATTTTGAATGATGTTAAGTTGGTATAGATTTGCGGCATGCATTGTTGGAATAATGATTTTTTATTAAAGAAGTGCGTTGTTAGTACGAGTACATGATGTAACCAATGCAACGGTATGTGGTTTTTGTGGTTTTCATTGATTTTATGGCTACCGGGGGCCACCTTTTGCGGGGAGTCGGAACTGCGGCTATCGATTTCATAACAGAACGTGCTACCGCGGCGCGCACTCTGGCGGTACCTCCGCGTACACATCGGTTACGTAACAGACTCAGTAACGCTGCAGTGCAACCGGAAGAAGTTATCGTGTGGGCAAGCTTTGTGTATTGAGGCGCCCTCTCGTTTGTACATAAAGTGCGGTAGGAATTGTAGGAGGTGGCAAAAGTCGTGTGTCGCGTCATCAGCTGCAGTAATATCTTCCACGCAAACTCGTCCAATGTAATCTCTACGGAAAGTTGCGCATGTCAGCAGGAACTTGCAGGAACTGAGAAGGGTTATGGCGATACAGTAGTACGGGATATATGACATAACGGGCGGTTTAAAAGAAAACTGATTAGTAAGAAATTAAATGGGTGAATTTACTTTAAGTGGCAATCCGAACATTTCATTAAGTGCAGTGGAACTAAGCGTGAATACAAGTAAAAATAATTCGAATCTTATTTATTTCACCACACCTAATAGAAGTGAATCCCGTACGACAAATATGCAAGATGAATTTGTCGAGAAAACAGCTGTTAGTGCACCAGAACAGGAAGCGGCTGATAAGAAGGAGGAGTGTAGCAACGAATTAGGTGAGAAATGCGAGGTACAGAACGTGCAAAACGTAAAAACGGGATCGAGTTTATTATTCCAAGGAAACGAAACCAATTCCACACCTGATGGGGCTTTGTGGTCGACTGGTATCGAAGAAAATTTCGTCCCTAGTCTTGCCAATGTGAATAATAGTTTAGGTTTTCAAAATTACACACAACAACAGCACCTCTACAACCAGAACCAAGGTAGACGTGCGATTACCGCTAGTCATAATTTTCCGCATAATATCACCCGCCCGCAACCCCTTTACAAAAATTATGGCTCTTGGGCAAATCCAGGCCAGAGTTGGTCAAGTAACACTTCCGTCTGGAATAGGGGCAGAAGTGTACCAAATCTGACACCTCTGCAACAAATGGGAGTAGCAAACAGAAAACCAAGTCCCACATTCAACCACCAACAAGTTATCTCCCCGGTTAAGTTTCGCAGGAGCACATCATATCCAGGAAAAGGACCGTTTCCACAACCACCCACTTTCGAAATCACTAACATGGATGAATCTAGAGAGCTTCTGCCGTTTCAGGTAAACAGTGGTCAACCTTTGCACAAGCGAAAAGTTTGTTTTACACCTGCTATTTTCGTTTTACTTCTGCAATTATTATTTGCGCTTGATGAGTTTTGTTTTTGTAGTTGTAGTGCTGTAAAAATAACAATGCCACTAGCCAGCCTTTCAAAACATTTCCAATTCTCACAAAAAAACACTCGATACATTTTATAGGTCACGGTAACAGTATTGAAATTTTAATTAGTCAATTGATTCTAGTCAAGTTTTTTTTATAAAGTTAACGAAAACGAAACTAAGCTGGCGTTGTTACTTTTATTATAATGTTTAGTTCATGTTTTCTTACACTTGTTTGTTTTTTATTTTTTTTTATTTTTTTATTATTATTATTAATAAAGCATTGATTATTGTTATGTGTTTATTGTATTTATGTTACATGTTTACAGTAATTCTAATTACTCAATGTAATTGTAATTACTAAACGCCTTGTACTGCTTATAATTTTATTTTTATTTTTGGGAAATTTTATGTCTATTTTGGTAAGCTCCGTTGTTTTAGGTAGACAGGTGAGGTTAGTAGTCACCAGTCTAGCACAGAACAGAAATAGCTGCTGCTGCTCGCGGACATCGCAAGTTAAATATAAATACAGTCGTTTCCATATTGCGTTAGGTTACTACAATTAAAAAATATTATATATAAATTATTCCATCCTAGCGTAATCAAATCCTGCTTTATACAAAATCGCAATTTCAAATCTATGATGAATGAAATTTTCGTCCTACTTATTTTATTTTTAACGTTTAGCAACACAATAAAAATACTATGAATACTTTCGTGGCATGTCGCCACTTACGACATTTAAAATAAACTAATTTTCATCAAGTCTCCACTAAATTCTATCGATTTACGTTCAAATTTTCGTAATTTGTTGTGCACATCCATGCTTTACGTATAATATCTAAAATTCATTTATAATCAAAATACTGCAAAGCTAGGAACAATCATAATTTAACAAACCTAATAATCAGTCTGATATAATTCAGTAATTTAGAATTATCGATTGCTTATTTAAAATCTGTATTGGTTATGGTTGTTTTTGGCAGTCTTTCCCATCATTCATTCTAAGCCAAAACATGTGATGCACTTTGACATGGATTAATATTCACTTATGCATTAATTTACACCTAATTTATCAATCACCTGCACAGAAAGTTTTAGAATTCTTAAAATAGGCTTGGAATTATCCGGAAATTTTGACTGTTACTAACCTAAACCTGTCTACATTTGAAAGCTTTGTAAAAATGTGTAATTGGCTATTTTAGAACATAATTTACGAAGAAATTTAGTCACATAATAGGAATTAATACCAAAATAATTTCCTAAAAAAATATTGCAAAAAATTACACAAATTTAAATATTTTTGGCATTTAATTATATCAGATTCTTCAAGTTTTGTAGTTTTTTTGCTGAGTCTAAGGTTATACTTTATCTATGTCTACGCAATTTGCCTGTGTAAACCATTTAATTTATTTTTAGACTAGTTAGCTAAAATTTTTTGGCCCTTTTTTGTTAATCAGAAATAGATTTGAAATCTAAACTTTGTTACTATTTATCAGACCTAAATTTTTCAGTTGAGTTTTGTAATAATAATTTAAATAGTTTTTGAACTTGGTCAGTCAATATGTTAGATAGGATCAAAATTCCTTACTCCCAAAAAAAAAATTAAATAGAAGATTACGTACCACGTTGTGCGGTTTGTCCAGGTAAGGTTTTCTAACAAATGTGGCTTTACGGCAATTACTAACCAAATTTTATTATACTATACTTGCAACATATGTTACTAATTTTTTCTAACTAATATTTGGGGCGAGACTTACTTATTCTTTTTTTAAAGCACCTATAATTTGATAAAATATAAATAATTTTTAGCATTAGAAGTTTTATTTAAGAAAATTATATATGTTTAGATTTTATTAAAGCTTTTAAAATATTGAAACATGCTGGAATTAAATTGCTTACTAGTACATTTATAAATATTGCCGATAATTATGTTAAATTATTTTGTATCTATCATAAGCAACTCGAATTAAAACGAACTGTAAACAAATTTTACTACATTGAACCGAGTCTCTACATTTCAATTCGAAACTAATTGTATGATCAGCGTTTAGTTAATTTTGGCTTGACTAGATTTGGTTAGGTTTTTTTGAATTTTGTTTCAATCAATATGAATTTAGTTTTCTACAACTTATAACATTCAACTTTTTCTTTAATTTTTATAACTATTTGAAGAAATGGCTTTCTAAACAAAATATTTTGCGTTTTTGATAGGTCTAACGCCAAAATGCAAAACACTTTTAATAATTTTTTTAGAGATTTTAGTTTCTTATAATGCGTACACACTTGCAACAATACCGTACTGCAACACCGTCGCGTAACATTCTCGTGCACTATCACTCCGTAACACAACTGCGTACCGCAACATTGTCGCATAACATTTTTTTTTATCCGTCGGCAGAAAACTGATAAGCGATGGGACGCTGTTGCGGTACGTCACACTGTTACAAGTGTGTACGCACTATTACAACTTATAACTTTCAACTTTTTTAACTTTTTAGATATTTGAAGAAATAGGTTGCAAAACAGTTTTTTTTTGCATTTTTGACAGGTTTAATGTAGTTTTGTAGAAAATTCATTTACTTATGTTTTTTCTCCCCACCCCCCTTTATAAGAAAAGTTTTTTGTTTGTTTTTATTTATCATTATGGCTCCCCGCGGTCTGACAAATTTCGAGTTTTGTCGCATAGTCTTCCGGGGTTTTGAGCACATGCTTTGCATCAACCGTTTTCTCTCTAACGCATTTGTCTGGATTGCCGAAAGAACTGAATCGGGCTCCAATCGGCCGCCTCTTATTTGAACGCCCGATGACTGGACTGGCACCGTTTTGGCCGGAAAGAACGGCAAAATTTCAATTTAGGTTTTGAATCGCAATATGATTTTTCACGGGCGCGCGAAACACAATTTTACGTTGAGGAGGCAACTCGTGTGTTATTAAGATAGTTGTCATTTTTGCAGCTGTTGTTAGTCACTATTTTAGAGATGGTGATGGTGGAGAGATTGAATGTTACCATCATCTCTTTTGACATAGAAACTTTTAACGCGTGCAGAAAAGAGAATCTTCTAATCTCTTAATGACAAATTTTGGGTTTACTTACCCAAGTGTTAGTTTTCAAAAAAATGAAAGTTTATTTTCTCTGCAAGAGTGGCATCTAATCCCTTGGTGACTAATACTTGGGCGGGTAGTTTGGTCACATCAAAACATAAGTATGGACAATTAGTTTAAACTGGGGTTTTTGCTCATAGGCCCAAATGTTACTTATTAAGATATTGGAAGTTTCTCTTTTTTGCAAGCATTAAAAGTCACTATGTGAGAAGAAGCAATGGTGATACTAATTTCTTGATGACTAATACTTTGAAAGGTGAGTAGGACATACTATTGAGTAGTTTAAACTGGACTTTCTTTTAGCCGTCCAAGTATTTGTTATTAAGGGATCAAAAGTTTCTTTTTTCTGCAAGCGTTAGGAGCCTCTAAGTCAAAAGAGAAGAACATGAGTACGGGCGGATGGTATTTGTGAGGTTTTATGAATTTATTTTACATTTTTTAGTTTATTACCGGATTTTTGTGCATTATTTTGATGTTTCATGGCCGGATTTTGCACTTTTAAACTGTTTTTGGCCGGATTTTTGTTCTTTCTGACATAATATAATATTTTGTTATGTTTGACATTTTATAAGAAGTTATTTGCACTTTCTAACAGTTTACAGCTGGATTTTAGTTCTTTTTGACAATATTCTAATATTTTTTCAATCTTACATTGATTTTACAGAAGCTAACAATATTTTAATGTTTGACCGAATTTTGCTATTTTTGACATTTGATGAATAAAGTTTTAAACCGTTTCTGGCAGATTTTGATTCCATCTGAAAATATTTGAATGTTTTATGACCGAGTTTAGTTATTTTTGGCTTTTTATGGACAGTTTAAGTTCAAACTTTAGTGTTTTTGCACAATATTTTGATGTTTCTGACCGGATTTTGCTGTTTTTGACTTTTTATGAACAGATTTTTGTTTTTTTTAACAGTTTATGATTTCGCTCGTATTGTAATGGAGCTATTACAATATGGATTATTTGAACATTTTGATTTTTATAAATTGGATTATTTTATTGCATTTGTTTTTTAAAAAAACTTGCTTTTAGCTGAATTTTGCGGTTAGGCTATTTCTTTTTTTTTGCTAGAGGAAATCTTTTTTCTTTTAGGAATATAGCGCAAATGGTGACTTTTAGTTTGCCAGGTACGAGTTTTGAAACTTTGCAGTGCAAGTAACAGTTTTGTTTCTTAATTAGGAATGGCATCAGGGCTTTCTAAATAGTTTTGCTCAAAGTTTTGTAAGCGTAGCTAGGATTTTTGGGCATCACCGCAAAATAATTGGAGAAAAGCGTTCATTTTTTTAGTCCGGTCATAAACTTTTGAATGGTTAAAGATAACAAAATTTGGTCATAAAATATTTGAATATTTTCAGAAAGAACCAAAATCCGGCCAAAAACGGTTGAAAGTGCAAAATTATAAAATGTCAAAATAACAAAGATTAGCCTTGAAACATTAAAAATATTGACAGAAAGCACCAAATCCAGCCATAAACTGTTAAACATTGTACATTTATTTATGAAATGTCAAAAATAGCAAAATCCGGCTATAAAGTATTAAAATATTCTTAGGAAGCAGCAAAATCCGGTTATAAAACTGTTGAAAACTGTAAAATATTATAAAATTTAGCTAATTTGGCATTAAAACATCAAAATTTTGTTAGAAATCACTAAAATTATGAAAAGTGTACAGTTATTATAAAATTATGTCAAAAAGAATCAAAATCCGGCCATAATTTGTTAGAAAGTACAAATTTCTATTTATAAAAAAAATATTTTTTTTTATTGTTAAGAAGCAACAAAGTCTGGCCATAAACTGATGAAGAAGTGCAAAATTTTGTTTATAAAATGTCAAAATAGCAAAATCCGGTCACGAAACATGAAAAGTTTGTCAAAAAGCACCACAATTTGGTCTTAAACTGTTTAAAAGTCAAAAACAACTAAATCTAGTCATAAAATAGTAAAGGTCTCAACTATCTTTTGAGAAATTATACCACCTGGGAGCAGGGAACAGGGAACAGAAAATTATGTAATATTTGGATTACTGTAGTTAATATTATGTTTAATCGATTTAATATAAATCTATTTTGAAATCAAAATCCAAAGCAACATAAAATAATAAACAATTTCCATAAGAAGAAATCTTTAGGAAATAAGAATTTCCATGTTACAAAAAGCTATATTCTGTTAACGTACATTTATTTAAATCTATATAATGATAAAATAGTTTAAACATTTTTTTAAAGAAATGTATGTATTAAACTTTTTTTTACACAAAATGCGATTTTTTTTAAATCAACCATTCATGTAACATTTTTTTTCTAAAATTCTGATGAATGGTTGAATTGTGTAGCTATATCCGCTTTTACTTTGCGCTTAAATGCATTTTGTATGTACACAAAGTCGAATTTTACGTACTGCAAATTATGGTATATGTGTGCTTTTGATTGCATATGACATGCAACAGGCAAAGGTTTCATAATATGAAAGCTAAAATCAAATATTTAATCGGTTTGATCAAAGTTCTGATTTAAATTCCATATTGGGCCATGAAAAAAAAAACCAAAAACAGTAAATAGTTATTGAATTTATCCGGCGGGATACATATTGAAACTAAATATCAGATTTATAATTTAAACAAACGTTGTTTGGATTTGATGCAGCGACATGTTCATCACACAGGCAGATGATTAATGAAAAAAATATAAATTTTAGTTTATGAACTAGTTGGCTATAACAGCTCTTAGAATTTTCTATTTTATTAAAACAATCTTATCAAACTTTTTAGTTTTCTCAAGCTAGTTTTAGTTGTCTAATTGTTGTTTTAATTTTATTTAAGTTATCTACAGAGTAGCATTTTAAACCCACTTATTTTAATTTATTTTGGTCTCTGTTGGCGACAAACTTGATGGGGCAACACTTGCATATTATGGCTTTCAAAGTTTGTTATTATCTCAATATGTTTGGTTGCGTCTAATACAATAACTTAAATGATTGAACAGATAAAGTTAAAGATTCGTGTTATAGTAAATATAATAGTAAATTTAGATTTAGCTGTCAAAAATGATCTTTAAAGATAAACAAATGATCTTAAACTGGCAAAAATAGTCTAAAACTTTTAAATCAAACTGGTAAAGTAGTCTTAAACTGTCAAAATGGTTTTGATCTGTCATAATGGTTTTGAACTGTCAAAATGGTTATAAACTGTCAAAATAGTCAACTAAATGGTCTTTATCAAACTGTCAAAATGGTCTTGAACCGTCAAAATGGTCTTAAACTGTTAAAATGGTTATAAACTGTCAAAATAGTCCGAAACTAAATGGTCTTTGTTTCTAAAAAAGTCTAAAGGTGTCAAAAATGATCTTGAACTGTCGGTGTTCTTAAAGTCTTAAAAATAGTCTTATCGTGCTGATCATGGTCTTAAAGTGTTAAACATGGTGGTACTAAATTGTCAAAAATGATATTCGTGTTAAAAATGGTCTTAAAGTGTTAATCTGGTTTTTCTGTCAAAAATGATCTTGAAATATTAAGTGGCCTTAAACTGTCAAAACAGGTTTTGAACTGTCAAAAAGTAGTCTAAAACCGTCAAACATGGTTGTTGTTTTTAAAAAGTTTCTAACTGTTAAAGAGCGTTTAAAACTGTAAAATTACAACATAAACTGACAAAGTAGTTTCAAATTGCCTAAAATAACTAAAATTAGTTTTAAGTTTTCAAAAAAGCTCTAAAACTGTCAAATTTCAAAATGAACCTACTTGAACTGATTAAGTCTTGAGCTATCAATTTTTTAATTTTTTTTTACTGATTATGACTACTTTGTTGTCTTAATTTGTCAAATTGGTCTTAAACAGTCAAAATTTATTTTAGACTTATTAATAATTTTTGGGGCTTTTTTTTTTTTTTTTTCAAAACCGTTAAGAGTTTTTTTTTATGATCTTTGTTGTTTCCAATTTTTTTATGATTTACGTAATTTTTTATAGTCCTCTTTCATAAGTTTATAATTCTATGATTTTGCAAATATTCTCCTAGACTTATCTAATCAGTTTTCTTAGACTTTTTAAGATTTTAAAAATGAGTTTTAAACTCTTTAAGTTGCTTCTTGACAGTCATACCTTGAAGAAAAAGTCTTTTTTATGGAAGTGGAAAATTAAAAGTTTTGATAATATTTTAGTCGGAAAAATTTCAAAGCATTTTGGTTAAATGCTCAAAACGATAGGGCCTTGTCTTTAGTAGCTCTTAGAGTCATAAGTTTTGAAAAATGTCTCAAAATATTTGGTTTATTATACAAAAAAGAAACATTTTTGAATTTTTAGAAAATTGCAAATGTTGATGTTGACGACAATCATGTGGTTTCTGACAAGTGAAGATTATGTGAATTCTCAGAGAAAACATTTAGAGACGCTACAATAGGTTAAGAAAATTCTGAGAGAACTATTAACAGTTTTAGGACTTAAATGGGGTTAGAAGATAATTAGATAACGTTAGAATACTTTAAAAAGAGAGCAAGAGATTGAGTTTAATGACAATGGTTTTTGAGAGTTTTGAAGAGTTGCGAGAATACTATAACTTAAAAAAGTCTTAAAAGATTTTGAGAGAACATTTAACGAGAATAATTCAATTGGTTTAAAGCAAGGGTCGGCAAACTATGGCCCGCGGGTCAAATCCGGTCCCCCTTTCTAAAAAAAAATTGCTGCGGATATATTTTCTGAATTTAACGTCTTTTGGATCTTGGTGCAAGTAAAAAAGAAATATCCATATTTAAATTTTTACGTTCTGGCTCTTTAAAAAAAAAGTTTGCCGACTCTTGGTCTAAAGAATCACGACATATTGTCGGAATATTTTGAGAAGTTTTGCAGGTTTTGACAATTGCGTGGTTTTTAAGGTTTCTAAATTTTTTGAAGAGATAAGAAACGATATTTAGACAACTTGCAATAGTTTTTGAGTATCTAGAAGGGAAAACTAAAACTTTTTTAGAATTCTTTAACTGTTTTGAAGACTCAAAACGTCTAAAAAGTTTCAATGTAGAATAATTTGGATGGTTTTGATGACAATTCTTAGTAGTTTACTATAATACTAAGACGATCTTAATCAATGTTTTCAGTGAAAAGAGAGAAAGAGAGTGGAATGGGTAATAAGATATTGTTAAAGGAAGAGTTTTATAGATTTTGAGAACAATTATATGATCTTAGAAGGTTTTTAAGAATTAAAAATGTTGTCAAAATACTTAGAGGAGATATTCAGAGACCTTGAGTATTTTGAGAGAAGATACAAACTTTTACGAAAATACTAAAAGGAGATATTCAGAGCATTTGCTATAGTCTTGTCTAGTATTGTCTCTCACTTTTAACGTTTTTAGAAAACTTGATGGGGTTTAAAGGATAACGAAATACTATTAGAGAAATTGGGAATACTACCAGAACATTCAAAGGTATTTAGATAATCTACAATAGTTTTAGAACTTTTTAAGAGACAGTCGGACAATGAGATATTGTTGAGAAAAGTTTTAAAGAACAAGGAGTTTTAAGGAGGTTGCAATACTGCTAAAATGCGTTAAGAAGCTTTAAAGAACTCTAAAGAGTATAAGAATATTAACAGGACCTTTAAGATTTTCAGAGAACCTAGAATGATAGTCTAGAATATTTTGATAGAAGAGAGATTGAGTCTAACAGACAATGCGATACTGTTAAAAGACTTTGAAAAGTTTCAACAATACTTTAAGCGGTTTTAAGAACAAATATGTGGTTTTAGTACATTTAAAAGAACTGAACGGTTTGTGGGAATACTATGAGGTTTTTGGTTTTAATTATTTTAAAAGACTCAAACTTGAATGACTGATAGAATGTTAAGAGAAGTTTTAAGAGAACTCTGAAGAGTATAGGAATACTAAAAAGAGTTTTAAAGATATTTAAAGAACTTAAAATAATTTTAGAATGTTTTGAGAGAAGAGTGAGAGAAAGATAATCTAACGGACAATCAAATATTATTAAAATACTTTGACAAGTTTTAGAGGAGAAGAGTTTTAGTGGAACAAAAGTTTGAGAGGTTTTCTGTGTTTATAAGAACTGAAAGGATTCTGAGAATACTAAAAGGAGATATTCAGCGTTCCTACTGCAGTTCTAAGAGGTTTTGAGAGAACCATTAACGATCTTTAAAAGTATTTAGTAAGAGACTCAGAATCAGACATATACACTAGTGTTTCAGGGTATGCATTCTTTATTAGTGTGTCTAGCATCTCACTGTTCAGAGAGATTTAATTGTGATTTTATGCAAATTATTTTTTTGACCAGTGATAGATGCATACTCTGGAACTAGTGTTTGTGTCTCACACTGGGTGGAGAGGCAGTATATAAATTTAAATGATAAATTTGTTTAGGTGATCTGATTGCCGTTGCCTGTATGAAATATAAATACTAGTTTTAGAATGTTTTGAAAGATTCAAACGGATATATGAGATATTTTTTGCAGATTTTTAAATGTTTTAGACAAGATTTTGGGTAGTTCTGAGAATAATTTTGTGGATTTAGAAGGTTTTTGAGAATGGAAGACTCTGTGAATATTAGGAGGAGGTATTGAGAGATCTTACAATTTTAGAAGATTCAAATAGAAATAAATGATCTGTCAACGGTAGAATACTTAAAATATATAGTAGACGAGATTTTGAGTAGTTTTGAGGAGAGTTTATATGGTTTTAGGTTTTTGAGAGTTTTGAATAGTCTACGAACAAACATATTTAGAAAACTTAAAACTGTATAGAATGTTGAGAACCTTTTACGAGAACACTCAAATAAGTTTTAAGGGTAATGAGATACTGGTAGAATATTTAAAAATATTTAATCTTATGATTTTTGAGAATTTTAAAAAGTCTACTGGAGTATTAAAAGGATTTCTATACCTCAGATACTCAATATGAATTCTGATAAAACGTTTGACAACAGATCTTCTGACATATGTTAGTCAGAATTCTACTTTAGACAAACATGGAGAATATCTTACGGTTGTTTTAGACATTTTCAAAGCAATTGATAGGGATGGTATGGCATCCTAATTGTATTAGTAAGCTGTATTGTATAGGTTTTGAAATCACAAATCTGTAAGTCTTATTAATAGTTATTTTGATAATAGAAAAAATATAGTTAGAATTGATGTTTTTAACTCAAAATTTCTTTTTATAGTTTGCAGATTATAGCATCTTTTATACTTCATACTTCTACATATATTGAAAACTGTAATTGTTAAAAAAATCTTTTCCTGAAAATAAAGAAAATAATAAAAAATGTATGATGACGTCTATCACGTCAAACTTGAGACGCATTAAAAATCAAAATACGTCACTATATAGATTATAAGTTATATAAAAACTTTTATTTGGGTAGTTTTTGAAATAAACTAAAACTGCAGCCAAAAACCGGGTGTTCCCACACATTTGCACAACCCTGTAAATCAGAAAATTGACTTCATTTTTATATTCACTAAATTAGTCTTGTTGTGTACGGTAAAGCGGTTTCTTTCTTCTTTAGCATTCATTGTTTTCAAGCATTACTTTAGATAAAAGCAAATAATATTGCACTCTAGACTCATAGCGTAGCGGAAAGAAGAAACAGCAAGGACAATCAAATCAGTTCATTCATTCATGGATATACTTCACTTGACATCTTTTAGTATTAAATCAGCGTAATCTAAATATTAACTTGTTTTATTTTTCTTGTAGACGCTCAATAGAATTGATGAGGTTGTGGCCGGTTTAAATTTTAATTAAAGAGGGTATAGTTCGAGGGAAAACTAATGTTGGCTCACTTTGAAAGGATAAGAAACTAATCTATATGTTAAAAGGGTTGTTAAACATAAAACAAACAGAAAAGGGTGTAGCGACGCTCACGCCATACCCACACACATACAGGTTTAAT
The DNA here is from genome assembly GCA_963932245.1 of Tachinus rufipes. NCBI lineage: Eukaryota > Metazoa > Arthropoda > Insecta > Coleoptera > Staphylinidae > Tachinus > Tachinus rufipes. The sequence continues at coordinate 63,200,785 of OZ010750.1, read as the reverse complement.
AATAACTTTTATATTGTAAATAATGCATCGGGGATTTATGCGGCTCAATAGGATGCAGTTTTATTGCTTCTATTTAATAGTTGGGTTTTTCTTGTAAAATATAAAGCTTTTATGATCGAATAAATATGTAATTGCGACTTTTCCTTCAGATTGTTTATTCTTTTTCTTTAAAATTGTTTTCTTAATGGAGTATAAATTTTGTTTTAATGAGTTTCAGATTAATATTTTATAGTATGAAACTGAAAAAACAATTTCTGCACGTGTGTCAATATTGTATAATAACTCATTCAGTTATAGTATCAACATAGCTATAATAAAATTCATAATGGTCTCTACTTATTTGGGCAACGACGTTGTACATTTAGTAGTATTTTCGGAACATGGCTGTGTTGATATAATTAATAAATTGATTTTATCGGAGTAATAAATCCAATTGCGCATAAACATTTAATATGAATAACTTCCTGCAGCTGAAGTTATTAAACTGTATTGTAAATATATTTTTAGTAAATAATTTTCTCATAAATCAAGGTATTTTTGAAGCTATGAAATCGATGTATTTTAATTTTCAATTCATTTTCTATTGACATTTTAGTTTATTAAAATATTTTAAATGCTTGCACGTGTATAAACAATTTTTTTAATACTTAATAATTAATAATGAACAAAAAGTAATTACATTATGCAAGTCAAACACTATAAATAAATGAGCTCAGATAATCTCAAAGTTATAATATTCATCGAGCTCATATAGAAAGCATTTTCAATCAAGATTTTAGTTTTAAAAGAAGTTATATATTTATAGCTTTTATTATAGTTGCATATCTGTGTACCTTGAAGGTATATTCATTGTTTTGTGAAGTAAAGCATCATGACCTTAATGTACATTTTTCGCTTTATATAAAGGTACAGGACACTATATTTAGTTACAATAAATGTGTTGCAGTTTTGTAAAGCAATTCTTATTAGATACGAAGAAACGTTATTTTTGTGACAGGTTGTCGTTTACCTCCGGGGTACAGATATATATTGCGCGTAATTTTTAATAAAGACTTGACACAGCTGTATATAGAAACAAGGAACTTCATATTTAAAGTCTTTTAAAATATTTCTTACAGCCTTCTCTATATCAGCTATTATCCCGACAGCTTTTTTGTGATTTTCAAATTTATCTATAAATCATATGCGATATGATACCATTATTAATCATAAGAAAACGCTTTCCAAATCTTTATATTATTACAATTTCTGTTATGTCTTTCTCTCATAAACGATACACAAATAGGAAGATCGTTTATTTGTAAAGCATTGAATTACTTTAATTGATTGATTAATGCATTTATTCTAATCATGATTCGTTTAAAATGACCTACAATATTTTAAATGAATGTTAACTCAAATTGCTTTTTATTAAAACTGCAGCAACACAGAATCAAAGGCCTTTGTTGAACTCATATAGGTGTTTAACAGTGGATTTTCCACTTAAAAAGTACTTTACAGTTCTTTGTAAATGGAAAGTCATGTAATTGAAAAGTTAATTATACATAAGAGAGCTTTGCTGCAAGAATTATTCAATTTTGTTATGTTTTTTACAAATTATTTTGGTTGTTGAAGGAAACGAAATTTAATGAATATTTATTATAACTTGATATACAGTAGCCAAAAATAATTTTTAAACGAAAAGCTTATCTTATATATATATAAGCGTAGAAAAGTCTTAATTAGAATACGTTATTACGAATCTCTAATCCAACCAATACTTTTACTATTTGTTACAATATTACATTTACTAATTATATTTTATAGTTCTTTGAAACTTTATTAAATTTTCACTTTACGTTCTATGATGCTTGCCATAATACTCTCTGCCAGTGATGAAGGTTACGAGAAGTGTAGTTGCAAACGGTTGGAAAGTGAATTTGTTATGATTATGCTTCCTGTTTTTGATTCATTTTTTCAGTGACTGAATCCCTGGCATCACTTAATCAGGCTTGTTGACGGAAATGGTCCCCTGACATTTACAATGAAGGTTTTAACTGTTTTAGACACTACTTTAAATGATCTTTTGTAAGGTATTTGTAAAAGTGTTTTTGGACAATTGTGTCTCACAAATACCTGCTTGGTAGTGGCTAGATCTATAATATGAACGTGATTTTTTTTCCATGTTTGGACGTGTTATTGCCTAAACAGTTGTGACTCAAATTGTCTTTCTTGCTCCGTAGCTACTTATAGTGGTTCTCCTAAATTTAGCAATCTAGTGCTTGTAGAATGCTTCTGAGCTTGGCATAATTATGATGGCGATGTGCTCAAATTTTCTGGATGGGGCTTGAAGGTGCCTAGTGACTTTGGCTTGTTGACACTTTTGAACTATGCCATTTGTTGATGGGTGGTTCTAAAATGAGATATACCTGTTAGGTGGTTTAATTGCCTAAACAAGTCTGACTCAAATTGCCTCATTTAGTCTATAGTCACTTGTAGTGGTACTCCAAATCTAGCGATTCAGTGTTTGTAGAATAAACTACTGTTGTTGCTTCCTGGATTGGAGTAGCTGGTCACCGGGAAAAAAGATTCACAGGTCACACAATATCTGCAAAAATGTATCATTCCTAAAAATTGCTTATGTATCCGGTGCCTTGGTATCTGGCGTGTTGTTTTAACCTTATCTGGTAGAAGTTGGGTTTAATTTTCAAAGACGATGTTGCCAAGGATTTTTTTGGATTTGCTAAAATATACATTTAGACAGGTTAATGACCATCACCGTAGGCTTGTAGACGTTTAAAGAAGATCTCTTAGGTGTTTTTTTTTTTTCAGAAATGTTATTAATATATTATCTATTTGCCAAGGAAAACTTGGAACGTTTGAGCAGCATTTTGAAACCCGATGGTCAAACAATTCAAACGGCGTTGTTATTGCTGTTTTGGCGGTGTCTTTATCTGCCACCGGTATCTGGTTAAATGCTTTGATTAGGTTAACTGTTGAGAAGATTTTGGCCCAGTTCAGTATAAAGTCCTCACAGGGCCTCTATTGATCAGTTTATTTTGGCACCATGTGAAGCGGAGACGATTGGCAACTTTGGGATGGCTTAGCTGCTTCTAAGTTTATTAGGCACTAAATTCTTTTTTGGCTGTTTTTTTTGATAATTCTCTAAAGACTCAACTTGTCGGATTCTTTTTTACGAGGAACGTGCTTTCCGAATAAACTTCTTTTCCTTCTGACTTTACGGCTTATATATCTTCAGTTTGTAGATGTGGATTTTAGGAGGTTGTTTAGAATATCGCCTTATAGGCCAGGTGCAGGAGTGTGGTTATGTCCACTTTTGGATAATTAGACGGTTACTTGATTCACCGGTTGTTTGTAGATTGATACTTTTCTATATGCATTAGTATTGGATTTTTGAAATACTTTTTGGCCAAAGCTTCAATGTGATGATGAACAATGAAGCTCTAATGAGCATCCGCAAAGTTGAGCTTTGGAAAGCCTCAAGACGACTGAGGTGGCAGTTTGCTGTCGTTCTCCAAATGGAGGAGACATACGTGATTATCGGTCTGATAATCAGTAGTATTGTAGGGCCGGGTTTTTGTTCCGGAGCGACATGCCGCTGTTCCGTTGCAGCATCGGAAGAAGCATATTTTTTTGTTCATTTTCCTTTGTCTAGAATAGACTGTACGTACGTGGAGCCAGTACTTAAGTCTTTTGCTAAAAGTAATTCCCAGGTACTTGTCAGCATGGGAGTACGGTATGGAACCGTAATTCAGATTGATGTTCTCATGAGGCGTGAATGGCCTTGCTTTTTTCTGGATTTACTTTGACTTGTCAGTTGTTCATCATCTTCTAGATTGGAGGTGGCATTTTGTAGTCTTGTGGTTACAATTTTTGGTGACCTAGAGTAGAGAAGTGCTGTGTCGTCAGCATATTAAATCTTTTCAACCTCGTGGGGTAGGCGAACGCCTTAAGGATCTTCTGCAGTGAGGTAGATATGTGGTTTTTGAGCTTTACTGCCAGGCTTTTGTGGTTTAGATACGAGTCTATCAACCTTGTAAGACGCCTTTCTGATCAGTTTTAGGAGAAGGCTTTTGTGCCAGATTTTGTCAAAGTTTGTGTTTTTCTTTTGTCTGAAACTTTCTACAATGTGGTTTGTCACGCGGTTAAGTTGATGTACATCTGAACCCAGGTTGATGAGAGGGGAGGAGATTATTCTTTTCCGTGTGATCTTAAATTATGTCCAAGATAACTTATTGGCCTGTAGTTTTGGGGAAACTTTTGGCCTTTTCCAGGGTTTGGGATATTTATAACGAGTGAGCTTTTCCATTCTGTAGGAAAGTGTCAAGTTCTAACAATGTTGGTTTATGCGAGAACGATTTTAATCTAACGCAATCGAAGTGTTGTCGTCAGCGGATTCCAGGAATTTTTTGACTTTCCGTTTTTTTTGGGCACCCTTATGGCGTTACGGACTTTGTTTTGAAGCGCGTTTAGGATCTTACGAAGCCTTTACCATTGACATTTGGAGGCGTTTTTTTTGGCGGCATTAAGTTTCTTTTGGGCCAATTGTTGAGTTAGACTTGTTGTTTTAATATTGTGCTTAGTTTGATGTTTTAATGGCTTTGGTGAACCGTCTGGTTTTAAAATTTTTGGAAATTTTGCTAGAAGTTGTGGAACAATACAAATTAATGTTGTAATTGCCGTTCCTCTAATATAGGCGAGGAAACACACGTAGATCAGTACTGCGGCGAGATGTTGTTGGGAAGGTACCGTCTGTTGCCAGTAGTTTGGGTACTTATTTTCTGATTGATGCTATCTTCCGTTGCAATGTGACTGTTAGTTGCTGCAGCTGCGCTACTAAGCTCTTGCTGCTGCAATCTGGGTCGTTGTTACGGCGAGCGGCGCATCGAACCGTTAAGTCTACGAAGGAATGAGCTAATTTTGCAATTTTCTCTAAGGTTAGGTTTTTATAAATCTCGCTCTAAAAGGCGGCGTGTTTTCTGCTATTGGGTATAAGTTATTTTCTAAATGGTTCCGTTACTTTATATAGGCAACCAAATATACACATCTTTTCTGTGGCTCGGAGTGTCTTCGATTGTCTACCCCGAAAGGAAACTAGGTATACTACTCATTTTTTGTAGGTTTTTTCTCTTATTTCTTCCGACCGCCCGGTGTGTGTAGTGGTTAGCGTACTCAACTGCTATACCAGGGGTCTTGGGTTCAAGCCTCAAGTCCCCTATCTGGAGGGTCAGTTTTTCTGGTTAAGAAAATATGTGTTGTGATGAGTACGCCTTCTTTCGGATAAGAAGAGAAAATTTAGTAGGTCCCGTGTACTGCTTTGATGTTGCGTGCACGATAAAGAACCCAATAATTTAGGTTGGAATTCCTGAATTTGCGGCAAAATTCTTTGATGTAGTAGTCTTAACTTCTGGCGTCGGTGATTAGACTTGGCATCAGAAATATACCGACGTTAAATAATTAAATAAATAAAAAAATAATTAAATCTCTTATTTCTAATGAGTAACGCAATTCCAATATCCATACTGTGGATTTACTTGAAGTAAAATTTGGAGATATTATTTTTCTTTTTGTCATTTTATTGTTTTTATTTGTACTCCACATATATTAATGGTTTTTTATTTGAAAATATATTAATAACTATGTTTGCGGATGATTGTTGTGTATGTACAACACAAAAAAGCTATTCAATTGATATTAAAATTCAGAAATTTGTTGTTGATATTGGCTGGTTTGTTTAATTGTCATTGATAATTTAAAAGATGCAACAGGTCGGTTGTCAATTATTTGTTTTATGTTTTAAAACCAAAAATAATAAATTCTAGTATGTTTCAAATAGTTTTAATATATATTTAGGTATTAAACAAAATGGCCGCTATAACATAACAAGCTTTACTTTATAAACGCGAGTCATATTGCATAATGTTTATAGAACATGTTATCACATAATTTTATACGGCGGTAACACATTATTTACGATTTGAACTCGAACTTCACAAGAAACGTTAATTTTTCTTAATAGAACTATGTAAGCTTAAGTAGCGTTAGAATATTAGAATGCTAAGCTAGTATTTCAGGTTTAATTCTTATAATACGATTATTAATAACAAAACAATACACATTAAGCTTTCTAAATTTTGATTGCACGTTAAAAACTAAAAGTATGCATATTAATATATATCAGCTTCATAATTTAAGGTTTAACATTTTTTAATTTGTAATTTAAGTCTTTTCCTAATGCACGATTTATTGTAAAAGATGTTAATATAATTAAATGTCGATATCATCTAAATGTAAACTCTTGTCCACTTTTGGGCATTTAAATTCTTCTTTGTAGATCTTTTGCTTATCTGGTAAGTGGCATCCTTCTGTTTCTTGAGAATATCTGCTTCTCAATTCCAATATCTTCTTCATCCAACGCCTCAGTTTCATAATAGTCAAGTCTAACGCTCACACGTGGCGAAGCGCAGCGATTTTCATTAATCAAAATACATTGTTTTTTATGGAGCAACTCACACTACGCAGAACAGAACAGTCTCGGTGCGCTTTGCTCTAGTGGGGATAGCTTTTATCATTCAATCACATCTTTAATTCTTAATCTTCTTTACTTTATATTATTTGGAGTTAATTCTAAGCATGTCGCTCTCAATGTTACTCTTTGTTTTTTGTTAGAGTTAGTGTTTCTACTCTATATGTTTGCACCGGACATACGCATTGCTTGTATACTTTGCGTTTTATTGACATGGGTATTTCAATTTGTAATATATATTTTTCAGTTTGGAGACTTCGACGGACCTTTGGCCTACTTAAATCAGGTTGGTAAGGTTGATAAAGTATAAATACGCATGTATTCAAAATTGGCTGTTAATAGCACAATGTTGTCTGCATACCGTAATTGGATTTATCTATCGCGATGATGTTTAACCTTATTTCCTCCCATCCAAAATTTATAAATATTCTAATGTTATTGCCAATAATTTGGAGAGTATGATTTTGCCTAAGTGCTCTATTGATACTTTTATAAAGTAATATTAGTGAAGAGTACTTTTGATTGAAATTATGTTTTTTATATTTATTGAAAAATTGTTAAATTTTTTAAACGGGGTTTTTATAAGCTGATGAAAGTCATAGTGCCAAATTCTTCACGGGTTAATTAGATTTAATGCCAAATTTGTTTGTAAATATTTGTTATGGTAATATTTACGTTGACTTTTTTTTGTTTTGACTGACAATAAGTATTTTTTGACATTTTTTGACAATTTGGTAGCTTTTAATTTTATCCATTGTAATTTTTGGCAGTTATTTTGGATTTTAGGTTTACCATTATTTGATCTAACCTTATCATGATCTTTTTTACTTTTAGTGTTTTAAAAATTTACCCAGTATCATAAATTTGCGTCTTTATTAGGATCTGGATAGTTTTGGCAATGTCAACAATGCAATGTTTAGAGAGCTTCTCAAAAATGGCATCTTATATTTGAGTTTTTTGAAATTTTGCTATGGTGTAGCGAAATAAGCAAATTTGCGTCTTAAGACGCAGCTTAAGTTTTAGTTAGGTCTCAAGTCATATAAGAAGAAACTAGGCGTAAATGTGCTATTTTGATGCGCGCGTTAGCGAGAATGCTCAAGAGAGGAGCGTTTCCTCTTGCGCGTCTTCAACTTTTTTGGATATACGAGTATACAATTAAGAGGCGAGACACTCGTAGAGGTTTTTTGTATGGAGCTTTTAATAACCTTGAAAAGTATTATGTGTAGAGAGAGCATTTGACTAAAATACGTAGGTTATGTTTTGGAACAAATAACTCACTTTCCTCTCACGCGTTCTTAACGTTTTTTAACATACTTATACAATGAAGGGCCAAGACACACGTATTGGTTTTTTGTACAAAGTTTATTAACATTAAAATAATTATTTTTGGTTATTTTTAATTGGTTTTTTGATGGTATTAAAATGATACCATCAAAAATTTGCGCTGTTTTCTTTTTTATATAATTTGGATCTTTCTTTATTTATTTTGCCTTTTTATTTTTTGTTATGAATTTAAATCATTTATTTAATTAAAATTATTTTTATTATTCTTATATTTTTTGTTTGTGATTCTATATCTATCAAGTTTTTTGTTCATCTGTCCGGCTTTCAAAATATCCAAACAAGTTTTAGTAGCATTTGATCACTTTACTGAAGTAAAGAGTATGATTAATATAGGGTTGCATGGTTTGCAAGTCTCGGCCGCGTTCCTCGGAATAGTATTTTTAGTTTTTCTTTTATTCATTCAAAATTTGTACTTCTCTGGATTTTTTTGGACTCATTTGTCTTGTACATTTTTTTGAGTATTGCCAGCAGATATGCCCTACCTAGTTCTAGTTGAGTTTGCATATGCGTCTGATCACGTCCGTCACGCCGATTCTTCTGCTGATCATTGTTTTCCTAATATGATCTTTCAAACTTATTTTGAGCATTTCCATTGCTGCGTGACTTTTAACTTCTTTTTGTTGTATGCTGTAAGGGTAATTGTTTTGAGGTTATTGGTTGTGATTGGCAGAACGCAAGCGTTATATGTCATTTTTTGTAGGCTCCAAGGTACTTCCGGATTTTTAGAATAAACTTCAGTTTGCTAAATGCAGCTCGGCTTATTCGGATCGGTCTAATTTTTTGTCGAGTTTTATAGTGTGGCCAAGGTATATATATTTATCAACATTTTTGAGCGTTTGGTTATCGGTGGTTACTGCCACATCTCCGCTGCTCATGATAGGTTTGTTTTCAGGATTACATTTTGTGAATCTTTTTTTTAGCTGTGAGATCATAATTTTCAGTTCTTTGATATTATTACTGTATTCAACTGGTTATCGGTGGTTACTGCCACGTTTCTGCTGCTGATGATTTTAGTTTTTTAAAGATTCATTTTTAGGACTACATTTTGTGAGGCTTAGCTTAGCTGTGAGATCATAATCTTCAGTTTTTTGATATCGTTACTGAATAAGCAATGTCGTCTGCAAACCGCAGGAATTGGCCGTCGATGTTGATACTTTCTGTTTTTTATTGATAAAAATGTAATGCAAGTTGCTTACTACCGAACGTTGTCTCTGATGACATCTATGACATTTGAGGAATATCTTAAAATTATTGTGACAGTTTAGGAAAAATTTTGACATTTGGAAACGTTTTATGATGGAGAAATTGTCCGACTTACGTCAGCGAGCTAACCCCGTTTTTAGAAAAAAAGAAGACGCAAGGATTGTCGTTAATGTTGAAAATGTGAGACTGTACCGACTTGCAGTTTGTTGCGTTTCACTTCTTTGCCCGATTTCAATCTTCAGTTTTTCGATATTGTTACTGAATAAGCATTATCGTCTGCAAACCGCAGGAATTGGCCGTCGATGTTGATACTTTCTGTTTCTTATTGATAAAAATGTAATGCAAGTTGTTTACCACCGAACGTTGTCTCTGATGACATCTATGACATTTGAGGAATATCTTAAAATTAAAAAAATTTGACATTTGGGAACATTTTATGATGGAGAAATTGTCCGACTTTTGTCAGCGCGCTAACCCTGTTTTTATAAAAAAAAGAAGACGCAAGGATCGACGTCAATGTTGAAAATGTGAGACTGTACCGACTTGCAGTTTGTTGCGTTTGACTTCTTTGCCCGATTTTAACCGCCCAGCTGGTGTAGTGGTTAGCATACTCGACTACTACACTAATGGTCTTGGGTCGAACCCCTATCTGGAGGGTCAGCTTTTAGGTTAAGAAAAATTGTTGTAATGTACGCTCTCTTCTGGATAAGAAGAGAAGCCCGTGTACAGCCTTGATTTTAACTGCAAAAACTTTTTGCTAAAACATTTTTTTGGCAAACAGCTTCTTCACTCTTTAACAACAATGTTTTGCTCTAAATTAAAAATTAAGGTTTTTTTAAAACGGGATTGTTTTAGGAGGTGCAAGCAAAAACCAAAAATCCGTTCTTAAGCGGTATTTTGAAAATACAAATCTTGAATTTGCTTTCCAACTTTTATAAAATTGATTTTATCGATAGGCGTGTATCTCGGCGTCGAAAGAAGAAATAAAGAGAATTAATCAGAAATATCACACGACCTTTGCGTAAGATTGGCATGTCCAAACCTTCAACTACTCAGCAGAATTGACAACAAAAAAAAACCTATTTAGCGTTAATTGCAAAAATAAAACGCAGAACTATTAGCAATATAAAAAAGAATTTGCGGCATTAAGATCATTAATGATTTTTTTTGCGGGCGGGAGATATAAGGCTTCGATCGGTCCAAAAAAGTAATATTTTGAGATATTTTGCGTAACTTTGTTAGGTTAGGTTAAGTTTCGAGTTTAATTTTTGACCGGCAAAACGTTTTAGATATTAAGGAGAGTTCTGCTCGAGTAGATTTTTGCGCATTTTAGGTTTTTTAATCTAATCCAATTTGCTATCTTTTTGCGGTCCGCGGAAAAGACAAGAGCACAAATCTGAGCTTGAAATTGCAACATTTTTTTCAGCGGAAAGTCTAGTTTTTGTCGTTCGCATTCTCCACGCCGTATAAAAGTAAGGGGAGCACAGTCATCAGCAGCTGAGTTCACAAATGCGTAAAGAACTTAGGTGATATAGTGTCGTCCTATCGAACACCTCGGTGGATTGGTATTTTGTTGGTGATTGGGCTGTTGAGCAAGCAGCCTGGGTTTGGGAATCGACCGGCAATATTTAATTTGTCGAATATATTTTGATGCGGTTGTCTTCTTTGCAAGGCAAGTAAGCTCATCTAGCTGTGTTGTTTGGATTCTACGTTAAAGTGTAGGTCCCACATGTTTGGGAAAAACAATTAACGCACATCACACACATACGCCAACGGTCATAGCAGTCAGTAGGTTGGAATATCTTCAGTCGATTCTTGCAATGCCATTGAAAATTGCATCTAGATCTATGGATTCGAACTTTTTCTGGTAGTTGATGAAGGCCATGTGTTGCGGGATGTATTCCACACACTTTTTTTTTAGAGTCCGGATCGTGTGCAGATGCTCTGCTGTTTTGTAGCCTTTTCTAAAGCCAGTTTGTTTGCTAGGTTGGTAGAAGTCTAGCTTAATTGTAATCCTGTTAGTGATATTTTGGTGAAGAGCTTATACATGTGTGCTGGCAGGCTCATGTGACGTTAGTTTTGTATATTGCTTGTGTTTGCGTTTTGACATGTATTCGGATTTTTTCCTTCTTGTAGACATTTGTTCAGGAGGATTTTTACGGAGATTTAAAGCTTTTATGATCTATGTCTGGCATGTCTGAATTGACATTGGTTTTTGTTTTTGCCTGGCTATTTAGTAGTTTTAGTTTTGCTAATAAGTATAGTTCCTTGTAAAAATTTTTAGACATTTTTATCTCGTTTTTTACTATAGAACCGTGTTTGTTGGTATCTTTGACCATTTTTTGCTCATTTATTTGCTATTGTGTTTTTTAGAACATATTCTTGTTGTTTTTGATATGGTCGTATGTTCTAATATTGTTTTGAACTTTTTGGCTAGATTTTTGTTCATAAATTTATACTTTAGTGTATCTAGATTCAGTTTGTCTAGTCTATGGGTCGGAGTTAATCTCTTTGACAGCTCTATTGGGTACTTTTTTGCATTTTGTTGTAGTTGCTGGGTATCGGGCTTTGTTGTATTAATTTCCGTTTTTCCGATCTGGTTTTTATAGTTATTTTTGTTCTTATGAGTTTGTGGTCACGTCTTGAATCTAGTATAGTACATTTCTCTCCAGGAAATCTTGTCTCCGCTAAGCTTATGCAATCCGATTTTACTTGCTCTTCTTCTAGTTGCAGTAGTCGTTCTTTGCTTTTGTGGTTACATTTATGTCAATCAAAACTATGTTCTTCTTGTTATTGTTTTACCAAAGTGATCTGCGTAATTTATCTGTCTTAAAACTTTGATTTGATGAAAAGTTGTCACTACTGACAGATGAATAGACGTTTACTTATGGCAATCTTATTAGTAACACTACTAAGCACTTTACTTTACTGAAAGGTGAATATATTGGCTTTAAGACTACGTATTGTTTCTGTTTGAGGTCGCTTGATACCATATACATACAGCGCGACGCATCAGACATTGCAGGGCTGAATAGGAGACTAGCAACATACACGGTCTACGGCCGCTCAATCTGGGTCAGACGTTATAGGATTGTCAGATTTTGTTTCACGTCGGATATTTGATTTCCTTGGCTCCCTCGGGTAAGGGGTGAAATTTCCCGATTCGCACCCATAGAGGAACAGATAAAACCCAAAGGGTTCGTTTATGGTTTTGTATTTTGATTTTTACCTATTTGAACTAAGCTATGTTCAAAGAAGTTATTATACTTTAGTAAGTGGGATTTGCTTGATTTAATTTCTTTTAGCAGGTTATTTGTGGAAGTTTTCCTTCTATAGCGTAGCATTTAAATATTACATTTTTATAGTCAATATTATTGACATATTTCTAAGTACCAGTTAAGTTTTTTTTATATGTGATGTGCTTACGAATCGTAAGTAAGAATTTCAATTTCAGAGTAATATAAGTTTAATCAAAATAGATTATTGATAAATATTTCTTAGTATTTTCTGTGGAGGTTTGCAAAGTACGAAGAAACAGAGATAAGATATCTTAATATGAAATTTCCATTAATTATAATCAATAAATTGTTATATGATATTTATCTACCCACAACTTAATTAATCGCTATAACTGCTAACGATATCCGAGCATGTAGTATTCTCGTATTACTTACTAATTAAAGAATTGATATGTAAGGTAGCAATTTATGTAGTTGCTTATTAGATTAATAAATCCTTATCTGAATATCAATTTGGTTTTAAATTATAATTGCAATTTTTTAGTATATAATTTTATTTTTGATAAGATTATATTAATCTATTCCACTGAATAAAAGTATTTTATTAACGTTGTTGGTGCTATTTTTAATTTAAAATAATTCGTTGGTAATAGAGGTCTACTTTACATTTAAAATGTTATTTTCTTCAATAAGAACACTTGAATATTGACCAATCTCTACTCAAAAAAGCTTGTTACTTGCCAAATTCAGTTTGCGTGTGAATTATAAATAGTTTACACATATTTCTTTGATTTATTTCAATAGTATTACTGTTGTTTCCTCAATGGAGTTTTTGAAAATATTTACACTTTTTGTGACACTAATCGCAGTAGCTAGACGTATTGACGTACATAAAACACGATTATTTGTAAAACAACTGGAATTAAAACGCAAATTAGTAACGTAGTATTAATATGTGCTTAACTTTTATAATTAAGTTGAATTTAATCATTAAAAGTTTTACGAAACATTATATTCTGTATAAAGTTTTGTATTTTATTTAAAATGAGACTAAAATAAATAATTAAGATATAAAAAATAGTAACGTCTGCATTAAAGGGTTTTAATCAATGGAAAATTTCCGCTGAAATTGTTTATAACGATATTAAAAAGTTTCATTTGCGTTGTTTGATGTTTATGAATCGACGCAAAGAATGATCGAATAAGGATAATAAATGTTTCTGATTAATTTATTAAGTTACTATATAATTCATTTTTTGAGCCTTTATTTATTTTGGAAACTGGATTAACATAGAATAACATTTGCGTTAATTTTAATGTTTACGAAAATTGTGTTATTTGTTTTTGATTATGCAGATCTATTTAGGATAGATTTAATTTAAAAGACATTTTTATTAGTTTATCATTTGAAAGTAGAGTAGAGTAGTTTTGAATTGTTTATTTTGAATCTTTTAAATTTTTTATATATTGGAAATCATAAAGCTTGATTTTTTGCAAATTTGATTTAAATCCTTCAGATAAATTTAGAAGATTATTGAGCAATTTTTTGAGCGTTCTAGTTTCTATTATATTTATTTTATTTTCAGATTTGATTTTTTAATTTTATTTTGTGAGTGTGAATTAGTTTTGGATACTTTTCAAAATAGTAATGATAAATGTTAGAATATTTGCAGTTTAGTTTTAATGATTAGAGAATTGATATAATTGATGGTTGTGACCTCTACTACGTGATGAATCATGTTTAATTATGTTTTTTTATCATACATTTATTTTTACTAAACTTTACTAGTTTCGGCTCTACTAGAGTCTTCTACAGATGTAATAACTCATATAATTTATTCTATCTGTAGAAGGTTTTTGTAGAGCCAAAACTAGTAATGTATTTGTAAGTATAAATTTGTGATATTTTTTTTGTATTTTGTATTTTAGGTACTTATTTTGATCATTATAGCGTGTTTTTACTTTAAGAATAGTTTCCTAGAAAGTGCTTTAGTTGACTAGAGATGGTTGAAAATGTTATATTTATAGCATTTCTGGAATTATAGAATTTAATTAATTCAATCAGTGGTGCCAGTAATACCTGAACACCCGCCTAAGCGTTAATCAGCAAGAGATTTATTGTTGAATAAATCTCTAATTATTAAGTGACCACTGACATTCGTTCTCTTGTATACAAAGACTTCAGAGGTGGGACATTCTTGCTCTTGCTTAGCAGATATAGAGTTTCTTCCTTCTCCAAACATCCGCGGCATAGGGGATCTGTCTGGATTTGCTTTATATGCATGTGTTTAGGCCACAGTTTCCAGTTATAAGTCCTGTAAGCTTTTGCAGTTTTCTTGTGCTCATGCGCATTATCATAGTTCGGGTAAAGTGTGATGGTAGATAAGCTGGAGAGTTCTGGAGTTTACATAGGGGTCTAAAATTACATTTTTGTCATCTTGGATTTTTGTGAAAGGCGTTAAGAGGCAGCTATGCATCACTTATGATCCACTCTGAAAAATTTTAAGCGGTTTATCGTGGTTCATAAGCATTTTATAGAAGCGTGTCTTTTACAAAAATCCAAGATGACGGAAATGGAAACTTTAGACCTCTATGTAATTTTTTTGGTATTTTGGTCCAGAACCCTCTGAGCTTATCTACTGGTCTTGTCAGAAATAGCTTTGTGTGCTTTACCTCCTGACAAATTGCTGTGTTTTGTGCCAAGTTTAGTGCGGATTATTTGTTTACCGGTCTTGTATGAAACTCCGAAAACAGTTTCAGGTTTAATTGACTTTTTTTAGTATTTTTTTTTGTGAGCTGGTCTGTTTTAAGGTTACCTTCTATACCTTGGTCTTCTGATATTCAAATCAGGCGTACCCTGTTGTTTGTGACTAATGTTTCTAGACTGGTTATGCAGTCAGTTCATCACCAGTTTGGGTTTTATTACAGGCAAGAGTATCGTGTGCCTCTTGGCTGTTCGACGGTGTTTTAATTTGAGCTTGTTTCTAGAGCACCATTTAATGGCAGCTATCTCCGCATCTTGGATTTTTGTAAGAGACATGCTGAGAGGTGGATATGAACCGCTTATAAACCACGTTGGAAAATTTTAATTGGTTTAACGTGGTTCATAAGCGATTCAACTTAGTTTATAACCGGTTGAACTTTAGATTCTTTATGTAAATTTTTATGGGATTTTGGTTTAGAAGTCTTCTAGCTTATCTAATGGTCTTATTAGGAATAGCCTTGTGGGTTCTATTTTCTGACAGTTATTTCACAAGTTGCTTGTGCTCCGTATCAAATTTACTACAGATTATTTGTTTACCGATCTTGTATGGAAAGCAGGTTCAGGTCCAATGAACGTTTGTGTTTTTTTTTTTTCGAACTAGTTTGCCTTAAGGTTAATATAGGTTAGGTTGAAAGACTGAGGCATGTTTGCTCCTCCTGTATACAATGATCATAGAAAGATAATGATAATTAACGGTTACTCAATCAAGCGTTAACTGACATTCATTCTACTGTATGCAATAACTGCAAACACATAAGAGGTGGGAGAAACAATAGTTGATGACCAACATGGGTTATTTTAGAAAAGCTTCTCTCCTAAAATTTAAATATGGTGCCCGCTTAACCAGCACAGCGTTAATCAGCAAGGGATTTATTGTTAAATAACTTTTTGATAACTAAGTCACAACTGACATTTGTTTTTCTGTATACTTCTTCTTTGGTTACCCTCTTTGCAAAGAAGTTGTGGCAGTGGTTCCACTCACTTGTTGCTTTTCTTACAATTTTGCGTTATTTTTTTCTGTGTTTGGACTTTTTTGCTGCTTATGAAGCCGTTTGGTTTGATGTCGTCTTTAATCTATTTTTTTGACGATTTTCTTCTTGGTCTTTTTGCTTTAATTTTTCTTTCTATTATTAATTTCTTGTCGGCAGTACGGCAGAGAGGAGATGTAGGATTAACAGCGCTAACGAAAGTTGGGCCAAGACTTTGATGGGTCACTAACAAAGTGATGCAGAGCGTAACGTTCTTCCCAATCTGTTGTCTCATATAGGCATCCAAACATACATTTGTATTCTCTGTGGTTCGATATGCTCGAAAACTAAGGGTATAAGAGGTTGTAAATTATATATATATATAATAATGTCTCCATGTTTTTGCCGCTTCTTCGTTTGATTTGTCCAAAATATTTAAGAATTTATTTTTGCTGGAGTTTGTTTATGTTTTGGATAATAGACACATTGGTTCTTTTGGCTAAGTACGCGCAATTTTTTTGCACCACAATTTACATGCATTAATCTTCCGCCTGTATACTGCCTTTAGTGTCCATGATTCGGCCCCGTATAGTAGTATAGGGAAGATTAATGTTTTCAATATTTTCTTTTTAGTTTTTATTGTTAGGTTGAAATCTATCCATATTTTTGCAGTTTTTTTTACCGTTCTTCTGGTATTTCACATCTTCTATTGATTTTTTGGTACATCCACCTATGTTTGCAATTAGTGCCCTTAAGTATATGTATTGGCTAACGGCTTTATATTCGTTTATGTGTGTTATATTGGGTCTGTTGTTATTGGCTTGGTCGATGATTTTGCTTTTGCTCAGGTGGTGTAGTGGTTAGCGTACTTGACTGCTACATTAGGTAGGTATCTCGGGTATGGGTCCTCTATCTGGATGGTCAGTTTTTTTGGTTAAGCAAAACTGTATTGGGATAAGTTCGCCTTCTTTCGGATAGGAAGAGAAGCTTTAGTAGTGATGTTGCGTGCACGTTAAAGAACCCAATATTTTAGGTTAGAATTTCTGAGTTTGCGGCAAATGTCTTAACTTTTAGCGTCGGTGATTAGCTCTGACTACAGTAATAGATCAACGTTAAATAAATGATTTAACTAACTAGGGCGGATGGATGGGTGACAGCAGAAAAAGCTACTCACCTACAATTTAAAGTAAGGGTCTGCCCACCCAAGCGTCAGTCAGAAAGGAATTTATTGATAAATAAATCTCTGATAACTAACTGATAACTGACATTTATTTTCTTGTTTACAATGACTGCAGAAACTAAAGAGGTGGAAAGGACAATAACAAGCGTAGCTAGGATTTGTAGCCCCTTCCCCCCGCAAAATATTAAAAATTGCCCTTTAGAGTTAAAAAGCGTGTATTTTATACTTTTTTTTGTAACTTTCTTCCCTCCAGGTTTTGATAAACTGTGGCAGAGCCCTTTTGTAGGAGTGGAGGCCCACAAAACGTCTTGCTCCCCTCCTCTGCGGGGCCTTAGCTACGGCGCTGAACAGATTATTACTTAGTTTTGGATCGGCAATATTTTGAATTGCTCGTTTTATTCAAATACTTTTCCTCATACTTGGGAACACTGTTCAATGAAAGGGCGTGCAAGGGGCTATTGATATACAGTTTGAAAACTTGCGGTAGTTACTGCAATTAAGATACCTACCGCCTACAAATGCCACCGGCTTGAAGTTTGCTATAGTTTTTAAAGGCAATTTTATGTGTGAGGCCGACCTGAAGTTGTCCATATTAAAATAATATATTGCCTACTTCATGTATGAACTGAAGTAGTTTATGTACAAAATGAAGTTGGCTGTTAAAGCCTACTTCAGGTTTGAAACCGACGACCTGAAGTTAACTTTATTAAAATAATATATTGCCCACTTCATAAATGAAATGAAGTTATGTAGTTGTTAACGTCAATTTTATGTATAAAATGAAGTTAGCTATTAAAGCCATTTCATGCATGAATTGAAATTAGATTTTATAGCCAACTTTATGTATGAAATGAAGTTAGCTGTTATAGCCTACTGCAGGTGTGACACCTACCTGAAGTTAGCTTTATTGAAATAAAATATTACTCACTTCATGTATGAAATGAAGTTAGTTGTTTACGCCAATTTATTGTATAAAACGAAGTTAGCTTTTAAGCCATCTTCATGCATGAATTGAAGTTAGTCTTTATAGCCAACTTCATGTATAAAATGAAGTTAGTTGAAGAGTGATACCAAACTGAAGTTAGCTTTATAGAAATAATTTATTGCTCACTTCATGTATAAAATGAAGTTAGTTGTTAACGCCAATTTAATGTATAAAATTAAATCCCTCGTTCATACTCATCCGATTTGGGTTTTGCGATTTTTTTTATTGTAACAAAGTATTTCTCGCAAAATCTCGTTCATACTGATCCGATTTTTTTATTGCGGTTTTTTCTAAAGAACCGACCTTGATTTTTTTAATTTGAAGATATGATACTCTGCAGATCCGGCAAAGGGAGTGTTCCTTCAATCATACACACTTACAGTGTACGCTTTTTGCCGGCGCGGTATAACCAATATGTTTGGTGCGTGTGACGTCAGTTGTGGGCAAGAATAGCATATAGCAAGAGAATATTAATATTAAAATATACATTTATATTTTATCGTGTTTATTAATGTTTACTAAAAATGAAATTAAACAATTTAACTATTCATAGGGTTTATGCCTACAAGTAGGAATGTTGTTGGCTTCACAATGAGATGAACGGAAAATAGTACACGGAGCGTTTATAAGTGTATATGTTTTGAGAGGTGTTTAAGCAATTTAAACTCCAAATTTTGAACTATTTTTATTGCAATGCGCAATTTGTGTGCTAAAACAAAACACCTTTAGCCAACATTCCACGTCATTTTGTGACTGGTTATTAAAATCGAAAAATTTGCTCAGTTATAGTTTATTCATTTATCAAGTTGAGAGAGAGGGCGAGATGAATTGGACCAACACGAGCCGAGCGCAGTGGGGCAAGTGCGCGAAGCACAGTAACTTTTACGCTGTGAAGTAATACGGTCAAGCTTTTTCAACGTAAAATTAGTGTTTAATTAATTAATTAACTAACATCGTATTTGCACGGTGTGGTGGTTGGGAGGCTTAGCATTACAAATGTAATAAAAACATAATAAGTTGCCCATTTGTTCAGAAAATTGATTTATGGCAAAAAAGTTTGTCAAGCAATTACCGAAATTTAAGCTGGAGGTTTTATTTTGATCGAAAGGGAAAATAATTTTGAACTGGTATTTTTTAACTTTCAGCAGTTTTACATAACGGAAGGACCTTATTGGCAAGTAGGAGATACAATCTGAAAGTTTATTTTACATAGCGCGATTCATTATTATTATTACTTGTATTTTCAAATGATTGAGCATAGAATTTAAAAAAAATCTAGTAAAGTTAGTGAGCAGAAAACCTTGCGGTAACGATTGTTAAAAATATTGGGCTGGAATTTTAATGTATTAAATACTTTTTGATTGTTTTCATTGTTCCATGTTGTTCTTCTGACTTTATAGTTGACAACGTATGCAACAAATTTGCCGTCAATTGGGTGTTAAAGTAAAAAAAAATCTAACTAATTAATAAACGACTTCTACGCTCGGTGAGGTGGTTGAATAGTTGAGCGTATGTTGCGAAAAAAGTAAAATCACATCTTTGAACATGTTTGTTTGTCTATAGGCACCTTTAGGATTTTTAGGTTTTTTTATGGTGGTGGGGGGGGGGGGGGGGTATTAATAGTACATTTGATTCTAAGATAAAGCACTGATAAAGAAGTACATAATAGTAATATATAATAATCTTTTTATTGACTTCAAAAATAGATACTTAAAAAGAAAAATGATTAAGACATGAAATTAGTGCTGTATCTTGAATTGAATATAATATCTACACCCCCTTCTCCCCCGATGAAAGAATTTCAAAATCAGTAGCGGAACTGTATACAAGCATAGCAGCAAGCAATGCAGTTACGAAAAGTTAGAAAATTTTACGTAATGTAACTGGTATCGTAATTGTAATTATAAATGTATGTTTATATTAATTTAAGAAGTTGTATTTCAGTATAAAATAAACACACTTTTGACAAAATGTTCAATGAATTTATGTCGCGTATTACAATAACATAAAACGCAGTTCTTAATAAAGAATTCATATATAAATGACTTTGTTACATCACACCATTGGCACGAAATTCTTGAATTTTATCTCATTATAAACAGTCTATGAATTCCCTGTAATGCTTTCAAAAGAAAATAGGTTAGTAAATGAGGTCACAATAAAAAATAAACATTATTTTCCTACCAAAATGAATCGTTGACTATTAATTACAATTAAACAAAACTCTTACACAACCATTCAATTAAATGATAATTCTCTTAAATAAAACTCCCATTAGATTTTTTTTATTATTTTTAATGTGTGAATCGATTGCAACATGCGAATTTAAATATAATTGTTATATTGCATTCAATGTCGTGCTGGATTGTTCTTCTTATGTAGGAGCGGTTAGTAACAGTCTGTTGTTCTTACAGGAGAGGTGCGGAGTTGTAAATGCAAACGGTAGCAGCCCATTAGAATCTATGAGGGGTTTCGAACACATCCTCAACGACATCATGAGAACTCCAGCTGAAACAACCGATCTTAAAGGTAAGAATTTTCATGATTTTAGCATAAATTAGTAGATTAACATATAAATTATCATAATACAATTATTTGCGTTATATTTCAATATTCTATGTCATGCTGTATTATGTGGTTAAATTCGATTAAGATTCAATGAAGAGTTAAAAGACATGTCACTATCCACTCGTCACATTATAATAAGGGGTGTAGCTATTCACTGAAAGGGACAAAAATAAGTAAGTTTGCATACATTTTATTAAAGCGAATACTGCAACATTGGATAAATTTGATACAAATTACAATTCTTTAATTTAAAAGTTTATTCTGTTTTACAGTTTTATGTGACATTTAAATTATAAACCTCGCAAAACATAATTATGTGAAAACTATATGAGTCTGCTTGTTCTGTTATTTCAAACCGAATGATTGAACCAATATCGATATTTTAATTGGTAGTGTCTGCTGAAATAAATTACAAGTTATCATACACCAATGAATGTGCAATGTGATTGTGTGAAGCTATTATTTTGTAATCCTGCTATAATGGGGTGTTTTTAAATACTTTAAACGGATCATTTTAAGCCACTTGAGATTTGTTTTAATCATTTTTGACGTGTTTATATGCATATTTGGATTATATAATGTTTTCTAAAGTTCTAAACAACTTTTTTTGCTTATGTTATAAGAATATATGAATCCACACTTGCTGAAGCTATTATATTAAAAACGAAGTTTAAGTAGGAAATAATATTATGGTCAAAATTTTTAATTAATTATGTGCTATTTGATATTTTAGAATTGTACTTGCAATGTTATCATACATATTATTATTATTATTATTTATTTTGTAAAACTTTTATTTTTTTGTTTTAATGCGAGGAAGCTGTGTAATCATTTTGCAAATGTGACAATAAAGTCATCGGGAAATCTTCAGAGAACAATAATCTTAGATATATGTTTTATTCTTGTATGGTTATCATAAGTTTTCTATATTCTCTTATTGTAGAACGATGTGGTTACTGCATGATATACGAGCATGGCGGTAACGTTAGGACATTAGAGAATCAACTTCTGACCAAAGCGTTGTTCAATTTAGACAATACGAGGAATGCAAAATGTTGATTTTAATTGCAGAACTGTTGCTTGGTGTTATCTTGTTGGAAAATGGGATAAGTATTAGTGTCTTTGGCACAAAAATAATTGTAAAATAGCATACAATGGTTATCGAACTAGAACTTTATTCTAATTCACGATGTATTTATTTAGTAGTCAACGGAGACTATTACAAAATACAATACAGCTTATAAAGTATATTAAAGTATAATATTTAACATATAAAAATACTAATATTAAAAGTAAGAAAAAAACAAATACTATAAAAAATACGGGTATATGACAATGGCGGGTGTGCTGTGCATAGTCTGTATGTTTATACGGTATATAAAACAAATGGTTATTGCGTTGAGACATGAATTGAACTAAGTAAAGTAATTTAATAGTTCTTTAAAGTACTTTAAAAACTATTTTTTTTCTGAGGTGGTTTGCCTTTGCGATTTTAGCATTCTATTGGAATGGATTTGGAAGTAGTACAACTATCAAATGCTCTTTTGATGTCCAAAAAAGCATCCAGAAAATTTTTCTAGCTGGTGGATAACCAGTTTGCAGGAGTCTCTCGAATGGTGGTTATGGTGTAGTGGTCGAGCCTTTGATTAGGTTAGGTTTTTTGTTTTTCTATATACTAGCGCTGGTATCATTTTGGTCTTTGGTCCCATTTTTTGACTATGGCCGAGTATTTTTTGTTTGTTCATTTGTCTTCTTGCTGTGGTATTGTCACTTTTTCTTCATGCAACACATTTGTTATTTTTGGTCTGTGAGTCCCGCGATTTAATGTGTATTCATTTATTTGTACTCTTTACCTTGCTTGTCTTATCGCCCCTGTTATTAGCAGACATGTCAACTTCTGTACTTGCCAAGTTTAGTACTCGTGCTCTTTACCTCATACTAGTGCTCCGTATGTCCAGTGTTTATGTGCGTTTGACGTAAATTTAGTTTAGAAGAGCGCCCAAATGGCTTTTTTAGTTACATTTTCTAGATTAGTCTAGTAATTTTAAGTAGTTTTCTTACTTTGTCATCGGGAGCATAGTAGCTAAATAGTTTTACAAGTTTACAGGTCTTTGGTATTTTGTCATTTTGTAAAAGGAACGATTTGTGTTTTTCTAGGTTTGCTGAAAGCTTTTTTTTGCACCAACTTTCTACGATGTTTAGTGCACTTTGCATCATGTTTGATATGACCGCTCTAACTTTTCCGTTTACAAGGATCGTGAGATCATTGGGTTAACCTAAGGCAAAACGCTTTTATTGTGAAAACACACTATTCTGTGGGCACCCGCCCGCGATTTTTGCTTTTACAATCTTTCTATATAGAGTAATAATTACAATCCGAGTCTTGAGCATTTAATTGACTTAACATCGGATGAGAGGACTTTTTCCTCGGTTCCCAATTGTTATTGAAATGGATTTGAAGGTAGTACTTATTATCAATAGCTTCTTTGATGTCCAAAAAAGCACCCAGAGACATTGTTTAGCTGGTGTGTAGCCAGTTTGTAGAATTTTCTTGGCTGTTGGTGCTAGTGCAGTGGCCGAGCTTTTGGTGCCTCGTCCCGTATGTACTTGTCGACTATTTCTTTTTTATAGTATTTATTTGAAGGATGTCAACCCGATTGGTCTGTATGATTTAGACAGAGCATACCTGGCTTTAGTACAAAACCCACCTTAACCATTTTGAGTAATTTGCATAGAAGTTCTTTCAGAGCTGTTAATTATTTTTGTAACATGATAGTAGCTTCTAAAGACTTGAATGATTTAAATGTGTTGATTCTCCGTTATAGGCTACCTTAGTTATGGTGTTTCATTATCTCGGTCTCTTTTGGGTTTAATTTGAGGTCTTCTGGATCAGGAACATCTATTTTTTTTAGGTACAAGGATCGGTATTTTAGGGCTTATGCTTGTATCACAGCTGCTTTTGAATATGTATCTGTAAATTAATTACATAAGATACTAACGAGGCTTAGTGTCTGGCTCATATTAAATGTAAATATGGTTTTATGGTCACTATCATGTATTAGATTAAAGTCCTGAATTAATAAATGCCACAAAAATGCTATGCCGTTGGTGATTGAACTTGCGACAATTTATTCGCCAAAGTTCGAGTTAGGCACTTCTACTGAACCAACTCTCCGGACGTTTAACGTAGAACTCGGGAAGTGTATCTGCAGTAACTAAGACTGATTTGTATATTTTCCGTCTTGTGTCAGCAAGTATTCAATATTTTTAGTGCAGTATTTCTTTTAATTATAGGCGTAGGCGCTCTTCTTGTATATGTGTGGTATGCGATTAATAATTTTACACAATCATGCAGAACTACACTACTAGAGGGGTTTACGAGGCACCTTGATAGTTTGCGAAGGAGGCGACCGCATTGATATATATTTGACAAATTAGATATTGCCGCTGCTGGGAATCGAACCCTGACTGCTTGCTTAATAGTTTTTGCACTAGACCATTTTGCTACGTTTGCCGCAATCTTTGTTTAAAGCTTATTGGAGGCGGTAGCATCTGAACGCTCTTACAATTTCTTTTCCAAAAGTCTCTTCTTTTGGTTTTTTTGTGGCATTGTTGTATGCCGTGAGACTGATTGTATACGTATCCCAGACACTTTTTTCTTTGCTGTGTTAAACAGTTCTATAGCGGTTCTCTTAGCTCTGTCAATCTTCTTGTTACACCAAGTGGTCTTGTTGGAGGTTTGTTTGAAAGTGTTTAGGTAGCTTCCTTTGAAAGCGGTTTTCATAAAGTTAACAATTGAGTCTGTCATTATCTCCAGCTCATGTGACGTTCTTGCTACTTTTGGACAGACCCCAATTTAATTAACTAGTATTTTGTTATATAAATTCTAGTTAGTTTTTCTCGGTTTTTAGAAAGAGCGTATTTTTAGATTTGATACTAAACCTGATGTATGCGTAATCAGACAGCAATGGTTCTGACACGAACCGATGGTCGATAACTTTCTTACGCGACGTATTTTGGAACGTGGGCGTGTTGTCTTGAATTTTTCACTTCTTATGTTCATGTCCTTACTTCTTCAGGCTATGAGGTGGTTGTTTGTATCACACTTATGGATCAGCAATCTTAGTAGGAGGTGGAGGTTTTTGGTCTTATGTTTTTGCTTCTTCAGGCTATGAGGTGGTTATTTGTATTGCTCTTAAGGATCTTTCTGCTGGATTTTGACAGGAGATGGAGGTCTTAGCTGGTTGCAGGGAAAGTACTCGGATCCAAGAACTTTCTTCCTCCTGGTTTCCTTTTTTTAGTATTGCCACTTTGACTGTTACTAGGTTTCTGAAACATAGGTTCTATCTCATTAGGCCGGCAGTACGGCAGAGAAAAAAATGTATGATTAACAGCGCTAACTAAAGTTAAGCATCGGTCAGAGGTCACGAGTTTGATGGGTGTCTCCAACAAAGTGATGCAGAGCGTAGCGTTCTTTCCAAATTGATCTGTTACCTTACATACGCACCCAAACATATCATACAAATGTCTTCTCTGTGGCTCGGTGTGCTCGACACCTTGATTGCCTACCCCAAAAGAGACCAGCGTGACTAGGTCTACATGGGATTTAGTACGTGTTTTGCTATGATACATGTTTAATCCTTTTTTTTATGGTTCCTGGACAAAGGCAATGTTGTGTTTGACAATATACGCACTAAGTGATGTAGATTGATCTGCATGATATTCAACATTGAACTTACCTTTAAATTTCTTTGGCTACCGGCAATGAATCTGCATTCATAGCCTCCTCGATGCAACTTACTTATTTGGTTTGGGTGGTTGTTGTCAATAAATCCAGGTGCAGGTCTGCTTTTTGAACTCTCTACTTTTTCTGATGCGATCAATCGCAATCGAATCAAAATGACGTTAATGTGACGTTGCGTTGTATAAATGAAAACACAAGTCACATATCTAGGTCATATTAATTTGGTTGCGATACGATCGGTGAAGTATCAGCTCTGAATATATAATATCATCTATGAATGCGATGTAAATATTGTTACTGCGTATGGTTAATTAGCTTGAAAAGTATATTGTGCAACAAGCACGATTTAATCACTATTAGAAACCCACACAAGTTATATTAGTATAAATGGGTCCTTCTGCAAGTTGGACACATGAAATTATGCATGCGCAATGGAACGTAGCAATGCCACTTGAATAAAGGGCAAGGAGTAAAATTGGAGGGGGGGGGGGGGGGGGGCTAAACCCTTTCCCGAAATTTTACAAAACGCTATCGTAATCGTTGTTTTGTTGTTGGTGAAAAATAATATTAAATGTTTGTTTATTTTTACATAAAATAATTGAACTCTACTTAGATTTTAAGATGGGATTAATTACTGTTACAAACTATCGGTTGTATAATATACGAATACGTTCTCCATATTAATATTGATAGCAAACTAGTTTTGTCTCTTGGGGTGCAGGTAGGTTCCGGGAAACAAGCTCTTTTCAATTAGTATTTCTCTTCTGTTGTTAACTTCCAAACAACTAACCATACTACAAGTAGTGTTGCTTTAACTTTAACTGTGCACGTAACACATGGCATGAGCATGGATTGCTCATACGTCATTGCAACTTGTTAGGGCACGTGCTATGGCACCTGTATACGTGAGCATTTGTATAACTTTTTTTAATCGTACGGAGAAAATAGAACTGGTCACGTTTATCTTACCTGACCTATTCAATTTTCTTATGACTGAAAAAGAATAACGTGATCAGTTTTGTTTATATATGTTAAAGTAATTAAAGTACATATATTTTTATATTAAAAACTGAAACTGAAATTAATTATAAATTTAATTAATTTAATAAACGTTATTTACGTTTCCGATATTTTAGCTTAACCACGCTATCTATTAATATATTTCTACTCATGAGTTGTACCAATAAACAAGTTGTTTGTTTTTAATTTAGAGAATTAATGGAGTTTTTAAAAATGTAATGTATTAATATTATGCACCATGGAATAATCAATTGGACGTTTCTAAAAGTATTGTTGAAATCTGTGCAATAGTAAGATTTTGATTCTCTAGCTGGTCCATTGCTAATTTTGAGAAATTTTGTAATTCTATATACAGTTTTATGGAAGATAAATGCGTTGATTGGGACTTAATAAGAGATGAACGATTTTTTGTTAATATAAAAAACAACTTAATTATTGTGATACGTGGAGAGTTTTTTATTATTTATCTAGCTATGAATTTTTACATTCACCACACTTGATGATGAGTAAGTGACTAATCTTTAATTGGACAGGATTGTTACTTTTCCATTTTGTTCGAGTTTGTAGTTGTTCTAAATACTACCTGAACCATCTCTTCCAAAAATGTTGATTTAGTTGTTTGAAGTATTGCCACTTTGATAATCTATTTTGTGCTAGTGACATTAAGTTTGGTTCTACAAATGTCATTAGATTATCTTCAATAAGAAAATGTTGGGGCAATGTTGTTTCGTCTTTTGTGTCTTTAGAGATTTTAGTTAATAGCTTGGAGTTGAGGATAGCTTTTATTTGACACTATTCTTTTGCAAAGCTTTTATCTCATTTACTGTGTTTTTTTCTTATTTGTCTATTTTCTTGCTTTGCTTTGCAGTTGTTAATGAATCGACCATAATAGGCTATTATTTGTTCTAACTTTGGTAATGTTTATACTCTTTTAAAAATTGGCATTGATTGTTGGAGTTCTGGTGGTTTATTATGGTTTATTGTTGGATGTAATTTTTTTTGCGTCTTTTAAACATTTTGGGTCATTGTCTTGGTGTTGCTTAAGATATGATATCCGTTGGGTTATTGGTTCCAGATATATGTCTTCAATCTTTGATGTTTGAATGGTCTCAAATTTTAGCCGTACGGTTTGCCACCTAACTCTTGAAGACTTTGTTGTCTGCTTTTATCTAAGTGAGCAATATTCTTGAGTTGATCTAGTAGTACGTTTTGTTTGCTTTGTGTATAGTTTCTTGGACTTTTGGTTAGTCTGTTCTAACTTTGGTAATGTTGATATTCTTTTAAAAATTGGTATTGATTGTTGGAGTTCTAGTGGTTTAATATGGTTTATTGGTGGATATAAAGTTTTTTGCGTCTTTTAAACATTTTGGGCCATTGTCTTGGTGTTGCTTGAGATATGATATCCGTTAGGTTATTGGTTCCAGATATGTCTCAAATCTTTGATGTTTGAATGGTCTCAAATTTTAGCCGTACGGTTTGCAACCTAACTCTTGAAGACTTTGTTGTTGGCTTTAATCTAAGTCAGCAATATTCTTGAGGTCCAGTAGTACGTTTTGTTTGCTTTGTATATAGTTTTTTTGGACTTTAGTTAGTCTGACTAAAAACAGCGCCGTCTTTTGGAATTTTTAGAGATGATGGTGTGCCGACGGCAGTACGGTGTGGAAATGGCACTATAGCTAGTCAACCACACCTAACCTAACCTAACCTAACTTTTGAAGATTTTTTTGTCGGCTTTGTGAGCAATATTCTTGAGTTGGTCCAGGAGTACGTTTTGTTTGCTTTGTATATAGTTTCTTGGACTTTGGTTAGTCTGACTTAAAACAGCGCAGTCTTTTGGAATTTTTAGAGATGATGGTGTGCTGACGGCAGTACGGTGTTGAAATGGCACTATAGTTAGTCAACCACACTTGCAGGCCAAAAGCCCGGGGGCACCACAACAAGTCGACATTACTTGCCGACCAAACCTGGGCCACTCATCAGACTACACTGCCAAAAGCAGAAACCTGGGCTAACAGACCGATCTTATAGTCACCAGCCAAACTAACCAGCTGGCTAAAGAACCGAGACAATGTTACCAGGCTTGGCCAGAGGGCTACTTTAAAAAAACTGTGCTACTTGCACTAACATGGCCGAAACTTGGAAGAGCACAAAAATTTATGGGCCATTCGAATCACCTATCTATGATTGTTGTAATCATTGACAGACAAATACGAGTGGCGTGGCATTAATTGACTCTGACGCCAAACAAAATTTAACTAAGCTGGCTTTGATTAGAGCAATGCAAAATTATAGCACAAGCAAACCCCTACGCTATTCTGGTAAGCACACGTACTACTCAACGTAGATAAAGAAACGAGTACCTCTATTTTTAAATTTCAACCAAATTGGGTGATACAATCATACTGGGACATCTATGGCTGAGTGACAATGACGCCAGCCTAGATTGCACTAAGAAGTGCATACATTTTGGTGCGCTACAATTTTCTGGCTAAACAGACCTGCTAAGGTGCACCTTACTCTACTGAAGGAACTGGAAATGGCTCAACCAGTACGGTTCTCTACATCCGTATTTGCTGATATTGTCATCCCCACAAAATAGAATTGAAAGACCATTCACCTTGCACTCTTATAACGTTCATAAGAAGACGGTGATCTTGCGTTAAGAGAAGATTTTTTTTAGTCTACTCCTGAACGTAGGCCTTTCTGTACGTCTTCTATGTCTGTCAATATTGAGTTTTGTGGAACCAATCTTTCCCCGCAGTTTCTGGCTTCTGCTCTTCTTTGTTTTTCTTGGCCGCCAGTACGTGACTCTGATTGCTTATATATTGTTGCTTTGTTTGGAAACGTAGCCAGCCTAGCTTTATTTTAACTTTGCTATCTTTTCTGCCACGTCTATTACCTTTAATTTTTTTTATTGTCTCGTTCTTGATTTTGTCTTGTAATAAAATTTTGATCATAGTGCTTTTCATTGTTTTTTCTATACATTCTATTCATACATTGTTGGAAAGACTCATGGTTTCTAGGCTGTATGAAGCTACTGGTAGGATACATGTATTGTAAACTTTTCTTTTTAGATTTATGGGTATGCTGTTGTTTTCCAGATGTGTCGCAGTTTTTCTAGTTTCATTATGCGCTTAAGGTAAATGTAGTGGTCTACGCATTTGATGGTCTAGTAATATTTTTGGATTTGTCGGACTTAAGATTTATGCCTTCCCGGTGTTTTTTATTCCATTTTTTTTAGTTACTGCAGCATCTCTGTTAGTTCTTTTGAGACGCTTGATATTAAGACGAAATTACCGTAGGTGGTTGAGGTACGCCATCATCTATTTTTATTATTTCCATTAGTTAAATTTCAGTTTTTTGTAGACGTCTTCTAGACTTGCGGTGTAGAGTTTTGTAAGGTCTCCTTGTCGCACTCTTCCGGCAATTTTAAATTTATTTGTTCTGTGTCTGTCGTTGTTCTTAACATGCAGTGTTGCATTTTTATATATGTTTTTAACTATGTCAGAGTATCTGAAGTCTATTTTTGTGATTTCCACAACAACAACGGAAACTGTCATTATAGTGCAACACCTGCCCTTTTGGGCTCAAGAAACACTGCCCTCACTGGGATACGCTCACATCAGCGCGTTAAGTGTTAGTCTAGCTACCTGCATTGCCTTTGAGATGCATGTTTCTTTAGTCTCACAGGTGAGAGGGAGTTACTATCCATGCTCTACCAGAATGCGGTCTGGTACCCGAGCTGTTGGTACGCAGCTCACCCGCCGAAGCAAGCACGCGGACGCTACCCCAACGTAGTTAGGGATAACGACGTGCATCTTCCTCTGACCAGCATGCGACCTAACCATTACCCTCCACGAGTCCAATCTCAATGACCGGACCAGGTTTCATCCTGGGGGCTCCCGGTTTCCGTGGTATCGTAAGAGTACTGGTGAGCTCCCGGTACAAGATTCTTGCAAACCTGTACGCCCGGTCCGTCACACGCGCACACACACAGACACACAGCACATACATACATACATACGTACAAGCACATAGCTACATTCCTCTCCCTCACATGCTTCAGAGCCAATCATTCGGGGCTATTCTCTATGTACATTGCTAGAATGTAAGCAAAATAGAGAATACGTTACGGATCTAATTTGCCGATTTCCCTTACTTATATTATTTTATCGACTAGAGGCTCTTTACCTTTTTTTTTTTTTTCTGTGTGGTTTTGGGAAAGCTCTTTCAGCCTGTGTGTGGGGCTCTCACCCACTAAAACCCTACTTCTACTTGGCGCTATAATTGCTTAGCCTGGAATTAGCTCATGCCTTTCATCAGACTAAGTACGCCCGGACACGCATTCTGCGCACCCTAGATATATCCGTCTTCCCTTATTCTTCATTTACTAGATCGTGATCCTTTATCACTCCTCTCTTCGGTTTCCATGTAC
This sequence comes from Tachinus rufipes, assembly GCA_963932245.1. Taxonomy (NCBI): domain Eukaryota; kingdom Metazoa; phylum Arthropoda; class Insecta; order Coleoptera; family Staphylinidae; genus Tachinus; species Tachinus rufipes. The sequence goes on along the minus strand of OZ010750.1, from coordinate 63,169,809 downwards.
TGGATAATTCTTTTGATGTATCCGTAGATCATTCGCCATTTACTTTCCGTCTCCATCATTATATCTATTATATGTTCCATCCTTTATTTGTACATTCACTTTCTCTTTTATTTCTTGTCTCAATCTCGTAATAGATATTTTTATGTAGACTTAGATTTTCTTCGTCCACAATTCTCCAGTTCTTTATCTCGTTTATACTATTCTCGCTGCATATTGTAACATCTATGCACGAGCTTGATTTTCCTCTAACGAAAGTCGGGGTTTTTCCTTCGTTTACAACCGTCAGATTCATACTGCTCATCCACTCCACTAATATTGCACCTTTTTTGTCATCCTGGTCACTTCCCCAAAGCCTTGCCTTGGAGTTGAGGTCTCCCGCTATTAATACTTTCTTTTTTTGCTTTTTTATATTATCCCCTAATTTTAGCAGATATTCCTCAAAGTCCTCCGCTGTTTTGCTTGGTGACCAATAGCAGGAGTATATGATTACTTCCTCCAATTCTACCAATACAAATCCTCGGTTATTATTATCACATCTATATGCTTTGATGTTTCTATTATATATGCGGATAGCCGCATCTCTATCTTTGTCCACCATCCAGTGTCCACTTTCCGTCATTCTTTTGTTTGGCTCAGCTATTATGCCAATGTCTACTTCATTTACATTACTATTTTTGTTGAAGAGGTCCATAGCTGCTTTCCCTCTTCCTACATTATTTTGTAATATTTTCATTATTTTTTGAAGGTTTGCGCCCCTTTTTTCCTCATGTCCTTTTTGGCTTTCCTGAATCCTGGACATGCCATTTCATCTGCTTTGTGTCCTTCTTTATCGCAGAAGTAACAATGCGCGCTATTCTTGCAGCTTTTAGCCACGTGTCCTGTAATTCCGCATTTGTAGCAGATATTTTCTTTCTTATTCTCTTTGCATGTTTTAGCATTATGCCCAAAGTTTAAACAATTATAACACCTTGTTGGTGTTTGGAATTCTTTAATTCTCCCTTTCAACCAGCCTACCTTTAAGCTGCCTTTTTTAATTAATGCATTGGTGTGCTCGATCGGAAGATTTAGCACTGCATATTTTAAGTTTTGCTTGTTTATTCTTTAAGAAACCTTAATCTCATACTCATCTTCTTCCATTGTGATGCTACATTCTTTTTGTATTGCATCTTTAACATCATTTTCTATTGTAGTCTCGTGTAGATCTAACAGTATACATGCCTTTTTTCCGCTGAACATATGTGCAGCTACCTTATCACCTAGCTTATTTGTTACTTCTCTCGTGAATTTCTCACTGTCTTCCTCTCTCCCTATTATGTTGATTTTAACATAGCCCTCTGTTGTCTTTGTTATATTTTTAACTGTGACTCTCTCATTTACTTCCACCTTACTTTTCATTTCATTTACCATGTCAGCGTAGGTTCTTTCCTGCCCACTGCTTGGTTTGACAATAATTGTCTTGATCCTTCTTTTCTTTTTGGATTCCTGCCATTCTTGCTCCACGTTTTCGTTTGCATTTCGTTGTTTATTTATTCTGACCTGAATTTCATTTTTCATGACATAGTCTAAGACTATTCTGATTTCTTTGTTATGCTCCTTAGCCTGCGAGATACATCTTATACTTTTACAGTTTTTGTTCTGTAATTTCTCTTTAATTTTTGTCATCACCTTGTGCAAGTTTTCGATGATTTCATTCCTCTCACCTATTTTTGCTCCAATTACGAATACATCCTTTTGTTCCTGCTTCTCCAGGTTCATGTCCTCTATTTCCATAGTGGTGCAATTTTTGATGGTGGCCAACCCACCACTTTTAATCCATCCGTTTTTGATTGCTTTTTTAATTTGTGGGTAACCATCTTCTATTTTCTTTATTACACCACCCTCTATTGTTACACCTGTGTCTACTATCAGCATTAGGTCTTCCTCTTTCTTTTTTAATAGGCTTTTCATGGATTCGATCTTACTATTGTAATCCTCTTCTGTCCACTTAAGGTTTATTCCTTCTTTTAATCTTTCTAAGTCACCTTTAGTGCTCATTATCTCCTTTATTTTAAGCTTATTTTTCTTTCTCTCTTGTTCCTTTTCTTGTTCAAGACTTGTTATTTGTTCTGTCTCTGCTTTTCTCTTACTATTTACATACCTCTGCACTTCGGTTGTAAAAATCTCAATATCCTCCTTTTTAACTCTACTTATCTGTGAGTCAATTTTATTTATTGCCTTCTTTATTTCCGTCTTTGTACTTACGTGCTTCTTTATAAGCGAAGTCAGAGTTTCGCTTTCTTTCTTATATTTACTAATACCTCTTTTATTTTGTTTATAATTTTAGTGTCCCACTCTACTTCAGTGGTTTCTACTTCCATCTTTTTCCTCTTCCTATTCCCTTTTATTTCTAAGCCAGGTACCGTTTTCATGATTTAGTCGCTTAGGTCTGAGATACTACTACTCACGGAACTTGCCCTGCTTCTTGTTTCTCCTCCTTTGGCTTTATTTATATTTTTTGGCATTTCCGGTTTTTCCTCTTCTTTTGCCTTTTCCCTTTTAGCTATTTCTTGGCTTACTTTATCTTTTTCTGTCTTAGAACTAACAGGACTTCTTTTTGTTTTCTTTCTGACTTTTCTTAATAGCTCTTTTTCGAATTCTGTTAGCTTCGCACTTTGCGATTTTTCGCTGTCATTTTCTGACTTCTCTTCTTCCTCACTGCTTTGAGCTTCCATCTCAATACTATCTCTTTCCTCCTTCCTTGTTACTTCACTTGTAGACTTGCTCTCCCCAGAATCCGTAGGGCAGCCCGACTTGTCGGGGGAGGATTCTGCACTTCCAGTGCTACCTCCCTGGGGTATTTGTTTAGTAAACGATTTATCCATCATTATGTTAAAATTCTTTGGTCCTTTGTCATTAGGCCTGCAAGCAGGTTGTTTATCTTCGGCAATTCATTGGGATAGGGAGTAGGATTTTGGACTAAGGATACACGGGATTTTTTGGGTTATAGGAATACTTTTTATTTAAGAGGTTATGCCCCTCTGTGCAATCCTGTTGGTCCGCGTGAGCTATTTTATTGCGGTGCTCTTCGCAATCCTCACCATATCTTTCTGCTAGAGGATTCCATGGATAAAGGATGCTCATACAGAAAAGAAAACTCTTCTCAGACTTTCCGATGGCGTCTTCAGGTCTTCTCGGGTCACTCCGTAACTATTGATTACTCGTATTAATAGTCTTCCTGTCAACGATCCACGAAATCTTAAAGGACAAAGATGGATCTGGTAGATACCGTTCAAAGAACTACACTGTTACTTCACTAATTTTGCAGCACCGAACTTACCAGTTTAGAGTCATACTAAATATGCTCCTACATTATTTTAAAAAAAAAGTATGTTTTGGGTACTGGCCAGTTTAGAGAATTTGTTCTTGACATCTTTGTCTACTCAGAAAACTATGCCAACAATATAAACTATGTAAACGCCTTCAAGAACATGAGTTGAAATGAAATGAGGTGGAATACTTGGGCTACAGCCAATGGAAACAAGCATCACTTGACGCTTATCAAAGAGCAAGCCAAGCCGACAAACAAAACACAGCTCTGCTGCTTCTTTGGTTTATGCACAGGGCTGCGAGAACATGCCCCAGGTTACGACCACGTTAAAAGAAATGCAAGGTAGCAAGAAGGCATTTGTGTAGGATGGCACTAAAGCGGTCTTCCAACAAACACAAGAAAATATGGATAAACTTCTGAAACTAGCTCACTTTAGGTCAGGCTGACTGATGCGGGAGTAGGAACGATGCGGGAGTAGGAACAGTTTTCTATCAAGAAGACTGGTTTTGGAAACATGGCAAGAAATGCCAGGTAGCAAGAAGGCATTTGTGTAGGATGGCACTGAAGCGGTCTTCCAACAAACACAAGAAAATATGGATAAACCTCTGAAACTAGCCCACTTTAGGTCAGGCTGAATGATGCGGGAGTAGGAACAGTTTTCTATCAAGAAGACTGGTTTTGGAAACATGGCCAGTGCCAAGCTGACTAATCTCTAGCCGCGGTTTCACTCAAACAAACTACAAAGCTGATTTTTTGCTTTGTTCAGTGTACACATACAATCTTCCGCAAATATAGCAACATTTGCAGTCTAATAGCATCTGTTGAAAATTTAGAAAAAGAAATAATAATGTTTTGTGGTTTTCAAAGTTTTTTGTTGCTCAGGCGGCGGTTTGGATTGATTTATTTAACGTTGGTCTATTTTTTCTGCCAGGGCCAATCACCGACGCCAGAAGTTAGGGGACTCAAACCCAAGATCCTTGGTGTAGCAATCAAGTACGCTAACCACTACACTAGCTGGGCGGCACGGCGGATTGGGACGGGCACTTCATTTTTTAAGTAACAAATTTGCTCAAAGGATAGCATTATTTGCGGTTGCGACGATTGCCTGCGTGGTGAATAAAATTTGTTTGCTTGGCTTTGATTCGAACGGGGTGCATTTAGTAGAAATATGTATTGCTGGTTTGCTCGGTCGTAACTTTTTTGCTATGAAAGATTGAAACTTTGGAATTTTGCTGTTATTTGAATTCAATAGTCAATTTTGATTACAAGAGTTACTGAACTAACTCTAAACGGTTCTTTTTTCTTCAAAAAACTGCTACCGATATTTTGACAAGAAATTGCGCATCTGAGCGAAAATTTGTTGGAGCAAAAATCTACTTCCACGAGGACATGTTTATCTCGGATTTGCGCTTTTGATTTTGAGAGGCGACATTTTCATTTTTATTAAATGGGTGTTCCAATTTCAATAGGTTATCATTTTTTTATCCAGGAGATACAAATTTGAAATTAATAATGATTTTTTTTTTGTTCATTTGTACCTTGCAAATATCAAACTTTTTTAAACAAGTCTAAAAGCCCCTACAGACGGTTTGGGAACGTACTCAAACGTTCGTGATTTGTAATTTGTGCAGGTTTGTCAATTGGCTATCTATGTACCCTACACACAATGCACGAACGTACCCTAACGTTGGCATAGTCAGTATAAGTGTAGGGAAAAATGATTAGATTTGCCACGTTCGCCTATTAAGCGAAGTAGGCGAACGCCAGCATTCGCGGCTCGTATACCCTACACACGATTTGTCAAATTCACTAATCACGGACGTTAGAGCACGTTTGCGAACCGTCTGTAGGGGCTTGTAGACTTACTGTAGCGATGTGAAATACCCGTAAAAAGCAAAATAAATGAAAAAAAATTATAAATTTAATGTATTTTGTACTCATCAAAACTATTTTATAATGTATGGTGTAATTTGTACAAAAGAAACAATGTTGAAACTGTTCAAATGATTATAATAATGCGGACAATATTTATAGTTGCACTTAAAATGATACCCTTGCAGAATCGATAAGCGTTGTTCAGTTTTAGTTGCTGGTTCATTTCCTCATTAGTAAAATCATTGTCCACTCCAACAATTACACATGAATCGGTTAATTTGCAATAATTTATTAGTACTTGGCTGAAATTTAATAAACATTCATTATAAAACTACTTCTGTAATTTATTAAACAGATTACTAATAATTGAATGTATTAAAACTTTATTTGTGAAAATATTGTAAATATCAACACCCACGTGCTACTGATTAATTGCATTACTGCTTTATAATTTGCTGACACTAAAGATGAAGCCGTATTAATAATTAATCGAAAACATATGTTCTACTCAAGCGATACGAACTCGATTAATGAAAACAGTCGCATTTCATTCGTGATAATAATATTTAATTACGGTTTAAAATTGGATGGAGTATTATCGCCGTGGATTATTTAACATTCATCTTTGCATAGATTAAACACATAGTTAAAAATACACAGAGATAAGAAGCCGTGTTTAAACTAAATGATGAAATTTTACCTTTGTGAACGTTGAGTCAATGTTAACTTTTCCTTGGTACGTTAAAGTAAATAAATAGATTACACCCCTTTAGACCCAACCCTACCAAAATTTAATTAAAATTGTAAATTTTAATTTAATTCATTTTATAAATTAATACATCTACAGCTTCTATAAATAGTACGTTTTGGTCTAATAATATTTTTTTGTATGTTTGTGGACTTCCATTTCAGCCCTTCAAATAATACATACCTCCGGGAACATTATATAGTAGCATGCATTTTTAATGCGCCCTCATTATTCAGATTGCATTTTAAATATTGAGTGGGTTCTGATGACATTGTTAATTTATAATCTTGGTGGCTGCTGAACTTCCTTAATCTGGAGGACGGGACAATCTAAATTTGTGGTTGGTTTAGTTTACTAGTACAAATGAAATCCGGCTACGATTGCATTTATTTGCATATCATTTACAATTGTAATTCTAGTGTATGGAGCTTATACAGTTTATTTATATAAATTATTATTTTATATTAACACGAAATTTTTATATTCAAATTTGATTTAAATGGCAATGAAGGACATGTAAAATCAATTTGATTATCGATCAGGTTCACGTTTACCGTAACCAAACTTAAGATAAGATAGGATCGATTAAATATATCTACTTTGTAAAGCAAATACTATTTAATAATGGAATATAATAACACTTTACTAGGTTTACTTTATAACCCCTCGTTTAACTAGATATGGTTTAATTAAATTTATTTTAAATTGATTGTTAATGAACTTTTGTATTGTTGATTATATTAATTACAAACTAGTAACTAACTTTTAGCTTTATTTTAGACTAGAAAATCTGCAACAGAAATGTTCCTAGTTGGTGAAATGAAATTAATATTAAATTACGTTTCAGAATCAAACTTTTCAAAGCTTTAAAAGCGTTAATTTAATTTTAGTTTAATTTTTTTTTTAATTTCAAGGATTTACGATATACGTCATAAAACCTGCCAGTTTTAACGATTGCAACCACTTTTATTGTAACTATAACATTAAAGATGTGATATAAGCTCTGTGTTCACTTTAAAACTTGCGGATTTTTGTTTTAAAATATCGAAATCTTTTTTTTTTGTATTTTTAATGTGTTTCTGCATCTGTGAAGTGTATGACTGGTTTTTTAGAAATCCTTACACTGCGTTTAAATAATTCATTCTTTTTACATTGTTATACTAATCAACTGTTAGTGATAATAATGTTTTAAGTATTTTGTCATGCATAATCTTTCTGTTTGAGATACTTTTGCAGTTCATTTTTACGGCTAACATTCTTTTTTGCTTTATTTCTGTTATAGTTTCTATTTTGCACTTTGTAATAGTGCGTACACACTTGCAACAATGTGCCATACCGCAACGTCCCATAGTTTGTCGGTTTTCTGCCGTCGGATCAAAGGAATTTGATTCCGTGTTGCAGGGTGATGTTACGCGAGGATGTTGCGCGATGTTGCAAGTGTGTACGCACTATAAGAACTTTCTTTAGTTATGTGTTGCAGATCTATTTTTTTATTTACTAATTTGTTTGTGGGAACTTTCTTCACTAATGTATTGTAGGTATACTTTTTTTACTAACTTGTTTTGCCAATAAGCAAAATATAAATGTATCTGTTTTGCTCAATTACTAGCCAGCTACTATCCGCTATCTACAAATCTGTGAAAGTTAGCATTAATTCACTTAATTTTAGGTTTAGCATGCCCTAATTTTTGCCGTTTGAGTTGGTTTGGTTTATCTCGTTTTCTTGCATTAGCTTACTACTGTTACGGCCCGCCATGGTTTCTGCGTGTTTTTTCTATAAATTGAACCTGCACATAATTATTAATATTTTCTGTTCAATTAGAAAATATCTAGGCGCACCATCGTCGGGTCATAATACTAGAATATCCGCAATCATGCAACTTTAAGACATAATTTGATGTTTATCACTAATGTATCAATTAATTGTGTTTGTTCTTTATATAACTTTATTGTCTTACCGGTCTGTGTAAGCTTGACAATCTTTTGCGGATATTGTGCAACACTAAGCACTTTAGTGCCAGTGCAGAGCATGCTCTTAACGGCTGTTACGCATAGAGTCTCAATATTAGATACGGTGTTAGCGCACAATCCCAAGGCCTCAATTGCCAGTGTGTGAATAACAATCTTTTAAAACACAGTACAACTTCAACTCTGTACTTAGCATGATACAGGTAGAGAGAGCGTGGCGCAGTGGTCTAGGCATCCGGCCGCTGTACCGAAGATCGTGGGTTCGATTCCTATATACCGTGATATATTTTTCACTTTCTATACGCTCTCCTATTTCTCAAGCCGCCTTGCCAGCGTGGGGTTTTACGGCTTAAACCTTCTCTGATGGAGTGATGAATTCTCTCCAGTGGTTCGGAATCCACTTGAAACTGTAGGTCCCTTGTAATGTAAGTTGCCAGCATTACAAGCAGAGAAGAGGCTAAAACGCCAAGAGTGGCGTATGAATGGCTGACGAAGAGAGATGTCAAGTGCCTTAATGCTAACATATTTTGTATTACACATCTTCAAGACTTTACTCGGCTCATGTCTTTATAACTTTTGACTGCGTTGAATTTTGTCAATTTTTCTGTAATTTTTTTTTGTGCGGTTTTGGGAAAGCTCTTCAAACTTTGCTTATTAAAACTCTAGTTTTATTTGACGTTTTAGTGCTTATTTCTGATATTAGCTTAAACCTTTCATCAAAAATTACACCTTTGGGCGCGCTTTATGGCACCTATCTATCGATCTTCGGTTTTTACTAATCTATAGACTTTGATCCGATACTTTTTCTGCTTGGATTACTAGGAATTGATTTTGACGACTTTTTATTGTCTTTCAGATTTTTATTTTTATTCTTTTTTCTGTTTGTTCCTAGATTTTGATAAACTTCCACTTTAGTTGTATCTGTTGCACTAATATCTAGATTTCTTGACCTTAAGGGAAGACTTTTACTATTTTTTAACTACATTTGCTCATATTTTAATAAGTTTGACTGCTTAGAAGTACCTGTTGTTACTTTTTTCTTTCTATTTTTCTCTTATTTACCTTATCTATTTCTATTTGTTTCTATATCATCTGTGTATTTGGTATCACTGACAAGATCTTTTTTCATATCTGTCTTACATGTCGTTTTGTTACTTGACCCTGAATTCGTGGATTTTTACCGAATTGTGATGTTATTACTGTCTGACATTTTATAAAAATATTCAGCCACATTCTTTTATTTTATACTTTCTGGCTGGTTTGGTTTTGTTTTTGGAAAACTCCTGTCGTTAGGGATGTTGAAGGAATTGCGAGTTAAGGTGCAACCTATTATCTAGTTCGTCCGCGTGAGCTAATGAGCCAACTGGCATCACGCCTGGTAGCTGTTACTGGTAGATTGTACATAGACGCTCAAAGTTGAATTTGAACTAGATGCACAGATTTTATTTAAAAACTTTTACTATTAAGTAGTATAAACTCTTTATCTCTTAAATTATATATTGGTAAATGGTTACAGAATTCTTTTATATGTTGAAATGATATTTTGCTATCTTATTGGTTGTACACACACACACTTTCTATATTAATGTGCTATTCCGACATACCTGTAACATTTCCGAAGCACGTCATCGAAATAAAGTTAGGTTAGGTTAGGTCTCAACAGTCAAAGCCAGAAATCAGCAACCTGCGGCTCCGGAGCTTTATGCGGTCACAGTATTGGTATTTTGACCTGAGGTGACAAAGTGCTGTGGTAACTGTAGTAACCCTAATGGCAATTTTAATTTGTTTTTTTTACAGTGTATTGGCTTAATGTTACGCCAAAGCTAATAACAATAGTCAATTTGCTACACACGTCTATCTTCTTTCTACCCGTAATGCTGGCACAATTATTATTTATCTACTTCAGACCAGAAGAGGGTTTTTGCTGTAAAACTCCACGCAGGCTAGGCTGGGAGAGCGTATAATTGTTTAAAAAATTAGTTTGTGAGGTTTGAACTTACGATATTTAGTACAGCAGTTGGATTTTAACAGTAACCCAATAAATTGGTGTGCTGCTTTGATTGTAGTTGTCCTACCCAGGTGGTGCTCTAGGAAGTAGGAGGACGATGGCTGATGGAAGTCTAGAGACATGTGTTTCTGTTAAGCAGGTTTTAAGGAACTTTAAGGTAAAGCAGTGAAGACTACCTCAATTTCTACTGCTTTATCTTTGAAGCTTATTGTTTATTGTTAAGTTCTTGGTCAGGTTTGGCGCTGCTAGGGCTGTTTAGGAATTATATTGTTGTTGTCAGGGTCTTTTGAAGAGGTGATTCTGCATGTTGCAGTGTTAAAAACCGGCATTTTTTTGGGTTTTGTTTTGCAGGCGAACTTGGAATTCTAGCTCTTCTGGTCTGGAATTTATGGGGATTTTCATAACAGAGTTGGTTTTTTTCTTTAATTATTTTTATGGGCGATTTAGCCACGCGCGGTGTTGCCTTTTTGTGTAGATTTTTGCTACAGTCTTTTTGAGTTTAAGCCAAAGTAAATTTTTGCTTTTGACGTAGAACTCATCGTGTTTTGCAAGATTTTGTTTTTTGGCTTTTGCCTCTAAAACTACCAAGGCAATTTGGTCGGTTAGATGGAGTCTAGGAGATCTTGCAAATTTTTTCAAAAAGCGGCTGACCTGTGTTTGCTGGTAAGACTATTAAAAATTGCTATAATTTATTGATTAAATTGATCAATAATTTGTTCAAAAAAATTTATTTGTATCAAAAAACGATTTAAATAAATCTCAGCAATTTATTGCTAAAGTTGACAAAAATTGTGCCGAAAAAAAAATCTGAAACATCTATCTCTACTTAGTTATATGTTGATCATCAGAGCTTTAAGGTACACAATAATGTTGCTTAAAGTTGTTAGTCTGAAGTTTCTTATTAGCGCAGTGTAAAAACTTACAAAACAATTGATAGCTATGGTTAAATTAAATTTTAAAACAATTCATAAATATTTAGCTTTTACCTCTACCGAAACCATCTGTTTTGGTTCTAAAATGCGGGCCGAAACGACGATTTAGCGGCCCAATGGCCACTTGTGCCACGATTATGTCTGGAATTCAGACTAACGAACAAGTAGTCTATTTCTAGCTTTTTAAGCTAGAAGATGCATTGAAGATATATAAATCTCTTTGAAATCAGCTTCACTTGCTTGAGCCAAGCGGAGAAGAAGCTGATTTTTGGTTGATAAAGTTGGTGCGTTTTGCGCCAGGTTTTCCTTTGCCTGTGCATAGGATTTTTTCTTGCCGGTTGTGGAATTGCACCGGGGAGGAGCGGGAGTCTGTCAATGAGCAGATGTCTTGGGTTGAGCATTTAAAGAAGATTAGCTTGCCTTCAGCTTGAGATAAGCTGGGCAGTTTTTGTAACTTGCGGTGTGTGTGGGCTTTGTCGCATTTGACAGACGTATGGGGAATTGCATTGGGTGGCATTGAACAATGTTTCCTGACTTGCGCTTACTGTGAGATTACACAGTTTTGTGAGAAACATAATCTTTGACTGGTTGCGTTTTGGGGCAAAATGAACATAAAACCTTGGGAAAGGTTTTTCGTTCTCTTCCATACCTTTAACGGAGAGTGGAGCGTACCCTAGAGCAGTTAGCTCTTTTTGAAAATCCCCAAAATCGCATGCATGCAGATGTCATTGTTTGCGGTTACGGTGGGATCGATGGTTACATTTATGTCGTTGAATGTAGCTTATAACCTTTGGAATACGGATTTGTCCCGTATTACAATGGGTAGAAGGCGGTAAGTCAATACCTTCTGTGGATGTAGGCTGCATGGGTGGGCTTGATGAAGGGCTTAGGCACCTGTGCCAAAAGTGGTTGCTTTAGCCTTAGTGGCCGGCCGGGTCATAGACCTTATGGCTTTGTTGGCTTTGAAGGCTTTTTACTTGATGGTCGTTCTGATAATAGAAGAAACTTGAGAGGATTTATCCGTTTTCTTCCTCAGTTTTTTGACTTTTTTTTTCATCGAACACAAAGAATGGTTGGATGCGACATTGAGCTCTTAATGCACGTTTTTTTTTTGTAATGCAGAAGACCTACTGTATTCAAATCTATATTATCTTGTTCAGCTCAATCTTGTCTACATCAAAAATATTTGTTGCGTACTTTAAAGCTTCTATAGACGATGCTTTGAACGTTGACCAACTTTGGCGTTTGTAAATTGGAGTAAGTTTGGGCCAACATATTTTAACTAAATGAATACTTAGTCACGTCGTTTCTGTTTGGGGTAGACAATCAAGGTGTTACCGAGCTACAGAGAAGACATGTGTATGTGTATGTTTGGAGGCCCATATGAGGTAACGGATTCATTTTGGAAAGAACGCTACGTTCTGCATCACTTTGTTGGGAACATCTATCCAACTTGTTGCTTAAGTTTTGTTAGCGCTGTCAATCATACATGTCTTCTTGTACCGATTATAGCAAAACTAGATTCCGTGTTGCAAACCAAAACTTTATTACAAACGAGATTGCTGCAATTGCTCACCAAATACCAACTACAAACTGCTGGAAACTCACACATTCTTGCACGCCAAAATCTTGTTTCAATTTGTAAGTTGAACTTAAGTACTGCTTTCAAGAGCAATCTTGATTATCCGGGCTATAAATCTAAATGTTTTGACGCTTGTTGTTAAATTTACGAGTGACAGTTCTATTGTGAAGTGAACTCTCACTAAACTTGGCTTGCACGCTTGCTTCACGCTTTTGTACATTGTTGCTAAAAACCGCTTCTACTATATACTAAAAATATACAGATTACTGGTTACTGCCAAATATACAATTACGTACATGTGCGAGTGCCAGTGATTACACTAATAATAGGGAAAGGAGCTCCGGCGGCTCTGTGACAACACAGAGGGAGTTTCAGTCGGGATGAGTGAATTGTGAAACAAAGCGAGAGTCGTAAAGAGTAGGATAACGTAAAATATTACAAAACTATATTTGTGTACTTTGGCGTTTTAGAGGAGTATGGCTTTAGTAACTGGATACCTAATGAGATAAGGTTTTTCTATAACATCGAGCCGTAGTGAATCTACTTCACCACAGACGCAGACTAGGTCATCACAGTATTGATTTTGAATAGATGCCAAAGGGATTGCAAAGATCTAAAGTGGTTCAAAAGACATATATCTATCTTAAAGTGGAAAGGAATTTTTTTAAACCAGAGTTTTTGGTTTACCACTTATTAGTCTGGTTGTAGTATTGCCAAGAATTTTACCTATTTTGCAGAAAGTTGATTTAGAGGTCGGTGTAATTGAGTGATATCATTACACCTCTTCCCATGTCCCAATACCGCAACATAATCTGCCCGTTTATTGATATATATGCTTTTATGGCTTGGCATCTAACAAAATTGAGTTACTAGACCTTTGCTTTGCAAGTCAAGGATAATGTTTTTTAAGTGCGTGATTCAAATATTGCTTTTAATGCTAGTTGCATAAGAACATATAGCATCAAAGAGTTTTGGGAGTCAATTATTAGCCGAGATCAAGAACGAAGCTTTATAAATGGCATATAGTTCCACGGTAAACACAGATGAGAGGTTAAGAAGTTATCTTGTTCCTTCTAATTTTAATGATGAAATCTATAGACTAAAAGCGGTTGATTGTGGGTTAAGTTGAACTGAGCCAGCGTTGAGAGGTGAATTCTTCAAACACGACGATTTGTGGGTGAAGGAATTGTATCTAATTTGTATGGATAAGGATTGGTTAGGAAATACAAATAATTTTTAAAAAGAGCTCTTGTTAATCAATCGGTCATATTGAGAGATCAGAATGTTAATGCTTTTGGCACAAGATTTTTGAAGTCCATTGACGTGGTTACTTCAAGACAATTTGTTTTGGCGCATCTTATTACGATTATGTTATGTATGTCATTCTAGACTGTTAGTTTTTGAATTTATATTGAGGGCTGATATATTCACTTTTTTTTTGTGCTTATTAGCGTTAGTAATAAGATTGCTATGAGTAAACGTCTATTCATGTGTCAGCAGTGACAAACTTTTCATCAAATCAAATTTACAAGACAAATAAATTACGCAGATTACTTTGGCCCGCCAGTAAGAAAATAACGAGAAGAACATAATCTCAAGCGGTTTTGATTGACATGAATGTAGCCACAAATAAACAACAACAAACAGTAGTGCCAAAACCGTATTATTAAAAAGTAAAACAATCTTTTTTTGCCACACTGAATCATATATAGCTATTCTTTTCTCCCAAACTGTATTATCTGTATAAAAACATTGAAAGTGTTCAGTAATTACGTGACATATAAACTAGGATGAATTTACACAAGTTTCTTACAAGAGACCTATAAGTATACTGAACACTTAACTAATCAATACTTTACCGAACAGATGAATAAACCGACTCTGTCAATGTTTTATTGTATACATACTTTTACAGTTAGAGCTTGTTTGTAAGTCAATTATCAAATACAATTCTATCATTATTAAAATATTGGTATTTCCATACCAGTTAACCAGGCTGGTTTACGGTTTTTTTAATAAGATTTTTCCGTATTGGTACTAACTAACTGGATGCAATGTTGACGAGTTGGGTTTTTAATCAAGAAGTTACCGTTTATAGATGCTATATGGTTAAAACCGAAACGTCTAATCACATTCTTATACAATATACGCTTCGACCTATTCGATTCTTTTTACTGTTTATTTGATCTATGTTTTATTGTAACCGGGTAGAGACCGTATTGTGTGAATGTGTATATGCATGCGCCACCGGAGAAGACAGTAAAAAGGTCCAAAAAACCACCGCAGTGTGAACCAGCCTTTACGGTAGTGGAAAATTTATGATTTTGGTAAAATTACTCTCATATTGATAAAACTACTACCGAGAAGATAAAAAGTGCTGACGTATGATTGCCCTTGTACTACTTAATCGCATTTCTATAAAACCTATAAATAAAAAAAACATTATTTTTGAGGATATTTATTTACAATTGAATATATTTTTATTTATTAAAGCGACATGTTTGATAATTTTCTGGCTTGTAGGTTAGTCAATAATTGTTTTATATTAACATCATTACATAAACATCACAAATGTTCTATATAGCCAATAGATGACTAAGTAGTACGACATGTCGCTTTAATAAATAATCAATTGTATATAAATATCTTACAAATACTATATTACCAAGAATTATGCATAACATGATTAATCATAACATAAATAAACATATTAATCAATAAATAAATTCATTAATAAATCTTTTGATGTATCCGGAAAATATATCAAATCCAATCGTCTTAACACTTTATAATAATATAAGTGCCATTGGTTAATCGCAAGCACGCTCATCCATCACATATTTTAATGCGCTATTTCAAATCAAGTTATTTTTGTATTTTTACTATCCCATAAAGAGTCGGGCGTATGTAAAAATGTTTTACAGTCGCAACCAACATTTTTATACACACATAATACATGATGAAACATTTAAAGTAACATTGCCTATTTAATACTCATTTTCAATTAGCCACATCAAAAAAAATAAGCAAGTTGGTTTATTTTAGTTCTTATAACTTTATAGCTTCAACTAATTCTGTTTGTAAAAAGAAAAAGGCTATTATCGGTACTACTATAAATACATTGTATATGTACTGGTCTCATTAGTAGTATTTCATAGAAATTTCTTACACTAGAAATGTACTAATAATTTGTTTTCTTTTGTTTCAGGTGAGCATTGTATTGATTTAAAGGGTATACACATGTAAGGTATTTATAAACAATATTAATCATCTGAGTTGGGAATGTTATTTTGTTTTGAAAAATATACGGTATTGATTTAATTTAATTATGATGATGAATTACAGTTGTGGTTATCTCCCCCTCAATCAAATGATATTGATTTTTATCAAAAGTATGGCCTGTGAAAACTACCACAGAGCCCAGGGCATAACTGTCATTTGAAATACATAATTATTAAGTTCACAACTTGAATTACGGAATCATTGTAATTTAAAACAATTGCAATTTTAGTAAAATTCAATGCATGTTAATTAAAATACCATTTTAGTGTAAAGCTCTGATTATGTGGATTATTAATTGGCGTTGTCGTTTTTTGGTCGATCAAATTCGATTTGAAATGCTTAATTATACAGTCGAGAGAACAGTACGTAATTATATAAAATGAAATGGTATATATACAATTCCAAGTAATGTATTGAATATTCCATGAAAGCCCTATACCAAACAATGCACGTTAAATGACGTAAATTGATTTCATACGGCTTCTTGCAGTGGACAAATATTCTTCAAATATGCACGTAATATTACACGTAAACACGTGGGCATAAATATGATATATAGTTTCCAAGCGCGTGTTTACATTTACATTTGTAATTGATCATGATGTTTGACATGCTGAATGAAGCTTTAATTACAATAACAAATTTAAGAAACAATAGTTATAAATAAAATACATAAATGTACATAATATTGTAGTTGGATACAATAGTATTGTGATTGATTATTTGAAACTATAAATTAAGTATGTATATCAATAATATGGTTTGTTTTTTAAACAATATTAAATTTCAAAACTTTAAATGTCACAATATTTAAATTACTCGTTAGTAACCATCTTGAAAAGTGGCGAATTATTTTTTTTAAGGAAAATTCCATATCGTGTGGAATATTATTTATTGATAAATAGACTTTATTTACACAAACATGCATAGACAATACGCAGTATCTGAGTAATATTAAGTACCTACCCACACAGGTAATTAAAATCAAAAATTTAGAATAACAAACTTAGATTAAATAGAAATTGATTTGCCGGTATAAAATTGATTGTTTTGATATTATTTTGCCACATTTTAGTTTTTATATTAACAGCGATTTTGAAGTATTTATTATATTTAGTATTACTATTCTTCTTTTTATCTATTTGCATTTAGGTTTTTCTTTTCTTTCACGAAGTTGCTACTCATAGAAGCGGAAAGAACCAAAGAAATACCAGCCAAGGCTTTAACGTCCGTCGCACGGTGGTTTTTAGTTCTGCATTTAGGGTTTTTTACTGGTCTTTTGCATCGAACAACAAACAAAAGGTTAAATGAAGCGGTACCAAGGGTTGTCTATGTTGTTACCCATTTATCTTCTTTTCTTTCACGAAGACGCTACCCATAGAAGTACCAGCCAAGGCTCAGACTTTTTTTGCGCAGTGATTTTTAGTTCTGCACTTACGATTGAGCAATCAATTGGCAAGTCATGATTCTTTCAGGATCAGCCAGCGAATCTCAGACTTTGGTTTCTCTCGGTTCCTTACTGGTCTTTTGTGATGCGTTGAAGCCCAAATCACCCATCACCAATCTGACAACAAACGTTTAGGTTGAACGGTTTTATTGTACATTCAGGTCTCTGTGCAATACCGTATTTCTAACGTAATAATTTGCATCAATAATGAGTTGCAGTATTTTGTTTTGAAACACTTGCAGTTTCTTTAACGTTGTGGGATGGTATGCCTACGCTGCACAAGCGTTTATTGTGATCGGTTGCAGTAGACAGTTTAGCAGGGGGTAGAGCTTATATGTCTGTCTCCAAACTTTGCTAATGCAATTTTTGACGTGAGTTTGAAATCTTCCAGGTCACTCACAGATATTTAGTTTTTGTTTTTCATGGTATGACTTAGCGAGCCAACATTGAGCAGAACACGCAGTATTGTCAGCGTAAAGGGCCGTTTATTTGTTTTTAGGTATGTTCTTGCCGTACAAAGAGAGCAATATCGGTCCAACAACACTGCCTTGCAACACCACAATCTTATTAGCAGTGATAAAGCCAAGAAGTCATCAGTAAAGAATTTTTTCGAACAGTTCACTCAGACCCGAAAGCAGGTTTATTGGATGGTGGTTCACAGGATGCTTCAACGGTTTCCCGAATTTTGGAATAGCTATAACTATAACTTTTTGCAGTGTTGGAAAGTTTGTTCATCTTGTTAAAGATAGCGTAGCGTCTAACAGTTCTAGAGCACGCTTGGGTAGACACTTAATAGCAGCATATTGTCTTCAGTTGCTTTTTAAAGCGCTAAACATCTGACAGTCTTTTCCTGCAGTTTATTTAGAGTAACTGATTTGTGTTTGCAGCAGTGCAGTTTTAAACTGGTCTTTCATCAAATTTGCAAACAGTTCCGATTTACCTTGTACATCAGAAATTATGTCTCCGTTGCTGTTTACAAGCGCAGGTGCGTACGTTCTAGTTTTGATGAACTTCTTTGAACAATTTCAAACAGACTGCTGTCTGTCGTACAAAGTTATAGTTCTTGAAGAATTTGGTCAACGGGTACTTTTGCCAAACCTTCTGTACCAGATTTTTTGCTCGTATTATTTATTTTCGGAAATGCGCAATTTTTTGGGCAAAACCGCTTAAGATTTTTAATCGATTTTTGGGTTATCTTTGTGAGATCAGCATTGACCCTGTCTGCAAACATTTTCAAGTTGTCTTTTTCCTTACAGGGATAAGAACTGTGCAGAGCTAGGTCAGAGACAAGCTATTTTTTTAATGTTTTTGAGGCTTCCCAGTAATGCCGATTTTAGGGTAGAGAATTACGAACTAATCAGAGCACTACCAACGCAGAACTCTTTCTAAATATCGAACTTTCACGGAGCAGAGTTAATGACTTACCAGCATTGTACCTCTGCGGAAACATTAACCTGGGTTTGTACCGTTTCTTTCAACGACCTCATAGCTATTACTCCAAGACCGCTATGCCCACTGATTATTCTTTTGGACTTCCGACCTCTACACCCACTGATCATTCTTTTGGACTTCCGACCTCTACACCGATGATCGCCCCAAGAATGATACTTATGCATCCCGGCCTGCACTCGGCTTACGGTGTTTCTCAACACCAGGAGATACTTCGTATCTTTCCACCACTGAGAATACTTTGCTGTCAAAGCTGAAATGTTCTAACCTTGGAGAATTACAAGCGACATCATGGAGCCTGCAAATACTAACCAGGTTGCACCAACCCCCGCGGTTCATGGACACACTATCTATGACCGCAGTGGCTTGTCGACTTCTGGAGAAACTGCAGCAGGTAAACCAGCGGCCTTATCACACTTACGACCTTTTTGTGTTTACCTCTAATGGGACACTACTGCATCAGATGGAAACAACATAGGCAGGACAACGTTGCTTTCTCCACAATCATCTACTCTCTCTTCTTTAAGTTTTTTTTCTTGGCTATTTTTGCCACTCTGGTCAACGCGACCATAGTTGATACGTGTTTGTTCTAAAGCTTTTTTGGTGCGGATTTCTCTATTGTTTACCTTGGTTTTATTAAAAAATAGGATATTGGATTTTTACCTTCAAGATGCTGATGAACAGAATTTAAATTTTACAAATACTCGAGAAATTGACTTTTAAGCTATAAACTAAGTCAATGTTGATTAAATTGGTTTGTGGAATAGACTAGACCTTAATTCGGCAATTTAATCAAATCATAAGCCATGTTTGACCTTGTGAGCGGTTTTTGGATTAGTGACACTTGCTCCACAATTAACGGTAGACTGAGCTTTGTATTTCTTAGTACAACAACTATTGCAGGGGTGGCTGTTCCTCCAGGGAATTGCGTTCTGGAGATGTACCACCAGGTTTTGGCGGAGGTCATCAGCAACAATCTTCCCTCTCCCCAATCATTTTTGGTAAATAATCAAAAAAAGTATAAGTAATTCTTCTGGAAACTTACGCCTAGGATTTTTGATATTGTTACTATTGGGTGGTCTTGGTTGGTTTCCCTATAGTTTACACTTGGGTTACAGTTACTGTGCATTGAAGCCTGGCGGGCGTCTGGCTTACGTAGCGCGCTCTGGTTTGGGTTTTAGGTGTTGTAGAGTCTGCTCTGGCGACTGCTTGGTTTTGCCTTAACTTTAACCTTTTGGTTAACTTTAGCTAACTTTGGGTTTAGTTCTCGGGTGCTTGAAAAGTTAGGAATTAATGTTGTGCTATGTTTATCTTTGGGTAGCTATACTTGGCATTTTTTTCTTTACTTGTAGTTTTTTGGGGACCAGAGTTCTAGAGGTCCAAATTATTGTTGTCTGCACTTTTTACCGAGACATCCGTGGTGTTTTTAGAAATTTGCAGTGGATTGACCATGACGGGAATCTGGTTAAAAGTCCGAAATCTTTTCTTCTGAATTTAGTTTTCTGCTGGTTACTTTTTTACACGATTTCTTTTTTATGCTTTTGGTGCTTGCTCCGGAAGCGTACGCCAAAAACTTTGATTTGCAGGTTTGGAGCGTATGCTTTAAAAGTGGGAGGGGAATCTTCTTAAAGACATTGCAAAATGTCGGATTCACTTTCACGCGCCTACCGACTAACTCTTTTCCAAATGAATGCTGGAAGTTTGGTGACTAGTGTGAAATTGCCTTTCTGATTAACGAAATGCTAGTTACGGGTAGTTATACTATTGCATTTTTAGTGCCGCCCTATAGGCGTTGCTTAGATTTTGTGGATAATTTGTAGCACGTTTAAGGTGGGTATTAGACTGTTGGACAGTTGTCTGAACATATTACCCATCAAGGAATAACTTTATACAATTTTTGTTTTTTGCTTGGAACAAGCGGAATAACAGCTGATTTTAAGCTGAAAGTGGTGCACTTTGCTTCGGTTTCATTGCTTGCGCATAGAATTTCTCCTTGAGAGCGTGAGTGTGCAGACTAGACGACGAGCAGGTGCTTTACCGTGGGCGTAGCTGTTGCGGCTAGCTTTTAATTTTTGATAAGCTTTTATAAATAGCGGTGGCACCTACAGCGCTCGGATTTTTTGTTGGAGTTGCACACGGAGCTTGGATGAGCTCCGGCGCATTTGAGGCATGCGATGCCTTGTGGCCGCAACGTTAGCATTGTGCAATTTCTACGGTTTTTTGCTTGTTCTCAGCGGTAGCGCAAAGCCCGCATAACTCAATGAGAAACAGGATCTCTCTGCATACAGCATTGGGAAGGTTTTTCCGTACTTTCTCATGCGTCTTGTTGAGGTCGGATTGTACCCTTGAGCGATGGGCTTAGCCTGCACCACATCAGTCTTGATGCTGTCGGGTACATTTGTAATTACGTACTTCAAGATCTTTTTAGACCTTAATTCGTATGTGTAGTGAAAGATATTCTGTTGGACACAATGATTGATTGCTGCCCGTAAGTCCGCAGGCGTATAGTGCAATAGTCTTTGATAAACGGACTTATCCCGAATAGTAATGGACGGAGGGCGCTGTGCGCTAGCGCCCTTTGTGGGTGCTAGCGGAGTTGCGTGAGGATCTAGGGTGCTAGCAGTTGGACCAGAGTTGGTCGACTGCGCCTTATGGGTTGGCTGGGTCGAATACTTTTTGGTTTTAGTGGCGTTGAAGGTACCTGACGTGATGGGCTTATCCGGTTCTTTCTTTATCTTTTTGGACTTTTTTTTTCTTCTACCAGGATGAATTCCTTCTCTGGGGGCGGAGTTAGATTTTTATCTCTTTCTCCTTGGAGAATACGGAGTCGGGCGGTGAGACTTGGGTTGGCGTTTCCGCTGGTTTGCTGGTTTGGACCTGGGTAGCTGAGTAGGTCATCTACATTGAGGCCTCATTAGTGGCGGACGAAGTTGAAGCTTTAGCGGCGGCTGGGAGCTGGTTGGGCAGCCCACTGGTTGCGGATTTTATGCAGGCTTTTTGGAGAGGGCAGCCTTTGCATCCTTCGAGTTGCGTCTTATTTGCTTAACTTAGTTTTTGTAGCTTCTTGGGTTGTCCATCTACCAGGGACATGATGTATGTTGTATGTACATAATTTTCAGGATCTTGCGATCCGTCGTGTTTTCGTCGGGGTCTATTCTGGAAGGAAATTTGAATTAATTAATTCAAATTGAATTAATGGGCGGACGTTAATTTGTTGACTTGGTCCAATTAGTTATCCGTTGTCGGCTTTTCAGTTGGGTGCAGCTATGGGGTCCTTCTCGGGGTTAACTTCTCTGGTAGACTGCTGGCCGTTAACTGCTTGCTCGCTGGCTATGCCAAAAATGTAGATTCTAGGTTTTGAGCCGGCATTGGACGTGCTGCTTTGTAGTATGTTTTTATTTCTTGTCTTTTATGATTTTTGATTGAATTTGACGCTGGTGATCGATTTTTTTGCGCCGCATTTGGATGCACTACACAGATTTGTTTAAGGAACTTGAGTATAGTTGGAATAGAACCTTTCTTTAACATTTTTTTTACTAAATGTTTGCTTTCCAAACAATAAAAGTAACTAGTTAGTTAGTTTAGATTCTTAGCATATCAGCATAAACTATTAATGTATAGAAGTAAATGAAGGTGTGATGTGGAAGTGAAAAATATGTTTTGAGATGACAGATTTGTGGATCAATTTATCATTATTAATTTAAGATTTTTTTTATTGTTAGAAACATCCAAAATGTTTTTCAAAAAATACTTGACCAACAGAGGACAGTAGCAAAGGTATTATGGTATGGACTTTTTTGCGTTGCAATACAGAACTTGTGATTGTTTTCGAAGCGCCGTAGCTAAGGCCACGCAGGCTCCGCGGTGCGTGGGGGCCGAGACGTTTTGGGGGCCTCCAATCCTACAAAAAGGGGCCCCGCCACGGTTTATTAAAACCTGGGGAAGAAAAAGTATAAAATACACGCTATTTTTAACTCTAGGGGGCTCTTTTTAATATTTTGCGGGGGGGCCTACAAATCCTAGCTACGCCACTGTGTTTTCGAACCTATTTTGAATAGCGCTAACGCTATAGGACGGCAAAGCTTTATTTATTTTGTTTCAAAAACTTCTGCATTTACAATTATGTGTATTGATAGAAATTGGTGTAAGAATACCGTCTAAAACGTTGTTATTATCGATTGATCCATTAAAATGTTATTAATTATTATAGAACAAATCAAAAGCGTTTGTTGAAGTCAATTATCGGATTACTGACTTTATTAAAAGCATCTATTATTATTTTAAATAAAAAGTAACAATATCTAAATTGTTACAAAGAGATAATAATATATTATCAATCAATATGGATTATTTGAGTTATTTATTACAGCTTAATTAAGATTTAAATAATCTAATTTAATTTTGATTATCAGTAAAAGCATTTGTTTGTTTTGAAATCAATACTCGAACATATTCGATAAAGAAACTGTTCGTTAAGATCTTGCCAAACAGACATATAATTAATTCCCAAACTTATAGTAACTCGTTCCGCGTTAGGGGGATTATTTTCACAAGTTCTAACACGGCTTCCTCTATTTAATTCTGGAAGCTTTCGTAAGCCAACACTTGATATCAAACCTTTCAAAAGGAAATAAAAATATTTGATCAATAAAGCATTTTATACTTATGTTTACTGCCGGATAAACTCAAAACGCTACCTTTTTATTTATTATATATACTTATTATATCAAGTGTACTTGACTTACAAAACGTTCTAATATTCACAGAAGGAATCGTGGGCGGTTAGCTTTACCAATATACGTTGCAGAGTAACTAATGTTAATGAATTATTTTGGTTTGTATGGATTTTATAGAAATGAAACGTATCGTATATATGTTTTGTTTACATTTTCATGCTTGAAGTATTATATTGAAAAACATTTACATTAAGATAAATATGGATTGTTTATAATCTGAATAGCTATATTTATTAATGTAGTATAGCTGATATGTCAATTAAAAGTCCATCCATCAAATGCATTAATAAATCAAAGTTAATTAAAGTAAATGAATGTATTTAATTATGAAAGTCCCATTAACTGCACAAAATGTAATTGCAAATTGTGCATCTACTATTTAGGCTCACACAACTTTCCCATTTTATTTTTCTACATAGACTAACTTTAATTAACTAGGGCATGGTTTCCAAGAAAAGAAAACAAGGATTGTTTACCATTACATTATAATTAAAATGTTAGATAACAAGTCATTTTATTAAAACTACTTATCCGTTCAATATTATTATTCACCAAGAAAAACATATAATAACACAGCTGTAATATTAATCGATTGCGACAGTTTTTTTTTTATTTAGAGAATTTCGATTCGGCTTGTTGCACAACCGATTAAAATCGATTAGAAATTAATAAGAGTCGTAATTTAGATTTTATTTATAATAGAATAATTAACTGTTTATCGATTTTTATACATAGGAAATTTCCAGTTGTAAATTATTTTTAATTTGATTAGGAATCGATTCAATAGCCAATTTATATCCTAAGATAATTTTAATTGCTAACAATGATTTATTTGTTATTAAACTAAAAGATCTAAACTGCTTCTGATAGTAAATTTATCAGATTTTCTTATCAAATCACGTGTATTTTTATACGGTAATTAATTCAAACAGTAATAATTCAAACATATATTCAAGTATTACTTCACAGATCTAATTAAATTACAAAACTTTCAAGGACTTTTGATGTTTAAGAAATGGTTGCGTATCTATAGCAACTTTTTGCTAACGTGGGCCAAATTTGAATTCGTGCTCTGGTCAATGCCATCTTTTAAATTGTTATGATTATATTTATACTTTAAACTTACATACAAATTACTAGTATAATAATTTAAAATAAATATATAATATCTTCACTTTCTTCACATTCAATTTATTCAACATTTAATAAGTGATAATGCTAATTTTATGTATTTGAAAACTTGTATTTCCTAGGTTAAAAAACACTTGCAAATTTTGTAAATTTTTTGGTTATTACGAAAGTTTAAACTGTTCTTAGAACTAGGAAGTTTTTAAGTGTATTCCGATAATGATAGAAAAAATTGAGAGCTACTAGAGGTCATAGCTTTTACGAGTCGTTAAGATGCCTCTATACCCCTACTTTTTTTATTAAAACTTATAAAATTAAGAAATTGTGCAAGCTTTATCTATCATAACAAATTAATAACAACATTATTCTTAAAACCCCTTGATCCAATCGTAGAGAAATGTTTAAGTTTCTTAAATCCGGTCTCTGATTGTAATTGTGTTAACCCATGCATTAGTATCTTGGCGCCCGTATATATGTAATTCCCTATACTGGCCGGGGGTATAGAAGCCTTTTAAATTGTGTTTACATACTTGTATGAGAAAACAATAAAACACTTTTAAGGTTTTTGAGTCTTAATCATATAAAGCAACGTGATTTAGACTATTCTGAAAAAAACTAAGTAAAGTTTATTGCAAGAAAGATTAGAAAATTATAAACAAATCTTTGATTACTACTAAGCCTAAAACGACTTAAGAAAATTGACCACTTAACGATTTTTTTTAGTAAAAACTTGAAAATGTCTGAAGAAGTTTTTTTTAGGATTATAAAAGACTGTGAGAACTTTTAGTAGTCACCTAAACCATTAAGGGCTTTGGATTAAAAGCCAAAGAAGTTTTGAAGTTTTAAACATCATAAACACTTTTGAATGGCTTAACTTAGAACTTAGAAGCTTGAAAGATTTGTTGACAAAAACGGTAGATATACTCTAGGGGACTAAAATATGTTTGAAATCTTTAGTTACTTTTAGATTTTGAGAACTTGAGAATATTAGAAGACTCTAAAAAAAATATGGGAACAGTAAAAGAACTTTAGGTGTTGGCGGTGAATCAGCTGTCCTTGTGTAGCCTGTTTTCTGAATCAGCCTTTCTGTTTATTGTTCTGTCTTCTGCTTCACACTACTTCTTTTTTTTTTTTTTTTATTTTGTTTTTTTTTACGATAATCAAATTAATTGATACTGCTCTTACGGCAACTTTTATTGTGCACGTTATTTTTTGTCTTTTTTTTTGTTTTTCTTATACTTAATAGCACCTCACCTTGTTTAGTGCTTCTACCACTTTTTTGCTTTTCTGGTTTTATTTTCTAGATGGAAGCCAAAATTTAGATTTTTTATGTTGCACTTTGTCCTCTTCTTTAGTTCCTGGTACAATTTTGCTGAGATTGTCTTTGTTGCTTATGTCTGAGATGTTCTACTGCTTGAAGATTTGGTGAGACGGAGAAATTACTGTTGCGACAAAGAGTAGGGTTTGATTGGCTGGAATTTATTTTGTGGTACAGGTCTCTACCTGTATCTTCTAATGGCTCAACTCTCTAATGGAGAGTGCTTACCGGTTATAGCCGTTAGGTGGGGGTTTAAAGTAGTCATTGATTATTTCCAAGCATTTTTTTTGTGATCATCACCTCCGTGTGGACATTATCCGGCCGTTGTGCTTTTTTTAGTTTTTTTTGAAATCCTGATCTTTTTACTGCTACATGTTTGGATGTTATTTGTTGCTTGGCTATTTTGTGTTAACATCTTTTTGCGACTATCTTCGAGTTGATTTTCTAAAACGATCTTAAGATTTAGTCCTTCAAGAGAGTCTTAGAAAACTAGATTTAAGAAGATACTAAAAATGCTTACAGAATTGTACAGAGCTACTAGAGGTGATGTAGAACGCATTTTAGGTAATAATAATTGTTTTTAGAAATCTACATATTTGAGGTTAAGTTTATATTTTGGATATAAATTATAATATAGCTTTAGATAAATTGCGGGTTGCATAATTTTAGTACGTGGGGTCTGCTTATTGTAGGTTGTCTATGCCTGAGCTTTCTTTCTTTTTTATCAGTTTAAGGTTTTTGCTATAGAGCATTTATTTAGCTTGAGTTTTACGCAAGGATTATTTATTTTATATACCATACAAACGTACAGATTATGCGTAGCCTCCACAATTAAAGTGGATTTTTTAAAGATTTTTTTAATACCTTGCGTTGTGCACTTGTCACTCATACGTGACATATTCAGTATTTAGTAACTGCTTAAGTTTTGTTTTTAATTTTAGTATTACTAGTTTTATGTTTAATTTAAACATTTTCTAAGTAGTAGATATATACTTATTTTGTACTGGCTCCTATTGACTAATGAATAAATAAATTTATAGAAAGTTGTTATGTATAAACGATCCTTAGATGAAAATTTTGTCTGGCTAGACGATTTTATTTACATTGCAAAACATGGCAAAATAGTGGACCTAATTGCACAATTTTGTCATTTGACGCAATTGTTGAAGACGCGGCTGCGTTTGTGATAACATTGGCACTTTATTCTGATACAATAGAGGTGGAAACGTGGAATGTTGTTGGCACTTGTTTCAATTTTATCTTGGGTGCCAATATGTTACCGGGGCGTTAGGGATCATAAGCTGCATTGTTTAACTGCAGGATTGGAACAACTGTTTTAAATCAGTAATTGTGATAAGCATTTGCTTTACGTACTATGATGGTGTTTAGGTTTATTAAGTAGGACTTAACACATCCTGAAACTTGAATGAACATGCGCACGCATGTGAAGAACATGGAGACGTTAAACATATCTGAGTCTTTGTGAATATAGGTCTTTTTGGGGAGAGGAACAATTTATGGCTTCTTTTTAGCATTTACTTTTTTTTTCAAACTTATTCAAAGGTTTTAACGCAATGCCCTCTATTAGGAGAAACGTTGAATTGTTTGTGTGTGAAGGAGACTGTCATACAGTTAAATCCTGCACGGACAGACAACGGCGTTTTTGGCGCGTTTTATTTGAATCAGATGATTGAAACAAATTTATTATTTAAAATTAATAAATTATGTATTTTATGTAAATTGCCTTTTCATCCAGTAAGACACACATACACGTGTTTACGTTATTGTGTTGGCAATGGTATTTACTGCTTTCTAGCATTATTTCTATTACGTTGTCTGGTGGTATTCTTACATATCATACAGTGAGAGCCAAATTGATTTTTAATTTCTAGAATGCTAAAAAATATCTATAATAGGAGGAGGCGTGGCGCAGTAGTCTAGGCATTAAAGATCGTGGGTTTAAATATCACAACTAAAATATAAAAATATTTCAAAAATATAGACGCTTTCTTACTCTCCAACCCGTCTTGTTAGCGTGGGGTTTTATGACTAAGACTTTTTTCTGGTCCGGAGTAGAGTGTAAGTTGCCTACATTACGGGCAGAGAAGAGGCTAATGCGTCATCAGTGGCGTGTGCAGTGCTAAAACAAACGATACAAAATATATTATTATCAATGGTAAAAATTAACGTCAACAATTGAAGGATGAGGTTTTTAAGACAATCATTTTTTTCTAGTCGAAATTGATTGGTGGGAGGACATGCGGCAGCGTTAAATTTATCAGCAACAAGTACTCGAATTATGCATAGGATGAAATTCTTTCTGTACAAACTTGCAGTAGTTCAGATGTTAACAGAACGTGATAAACAGTGCCACATTGAAGTTGCTTGGAGTTTTTGTAGTGTAGATTTTCTACAACATCTTTTTATGACTGACGAAACTTACTTTACTTTAGACGGTATGGCCAAAAAGCAGAATTTTACTATTGTGCTACAGAAACTGGGTTCAAAACAAAAGTCATGAGCCTAGGAAATATTCAGGTAACAATTAATAATTAATCTATTGATCTACATACATTTATCTTGGCCATAAAATTCAACTCTGTAAAGAAAATCAGATTTCCGAAATCTCAAGATGAATAGGTTTTTCTTGGGCGGCTTTCGGTAAATTAAGCTATATCCTCAAATCCAAGGAGTTCCCTATAAACCTCAAAAGGAAGGTATTCGAATCCTGCGTGATGCCAGTGCTCACTTACGGCCTCGAGACAATGTCCATGACCCGAAAAACATCTGGCAGACTGCAAACCACACAGAGAGCAATGGAGAAATCTATGCTCGGATTACTTTAAGGGACCGAGTTTGGAATGAGGAAATCCGAACTTGTGAGACAGAGGTACTTATTACAGAGAAGATGGCGAGATGATATCCAAAATATCTCAGGAAAAACTGGATTCAACCTGCAGCAAATAGGAAGACAGAAATTTTAGAAGGAGGCCTACATCCAGGAGTGGATAAATGATGGCTGAGAAGAAAGAAAGAAAGAAAAAGCTACAGAAACTCCATGTCAAGTTTATGAAAAACTATTATGTTAACCAAAAGTGGCTGAATCATTGGTTCTTATTTTTTTTAGGAAAATGATAAAACGGTCAGAATTGACTGTATTCTGAACGGTATACACTTATGATTTAGACAGTTTTTTTTTTCTTATCTCTAACAAGAAGTATGGAGATTTTGCGATAGACATTTCCAAACACTCATTTCTTGAAATGGTGATCTGTGGTGGCTTGCAAGATCTCTTGAGATTACTGTCCCTGGCTTCTTCTTTTGGATTTATTTAAAAAACAAAGTGTTTATGAGCAAGCATAGAGATCCAGAGCAGCTTAAAAGAAAGGATGTGCTTTAGAGAGTTATAACTGATTTTGCTTGTCGTTGGGTCTCCATGCTTTTTGGTCCATCTTTTGTTTTTTGCTCTTATTACATGGCTCACCCACTGCAACTTGGCTATCTCTTATGCCATTATTACCCCTGTTGCAAATCTTAAACACGTGTTTGTTTTTTTATCTGCCACTATTTGGCTATGCATCTTTTTTCTATGTTACTCTCGGTTAGTCCAAGTTTCTGCTACCTAAGGGAGGGTGGGCAGGACCCATTGGTCGAAAACTTTTGTTTTGAGGTATTACGGGTAGACTGCTTTGAATACGCTTGACTATTTACGAAATAAGCTTTATCCCACTTTTTTTCTTTTGTTGATTTCCGTTGCTTGGGGGTCCGTTCCGAAGGAAAGGCAGTGCTCAAGGTATATTCTTTGAGGACGTTTTGCTGATTGTACATAGGAGTGGCAATTTGTCTGTTGGCCATGAGTTTAGACTTGTTCATCTTCAATCCCACGTTTTGTCGCAGTGTCTAGCTCTTGTATTATTGTTTTTAATTTTAAAAAACCGTTTGATGTGAGGATGGTATTACCAACAAAGCGTAAGCTTGAAAGGTCATTTCCGTTGACGTTGATTCCTGTTTTCTGTAAGTCTAAGGTTTTGAAGGAGTCTTCCAGGGTGTTTGTAAATATCTTGGGTGAGATAGTGTCTTTTGACAAATTTCTTGCTCAATTGTTATGGGCTTTGTTGTGATAAATGTTTTTACCGTTAATGACTCGTTATTATACATGTTTTTAAATATTTGCTTATAGCGGTGGTCAATTTTGCATTACTGAAGTCTTTTTATGTGTGCTTAGAATTCATCAATGTCGAACGTTTTCTTAAAATCTATGAAAGCTGTATATAGTGATTGATTATATTTGTTGCCTTTTCTACCTCTTGATTGTGTGGATGTGGATGGAGCACATTGTGCTACAGCCTTTTTGAAGTTCTGGTCTAGTTTTTGGATAACCAACACTCAGTGGATGGGCAGGTCACTTCAGTTGAAATTACTCGTTTACAAATAATAATCAAGAGGTTAGATCTGTTACCTTCTTCCTCTAATTCAGTTACAATTAACATTTCCAGAAAAGAGAATTGACCAAAATTTGGGCGGGCCAGTTGAAACTACTTGTTTGCAATCTATATTCTAAGTGTCTCGCTCACGCTGTTTGTTAATAAGTGGCTGGATCTGTTATTTTCCTTCCTTAGTTTAGTTACAAATAACATTTGCAGAGAGGAAATTGATTCAATTTCTGGATTACTAACACTTGGGTGTGTGGGCGCTTTACATCAGTTGAAACTACTTGCTTGCAAATACATTTGCAGAGAGGAGATTTGACTTTTGGATCATTACCACTTGGATGGGAGGTCGGGGCACTCAAGTTAAAACTACTTGCTTGCAATTATTGATCTGAATACCCCGCTCATCCACCCGATTGTTTGTTATTGAGGGATTGGGTTTGTCATACTTTTTCCTAATTTTGTTACAAACAACATTTGCAGAAAGTTTTTTATATTGCTTTACTCTTTTAGCGCTTATCTTCAATTGATGACACAGCGCTTGCAACTTATGAGTCATTTTGAACCAGTAAATGGAACTTCTCAGTCGTAATTGGACTACGCATTCCAAATCGCGATTCTGAATATCAGCTTTGAGGTTCATATTTTTATTTCCGGGCTTTTCTCTAGCTGCTCGGTCTGTATGATAGTGCTAGACTTATGTGTTTAACAGTGTTTGCAAAGCTTATGTGACGTTTTTGACACTTTTGGATCGACTAAGTTGATTATATTCACGATCTGAGTTGCTAAATCTGAGTGTGAAAGGAGTAGCTCTCCAGCTGCTCGGTATAAATGATATTGCAAGACTTGTGTGTTTAACTGTGCGTGCACAGTTTATGTGACGATCTTTACATCTTTGGATCCACCCTAATTTGATACTGAACGTATGCAGAGAACAAAGTTTTGTTTTAATTATAGTTTTGACGAACGTCCATACGGTTTAACTCAACGCATGCACATTCAAGTAAGGACGCGCCATTAGATTCCATGAACGAATAAAATAATCGCATTATATTTTTGAAACACTTGCCACAAAGTGTGGAGAGAATAGAAGTATATTGGTTGTGGTCGTTTTGAACATTTATTTTAAGTATATTTATTATTAAATTTTATTTTATTATTGATTGTTTTTAGATTTTTATGTTTATACGAATATTTTAAGACCTGTAAAACTAATAAAATTCATTTTTATAAATATAACTTTTATATATATAAACGGAACTCTAAAATAAATTTTTATTCATACTTTTTCTATGATTAATTACAAGTTATTTTTGGGTAAATACCCTCCTGACAAAATAGTTTTTGAATATTTTAAAGAATATTTGACCTAGTTACGTAATGCGGAGATTTATCATAAAGCTTATATAAATTGTTCAATAGTTCTAAAACATAACGATGCATAACAATAATTTCTGAATATCAACCTTTGCATGTGTATAGAAATTATTACCGTTTTTTTTTAAACAAAATCCACAAATGAAATTAAAACCAATTAAGTTAAATGAAACCTTGCACTAAACCGTAAAGTCTAAAAATAATTAAATCATAATTTAATGTTTAAAAATATAAAATGTACTTCCGGATATTAGATACGTATCTTCTTTTAAATTATAAAATCAATTAACATAACTTAAAAAACGTCCCTTTTTATATTTTAGTGTGTACCCTAATTATACAATTTGAATAAATTGTAACGGATATTTAAATCACCTCCATTTAAAAAATATATACAACCTGCATGTATGACTTTCGTAATCTCCACCGTGCTAATCATACTAATTAAAAAAACAAAAGTCAATCTTCATATATTAACACCAGCTAAAGAATTGCTAAACAGTTTGTTTATATAATTGTTTCTAAATTGTTTCTAATTTATAAATAGAGTGCGTCATTTATGGAAAGTGGACTAGCACAAAGAATTATTAATTTAAAAAAAAAACGAACATATTGTTGGATGTGAATTTTTAGTTGCATCAAATTAATAATAGCTTACTTAATATAATCGAATCGTTACGATCTGTATTAATAGAATTATATTTTCATTGCACAATATACATATATAGCACACGTATGCAATAACAGTTTATTGCTGACTGAATTGTTTTAATTTGTAATGTAATAATAATATTGTTAACAATACAATCATAATATTAAGATTACTTCATTGTTTGTGTCCATGAATTGTCATATGAGTGCGATAAAATTGTCTTATGTTCTAAAATGACCATGAAAATATATTTTGTTTAATTTAAAGCTAGGAAGTATAAATTATTATAAATTGCTTTAAAATGCAACTGTGCTAACAGATGCTCAAATAGATTTTTCAATTAATTAATGTATATTATGTCATTATTTTTAATTCTAAAATTGCAGCAAGCAGAGTTTGAATCTGTGACATTCGAATTCGTATTAGAGAAGCACAATTATTATAATAATAATACTGTTATGCACATCTTTTCTGAATTGTGTATTATTAAAAAGATTATAATTATTGCACTTATTCTAAAAATAATTTTTTGTTTGTTCTGGAAACGCTACTTCTGTTTAGCCAAGTTATAAATATTGATGAGGTATTTACTACAAACATGTAACTTGTACGCAGAGCCCGTTTAAAAAGTATTAAATGCTGTCTATCAACTTTCTTTTCCATCTATTTGATACTCAATTTGTTTTTTTAAAATAAGACTTTAGCTTAGGAAGTTTTTCTATTTTGTAATGTCATCCCCTCTTATCTTCAGCATTCAAATCGAAGAAGTTTGTTGTGACTATTTTTTTCTAGTTCATAGTACATCGAATATTTTTACAAGTATGTGTAAGGCTTTTTACACCGTTTTTATGGTTTATATTCATCCTAGGCTGCAAACAAACAATTTTCTACTAAGCATTTTTCTTTGACTTGGTATTTATCATCATCATCACCCAGCTCGTTCCGTCCATTGTTGGACATAGGCCACCTCTATAATCTTCCATCGTTTTCTGTCTTAGGTTTTTTGGGTCCAGTTTTTTGCAATTTTATTTAGGTTGTTGGTCGCTTACGTCTTTCTCTGTTGCGTTTATTGGCTCTTGGTCTCAGTTTTTTGGTCTTCTGTTTTTATTCTACATATGTGGCCAGCCGATCTCTATACTATACTCTGGTCTTTCTCCGTAGGTCCTCATTGGTAATGCGGGAAAATCGGAGAATTGTTTTGTTTATTTTACTTTAGGTTATTTGAAGTTTTTTTTGCCTAGTTGGCGGTTCTTTTTTGGCATATCGGGATTTTACTAAATATGTAATTGAGCTTTTTATACACTGCACAAGCAGGGTTGAACTTTCTAAGTAGTTTACATATCTTGTTATTTCTGGTTTTTGTTTTTGAAAAATTGATTTCCAAACCAACTTTTAAGCATATATTATGAAGTTCTATTACCTATTTTAGCTTTCTTAGGTTGTCAGCTATAAGGACTATGTCGTCCGCAAAATGAAGATGTATGAGTTTTTGACCATCTACGGTGATGCCTCTTGTATCCCAATTGAGTTTCTTGAGGGCATACTCTAAAACGGTTATAAACAGTTTTGGAGATTTTGTGTTCCTATTTTACTCTTTTTTTTCATATTTAGTGGGATAGCTTTTTTATATTTATGATGAGTATCTGTAATTTTTGCGACATTTTCTTATAGCCACTAACGTTGAGGCCAACATTAAGCACAACTGTGTGCAAATTAAAGTATGATCTTAAACGTGCTTGGGCCAATATATTGGAAATTGCGCTTGCTATGGACGCATTTGCTGTAGCCAGTACTACATTTAATTATATTGTACGAGAAAGAAACTTCCGTTTACCGCGGTCTTACACAGCTCAGTGCAAGTTGATTACGCGTAAATAGACATGAAGCCGTTCTAGCCAAAGTTTTCTCAGAGTTGGTCGCTATCTGCCAGTTGTCGGTTTTTCAACCACACATCAAAAGCATTGGAGCCAACCTGTGGCGTGTTGTCCGACATTACATGGATGGCAATGACAATAGTCGGATAGCGGTCAACTTTTTAGGCAAACGGCCAACTTGCATCGAGCTTCAAAATTGTATACGGAACGAACATAATAACAGTGGTACTACAGCATGAGAGTTGAAATTCTGGGACATACTCTAATTTGGAAACATATTGCCACTT
Source organism: Tachinus rufipes (assembly GCA_963932245.1). NCBI lineage: Eukaryota > Metazoa > Arthropoda > Insecta > Coleoptera > Staphylinidae > Tachinus > Tachinus rufipes. The sequence continues at coordinate 63,135,409 of OZ010750.1, read as the reverse complement.
GGTTCTAAAAAGTTATGTAACTTTGAAACCCATTTTAGAAAACGTTCAAAAAGATGAGACTTTGTTAGCTTTAAAGTTCCTTTAAAGAACTTTAGAGGATTAGTGTCCAAAAACATTTATTTTGAGAATTTTTAGAAGTCATTTTCAACGTTATAGAATAATAATAACTGCGCTTTGAAGAAAAATCTTTACACATTTGTCTTTAAATCGGACGACGGTCTTACATTTTGGTTTTTTGTATGGCGTTTTTGCGAATTTTGCAAAATTTCTGAATTTTGGTTGCTTCAATTCATTTATGTTTTGCACTCACTGGTGTTAGCAAATATGCTAATGAGTTTTGCTTTGATTATAAAACTATATAGTACATAGAGTATCAAGTGCCGCAAATATATTTTAAACTGCTTAAGCATTTTGGCACGAGTTACACTCAATTTTTTTTGTTTGTCCTAAATAAAAAACTTTTTGGAAATTGTCACTACTGTCAGATTTTATGGTATGGTACTTTTTGGTTTTTGGGGCGCTAAATTGTCGTATTGGCCCGCAATTTAGGGCCGAAACAGATGGTTTCTGTAGAGGAAGGCGAAATGGCATTAATTCTAATTGTTGCCATTAATGTCCGCAGAGAAATTTTTTGGAAAATCTTATCAATATGTGGTCGGGAATTATCTTGTTGAAAAGGGGAGTTCTTTAGCAGCCTTGCACGTGGAGTTCTAGCATCTCATCAACATATTGCCGGACGGTCACATTTTCTTAAATGAAGACTAGAAGGGACTTACTAACACAGTTCGGTGCGCAAGCCTTGCAATTGAGAACTCAACATTTTGGCGTTTACCAGATCTTCAACGAACCCTCATCTATCTCTAAACAAAACCTTGATTTATTGCCTGGTACTACTTTGCGCTATTAGAGGTTTTAATCTAATCTAAACCTGCACTACTTCAAATGCTGCTGTTGATGTTGAGCTGTGATTGGTAACACAAAATGTGGTCTGCAAGATCAAAGCCAAAAAAATTTGATTGGACGGTAATTTTTTGACACACGAGGCCATTTTCTTTACCATTCCATTCATCAGCAATTGACTTAGTATTCGTGAAACAATCGATAATGAGAAGGAGGCTGTCTTGAGCTTCAGTTGTTTGTTGTTGGTATTCAGTTCTCTCCTATGAGTTTCTTGTCCTCCTCTAGTCCAGGCTTGATATCATTTTATTGTGGTAGTCTAGTTTTAGTTATGACTTTGCAATTTTTCTATATGAAATATGATTTTCACGTAAGTTGACAATTCTGCCTCTAATGAATTCTACTTACTCTTACTTTATGCATAATCGCAATTTCAAAAGCAGCAGATGACGTGGTTGCGGCAATCCGTTTGGCAGCGGCAGTAATTGGTGTGGCGCGGCTGTCTTCTATTGCGGCGTCAACCGATCATCTCGGTTGTATTAGGTGTTTTTTGCAGCTGTGATCAGGTTGTTTATTGTGGGTAAGTCTATGCCTTAGACCATATACACTTATAGACATGCTTTTTGCCGACTCTGTGAAGCCAGCATGATCGGTGCCTATGACGTCAGTTGTGGACAAGAACACGCATATAGCAAAAAGCTGTGTGTAAAACTCGTGTAGGTTACTTAATTATTTAATTACCAAATATTGAATTTTAATTTAATTTTAATTTTAATATTAAATTATTTCTTAAAGATACAACGTCAATAAAAAACTTTTTTTTTTTAATAATAATTAATATTAAAATATACTTTTGTATTTTATTGTGTTTCTTAACGTTCACTAAAATTGTAAAATTAAACCATTAACGGGCCTGTGCCTACAACTAACGGTGACGTCAGTTGTGGGCATAAAACATTATTATGTTGGCTTCACTATACAACGAGTGGAAAATAGCATGCGTAGTGTCTATAAGTGTATATGGTCTAAGGTCTATGCTCATTATTTTGTCTTGTGTCACGGTCGGAAGCACGCGATCGTGCAATGTACCTTTTCTTCATCTGCGGGTGGTGAATTTGTTTCAAGGCTGCGTGATTTAGTAGGAACTCTTCTTTATTTTTGCTCTTGTGGTTTATGATCTTGGTACATACTGTCAGTGGTGTCTGGCGAGCGTATTTCATGTTTCTTTCTTGGGTGATAAGCTTTTGTAGTCTTGCTGGTTTTTTTATTTTGACTTTTTCTGCTGCTTTCACTAATTTACTTAGAGTGGATAGAGAAGCTTGTGTTTTAGTCGCTTTTGTGTGTATCGTATCAGCTGTTTTTGGAGGGTTTGTACTATTGAGCATTGCGGCCGCATAAACGAAACATTTTTTTTTACGTTTTGCACGTACCCTGCTTACAAAAATCGAAACAAATTTTCTTGAAAAAAAAAGATTTTTTTTCTGTTTTTTTTAAGGTGGTTTTTACAGGGGTAGGTAGGGTTGTGTCGTTGGTTTTGGCCATTGTTGTCGGTCTGGGTCTGAAATGAAGCCGGGTTCTGCGTGGGGTTGATTTTTTTTCTGTTAAAATAAAGATAATAATTAGTAGGGCTTAAGTGCTTGCGTATTTGCACTTTGTTTTTGGTGCTAGGGGTTGCTCTGAAAAGATTGAGCTTTGACCTGAAGAGGTTTTAATTTTAGAACGTTAATCGACACCTGGAGGCTGCCAAATAAGTGGTCCAATTGAAGTGTTGCCATTACACTTAGAAGGAGGAACTTCTGCTTTTTTTGGGCTGTCTTTGTGGTTGATCTCTGGCAAAGCAAATAGTTGGGAAGGGCAGGGGTCAATGTTCGTCGTTAGTGGCAGAGGTTCTGCACGGCAGGTAGCGGTGGCGGCGGCTGTCCTAGACTTCCTTTGTAAAACGGGGCTTCTATCTGATATGTTGCTGCTTTGTCGTTGAGAGGGTCTAGGAGCTGTGCTTCGAAGAAGTTTTTTTCTTTTTCCTGGGACGTTTCCTGACCGGTAACAGTATAGAATAAAATCTCTAGACAGACCAGCTTGCTTAAAAAAATAACAAGGATATTTATTGGACCAGCACCTGCTTTCAAGATTCTATACAAAACCGGAAAAGAATGAATCTGAAACAAACATAGAATGAAACACACAAAATTATTCTAGGATTATCACAAAACACCAAAAACGTATTACATATAACTCAAATCAAACTCCAAAAGCTTACAAGACTGATAACCAAACACTGGCTTGAACAAGCACATGCTAAAAAGACTTTATTAATTTTTTGATACATACATTACTAAGTTTTGTGGTATATATACTGTATGAGCTTTAACTAACAACAAAATTTCTTTATTTCTAGTGAAAATATTTTGATTGGAGATATTGAAGACCTTATTGTTGCAAAGTTTCCACAATTCTATTTGTTGAGCAATTCAGTTTTAATGGTTTTCAAAAGTTTTTCCAAAAACTGATTTGGAAGGCCGATGGGATTTGCCACCATACTAAAACTGCTTACAATTTTTGTACAGATTAGTATTTTATTTTCTTGCCACGTTTTGCATCAAACGTGGTTAGAAAACTTTTGATTATTTTTAGACCTTTAACCGCATGACAGCCCAAACCACCGTCAAAAGATTCTCATTTAAACCTTTTGCTTACAAAAGAATATAATCAAATCAAAGTTTGTCGACAAATGGTACAAGTTCTAGAGCCTTCTGAGGTTGACAATGTAATTGGAATAGTTAGATGGTTTAGCAGCTATCGCAGAAAGACGACTGCTAGACGGTTATAATATGATATAGAAAGATTGGTGAGTTCTTAGAGTACGACTTACCGTACAATTTTTGGTTTTAATTACTTGTTTAAGATAATGAATTATTTTTAGTTATTTTTCTTGCTTTTAAGTGATATTTAAAATAGCAGTGGTTTAGGAGATTGAACAGTCTTTGATAATAGAGTTTCCATATTAATGATTGAAGATTTTTTCGTTTTAGTAATGTACACTAAGTTATGAGATTATAGAATATTTAATAAAATCAATGATTATTGTTAAAGATTATGAAGTTAATGTTTACGATCTAGATATGTATAAATTGGTAATAAATTTCTGTTGTATGTTTTTCGATTATTTTTCTAGGTCATTTAGTTTATTTAAAACGTTTAATTGAATTATATTTCATATTTACATAGTATAAAAGTAAACATTTTCATTTGTATTTGTTGAAAACGTTTAATAACATAATAATTCATAATTTTTTTTAATTAAATTTCTTTGATTATATAATATTGGTTTCTCTTAAATAATCCAATTCAAAAGATACGAAACTATGTTAAAACTGTATTAACCTTGGTATTGATTTTCAGCTAATCTTTGACTATCGAGTTATTCCGTATTGGAAACTTTGCAAAATATAAGAGCCTTGTCCTAATTTTAGTCAAGAATTTAACGGTGGGGGAGATATAAGAGTTTATTGATCCTTCGGTAAACGAAAAGGTTGATAGGATAAGTCAGCAATTAAAAGGGAGAGAATGGAAATGAGTTTACAAATTATTTATTACAAAGAAAATTGCTTTGGTGCAACTAATGATAAAGAGAATTTGATTTATTAATAAACACTGTTTTTATATTTGCGTTGACGTAAATTGTTTTATATAAGAAAAATTCTATAAATTGGTTTATTAATAAGTTAATTAAGTTATAAGAAATATATATATATATATATATATATATATATATATATATATATATATATTTTTATATAATGGGGTTGATATTAATTGGATTATAAATATAGATTTGATACATTAATAACTTATTAGCAATTTTATATATGCCTTGACATAAATGATGATATAGACACATACGTATAATGGGGTTGACGTAAATAAGATTTCTGAAAAATGTTAAATCCAGATATATTGCATAAAACATATGACGTGAGTACTAAATTGATGTAGATAAAGCATATATTGATCCTGATATGAATATGATAATATTATGCAATCCGAGGTGTGTAGGTATATGCCACGTACTGTTATAATAAAAATTGTGAACTGATCCAGTATACAATAATTTAGTTAATGAAATAATTCATTTACCAATTATATTAGTTTAAACAATGTGAGTTTTTAGTAATTCATTTAATTTTATAATTTGATTACATAATCAATAGTAGAATAGTAAAAGAATACTCTTGTTAGCACCTTTTCTATTCATAGAAGGCGACTCATAGGTGAAAGGATGTCTGCAACCAGTAGCGTAACTAGGAGGTTTTGTAGGCTCTCCCGCAAAATACGAAAAGGGCCCCCCAGTCGGTTTTTGAAAAACAAAAATGTGTATTATACTTTATACTCAACCCTCCCCCCCGGTTTTGATAAATTTATTTTTGGGCCCTAATAATTCCTTGCCCCCCCCCCCCCTTGCACCGCGGGGCCTGCGGGGCCCTAGCTACTGCGCTGCCTGGAACAAGTAAAATTTGGTTGTGAGTTCACTTTTGACACATTTTTTACAGATAGACAGGAAAAGTCATGAAATTTATTTGTTATCGAAGTTTGAGAATAAAATATGCTGATTTTGACAAGTTTGTTTAACTATTTGATCATAATCAGTGTTATGAAGATGTTCACACTTTTACTATTGTTTGATATGCAAGTATTCCTATTCAGGGAAATAAGCCAAACAGGTTCTTCCAATTGAGGAAAATCTGCTAGCTTATTTGAAGTGCAAAGGTAAGAAAATCTAAAAGAGAATCATGGTCAGAATACGTAACTTTTAAGAATTCTTGACGTGAAGGTGTGGGAATAAGTCAGGAAAATTTTTGGCCGTATCGCATCTGTGTCTATTAACGGGTTATTGCCAAATGATCAAATTATTACCGATCCTGTTAATATCTTGAACATTTTGGACAAAGTCGGTTTTTTCGCTTCCATCGATGATAACTATTATGAAAACTTAGAGATACAATGGTCTGTAAACGCTTCATTTTTAGGAACATGCCAACTTTGAAATCAACCGATGCACTTTTCTGCCAGTCATATACAAGTTTTTGCAGATAGCTAACTTCACACGAGGATCTTTTGTTATATTTTGGGGAAGAACTTATTTCTCTACCAGAAAAGTTTGTTTTCTTGGAGTCACATTTGATTCACACAGCAAATGTATTGGAGTTTTATCTTCTTCTAAATACCTGCGGCATAGGGAGTCTATTCTTATTCTTGTTGTATGCAAGTGTTTGTTAAGATCACAGTATCCGATTATCAGTCCAGTGATTTATGTTATCACGATTTTGATATGATGCGATGATTCTGTTAGGAATATTCTTGAATGTATTAATTCCTTACAGTTCTTCTAAAGGTTCCCTCTCAAGTCTGCTGCGGATTATTTTCTTTTCGGTCTCGTATTGGACCCCAAACGTAGGTTTTGGTCTAGTAAATGTCTTCTTTGCTTTTTCTTTAGCGGGTTAATTTGCCATGAGGTTTACTTTTATCTCTTGGTTTTTTGGTATCCATACCAGGCGAACTTTTTAGGTTGTGGCTACTGCTGTCAGACTGTTTATGCAGGTTATAACAAGTTTGGATTTTGTTACTGGGCTTGCAATGCTGCTTGATTGTTTGACATCATTGTTATCTGTCAGGTTTTAGTCTCTTTTTCATCATGTCCTTGGCGCACAATTTGATGGCACCTCTGCCTGAAAAGCCAAAGCATATAAGCCCAAGGGTAGCGAAGTTTGCTTTTCTTGATATTTGTCCACAAAGATCAAAAGAGCACCTCTTTTGATCTTTATCAGATAGTTTCCAGCCTATTTGTTTTGCTGTGGTATAATCACAATTTTTTTACTGTTTTTATGGCTTTTCATTAGAGTTTTTTCTCATGCAACATGGGTCCCGAGGTTTACAATGTTTTAATTTATCTGCAGTCTGTATGCTGATTGTCTTGCCTCTGCCATTACCAACAGATGAAGTGGCGGTAACGATAATAGTATACTACAGGGTGTTGTTCTAATGAGATAACAGTTCTCAGATTTAATTACTAGTGGATTGGATTTTCTTGATTAGTGGCACATTCATTGATCCATTTGTTGATATCTTGTTTGTGCATCAAATTCCAATCAAGCTGCAATTTGTGCTATTGAAACTTCTATTGTAATATGTACTTGATACAACAACTAAGCCACCCACAATTTCCTCCCAACAACACCAAATAGACTTTAATACCCATTTAGAAAACATAGAGTATAGAAAACAGAAGCTTTATAAGAAATATCTTTTAGTGCTTCTGTTTATTATATTAAATGCGCTTACAATGTTTCATTAGGAAAAATTACCAGATTTTCTACTAGTGGACACCATAGTATGGTTGGGTTACATTAACGATTATTTCATTGCTTATTAATACCGAGAATTTGTTTCTCTTTGTATGCAATTCTATAAAATTTCCCCGAATTTTAATTCAGAGCTAGCAGTTGATTTTATATTTTGTTGGAGTTTACTAAATATAGCTAGTAATATTTAATACTTTTTTGTCTTTTAAATAAAAAACTAAATTAATTACGATTTGCCTTATTTTTGTACGCCACTGGTTTATATATTGACGGTTTTTATTTAAATTTGTACATTTACGCTCTGACCAAATTGGGATTTGTTTTGTTTAAATATTTTTTATTGTGGTGCACTCCACTTCTGCAATCACGAACCAGAATTATTAAAAAAAAATACAAAAGCATTCATTACTTTTTTGGTTGGCAAAAAAACTTTTAAACCGAACGCCGAAACTCTTGAATAATAATATTTTATTATGTACGATGAATTATGTTGTTATAAAACTATGAAATAATCGACCGTCTTTCTGCAAATATATTTCATATTCTATAACATCAATAAAATTTCCATTGAAAATGTGAATGCATTCCAATGCGGCATGCCATAAAAGGGCGATCTAAAAATAAGGAAAATATAATACTACGACTGAAGGCAAAATAGAATTCAAGCTGTTACTGTAAGTTACAATTACAATAAAAAAAAGAGCAAATCGCATCAGCTGTTTTCAGTCTAATTACTGCCATGAAGTTATTGATCCTCCTATACAACGCTACCCTACATAGATATAGGGCAGTTATTTCCATGGGGATTAAAACAACCCCTTTGATAACGAGGGCGGTAGGTTGGTAAAAATGTATGCTAATAGTTACATGATTCTTCAAAATAAAAACCGTAATCTGAAAAGTATTAAGAATTACAATCAATAAAGCGTGACGGTAAAAGGGGTAGGATTATTCTAAATTTTAATTCACACCAGCTTCATTAAATTTCAACAGGTAAAGTTTATATAGTTTTCATTAACAAAAGTGATTTGCTTACTAATAACTATTATTTATTTTAATGAATGTAATATGATAATAAGCATATTTAATAATATGATTGTGTTGGACTTATCTATATACTTCAATATAAATGAAATAAAACACGTTTTTATGTTATTACGTGATAACGTTAGTTCAATAACTGTCAAATAACTAAGTAATGGTAAAAATTAATTACTTTACATGTTTTATTTAGTTTAAATCTAATAATTAATTTACTTTAGCTGTCAAAGGTTTTAGTGGTGAATTGTTTTTACGTTTCAAGTCATTGTTTGATACAATATTTAGATAAAATATCATTTTTTATTTAAATAAATATATTATACATTGGCAATGATATTTCAAATATATCGAAACTATTGTCTGTATCTAAATAATGAATACTATTAATAGATAAATAAAAATATAAAATGTACTAATAAATTTACACACTTTTATTTAAAATCTAAAACGGATACCTAGTTTTTACGGAGCTTTCATCTTTAGATGCATCTCAGGATTTTTATTTTAAGTTTTCAGGCAGTATGTGGACGTCAAGCAAGTTATATTTGATTATATAAACAAATGTAAGAGGAATTTGTAAGTTTTTGAGAAGTATTTGTTAATCTAAAAAAGTACCCAATGGATTTGTTGCAGACTTATCAAGAAAACTTTTTTTTTTTATTATACAAAATCTATTTTTGATTTTATTATATGATCGCAATACGTCGTTCTGTTGCTTATGTGCTTGGCTCTCATGCGGGTAGAATTGAGATCGAATCTTGCACTGGCTTAAATTATTTGTGGACTTGTTTACTGCGGTAACCACCTTACCTTACATATTTTGAAAAACTTTTGACATCGAATTAGTTGCATAAAGTATACAAATTTTGTACCGATTTTTTTCTTTAATTTTGTTTGCTGTGCTATGGATTAAGATATGCTGGATGCACTGTAATAAATAACGGTGAAACAAAATTATTCTAATATATTGTAGAAATAGTCTTGACTGGTTTAAAAGGGATAAGACATCTAAAAAATACCAGTAATTTAGTTTGATTAGTGCATTCTTGTGTCTTTAAGATTGAACCGCTAAACTCATTCAATGATCAGTTTTCTAATCAGAACAAGATTAATTGTCTTTGGTTTTCTTTTTCTTTCTTAGCTTGTTATGTTCATTCTTCAACGTAGGCTTTTCTTATTTCTTTTCATCGTTCTTTATTTTGTGCTTCTGCCATCCACGCTAGCCCGTTGCTCGTTTTAGGTTGTCATATTGTCTATTCGGTGATATTCCTCTTCTTTGTTTGTGTTCATATCATCTCCAATAATAATCATTAAAGTAATATAATACTTGTGTGTGGGCATCTGATTTCTAGCAAAAATCAGATGGTCTAATGTATCTTGAGACAACTAATTTCAGGCTATCTGAAACTAGTGACGCAGTTTTTCTTAAGTGTTTGGGGGATGCGGTAAACGACGCAATTCTGTCCAACATTTGTAGACGTGTTCTTGTTGGGTGATCTTGATGGCCAAGGCAAACGATTAATGTTGTTTTGTTCTAGAAAGTCTGTAGTTACTTTAGCAATATGAGGTTTATTTAAATGGTCTTGAATGAATGGAAATAGAAAAGGTTTCAAGATTGTATCAGTGTAACAGTGCGCGGTTAATGTGCCTGGAATGATTATTAAACGGGACCTTATTCCGTAGCATTTTCTTCTTCTTTGTTTATCTTTTTTGCAGAGTCGGGATTGTGGTTTACTTGCTTGTTGCTTTTCTTATAATTTTTTGCCACATTTCCCTGTTTATGATCTTTCTTGCTGCTTGTGAGGCCGCTTGCTGTTTTGTCGTCTTTATAAGGTCGATCCATTCTTTTGTCGATGGTCCTCTTAGTCTCTTTTCCTCCACTTTTTCTTTTACTATTACTTTCTTTAGGTTTTTGTGTGATATGTTCAAAATATTTAAGGATTTGGGAATAGATTATTTTTGTCACTTGTTTATTTGTTGGATAATAGACACATTGCTTTTTTTGGCTATTTAGGGTATGCGCAGCATTCTTTGCCAACACCACAATTTGCATGCTTTATGCATCTTTCGCCTGTCTACTGCTTTTAGTGTCTATGATTTGGCCTAGTATAGTAGTATAGGGAAGACTAATGTTTTCATTTTTTTTGTGTTTAATGTTAGATTGGCATCTATCTAGTTTTTTTGCAAATCCCTTACCGTTTTTTTTGGTCATTTTACATTTTTTATTGATTTTCTTGGTATATCCACCTGTATTTGTAATGAGTGCTAAAGATTTTGTTTTTATTTTTAGTTTTTTTTATCAATTTTTCTAGTTTCTCTGTTGTCTGTGCTAGTAAGACAGTGTTATTTGCAAAGATTATTCACGGGAACTCCTTCAATGACTACCACTATACCACTTTTCTAACATTTATTATATACTGTGTAGATGAAGAGCATTGGTGATAGTATGCATCCTTGACGTGCTCCTTTTTTTGATGTTGAGGGAAATGGTGTTTATTTATTTGTAGCAATAAATTATTACACCAGGAGTTAATGCCGTGTGTGATGATGTTGAATAGTAAAATGACTTCTAGATTGTCTAACCTATAAAAGTCCGTCAAAGTGCCATAAACAAAATCTTGGTTTGTAGCTGAAGATCATTTTTTTTCATAGAGGTTCTATGACCAATTGATCTTACACAATTTATTGCAATTGCTTGTTTTGCTTCTGCCGGATTTTGAATTGCACTTCTTTTGTGTCCGTACTAATAGTCAGAGATTAAATCTCGGATTTATCCTGGATTCACAAATCCGAGATTAATTTTATAGTCGTTGATTGGCTCCAAGCTATTGTGACGGCGAATTTAGTCGCAATCGGCCAATGTATTTTTCGCTTAATTCTCGGAACGAGTTAAAAACTATGCAACTATAATATAATCCTAAATTCAAATAATCTTGGGACCAGCTATGATTATTTGAATATTGATGGTTGTATAATAGTTTTCAACTTTATCCAAGAATTTTACGAAGAATACATTGGCTGAATGCAACTAAAGTTGTTGTCACAATATCCGTGAGTTGGCTTAGAGCCAATCAACGAATATCTATGAATCTCGGATTTATGAATCTAGGATCAATCCGAGATTTAAACTTAGACTATTAGTATGGGCTTTGGAGAGTTGATCTTCTTTCTATAGTTGATCTCGGTTTTATGAATCCAGGATCAATCCGAGATTTAAACTCTGACTATTAGTACGGGCTTTGGAGAGTTGATCTTCTTTTTATAGTTTTATAATTTTAATTTATAATTTGATTATCAATAATAAACAATTTTAAACGATAAATGTATAAATTATTGCTTATGCTAAGGAAGATTGAACTACTTGCAAGGCTTGTGCCTACAATTAGCACGTGACGTCATTTGTTGTTATGTTGGCTTCATCTTGCAACGTTCGGAAAATAACACACGGCGCGTCTATAAGTGTATGGTCTAAGGTCTAAACCGAAAGCTTATATCATCAGTATACGTGCAGTTTTTTATAAACGTTGCGCATCTGCATCAATTTACGTTTCCGAACTAGCGTATTGAACAACGAATTTCCGTTTACAATTTCAACATATATTTAGAAGAAAGTGCGTTGTTTACCAAGTTGTGGCCTACTACTTTCTACAGGAAGAGAATACACAGCGAACTGAATAAAATAGCACTTGTTGGAGTGCAAAATCTGTAATGGAATGATACTTTTTTAAATCTAACATCATACTAAAGATATTATTAAAATAACTTGGGGCAAGAGCGGGACGAAAATAGGAGTATCAATACTTTTTTGTAGTGAAGCGATGTGGTCGGATAATTTGCCGTTGAACAAGTGAAAATAAACGACGTAAACGCACGGTGTGGTGGATGGTAGATTAAGCGTAACAAACTTTATTAACATTAATAGTTTATATATTGAAAAATTAATAATTGTTTTTATCTTGGTTTCTTTATTGTTTATAACATTACAAAAATCCACAAGAATAAAGTTTTTAGCGATTGATGATACGAAAGTCTTTTATTATGTTCGCAGCTTAACACTCACGTACAAATAATAGAACTGAATACAATAATCATCACAATTAGTACTAGTTAGTCGAGGACTAGGGTGCTTGTGGAGGTAAAATATAGTTCTGAAAGATGGGAGCAGCAATTAAGGGAGCGGTTTAAAGCTTTTTATTACTAGCAATAATACATTACCCAAACTTTAGAAACGATTGGTTGTTAAAGTTGTTCTTGCGTGGTTTGATTGTTTCAATAAATGGCTCTGCCAATTCTCTTTGCTCGTGCGGTTTAACACCTATAGACTTTTTTCTGTGAGGTGTTAAGTTTTTAGTTTACTCGTCAACAACCCAACAACAACGCAACAGGCAAACATTGAACGTGTCATTGATTTATGTGAAAAAAAATTGGGTTCAACCGATTAACTTTTGTCAACACTTCTGTGGAGGACATTTGAATAATAGTATAGACTATACTTTACACTGAACTATGAATGATATACAAGTTCTTACAAACTTGTACAATCAACAAAATGCGTAGTTCTTAGTGGAACATTTATAACATAATTCTGGTGTTTTTTAGTTCTTTGCTAAAACTAAACTCGGTCAAACTACTACTGAATAAATGCATCGACGAAATAAAATTCCTGCATAAAAAAGTAGACAATGTCGACATTCAAAACTACAGACCTGCTCTCACAAATGTATAAGCTACTGACAAAAATTCTAACAAATTGCTATTTGACAAGTAAGATTTTTACCAACTGCCAGAGCAAGCTGATTTTCGCAAAAAGTATAGCACGACGGACCACATACAAACCATAAGACCACTAATTGAAAAGTGCACAGAATACGTCTCCGTGGACTTAGTATTCATCGATTACGAGAAGGCGTTTGACTCTTATATAACTATTTGCTTTGATAGAGAATGCCAGAATTTATTCAAGATACTCCAGCATGCTCAAACAGACGAAAACCTAAGTACAGAAAAAATCAAAATAGGCAGACAGGGAGACAAAATCTTGGCCAAGCTTTTTATGCTTGCCCTAGAAGACATCAAAAATATGAAATGGCAAGGATTACTCATCTGAGATTTGCCAACGACATAGTCTTGATCAGCTCAAACCTCAAAGAAGAGTTAAAATGGAGCTGGGTAGGGTACGGAAGATAACGAAAAATGGACCATTAGAATAACACACTGGAAACCAAGAATCACCAAAAGAGATGGGTTGACGACATCAAAGAGATGGCAGATAACAAATGGCATCAAATAGCGAAACATAGACAGTTATAGAACAATTTAAAGCAGGCCTACGTCTACTAGTGAACAACTACAGGTCCAAGGAGAGAGGAGAGGAGACTGCTGATTTATTTTCATTAATTTCAATCAATTTTTTACTACTGGTGTTTTATCGAAAATGTAACAGAACTTTGAAATCTTGCATTTTAAATAGTTATTAACTCTTTTAACGGTTTTGTCTTTGTCTCCTCGTCTTTCATGTTTTTTTTGGAATTGAAATAAGTTTCAATTGAGGCCGAGGTTATCATACCAGTGTTGTTTTTGCCCAAAAGTTTAAAAACAATTTTAGAACAAGTTTTTATGCTACACGCCTTATGCCTAAAAAAACAGGTTGGAACATTATCAGCAACTTTTCTGATTGGCGGTTGCCGATAATCTTTTCTCTTTTTTTTGGAGAGCACACCAAAACACGTGTAACCTTTTTCACAACCAACAATAAAATAAATAATAATATGGCTTCTATTAACAAGATACTTCAGCGACAAGTAAATAGCTCAGGAAATTTAATAGTTCTGCGTATTTATTGATCAAACCTCGTATGTTACAGGGGCGAGCTATCTGTAAGCAAGGGACTGCAGTGCGGAAGGGCTCACAAGCATAGGGGGCCTCCAACGATTATTTCAAAACTTCGGGCCCCCAAAATTTAAAAATTTACAAAATAAAAGTTCAAAAAATGACAAAACTGTACTTTTTTCTTTAATTGTCTATGGTTGGGTCCTTTTCAATGTTTTGCTGAAGGGCCTAAAATTTTTAGCTCCGCCACTGCTATGTTAATTCATGTTTTAGTAATATGTATGAAATTGGATTTATATTCTAAACGCAATAGCTCTAATACGTTGTTCCAAGCATTTTTCTGTAAAAATTTTAGTTAAACATTGATATTAACTCGACATATCTGTAGATCATTTTTAAGCCAAATTTTGGAACTATGCTACATTTTTGATAAATTGCAAAGTTACAAGTTACATTTATTCAATAATTGAATATATGATATACTCCGTCACAGCCGATACCGATTGGGTACGTTTTTAAAGTGCATCGGCTGTTCGAACAGTTTTTATTCTGAACAAACTCTTGTTCGTTCTAACCACTTGATCGAATTCTGTTATTTAAAAACAGCACGGAATCAATGTAAGTGTGTTTGTGCTGTTTTTAAATAACAATATAAAAAGGTTATGCTTATTTCATGCACCACTTCATGATCGAAACAGTTGTTCGAACAAGGTGTTAGCAAGTTCGCTGTTTGCGTCATTTAAAAACGCACTCATTATAAGACCTATTGGCAGTGGCGTTACTGTGTTTGATACAGTGGATTAAATTGAAATTATAAGATCTATTTGATTATCATATTTTTGATAAATTGAAAGTTACACATCTACATTAGAAATCAATTTTAATCTTATTTTATAAGACCTATTCCGTCGTTTTGGCAGTGGCGTTACTTTCCTTCATATTATGGTTTAAATCAAATATAAAATTGAAATATTAAGATTTTTTATTATATATTTATTAAATATTGGTAAAACATAAGAAATCTTCTTGATGTGAACCGGAAAACTCGATTTATGGGCCAATATAGATCTCGAGTATTATTTTTTGTATCTGTTCTATTTGTTTGTTCATGAAAATTATATCAGTTCGTTCTAGTTTTCGTTTCGATTCTAATCCCTTAATCCCTTCTTGAAAAATCCGCTGTTTGATTGGTTTGCAATTTTATTTCTAACATATAAGAATCGTCGAAGAATATACATTAACTTTGCAATTAATTATATTGATTGAATTTTTATCCAATATTGTTTACAAATAATGTTTGTATATAGTATCATATTTATATTAAATAACATTTTAAGTTTTTATTTAAATATTAATGTTGACTTTTTGATATAGGGTAGATAATACAAATTTAAATCCTTTTTTAAGACCAAGCGAAATTTAAGAAGTAAATAAATTTTACATCTATTTACTAACTAACTACACAAGTTACATTGTAATTATAAATCTGCCATTGAAATAATTGTTCATAATTTAACTCGATTAAAATAATTGAAGTATCATTGAGTTAAAATCAATGATCAGTAATAATACAATAATCCTTGTTGTATATAATTTGCTGATTAAATATTGGTAGTAAATTTAAAATGATTTTAATTTAGTTATTATAATGGACAAATAGTAGTACCAGATTATTCTGTCTATACAAATAGGCTTTAGAATTAATGTAACATTTAAAAAGTAATGAAATTGGTATATTATGGTAATCGGATTAAACATTGTTATTGGATTAACACAGCGGGGAAATAATTCCAATGATTTGTGATTTTATAATTGACTGAATAATGAAGAATTTGTGCGGTGATAAATAAATGTGCAGATGGATGGGATTGAATTACCAACCAACAGACAAACACATTGTAATTAAAAACGTACAACAAATGATGTAATATAAGAAGTATAGAAATGTGTGTATTTTGTGGGATGTATGAGGTTTATCCCTGGCGGGAGTGCGTATTTCAAGTGCTGTACTGCAGTATAAAGTGCAGCGCGGTAGCAGCAGCGCCGTAACGTGCTGTAATATACTATAACATAACATAACAGTACGGTACCCAAATAGTATGGTAAATGGTACTAACACCGCTGCGGTGCCCTGACTCTGTGTTGCCACGCCGTGACAATTACAAGTTACGTCACGCGCACAGTCGCGTGTCACAATAACCACGGCCCGGTTTCCACGACTACGGACTACTGCAGAGTTAGTTTGTGATTAGACGCCGTGCAGTTTGGTTAGGGTTTGGGTTCAAGTTGCTAGTAGTCGCGCGAGAGGTGCTCTATATCGAGAGGGAGCGATGTTTCGAGCCTATGGGACATCCCCCGTGGATACACACCACACAGAAGTACCACCCGCATGGGGATTACCTAATTACATCAACCGGAATAAAGGTTATATATTATTATTTATAATTAAAAAAAACTTTCCTGTTTATTGTATAAGCAAAGCGGTAGGCAATTGAATACATAACTAATTCTATTAACACGCGTAATGTCAACATCACGTGGATGCGCGCCCATAATTTATTATATTAAGCATTTTACAAATTAATTAATAGTTGCATTTATTTAGTATCATATTACAAGTTAACTAGTCGACAAGTTCTCAACGAACAAATAGCGATAAGCAATAATTATCGCAAGTTTTAAACACGTTTGTATGTACACAAATATTAGATATGTACGCAATGTGCTCGCGGAATCAATTAGATCAATCACATGTCGCCGCGCAATTAATTAATCCTGCCATCCTGCACAGCAGCGGACTTTTCATTTGAAATGCGTTAGAGTTTACCAGAGTCGCTCAAATGATTGTAAAGTGGTTACTTCCGGTTTTTCAATCCCGTGACGTACGTAGAAGGGCAACGACCTGTTCCGGTAGAATGCAATAGGCCACAGTTTTACTAGCGACATTTAATTATTATGAGGAAAAAAACCTCAACTCTTCTTCAGTTATTTCATTAATTGTTAATAAACACAACAAAAAATTAGATAAATGTTTAAATATTAGATTAACTATAACTCTGATTTTGACATTAAGCCAGTTAGTACATGCGCTGTTCCTGGCATCTAGACTACTATATTCCTGCTGCTAGCTACAATCCTGCCAGAATCGATACCCCGATATCATTCCGGGCCAGTACAGAAGCGACCTTAAATTTCAAATTCACCCTTTCGTTTTATCTCGCACTTTTCTAATCACCTTTACCTCCCGAATAGATAAAACTACCCCCTGAAATATTTAAACATGTTCACAGCATATGTTATCCAACCAGGGGGTAACTTTTTTTTATTAATGTCTATTCTTAAATTTATTTTCTTAATTTCTCAAGATGGTTACAACCTTATTTACATACAACTATTAAATCGCTTAATTGATATTTTTTCCATTAATCAGTTTCTTTTGTAGCTGCATCTATAATACAGCAGTAAACCTTGGCCAACAACTATTTATGATCAATTATAGTTATTATCCATTGAACAGAAAGAATACGGTCCATATATTTACAGTAAAATGTGCAAATTGTGTTGATTGTATATTTATGCACCTGCAGTAAATTAGTTTCACTATAAAATCTATACATCAAACGTGTAAACGTGGAGCGAGAATTTTGTTATTGAACGCTGCATTATTATATTTATACATTACATGACAAAGCAACGTATGTATTTACTTATAAAAACTTGATTTGTTTGCACATACAATACATAAAAAGCCCTTTTCAGCTATATTTGAGTATTTTATTGGTATCACTGTTAGCGGCTTGTGTTATATTACCGTTAGCGGCTGATACGGGCTTATTTCATACTGACAGTCAGCTGATTGTGAATTGCGTTACCGGAACGCTATAAAGTTGCCGGAAAAATATATCCATGATTGGTTGGATTTATGATGGTTGCGAACTGATGCTGATCAGAAGGGTAGAATAAAAATTTTAGGTTTTTATACAGTTTAACAAAAATTTTGTCCAACAAACTACCAACTCATACTTGATGGAATACCATGTATATCGGTGCCCTTTTCACATTATTTCTCGGAAATTATTGAGCGTTGAGTGATGTTTTACTGGAAGGTTGTGGTGATTTATTTCAAGAAAGTTGTCGACTGCTGCTATTTTAGCAATTTATGCTTGAGCGTACACCGTTATGATCAGATTACATATATTTTGTCGAAAAGCTGTGACACAATTCTGATTGTGCACTAATGTAAGCTTAAAGGCCATGAAGTGAGATTGACAATTTTAGTCATGTGTAGCTGACAGTCGATTGGTAGGCGTTAAAACAGCTGATTATCTACTGATAATACAGCAGCTACTATTGGATCATGTTTTTTTAGAAATCATGTTACGCTTTGCTGGTATGCAAAATGGTTTTTGATTAGATTGGAAGGTAAGGCATTAAGGGTTGTAGATTGATGGGTACCAGAAAAACGTTGGATGAAAGTTTGTGTAAAAACATGACAAATAGTAGAACAGCTGAGCTGACCGTGTTCTGATAGTTGCTGAAGAGTGGTGTTTTATGGGTTAGGACTGAAGTTTGTTGGATGGACCAGTTACCGTCGATTGGGCAATTTTAGAAGGTCCTAGATGACGTTTTTTGGGAAAACTGGTTAGGGCCTTAAATAGACTGGTGTAGGAAGCTAGGAAACTTTTGGTTGACGAAAAACTGTAGGCCGGTGGTTACCAAATTTTATTATGTGTTAGCAAATATTATAGTGTTTTTCTAACAGTATTGCTTGCTGAACGGTGAAAATACCGCTTGTTTAAAACAGCTGACTTGATGGATTTCCAAACTTATAACCGGTTATTGGAAAATGCAGGCGGTTTCAAATTTTTGAGATGTGTTTGTTGTTCATTTCCGACATTGTTGATTTGGTTTAGATTTTTTTCAGCTGTTGGTCTTGAGGTTTTGTTTTGATTGTCTGTTCCGCTGGACAGCTTTTGGTTTTAGGTGCGTTTGCGTTGCTTTAGAGAAAACTAATACCTACTCTTTCCAAATAATAAAGCACTTTTAGTTTGTTGACTGATTGACGATCTTATAACAAATTGTAATATAGGTTATCAATTTGTACAGATTTTTTATGTCTTGTGGAAATGCTTTCAATTAGAGCACCCAAGAACAGCATTTGCAAATCTGAACCTTATTCTCGGTTTAAACACTTCCTTCAAGTTATACGAGTACATATTTGCCAAGGTTACTAAACATGGACTTTATAGCGAAAGATGTTGTTGCAAGGTCTTCAACTTTTAATTATTTTATATGAAGCAAGGATGCTATAATCTTGTTTTGTCTTCTTGTAATAGAGTATAGTAATACCAGTTTTGTTATCTTTTTTTTTTGGGTTTTTTGCCAACGTTTAGATAGTTACTATACTACTGCTTCTTTGATAACTGCCTATTATAATAACATTTTATTCTTTTGGGTTGTCCGGACTACGGTTGTTTTCGAGCGGTTCTAGAGTTTTTGCTGAGTCAGAACAAATTTGTAGGTGGTCTTCTTTAGTTTTTTTTTTTAATATTCTGTTCTGTTGCTGTTATTTAGCTGTGACGGTTTGAGGTTGACTGAAGCACGGGATAGCAATATTTGTTTTGTTTCTACTATTGTTTGCAGATGTTTGTTTTTGGGTAGACTGCAGCTCTAGTTCTCAGTTGGATATAGGTTTTTTTTTGCTTTCTTGGTTGTGCTGTGTTTGTCTTTGGCAATTTTGAGAACTTTCTTGTTTACTATTTGCCACATCTGTAAAGGTAGTCGGCTCTGGGGTGCATCTTATATGCTCGGCGTCTATAATTTACAAGCCTATTAGTGTTGTATAGTTAGTTTTGAACTATTCTTTACCAGATTTTTTTTTGTGAGACTGCTGTACTGAGTTTATAAAGGATTTTCTATTTGCCGGCTGTGCCGTGTTTTTTTTTTTGAAAATTTGAAGAGATCCGTTTTGTTTACAAACGTTGTGAGTGTTGAAGCAGTAGTGCCCCGCCTACCTACCCGCTTAAGTGTTAGCCATTAAGAGATTGGGTTTCAACCTTTCTGCAAAAGGTATTTGTCTTTAAAGCGTTGCAAATCCAATATCTTGATGATATGGTCAGGGGGTGGGGGGCAGTTAGTTTATTGATTGTCGATGAGTAGCTTTGTATGGAGTGCCTCACCCACTCACTCAAGTGTTGTCATCCAACTTTTAGTTAACTAATAATGGGGTGGGTGGAAGGAGCGCTCAGTTTGTAGCTTGCCGGTGAGTTGTTATGATAAGTGCCCAACCTATCACCCAAGTGTTTGTCATTCAACTTGTTTATAACCAACAGTCCAGTGGTCGGGCGAGTCACTTAGTTTATTGTTTCTAACTATGAAGTGGGTGGAAGGAGCACTCAGTTTATAGCTTGCCGATGAGTAGTTATGATTAAGTGCCCCAACCACCCACTTAAGTGTTGGTCATCTAATTTCTCGATAACTAACAGTCGGGTGGGCAGGCGAGGTACTCAGTTTTTGGTTGCCGGTTTGAGTTTTGGCTGTAGTGTCCCACCCACTCAAGTGTTAGTTATATAAAAATTGGATCTCAACCTCTCTACAAAAGTCATTTGTCACTAAATTAGAGGAACAGAGTCACAAATCTAATATTTCAATAACAAACAGTCGTGGGTGCTCAGTTTATTGGTTTACGCTGGTTGCTTTTTTATTGCTTGTGAGTTTTTGTTTTTTGCTTCTATTTTGTTTTGTACAGGGAAAAGGGTTTTAAACCAGGACTAGGGATATGTCTCTAGGACTTCCTTCACGGTTGTATTTTTTTACAAAACACTCTGCATCTAGTGGTCGTTAGCGTAGGTGAAGTAAAGAATTTTTTCAACTTTATTAAATCTAGCATGAATCTTATGATGGCGTCAAGAACAAAAATACTTTTATTGCAGTGGCACAATAGTATATTATGCAACAAGCTTGGATTGGTGGCTATTTAGATGGCTCAGTGTAATTGACACTTTTTGGACGCATAATGCGTGCGTAATAAAATAATATACTTTTTCTTATCAATATTAGTTGCACAATGGGTGCATACATTCATACCTATAGAGGCGACCGTAGCACAATGGTCTAGTGCGAGAACTGTTGAGCAGGCAGCCCGGGTTTGATTCCTGGTAATGGCAATATTTTTGATCCGCAAGGCAACGGCAAACCAGCGAACAGTGTATTTCGGATTTTACGTTAAACTGTAGAGGGGTGATTACGCTTGTAGCGAGCCCAGGCACTGAAAAGAAGAGTATCTAAAAGTATGTTGAGGTTGTTCACACATAGATCTTAGGAGTGCGACAAAGTACATTGACATTGAGGCTATTTTAAAGCTGTCCGAGGTTATTCTTACATATAACGAATGGGTCTTGAACGTGTGTAAAAGGTAGTACATTGGCATTGAGGTCATCTAGATACTCGACAGCTGTAGTATGCTAGGTACGCCGCCTGAGTTGTGGCTGTACAAAGTTGAAATAGCTTATTACGCATACTCTGGCATTTGAAGTCTTCTGGTTGTGTGTTAACACATGATAGATAAGAGCATGTGCACTGGCATTTGAGGCTAACTACAAAATATTGGTAAGCTTACACTAGAGGGTGAGGCTTTGAGGTGGTTTGCAGAATACAGTACAATAGTAATAATCTTCTAGCGAGCACGAGCACTATAAGAAAAATGATGGGTACATTACAGTATGCGGTAAAAAAAGCAGTTTTTTTTTCTAACAAAACAACAATTAGCATCCAAATTGATATCAAATTAATGGAGTTGAGTTTACCTACAACTGTTTTTATTGTATTCCGAACACTAACTCACTTTTTGAACTAGGTAATGGTTAAAACTGTTAACAGACTACTTTTTTAGACTTTCAAGTTGTTTTGCGCGAGAGAGACAACAATACTACTTCTACATACATTTTGTTTGTCTTAGCGAACACAATGGGAGTATAACTTTTACCATTGTCTTGCAAGCTTAGTAACTTTGTTCAGATTCTGGTTCACGCTGGTCTTTGTATTTCTAAGTATTTAGACCAGAACTGAAAAGTTCTGTTATATTAAAAAAAGCATAAATTTAGAAACGGTTCTACGATTGAGATCATGTTAGGAGCGTCATTGTAACCGGTTACTAACGAAATCAATAGTGAGCTAAACAGAAAATATTTCTTTAAATTTATAAATATTTGGTTACTAAACATGGACTTTGCATCTCTTTAACTTTTAATTATTATAAATGAAGCAAATTTTAGCAAGGAAACTATTGATTTTCTTTTGGCTTCTTTTTTGCAGTAGATTGTGGTAATACCAAATCTGTCATCATTTTTCTTAAGTTATTGAAGCTTACTTTTTCTGCCAACCTTTAGATGGTCTCTTTACTTCTCCTTTGAAGACTTCCATTTGCGCTTTTGTTAATTTTGCTAACATATCTGAGCTCATACTATTGTTTTCTTGTTCTCAGTTTATTGTCAACAAATGTAACTGTTGGCGGTTAAATGCTTCTCAAAAAAACGATTGGACCATGGAGCATCAATAATTTGACATTTACTGAAAACCTATGATGATAATTTTATACTGTGATGTTGTGCGGATTCTCCAAATTCCAAGAGTGTTTGATTTTTTTGTTCATTATTTCAATATGTAAGTAAAAGGGCCTGAACAGGCTAGGTATGAAATGGCTATAAGCTATAACGTTTTAATGTTTTCTAAACTTGCATTTGTAGTGCCAAAGTTTTGGAAAAGTTTTGTGTTCACCACGTAGGTGGTTGTGCACTTGTTGGTCTGGTAGCTGCCGATTTGCAAATCTTAACTCATATTCTTGAGCAGTTTGCAGCACAAAAACTTTATCCAGAAGCGCAAACAGAGAAATGAACTTTAAGGTCCTTTACTGTTATACATAAGTAATTATTTCTATAGTAACGCAGACAGTTGGTATCAAATACTCAAAACTTTATTCAGAACCGCAAACAGAGAAATGAACTTTAATGTGCTTTACTGTTTGACATAATTAATTATTTCTATAGTAACGCAGACAGTTGATATCAAATACCACTTAATGTAATTTATTCCTTTAGAGAACGACCATACATTAGTTTCGATTTTTTTCACCTCTCCTGCACGTAGGTGAAATGACCTTACATCATAAGACTTCCTATTAAATGGTATAAAATGACAAATTGAACGTTTGTTTCTAAAACCGTATCTGAGTGAGTACTTTTAAATATTTTGCGGTTAGGCCAAAAAATTCTAGCTACGCCACTGTTACTGTGCCAATTATTTTTTGTAAACTGGTTACTACATTATCAAGCCTTTATTAATATAAACTTTTTTTACTGTTTAGATCACTATATTTTTGTCCGGAATTATATTAAATCTTATATTCTTTCACTTTGCAATCATAACATTTATTTATCTTTTTTTTTCAGTGTTTTTACCTCATTCAGATTGAATAACAATCCTGTTCTGTTGTTGATGTACTTAAATAGTTATTGTTTAATTATTTGTGTTTCCTGTAAATTATGACATCATATGCAATAAATAATACACAAACAGAATTGTTGCAAATAATCAAGTTCTATAAAATAAGTTTCTTTATGATAGAAAACTTAGATTTGGACAATGTACTCGTAGTACAAAACGCAACATCATTAATCTAAACAATACTGCTATGTCATTTAATGACTCCTTTATTAGATTAATTGCCATACATTCACTTAAATGTCATTGTAGTAAAATATATGTTTTGCAATAAAAACAAATATATATATTTTAAAATTTTATATATAATATTAAAATAAATGATAACAATGTTATCGTGCAGTTTATTATGTATTGTGCTCTTTTATTATAATAATAATTATTATTATTATATTCTGCACCCGGTAAAATTGACAAACCGAACGATATAGGTTCGGAAAAGAATTGCATGACCAATATAAACCAATTAAATTGTTTTATTGTTCTTTGTTTATTTAATTGTTCAAAGATAAGAGGTGAAATTAGTTAAGGTATTAAACATGTTTTTTCATGAATAAATCAAATTGATTGTGTTTTTTAAATATATTTAACAATCACGTTTGTTATAATGTAATTGTTTAGATTAGATTTAGGAAAAGTGTTTAGTTTTTAAGTTAGGAATACACTTTAAGTGTGGCGTATGGTTCAGAATTTTGTACATTTGCAGGAAATAGTACAGATCATGAACCGGTCACGTTTTTTCTCTGGATGTAAGAAAATGAAACCGGTCTTGTTTTACTCTATACGTGATCAGTCTATTTTCTCCATACCGTTAAACTTGTGTATTCTAGGTGACGTACACATTGCAATGACGTATACGCAATCCAGTTTTGTGAAGGAAAAAGTCATTAGAACCAAATTGTGTAGTTATAACACGTGAGATGGTTCTAAACTTTTAAAGGTTTTATCTTTTCACAAAACTTATTGGAAGCTATATTTATACTTAACAGAAGGTTTCTAGTGTCTTCTAGAAATAAAAACTTTAAAGTAGTCACGTTTAAGCGATTCAGCCGGTTTTTCTGAGTCTGAAACATATCAATTGAAATACGTTGGTGGCCTTCAATCGATTAGATTTTTATTAGAACATTTTAATAATTATCAGAATATTATAAACTATGTACTAGATTTAGATTTTTTTAAGAAATTATTTAATTTTGTAGATTTTGAGTTCTACAAATTTTGCTAAAAATGATGAAGAGCTCCTAGATATTTAGATTGTTCTTAAACTATTAGTGTCTTCTTTGCGTGTTCCACGGGTTTCATATTATTTTTCAACGTATTCTAGGTGTTCTCCAGTACATCTCAACGTAGGTTTAGGGCGTTTGGTGCTTTAGATATTTTATGAGAACTTTTGCTTATTGTTTTTTGACTCAGAGTCATGTGGTCTTTAGCGTTTTAAAAAAATTGTTTTTAAGTTTTTCAATTTTGAAGATCTTGGTAGTTTTATAAATTTTTTTTCTAAAACTTTTTTAGTGTCTTTTTTAGGTATTCTACGGGCCTCATATTGTTTTTTTAAAGCATTCTTGGTGTTCTCCAGTACATCTCAATGTATTTTGAGGCATTTACTGTTTCAGATATTTATGAGCTTTTTGAGAACTTTGCGTTTTAAAGCTTTCTTAGCTTTGATTGTTCTCGATTTTTTCTCAAATTTGGCTATAGACTTTTCACTGTTCTATCAGACTTTTTAATTTTTATACGAACTTTTAAAGATTTTTTTTTTTTTAAGTTTTATTACATTGCGTCTTCTCAGGCGTCAACGTCATTTAAGCGTAATTTTTAAAGTTTTCTATTGTTAGGACTACTATGGCGGCAATTCTCTACGAAGAAACACTATTAGGTTGTGAATCTATCAATATTTGCATTCTAGGTCTGTAGTGCATGATGTGGTAGCTTGAGGTGAGGTCGCGGTCAACTAATTGTCGGATTAGATGTTAGCAGTGTCCTAGTGTTTTCTTCTGCTATAGTTTGGAGGTTTCTTTCTTTGAGCGACATTATCATCACTGTGTGTAGCAATTGCAATGGTTTTGGGCTTGCTGAGGGCATGTTTGGGCTCAGCTGCGGAGGTTTATATATGGCTTCTATAAGTCTTTGGTTTTGGAAACTTTTGTGGAGGTGGTATTGAAGATCTCAAAGAGTTGTGGTTTAAGCTACACAACTGTTTTGTAGATCATGGCAATTTTTTTCATCTTGACCATGTGGGTATTCAGTATGTTGTTGTGATACCAAGTACTTTACTGGATACCATGCTAACCATGACAGGTGGTTGGGATTGCAGAACTTGTTTGTTCTGTGGCATTTGTGCGAGACGGCGATGAACGCCGTACAGAAATAATCTCCGAGTGGCAAAAACGATAGGACAGAGAGTCTAATTGCCACCCACCACACTATTTTTATGCCAAAAATGGTACTAGGCAAGACATGAAGCGAAACTACATGTGGGACACATGACAATTTGGTGGAGAACATGTTTAAATCAAAAGAGAACTTGTCAGAAACTTATTATCTATCTTATACCATTAGGTGTCGAGGTGTTGGGCACACCGAGCCACAGAGAAGACATGTGTATGTTGGGATGTCTATATGAGGTAACGGATTTATTGTAAAGAACGCTACGCTCTCCATCATTTTGTTGGTTACTTCGGTAATTTCTTAAATTTTGTTAGCGCTGTTAATCATACATATTCTGTTTGCTGTGCGGCAGACAGGACCTTGAAATGCAAAGGAAATTGCAAGGCAGATGGTCTAAGCACAACCAAGCCTCATGAAGTTTTGTGAAGCTTATGGAGGCGTGCAGTAAGGGGGTTTTATTAGTAGGTACAGACCTGGCAGCTAAAGATCAAATGACTTGTTAGCGACGTCTTTTAAGAACCGATTGATTGGGTTTGTTTTTGTAACAGGTTTAAGTCAAATTTCTTGAAATTGGTTTTAATCTCACCAACTCTGCAAAGACATATGCAATGAATGATGTTCTTAGTTGTTTATAATGTTTTGGAACTACTCCACACTTCTGGGACCGGCCAGAAAAATGGCGTAGTGCAACAATGCCAAAATAGCTACAAATGTTCTCAAGCTAGTGGTTACCAAAACGTTTAGAAAGGTATTTTTTAAAGACCAGCAAATTTTTGCAAGCAAGGAAAGCGATGATTTGCCCCGATAATCATCTGTTTTATGGCTTGGGTAATAAGGATTTGCACATGTTAGCTAGTGGTTAACAAAATGTTTGGAATTATTTTGACTATTTTTGAATGTGTTTTTTATTCTTGTACTTAATGGGATAGGAAGAGGCAGAACAGAAGCAACTGCTTCTTGCTTCTGTTCTGCTTCTTCTTAAAGGAAAATAAAAGACTTGAAATCGTAATCACCACTAGGTTGTGGATCTCTACCAAGACCTTTACATTTAATGTTCTTAACGTGATGAACTATTTTTGACGGGTTCATCATCAGCTTCTTTTTACGCCACTACATGCGTCTTTCCTTTTATCTGTCCGTAATGCTGGCAACTTGCATTACAGGTGGCCCTACAGTTTTTAGTGGATTCCGAACTACTGGAGAGATTATTAATCTACTCTGGACCAGAGAAGGATCTTAATTATCAAACTCCACGCTGACGAGGCGAGTTGGGGTGTAACAGAGAGTATAAATAAACGTTTGAAATAGTTTCCGATGTGAGATTTGAATTCACGATCTTCGGTGCTGCAGTCGGATACCTAGGCTACTGCGCGGATATTTTTAAGCATTCCGACAATACCCATGAGTCATCTGAACACATCGGGAGTATGGGAGTATCTAAACAACGTCAACGAAGACTTTTGCGAAATGCCATAACTGTACTAGCATTATCAGCGGGACTTTGTTTATTATGGGTTTTTGGAATTTTCTAAAAAAAAAATATGGTTTCCTTAAAAACACAAATTTGGATTAAAATAATTGAATATTATATTAGGAATATTATGAGTACCAAATGTTGGTAAATTTATGCAGGTTATAGAAAAATATTTGTGGAATTTGTGGATAAATCCGCATTTAGGAAGGTACTGCTTATTTAAGATACTAAAGCTGTATGCCTGGACATGTTTATAACGATTTTTTTAGAAACAATCAAAAGAAAAACTAATTTTTTGGTTTATCAACAAATTTCATTACTATAAGAAGCAATTTTGAGATTGGAAAGTGATAGATTTAGTAGTTAGGACTGAATAAGTTTGTTTTGTGTTTTGTATGCTGCTACTACGATTAGCATACTTTTGTATGCTACTACAGCTATTATTGTACTAAAATTTTCTAATTAATATTTTTTCTATGAGATGAATTTGTATATTTAGTTGGTAACTCAATGCCTTCTATTAACAGAAATGTCGATCTGTGTGGTGTGAAAGGAGGGCTTTAGTATAGTTAAATCTTTACCTAAAAAGGCAACGTCATTTTTTGCGCGTTTTAATTGAATCAGATGACCTAAACTTATCATTTAAATTTAATAAATGATGTATTTTATGTAAATTGCCTCTCCACCCAGTCACATACACTAGTGTTTCAGGGTATGCGTTCATTATCAGTGTGCCTAGCACCTCACGGTCGGAGAGACAATTTACATAAAATCACAATATCATACTTTTTATGTATAGAAATATAGATATAAATGCTTCCTATTAGAAGAAACGTCAAACTGTTTGGTGTGGGGACAGGCACACTGTTGATGGATGCATACCCTGAAACACCAGTATATGTATATCACACTGGGCAGAGAGGCAATTTACATAAAAAACATTTATTAAATTTAATTTGTTTTTGTTTAAGTTAGCTAGATTACTTGTTCTAGTTATAGTTACGTGTTCTTTTATAAAATTTTGAGGACTGTGTTAGAGAGTGTTTTTCATGTAATTTTTCTTTTATAGTCGCATTGTTTCAATTGGATCTAAAGCTTTAATCATAATGTTTTATTTTTCTTTCTTGATGGGTTATTGTTATTTTATATAAAAATTGTTATTGTTACTTAAATGTTAAAAACCTGGCCCACTTTTCCTATTTTTGTAAGCTTTTAAATACAATATTTATGCATTAATCTAATACTGTGTACTTTCTGGTAATTTTCTGTCGATTGTTTTCTTTACAAAGTGCTTTCTTACTTTACAAACAACAATCACAGTGTTATAAACTAAAAAGAATAGGTCACATCAATCAATGTCTTTGAACAAATTTTATTATAGTAGTATCTGTTTTTTTAATTATTTATTTGAATATTGAATTTGAGCCAACTGTTTTATAACCTTGATAAAGGTTATATTGGAAATGTCACTAAATGTTTGAATGCCTTTTGTAAGCCGAAAAGAATTTCTACGTTGGTAAACATATTTTTTTATAAACTGGTTTTATTTTCTTACCTAATTAAAATCGAATTTGCTTAATTTATACTACTACTACTGCTTTCGGAATAAATTTAATATACGAATGCAAAATGATAATAAAAACAAAACTTATGTCAACATTTATTGCAAAATTGTTGATTGAAAGAAAGTTAAAAATAAAATTATATAATTGTTTTATAACCGATATCTCTCCACCCACATTAATTGAATTTTATTTTTGTTGCAGGATTTATTAATTGTAATACCAACGCATACCAATCCTTATCACAATTGCATGGTGAGTACGATTAATTTATATATATTTTTTATAATATTAGGGATGAAACAAATGGTTGAGCATTATCTTAGAAAATGAGGCAAGAAAAGGAAAAGATTTGTTCGCAGGAGAAGTCCGTCAATAACATATAACGTAGCGCAAGCGCGCTACTGTTTAAACTACCCCAATTTTGGGTGGCACGTGGTATAAGTGCATCGACCCCACAAGCACGTGCAAGTGTACGGGTGGTGGGGGTGGTTCAAACCAGGACGCGTTACACAGATAATGCATGGGAGAACAATATAAAAGGAGTCGTACAGAGATGACAATCTATTATTATTACATCGTTATTATAGTGTGGATGGCAATTTCATTTTTATTACTATATTATTTAATTTTTCAATAATAAATTATTGTTGGTTTATTCATGAGAGATTATTTAACAGAAGCTACTATTAATATTAAATACAATTGAATTTTGCATTAATTTTTGTATTATAATCATTAAACCATTATTATAAAATAACAAAAGGCTTTCATCTTATTGCAATAAAATTGTTTGTAATTATGGATTGCTTTCAACTGGCTCAATCCTATAGGGCATTTTTAATCCGCATCGAATAATTCCCGAATGGTTTGCTCGACTACAATACTCATAACTAAACCACTGAAAACTAGTTTTAAGCTTTCAATATTCATTAATATCCGCAAAATAGGCAACAATAGAAGCCTTAATAGCCATGGGAATAATTGAAGTATTGATATTGAAATGTATAAAAAATATTTCTGTAATGAAGGAAGCATTATTTTCAATTCGGATTGAAAATCATAGTATATTGACGGGAAACTTCGGACGGAATATTAATGGAAAATCAATTATCACCTACACTCGCTTGGATATTGGAAGCCGTAAATGCCATCTACTACTATTAAATAGGAGTAATATTTTATTTACAACAGAAAATAGATTGTAATAATAGAATCACCCAAATTAATACAAATAATATTAAGTACTAAATTAAATAAAACACATTTACTATGATATATGAAATATATTTAAAAAAACCGTTACTAGTTTCAACCTTTACTAGGTCATCATCGGACGGTGATACAAACAAATAATTTTATTATAGTTGCAAAAAATAGTCTTCAAACTGTGATTAGTCTGAGTTTTACATCGCGAATATCTTTAATAGTTATACGCATACAGCAGCACGGATTCTTTTGCGAATGCAGTGCCGTAGAATATTGACCTAGAAGAATATATACAATATGGGTAAATAATAAGATTGCGCATATGAAAAGTATTCGCGTCTGAAAGGCGTAATATATAATCGCTATTCAAAATGCTTCACCTAAATACGTCTGAATGGTCTCATTAAAACGTATGTACCACCTGAATCTGCGTGTGAGAATGGTTTTAATAAAAACTTTAATTGAGACTGAAGTCATAACAACAATACAAAATATATATACATAAATTAATTAACAAAATACAAATTTAAATTTGTTTATCTTAATATAACCAAAAGCATTAAAAGATTTTCTCTTTAAGTTTTCAGAGTTTACTTGTGAAAGCTAACCAGTAGACATAAGCATAAAGCTGAGAAATAATAGTCTGCAGACCATACATATTTTGATACTTTTCTTCTTGTAGTGTCTATTTAATTCGGATGTTGGCGACCAACATAGCTATTTGCACGTTACTGACGGCTCTAAAAAGTTACGTAGATTTTAAGGAAAATTATTGTCTGGAGCCAGGGGTTTTTTCCAGAGCTGCTTTTTCTATATATCTTGAGAAATGGCTTTAGTATTCCAGTTTCTGTTGTTTTACTCTGACGATTATTTTGCATTTTTTATTTAGTTTCAGCAACACTTCAGTTTTGGGGACATGGTCTGTCGAGGATATTAAATGTTTTTATTTTATATGAATTGACTTGTTTTTATCGTTTATCCTATTCATATTTTTGGTTTATCAATTACTTTTTTTAATGGTCTTTCAAATCTTCAACCTTACAGTTGCTAATTTGTTGTTTTTGATAGAATAAGCAAAGAATTGGAGTGTTGGATAATTGTCAACACGGACCGCATACTGAACTCTGATATAATGTCTTAACGACATGGGCTTATGTCATCGGTTTATTTCTTTACCAATTGCCTCGGGGAGGCAATTATGTTTTTATTATATACTTGGAAGCTATTTAACACCTTGGTATTTAAGGGTGAAAATAGTATATGAATATACAATATTTTCACCTCGGGTTTCTACACTATATCTATGGCTATACTATAACTGAAGTTGGTGTCTGGGTAGGGATTTTTTGAGATCTTGGAGAAGAAATGTTGGGGTGGTGATTATATTGTTATGTAATCTGCGAATATTAGCGAATAAGCGAAGATATCTGTTAGCAACAGTCAACTTTGTTTTGTCACAGGCGTCGGATAATTGGCCAAAGTTTAGTTTAGTTTTGAGGCCTGGAGATTTGAAGTAATAAGTTGTACGCCACACAGCATTGCTTGGGTCACATGAGCCATGTTAACATTTTTTGGAAAGGTTTTATAAGACAATTATCAAATTTTTTCAGTATATATTATCAATTTTTGGAGTTTAAAACGCTCAGTGTATTCTAGTAACCCGAATCGGCTTGAATGGTGTTAAAGGCTGATATACTAAAAATTTAAACTAAACTCTGGTAATTGCTGTTCTAAAAGGGAATTTCTATCAAAAATCTCATTAGTATAAGAAGCAATTTTGAAAATGAATAGTAGTAGAATTAATGCCTTTTTATACGCAGATTCCTAGATTCCGAATCGGTGAGATAGCTCAGTTATAGAGCGTTAGCGTAGCACGCTGACAGTCCGGGGTTGGATCCCTGAAACATGACTGAAATAATAACTTGCTCTTTGTCCACCGGGGTGATTCGGAAGTCACCTACTAAGCTGTTAATCTCATCAAACCCCTTCAAACAAGTCGTAAGACTTCTGGGGCGATGTAAAAAGCTGTAAAACGCACAATAAAGTTAATCCATGCCTCTACGGATACAGCCGCTCGATTTTTTTGCGAGCACAGTATCGTAGAATATGGACTTGGACGAAGAGTATATACAGTATGGGTAAATAATAAATTAACACATAAGAAAAGTATCCGCTTCTGAAAGGTTGCATATAGCGTAATATACAACGTGAATCCCAGATTTGAAATTTCTGGAGAATCTTGACGCAGGCGTTTAGAATTGCGATTTGGAATGCGTTAAACGTATGTTTAAACTGAATCCGAGATTCTAAATCTGCGTGTGAAGGGGCCTTAGTGTAGTTAGGACTGGCTAGGTTTTAAAATTGCATTAAAATTTACGAGAATATGTTCTTTGCGTTTAAACAAATTCAGTATTTTAAGCGGGTTACGTTTTTTTGTTGATGAGCGGTTGTCCGGAGGTGAAAGGTTTTGGGGATGTCTAAAATTTGTGTTGTTCTAAAGAGTTAAACCTCTTCTCTGCCCGCAGTGCTGGCAACTTGCATTGCGGGTGGGTTTTTGTGGAGTTTTGAGTAGATTCCGAACTATCTACTCCAGACCAGAGAAGGTTTTTAGTCATTAAACCCTACGCTGACAAGGCGGGTAGAGGAGTGGGAGAGCGTTTGAAATTATTGTATTGTCGTGTATGCCGTTGCTATAGATGCATCTGTTTTTCTCGCACACTAACTATCGATTATCTGCCATTGCTAAATCTCGGGGAGGGTTTCTGAGACTTGAAGATAGCGGATAGTCAATAGCTAGTGTATGAGAAGGACAGATACATCTATAGGAACGGCATTGCGAGTACGCAGAAATGTATTAGCCTTGCTTTTGTATACGCTTTGTCTATAACTTTGAGTTCTACTCAGTTTATTTTTACTGCTGTACAGTATAGTACTAAACATTATTTTGATTATTCTATTCTTTGTAAAACCATCTACAGATCAATATATGACCACTCTCGTAGGCTTCTGACTAGGACGTTGCAATGCCGAATCATTAATTTGCGTTACTACGGAATAGCACACTTTTGCCGACGCCAGCTCTCTGAGGACTGGAGTGATTCTGGATTCTGTATCACCCTTCAACA
Organism: Tachinus rufipes; assembly: GCA_963932245.1. Lineage (NCBI taxonomy): Eukaryota > Metazoa > Arthropoda > Insecta > Coleoptera > Staphylinidae > Tachinus > Tachinus rufipes. Next base: position 63,102,030 of record OZ010750.1, on the reverse strand, counting down.
ACCATTTTTCTGCACTTTGGGTTCATTGAACTCTTTGTACTTCTTGCAGTTGTAACTTCACTTCTTTGTCCTAGCACACAACCAATCTTACGTAGAAGAGCGTCGCGCAGGTACATAGTACGTGTTCTGGGTTATTTTGTCGTTTATTTCACATCCTTTGCATATCGGGCTGTTTACAGTGCCAATTGCATGCACGTCTTTTTTTAATTGGCAATAGTCGGCCGTTTTGAGATTTGGGGCAATCATTTCCTTTTTAGCTTGTCTACAACCTGGGTTGTTGTACTATTGTGCAAATTGCTACTCTACTGTCCATTAGGGTTTGCACGTTTTTACTAGATATTTTTTGGGTTACTATTTTCATGACCTTAACCGCCTAGGTGGTGTAGTGGTTAGCGTACTTGACTGCTGCACTAGGGGTCTTGAGTTCTATCTGAAGGGCCTTCTTCTGGATAAGAAGAAAAAATTTAGTAGGTCTTGTGTACTGCCTCGATGTTGCGTGCACGTTAAATAACCTAATAGTTTAGGTTGGAATTCTTGAATTTACGGCAAATCTTCTAGATATGGTAGTTTTATACTTCTGGCGTGATTAGTCCTGGCAGCAGAAATAGACCGACGTAAAATAAATGAATTAGCCTAACCATTTCCATCACCTTGTGGGTTATTCCGGCTATCTCGGCTTGGAAGATAGTCATCTGTGTTCCTAGTAGTAAGGATATTGAGACGTCTAGATCTTGGGAGTACAGTCTCGGTCCAGAGCCTTGACCATCGGAGTAGATTTGAAGGAGTTTATTCTTATCCGCTCTTTTGTCTTGTGTGTGTACACTGAAGGGTCTTAAATACAAAATAGGTTGGCATGATATCTGTTTGCGCTTCTTGCAGGGGTGTTTTTTACAGCTTCTTCTAGGAGGGAACAGTGTTTGTCGGCTTTTCATGCAGTTTGGTAAAATTCGGTTGCGTTTTTATCCTTTTTTGACATAGTTGTGAAGAGGAGGCAGACACAACATTGATTTTTTGAATAATGATTTGAATTTTTAGCAATTTTTGGTAACTATGACCAAATATTTGTTTAGATTTTTAACATTACGCTGATGTTGCAAAGTATTTAGGTCATTACTCAGTTTTGGATTGCCGATGATTCGAATAACTTGTTTTGAAATAGAATTTATGAGAGATTGCTTAGTTTCAGATGCTTTTTTTGCATGTGAGAAATAAAGTTATAAAATCCTAGATTTCTAGACACTCTATCAACTTATCAACTACATGTTTGTTCTAGAGAACATTATGTGGGATAAAAACCTCAAGAAGACAAATTGAGAAAGATTTAGTCATAGATTTGTTGTTTAATTTTATTATTTGGCACGGCTGATACCTCAGATTTGACGTTTATATTGGGGACATTTGTTGGTGCCCACTAGACTATAAACACGTCTTTTGTCTGCGCGGCAAAGCCAACATGATGTGCGTGTGACGTCAGTTGTGGACAAACAATATTTATTTTACCGGATTGCTGATTTATTGTATAAAAGAAAATGTAAGAAAATTTGAATAAAGTTGGAGAAACAACAGAACAAACTATACAGAACTCAGTTTGGGGTTACATTTGAAGAAACTTAAATACTGATACAAACAACCGAAGTAATATTAACTAAAAGTTTAAGAAAGTTGCGGACATAATTGTACATGATATATGCTATGAATAAATAGTAAACTTTTTATATCCTCATTCAAACACACAATAACTAATCAAAAGTCGAATGTGAAAACTTGTTTAAAAAAGATAAGAAAATGTTTATTTGTTTAGTACTCATTTGAAATCATTGGCGGCAATCCTTTATTTTTAATTTAATTATTGGCTAACACGAGGCATAAGCAGTAAATCTTTTCAAAGGTAATGTTCATAATTATTCAAAATGTTTAAACCGCATAAAATGACGATTATTGTTAATGGCGGTCACGTAATAATATAAGTAAGTTTTAAGTAAATGCAATTATTGCGGCCTGGATTAAGTTTTATTTTCAAACAAAAAATTTAGCTAATAATTAAAAATTTCAACATTGTATCTAAAAATATAAATTGAAAATATTGATTTAGTAGTCCATAAATAAAACGATAAACTTCCACATTTCATATAATAAATTTGACAAAAAATAAATTGGGGTTCTTTATTTCTTACATCTCAATCAGAAGACATTGTATGAATTGACTAAAATATAACTGATTGGTTAAGTCTCGTTTAAGCTATCAGTAATCATTTGAAGGGAGCAATTTATCTATTATTTCAGTTAACAACAGTTGCGTTTAAATTGATGCACATGTCCAATCGAATTGAACGTATCCGCAGTTACAATTCACGTCAAATTTAGATCACGCTTTTTCGTCGGTAGCCTCCAAAAAAATAACTAAAATCGCCGGCCATTCATTATCGTTATAATTGCAAAATCAATATGTGCGTTATATATATATTTTTGTGGTGAAAGTCGGAGTGAATGCTTGATTCAGTACGGTTTTCTAAAATATACAACAATCATTGACCCCGCCTCCAATTTCATAATTGAATATTTTGTTAAATGATATAATGATTGCATAAATGCATTTACCTTGAAATTATTTTTGTCTTAAAGGTCGTTTTGATCTTAGTTGGCTTCCTATTTTTATTAAATTAAAGTCTTATTTTAGTTTCTTATTTAATTACAGGCAAAGGTGCGTATTTCTCTGGATTAGACGATCAAGCTGGAACTGTGCTATTAGAGGAACCAAGTCATTTAGTTGATACTACATTAGGCGGCGCCCAACCTTTAAGTTCACCTTCGCGATCATCGCCGCATTCTCAGGGCTCTGAGGGCGGTGAAAGATTCTCACGTAAAGTCTTCGTCGGCGGTTTACCACCCGATATTGATGAGGATGAGATTACAGCTAGCTTTAGACGATTCGGTCCTCTTGTCGTTGACTGGCCACATAAAGCGGAAAGCAAAAGCTATTTCCCACCTAAAGGATACGCGTTCCTATTATTCCAGGTAATTAATTACATGACATTAATCATTTTATTACATTAACATTTTTTTTAATTAATTTTCAGGACGAAAATTCTGTACAAAGTTTAATAGACGCTTGCATAACCGATGAAGATAAACTTTACCTGTGCGTATCATCTCCTACAATAAAAGACAAACCAGTTCAAATTCGACCATGGAGGTTATCAGATGCCGATTTTGTTTTGGATGCATCCATGCCACTAGATCCAAGAAAGACTGTTTTCGTCGGTGGTGTACCACGTCCTCTCAAAGCTGGTATGTTTATTTAATTGTAACACTCCAATTGTTGATAATTTAATTGGCCTACTATTGGAGTCATTATTATATTATTAATATGCATTGCTAATAATTCTTATATTTGTTCTCAGTGGAATTGGCGATGATTATGGATAGATTATACGGTGGTGTCTGCTATGCGGGTATCGATACCGATCCAGAATTAAAATATCCTAAAGGGGCTGGTAGAGTGGCATTCAGTAATCAGCAGAGTTACATAGCAGCTATAAGTGCTCGCTTTGTGCAACTCCAGCATGGAGACATAGACAAAAGGGTTGAAGTGAAGCCATACGTGCTGGATGATCAAATGTGTGATGAATGTCAAGGACAACGCTGTGGCGGAAAGTTTGCACCTTTCTTCTGTGCTAATGTCACCTGTCTTCAAGTAAGTCATTATTTTTTTAATTAATTTTATTTATATTTGGAGCTAACCTTATTATCAATTTTTAGAGGCAAGGTGGTTCTTTTATAATTAGTTTAATAAATGTTATTTTATGTTTTCGTCGGACAATAACAACAATATTTATATGAAAATTTGAGTAATAATTAATTAATTGTACTATCAGTATTATTAATTAAGAACAAAGGGCTATCAGCCGTTCTGATAGTATAAATCAATATCAGTTTTTATTGGATTTAATTACCGCACATTCATAAACGACCCGGATTAAGAAATTTTTGTTAGTAATTCCAGTTCATTTTATTGTGCAAGTGCAGAGTTGACCATTTATATGTATATGTAATAGTTACACTCGTAATACTTTTTAATGGGTAATAACTGCACCAGACGTCTTATAGTATTGTAGTCCAGAGTAAAGCAGTGCACCTGCTATATCCATTTTAAGCGATCAAATTACAATTATTCTGATTTATTTTCGTATACATCTGTCTCACGCACGTGTTCTTTCAATAGTCTAGAGCAGGGCCGTAACTAGAAATTGTAGTAAGGGTTAAAAAGAAATAGCTAATAATATAATATAATTTTTGTGGGACTAATATCTACTTTATATCGGTTGTTATAGTAGCTCTGTGCGATTTGCAGATTACGCGAATGGCGGCGATTTGGTCTGCAGATATTCTCATTGTAATCCTGGAGGAGCAGAGCAGAGCAAGCTTAGATAATCGATACCATTTCCCAGACTGAGGCTCAGGGCATTTTCAAATTTCTAAGAAAATTGCATTTTCATAAAAAAAATATTTTGGAACTATATTTTTCTTCTTGATTAGAACACAGTTGGCTCATCTTCGTTCTAAGTGTTTCGGAAATATTGCTACTGTTCGATGAGTCACAGATAGAATTTGTCTTAACCGGATTAGCCGAATGGCGGACTTGAAACTCGGCACCGAACTTTTTCTTTTCTATCTAATTGTGAAAACGTTCTGTTCTTGAAGGCTGAGTGAGCGACTAAATTATTCTAACTTCTATTGTGGGTAAGCAGTGTTATGTTGCACACATATATGAGATTGATATGACATGGGGAGGTTTAGAGCTTAACTATTTTTAGAGCTTAAAGCCGGATTAACAACCCGATCGTGTCACCGTGTTGTATTGAAGGTTTCAGAGAACTTAGTGTAAAAATATGTTCAGCGTGGAAGTTATTTTATAATGGATTTTATTAAGCCGATCTGTGATTAGTTGGCCAGAATTTAAGTGGCGATTTGAGTAAAATGATAAATTTTAGCTTAGTAAGATGCTAGGTTTATTATACGCTAGGTTTTGGCAAATGTATTGGTGATTTTAGACACCTTTCCCAAATTTGTTTCATCTTTAGTTGTAGAAGCATCAGCATTCACTTTATCTTTTTTGCACAGCGGAAGAATGTTATCTCAGTGTGGTTCCTTTTCCAAATATGATCAACAAATTACAAAGGAAATCATCTATTACAGTCAAAAATATTTTGTTGGTATAGTTTGGAGGAATGTTCATCTAATGTATGAGGTATGACTTTTGCAGATTTTTGTAAAACTTGTCTTGCTCAACTTAGCCAATCAGTTTGGGCTAATGTTTCAACATGTAATTTCGGTAGAGTCTTTTATTACATGGCATATTTTCACAATCACCTTTGTTTGCAATTTTGGCGTGTGCTTGAAATCTTGCAATGATCTGCTTAGTTGCATTAAGCTACAGTAAAAGGGAGTTACGAATTTTATTTTTATTTTGGGCAGACATGCCAAGTTAGACGCACTTATTTAACTGAACTAGTTCTTATCTATTTGAATGCAGTTAGTTTTGGTAAGTTTGATCACTGGTTGACTTGTACTAAAACTTTAGCTTGAAAGGTCATTAGATCTTTGCAGCTTAGATCTCTAAAAACATGAGAGATAGTTTGATAGATACTAACTAGATCTATTGTTTTTATTGTGTGGTCCATCCAATCATTGTGGGCAAAAAGCGCAAGCTTAAATCTCCAATTTTTGTTTTGTGTGTTACTACTACACATTATGAAAACACGACATAGTTGTAGCCAATCATTAAAGTATTTTTGGTGTTGACAATATTTGATTTTTATGTTTTTGATTCATTACAAGGTTGACAATTCTGGAACAGCTGTTTTCTATATTATCTTGCTGTTCACATATTGAGTATTATATTAATAATTAAATACAAGGTTGAATATTGTGTTGCAACAATTGTATGTTACTTTGCGCATGGACTTAGGATTACGATCACGCTTTATCATAATGTTACTACGAGCGTAGTCTGCTGTAGTTTGTATATGTATTTTCCAATAACTAACTGCATTTTAGTATCTATCGGAGCGCGAAATATTTTGTGCAATGTATTTGTTTCATATTTAACTTTTTACCGAGTAAAATTTTAATGATCGGGCAAGCTACTCTATCCGACCATTAAAATTGTTGCTAGCTGAAATTTGGGGAGTTTTATGGCCGCTGTATCAGTTTATTAGTGTTGAACTAATGAATCGTTTAAAAAAATATTATTATTATTTTTGTATGGGAAGATAGGCAATGAGTGTTATTACAGATCTCAGTGGCTGATATTTCGGGGTAACTTGACTAGTATCTCACTGATGAGTGTCTCTTTATTTCCAACTAGGAGGTGCCCAATGCAAATTAATCTATACTTATAGTTAGTATACAGTACTATTGCGTTGTAGTATCTATCGGAGTGTAAATAAGGTTATGATATGTGCTTGACTCATATTTAGCATATAATTTTTAACTACCACTCCCACGAGTGCAATTTTAACGATCGGCCAGTGTAGCAATTAACAGGTGGATTCTGTGGCGCTGTACGCTGACTGTGTTAGTTAGTAGCGGTGATCTCCCGAATCCTTAAGCTTGGCATTAATAGTCTTTTTAGGCTGATGTATCAAAATTTTTAACTCATCGGACTTCACATGCAACGCACAGTGTGTAGATTTGCAGTCGCTTATTGTATTGGGTACTTTGACGGTTTATTTAGTATCAGGGGATGGGATTATAATCAAGACGTTACAAGAGTTTCTATTCATACTTTCTTCAATCGGCATTTTATTATTCTTTGGAGAACAAACATTGCTGTGCTATATATGTACTTCATACAATAATATAATGATTCTGATCACTTTGATAGCCGTTTCTTGCGTACAGCTGATGCATACTTTTAAATGGAACCTTCCAGGCGTATATGGGCGAAACATTCTGTATTGCAATTATGAAGCGAACTTCAAATTGATACTCAAATTCTCTATTATATCACTAGTTACGTCTCTATTATAGTAACTCAAGAACAGATTACCCGGTATAATAGGCAACTTAATATACACCAAAATTATGTTTGTTCTGTTGCACTCTTGCCTTTGCTCGTTTTAGCATCCTTTATTTGCGCTTACATTCCATGGGCCACGCTGTTCTAGGATTACTGTATATGCAGATTTCGTATACTAAATATCGTCTTGCATTCAGCTGATACATACACATACGTTTAAATGGCAATTGTGTAGCGAACTTTAAATTGAGACATGTTTGCGATCTCTAGTGTGTCACCACTAATATTGTGTCTTGCATACAGCTGATACATGTTTAAATGGAACTATTTAGACGTATATGGGCGACGCGTTTTATATTGCGATCATGTAGCAAACTTAAAATTGAGACACGAGCCGTTTGCGATCTTTAGTATGAAAGACTTAACTGTGATGTCTTTCATACCCAAGTATTATATTTTGAATATAGCTGATACATACGTTTAAATATCGCGATCATGCAGCGACGATGCCTAGTATCTCGAGTCACATTCTTATATTATTTTTTATTAAAAATGTTCTAAGCGATTTTCCGAAATTATCAAGCCGATGTTGCATAGTAGCTAGGTCATTAGTCTATTTTGGATTAGAAATGATTTGAATAGCTCGTTTTTTAATAGAATTTAGAAGAGAGTAGTGTAGTTTTAGATACTCCTCTCTATGCTTTGAACAATATACAATACAAGGGCGTATATAGGTTCTGTAATGCATATACAAAAGTTGTACAGAAGAAAAAAAAATGTTGAAATTTTTTACGTTTTTAGATACTTTGGAAGCTTTGGAGACTTTGAAACAGCAAGAAGTTGGATTGTTTTTTTTAATTAAAATAGAGTCGGCGAAAGTGCAGAACTTTGATGATCAGCAGTTTACGATTTTGGTCAGACTTAAATTAATTAATTGCAAACATTTTTTTTGTTCTTAAGATCTTTATTATGTTGTCAATTAAATACAAGGTTGGCAATACTGGAACGACCATTTTGGATATTTCATTTTCAATTACTACTAATAGTTCCTCATATTAGATATTCAAGGTTGAGCAAATTGGTTAGCTATTTAAATATTTGTAGTAGTCAATCATACTGGCTATTTAATTCTAATTTGTATATGTTGTTGCAACTGTTGAGAAATCTTAGTTTTTAGACACTTTGGAAGCGATATTAACAATATGCTCGGTCTTGAGAAGATCATTTGACACTGAAACAGTAAGAAGTTGGTTTGTTTTTTAAATTGCAGAACTTTAAGGATGAGCAATTTATGATTGGTCGGAGCTATTGTGTTGCCAATTAAATACAAGGTTGGCCATACTGGAACGGCCATTTTGTATATTTTATTATCAATTACTACTTTTATACCAAATTTGTATATGTAGTCAGTAGCGTAGCTAAGATTTGTAGCCCTCACCCCCCCGCAAAATATTGAAATGGGCCTCCTTAGAGTAAGTTTTGAAAAGATGCTTGTATTTTAGAAAGCAACTTACCCTTTCTATAGGTTTTGATAAACACATTGTGCACGGCCCTTTTGCGTGGTTTGGGGGCTATAAAACTGTCTTCAAGATCTATGGAGTATATAGTAGTTAGAGTATCATACCAGTATTTACTCAAAGGACCTTGGGCAGTCTTATGTTGTTATTTAAAGACAAGATCGACAATGCTGTAGTAATAGTATTTATATAGAATATGAAAGGTTGAACATAATGGTAGTCATTTTGAATTTTTGTTACTTAATTACAATGTGGTCATATTTGACATCTGTTTTTAAGCAAATGCGAAGTTGACAACAACTAGATTAGCTGTTTTGTATGTTATATTAAGTAAATACAGGGTTTACTATAATTAGCCTGTGACTAATTTCAGGCTGTTGCTTTGGTGGGCATTATTGTAATAGACTTTTGAAATTTTAAAGTAATTTTTCAATGGCATCTAAACTTTAAAGGGAATATTTACTGACTTTTCACAAAAACAGTATAAGGATGTGGCAGACAAATACTGGGTAATATATTCAATTTATTTATGTGTTGTATGCAAACATTTTTACACCAGTGTACTAAGAATAGAAAGACTTTTCTAAATAAATCAGTGCGCTTAGATAACATAACCTAATTTGCCCACCAAAACTTAAATGTCAAAAATGACAGTATGCTTCCATATCTTATTGATTATTATTATTTTATATTATTATTATTATTTTGAATATTGTTACATTTGATCATTTTATTGTTTTTTAATTGTAAATAATTTTTGTTACAGTATTATTGTGAACACTGCTGGGCAACAATCCATTCACGCCCAGGTAGGGAGTTCCATAAACCTTTGGTTAAGGAAGGAGCGGATAGACCAAGGGCGGTCCCATTTCGCTGGTGTTAACGTAGGGGCGCTTAGTGCAGCGGCCGCCACCTTTAGCTTATTACCACCGGCCGCTGTCCTGTCTCTGCATAGGCATAATTATATTATCTAGTAGCAATTATACATACTAAATATTATATATATATGTAACCAGTTATCTTTCTGAATGCGCTGGTGGTAGCGGAACCACTCCAACCACATAAGCACCGGCCAAATAATGTTGGACGAATGAACTGCGAGTTTAACTGCGAGTGAACTGTCTCCTTTCTGCCAGAGAAATTGACCGATTGTTGCTATCGCAAATTTGTTATAATTTAATTTCTCTTAGGTATTTTTAAAGTAATTTAATCCAACCCTTAATAACAGTTTATATTATTTGCAAAAAATAATTTTCCCAAAGTGCAAGGAATGTTCTAGTCTTATAATTAGCCACTGGTTACCTAGATACCTAGTCAGGTTGTTTTGTTTTTTTTTTTTTAACGGGATTTGGATTGAATATAAACGAGCTTAATCAAATAATGTGCTAACACTTATTATTTATTGGTCCTTGAGATGCAGGACGTTGATAAGGCCGATGGATTATTTCAATAATAGGCCAAGTTATCAGTTTATTGCAATTTGATTCAGATAGTTCCTATTTTATTTGGTTTCAATCAATTTCGTATGAACTGTTGTTTCTAGTCTGTTTTACCAAAAAAAAATTTTTAAATCCATCCGTCGAATGTTGTTATTGTTTTTGAATGTTTGCGCATTATTGAAATGTTATGGTGATTAGCAACAATCAGTCGGGTTAAATGCAGATCGGAAGCTATTCAGGGTATTGTATATACTAGTCTAATCTGCGAGCGAGCTAGCGGGGCACTGAGGCCAAGTTGAGGCAGACACTTAGCCCCCTTATAGCCCCTATATATTTCCGAGTACCTGACCGGCCCGGCCAGCCCAACTAACCGCTTCCCCCCTGCTCCCCATGCCCTCCTTTCCCCCTTATGCTTATGTGTACGCACGTATTTCTCTCCTAGCTGACTTACATTATTTTTCATGTGTGATACTATAGACATCATATTATATGTACTAAAACTTAAACAAACTGCACGGATAATGTATATTATATATATAAATGATAGTATCGGCTATTCTAAGACTTTGTATTTTTTAAATTTGAATTTTTATACTAAACTGTTGATTAGGCAAATTTTCGATATGTGCAATAACCGCGCCGGTGTCTGTATGAGACCTGGTGCCGTATAGGGTTTTTATCTTAATTATATAACCTAGGCAAAGTTGTGTGAGACTGATATCCGGTACATATTTGTACGCTAGCACTATTACGTGCGATTAGCTACTGTTTCCATTTAAGATGACGTAATGGTACCGACCAAGTCTGTGTCTCACACTGAACCATCTACTATATGGTACAAATAAAAATTATGCTATGGTTTGTAAAGTTTTACACTCCTTTTTCTACTGTGTGTAATTTGTAATTTGCTCGCCCGTGGGGTGTAGATGAATAAGTAGACGTGATGATAAGACACTAATCAAGTTGTTTCCTAGGTGTACAAGCAACAATTTAGTCAATTTGATAAAAAGCGTACTCACAATAATAATATTAATAAGATCTTTGTATAAATTGCCGAGGAAACAATTTGTTTAATGGCTGTGTAATAGGAATCGAGGTTTATGGTTTCCAAACCTCTGTATCATATTCTGTAGATTTGTCATTTTTAACTAATTATTATAAAACTTTTTATCCGTTTTTTAAGATTTAGAAGTGTGCACAGTCAGATAGTTTGAAAAACTGATTGTTTCTTTCTTATACTTATACTCAGAGCAAACCAAGTTTGCTTCGATGGGTATTAATTTATTTTTAAAAATAAGTAAGCTATTGTATTTATTGGAAAAAAATTAACAAAAAAAAATAATAATGTTTCAAGTTGTATATTTTTTACTTTTTATAACTTTTTCGAAACTATATAAGCTTTTAGTTTTGTAATTTATATTTATATGTGAAAGAATTTTTGACGGAAACAATTCTGTCGAGTAGTTACCATTAGTGCAATATCGAGTTATCAAAAAACTCGAATTAGACGTTAGTCAATTGTTTCATACCTTATTTGTTGTTGACCCTCCGCTGACTGGCACTTAACTGATAAATATGGGAAAGTGCTACGACATTTGGGTATTTTCACTAGCACGAGAAGTAGATTTATAGATGGCCTTTTAAATAAACCCACCACAACAATGATCTTTAACTCAAATTTTATACATATTTTTTAGATATCCTATATTTCTGAAACTATAACTTTGATTCTTATATTTATATAATATGTACAAGCTTATTAATTAATAACTATTTTTTGATTGTTTTATTCATTAATATTATTATTTTGATTATAGTTCCAGAGATATACAATCCTATTTGCGGATTATTTCCTAGGCCATCTACTATTTTATATTCAATTGTATTTTTAGAAAATGTTTGTAACAATTGTTTTTATATGGTTTTTTTTGTATACTTTTATATGTTTGTTAGTTAACTGGTTTTTTTCATTTTAATTAATAATATATTTACTTCTAAAAAAAAGGGAAGTTTTTTATGGAATATTTTGTTAGATATCAGACTTTTTATGTTTTATATAAATATTATAAAAATGTCAATTTTTGTGTTTACTTGATAAACTGCTGTTAATACTTCAATAATATGTCTTTTTTACGTAAATAACCATCATTGATCATCCAAATCATCATCCAAACTCACCTCATACTTTTCAGTTTCTTTTTATTATTAGTAATTCTGTAAAAAAATGCATGAAATTTTATTTACTTCATCTATCTAAATTAATGGGCTCAGGTTTACTATAAGTCAATCAATTTCAATTAATTTTTATAATTATTGGTAAGCATTTTACAGTGTTGTCTTTAAATGCTCATGTACAACTCTGCACAACTACCAATAGAACTGTGCAATTCTCTATTAAGAGTTGGCTCATCTATATTACAACTGTACACATCTCTAACAAAACTCTGTTTATCACCTACAGAACTCTACACATCTAATAATAAAATTGGTTCATGTACATCTGTAACAATACTCTGTACATCTTTAATCTACACACTTCCAATAGAACTGTATACATCTTTAATAGAAATAATGTAAACTCTTCAAATTTTTAGCTGTACACACCTATTCAAGTTCAGCTAAGCTGTAATTCTAATAAAACTATTCACATCTAATAGATTTCTGCACACCTCTAATAGAGTTCACAACTATTAGAGCTCTACTATACGTTTGGTTGGAAATCTATTCAAAATCCATATAATTCATTGAAATCAAAAACTGTCTTTTTGATTTAAAAAATTATGAATATACATATGGATATGGAAGCAACCAAATTTTCATTCTAATAAAATTCTGCTTTAATTCTATTAGAAAACCGGATAGTATAATCTATTTTGATAATACTTCAAATAATGGTACCAGATTATTTTTTGAAAATGTTGATAAAACTCTGAAATACATACAAATGTTGGAATTTTGTACTATTCTTGATCAACAATATTTTGTAAGCACTACTTCAATTGAACTCTGTTTAAACTACAATGTGTCAATACTTTGATTGAACTCTAAGGAACTGAATAATTTTGATGAAACAAATTTGGAATAGCTTTTTGGAATTCTGTACTGTTTTAGTGGGACCAAGATTGATCTCTGAACAACTTCATAGCAAATTTGTACAATTGAACTATACATAACTTGATATTTCTTATAGTACTCTAGACAGTTCTTGTAGTAGTTTGAACTATTTTTTTTTAATTTTAATGGGAGTTTGTTTTCAGTTATACAATAGTTTATTGATTAGATCAAAGTACTCAAGTTTATATTGGTACTATTTCAAGTCCAGCTGTCTTGTCTGTACAAACTACAAAGCATTGTGCAGTCTGTTATAACCATATCCATTTTTAAATCGACTTAACTGTGAAGTACGATTTATCAGAGTTTTATTGGAAAGTTTCAAGATTGCTATGCAAATTTCCTATAAGATATGCGGAGTTTAAATATAATTGAACAGTGTAGAGCTACAAAATTTTGTTAAACAAATTTAGAGTTTTATAATAGTTTTTAAACCAAATGAGTAGGTTTGCAATAGAATATGAACAATATGACCTTTGCAAATAAATTTCAAAATTGTGAAGAGTTCTAACAAAAATATAATAGAGTTTTAAGAGTAAAATTCTAAAAATTAAACTGGGCAGAACTTAATTGACTTGTGTTGTTAGATGTGTAGACTTTAACCAGCTGTAAAGATTTTAACAACAGTGCTGCATAGATTTCCTTTGTAACTAACTGTGCATACAAAGAATTTTATCAGAAGTTTGTGCAAATTCTGCAATACTTTAATCAGTTTTGGAATAAAAACATTTTTTTAAACTTGTGTCAACATTGCAGAGTTTTGTTAGATTTTTACAAAGAAATTTAAAGGAGCTGTAGAATAACAACAAATTTTGTTTATAAGTCAATAGATTAGTACAAAATTGTTTTGTGAAATGTTTTAGAATTTTGCATAGATTCTTTGGTACTGTTTTGAGATTTTTTAAAAGTTTTTTCTCAAGCTTTGTGTAAAATGTGAAGTTGGAAGTGCAAAATTTTAAAAGATTACTGCAAATTGTATCTATTCTAAGAAATTGAGCTGTTGGAGATATTTGGAACATTTGCTCAGATATATTAAAACTATGCATTTAATTGGATTGAAGCAATAAAATTGGGAACCATTTAGCTATTAATTGGCTGATTAGTTTTCATATGCAGTGTTTTGGGTATTTCAACGTACACACGCTGCTTTTTTGGCACTGTTTTTTTATAGCTCTGCACAAATCGACTAGCACTTTAGTCCTACCTAAAAAAATCAAAATACTGCATATGGTGTATTAATTGCAACAAAAAAAAAACAAAATATAAACACAAAATCAAAAAAATTATTGAATCAATTGTAAATAAAAATTTGATTAACTATTAAAAACCTGTTTAAGCTCAATGAAGTTTCAAATTGTGATTACTTTACAACTAAATAAATCAAAACAAACCTGAGCAATTAGAATTCTATTTCTTTATAATTTTTCTCGCAAAGATTTTCATTCATAAAATATTTTAAATGAAAATATCATATTTCTGCCTTAATTATGATTTAGCTAAATGTTAATCATCAGTCACCTTCATTGTATTACGATATTGGCAATACTATAATAGTATTGCCAGCATCTGTTAAATAAATTTGCTAAATGGATAAATGTGTAATTCCATAATCATAAATGCTGTTAAAACTTTTAAAAGAATATAAAATTTCATGCTGTTAAATAATATAGTTTTCTGTGTAAATCCGAGTTCATCACTGTTACAACCAAAAATATATATATATTGTAAATTGTACTTAAACATCTAATATTAAAAACAGAATAGTAGTGATTGTACAAAAAAAGGTTATTAAAGCTTAAAAACTAAACTCTATGTACATGATGGATTTTGTTACATTATATCATTTTCATCGTTATTTGTAATTACTATAGGAAGACATTTTAAACATTTGTAATTATTTTACAATATTTATTACACTAATTGTATTGTTGTTGTTTTATTATATCTCACTTTTTGTTTTTATATTACCTTTGTTTTTATTCTATTTTTTTAATATTTCTAGTACATTCCATTCAATTCAAAAACTTTAAATTGGTTTATATGGTATTAGTTATTAGTAAATAGACAGTTTCATAACAATCTATAAACAATGAAGCTATAAGAATATTCCATTTAAGGCCGTATAGGGAGAATTCCCCCCCCCCCCCTCCCACCATATGATTTGAAATAACTATTTCTCCTAGTTAAAAGGAAAAGTCGATTTTTTTTCAAGATTTGAAATCTCATAAAAAAAATTAAGTACTACCGAAATTTTTCTCTAAATGCGGCTCTGAAAAACTATATAGTATGTTAGATATGAACTTCTTTAAAGTAGTCAGCAAACCACTGGCAAAGGTTTTTATAAATCATGGAAGTTGCTTGCCAAAATTGGCAACTACGACATGTTTAAGGTATTTCAGTTTCAAGCTTTAACTGTAAATAAAAGTTGGTGGTGGGACCACTACACAGAAAATGTTTATCTACAATATTTTTAGTATACAACGATGTCCATAGTTTGAATACTATGTGGTAGCATTGCTTAAAATGGAGCTAATACATAAGCAAAATGTATAGAGAAATTGTTTTAGTTTTTATCACTTTTGCCAACATGCCACATCACTTAATCGCACATTTTGACACTGACTGTGTTAAGTAGACTAGATTGTTATGATCAGTTTCTATTGGTGCTAGTGGTGGGTATTAAAGTTTTGGATTTATCATATGTTCCGATAGATTTTGAAGGAGTTTTTTTATCATAAATGTGAAAGTCAAGTTTCTGTGAACTTGGTGTTGGTCCGCCTGACTGACACAAAATTTCTTGCAGCAAATCAAAGCAATTCTTCTGATCGGGTACTTACTTGAATGATTTTTTTATGACAGCCAAGTTTCTGTGGACTATGTTTACCATCTATGTTTTTAGTTAAATAGTAATCGTAGGTATCACTCACTACACAAGTCGTTTACCACTTTTGCCATTTGTCTTAAAAACAACAAGATCAGCATATGACAACTTTGCATATATAGTAGACGTAGTACATTACTTTGGTGATATTTTATCCCGTTGTAACAAGTTGGTTTTACCTTGCGCTTTAACAAATGCATTTACCTTGCGCTTCAACAAATGCAGATTGAACAAGATTGGGTTTAAACCAGATTTATTGCTATCTTGAAATTTTAGGTACGGATTTTTGAGAATCTTTTTTGATTTGGATGTAGCCAACAATTGCTAGCTTGTGTGTTAGCAGGACAGATACATTGCAAAGTGAAACAAAAACTTTACTTACTTAAAAGGCAAATCTTAGAAGTGGCAACAACAGACATAAACAAAAATCACAAATAGTTTCCGCTCAATAAGGTAACTATCAAACGACATCCAGTGAAGAAGTAACATTATCCCGATGAGTATGAAACGTCAGTTTGGTATCAAATATAAGTTTCTGGTAATTTACTTCTTTTGTTATTGAGAGTGTGGCTTTTCCAGTTTTTACAAGTTCACATTGTTTTGTCGTTTTATAAAAAGGCGTATGTTTTTTTATTTGGGTTCACTGATAGTATTTTTTCGCACCAGTTTTTTATAGTGTTTAGTGTATTTTCCATTAAATTAGATACAGTTGCTTTAAACCACCCGCTTACCAAGATGGTAAAATTATTAGCGTAGCCTACGGCGAAGTTACCTATATTATTGAGTAACTGCAGTAGGCTTTGACAGTTCAGAAGTCTCTGTTTACTTTTTATAGTATTATTAGATGTTGAGACTAGTTCTGTATGAGGCCAAGTCACCGTTTCTTTGTTTTGAGGAACAGTTACCTAGTGATTGCTTTTGCTCTGTCAGGCTTTCTATTTTATTACGTAATCTTTTTAGTGGTATGTTTGAAAGTGTTTAGATCAGCTTCTTTTGAAAACTAGAGTCAACAGACGTGTTATTATCTCCAGTTTGTTACTTATTTTCGCTTCTTGTTATACCAATCCCAGTTGTTTTCCCATGCAATGTGGTGTGAATTTGGATTAGCGGTGTGTTGTTCCTGTTAGCGATCAGCTTTTAGATTTTTTCGGGTGGTGCAAGAGCCTGATGGTTGTAAGGAAGGTATCCGGATTTGAAAAATTTACCTACTATGATCATTTTGGGTGTCACTTGGTCTCTGGAATAATGATCTCATAATGATATTAGGTTTAATGCATGATTTGCTATGATATATGTACGGGGATTGCATGAGGGTTTGGCTAATAAGTCATCTGTCCGGAATGATTAACTTTTTTATTTTTCTTTGTGAACCCAAGGTTCCTAGACAAGAGCAATGTTGATATTATGTTCAATAATGTACGCTGCGGAGACTCTACCGCAGTGATGTACATTGATCTGCACAACTTTTAACATTTTTTTTCTTTGTTGTTTGACGCGCTTCTTTTTGTTTGTTGCTATTTTCTAAATGATGGAACAGTTCACAGAGTGATACTACTTTATAAGTAGGACATGTTGAGTGCAGTTGAGTTCACCACTTGCTAGGTGTTAGTGTTTATGTGGTTTTGCACTTCCAGCCTGTTTAGTAAGGTACCGCTTCAGAAAACAGGGTGATCCTTTGTCAATTTGTCGATTCTGCCAAGGATGGAGAATTTGATAATGACTGGCTGTCACTGAGAGCTTCTGCTTCTTTGTTGCTGTAGGTTTGTGGTTGGATTGTGATTTTGCACCATTAGTGCTGCCCATCGCACATCAAGGGTACATTTTTTTAATATTTTGTACCTACTGGCAGGCTTTTAGTGAAAATAAAATTATAGTTTTTTGGTTTCTTAGTCTGATAGCATTGGTCAAGAATGGAATCTAGGTTAGATTAAAGAATTTGACAGTTGACAGAGGAAAGAAGTTGAATGAGTAGTGGTAGTTTCATTGCCGAAGCAAAGCTACCGTGCAATAAGGTTGGTTTCCTATTCGCCAGCTGGATACGCGCCTGGAAGAAGTTTTCACCATTCTCTATCTACATATTATTATATAGAGTCCAGAAATCAGAGTATTAAAATAATGTTAGTTTTGATATTTTTAGATCACTTGATATTTAATTAATTTAATTTAGCTAATACTCAATCAATTGTAATTGTTCTACTAACATCTTACTAAAGGAAGCTGTAAAATTACCATGTATCAATTTTATAATTATAGGATAACATTTTTGTAATTAATTGTTTTTTACATCACTTGACCATATTTTATTAAAGTTTGATATATTTTAAAAAATATGTCTGCAATTAACATAATTTAAAATCAAACAACATTTCTAAAAATTATTTTATAAATTGAAATTTATATTTTTTAACAGTTTTTTGGATTTTATGGAACTTTATTTTAGATTTATTACAAGCTAACAAATTTCAAAAACACTCTAGTTGATCATTTTTGATTTTTTATTAATGTTTTAACTGTCAAATAGGTTTTGGAAGCTTTTGTAACTATTTTTTTATATCAAATTTTGTTATCTTAACTGTTAAAATGATGTTAATGTGAAATTTGTGTTTTAAATATAAAAGATTGTTTTTTGTTACTGTCAAAATTATTTTCTTTCTGTTAGTAGAATATCAATTTTTAAAGTTTGAAAAGTGTCAAAATTTTTGGATAACTGTCAAATTGATCTTAGATCAGTTAAATTTATTTTTTACTTGTCATACGAATTTTCCAGTTGCCAAGTTAAGCTATAAAACTTATATTTTAGTTTTTTGTCATATTTGTCTCTGTCGTTGAGAATTTAAATTTCTCCTTAGCAAATGGAAACAAGTCCCAAATTATGCGCAATTTAATATAGTTTTACGTGGTTAGCTTGGCTTATATAAGTGCAATTTAAAGAGTTTTTGAACAAAATGCGAAAAACTGTCCGAAAGTTTATTTATTAATTTTTTAGGTTGTGGGGTTTGAGCTCAGAGATGATGTTTTTGCGGAAAGACACAAGTTTGTGTATTTTATTCAGAACGCATAGCTATCTTTTTTATGGCAGGTTAACAAAAAAGACAAGACAGTGTGCTTGCTGTGTAACACTTATCCTTTTTGATCAGATTTTTCTTGAAGGTTTCTAGGACTGCAGGAAAAAACTCTTATGTTTTTGTTAAAATCTGTTGTAACGGTTTCAGAGTTCTAGAAAGTTGATAGTTTTGATTAGGAGACAAGATTGATTACTATTTTTTTTGTTTTTATATTGATTATTGACTTTGGTTTGGGAGTTGGTCTAGTTTAGGCTAAGACTGGCTTTTCTTATGTTAAAACTTTTTTTTTTTAATATATATATATATTAAAGTTTTTTACAGATTATTGTCTTCTACTTTCTCCAATTGTCTTCTACTTTCTCGAATATATCAGAGGTGTATAACTATCTATTGTTATCATGTTTAAATGTGTTGTGATAAATAATTCTAATCTTAACTATTGACTCATTACCACTCATCCAAGTGTTAGTTATCAAGAAATTGGACGTTTGTCTTCTATGCGAAGAGCAGAAGTCAATTTTACACACGAGAGTAGGTTGTGATACGACACACATGGGTGGATGGGTGGGGCACTTCAGTTTCAACTACTGACTTGTTATAGTGTTTATCATTTAATAAAATAGGTTTTATTTGATTACATAAAGTATTTGTTATGATCTTGATAATTGACATATGTTTTAATATGCGTACCATGTATTGTATATGGTACTGGTGCACATCTACTAAGCTTAGCCGACTCCGCTCGAGTTGACACGACGCATAGTAGTGGGAGACTAACGTCACTATCAATATCAATCACTTTACTTTTGGCAGCCATAGTTGTGCCGTGTTGAGTCGTTTACGGGTCGTGCCGTGGCAGCCATTTTGTGTCGGGGTGTTTGTGAATGTTGTGTGGGCGTGCTGCTTATATCAGGACATTAGGTAGACATATCAGGGGATAAGCAGATTATTAACGTAACAGGAATTAACAAAGCGATTATAATTAATAGAAATAAAAATTATTTATATTTTAATAAATCTAAATTATTTGTGTGGGCGTGTTGCTTATATCAGGATAACGAGGATATAGCAGGGGATTATGAATTTTGGAAATTTTGCTTTATTTATAATATTAAATATTTTAATTGTTTTATTAAATATATTTTTATGACTGTCATGTTTTGCTACAATTGGGATTACATTTTAAAGCAAGCTTGATTATAGACAAGCGTTCATTGCACGGTGGGCTGGTTATTGCCTTGTGGGTTTTTACACAGCATTCGTAGACTCGCATTTTGTTCTCGTCTCCGCTCTCTCTCTATAGCTTAATACCTTTGTATGTTTTTTTTTTGTCTCTTGTGTTCTTTTTATCTGCACCGACATACCTCTGTATACTCTTTTTTTTTTTTTAATTCGCGGGCTATTTATTTTAATTATTTAGTTTGTCTTTAGATACGTTCTTAGTTTTCTTAGGTCTTCATTCACTTATTCTTTTTTGTTGTATCTTTCTTTCTACATGAATAGTTAAGGAGTTCTATTAGTTGTTTTCTTTTTAGCAGTCCTAAATTTGTAAGTGGTATTCTTTTATCTTTATATAGGATTACTTTTTTTGTGTCTTCTCGTTGACTGGTATATTCTAATCATCTCAAAGGTCAACCTCGAATTAGCGTATGTACCGTTTATCATTTGACTCGTTATTTCTGTTATTCTACTTTTCTTCTTTTTTTTCAATTTTTTCTTCTTCTATTTCTTAGTATGCATAATTGTCCTGTTTTTCCTTATTTTTTTGCTTTTTTCATTCTCTTCTGTGGTTTTTTATTTTATGTGTTTGTTTTCATTGTTTGTTTTTCTATATTCTTTTGCTGTTTTTGCCATCGTCTTATTTTTTGCTCTTATTTTTGCTTTCTTTGTAAACCTATAAGTTTGAAATTTAAATTTGTTTTAAAATTTATTAAATTAGCAAGAAAGACTTACTCTCTAGATCAAGGAACAAATGTTTAAAAAAATAACGGATTGCAGGGAACGGAATTACAGCTTGTTCGAATATTTGCGTTTTTGTGATTTTTATACAAACCTAATAGTTGAATTTAAAGTGTATTCTAAAATTTGTTAAAATAGCAGGTTACGAGAAATTATTATGAATATTATCGGAATGCAAGAAAGGGAATTTCAGTATGTTCAAACATCTCTTTGCGTTTCTGTTATTCTGATACAAACTTAGTAATTTGAAACATTTAAAAAAGGAGAGAGAAATATGTTATATAAAATAGCAGGAAATGATTTAATTACTCTCTAGATCAATAAATATTATTTATCCTGATACAAACCTAAGTGATTCAAAGTTTTAAAACAAAAGATGCAACAATTATACAAAATAATTATATTACCACGAAAAGCATTAATTAGATTATTATGTTATGAACAATGGTGCATTATTTAGCAAAGCTAATATACATTTGTTAAGAATTTTAAATATTAGATAAAAATTAGTTTACTACAATTATTAAGCTGCAATAACATGAATTATATAAATTAAATTATAAAATAACTGTTTTATATAAAAATATTTTGACTACGCCTATGTCTACACTCTTGCGCCATCTCGTAGCATTTATTCTTAACAGTAGTTTTTAAGTATTATACGAGATGTCGCTACTTATATGATTGTATTAATAATTACAATATTTAAGCTTATTATGTTTAATTAACATGTCTATTGGTTATAAAAGATATTAATTAATTTAATTATTGATATTATTGCGTATTAAAAGATTTTGTAAATCGATGTAGGCGCCTCTCACTACGTAGGATGTGTCGGAACTAGTAGTTGGCGCAAGTAGGTAAAGATGGCGTTAGCTGTTTTGATGTAGGTGTGTAATGTTGGTTGCATATATACACAATATCGAGTAATGTAATGTTGATTGCGTATGTGAATGAAAAATACTTTAATTGGTTTTTAGGTCATAGAAAAGTTATTATAAAATTATTCGGACTGCAGATTACAACATGTTTCTGTGATTTTGATACAAACCTAACAATTTTAACTTTTTTGTAAGAAAAGAGACAAACAAACATAAAAAGCTCAGGGGAAAAATATTTAAAAAATATAGGATTGCAGGCAACGGAGTTACAGCTTGTCCGAATATTTTTTGTGAGCTTGGTACCTAACATTTTCAAACTTTTTAGCAAAAGTTGCACTATTTGAAGCTGATTCTTATAGTTAGCTTAGCTTATGTATGCCCGGTTTAAAGTTATTGATCAAAATGTTTAAATTTTTTCTCTAGTTAGGAGTTCAAATATTATTTTAGGAAATTTAAACTAGTTTCAAAATATTCAAAATTTGATGTAGATTTACGTGGTTTGCTTGTTGTATTTGTCACTGTTGTTCCAAAATATACATAATTTAGTTTAGATTCTAGTGGTTAACTGTCAGAAAGTGGAACTTTTGATGCTAATTTGTATTTATTTGTCTTTGTTGTTGAGAATTTAAATATTTTTGGACTGTAGATTTTTGTGGTTTGTTTTATACAGGCTCAAAAAACGTTTTTTAGTAAAATGCAAAAAAACTGTCAGAAAGTGATACTTTAGACGCAAAATTCGTATTTTTGTCTACTAAAACTCATCGTAGCGAATTGAAAATATTTCCAAAAGATACACAAATCTACATTCACTTGTGCATGTTTTGGGAATAGTTAGGCTTATATTATCTCAGTTTTTGAATGGGATTTAAAAAACTATTAGAAAGTGGCACTTTTGATGCAAAACTCTTGTTTGTTGTCTCTTTTGTTAAAAAACTAAAACTCTTTGTAGCTAATTGAAACTATTCCTAAAAGATGCACAATACAATGTACATTTACGTGATTGATTAGGTTGGTCTTGTTTAATGTTTTCAGAAAGTAGCACTTTTGTTGCAAATGTGATGATTTCTGTTGAGAATTCAAATCTCATTTTGTATCAAATTGAAAATGCCACTTTTGGTGCAAATGACGTCTTTGTCTCTGTTGTTGAGAATTTATTATTGAATACCCGTAGCGAATTAAAATTATTCTCAGAAGATCTGTTACTTCTATTTATATAAATTGTCGATATTCTTTTGCATCTTAACTAAATGCATCTCACAGGTGTGGCATTTTTCGGACGATTGGCGTTAAACACTTTTCCGAGCTGATAACACAAAACTACACTTGGTGAGAATGGCTTGCTGGCGTGGGTTGTCCGGTGTGAATCACGTTTGTGGGATAACTTGTATCCAAGATAAATTGTAAATAATTTAGGTGTCTCGATACATTTTGATGATAAGTATCTGTGATCTGATACAAAACTAGCAATTTTAAACTATTGTAGAAAAGGGACAATTTTTTTTTCAAAATTGATTAAAATAGCAGAAATGGCTTTAAACGTCTCCTTGCATTTCTGTCATCCTGATACAAACTTAACAATTTTGAACGTAACCAACAAAAGATACAAAAGCTGTTGAAAATAAATTTTGTTTCAAATACAATTAAAATAGCAGGAATGACTTTATCACTCTTTAATCATGGGAAAAGTAATATAAAAATTATAGGACTGCAAAGAACGGAGTTACAGCATGCCCAAACATTTCGCGCTTTTGTGATTCTAATAGTTACCTAATACTTTAAAACTTTTGAAACTAATAATGCAAAAATTGATCAAAATTAAATTTATTAAATTAGCAAGAAACATTTTATTTAGAGTCTAGATCATGTAAATATAAATAATAATATAAAATTAACCAGATTGCAGAGAACTTAGTTTTAGCATGCCCGAACATCTCTTAACGTTTCTGTGATGCTGATACAAACCCAAGTGATTCAAAGTTTTAATTAAAACAAAAGAATAAAAAATTACTCAAAATAAAAATTATTTTAAAATTTATTAATATAACAGTAATGTTAATGCATTTAGTGTCAACATCATAGCAAAATTATTAGGTTATGTACACTATTATTGTTAACAATAAATGGTGCATTATTTAGGAAAACTAATATACATTTAAATTTAATAAATGATGTATTTTAGGTAAATTGTTTCTTCACCTAACGTGAGACACATACACTAGTGTTTCAAGGTATGCACTCATCATCAGTGTGCCAGCATCTCACTGGTTGAAAAAACAATTTACATAAAATCACAATATACAATAGTTAAGAATTTTAATTTGTTAATGAAAATTTATTTAATTAATCATTAAGCTGCTAATATTAATGTAAAATATTTAAATTAAATTATAAAATTACTGTTTTATATAAAAATATTTTGACTACGCCTATGTCTACAACCTTGCGCCATCTCGTAGCTTTTATAGTTACCAAGAGTTCATGTGTATTAAACGAGATGTCGCCACTTCCATGAATGTATTAATAATAATAATAACATTTAAGCTTATTATGTTTAATTAGCATGTCTATCGGCTATAGAAAGTAACAATTGATTTAATTAATAATATTTATTGCGTATTAAGTATTTTTTTAAATCGATGTAGGCGCCTCTCACTACTTAAAATGTGTTGGAACTAGTAGTTGACGCAAATAGTTGAAGATGTCGCTAGCTGTTTTGTTGTAGGTGTGTAATGTTAGTTGCGTATATACACAACTTCGATTAATGTAATGTTGGTTGCGTGTATGAATGAGAAATACTTTAATTGATTTGGAGATAACAGAAAAGTATTATAAAATGAATCGTACTGCAGAAAACTGACTTACAGCATGTCCAAACATTTTTTCGCGTTTTTGTGATACTGATACAAACTAAACTTTTATAAGAAAAGAGACAAAAAAGTGTTAAATATGAAATTTGTTTCAAAATTTCTTTAGAATATGGGAAAAATATTATAAAAATCATCGGACTGCAGAGAACGGAGTTACAGCTTGTTTAAACATCTCCTTGCGTTTCTGTGATCCTGATACAAACCTAACGATATAAAACTTCAGTATTTTCTAAGAAAAGATTTTTGAAAATAAAATTTATTCTTAAAATTAGCAGGAAAAGCTTAAATTACTCTCTAGATCACAGGAAACATATTTTAAAAATTTGTTGGTTTACAGGGAACGGAGTTACAGCTTATTTTAAGTTGTAACCGCCTCCCTTCCCATACAGATTGCACACGTTTGTATTGAGCGAGCGGAGGCAGACCGCTCACTGCTGACGTTTATTCAGATTAGCATAAAATATCTTTATGGCATTAAAAACTTTATTAGGTGGTT
Organism: Tachinus rufipes; assembly: GCA_963932245.1. NCBI lineage: Eukaryota > Metazoa > Arthropoda > Insecta > Coleoptera > Staphylinidae > Tachinus > Tachinus rufipes. The sequence goes on along the minus strand of OZ010750.1, from coordinate 63,076,793 downwards.
TAATGACTTTGTATGAAGAAATTTTTGGGTATTCTATGACTTTATAAAGATACTGAATAAAGTTTAGTTATTTTTTGTTGGCAAATTTTAAAACATTTCATTCATTCATTCATAAATTCAATTTAGTATTTGACAATTAAGAAATATTTAATGACTTTAATGTTATAATAGTTGATGAAAATAGTAACTGAATATTTATCTTTTTCTTTATTTGCAGGCTTTTTTATTTCTAATTACTAACGCCAAGAATTTAGCGGAGATTCAAGGATTCCAGCCCGAACACTAGAAATCTAAGAGACAGATTGCTGCTTTCATTTTATGACTATTCAATCCGGTTGTTTTGATGATTGACAAGAATGCACAATAGCCTTTGTTATATGTGATGGAGGTGTGCAAGTAGTACGTTGCAAAAATGTTTGCATTAATGTGTAATGAATATCTAAGCTGGGAAGACATTGGTAAGCCAACATTTTTCTAATTTATTTCATGCATTGCATAAAGTAATTGCAACGGTTTATCGCATCTACAGCCGGACACGAATAGAGTGGCCTCTATAATAGGCAACTTAGTATACACAAAAATTATGTTAAATGTGGTTAAACTAATGCCTTTGCTCGTTTTAGCATTTTTCATTTGCGCTTACATTTTAAACATTTCATGGGCGACGTTGTTCTGGGATTGAAAGATGCTAAAACAGGCAAAGGCTTAAGTTTAACCACATTCAACATAATTTTTGTGTATACTAAGTTGCCTATTATAGAGGCCACACTGTTCGTGTCTGGCTGTACATGCGATAAACCTTTACAATTTATGAGCAGTTTTAACGTAATTTTTTATATTATAATTTTATTACTTTAAGATTATATTAAATTGTTTCAGTACAGAAAAAGTTTTTGGCAATAAGAAATTACAAATACTGGATCACAAAGCTTCAGTTCAAATATGAACAGATACATGGAAAATCTGCTGCCTTCTCAAGGAATTGCTACCAGTTAATATTGTCCAGAAAAAGCATTGAAGGAAGTTTTTTTTTTCTGTTATGCAGTTAGCTACTTCTGCAACAGATGATTACAAATAATGGACAACAAAAATTCAGTTCAAATGCGAAATGCTGATTGTAACTCATGTCCACCGTCAAGTAAGCTGGTACCAGTGAACTTATTCATGGTTTGAAACATACATATTTTAGGTAAATAAACATTATTATTATCTTATTGTATAACCAAAAAAAATGTTAATGTTTAAAACTGATAGTGAGAATAACAATGGTTATATTTCTTTAATGAAATAAGATTTTTATGGTTTTTAAAAACTTTTTCTTATTATTTTTATTTAAGGAAATAATAACAGGAAATATTATATCACTATCATTACAGTGATTATTCAATTAATAAATCTGTTTACAGTAAACTTATTTTAGGTAAATAAACTGTTAATTTGTCTTTCATTTCTTTTGATATTATTCTAATTATTTTTTATATTGATTAGTAATTATATTTGTTTTTACAGACCATCAATGGAATGAATCATCAGAGCACTCTAGAGGAAATAATTAAAAGAAGAATATTCAAATCTGCAGACCCTACAAACTACTTCTGCAATATGAAATTACAAATAATGGACCACAAAGTTCAGATCAAAGATGAGAAGACAAATGGAACCAATTTTATGTTATTATTGTTATATTATAGATTGATAAAATTTAAAAAGTAGCGCTTTTCTGTACTGATTTGCTTTTTGCATCATCTGTAAATATTGCGGTGAAATTATAGTTCATACACGTTCTAAAATTCAAGATATCGCTAGTATAGCTTATTTAAATTTGTTAATACGTAACATTATTAACAATTATATACATTATTATTGTAGTTTTACATTTTAGAAGTGAAGAAGAATTGATGTTCGTTTTAAAATTTAATTTGATTGTTTGGTAATGTGGCGTCATCTTATTATAATTTGTGGAACTTTTATGAGTAGTTTGTGAGTAATTGCAACAGATGGCGGCGTCGTGTACGCATAGGCGTAGGCATTTGAATTTAAAAAAAGTTCAATGTAATATTTAAATTGATCATATTTCTGATGTAAATGTTTAAATTTTGTAGTTTTAATTAATTGTTGTTAAATGTAAATTTAAAAGGTATTAAGATAAATTGTAAATACTATAAGCATAATACTGATATCAAAATGATTACATTGTAGTTTTAATTTATTATTAATATTTATTATAATTAATTGTTGTGTACGAGATAATTCATATTTATGAAATAATAAAACATAGTAACTTGTTTTATTATTCCATTAATATTTGTAATTGAAACTGTATTTAGTTTAAGATCTAAAGTAGTTAAAGTTCTACAAATTTAGTAAGTGATTGTAAGAGGTGCAAATCTGATTAAAGGTCTGTTCCAACATACGATTTGGACAGTTTGCAAACCGTTCAAACTGTGCACATAAACAAATATTTTTCATCCTTAGGCAATCTTTTATACACAGTAATTTGTTTGTGTGCATAGTTTGAACGGTTTGCAAACTGTCCAAATTGTATGTAGGAACAGACCTTATGTGTACCATCAGTAGGCGTTGTCATGTTTATTTGTTTTAAAGTAAAAACACCCGAATAGGTAGCTGCGCGTTGTGTAAATTGCTTAATATCACTTTTTAAATTTGTTGGTAGTTTGATTAAAGATTTATAATTAATTATTGTGTGTTATAAATTGATTGATTTATGTTTTGGCTGTTTAATAGAACAAACAAATGGTTGCCAATTATTTAGCAAGTTTGTAACAGTTCACGACTTTTAAGATATTTGGACTATTTTAGAGGAAGTTTTAAGTTAAATACTTACCTAGTTCTGATATATTTGTAGACTTGTTTACGACTGTTGCAATCTTCTAAGTAAATTATAATATTTGTTTCATTTTTGTTTTTGGTGTTAAATTTAGTTGTGCGTTTACAATAAACGCTTGTTGCTTCTTTGTAAGTAAGCGTGGGCACCAATCGAGACAAAATTATTGGTTAGAATTGTGGTTTTTATAGTGAAAGCTGCAATCTCGATCAATAAATATTTGTCAATTGATGTTAACGTTCATATGCAGAGAAGAAAGAAATGTTTACTGTAAGACTTATAGGAAACTGAGCCACACGAAAAATCAGTGTTGCTTACGTTTTCTATAGGCTACAGATAAAGCTTGATGTAAGTTGTTTGTTTTATTAATGTTTTGTTTATTAAATAAATAGGAAAATTAAGGGAGGGTAATTTACTAAGCAAGAAATGGGGACGGAGGCAAGCATAATTAGCTCTTACCAGAGCTGATTTTGCTCTCTACCTTGGGTCTAGGAGAAAACGGGACTACACAGGAGACCCTGTGTTGCTTACGTTCTTTACCTTGGCCGGAGGTAAGTTTAAGTAGCTTTTAGAAGAGCTGATTGTGCTGTCTACATTAGGTCTAGGTGAAAACGGAACTACACGGGGGACCCGTGTTGTTCTCGTTGTCTACTTTAGTTGGAGGTAAGCTTTTAGCTCTTAGAAGAGCTGATTGTGCTCTCTACCTTAAGTCTAGGGGAAAACGAAACTGCACGGGGGCCCCGTGTTGCTCACGTTCTCTACCTTAGCATTAGGGGAAAGCAAAATCTATGGTTTGTTGTTGTATATGTATATGTTGTTTTTATGAATAAATAAATTTGTTTGTTATACTATTCATTTTTGATTTTCCTTTTTTATCAACAATTTCAGCAAGGAGGGTTTAATTTTTAATTATTATTTTAAATATATCAATCATCACCTTACTAATCTCCTCCCCCAACAATACTTACCCCCAAAGATATACCCCTTTCTACAGGGGAATCCTCCCTATCACAGGGGTTATTGCTATTTTTAAGTTTGTCAAGGTAAGTTTGTAAAGTAATTAATAGCCGCCGAAGGCGGCTAATGTTAATTTCCGCCGAAGGCGGAAATTATTTAGTACCCGCCGAAGGCGGGTATAATAACCGCCGAAGGCGGTTATTAATAGCCGCCGAAGGCGGCTATATTAATATATATACCCGCCGAAGGCGGGTCCCGTTTTTACGCGCACGGGCGACACGGGCTCCCCTACTTTTCTATCTAGCCCTTCCGGTAGACTCCCAGAGCCTCCGGGTCCTAATCTACTACCCAAAATTTGCATTCTATTTCCTTCTCAGAGTTCAGCCAGTCTCTAAGAGTTTTCAAATCAATGAATACTTTCCAAGTCAGTCCGGAAAAGTTTGTCGTTTAAAGACAAACATCTCCGCCGAATATGGAAAGTGTCCCCGATTCGAACACTCCTCAAAACCCCAACACAGTCGACAATAAAAAGATTAGCCGTTAATTGGTCTTTACAAAGCTCAAACCAAGCAAAACATTCAAAGTCTTAAGAAGATTGATCGTCAGTAACAATCAACTTCCTCGACCCAGCATGCTTTCCTCAATTCGAGCACACGTAACTACCTCAAAATAGCCAACATTTGAAGAACCGACTGCCTTGGTTGCATCTTCCGATCAGGAATATAGAGCTGAAGGAAAAATCTGATGTATTAAACAGCTAAAGTTACGTTTAGTTAAATTTGGCGACTTTACTATTTAACTGATTTTAATTAACATTTAACTAGAGGAAAATTAAATTTATTACAGAACTTTTTGTCTTAAGCAAGGAGTTATTAATAAAACTTATAATTCAAAAGTATACAATCCTTGCTCACATTTTTGCTAGTCGGTCAATTTACCAGACAGAAAAATAACTAGATAAAAAATCCTAACTGAAACCGCAATGAAACATTAAAACAAATTGCATATACAATATGTCAAAGCACTTCGTGAAGAGTGGGGGGTTTAACACACTTTACATCTTAAAAAAAATTCTAATAATATCTAATTATATTATTAATGAAAACAATTAATTATCCAAAAACTTAAATTAATGTGAGCAAGAACTGTAAATAAAATTGCTTGAATGCATTTGGTGCATAATGTTTGATAATCGCCAAATTTGTAATATCCATTCGTTGATGCCAATTCAAAATTTTCTTCAAATTATTCCTAACATTACATGTAAATTGTTTCTACTTGCTCAATCTATATTATTGAATTTTAGATTTAATTTTTTTTTTCCGAATATTTAGAAGTAAAATCAATTAACATTACACCAAAGATCTTTACATGTAATTGCTAGAATGGAGTACTACCGTTTAAAATATTGCCGAAATGATATAAAAAATATTAACTTCTGTAACTAATTATTAAACAACATTAAATATTTCGCAACCAATAACAAATATGATCAAACGCTAAAATGACAAAAATTATTATTTTATGATGAAGCAATGTTAGTCAGTGAATATAAAAATAAATTAACTTTGACAGTCTCTTAAACGTCTCATCTAACCTGGGCCACCAAGGTCGAACCACCAATAGCAACAGAGGAAGGTGTCCCTGAGCATGAGGGGTTTACCCTTTTTTAGACCAAGTGCTGATAGCATAACACTGAGAAGAATGACCAAATTCTTCAAAGCGCTAAGCGTCAATTGGAATGGTGGGGACTCACTAAGCCGGCGTCGACTCTTACACTAGATCAAAACCTTAAACCTTGGTCAGGCTACAAGTCATCACTAATGTGACTACGTTGGGCTTTCGTTTAACCTAATCATGTCATAAACAAATTTGTCGAAATATTGCCACAATTCACATGCTCTTCTCTTGTTGTAGAAATAAATGTATTTAATGAAAATTTAATATTAAAACAACATGAATTGCAACACAAAAACGTTGAAAATATTTGGTACAAGTTGATTAGGGACGAATTGGCATGGACGATTGAATATGCGTAACGTTAGTGTCAACAGATTTTTCCCTAGGAATCATGTATGAAATAGCTGAAAATTATAATAATAAATTAATCACTGATAACTTCAGTATAAATATTATTTATGTAATTAGTAAAGGAAAATTTAATACTACGCATGCTTTAAAGTGACCAAGTAATTTAGAAAACAAAGTAATTGAATTTAATAATCTTAATAACAACACAATTTTAGCAAAAAAAACTGAATTAAACTTTTATAAAATTTCATTAAAAAATATTTTTATTCAACACACATTAATTAAAAAAGAATTTATTAATCAAATTTATAATCACAATCACTTGGCACTTTGGAAACTGTTAAAAAAGAAAAGCAACTAAGAAGAACTAACCAAACTATCACACAAAAATGGCATCTCTGCTGGAGAATACCATATTTAAACCAGCTAGAAGTAACTAACTACCAAAACAAGCATCGCCTTGCAATCGTGTTGAATTCTGGCTACTAACTCTTGCAAGCAAGTTTAAACGTCAGTACAGCAATTACACAACTACTCAGCAATGTAAGATGTATTAAAACAACGCATCATTTAATACCACTACTTCTATGCGAAAACAATCATGAAATATAACAGACTAGCAAGCATTCCGAGGAACGGTCAGTTTCTGCTAAATGAAAGTCTCGATTTAAGAAGAAAAAGATTTCAAACTACCTTACGGCACCGACCTGTAAAAGTTATCCACAATATGCAAAGGCAGTATGAAGGATCTCTAAATATAATTAGCTCCTATCATAGAGGGCTTTCATACAGACGCGTACACTCTACGTTATACCAGCGTAACCACCAATCGAGCAATTAATGGTTAACGCACTAAATACTGCTCACCTCCTTACGTTGGTAAAGAGCCTACCTCATACAACCCAAACTAGCAAACAATGATGACGAAAGTCAATACAAGACAACTCGCCTAGAAGCAATGCTTGGGCACACTAACCAGTCAACTACAACCTGCGCGTTTAATCCAACTGAATTCGATGCCCAGAAGTTTAACGCCGGCAAACTACCATAATTACTTGAAACCTTAGCTGCCCCAATATTTGGTCAGACAGATCCGGAAACAAGTAGCAACCATAACTAATCACTAAACACCATCTATACAGCAATTTAAACTTGTAGGCTTCCGCGTATGCGTAGTGTTACTATATAAAAATGAGTCACAATCATAGCATCCACCCTACAAGCATAAATTGAGGTGGGATATTACCAGCAGTAATACCACCAACTATTTAAAATCAAATAACTCACCACTAAACATCTTCTGCCATAAACAGATCTGAAACAATTACAATAAAGTATTAAGTCTTTTTAAGCTGATATTTAAACTAACTAATAAAGTATTAGAAAATTTATTTTCTTTAAATTAATTGTATTAATTTTCGATTTTATTATAATATTGCAGTAGAATATAGTTCCTACCTATTGCTCCTTAAATGGATGCATTTCCTCCTTCTTCCTGGAACGCCTATATCTTCAAACATCAAGCTTCAGAAGCACTGCTAAACTGGCACAAAAATGTTTGTTAACAAGTTCTACAACTGCGTTGACACTGTTCACATTAATTCACTATAAAAAACACCAATCCAATTGTTATATTTTTAATTTCATACTACTACTATGCATGTTGGAACGCGGCACTGAATTGAATGAGATTCCGGCTCAACCAAACCGTTTGCTTAGTGTAGTCACAAAAGTTATAATACTCTACTAAAGTCAATTTCTTTGTGCACTTAACTGACTTAACCGTTATTATTCAAACACATACGCAGCGAAAACATCTTACCGACAAGACATCCCGCACTGAACTGAACAAATGCCGGCCCAGCCGGCCTGCCCGGCTCTATGCTCTATCCCCTCCATTCAATCAGACTGATCAACATCGCTTACTCAGGCATGGAGTGAGAGATCATTTCTGAAACAACAATACTAATTACTTTAATTAAATAAACATTGCTTTTTATTTGATATTACATAATTTATCCAATCAGGTCAAACTTTCATAAAATTAGTAAAAAATGCTTTAATTACTCTCTAGATGATGAGAAAAATGATTAATGGGACTGCAAGAAACTGAATAACAGCATGTCCAAACATTCCTCGCGTTTCTGTGATCTTGATACAAACCCAAAAGTCTCAAACTTTTACAACAAAAATTACAAAGATTCTTGAAAATATAATTTATTCTAAAATTTATTAAATTATCAGGAGAGGCTTTAATAGATGATAGAAAAATTATTATAAAATTAATTAATGCAGACAGAGTTATAGCATGTCCACACATTTACAACAAAAGTTAAAAAAATTGTTGAAAATTAAATTTATTCTAAAATCTTTATAAAGCAAATGTAAAACCAGAAGAGTTGAATGTAAAAAAGAAAGAGCTTGTAAATAAAGACAATATAGGTAAAAGCATTATAATAGAAGAAGTGATGTCAGCTATGCAAGATGTGAAGGTTGAAAAGGCTTCAAGGGTGGATGAAATGCCGCTAACATTATTGTATAATGATATATGCAGAGAGCGGCCGAACAATTTCTTACAGACAGAAATGATGACAAGGCTGATGTTTATCATCAACGTTTGCTATTAGTATATAAGTAATTAGTGTACATTTTGTAATTTATCATGGTTCATTAAGAACAACTGTATTACAATACATTATTTTTGAACATAAGAATTGCAGAAGAAAATATTGAACGCACTTTAATCGACCAAAGATTTATTTAAGTATCCTATGAAGAATTTCTATCAAGGCAATCTCAAAAGAAATTATTTTGTTATCATTAAACGTGGATAAATTACCTAGTACACTCAATTGTAAATTGCGGTTGTGAATCAAACCGCCAAGATGCTTATAAACCAGGTTCAATGGGGATACTAAACAACATGTCACCACATTAATGATCAATGAAAACCAATTAAAATTGTTAAATAATTAACAATTGGTTTAAACTTTAAAGTGAGAAGTTGACTGTTAACGCATTGAACCTTAGTCTATATACATTTTGAAATATTTTCCCTACACATTTATTTACATACATCATTATCAAAAAGGTGTAATAATATATTAGCACATAGAATTTAGAAAATAAAATTTACCAAAAACATAATCCTGTCCGGGAAAACAATGAACTGCATCGATCCAATTCAATACTGCAAACAAACTGACACAATAATTCCACTTCATGGTTATAATTTACTAGTCACTCAACCACACACCGCAAGCAGTACAAGCACACGCGACTAACACGAGACCCCGCACGAAACTGATTGAACGCCGGCTAAATAGATACGAGCCGCCTGGTCTGCATCTCTAGATACCGGAGTGATGGTGGGGATGAGATTATTTTATAACATGAAATATTAATGTTTGTAATTCTTATATATATTATTATTTATTATAAACAATTTTCATATAAATTGTGCAACGTAAAATTACCTTTGATTTGATACTAATTTTGTGTTTATAATTTACAATATAAAATTAGTTTTAAGTAAAAAAATGAATAAATAATACTTTTAATTTAGAAAACAATGAACTGCATCTATCCAATTGAATACTGCAAACTAACTGACACAATAATTCACATGTAAGTCTACTTTATGGTTATAATTTACATATTACTCTCACACACATACACACCGCAAGCAGATGCGACTAACACGAGACCTAGCACAGAACTGATTGAACGTCGGTTCATAGTGTTCATACATGCAAAGCCGCCCGGTCTGCATATTTAGATGCCTGAGTGATGGTGGGGATGAGACATAAAATATTAATATTTGTAAATGTTATATCAAAAAATTGTTCAAATAAACATTATGCGCCGTAAAATTACCTTTCATTTGATACTAAATTTGTTTTTGTTTTTAATTGCAATATTAAATTTAGTTTAAGTAAGAAAATGCATAAGTAAAATATATAAAATTTAAAAGCATACCCATACCCATCTACTTACACTTCTCCCTGTCCTGCATTTAAATCTATATTACATTATAAAATCTTATTTTATATTGAGAAAATGATTTCAATATTGCAATAAAACTTCTTCTTTTTTATTGCGCGTTTTACAGCTATTTTACATTAATTACGACTTGTTTGAAGGGGTTTGATGGGACCAACTTATTAGGTGACTTCCGAATCACCCCGGTGGATAAAGAGCAAGTTATTATTTTAGTCATATTTGGGGATTGAACCCCGGACTGTAAAACTGTAAAATTAAGCCTACATACTACCTACTTACAATTCTCTTAAAAGGTACTCAAACATCTTGTTTATAGATGTTTGATTCTGTTTAACACAGAGGTTTTATTTTAAAACTATTTAATCTAAACCTTTTTTTACCTAATAAACTTAAATAACAAATTCTTTAATAACTCTCAAGCATATGCTCTTCATAATCCATTACTGTTTTATCTTACATCAAGGTATTCCTCAAGGTTTTCTTGTCACAATATATAAAGTCTTAACTCAGCTTAACACAGCTACAAGCTATATTAGATAGAACTGTGGTATAATTTAATAAATGGCTCCTTCTTGCTAGTCTACTAAAAATACAACTCCTCATGCCTTACCATAAAATTGCAATTATTGTTTTTGTATTGTTTGAATTGAAGATGCACCTTCGTACATAAAAAACAAGGCATTAGTTTGCACACATTTACAAATCAATGTTTTGCTCTTTTCGAAAAAGTAGTATGTTGTATCTCTAAAATTCGTTATAGCAATAACCCTTTACACAACTATAAACTGATGCACAAAGATATAAAGTAAGTTTTATTAGACCAAGGATTTGACTGTATATCAAATTTGCTAAAAACCACAAAAACCATGAAACCTTAATCAATTTATTTATACCCAGAAATTCAGCAGATGGATACCAAGTTTAAAACATTTACGACTATTGGCATGTATGACAGCCAATGGCCATTTCAAATACATATACTGGGTTTGGTTAAGCTAATACCATTTAAGCAGAATTTAAACGAATTGTTTGTATCTAAACGGAATAATTTTGGTAGACCCACCGTTTTTGGATGTCTAATGGGAACGACATACCCTTGTTAATAAATTTCACGCGAAGTATACCATTTTTCAATAGTTTTTTTGCAAACATAATTTCAGTAAGAGTTTAACATCTAATGTACTAAAATATGTTATGCTCTCTACACCAAGAGAAAAATATGATACAAACCTAAGCAATTCAAACTTTTGAAACAAAAGAAGCAATAATTACTCAAAACAAATAATATTATTCATAGAAAAAATATTGTTATGTACATTAAATAGTTTTTTTCATTATTAAATAAAAAGTGATTTAATACAATCATTAAGCTGCTAAAATTAACGTAAAAAATTAAAATTGAATTATAAAATATATAAAAATATTTTAACTACGCCTATGTCTACAGTCTTGCGCCATCTCGTAGCATTTATTCCTACCAAAAGTTCATATCTATTATAAGAGATGTAGCCACTTATATAATTGTATTAATAATTATAATATTTAAGTTCTTGTGTTTATTTATCATGTCTATTAGCTATAGAAGATAACAATTTATTTAATAATTGCATATTAAGCGATTTTGTAAATCGATGTAGGCGCCTCTCACTCCTTAGAATGTGTTGGAACTAGTAGTTGACGCAAATAGTTGAAGATGGCGCTAGGTGTTTTGACGTAGGTGTGTAATGTTGGTTGCAGAAATACACAATATTGATTAAGGGCAGAGTCTACCCGCGAAACCAAGAAAATTGAAATTTGTCCGACATGTGCTGGCTCCTGTTGCTAAATAGTTGAATTAAGCCTAATGCGCAGAATAACAACTTACTCGAGCTAGCGCGCATCATAGCCGATTATATATTTATTTATAAACTACATCCCCGCACCCCTTCATAGTACGAAAACAATTCGTATTTTTACAAAATTATGTTATGTATTTACGTATTTATATAGCAGGGGCGCGCATAAAATATTTAATTTTATTGAATCTTTATTATTGTTTCTATAATTATTAGATATATTTACAAATATATACTTCATAATATTTTAACTAAATTATGTGTGCAGTTTGTATTTAAACAGTAGTGTACAATTGCATTTTAACAATTAAATTATTTTTGACTAATATGTATTGAACAAAAAAACTCTAGAAATTGCAATTTTTTTAACATTTGTGTGCATCTATTGTGTTTTGTAACAAAGATAAAATTATACTAAACCTTATTGTAACATAATAATATAATATTTTATGATACGAATGTTTAAAAAATATATTGAGAATATTGAAACGTTTTCACCTATGTTTATTTACCCCTTACCCCGCGATGTACACCTGTGCAACTTCAAATACAATTTAGATTCGCATGTTTACAAATTTGATTTGTATACTGCTTATTATATATATTATTGTAGCGAGATTAGTTTCTTTATTTTCTTTTTATGCTTATACTGTTTTTTTCAAAACGGTGTAAGTGTGCGTGTCTGTATTTAGTCTTTTTGCAGAATTGTGCAGAGTTGTCTTTGAAGTGATAAGTAATAACTTTTATAAGATTATTAGAATCAGGGGCGCGCGCAAATAAAATAAAATATTATTCAATACTACATTTGTAAATAATTAAAAATATATCAAGAAGATTTTGTTTTATCATTTTTAATCCAGAATAATATATGAACCAAACTGATTTTAGTCTTTTATATTTAATTGGTTATGGAAATATAATTGTTTGATTAAATAGGATAATAAGGTTATAGTTTTATAAAAAAGTTGATAATTTAGGTTCAACTTATTGTCATTATTATTTAAATGCAAATAAATAGTTGAATTTATAAATACGTTGCACAATATTGTTGCTTTTGTTTCCACCGCTGCACAGTATGAAATAAATGACCAAAGGCAGTAATTGGTAGAAAACAAACAAACAGATTTTTTTATCGTTTTTCTTTTTAATTTTATAAAATTATTAATAATGAAGTATTATTCTTAGTAGCAAGATTTGTGAAAATGTACAAAATACGTTACTAGGAAGATTGCAAACAAGAATTTCTAGAATAACTGAAAATGTTGGTATTAAAATTGTATCAGTTTTATAAATTAGAGCAACCAAAAGTAGGTTTCAAAAAAATTCTTGTTTTATTCCCGTTATTTGTTCTACTAAATCTGTATTTATATACATCGACCCAAATAAACGTTTTTTTTTTAATTACCTGTAAATTTGTTAGTCTTAACGTTTTTAGAAATAATTAAATTGTGCTTTAATATAACATTCGTTATTATTATTCAGAACAATCAGTATTAGTTGATTAATTTGTTCAGATAAAAGTTACTAGCAATTTAACAGAGATACCCAAATAAAACATGTTAGCAAATCTAATGACATAAATAACATTTAAAAAGTTTTGAGGAGTTTTTTTTCAAACTTATTGACACTTAGTTGTTTTTTCAATTTCTATTTTGATATTCTTAATATACACCAAATTCCTAATCACATGTGCCATGGACGTCAAAATATCTGACAGTTTAATTCTTCAAAAGCAACAATTAACATTCGGTTTTTTAAGCGAAAGTTTTCTAACGCCGGAAGTTTCAAACGATGAGAAGACCAAATTTAATCAATCAAAAACGAACGGCCATTATTTAGTTTTTACTGAAACATCAGAAAAATGGACGGCTGAAAAAGGGAGCGGTGATTTTGGCAATTGAAATATTCAGAACATCAAGAGCCACTATAAAAAGAATATGGAAACAAGGTAATGATTCTGTTTGTGGTTTGGATGAAAATACGCCTATGAATGTTGATTCTAACAAGAAAGGAAACTCTGGTCGGAAAAAAATTGACAGAACAGAAAAAATTGCCAATATTCGATTAGTTGATCACAAAAGAAGAGGGACATTGCGGTCGTTATCAGTTGCAGTTGAAATACCGCCTTCCTTGCTATGGAGGTTGCTAAAAAATGGTGAATTTAAGAGGCATTCCAATTCATTGAAACCGCTTTTAAAGGATGATAACAAGGTATCACGTCTGGATTATTGTCTGTCGTTTGTGAAAGAAAATGGCAAGTTTGAGGATTTAATGAATTACATCCACATTGACGAAAAGTGGTTTTATATCACTAAAGTAAAGCAGAACATCTATCTTCTGCCTGATGAAGTTGAACCATGTCGTCAAGTTCAAAGTAAGTCAAACATGATCAAAGTGATGTTTTTGGCAGCCGTTGCCCGGCCGCGGTACGATCGTTACCGTAACCAGTTCTTTAATGGAGAAATTGGAATATGGCCATTTATAGTACAAGAACCAGCCTCGCGAAATAGCAAAAATTGACCCAAAGGTGCAATGGTAACCAAACCTGTAGAAATCTGTAAAGATGTTTACAAACGTATGTTAATGGATAAATTGATTCCGGCAATTAAAGAAAAGTGGCCAAGGGGTTCCTCAAAAACTTCTAGCAATATAATCATACAGCATGATAATGCAAGACTACATTGCATTATTGAAGATGAGCAACGGACCGAACGTAGGAGGGATGGTTGGAACATTTCGTTTACTTTTCAACGGATTAATAGTCCCGATTTGAATGTGCTTGATCTTGGCTTTTTTTTGTCTATTCAATCATTACAACACCAGCATTCACCGCGCAATATTGACGAATTAATAAGAGTTGTCGAAGAATCTTTTAAAGAGGTGACTAGACATACATTAGATAATGTGTTTATTACTTTACAAACAGTTATGAAATCGATTATAGATTGTGATGGTAACAATAATTATAAACTTCAACATATTAGCAAGGCAAAGCTTCGTAGGGAAAATCGCTTGCCTACTATTCGTTTATACTAACAGTTTTTATTAGTTATAAGTTATTTTGTAAAAATATATGTATAAATATAGTACGTTGAAACGAAAACGGCTAACTTATTTTGTAAAAAATAAACTTTGGTAATGGCTCAATCATTATGGAAAAAATATAAAACGGTAATGGCTCACTTATTATGGAACAGAGGTAGTATGTTTTATAATATATTTTAGGTTTAAGAAAAACTGTGATTTAAAACATATAAAATTCCGGACAAAAAGTCATTTTTATACAGGGTGTTAGGTAGACATGTTATTCCTTAGTTTATTCTAAGAATGTTTTGTCCTATGATAATTTCTAAAAATCCCCTATGTTTTGAAAATACAGAGTGAACAAAATATGCGACAACCATATACGATATTTGTAGAAATCATTAATGTAAATAAAAGTATGACGTACGCCAATGAGTATATCAAGTACAAAAAATTAATGAGTTTATTAAGTATAAAAAATTGTTAACGATAACTTGGAACGACTGTTTTATCTACTGTACAAGTGGATTTCATTTGAATGCGTCTCGTTATTGATAATCACATGTATCGGTCGCAGTTGTTTAGATTGAGTGACGTTTGGCTGTTTGACGTGTCTTTTAGTGAATTCCTCTACCATGAATCACTATACAAATGCCGAGATGACTGACATGCATGTCATGTATGGACTTGCTGATGGCAATTTGTTACAAGTTAGACGATTGTACATTGAACGATTTCTTGGCCGCAATATCCTCGACCAAAAAGATTGAATGTTTGTATCCAGGCTCCAGCCTGGATACAAACTATTCAATTACGATCATTTTAAATAAAAAACAAATATTATGTTTTTTAAATTTATCAAAAAATTTTGTTATAAAAGTATATTTTTATTTTACATGCTTGTATTAAAAATACCATAGAGATTCAAAAAATTTATAAAAAAGTTGGTTGCCATAGCAACTATACTAAAAATAAAAACAAATATGTGTGTACCTGCCTTTATAATACTCAAAAAACCATTTAAAATGGATTTTAAATCATATAAATTGGTTAAAAAATAATGGAGATATTCAGCCGTACGTTTTTTGTCTAACACCCTGTATATATATTTTAAAATTATATATATATATATATAAAAATATACTTTTATATGCATTAACTTTGTCTTTATTTCGAGTAGACTAGTTTCGGTGGTTAGACCATTAAAGCATATAAAAGTATATTTTTTATAAATATAATTTTAAAATATATATATTATAAATTACATTACAAATATTTTTACGTACATTTTAGACACATACAGCGATAACAATATTAAAAACAAATAAAAGTATAAAATAATAAGAATGACAAACAAAATATAATCTGTGATTTATTTTCACAGTGCAAAATGATTACAAAACTTAAACTTCAATTTAGTTGTCGGTTATTCGAAAAGTGCTGCAATAAATTAAATTAATTTCTTTTTTTTTACATTGCTAAGAAAGAACTTAACTTGACAAAAAAAATGCAACTGATTGTTACCACTTTTCTCTATTTTCCACTATAAGCTAAACAACACCATTTACAATTTTGTCATACATTGATTAGTAGTTTAATTACATGCTTCTTTTATTTATTAATTTAGAGCGGTTCATATTTACCTCACTTGACTCTAATAATTATGTATACTAATAACAGTAATAACTAACATTGCTGTATATTTATTATAACACAATAATATACTTTATATATTTTTTAATTCAGTAGAACTTATATCAATTATTCATTTTACAATATAATAGTTTCATACTTTTAGTAAATTCAATTCATTTTATACAACAAATAAATAATTAAATAATATTTATCAAAATAAAACTGTATTTATTGGTTTAGTATTTTAAACAAATGATTAGTATTTATTTTAATAAAATATCTATTATAACAACCAATTGCAAAACCCATTTATAATAAAATTTAAAATTAAACCCTTTTTGTTTCTACGTCTCTGTTTATTGTTATCAATTGCCATCAAATATGTGGCCCGCATGTGCCCAAACCGTGTCTTTGCCTAGCGCGACTAGAAAGAAGGGTCCGGGGAGGGATTGTCATAAAAGTAAATATCAATCTCACAAACACATGAGACCACTTGCCCTCTATGACCAAGAGTCCAAACTGCCGGCAGTCGTTTGTACAAGAAGTTGTCTAAAAATACAATTATTTTATAACAAAAATTATTGAAAAGTTGTTTTCAGGTTTATTTAAAAAATACAGGCTTTATTTTTGTGAAAATGATTTTAATTGAAAGATATGTCACTAAGGTCGGGTTTAATATTAGTTTAGTTATCATAAATCAACCAAGAAATTTATTTACGGCGTTAGTTTGTCAAAAATAAGTACAATAGTTTATAATAATTAATATAAAAAAATGTAGTAAACATAAAAAATTGAAAACTTAATTAAAACTTGGCAGAATGTTCAACCTTTCAAAGCACGTATAGCACGATATGATTGGTTTTGTAGTTTGGTTGTGAACGTGAAAAAGGTTACTATGTACTTTTCCATTTACGGCGCATCAACCGACCGTCACCTTAATGTGATGTTGGTTGGTGAATGACAAATATTGATCATAGAAAAGTTACTATAAAATTAATCGGACTGCACAAAACAGACTTACAGTATGTCCAAACATCTCCCTGCGTTTTTGTGCTATTGATACAAACTTAACGATTATAAACTTTTGTAAGAAAAAAAAGTGTCAAATATAAAATTAATTTCAAAATACATTAAAATTGTAGCGGAGGCTTTATTTACTTTCTAGATTACAGGAGAAATATTATAAAAACTATCGGACTGCAGAAAACGGACTTACAGAATGTCTGAACATCACTTCTCGTTTCTGTGATCCTGATACAAATCTAACAATTTCAAACCTTTGTAAGAAAAGAGACAAAAATTGTTTAAAATAAAATAAAGATTTAAATCACATACACAGGATGTGTACACGCCCCTAACTAAACGGAATAAACCTACCCGCTCGGTCTTTATTGCTTACACAACGCAAAGATAAGACAAAATATTAATTAACATTGATAAATGTAAAATTACAAAAATGTCTTAAAATAAACAATGTAATCTTTCTTTTGATACTATCAATTTTATTGATAGTTGTCTTACAAACTAGCCTAAGACAAACAATTGCATTATAGTTTGTGAATGAAATGCAGCTAAATAAACTATAACTCAATCTTTTCTAGCTGAATAATCTGCAAAAAAATGTTAATATAAAGATTAGTTAGTCTATACAATT
This sequence comes from Tachinus rufipes, assembly GCA_963932245.1. Taxonomy (NCBI): domain Eukaryota; kingdom Metazoa; phylum Arthropoda; class Insecta; order Coleoptera; family Staphylinidae; genus Tachinus; species Tachinus rufipes. The sequence continues at coordinate 63,058,810 of OZ010750.1, read as the reverse complement.
TATTGGAATAGGTTAGCTAAACAAAAAATATTCTTTACTTTGTAATATAATTCGTAATGTATCTCTTTTTTTTAACAATCATCAAAGCTTGATATATTCATCAAACGTAGGTCAAATAACATTTCAAATGTCATGATAAGTATTCACAATTTACACTATTCGCGGTACACAAATCACACAGTGTTCACTAATCATAACCAGCATTTGAATCCCAAGTATCTCTTCTAAATTCTATTCAAAAACCATTCGAATTATAGCCAATCCAAAATTAATGTTTGCAAATTTTTGCATTTTCTATAGGTATTTTCAAGGGCATTGTTCAAAAGAAATATTTGTTTGTACAACTCGCTAGGAGTTCTAACAAATATACATAGATAATGTATAAGTTAAAGGTATGTTTATGATAAATATCACGTTTTGAAATTAAAAAAAAAAACACTGTACACATACAAATTTAATAATAATATGTCTTTTCTCACTTTTTGAGCCTTAACAATTACCACCATCATCGCTTATGGTGGCTTAATATACACAAAAATATAGTTTGTTCTATTGCACTATTGTCCGTTTTAGCATAAGTTTCTAGCGCTCACATCCCATGGCTTTAATGTACGTGGCAACATAAAATCGCTTTCCAAGTATAGCTTCGCTGCTACCGGGAACTATATTATTGCGTAAATCATCTAATAATAACTGAATAGAGAAGATAAAAAAGACCAAACGCAACAAACATTTATTATTTTAATCAAAAACATATTACTGTGACCCTTGTATTTTATAAATAACCATCTGCTTGATTCTTTTAAGCTGCTCCAATTCGTCCTCCTCCATATTCTACAAACTCAATAATAATTTAAATCTATAAATATATAATTAAATACCTTCTGTTCCTTAATAAAAGCGTGCTTGTTATCTAAATCACGTTTATTCCATTCCATTTTCTTTAACTTGTCATTTAAATCTTGAAGCACCGAAGCCATACCTTCAGTGCTATCCAGATTATCACTATATTTAGTTAAAATCATTTCATAGTTTTCAATATCCTTGAACAAATCTTTCCATTGATTTTCAGATTTCTTTATATCCTCCGCTATATCTTCAGAAGTTTTTTCAATTTTAATTAACTCATCCGATAAATTACCAGTGGAATTATCAAATTCCTAAAAACAATCATATTAATTATAATGTAATAAAATTGCTATTTATTAATACCCTTTTGGTTTCATCAAACTTATCATTGTAGCTATTAAAAACACCTCTGAGTTCAGTCATTTCTTCATAAATTCTTACGGAATCGGATCTTGTGGCATTGGCTTCTTGATATAAAGTTTTACATTTATATTTAAGCTCTGCTATATCATCAATTTGTATTTCTTCTTGTTTTTCTGGTGGATTTTCACGTTTATTTTTAATGGCCAGATCTATACCACTATCGCTTAGTTTTAATAACTCCATAGTGCGACTAACTATACCCAATTCGGCTTGTATTCCTTGTAAATAACCTCTGTATTTTTTATATACAATGCTTCTATCACGTAGATTTGATATAAATATTTTTAATTCATCTCCATGCAGAACATCACCTCCAACAATTTCTCTTAACGTAATAGATTTTTGATTAATTGTTTCTATAATATCATCATTCTTAACCTTAACTTTCATTATGAAATTTGATAATTCTTGTTTTTTATTGGATATAATCATTGCTTGATTTCTAAATGGTAATAATTGGTCATCATTTGTATTGGTTAGTGCTATTTTTTTATTTAATAAAGTTTGTACTAATTGGTTTAGTTGTTCTATCTAAAATTTTAACAATTAAAATAGTTATTGAATGTTAGTGATTACTTGCATTATTGTTGATATGATCAAGTTCTTCCTGTGTAGGTTCAGATTCCAATGCAACTTTTTCAAAAGCTTCTAATTCCATAACAGTATCTTTATTTTCTCTAGGCAATTGGCTCTCAGATAGGATTTTATTTATTTCTAATTCTTCACTGATTTGTTGTACTGGATTTAAATTTTCTGGTCTCCGTGATGTGATTTGACTCAGGGAGCTTTGCAAAGATTTAATTTCGCCACTCATTTGATTCATAATATTTTTATGTTCTTTTAACTAAATTAATATAAAATTAATTTATTTTAAATAAATTCAATCCAACTTACTTGATTTTGTAATTTATCTTCTTGTTTTTCTTCTCTTTTGTATGCTTTAACAGATGCAAGTAAAGTTTCTCTGTTTGGTATATTCTTTAATTTTTCATCTTGCATATCAAGTCGTTGCAATAAGTATGATATTTCACCAGCCATTTTTTTAGTATCTTTTTGCAATTCAGTAGACTCATCAGCATTTTTCTTTTCATTTTTATTTTCATTGTAACTAGCCCAAAATTCATCTATAAATTTATCATAGTTGGTATTCATCTGTTCTACTTCTGAATCCATGCTGATTTCTGAAGGCAATTCCACTTTTTCTACATACCTATAATATGAATTTAAATTGATAATAAGAAGAATCAAACTAAAAGGATCAAGACGAGGAAAGCAGATCAGCATATAAATAAAGATAGAACATAGAAAATCTGCCGTACAACATAGAATCTTGAACTAGTAAATACAGTCTTAAAAAATACAAAGCATTAGGCGTTTTCGAGTCGTCCCGGTTAAGAGTATCAGACATTATTAATCCTATTTGAGTAAAAAATAATGACATCAGAGTAACCAAACGTTGTCTACTCGCCGTACTCTTTTTAATTGTCGTATTTCATTCTAACAAATTAAATTTATTGTTGATCATTTGAATGTTTCTTAACGTGAGGTCGATTTTTATAACAAATTTTGGCTAGCATCGGCTTATTTACTAAATGGGATTGGGAAAAGGTATTTGCGGGTAAAAAACTTAAAAGTGGCCTTTTATAAAAAGGAGACGGCTGCAGCCGTTATCGGCGGCGTATGTGGAGAATTGTAGTAGTCTTAACCTCTGGTTGGTAACATTAGCCTCGTAGCAGAAATAAGCAGACATTAAAAATTAATTTAAAAACAGACCGAAGATCAAAATTGGATTTTCAAAAACACCAAAACTTGGCTTCAAAGATGCTGTACCGAACATATGCCAATCTCAAATGTTGTGATGCGACGTCCTAAATGTCTTAACGATTTGAATAAAATTGTGTTTTTGAGAATGCCTTCTTTGCATTAGACTATCGCAAGCGCGTCCTGAAAAAAAAAGTTTGTCCTTCCGCACATCGTCTACTTCAATATCTCCAAGCGTAAACCGAAGACGGGTGCCTAAAGTTGGCCGGAATGGCATTGATTGGCTCAAACAAGAACTATAGTACACTTGATGCCATACTTTTGTACTGTTTTTTTATTAAGTAAATGCTCCCAAATCTTCAAAACTAACAAACACTATGCGGACAGTCTACGGTTCTAATTCGAAGCCCACCGGCAACAACTTATTCCAAAACAAGTCGAGATTGTAACTGCTACCAAAAATTGGTTACCAGAAAATATAAATAATACAAATAGTGCGCAATTAAATGATGTAACTCAAAAACTAAAAAAAATATGCATGTCGGACAATCGATTCTCCATTAAAATAGTCAACACAATAAGTGGCAAGCAAGTTAAAAAAATGTGGGCTGTAAATTGTTTAAAATATACTTAAACACAGTTTAAAATAAGTAACAGTAAAAGTTTTTGATATCAAATCTTCATCAGTATAAAATTGAATAAATTTATTTAATTTAATCAACCTTGTATAATAAACAGCTTGTGTCGATTTAGGTTATGTGAATAATTTAAATTAAACTTACGTGGCAAAATATACTCGTTTCTTAACATTATCAGCATTCTTTAGTATCCAATATAGAATGGGATGGATTATATTGCGTTTGCCCACTATTAAACCTTCTCTGAATTCCGCAGCATCTATATCTTTTTCAGGTATATATTTAATTGTCTGCAGGGCATTTAGGATGTTCATAATTGCTTGATCAGAGTTTTTATGTACCTCAAACTAAATATAATTAGTAAAATCAATGAACGAAATTGAAGACTTATTACCTTGGTTAATGCATTAACTAAACTCAACACATTTACTACAACTTGAAGTAATTCGTTAACCGGTAACGAATCAAATGATATCATATTATAATCTGTATCAAAATTTTTATTCAATTCGTTTACTATGAATTTTAATTCTTCCATTTTGACGTGGTAATTGATACTGTTATTTTATTTGCATTTGGGTGTATGCGAGAAACATAGCAACACTCTAGTGGAGGGGTTTGTTTCCTCAAACCCCCGTAAATATTGCCATGACAACCGTGAGGTTAAACGAACTGCAAACAAACACTTGTTGATTTTAAATAGGATAATAATAATATATAATGAATTTATTGCGCAAACTAATTAACGTACCAACAAATTAATTAACTAGATCAATGTAATATAAATAATAAAATAATATATCAATAACATTGTATGTAATTACAAATACGATTATATATTTAAAAAACTAATTAAGATTAATGAATACAACATTAAAACTTCACTTGGGTGTGTGCATATTTCTGTTCGCTAAAAAAAGCAAATATTTTATCAAAGTCAAAAATTATAGTGGCAATACGCATTTAAAATTGTTTTTAATTAAGGATAATAAACGATGCCTGGGTCTAAAACTTATGCACGCGGCCGACGCAATTCAAGCTAACCGCTGCCCTAGTTATAATTAAGTTAACTATAGATTTTTTTAATAATATTTCTTCAACATTATGAATATGGTTTTTGGTCAAAACAATGTTCTACTCTTAGAATGTATCATTTTTTTAGCGGTGACTTGATGAATAAAATGTGGCAACATTTTTGAGTTTGTATAATTATTATATTTTTCAATGAAAAATATTTTTTTATTTTTCACCACATGCCATAATTTTTTGGAGTACATTTTGATCACAGGTTTCTAAAACTCATCAAGTATTCCTGAGAAATATTAACACAAATGAGCTCATTTTAGTTTGTGTTTGGATGGCAATAATTTTATTCGTTTTGTTGTTTTTTTGTTACAATAAATATAAATAATGTTTTATTATATGTAAAATCTTTCCCAAATAAAAACTTGGTATTAGTAGTGGTAAATATATTAATTTTATATTATATACAGACAAATGGTTTTATATATATTACATTGTGACATGGTTGGTTGAATATGAAAAGGGCTATCGACCGAGGTCTTTCTGCCTTTCTTGGTATTATTTTTGTACATTTTGTTTGTTATTGTTCAGTTTGATCTTAAAAAAACCCTTGAAAGTAAATGCATTTTTCTCTGTTCGAGTAAATAATAAATAAAAACAAATTTTCTATGTCTATATATTATGAATATATTTAAAAACCGTAACTAGTTTCAACCTGTACAAAGCCACCATGGGACGGTAATAGAAAATTTGTTTTATTTATTTTATAATGAACTATCTACATAATAACTGCCACCACCAATCATTTTTTAATAATTAAGAAATACATTTCAAACTCAAATATCTTGTCTTCAAGCTTGCTTTATTAACAAAATTTACTTCAATTTCAACAAATTTTTAAATGTGATTCATATCAAAGTCCATTTGTAAAAATATAGACACAGCGGCCAGCGCCATCTTTACTATAATAAAGAAACTACTCTGGCGCAAAAATAAAAAGGTTTCTACTTTTTAATAAACCGCCTGTAAATTATATCGCAAAAACTTTGTATATAAAAACGGTGTTGTCCTAACCAAAAGTTGATAACAATAAAAATAGTCAAACTACATTGATGAGATAAAAATGTATCCTTTGGAACTCGTTTGTAATTACAATACTATTTTATGTTGTGGCTTTATGATACTGATACGTGCTGATAATAGTAAACAAACTAGTTTCATAAGCCACATTTTTATGCATGCGTCCAAGTTGCACTATAAAACCAGTTATTTATATATTTTTTCTATTTTGCATATTTGATTTATTGAAATCTGCTTCTTCCGAGTCCATTACGATACGCGTTAAATAAGAAAATTCCATTGCGATACCAAATAGCGCGATGATATATTCTGTGAAGGAACAACGGAGTTACCATTCTCCAGCACCATTTCTCCTGTCATGTATTGCTACACCTGGACAATCCGTGTCTCAAAAATTTGTCAAAACAAAAAACACATTTACACCAAACCCTCAAGAGAAGCCCGTTGAAATAAAACTACACAAATCGAGCATCCAAAACTACTATACACATCCTAGGAAAACAAATATAACATTAGTGTAACCAAAAAGGATTTTATTAGACTAAACTACTTTTTAGTGTATGACAGCAACACGAGTCATTCTCTGGTAGATCTAAACGCAGTAAATCCGATATGATTTTCTCAGATGCGACTAGACCTGGAAGTATTACTCAGATAAAGAAAACAAAACAATGTCTCACATCTCACCACACACTACTTGGTTGGTTGAATGCCGGGATAACAGAGTGAGGTCACAACTGGAAGAGGTACAAAGGACCTAATGAGGCCTACGCGCAATAAACTTCAGTTTACCCTGAAACTCAAAATCTAGAATCCAGACATCTTTAGAACAGAAAAATTGATTAACACATTAAATACAGGTGGTCTTCAAAACTCTTACAAGCCAAATACCCAAACTACCAAATACAATAAAAGCAAAAAATCAAAAACACACAAAACGCACAAAATCTATGTTTGTCAAATCAACCAAGCAGAACATAACTTGGGTTAATTTATAGATACAGCAAAAACTTCCGATCCGCATACATCTAGGCTTTTTGCTCATCTATTCTTTTGCGTCGACAAAACAACAAAAGCCGTTTTTTTTCCGATCAAAACACGTTTCCATACGTTCAATGCCAAGCATTTTGCGGACAAAAAAGACTACATTGTAATAAAAACTTTTTTTTATCCGTTCTTCTCCAATATAAGAAAGATATACAAGTCTTGCAGTTGCAAGCTTGAAGAAGGCATTTTTCGGAAAGCAACAAAATTCATCTAAAACACAATTAAATTCGTCTTCTTGTTTGTGCATTCTATAAGCTATCAATATAACTTGCCCGCTAAAACTTTCCACATGAGCCGTCTCCGAGACAATTACTTGAAACAAGACAATTTTCATTGTTTTATTCCCATATGATATATGAAATACAAACGTGGGAAAATGCCTCATATTCTAAACGCGTTTTTATTCTGCAAAAACGACCACAATTCTAAAAATCGTGCAGGCAATATTTTAAAGATTTTAATATACTTGCTTTCCCATCAATATAAACGCAACAAAAATAAAATTATTGAAATTTTTTTAGTTTAGCAAATGCAAAAACAATGGCTGCGTTCAGAACGACTCATCACTGCCATTCATGCGAACTGAGTCATCGTTTGCTGGCAGCACTTGTCATTTTACTTATCATACATTTAGATACGCTTGTTTACTGGCAAAGCAACTCATCAGTCAATCACCAGCAGTTAATCGGTAAACTTGTGAAAACCAGCTACAGTTACAGTTACAAGGTAAATATTTATAGTTTTTCTCTATTACAAAGTGGGATCAAATGAGATTAAGAGCTCAGCGCTTGCAACTGATAAGTCGTTCTGAACGCAGCCAACGACTTGGAATATAAATTATATAATATGCTACCAAATAAATTCAAATAGGTAAACTTGAAAATGTTCAAGTGTACTGTAAAAAAGTTCCTAGTAGATCATAATACATTTTTTGGTCCCATCAAACCACTTTAAACAAGTCGTAGACTTACTGTGGCGATGTAAAAAAGCCGTAAAAAGCATTAAAAAAAATAAATTTAAAAAAAAAATAAAAATACTATAATAGATGAAACTATAGACATTTTTAAAGTGTTTTTAAAATGTTTTTGTAATATGTAATTGTATATTAATGTTTTAAAATTGTTGAATTATTTTATATTATATGTCTACTTTATATACATCTTTGACAAATTACGGGCGGTATCTATTTTTATGTAAATGCTAACAAATATAATAACAAAATTATCTATCTGATAGCAATGCAATGCGAAAGAACCAACGAGTGCGTTTATTTCAAAACATAGGAGATACCAAATAATGCGCAAATAAAAAAAGCTCCCATAAAATCCTAGCTACACCACTGCAAAATAGAAAAAAATTATTTTAAATAACAGTTGACACTCTGAAGAGTAAACATTTCGGTAATATTGAAGTGGAAAATGAATTTCATATAAATTAAAAGGTAACTTTAATTGATTATATGAATGTCCGTAAATGCCGTTGCAATTCAATTAAAATTTTATAATATATTTTTGTCAGTTTGTAATCTATTGTGTGCAATCTAGTGTTTTATTATTATTCAAATCAGTTTACAATACACCAAGGTGCGCATATTTTTTGCCTCTATAAGTAAAATTGCTCGACACGACTCTGCTGTACTACGGCCGTGCCTGTACAGGTTGATAAAAACTAAGGTAAATGGCAGCAAATTTAAATCAGTTACATCTTGTTCATTAAATATTTTAATTTTCTTAAATGATAAATAAAGTTATGAAAATAATTCTTCGTGGAAATATTTTCGTTTATTGGAATAATTGTTTGTATCATAAATGAAGTGATAAAGTACAATTTATTAATGCTTTATACTTGTCCTTTAATTATTTGATTATTTTATTACATACAACTGTTAAATATTTATACTGGTTATGAACGTATAATAAATAGAATTATTTAAATGTGCCGAAAAAATATTAATATTTTGATTTTGAATTTAATATGAATCGAATGTAGACTTGACAACAGCGCATGTCATTTTTTACACAACAGTATTTGGTTAGAGAAGGAAAGTATAGAATAATGATTTGGTGGGAATGAGAAGCAAGTAATGTTGAGCTAGATGTGTATTGGAATATTTATATTCGTCTGCTATGACATCTACCATCTACCCCAACTACAGAGATATACCAAATCCCAAGTTAATTTTATTAAGTTTGCTGCTGGACTTTTCGCCAGAAATCAAAATATTTGTAAAGTGTAATGTCAAATAATATTAATTGCAATCGGGTTATCGTAAGGTTTAGGTAATGACAAATATAGAGATATCAGGTAAAGTTTGTTTTGACTACAGTAGCATTTTTTTAACCCATAACTAACATCTATTAATCTTTTGAAATGAATTGATGAACATAATTAATTATGATTTTTGATTTTTAGATCCGGGCATTGCAATGGCAGAGGATAATGTAAGTACAATTTTATTTATAATCCTTCAGTTATTGAGTAAACATCTAGGTTAGGTTTGTTAGGAAATTCTTTCATTGCATTTCCACCAATCTGTTACAACTAATCTGGATATTTAAACAATATTTAAGTAAGAAACTATTTATAAAAATATTAATCTTCAATTTTTTTTTTTTCAGACCAACGATGAGGCCCCCAAATTAACAAATCGCAGGCCCAGAACGAGTGAAGACTTTTTTTTATTTTGTACTTATGTATTACAATACGAAAATTACGAAGTGGAAGACAAAGAGGTAAGCGATTTAATAACATCAGCTGGACATAAATATCAGATCTAACCTAACTGACATAAAGTGAATTGTGCTTCTTAAATCTTCTGTGAAAACAACGTATTTATTTAATACAACTAACACATGTTCTAATTGTGCGTGATGTGAAATATATAAATTAAAATTTGACTGTGCGCTCGTTACTAAAATTTAACCTGAAAATTAGTGTAAAGTTTTTTTAATTTGGTGCTTTAAAGATGAGATGAATTAGAAGGGTTTTGTTAAATTAGTGTGATCATTCTTACCTATAAAAAATTTACAAAACATTGGTGGCTAGGTTCCATGTAATCATAATTTACTGAGCTATCCAGATTATCAACTTGAAAAAATATTTAATGATTTAGATATTAAATTTTATATGTAATATATTATTAATTGGGCATTAAGATGAAATTTGATAAATATTTATTGCCATCTGAACTAAGTTTGAACTGTTTAAAACTGAGCTAAATTAATTATCTGTGTGGCTGTCTAAAACAAAAATGTTGTTTTATTTCTTTATATAATTAATCTAGTAGTCCTGAATCTAAAACAAGTGATTTTTAAATTAATAATATAATCAAAGAAAGTTATCTCAAAATTTTGTCTAATTATGGTAATTAATTTAATATTCATAATAAAAGCAAGTGCGCAGATTTTAACATTTAGTTTTAAATGTATCTAATAATCAGTTAAGAGTTTTTGCTTGGTCTGGAAATGTTTTCAATTTTAATGTTAATAATGTATTGTCTGGATCTGACAAACGTTTAATCTGATACCATAGAAACTATTATGTTTTTTTGTATTAGTTTTAAAAACAAGCTTAAAATAGCTTATTGTTTGTTCACATATTCAGTTTTTGTATAGAAAAGTGACACTTCAAGGATATGATTGATTGTGGACTAGATCAGTAGATATGTTATTTTAACATTTGTTGTGACCAGAATTATAAGAAGGAATTATGTATAAATTCTATAAATTGTGACGCCATACAACTTGTTGCTTCATTATTGATTGCGACTAATAAATTCAGATGTTTTTGACTAAAACTTCTGGGTCAAAATGTTTTAACTAATATTTTATTTATGAAATTTTTTTAATATAAATTAAATTTTTTTTTAATTCAATATTTAAAGATATTTTTTTCTTTGGTTTTAAATACTTTCTATGAAGTGTTAAGCATTAAAAATAGTTTTAAAAATTTGCTTTAATAAGAATAACATTACTACATTTTATTTTTAAATATTTAATCAAACTTTCAGATATGGGAGAATCCGGTCATTCAAAATCTGATTTAATTATTTTTTATCTTCATATTCATTCACTAACAATAATAATAAATATTTATTTCTTGTCTTTCAGAATTGAAAATTTTATTCTGGCCTATTATTTTACAAATCTATTTTGTTAATATCAATGAATTCATATTTTCAAAATTGGTCATTAAATATAAAACTTTTAAATATTATTATCACAACCATTATTGTTTTACATGCATTAAATTTAAAAATGAAAGTTCTAAAATATTTTATGAGAGATGAATTTTATTTTTAGTTAATAAGTTATGAAATTGTCGAAAATGTTATATTACAACTTTTTCATGATATTTTTATTAAAGTCAGAAAACAGACATTTAAGTTAACAGTAAATATTATCTTTTTTCTCATGGATAACTTGATACCCTTCAGTTTACCATACGGCATATTTTGGAAATTTCCTACATATAATTATTTTTTGTTTTAAAACAATTGTATATTATTGGCAGTGCACATGAATTTAAAGAATTCAAACCAAAAATTATTTTAATTAAATTATATATATAAATTTTGATTAGTTAGTTTAGATCAGCTTAAAAAGACATATAATTTTCATTATTGGATCATAATTTTAATAATATTTTGGTTATCTAGACCTAATAATAATATCTGTTTTAGGAGGCTCGAAATGTATCCAATCAAAGTCCGCCTTTAGATAGTTCTGGCAGTAGTGTCAATTCAGAATCGACGAGTTCGGGACAAGAAGATAAACCAAGTGGACCGGAAGACTCGGATGAAAATGACTCCTTCGACTTGGTGACGTGTTTTTGTGGTAAACCTTTTGCCGGTCGACCTATGATCGAATGTTCAATTTGTTTAACGTGGATACACTTATCATGTGCAAAAATAAAGAAATCTAACATACCTGATGTAAGTAAAAAAATTATTTAATGATTTATAAAATAATTATCAAATATAATTATAATTAAAAGATATGAAAGTCATCAATGACATATTTAAACTTATCGCAATGATGTTAATGTTAAATCAATGAATATCAATATTTCCATATCTATTAGTGTTAAATCATGACTAACTATAAGATAAAAAATGTGTTATTAATTAGCAGTTTATGCTTTTAATCAAATTTGTTAAAATTTGCAAAAATATTTTCTTGTTAACATAGCAATCGCAACTAGCCAGGTAAGTTTTGAAATCAGAAACAGTCTTTGCCTTCTATGCCTTATATTCCACCATTGCCAACCATACCATAATTTTTGAAACATTATTTAGGGTTGATTCAGATTGTAGATTAGCTGAATTAGTTCAGGGAAAAATACAATAGAGATAATTGAAAATCTGTATGACCCCAAATAAGTTTAATAAAGTTTTATAAATTATGGGATGAAGCAGTTTTGGAAATGTTTTCCATGAATTTTTATATTCCTGGAAAAACTATGGAATAAAAGAAAATGAAACTGTTGACACAGAAATTCTTGGAAACTATTTTATTCCTCAGTGGAATTGAACATTTATAATCCTGGAAAAAGTCATATCATTTTAAAATTACCTTGACAAAAACAAAAAATATATTATAATTATTAAAAACATGTAACATTTTATTATTTCAAAACTTTTAAAACATAAATCATGGTAGACAATTAATTAAAACTACCTGCATGAGTTTTTAACTTCAGACCAAAATTGTTTGCAAAATTTTCCAGTCTTCAATATTTTAAACTTAATAATAAATAAATAGTTTTTATGTGTAATGGTACAAAATTTATAAAAACATGCACCATTTCTGGAGTAATAGGATATATAATTATATAAAACCTTTGCATGTCAGTAGCATGGGAGTGATAATTTTTATCTGCCCAAGAACTGAAAATAATTCCTTTAAGTGCAATTATGAACCAAATTGAATTTCAACATGTACATTATAACATGAAAGTTTTTTTTACAAGAAAATCAGTGAACCAGAAAACCAATGTCTTGTAAAAAACAGTAAAGTTGATTTCCATTTTTTACAATAAAATATAAACTACTGATTTATTTATTAAAACAATTTCTTTAAACTTGTTCAGCATGTTACAACAATAATCATGATGTATCTATTGAAATTTAATTTGGTCATTAGTTGGAATTATTTTCATTTCTTATACATCAAAAAATATTTATTCCCTTCATTGAGATGCATAGATTTTGTGTAATTAATCTGATTGTGTGTTTAAATTGTTTGTAATAAACAAGTTTAATTTTTTTTTTAAATAAAATGTATTGTGGAAATTACTGCATTGCCAAAATTTCATATTTTTTTTAGAAATTGGCAGCTTTGCTTAATTGTTGTTAATTATTATATAAAATCACATTTTGCTCATAAGTTTGTTGCAATTAATCACCAGTTTTAATTCAAAGGGATCTCTTGTGTGCAACTTACCGTGCCCTATGCCCCAACAAAAAAAAAATAAGTTTGTTGCATAAAAAAATTTAATGATTTGTTATGCTTAGTTATTGTAAATAATATCAAATTCTAAAATGTTTCAAATAGTCGTAATATATTTTTAGGTAATAAACAAAATAGCCTCACTTTGTGATTGAGTCAGGTAATCAGTATACCCATGGAAAGAGTGAAGATTTTAATTTTAGCTGGAAGTGGTGATTGCCATCATTGTAGCTATAAATATATGGAATATATATTTAAAGCCAAAAAATGTGACCCATTCTAAGGTTTGAAATTATTATTAAAATCTTGATATGTAATAATTAAAATTAATTCGTTTTCTGGTGATCTTATAAACCCATTAGTTGCATGTTTTTGTTAACATAAGATAATTTTTTGAAAAAGAAAAAACTGACATGGTGGTTACTTAATATTTTTTAACTAGTAACTTTTAATAGATTTTTGTGATGTCAGCACAAATTTTATGTAACTGAAGTAAGCTTGTCACTAAATTCAAACATTATTGTGAATTGTTTAAATATGACATTATTGTTAAATAATATAAAATGTCAGTGAATAAAAACATAATATTTTTTCAGGTGTTCCATTGTGCCATGTGCAAATCTAGTAATAAAAAGCAGCGATCTGCTTCACCTACAAATCCACCAGATAAAGGTGTAAAACGCCCGAAAAGAACAACATAAATCAATGTATATATTATAAAAAGAAACATTATAAATATACATATATGTAGATATGTATGTTTGTATACAACAATATAAACGTACATTTAGATTTATGTATAAAATGTAAATACTCTATATTATGTAAATTCATTTAAAAATACATTTTTTAATAAGATATATTTCTATATTAAGGTTAGTCCTATAGTGTCTCTATACTTGTTGACTGTTATGTAGTGATACTATGTGATAGCTATCACCAGAGCTCATGTTTTTATCGTGAAAATAGTCACACGAATCGAAAATGAAGAAAAAAAATAAATAGAATAATCGAAAATTTATATATGAATCGTTTTTAAAAATTAATTTCAAATCAAAACACGTTATTGTTTTACTTTTTAGATAATTGTCGATTTTTTAAATAAAAATTGTAAAAACAAGAGTGCCTGGTAGAGTAAGAGACTAGAATTTGCAAGAAAATTAAAGCAGCCATGATATATCAATATATTAATTTTTATTTCGTTATTATCCGGCAAATACCATATACTGTTGTATCCAAGATATGCATATTAATTAATTACAAGTATCTTGGATACAATCTGTATATATAAATATATATATTATATATATATATAATGAATGAAAAATTGTGATTGTAATATATTTATAAATACATAAGAGGAAGAGTTAAAATTTCTATGAGAAACAAATAATTTATACAAATAATTAATAAAAAGAAGATAAATATAAAAATCATTGTAATATTAGTTTTTGGGAGCTTCATTGTATTTATTTTGATTCGCAATTCTTCGCCGTATAATTAATTTCTGTAAATACAAAATGCCAAAATCAAGAATTTTGTTAATTTATTTTTGTGATAATAGTATGAGTACAGATGTAGTTAAGTAAATTGAAAACGAAATAACTACGGTATTCGTTTTCATTAATTATTATTATTATTTTTTTTATCCATTGGTCTTATGTGAAACTTAATTTATATCATCTTATTGATATTTGACAATAACAGATATTTTAAAATGATCTATGATATAAATCGAGTTGTTAATATTTATGATTAATTTTTCTTTTATTGTAGGTTTAAGATGTGTAAAATCTAAAATGATTGGTTTTCCTGGACTGAAAATACTTTAGTTAAGTTTTATGTTAGTTATCACCAAAGGTTTGACAGGATTATAACCTTATTTATTGAATCAAGAATGAAACACGACCTAATACTAATCCTAGTTCAAACTTTCGTTGTTGCTATAACCAAAATTAATTTGTCATATAGATATAGGTTTTGATACGTTTATTTTATTTCTCTCTCTCACACCAACAAATCTCAAATACCATCCTCAGCGCCTCAGTTTGTAATTAATTAACAACTATATATTTTTGTATTCCTTAGTTTATTGTTCTGTTTCTTTGTTTAATTAATTGTTTCAATAAAATTTGGTATTTTACATCTATTTTTTCTATGTTTTACATGAACATAATGCAAAATGCTCCAAAGGATATCGAGCCTTTTGTATGTTGTTACGTTTCAATACTAATTTATAAAATAAATTTATAAAAAAATATGAAGGAAATATTTTTAATATTTCAAACTTTACTATCTTAGGTAATATAATTTTTATATAAAAATGTATTTGCAATAAAAAAATATGTTTATAATTATTGTTAATTATTATATACTAGAAATCCGTACTGGTCACATCTACATACAGTATGACAAGAAAATGGACAAAAATACTTCCAGCAGTGCTTCTCAACCGGCGGTTCACGAAAAAAATGTGCGTTATTAATGACGTGAATGTGGCAAAAGAAGTAATAAACAACTGGGTAGTTAATACCAACTTTAGCACTTAACTTCTGATCAGAAAAAACCTCCAATTTTGCCAGTTAGTAGGTTATCAACAATTAAGAATTTCCGGATAGTCGGCGGCGTTCCTTACTTAACGCTCAGCTGTTTTTGATGAAAGTGACTATATTTATTTAGTGTTAAGTGGGGGCGGGGGAGGTATTCCCCTACCGGCTATTATGCACCTGAAATCTGATATGATCAAATGAGTGAATAAGGTTATGTGAAAATGGAAATGTCACAAGCTGAAAAAAAAAAGTTTAATTTTATGATGCATGTATTACAATCATTGGCTGAAAAATTACCACCTGTATATAAAACTAAAATTACTTATTATACATTACACACACTTGCCAATCGTTTATTAAGTGATACTGTATTTGACATAGTTGAAAGTGTAGTGAAAATAGAAAATATGAATGAAGAACTATTACATACAATGTGGGTACAATTTTTAAAGAAACAGACCGAGATTAAAATGGAATTTTTAAGGCTATGCGACATTGAAGCTGATGTGAAGTTTACTTTATGGAAACTCTTAGAAGATACACTACAGAATCAACTAAAAGCATTTGAAAAGGAGTTGATTATAAAATCAAATAACAATGTTTTTGAACAGCAACGCAATTTACAGAGAGCTGGTATCCCAGGATTCTTCCAAACTGAAAATATTTTTGATATTAATGTGCAAATGTATATGTTAGATTTTTTGATGAAATTAAATATGTTAAGAAATTTGCCAATTATGAAAAATAAATAATATAAAAAAATAATCGTTTTTTATTACTTACATCATACGAAGTTACAAAGCAATATTTTTGACAAACGAAAAAGATTAAACATAATTCGCACTTGCATTTTTTTCATTTGCCAAAGCCAACACGATGTAGAACTCCTATTAAGCAAACTCTTATTGGTTTGACAATTTTGTAAGTACCACTTTAATTAATTAAGAAATCGATCACTTAACGGACATGGATAGATAATATTGATATTATTCTTTGTTATGCTGCCTTAAATTTTAAATATTTTTTTAACCTAAGGCATCTTTTTAGGATTATTCTGCAAATAACTCATTTTTATTTGCTAAAATGAAAACAAATGCACATAGCTATAATTGCTTTACAAATATATGCAATTTTTTCATATCTGACTACATAAAATGAAAAAAATCAAAATTTAATTTTAAGAGGAAGATTATTATTAAGTTTGATCCAACCGACACCAAACGCAGTTTGGGACTGTCAGGATTGTGCGCAGTTTAATTTACGCGTTCTAACCGTACATAAAGAAACATGACTCTGACTAGAAGTCTGGTTCCAACCTGACCCCAAATCCTCTGCAACAAAGTTGCGGACCGTCAGAAGCAGGTATTAAAAATCCGGAACTGCCAGGCATGCGCAAAGAGTAAAAAAGTTGCCGCTATTGAAATTGAAATAAATATAGCCGCATCTACCGCGATTTATTTATCTAGTGTAATTTAAATTTAATGATAATAACCGTAATTTATTTGTCTGAAACTCAATTATAACTTTAGTAAAAAAAAAAATTATTACTTAATTAATCATTGTAAAATACCTTTTTAAAGATGATTAACCGCTTAATTATTTATTTATTTGCATAAACCTAGTAATATAGTAATAAAATAATGTGGTACATAGCGTCAGATGTGATATGTTAACAATTTTAGTTTTTAGATTTGTTACTTTTAAACTGCAGTCAAAAACTTGGTTGTGGCACGTTCCAACCGACAAGCGGTTTTTCAATTGAATGTTTTACTTTTTAAAATCAATACAATTTTGCGAATTATGATCCCCTCTATCTACGCCAGTGGTTTACATATCTTCTTATATGTTTGCGATGTGCGATAATAGTTCTACACAAACATGTGGAATCCGAACCACACCACTAGAGGGGTTTCCTGGGCAGTTTTACATATAACATAATTTAAATATAAGCAGTGGCAGCTCATCTATAGGAGTAAAAGAGATTCGGGCTCTTAAATTGTAAAAGGTAACTAAACAGAGACAACACTCTCTAAACAAAACATTTTCCAATCGTTTTATCTCGAAATTGTTGCTCTTTTTTTAAGGCTTCTTTTGCACAACCTTATTTCCTTCTCGCATTTCCTATTCTCCGTTACTTCAGTACTTATACATCTTTATTTGCTCCAGTGTATCTCCTTGTACATAGACCTTTATATCTTCAGCTTCTCCAATTCAAATTACTTTTGTTTTATTCTTCTGTATTCTCTGCAAACAATATCATATCATCACTTCTTTACCAACCTCAAACCAATCAGTTGTCATGTTTTGCCCCATATACGGATTACCTATTAATCATTATCTCTCCTTTGTCCTTCAAAATCTTTGACAGTTTCTATGTACACAATCAAAGGCTTTTGCCAGATCACGCTTATACTTTTTCCTTTTTTCAGTTATTTTTATACTATACCAATCGCATTCCTAGGGATGGGTACTATTTTCTAAATTTTTCCTCTATTTCTTAGAATCAGGTCTAAATTTTTTAATAGACTACTGAAGTTCCAAGTTAAAACTTTTCATTTCTCCTATGATTCTTATCTTCTCGCATTTTGGAATTGGCATTGGAAAACTATTTTACCTTTGTTATTTATTTAACTTATCGTTTGAAGAGTTTGGTTTGTTCTTGTGCACTTCTTCTTGGAATACAGACGCCCATGCTATAGCAATATAAAGAATTTACAAATACAAAGTTTTTCTAATTTTAAATAGGAAGTTATATGCTTGGAGAGTTATATCTGAGACATTCTGTATATCATGATCATCATTTGTTTCTTGCAGAACCTACCTTCTCTTTCTGTTTTTCAATTCTACATACTGTCAGCAAGGAAACTTTTTTTAAAGCATGCCATATTAGCATTCATCTTCTTTCGCCGGTTGAGGCCAAGTCCACAATCAAGCTATGATATTTATTCAAAAAAAAATGTCAGTACGATAAGTACTGGAAGACATCTTGCAATGGAAGACCTTGTATTAGAAGGGTCTAGTAGCTTTGTTAATCCAGAAGAGTATATAGAGCTCATTTCGTAGAACATGGGGTGTAACTATGTAGGTTTATGTGACGAAGTACATAGGATTTTGCCTAAAAGCTATTAAAGATTAGAACGTCTACAAAATGGAACTAGCCCAGCTAACTTTGCGATGCAGAGGTCGGTGCTAGACGTTTTAATGAGCCTAAGACATCTAAGCGTTAGCTTGGATATTACATGTTAACTTTGGTAGATTTAATAAAACCAAGAAAGCCAAAGATGGTCCGAGAAATTATAGTAACGTTTAGAGGTGCTTACTAGTATCTTGATATCTTGAATCAGTCTTGGTCAATTTAAGACACCAGAGAAAACTAAAGAGTCCTGGGCAAGGGTAGCTAAAATAATAGTGATTTTAAATCCTATGATGGCCCGAGTAGGATCTGGGAGAACCTATTCTGAATAAAAAAAGGCTAAACAAATACGAAGTGGGATTAGTAGGGTCTAGAGGTGCCTTGGCGAGCCTAAGATATAGTATCTCGTAGTTGAACCTTGATAAGACGTACTACAACCACTGAAAATAGTCTGGGAGATCTTGATAGTGTCTTGGACAATCTCGTAAGTCATAGGAGTGTCTAGTACAGCTTAGGCGAGCCCGGGATGCATTGGTGCAAGACTTAACAGTACTCAAAAATATAAGATCTTAAGAGAATTCGATGTTTTAGTACCTCGAGATTACATTGGAGGTTCGGGAGCATTTTGTAGAAAGATTTGATCCACTTTTTGATCTAAAGCTCGTTTGACCTCATGAAGAAAACCAGGGCCTAGGAGGAAAGTATCTCAGAGTGTTTATAATTATAATTCATTACTTGCTGGAACTCCAATAAACTCTTATTGAATAAGCAAAACTCAACATATTTGATATCGATCTATGGACGAGCCTAAATTTGTTCAGTTCACGCGGTAAAATGTACAAGCTCACATTAATAAACTGACGTATTCAAGCACGCAATAATAAACAAACAATATTGAAATACCGAATTGTGTTGGCTCCAAAACCTGCATTTAGGCTTCACTACCCATTCCGACTCGTAGTCAGTGCCGGCGCGACTCCCTTCGATGTTCAGCGTTTTTACGTAATTGAAATATTAAAATATTTTTATTTTTCGTCATTAAATAATCGAGTGAAAAAGTTTTTTGTCATCATCTCTCTAGAGTTTGAATCCGGCCCTGCTTTTTCGGGTTTCAGCACTGATTTGGTTATACTAAACTCAATTTCAAATTTAAATCACTTCTCACAAATGTATATACAATGATTAATTAATTAATTTTTTTCCACAAGAACCGTGTAGCGAAATTATTTTAAAAATATGTCCAGAACATTGCAAATCTAGACTAGCTTTAATCTTTGTGCGAAGATTTTTTCAACGGCTAGTGGTAGAACATATATCTGTTTTATCTATATAAGCTTGTATTGGTAGGAAGAAATGTTTCTTTGTTTTATATTTATATATTATTTATAAAGCCAGCCAGTGTACTGAAGTGGCGACGGAGCACAATATTATGACAGAACGCCCATTGCAATGGCTATGGTACTCTAATCAGTGCAGTGTATGCAGAACCACTGGCCGCAAAGCTGCTTCAGTGAGCGTCTCGCTTTCATTTCTTAGAATATATTTATTACATATAAAGTAATTTCTAAATAAAGGGTTAAAATTAGAGTTGCAACGAATAGTGTATTCGGCCGACGGCGGAGTTTACTGCCGAATATTCGGCATACACACTAGATAATAAAGATAAACATGAACTATACAACTATACATATTTGATATCTATATTACATATATTATTTAATTTGTAATAATGTAAATTTTACTATATGAACTGAAACGTTCACTTTTGGGCGGCTATCTTCCAGCAAGTCGTAGAGTGGAGCCCATGTTTCAGTGAGAGAAATGAGGTGAAACGCGGGAACCCCCGCTCGCATCCCTCTCGTCACCCAGCCTACGGTCGTTTGCGAAGTTTCCAACTATAAGCACTTTGCAATGACTTCTAAAAAAAGAAATCACCCATATGGGCGAAATTTTAAATGATTCGGTATTCGGTCGAATACTGCTGCGGCCGAATTTTCATCATTCGTTGTAACTGTGGGAGGGAATCTGTGGTAATTTTCCTACATATTGAAAAAAATAAATAAAGAAATATATTTATTGTCATATAAAAAAAATTATATGAAACCTATCCAGTATTGCTATAAATCACAAAGATGATCATATGCTGAATTGAACAAAATAATTAAATCGATATGCTTAACATCTTATAGTAAAAAACATTTCCATAAATATTTAAGTGTACAAAAATTTAAATATATAATGTATATAATATTTTATATTCTACATTCTTTCATATAAATAAAATTAATAATTAAATGTACATTTTTGTACTGCAAGTACAAAGGCACTAAATTTCCTTTAGAAGGCTAATTGTCACAATCGTGTACCCAAGGTGTAACAAAATACATTCGTATTCATTTTTTTTTTTTTTATATATAATCATTAAACTAGTGTGGCATTGTTATTGTCAGTTTGATGCTCGTGATTTTGAAACCAAGCGTTCATTTCTGCCGAGAAGTTCTCGGCAACATTTGGCGCTAATTGGCTGAGATCGAGGCTTGCATTTAACGACAATGGACTTCCAATCGTACGCATCGTCACGTTGCTATTACTAAAATCATTTGTATTAAATAAATTATTTAAATTTGATTTTAATTTATTACCTAACAGGACTGTAAGGTTGACATTCCATTGGTTGTAAAGGTTGATAAATTCCTTTTTGTATAACACTTGCATTATCATCCTCTTCATAACTGTCGTTAGCATTTCCTGGCGATGGTAATTTTTGGAAACCTATACTTTGCGGTCTACTATGAGGAGGTTCCTCTTGAGGCACTTTTTGTGGTGATCGTTTATTAAATTTCGTAGAGTATTTAAAGAAATCTGACATTTCGAATGATTTTGTTTCTTCATGATATGGTTTCCATTGAGCATGTTGGATTACCGTTCCGTTTCTCGGTATGTTGTTATTGAATATTTCTAAATTAATTTCGGGTATACGTGGGGACGGATTTGATTCGGCCGGTATTTCTAACATAGGTTTTAATTGTTGTGGTGGTGTTTGATGAATTGGAGGCACTGAATAGCTCATTTGTAAAGGGGTGTGAGGTGGATGTACAGGTGATGGATACTCAACGTATTTATCTTCGGGTGCTATTGATGGTGCTGTGGAATGAGATCTTGATGCTGATGGAATAGAATTCGTTGGACCATCCAGTGATGTTTCATACCTAATTACAGAAAAAAAAGTGGTTTTATTCTTAACAAGCCGTCATTAAGTACGACGCGGAACGCGACCGTTCTTTATTTCGGTAAGCTTCGTGAGCAGACGCGTTAATCCTCAACCCGTGGACCTCCACCAGGTGACAGGTCTTCCCGATCCTGAGTGTTTCTTTCTAACTAACTTGAATTCTTTTAAATGTATCTATTCGAGAATTACCATTTCCGAATTCCCGTCCCATAAACGAATGATTGCCATTATTGTATATTCTCACCATCTGTATCGCCAACACAATCGCGAAGCTTAAACGTTTAAGATTGTCCCACAGAAACGCGTCAAATGCTGCCGGACCAAATAAATCATTGTATGCCGTAAACCTGGGAACGTTTAAGTAGTCCTACAGTTAAGCAATTCGCTGGAGTCATATCGTAGATAAATAGTCAAAGTTTGTCGGAGCAAGCTAATCATCATATTTTGATAACCGCGGATCGTGAACGTTTAGGATAAAGATATTAAGATAATCAAACAAAACAAGCGTCAAACCTTGCCGGAGAAGGCCTTAAATCGCGGAGGGTGAACGTTTACGTAATGTTCTAGAGATAAGTAAACCCCACACGCGTTAAAGTTTACACAGACGCGGAGCGTGAATGTTAAAAATATGTATAATTCGTACCATTCTTTCTGCTTCTGTTTGCGTATTTGATTTTGTTCATTAAAACTTAATGTCTCACTTCCTACTGATGAATCATCACTTGGACAAACCGAATCAACAGTTTGACCACCTACACTACCCAAAGACTGAGTTCGAACCAGTTGCCTATTATCCTGCCTATGTCTATGTACAACCTAAATAAAAATATTAATATAATTCTGCTATTAGTTACTGCAATTAATAAAACCAACCTGTTGAGCTTTAGAAGATACAATTCTTGTAGAATCGTGATAAATCGGTACTGATCCGAGAGTAGCAGATTTGGGATCAACATTTTGGCTTATTTTTTGACCTCTCTTGTTTTTTCTCCTATCCAAACTACCAAACCTATAAATAAAATTATTAACACCAATTAAAAAATAATAATAATAATTTATTTATTTATTTAAACATATGCCATTCTACCTTTCGGTGTATAGCTAATAATAATAATAATAACCTTTTATCTTTTTGTTGAAGAGTTCCAGTCTCTGTATTGGAGTAACACCAAACAAATTCACCATTTTCAGCTCGCTTCCAATTGCCTCCTAATCCAGGAGTCATAACATCATGTTCGTATTGTTGATGTGGTTGTATTTGGTGAGGATTTATATTTCTAGGCTCGACGGTGTATGGTCTATAATTGAATTGACCTTGTTGCAACGGATAATACTTTACACTGGATCCACTACTCGTACTTGGACTTGTTTGACGATGCAACGTTGCATTAAGAGAGTTGTTATTAAGCTTATGATAATCCTGTTGATAATGGTTAGGATAAGATGCTACTGATTGTGGAGATCTCCGCACGTGCGGTAATGTATGGGACGGATTTATATACTGAGGTTGACTTTGCTTATATAAATTACTACTAGATTGAGAATGTACATAATGAGTTAATCCACTTTCTGTATTATCCACTCTGTAATTATAAAAAATTTAGTTATTTTATTCAATTTTATTTCAAGTAATTACCTTTCTGGATATTCCTGATAATCATTTAAGCTCAGACTGTACAGTGAAGGTATTGTAGGATCATCCTGATACTGATATTGGTTCATATTTTCATTCAATGATGTACTATCAGAGCCTCGATAAGCCAAACGAGGATGGCTTTGGTTAGTAAACTTATAACTAACATTATCAAGTGTTGTTGAGCTAGTGTGTTGTAATGAGCGTGAACTATGTCGAAATGTATTTTTACCAAAAGAACCGACTTGATTGGCATTCATGGAAATTGCATCATCTAAATAATAAATGTTTAAAATCAATGGTTATAAATAATAATTTTTTACAGTAAATAAGCTGAAGTTTAATTACCCAAAGAAGCTCCAGGAGTAAACAAATAGGGAAATCCGAAAATGGAAAGAAAGTAGATGGGAAGTAGAAGCAGGAGGAAGAGGCTAGAAAAACTGGCAATTTTAGCAGATGATTACACTATCTAGGTCCAAATAAAGAGTTAGTAATAGTCTTATAAAGAAATCGTGGCATGATGTAGATGGCACAGTCAGTCAGGTAGGATTGTAGTGTAGAGAAAAAGTGTAGGCATTGGCATATGCAAATGACATGGCGACTGTTAGGATAAAGGCAAAAGAGATAAAGATATTTCAGAAAGAAAAGATTAAAAGTTAATGTAGAAATAACTGTGTTCAGTGTGGGGAGGACAGGAAAACGGAAAGTAGAAAATTGAGGAAGTGAAGATTTAAATATTTATGGTTGCATTTTGTACAACTAATAATGAGAATAAACGTATAAAAGATATGGCAAAAAATCAAATAAAGTGGTAGGACAGGTATGAATGAGGAATGGGAGAAAGGAAATTTAAAAAACAGAAAAAGTTCAGTGAGAAGTATGATGCTGAATGAAAAATGATGTACTAAGAAGATGGAAGAACATTGGAAATAAAATAAAATCAGAAAATGCAATTAATTAATATTATTATCATATTAGAATAAGATTTAAGTTAATTTATGTATAAATTATGTTTGAAAAAATCAAAGTGTTCCTTATCTATGCTTCAATTTTTTTAACAACATAATTATAAATATTTTTTTTAATATTATTATAATTACCTTGATCTACTGGTCTTGGTTTTTTCCTTTGCTTTGGTTGTTGGTTTATAATTGGTGATGGTTGTTTGCTTTGTTGTTGCTGTAATGACATGGCACTACGACTCTTTAAAAATTGCAATTTTTCCTCTAACATATTATATCGTTGCTTGTGTTTTTGATAATCTGCCATGTGTGTCCGTCTAACCGTCTTTAAAATAAAAAAAATAATTTATTACAATTTTATTATTTTCATCTTATTTTAATTTATCTTGTTTTCAAAATAAACAACATCAATTGTTGTTAATTCGTAAGTTGGAACATTATTCTAATTTAATTTGCAATTGGTACTATAAAAATATTCTTGAAGCAGTGTCATTAATAAACCTAGTCCCCATTACACTCTATGCACCAACTTCACCACTTTGGAAGCTTAAATAAAAAAAAATCTTTTGGTTGTGTGCACAGCCATCCACAAATCACTTCACTCTAAACTGCCTTCCACCTAATGCTTTCTTAAGTGATAATCAGCTTTGGCAAAGTCAGGGAAATAAAGAGAATGAGGTAGACAAGGCTTTAACTTTGTTGTTTCAATTCTGTGGTCACTTGCTTTGGGGCACCCACCTTGCCACTTGTGGTTTACAGAACCATGGATATTTAAATTTTCAACAATTTCATCAAGGATAACCCAACAATTTGTTTGCACAAGCCAAAATCAGCATTAAAACACAATTTACTTGACCAAGTTGATGAAAATTAGCTACAAAAGTACCCCGTCTTTGAATTTGTTGATCCATTCACAAACTTGCTGGAGTAATTAACATAAATTTCCATATTGTAGATTCATTCTACAATGAATATCAGTAGGTTTTTACTCATTCACTGTGCAAGAAACAAATAACAGAACTCTGTTCCTCCATAGTAAAGTGTTCTAGTAGAGAACATTTTTAATTGTTTTTATAATACATCATAAGCCTTCTACCAGTGGCAGTACAGTAACTAACTCCCAGAATCATATCAGTCACTATCTTAAAATATTCATTGTTCAGGTAGACAAAAGTCTGGCAGGTAGCTGCAAAAGCTAGCACAGAACCTCCTTCTAAATCCACCACCAATTACTAGACCAAAACAAATGCAATAGTGCTGACACTGTAACAGGATGTGGTTGTAGTATTTGAACAAGCAGTCATTTTTAAAAATAAGTTTTGGGTCAACTGCAGTACCGCTTAGCTATGTAACTATATGTATAGCATACAGAGATTATAAAGGTTAAGCTTGTTAAGACCACATTATCATCTTGCTGGAATGATTATAGCACTGATTGTAGCGTTAAAAAATAATCAACTCACATGTGCCACTAAGCTCTCATTGAACAACCGACTCACAATCCACCAAAACAACTAATACTATGAAACTACAAAACAATAGATGAATGTTATTTGAAATAGTTATTCATCAGCCAAATCAAAACTAAATGCGAGATAAATTAAATAAAAGAATTACAAGCATTAACAGAATGCCGCAACAGGTGTCCCCTAAAATTTCCATATATTAACCAAAACGTCTTTGAACAAACTACAAAATTCTATAATAGCCTGACCTACAAAGAAATTATATAATAATTGAAATGCCCAAACTACTAAAAAAAAAAATTTTAAATGTTAATTATAAATTATAAAATCCAAAGAACTTGAAATGCTAAAACTAAATTGAAACGTCCTACAATGATAAGAAAAAAGAAAAAGTTTTTAGGCTAAACCATCTACAAAATTAAAAAAAAAAGATTTAAAATTAGATCATCATAGGAGATAAAATGTCCAACTTTTTGTGCTATATAAAACAGGTAAAAATAGAATTATATATTTAGGTTGTCAATTATTGTAAAAGATACTAACAAACTGTAGTACATATTAAACTTTACTCATTCTAAATCATTTTTAAATTGATATCAATGCGTACATTTAAAACTTATATAAATTAAAAAGTGACTTGTAACCAATTTTAAGTTGACACCAATTTTATAATATAATTAATAAGTACAACGGTTGATAGAAATGTGCAATTTCTATATCAATTCTTGATCAATAAAGAATAACAGACTTACTTTATTTGCGTTGTTTTCATTAGCAAGTCCTAAAGCAGCTTCTGCCATTTTGGCAACATTCCATAAATCCAATTCCAAAGCAGAAATTTCCTCTTCATTATTATTTAAATTGTTAAGTAAATTTGGTGGCAGTTGAAAAGATGTGCCGATTCGACGTCGGAATAAAGGTGGTGTTTCCCCAAGTTCTAGAGGATATTCCACAGGCATAACACCTGTTAATTCGGCTTCCTAAAATAAATCTAATTAATATTTATTTCTTAATCATTATAATAATATTGTTTACCTGAATGCATAGCTGCCTGAGTTCTATATTATGTTTCACTAAAGTTTCTTCAATCACTTTCTTCCTCTCTTGTAATGTTGCAATCTTAGCAGAATTTGGATTACTACTAGCACCCATGTTGATACTTTTAGTTTCCTCTTTATTCAATCCATCATCTTAAAGAACATAAATATAAACAGTCCACAAATGTCAAAAGTGTATTTTTGTTTGGTTATCTCTTACCCATTTTAGATTCAGGAATAATTAACAATTATTATAACACCCATCTTAAAGCGTTCAATCTAAGGCACTTAGGTGGTGGAAATTAATTCATACAGTATTTGTTATCTTGTCATTACTGATTAATAACAATAGTTTGATAAAACGATAAAACAATTTTAATATAAGTATAGAATGAAGTTACTCGCTTATGTTTTGACAGTTTACATAACAACTCTACCAACTCAACCAAAATTTAAATTATTTTCTTCTGTAGATTTAGAATTTTCATTCTCAATTTTAAGATGTTTATTCTATTATAATTGTATCTACCAATTAATTGAATACTATATTGTATTACAATACGCATTAAACAACTGATTTAAATATCTTTAATTAGCTATTTTAATTTATATGACTGGGAACACTGTTCGCAAAAACTGTAATAAGCATAGGCGTATCTTATTTTTTTTAATTAAAGAGTCCATTTCATAAAATAAAATTATTGTTCATTGTTTTAGTTAAAGCTCTCTCGTCAAAAACCGTAATTTCAAGAGTTGTTGCAATGACTTATTTGAATCCAATTATTTGTTTATCCCCAAAACTAATGCGAATGCTCACTCTGTTTTCAACCCACTATACCTTCGCGTATTTTCCAAACAATTTTACATAATCTTTCTTGGTATTAAAATCCTATCAGTCCTGCTTGAAATCAGTTTATTTAGGTTACAACTTTGTAACTAGTCTATTGCTTTCTCAAAAGACAGCAATTTGTCTATTTTCGTGATAGTTTTTTTACCGTAATTTCATATTCACACTTTCTGTCCGGATCATTAATTAAATATTGTATATTAATAATTTTCTTCTTTTCTTGTGTCCTCGGAGGAAACCACAAAAGAAACTTACAACAAGAAAAAGAAGCTAAAACAATTAAAATTTTTAGCATATACTCGATAAATACCAGAAAAATACTAAACATGCAAATATACTAATCCCGACTTGGAAAAAAAAAAACAGCAGAAGAACAAATACATGCATCCCGAGACCTGTAGGTTGTAAAAACACAAACGATGATCGCCATTTTCAACGACAACCACGTGAATATGCATTGACTGTTTCAACTAGAAGGTCTAATGTATAAACATAACCAGCAATGTTGAAATGATAACAACATTAACAAACCACACTAATGTCTATACTAATAGTCAAACATTATCTCGATTGATTCTGGACTCATGAATCCGAGATTTATTCCGCTAATGATTGCCTCAGAACCAATTCACGGATATTGTGATGACATAGTCGCGATCAGCAACTGTATTCCTCACTTAATTCTTGAATTGAGCTGAAACTATCAACCGTCAATAGGTCCACTCAAAATCGATCTTGGATTGTTTATTAGTGTATCAGTTATTAATTATGAGATTTGATTCCAATTTATAATGAATTTAAAATAAATGATTACTGAAATTGATCAATAACAATTATGTTTTACAAGTACAAACAGGGTCCACAAAGTACAATATACTCCGCAAACGTGGATATAAACCCAAATAAAGAAATCTCGATTTCATGAATCCAGAACCAATCCGAGATATATTTTCCAAGTATTAGTACGAACATAAGTTAAATATTTAAAAGCAACTGTGGTGGTAACAAACATAATACCTAAAAAATTGGCTCTTAAAACAAAACAAAAAAGGCAGAAGTGATAATAGTCTGTAAGTTTGCTTGGGCTTTAGGCAACACATAGAGGAGTTATTATATAGCAGTTATTTTCTACGTAACACATACAGTTTCTTAGTGAAAACTACTATATTTTGTTATATTTGCAATTTTGTATTAACTTTCGTTTGCAAATAGCGTGAAAACCCATTTTTTCTTTATTCTGTAATTTTTTTTACAGTGGCTTTTGTTGTAATTTTTCCATATAGATCAACATCTATGTACATAATTCCATTTCAAAATGATTGTAGTTTTAATCCTTTCGTAGATAATCTACTGACTAGTGCTTTTTTAAATAGCTCATTAAATTTTAAGGAAAAATCCCGTTGTCCTTATTATAAGATAACAGAATATTTTCACCATATTCTATTTGCTTGTTTACAGCACAGGGTTGATTGCGGCCAGTCTGCTATAATTTGTTTACCCAAGTAAACACAGCATTCATTACTACTATTGTATACAGCATCAGTTATGTTTAATAAACGGGTTGTTTGTCTGTTTATTATTAGATTGAATCTTGAATTGATGTATAATTTTACAGTCGCATTTGTGGTGGCGCCATATAATCTGTATTAGAGTGCATCAAAGGTATATCATTATTTCTCATGTGTATTTCTCATATTTCCGTCGTCCCATTGCATTTTTTCTTGATATATAACAGCTTGTTGAAGATCCTTATTATCTTAATTATACAAACTTACATTTTGAGATTAAATAATTTTTTAAAATTAGTTAATGTTCTCCTTAAGTGTATATTTTGAATATAAAAAGCAAGTTTAATTAATATTTTAATGACCCAAGTATTGATAACTATTTTTTGCCTGCCCACCCGTTTTTCCGCACGTATTCTGGATCGGAATGTGATGGATTGCTGCCCTAAGGCGGAAAAATCATTTGCAGTATACATTGGGGCCCTAGTGCAGTAAAATCATTTTCAGACCGCTAAAAAATGATATACCATATTTTTTTAAATTTATATTTTGCTTTTATTTAAGGGGCTGACAAAAAATAATCGTAAGCACCACGGGTAAGAAAGCATTTGCACTTCAATGTTTCCCGCCCTCGCTCGTGCGGCTAAATATCGGCGTGCTGCAAACAATGCGTTTCCTGCCCTCGATGCTTAATATACTATTAGATAGAGAACGAAAATATTAGAAATAAACAAAATGAAGAACATCAACGAATGGCTGCTAAGCAAGAAACATGAATGGATCGAGCACATAAACCGAATAGATACTAAAAGAATAAACTCCCGCTGGGAATTGAGAAGTATAGGAAGACCGAGAAAACGATGGAGCGACAACATTGTCATCGACGGAGACTGAAGGCATAAGAGACGACAAAAGAACAGGAAATATGCCTAAATCAAAGAAAAAAGAATGAAACGCTGGGTATCCTAATAATACTTACTAAAAAAAATAGGATTTCATAGTTCAACTGTCAAACATATTAAACTATTTTTCAGTTTAATCGCATTTTTCATAACAAAAGTGCAAATGTAAGTGCATCGTAAAGTGTTTCCAATTAAGACTAAATTCTGAATGTTTTCGGATGCACTATTAGAGAGGTCGCAGAGAACATATTTCTTTCGGTTTTAAGGGTTAAGGTCCTTTGAGCTCTAAATCTACAATATTTCGAAATGGGAAATGACGACCATATATTAGCGCAAGCAAACTAACTTTGACTATAAACTTGATAGGCTTTTTCGGGCGGGCGCTATATGTAGCAGTCAAGAGGAACCCCCAGTATGCAGTTTTGGAACCCAATCAAGCCACCAGATGTGATTAGCTTTGAAGATAAACTCAAAGAACAACCGTACTACTCATTCTTGAACACAAGAGTAAGCAACAATTCAGGATTCTAAATGCATACTATAATCTACAGCACTGTACTCTCAAAATTATCAGATAGAGCACCTTCTGACACATGTGTAAAAGACGGTCCTAATGTCCAATACTTGATTTAAAAAGTACTTCTATTGTTGGCAGGATGTTCCTATAACAAAACAATATGGTTATAAAATTTATGTGTATTACAACTTATAATTCTTTAATAACATGACCTGTACATTTTCCCATGGCCTAATTTAAGAGGATTGAAAAGGATTACAGTCAATAAATTGCATACAATATATAATATAAAAATAATGTAACAGTAATGTAATAGCAATTTTTTTAATAAAGAAATAAATGTTTTACAATAAAATTGTTAAAAGTATGTACAGTTTTTTTTATAGAAATCAATACACAATCAATTAAATATTTAATTTAATTATATTTAGCATCAATATTAGAATACATTAACATACATTTATATTAAAAACAACAAGATTGATTTATACAACTCTTCTTCTTTTTTTAATTTTCATTTAATTTATTCGCTTAATGGGAAGAAAAAAATGAATCATTTGACTGACACATACGTGATTTTGGAAACCTATCTGGGGGAAAATATATTTAGTGAAATACAAAATATATATATATAGTATATTTAACATATTTATTTTTTATTTTTTTTCATCGGCAAGCGGTAGTTGGAACAAAAATATTTTTACGTGCATTTATTATTATTTTTTGTACCGCGCCTATCATAATTTTGTGCAGAAGGCATGTGCGAAATGAGACCATCATCCTTACACCAAAGAAAGGAAACTTAAACGAAAGTTATCACAATTTAGGATTCAATCTTTTCAAGCCGCACCAACATTAAAATAATAATAAACAAAATATTTGTTGAGTGGGGCTCAAAATATTCATTTTTGTATATTACATCATAAAGAGTCTAGTTTACATGAGATTATAGGCTAAGAATTGTTCCTTATTACATTTATTTACTGCGATTGAGTAAGCACCATAATTCATATTAACAATGCTTCCCTAAAATATTACATACTTATTAATTTTTTTTGGTTTGTTTTTTTTTATAATGAAGCATCCAACTAATTGGATATAATAAGGGGGGAGGGTATTAATGTATTAATACTAATACCCGCCATTGAATCTTGGGTTTTTATACTTTTGTTATGATGCATTCTATAACATTTTGAAACTAATGATGTGTTTAATTTATTCGATGATGATATGGGATTAAAAACTTGATTTTTAAAGCTCGGATCAAAACCTAGACTATTAATCTAATAAGTAACCTCGATATTTTATAGGATTCAATCCGCTTAACAAATCCAAGTTATTAATTGATTTGTAAATTATGAAATTACTTTTCTATGAATCGAATGAATTTGTTTAACATCGGTATACATTGATTAGGTACGTTATATTATTCGTTAAACAAATACTTTGTCTTCATTAATTTCATAATTTAGAAGATGATTTATTTACTGTGAATTCTCTTCGTGACTATTCATCATTTTATTCGTTTAATGATGAATAGTCACAATATGCCTTAGTGTTGTGTTTATATTATTGGAAGATCAATTATTGGGTGTGGATTATAAAAAAAATTTTGACTGGTGCAATGTAATCATTGGAATCGTGCAGCAAAACGGAGGAAGTAAAATGGCAGTCGGCACGGAAGGCTACACGATAACCAATGTTTACACACTAAAATTATAAATGGATTTATTTCGCTACAGAGGCTTAAACTATAGGAATATTTTACAGGAAACACATGTGTATTGTTTTCTGATTTACAAATCACTCAGCTTATTACGCTGTGGTCGAAGAAATATTGTCCAGTCGATTGATATAAGTAAAACACACATCACTCACGAGAAATTCTCCTATACCGCTTACTTGGCAGTACTTATATTTAATAAATATATACATATATGTATATATTTTTCATCAGTAATTTTTTTGTAAAAAATCATCCACCTATCCACTATTTATAGTGCAAAAAATTCAATAACAAACTTGACTTTGGATAAAAATTTATAACTGACATATATATTTTTTCTTCTTTTATATAATAATTAATTACAAATACAGATTATTATTAAATATGAAATCAAAATGATGATGCTGGCTTAATGAACAAAGCCTGTCACTGGGATCACGTCCCACCTCAACACTTGCCTTAAGCTATACACTTTCTCTTAAAATATAGTCTTGCAATCATTATTTGGTTCTGATAAATTTATGTACTTTTTTTAATTTAAATTCTGTTTTTAATTTTTGTTGGATTTTTGTATTGTTTTGTTTTGCGGATTCTTTTTAGAGAAGCACACAGATTGATTTCTTTTTCTGCTTCTGTTTCTTTTCTGGTGATTTCTTGTTGATTTGTCGCACTAGATCATAAAATATCTAAAAAAAATAAATAAATACAAAATAATAGAATGAACGCACATTACTAGATAATTTAATTCAGTTTTATTAGGTTAAATAATTGAATAAATAATTCTAAGATGGCAGCTAAATGACTGCCTCTTCAAATCATATATGGCGGAACTGCCCGAAAGCCTAGGCTTAGAAACACAAGGCGCCCGTGTTGTCGGACTACACTGACGCGAGTTGCAGTAATATTTGAGTATGAATAATTTATTTTCTTGATGGCAGGCCGCTCTAAATTATTCACATTTGACCGCACGCAATTTCAGGCCGCGCGGCTTTATGTTACCGCAGGTTCCAATTCTCTCGGCAACCAAGTCACACGGCACGGGCGCTTTAGTGTACTTTCGCCATGATAGAGTAACGCCCACTATGTAATAGGGAAGCGAACAAACAAGAGTCGTATGTCATGATGTACCGCGAGATAGATTAGTTATGAATTAAAAAAAAAATAAACATTTTTTCGTCCACCCACCACCATGAACTATAGAACATTTATAAATCACGCTTGCAAAATGTTACCAAATGGGTTATTTTATATTAAAACTATATAAAACTGAACCGGACAAAGTTAAACCAGTTCAGATACTAACTTTTAATGCCGCGATCAAACCACACATGCAGTACATTTCTTCTTCTTATAGTGCCATACTCGCTACGAGCGTCGGCACCCCTCACGTATGTTTGTGGTGCGCGATAATAGTTCCACACAAACATACGGGACCTACAGTTTAAAGTGGAATCCGAACCACACCACTAGAGGGGTTTACTAGGCAAATACTTTGCTGGTTTGCCATTGCCTTGCAAAGGAGACGACCGCATCGAAATATATTCGACAAATTAGATATTGCCGCTGCCGGGAATCGAACCCGGGCTGCCTGCACAACAGTCTTCGCACTAGACCATTGTGCTACGGTACATTACAGACAAAAATTTCCGGGTGCGATGGATAATCCGTCCATAGGTCAATTATGGAAATATTAAAACTTCTACTTCCTCTAAATAGTAAAGTTTGACCATATTCACAGCAATGACAACTTATTACTTAAGCAACCGAGTTCCTATGAACAATTTAATTTAGTGTTGCCAACTGTGTAAACTGTCACTTATGTCAACTATATAACCAGAGCTTCTAAATTTTGAAATTAAATAAACTATTCAAATATTTTATGAAGCCTCTACTTAACATCCAGATATAATGTTAAAATGATTATTGTAAACAGGTGTTGCCCCCGTCAACGTTAAAAAAACATGAATTATTACATTTTTAAATTCATTTTAAAATAGCAAACATTTTTATTATTAAAATTAAAAATGCACTCAGAGCGCTTCTGCAAAGGATACGGAAAAAGAGTCGAGATTACATATATAGCCGGCTACATTCCATGCGATCGTGTCGCCCGCATTATGTATTAGACCTACATATAGTCACGCAAAATACTTCGTAAATCTCACGGTTCACTCCAACTCTGATCTGGCCAAGCTTGCTAAGCCAGACAAGGAAGTATACTCCTAAAGATGACCGATTAACTTCATTAAGCCCTAAAATGGCTAACCCCGCAGTCTCAACCAACAATCTCCAAACGGAAGATACATGAGCCTTATGGTTTTAACTTTCAGGTATGATCTGGGGGGCAGTTTAGTCGGTAGGCACTCTCCTTCAAAAGGTAAATCCGACATTCAGCCCTTTAGTAGATTCTCGTCCCAAACTACAAAAAAGGCGCCAAGCAACCGTGTCGCCCTTTACGCCATCATGTATTAGACCCAGGGTTATATTTAAAGTAATTTGTTTAAAACTTTTGCAAACTCCAGAGTAGCACTTTTACCTGCCAGCTTGCCAACAGGACCAAGCAACATCTGTCTTGCAGCCCAGTGAAGTCATAATGTGCCTGCGGAAATATCACACGGAAACTATCCTCCAGCGCACACAGATAGATCCAAGAGCATGGCCTAGTGCAGATGGCGGAAAAGGGACAACAGACAGATCACAATCACAGCTTTGCAAAAGAAATTCTAAGCAAATTTCCAAGTGAAGACCAAGATTATATTTTGAAACAACGGACCAACGCCAACACAGCAACCGAACAGAATCAATCAGAACAAGTGCCAGCCTGGCTAATAAGAGTAATGAAAACTACCTGCACACGCCGAAGGAGCGTTTTGCCACCACCACGTGGAGCACACGCGCTCGACGGCATTGCACACACCGCCCTTGTAGTTGTAATTCAGGCGGTCACTTGGACGAGCTTCAACGCCAATCCACCAAGCATCCGAAAGTCCCCGAAACAAGGGGAGCTCGACCAGCAAGTCATCATCGACAAACCCTGGGTTTCCCCGGTGTCACCGCACCACCACAACAAACACCAAGATCCGGTGGAAAAAAATCGATATTTCAACCAAATTCTGGCGTCCGTCGATGGCTTAGACCCGGTTATATAAAGAAATCGCAAAAAGGGTAAAGTGCCGGATCTTTTTCCAAAGACAGCGCC
Organism: Tachinus rufipes; assembly: GCA_963932245.1. NCBI lineage: Eukaryota > Metazoa > Arthropoda > Insecta > Coleoptera > Staphylinidae > Tachinus > Tachinus rufipes. The sequence goes on along the minus strand of OZ010750.1, from coordinate 63,022,835 downwards.
CGAGAGCAACTTCTTGAAAAACGCAATTTAATGAAAAATGAAGACGATGCCTTCCAAATCCAAGATCGGTATATTATCGGGGCCTCACCTCCATTTTTGGTTTTTCGCTCAGATCTACCGAGTCTTGAAAAGATCTTTAAGAATTTTAATTGAGAGCGCAACTTTTGCGATGTCGCCGAAATATTTAAAAAAAGCCTCGCCGAGAGAAACATTTCGGTCCCTCGCTTCTGCAGGTCAAAATTACGACAAATATTGGTTAAAAATTAATAAATGTTACAGCCGGCTGAATCCACAACCCGTACACGTCACGGAGTAAGCCAAATCTGGAATTCAAATTTTTACTTTGGGCGAACGTTGCCGGTATTTACAATTGCAAAGAAAAGCATCACATACCCAACCCGCACCAGCCTAGTTGCAAATGATTCTATTAGCGTGTAGAATAACATGTACGCTCCACAACATCTTCGTAGCGGATAAACCGTAGATTGCCGCCATTCCGACCAACTCCATACCATGTAAACAAACAAAATTCTAGAACTTTTCTGAGTGGACGCTGAAACAAACCTAATACCTTCCCAGTTTTAACTATAATGATACATATATTTTCCACAATTTTCGCCTTTTATGCGTTCGATGTACATAGTCTGCACACATTCCATATAGGAGCTTCTGGATATACTTATAATTTCTAATTTACAAAACAAATTATGGAGCATATAAAGACACAATATCTATAGTGAAATGATTTTTGTTTTATTCAATTTATTTCAAAGAAAGAGTGACTAGATGAGTGGTCCAGCAAAATTGATTGCAAAGTTCAGTTTTGCAGCCATACTTGCTTGTGAAATGGTAAACAAGTCTGTCACAACTATCTTTCACTTACAGACAAAATAAAATATATATGAACAGAAAAGTAGATAATTTGTTTATTTTATTAATAGCAAACCCATTTTCAACAAACTAATAGAGCAAAAAGTTTATGAATCTCACCAAATATTCATCAGATTTTATTTTTATGTGTAATAACCAAAAGGGTTCAAACCGGCCGTTATTGTCTATTCAATTGCAGTCATTTACACTAAGCACTCCTATATTGACAATTATCTTGATCACAATGATTATTATGCATTAAACAACAATTAAATTCAACCTAATAAAAACTGATTTATATTTATTAACATTAATACTTACATCATTAACATTTATTTTCGCTTTGGCAGAAGTCTCCATAAAGGCACAGTTGAACTGGCGCGATAAATTTATACCTTGGTCTTTACCTACAACTCTCTCTTCTTCCAAGTCACATTTATTACCCACCAACACCATAGGTACATCATCAGTATCCTATAAAAAAAAAAACAACAATCACATACTAGGATAATGCATTTTTTAATTGGTAACACAAATATATACAACTGTTGCCGGCCAATTGGATTAGTTAGTTTACATTTTTGTCATGTTGCCAATTGGAATTAATTTAAACAAAAATAGTAAGTAGGGTACAAAACCATTGAGGGAAGAAAAAGTAAAAAGTTTGGGATAAAAAATAAGAAGATATGCAAACACAACTAGAAATTAGACAGGTTTAAATAAATTATAAACCATTATGTGAGCAATGTAAGTCTTATTAGACTAAAAAAAGTTGAATTGAATAAGTTTTAATTACTTAAATATATGAAATATCCTTATCTCCCCCTTATCTTACTCACATGTTATGACCTAATTGTAATTTAATTTCTGGACCTGTCTATTTTCACCAGATGCACCTGCACTTATTTTTTACCATCAGCACCCATTCTATTTCAGAACCTTAAAATACTTCCCCTTTTTATTAACCTTGACATGTAGTTGTAGAAAACATGTTTTTGTTTATATTTTAAATTAATTTAATGCAATTAATATAAACAACTGTCTAATTATAATAAATTTTAATGAAATAAAAAAAGCATTGATTGATTGCCTTAATAAATATTGTAATGTTCTGGTTAGTTATTTATGATTGTTTCAATCATGAATAAATATTTAAATAACTAATATTTAATAATGGATTTTTTTTTTGTTGATACATACAATTAATAATTCTTATCAGTAAAAGACTATTGACCTTTGTGATGCGCAATTGATTCAATTGCAATTGAAAAATATAATAGCATCACGATACGACACAATTTAATTGAAGCAAATTAATTTGACCCCAAGATCATCATAGCGACTAATGAAATATTAAAATTATTTAGGTTAGATTACATCATTCCTCTTAAACCTACACGTACATAATTAACATCTTAATAAATATATCTGCATTAAGATGATTTAAATAACATCCCAGGCTAAGAATGTTTAATTTTCCAGGATGGTCTTTGTACTAAAATTATGTTTTGATAGAACATAATAAAAATAAACTTAAAATTTTTTTATCACAGTTTTAGGATGTATGCATGTTCAATATAACCAGTTTATATGATTAATTAATCACCTTCCAAAAACTAATAATTAGCAAGGTTTCCCTAATTTAATTTGGATGGATTATAGATTATCCACTATTATTTTTTGCTTTTTTATCACAATTTAGGCAGAACGAGAGTGATTATATTTATAATCGTTAAGAATGTGCTAATTTGATTAAGGAATTATGTCATATGTTTACTACATCCAATATATGATATATACTATACTATTTAGGGTGCTCTCTACTCTACTATCTTTAGAAAACTAATGAAAGGGAGGAGGTATAGTAACCCTACCTTTTTTAGGATACATCTATATATTTGGGGAGGAGGATTACCTAAGAAAAACAAGAATTATCAAGTGGTATAGCACCTTTTATAGGATGAATTATAAGTTACTATTTTGAAGATAAGAAGGATAGATTTTAGGTAGACATGTGCTTGATAATAAGCCAGCAAAGGTAGAACCCCATTTACTAATTATCTGTAAGTGTTAAGAAATTGAGTTGTAGTACTTTAAAATTTGGAGACAGAAGTTGAGACCAATAGATAATTGCATTCAGTATTCAGAAATAGAAATGAAGAGCACAATAGTTTGCATTTTGAATGAATTCTAGGTTATAAACAAAAATAAAATTTTAGTGATTTAATTTAACCTTTCAAATTCTAATTTAGTACAATTTTTACCATTGTTTCCCATTATGGACCCTAGAAAATTATATTTAAACTCCCCCCAAAATAAAAAACTATCTTGATTTTAAATAATGTTTGCATCAAAATTCTCCAAAAACTTTGATGGAGTTTTTGGAGAACTTTTATGCAAAAGTAAACAACATCGTTTGTGTTGAGAAAAATACTTGAATGACATAACTATGTCTACCCAAACCAAAAACCTTTCCAAGACCACACAGTAATATCTCTTTTATAGTCTATTCAAACCTAAGATAAGAGCTTGAGAAATAAATATAAGCAAATTTCAGGCCTGTGCATAGTTTGTTTACCATGCAAGAGTGGATACGCATATGATCAGCAACTGATTAAACCCCAATGTTTGTTTTTCAGTGCTCTACCTTAGAGTTGAATATACTATAGCTTTTTAAATTAATAAATATTTAATTATGCAGTTCTGTCCCACACACCCATTTTTTCTAGTAAGACTTTATTCAATTTAAATTTCCGATTTATAAAAAGCCAAACAAAACTTTTCTACTTCTAAAACTGATTCCAAATTGACGCATTTTCCATAAATAAATGTAGTTAATTAATTAATACAAGATTTTTTTTGTATTTTCCTCAAATTAAAATTCTTGGAAATAATTGCCCATTGGACCAAAATAAATATTTTTTCTAAATGCAATATAATGTTTACACTGAAGCTAAAGCTTTCCTAACAAAAACCAAATGTTTTGTAAAAGCTTATTTTTATCTAACAAAAAATCACCCACATACAAATTAGCTAATTTAAATAGATTATATATTTTTTCCCACGCAGTTCATTTTCCTAAACCAAAAACAAATTGTTGCAGAACCAAATTTTGCAACAAAAATTTCCCGGCATAACATTAATTAAATTATTGAATCAATAAATAAAACACAATAAATCAAATTTAATTACCTTTACTCGTAAAATCTGTTCCCTTAAATCTTGTAAATCATTGAATGTGGATTGTGCCGTTATTGAATAAACCAGAACAAAACCCTGTCCATTCTTCATATATAAATCCCTCATAGCAGTAAATTGTTCCTAAAACATTAAAACAAAACAATAACAACTGACAAATTTAAAAAAGTAAATATATTTGAACTTACCGTGCCGGCTGTATCTAAAATTTCAAGCATACATTGTTGCCCATCTACTTCAACTTGTTTCCTATAACTGTCTTCTATTGTTGGATCATATTTTTCTACAAAGATTCCTTGTACGAATTGCACTGTTAAGGCTGACTTCCCCACACCACCCGATCCCAGGACAACGATTTTATATTCACGCATGATTCTTTTGCAAATTATATTAAAAAAAAAATAAAAAACTGAAACAAAATTAATATAATTAGTGTAATGTGGGCATGAATTGATAAGAGCTTTGGATAACACAATCTCTGTGGTGAAAAAGTAGTAATATTAAAACCACAGTTTTAACAGGAAAGTAGAATGTTATTTTTGGAGGCAATTATGAATCATAGGGGATGCAGCAAATAGCCCACATCATCATTTAATTGGTTGGGGGGCTTTTTTTAATGAATTTTATTGTTTGTTAATCTATTCCGTAAAATAACCCACATTCAATTTATGATAATATATTATCAATTTGGCTCAATGCAATTAAATAAATTTTGTAAACTGCAGAATATATTGCGGAAAGATTTATTATGATAATGCAAATATTTAATTCATGATTGATTAATTAATTTATTATGTTGTTGGCAATAATTGTGGGAAAATGTTGTTAATTGTGATTAGGTTGGCAATTAAATGATGTTATCAGGAAAAATGAGTACTGTAGGGAGGAATGATGTTTTCTGCTTATCAAAAATGATAATGAATTGAGAATAATGATTAACATGACAATTGTTTATTATAATGTTTAGTGTGGCAGGGGGTATTTGTTAATTTAAAAAAAACTGTTTGCCCCCTGCCACATTTCTTTGCAGCAACAAGAGGCTTTTACCTTATTAATAATCCAACTTAATCCTCCCTACTGCGGTGAGACTGCTCCAGGACGGTCTCTACTCGATCTTCTTTCAGCCACTGCACGATAGATTTATTATTTTAACGTCAAATCAGTCCATAAAGCACTTCAATTTACACTGTCATGGCTCAACGCTTCAACAAATGCCCACTGTTGGAAATCATTGCAAACAATTTACACTGAATGTTAGATGCGAATTGTGATGGAACATTGTAGTTTTGGTAGTTGGGTGTGTTTACAGGGGATATTGTGAGACTTACCGTGTGAATTTACACCAAGTACACCGTTATTTCTGGCACGGATATTAGTGGCAAAGCGGCAGTCGGGCGATGGCTATTTCGTTCAGTTCATGGGAGTGAATGGGCTGAAGTTGCTGCGCTACCATCCGGTCGAACAGCGTTGCCATATTTCATAATTCTGCAACACAACACACTTCTATTTTTTCTCTTTTTCTAATAAACGCGTGATTCAACGCATTAATCATATAATTGAAGACTGCTGTTTAATCATTACACACGATTCATGCAAAACATCTTAATTTTCGCGTGTTTTGTTGCTTCAATATTCATTATTTTATTACTCATAGTTCCAACAAGTAGTTCAAAATATATTTATAACTATCTTCTAATATAATCATTAATTTGTTGTGCATAAATATGTTTGTTCTAAGATATGTTTATAAAATTGTCATATCGCATCAATTATGTTGATAATTAATATATCTATACGCTATATTTTTGTTTTTTATTGAATAGTGTAGTAATACCTATACACAATACAGGTGGTTATTAGATAGTAATTACGTATTTATATATCATTATAATCATTAAATTTCTACGTATAGCTTCCATCCCTTTCTATACTCTACCATTCTCTATACCTTATTATATACTTGTCCTTTTTTTAGGTATGTCATCTTCCCTATTCTTCTTCCTTTTTTTGGTTTACATACCTTTAATAACGTCTTTTAGCAAACAATCATTTCTCATCATATAACCTATCCACCCTTTTTCCTATATATAATTGTATTTACTAATTTTACTTTCTTCCACAACCCTTTTTAACATTTCTTCATTTCTTACTTTGTCCAATCCCCTAATATTCAATACCCTCATTTCAAATGCTTCAATACTCTTTAGAACTATGTTTCCTAGCGTCCATGTTTTGCATCCGTAGAGAAACAAAATATTTCTGCAATTTTATCTCCAACTTGCTACTCAAAATCTTAATATTTTTTCTAATTTTTTGCCATTCCCATGCGCAATTTTATTTCTTTTTCGATTTCCAATTTTCTTTAAGCTCAGTATCAAGATATTTTTCCACTTGTTCCACTTGATCTCCTTTTATATACAGCTTCTACAACTTTTATGACTTTCGTTTGACTCTTATTTACACACATTACTCGTCATTAATCGTCTTCTTTCCAATCTCCGCTGTTTTTCAAAATCTTTAACAGTTTCATCCAACTAACACCAACTAACCCCCAACCCTTTTCTAAAACCAAATTGTTCTTCGCCGATATTTAATTCATTTTTTGAATCTTTTATAAATTACCCTCAACAAGATCTTTGCTGTGTATGCTACTAGACTGATGGTTCATAATTTTGATTGTGTTTCCAATTTTTACTTTTTCCATGCCTTTTAACTTTTCGTCCCACTGTGGTGTTTTCAAACAAAAAAAATTAGAATATTTCGGACACGTAATGAGAGACGCAAAGTACAGACTACTGCAAAATATTATGCATTGCAAAGTTTTTATAAAACGCAGCCCAAGAAGATGGAAAACATCATGGTTAAAGAATTTAACTCAAGTCCTCGATTCAGACTTGCTGTAAACAAGATTCAATTGGCTGATAGTAACCAACGTTCTAGAAAGACATAGCACATAAAGAAGAAGAAGAAGTCTCACTTTCTGATTGTAATAATTCGCTGTATTTATCTGCCACTGGTAGCTAGCTCACATGCTTTTTACTCCATTCCTATGCCTCTTTTCTGTCATGATAAATATATTTCCTTTCTGTATGTTTCTCTAGATTCCTTCTAAGTATACAATCTCCTTTTATAGTTTTCGAACCAAGTGTTCGTAATTATCATCCTATCTCCCTTACTCACATCCTTATTTTCAATTCTATACTGGCCCACCACTTCCTTCTCCCTCGCTCGTATTCCCATCACAATTACATAGACAGAATAGATGAATCTTCGAAATAATATAACAATTGAAAATAATACTAACACATATACATAAATACAGTAATTATAGTAAACATATACGTGCAAAAATAATTAATAATAACAAAAAATAATCATTCCTTATCTATTCACAACTATTCGGTGTTTTATTTAAATATATTTAAAGGATCTGTGACAAACCACAAAAAAATCTAGCAATAAAGCAATAATCTTTGAGTTGATAAAATGCCTCAGAATTTATATATACAGGGTAGCTCGGAAGTAGCAGCAAATTTGTGAAGGGATCAGATCATTCGCTACAGTTAGATAGATAGATAGATAGATAAAGTGCGTTATTAAAAATACAAAGCTGTGTTAGACCAGTAAGCGAATGAGTCGTCATGTATGGTTTATTTTAACCACCAAGTAAATATAATATATTTTCTAATTCCTAATGTCATTTAATTCTCTTACATTTAGATTGATCATTTTTGAATTTTTATTTTGATAAGGTTATTGACTATTTTATTTTAAACAGGTATTTAGTTGCTTGGTTAGCAATCAGCAACTAAGCGGAATTTGAAAATATTGTGTTTAACCAACAAAATTGCTAAATCTTTCATTCTCATCAAGCAGTCCTTTCGAAAAAGATAAACTACTTATTCTCCCACGCACTAACATGGCGCGGAAACTTCAACAAGTACTTGGAAAGGTTTCACCTGAAAAACAAATACTGCTCGTACTGCTGATAAGAAAACACAGCAACAAACACCGCATTCCACTGCGGGAAATGGAAAGACCAACAAGACAAGCTAGAAAAAGATCTAAAAACAAAGATTACCCCAACCAATGTCAAGAAATTGCTGGAAAGCAAAAGCAAGTGAATCAACAACTACATCAACGAGACTATAAGTTTAAAAGCAAGAGAAAAGTTGGAACGACAGAGAACACAATAAGTTGCATTAGAACAGTAAATAAACGGACAGCGCATGACTGAAGATATGCCACAAAGCAATTCCGGTCGTGATAGCAGTGGGTAAGATCTCCCAGATAGAGCACTACCCCAGGACCAGACGAGATCATCAAAAGGGTATTACAAAACTTGCCCCACCCCTCTTGCTTTATCATATTTAGTCCCCATTTTTAATTTATGTATGTATTCTGGCTACCCATCCCCCCTTCCCGACTAAAACAAACCCAATCAAAAAACCAAAAAAAAAAAATCCCGACTCTTACCGCCTCATATCTCTTATACCAGTCTTCAATCCTTCTGCGACAGTCGGTATGCCCTCCCTGAATCCCGATTCGAATTCAGGAAGAGCACCTCGACCCGTCACGCTATCTTCAACCTAATGACAGACCTGTCAGCTTCAACAAACACCAAGTGCTCCCTTGCTATTTTCTTGGATATTACCAGAGCGTATAACCGCTTGTGGCACGATGGCCTAATTCACAAACTTATTATACTTAGAATCCCCTCCCACATATTCCTGAATGCAAACATTTAATAAAATAGTCCTTTTTAAAAAAATTAAATGTGTATAGAGGTATAACCCTTAAACACATTCAATATTAAAAAATGTTGGTTTCTAAATATACAAATTTATTACTAAAAAGAGGTACGGATGTAAACCACGGAGAAAATGCTTCTAATCGAGACGACAAATTACAGACTCGGAAAACTTCAACTGCTAAACCTATTTTTACAACTGAGTCGTTAGCAATTTAGAAAGAAATATATAAAACTACTTTTAATTTTTTAAATACTTTGCCGCTGCAGTTTGCAGTAGATGAATGCTGAAACCGCTGCCTCAAAGCCGATAGCTAACCAAACCAGCTCCAAAAGCTGTTCTATTTGCAGCGACTAAATAAGCTGATTACAAAAGTCAACTAGTAGCACAAAACCAAAACCAAGAATCTACAGATCGAAAAGACGCCATTAAAAGCAATAGCAATGCAAACTACAAACAATCATTCAGACTACACTAACTAATCAATTATGGTCACTTTAGATATTAACTGCTACCAAAACCAACCTAAGCTAAACTACTCATAAGTTAACAAATTGCAAAAATATACTTTTTGACAATGCCTGTTGCTACTTGACGTATTTGAATCTTATCTCAAAAGATTATAAAGAACTAATATGACAATAAAATACTGTTAGGTTAGTTGCGTTTGTACGCCAAAAGCAAAAGCAGATAGAAAACAAATTAGTATCTCTTTCCCTTTATGTCAAATTGTAGTTTTGACAAGACGTTGAGTTCTCATGTCTATTTGAAAATATCACAATGTGCATTGTCAAAAGTAGACTATTTATTCCAATTCTCTCTATATTTATCTTCTTCTTATAGTGCCGTGCTCACTACGACTGCAGGCACCATATCAAACATGCGGGACCTACTGTTTTAGGTAAAATCCAAACCACACCAATAGAGGTTTACGAGGCAAATACTTCGCTGGTTTGCCATTACCTTGCAACCTTGCAATACGGTCGTCATACCAAAATATATTCGACAAATTAGATATCCAGGCTGCCTGCTCAACTTTAACTACATCAAAGCTAAAAAACTATTCAATTTCATAAGTTTTAGATATATGCATGTTTTAGATATATAAATATAGGAAGTAGCAAAGTGGCTAACGCAATTTAATATTTAAACATCAAAGTTTGGCTGCAAGAAAGGAACTGCATCAAAACCAAATTAAACTTTTATGACAACAATAGATACCAACAGAAATGAAAAGCATGTATTTGTAGCACAAATAAATACAATACACAACGTAAATATTTACATTATTTAAGGTATTTAGTCAAACTCAACACAATTAATAAAAAATACGTTAAGCTCAATACGTCCTCCAAGTTTTTTTGGGAATGTGTTAGTGTATTAATGATAAAAAACATCTTCTGCAACCAGAACAGATAACGTAATCTAAAAACTAATCTGTTTTTCATAGCTATAATATCCGCTGTAATCATTTATAGTTTCAACAAAAACATCAACTCAAACACATTAATTATTACGCTCATTTCACTCTTCATACTCCAAGGAATTATTTATCTGCTTAAACCAAGTTATATAAAACGGTCAACAACTGAATTAGCATAGCATTAGAAAGTCAACTTAAACGTGATCTGCTTCAGTTGTGGTTAGTATGGTCTATTTTGAACGGGACTTTTGGCGTATCGGCCTAAAAAAACTATTAATCATCTCGTCAGTAAAGTAGTAAAAGATGCTAAAACGAGCAAATGCATAAGTGCAACAGAGCAAACACAACTTTTGTGTATATTAAGTTGCCTATTATACCGGCCTATTCTGGGGTTACTGTACATATTCAAAATAATTGTTTTATAACAAAACGTAACATGAAGTAGTTCAAAATAATTCGACATTTAGATATTGCAGAATTAAACCAGAACTGCCAGCATGACGCTTCACACACATAACCTTGTCAAGTTATTGGCTTTACAGCTTACATTTTAGAGGAGATTAAGATTGTTAGTGGTTCTATGTTCAAATTCTTTTAAATTTAGATATACCCTTCTTAGCTAATAATATGTAATATTGTCATGCATTTCATAAACTTTTAAGTGTAGAAAGAAATCTACTCTCCAAATCTGACGTCTTCGTATTTGTACCGATAGAAACAAAAACGGCAACTCAGCACCAATACTACCTATAAACCAGCCAAAAACTACATTAATGGCTCAATCCAACTGAAACTTGAGACAATTCTAATTGAAATTTTTACTCAAACATTCCAAAAAAGATGAACAATACAGTATCAACATCACATCCTAAAACAATTGACCGCTACTTGCATTTTTCTTTAAAGAAACCTACATATCATAACAGAGGCTTTTACAGAAAATGTCAAATATAGGAAGTATGAGCCAACAAGGAGATATTACTACTAAAAGACACTAAATGTCCCAAAAATATTGACCCAAAACTTGTTTATTCTAAAATCAGTTTTGATAAAAGTGCAATGTTTTTAGTAAATTACAGTCTTGTTTGGTTTTAATTACGTATAAACAAAAAAGTGATTCCCAACAGGATGGCGCCAGCCACAAAGCAATTACATTGCGTAACCAAGTTCCTGGATGCGGTGTTTTACAAAACGTCATAAATTGGCCGCCTCAATCATGCAATCTAGCGTCATTGACAAATTTTTACTCTTCAGAAGTACTTACTATATTTACTCTCGAGTAAAATGGCACCTTAAGTTATGCTATTTGAGAAATTAAACCGCACTTCGCAAAAACTTGAGCTAATTCTAATTTAGCGATTATCAGATATCGTGTTAAGCATTGAAACAAATTTAGTAGTTTGCATTTTTGATTAAAGATATACAGAAAGGTTGTCCGACCTGAATAAAACTTCTTAATGGAAAACTCTGCATATTTCCTTCAAATTAAACAAAACACCAGCTTTAATAAGAAAAAAGTAAATATAAATATTAATAATATTATTTTACAATGACGACTAGAATCCGGCCTCCAAAGTCAATATCCGGCCATAAAATAGAAAAAAATTACTTATAACACTAAAAATCCGGTTAATTGAATTTGTCAGAAATGAGACTCGAACCCTTAGAATATTATTAAAGAATTTGTACATTGCTACAATTTTATATTATTATAAATAAGAACCACAATGAACTATAATAATGTAAAATAAAGAGCTAGTTATAATTGAAATAAATTATATTATGATTAAACTATCCTTATCAATAAAATAATAATAAACAATAGTGGGTGCATAATCTAATAAAACAAGTACTATCAGAAATTATTATTACGAAACTGCATTAAGCAAATGAACACGCTAACTCGAGGGACCCCCGCTTTGATCCCACTGCAGTGATATGGCTTCTTTAATTTACACCAAGTAAATAGAGTAAGAATATATACAACTTCATAAGATGGTACTTTTTGTTTATTTTAAATTGATAAATAATAATTGATTTTTTAATTAATGTTAATTAATATTATGTTGATAAATAATATCGACAGGAATTTATTATGAAAATTACCAAAAACGCACAAAAGCGTTGATAAAATGAAATCAGATAAAGGAATTTATTTTTAAAATGGTGACTCATGGATACATCCCTTTCTGATATTTGTATGTTCCTTGTTGCTTTCCTTACTATGTTGCTGTTGCCAAAAGTAATAGATAAAAATACGACCCGACATACAGTACAATGACAATTACAATAGCAACAATTCAATCAGTACTAAAAATACTTTTCCTTTTGTGTGCATACTTAATTAATGAATCATGTGTAGCCGGCAACAGCGCAAATTCAAAGTGTTCACCCCGCCTAAACCCCTTCCACGTCGCGCATGTTTCCCTGCCGCACCCGTGCCCTGTCGGTACTACAGGTACCTTCAACGTATTTCAAAAATCGCTCCACTGACTCACTTCAAAATAAATTATGACCTGATCCGATCGATTAAGCTTTAATTACTTAACTATGTAACTAATTATAAATTGATTTAAATATATTATCTTAAATTCGTAGACTATGACCATTGCATGTTCTAATTAATTTAATTTATGCACTTAGTATTGTTGGCATGATGAATTAAAGATATTAAAATTAGCATTATTAACACTGTATATTGTTTATGAGCAGTATGATAAATATTAATGTGGCCTATAAATTGATTTAAAATTATGTGTGATGGATAAGAAATATGTTAATAAGATTTATTAAGGTAAAATATTTGGTTTACGATAAGATTATCTGTGTGCATGAATGAGCGCGCTGTATGCATATCTTATCTAGAGAATATTTGAAGTATTAAATTCGTGCAAAAAATGATTCACATGCAATTATTGGTTTTGTCTACAGTTTTCGTTAAAAACATAAAATGTGTACAGTATTGCAGACTACACATAAGAAAAGTATTTTAAAGTTGTAAAACTAGTAGTGCCGAGTTCATGTTTAGTCGCACTGGAATACGTGACGCTTTGACAACGCTTTGAACGTTCTAGTTCGACCGCAGCGCCACAAAAACTACCAACGTCGGCAAAACATTGTACTAAAAACAATTGCAGCCGCATAAATAGTAGCAGAAATTAGCTGCAAAACATTAAATTAAAAACGATAACAAGTATTATTAAAAATGGGGTTATAATTTAGCTACGTTTTTTTCTTATTAAATCCAGACGTACTATTTTATAATTAAAAAAAAAAAAAAAAAAAAACTACTACCGCACCGCACTACCTCTTGCAACAAATATATTATAACATCTAAATATATTAACACCGGCAATGGCCGAAACCGATCTGTATTAAATATAAAGACTAGCATATAAAAGTATAATTTAATATAAAAAAAAAACTAAACTAACTTCTTAAACTAAAAATTGACACCAAAATTAAAAAAAACCGGCTTTACATTTTGAAAGCTTTTTAGATTAACAGTTTGCCAGTCAAGTTTTTAGTTTTGAAGACTCATTTACACTTCCAAAAGCTGGATTTACAGATTTAAATGCCGGATTTATAATTTAGAGACCGGATTAACAGTTTGGTAGCAGAATTGATGTTGTTGGCTAAATTTCTAGTTTTAAAGTCCAAATTTACTCTTTTAAAAGCCCAATTTACAATTTTCAAAGCCCTATTTACACTTTTAAAAGTCTGATTTATAGTTTTAAAGGCCGGATTTACAATTTTAAGTGAAATTAATAAAACAGCCAAACACATTAGTAACCGAATTTGCAGTTTATATGCCAAATTAACAACTTAACACGTAGGTAGCCGGATTTACAATTTTTAAAAACAAATTTATGCTTTTAAAAGACAGATTTCCAGTTTTAAGAACCAAATTTACGGTTATATCAGCCGAATAGCAATTTACGCCATTTTAAAACAAATTTCAAACTTAATAAAGCGTTTGCAAATTTATTCGAATTTTGATGGTCAAATTTTAAAATTTGAAATTGTATTGGTCTAAGGCTTGACTTAAATCAGTTTTATACGCATTTGCAATATAAAATCGATTTTAATAGGCGCGCGCATTCAGCGATTTAAAATATATTAAGAGCCGGATTTTAGAATGCAAAAGAATGGTTAACCGTTAACCTATCAAAAACGGGAATCTAATTAAAAAAAAACGGATTTTTTCATAACAAATCAGCCATTAATAGAAAGCCGGATTTATTAAACATAGGTAATGATTTATATATAGTAAAACGAGACATGACTAACCCAAACTAAAGCCAAATTAATGTTTCAAGAAGATAGACCTATGTATAAAGCCGGATTTAGCTATACTAAGGCTGGATTGTCGCTTTAGAAAAACAAATCTATATATAAAGTTGGATTTTCGCTTGATAAAATTGACTTTAATTCTGAAAACGCCGGATTTATGCATATTTAGTATTGATTTGCGCACATAATGCCAGTTATCTGTTAACACAGAACTAGATTTATTTTATGATTTATGCAAAACAAATCATTATTTGATAAACAATGCATGATTTGCTCATAAAACAAAAGACAAATTTCTTATGATCATGAGAGAGCAAGTCTAACTAAAAAAATAGTATTACTAAATATTTAACAAACTTACAACTAAAAAAACAATTGCAGCGCCCCAAATATAACCTAAAAAATGCGGAAAAACGTTAAACTAAAAAAAACAATCCCAGCGCCACACACACTAGCCAAAATTGACGGCATAATATTGAACTAAAAATAATTGCACCGCCGCAAGTATTACTATAAATTTTGTGAGAAATCAATACTACAAAAAAAATTGAAGCAAACAAAATACCAGCAAAAGTTTGCCCATAAAATATGTAAAACGTAAGCACGAATGAAGGATACTAAAACGGACAAAGGCATGAGTGTAAGAAAGAAAACAAACTTTTGTGTATATTAAGTTGCCTATTATTTGGCTTTGGCGCTACAGTCGTTATTTAGTTCAATGTTTTGCAATTGTTTTATAGTTCAGTATGAAAGTCGTGGCGCAATGTTTTGCCGCAAATAATTAGTATACCATAAATGTGCGGCAAAACTTTGAACTAAAAAAACGATTGTTTTGTGATTTGCAGTATTTTTATGAAAGTGGTTCCATGCTGCAGCTGTTTCTTAGTTTAATGTTATGCCGCAAATATTTATTAGATGTAGCGCTGTAATCGTTTTTTAGTTTATAGTTTTGCCGTAACTTCATCATTTTTGTGGCACCGTTTTGCGGTAACTATTTGATACAATTTTTGGCACTAGAATCGCCAGGGTCCTTAAAGTAGCAAGAACAGAAAAGTGCTGCAAATTTAGACTACCGTGGTAAATTTGAAAACAAATATATAAATTGTAACTGTACGGCTTCAAACTAGTGTTAATTAAAGCAATGTATTAAAAACAATAGCAGTAAATAATGATTGTTTATCCTAAGCCAATGCCAGTGAACGGAACGTCCGTAATTGATTTATATTGTGACAAAGAAACGTAGAAAACTAAATTGGGTCATCAGTCAGTTCACTTTTCTTTGGCTATTATTAATATTAAAATATATAAGTATTGAACTTAAGAAACAATAGAAGCGTTATTTCACAAACTTGTAACGAGATCAGAATAAACATATAGTTCAAGAAAAAATGTAGACAAATCCAAAAAAGATTGGATAAGACATTGTCAAAATAGACAACAAAAGAAGCAAGGAACCAATTATAGAAAATCCTCAATAACATTTGAATAGGTAGACGTTGTGCACCTAGGGACTGAATACAAAAATGGTGGCAAAAAAAAGGATGTTATCATGTTATTACACTCATAAGCTCGTGTTACAAAACTAAGCTAAAAAAAAGTATAAAACTGCTTTTCGGGAACAACGTGTACAAAAAACAAATGCCTTGATAATACCGACAAACTGAGTTTAATGGCGTTTTCTGCTTTGGACATGACGACGCCTAGAGTTTTGGAGTAAGAGCAATAATAAAATATAAAAACTTAGCCGGTGCATATCCGTCGATCCGACAATGCGAGGGGTAAATACATTTTTTGTTTGGCGTTTAATAATCTCGTGAATATTTTTTTCTTCCTTGCTGTCGCTACTAGAACTTAAAAAACTCATAAACAAAAAAACGCTCAGAGTCGGACTGATATGCTGAGCCAAACATGCGGCTCTGAAAATGTACGCATAGATTGACACAGCAAAAAACGCCACTAGTGTCCTCGATTTAAGAAAGACTAAAAAGCAGAGTAGAGATAATTCAGTAATCTCACTTATCCGTCCGTTTGCTCGCTGCCGTGACAAAGTCCTAAAATAAAACAATAAAAATTATCTTCCGAGTAAAAGCGACAGTTATTGTCAAGGCATCTCCAGGCAAAACTATAATGCAAGGCTATACTATTTAGCCTGACCTGTAAATTATGTAAAAAAAAATGTTGCAGTGGTCTTACAATAAGGTCTACTTTTTAGTTTAAAATTTCGTTGTATCAGTTAATATTAATTTATGTTTGACAACAGCTTAAAATGCACACATATGAACATAGCAAATTTGGCATTCCTGTTTGCACATACTCAAATTTAATGTTTTCATTTCAAAATATATGATAACTGGTCATATGGATTATAAAACTAATTGTAAATGTTATTGTGTTTAAATTTAAACATAACGTAAGCTATGTCATAGTAATTGGCACCTAAAGATGTAATGACGGAGCTACACTTAAGCGAGAAAGCACTTTTAGAACTCGCGGTCACATAAAGCCGGCAATAATATTTAAGTCGCGCCAGTGTAGTCCAACAACGGACGCGTCTTGAATTGCCGGTCTCTAGCGCGACTTTCGACCGGCCGCCCGGCTTTATCGCTTTGGTGTAGTCTCGCTATAAGACCTAATTGACACATAAGATTTAATTTTTGTTTAGTGCAACTTTTTTTAAATTATAAGCAAGTCTGAAGCTTTAGATACAGCTTAAGTTTCGTTGATGCAACCGAGCATAAATGACAAATTTATTAATTTCTACATCAAATTAAATGAATTTTCGTATTTAGATTAGCATATTCCAAAAGTTGATATCTAATTGATCATCAAATATTTAATTAAAACCTCATTTAAATTGTTTTTAACTTATCTATTCTTTAATTGATCATTAGCTCAACACATTATATTTTATTAGTTTCCAAGCCATATATAATTGGTCTACCATAAATTTTGAGCTCATGTTTACCCAGCATAACATACTGCGGTGGCTATGCTAGATATTGAATTGAGATATTGTACAGGGAGTTTATAAATGAATGGGATTATGTAATCATTTTAAATATGCCGCCTTTTTAAAATCGTTCACTATACTACATATGTTTTCATATGTTTGCTTGACAGCTGTCAAAGTTGATCTGTCAAAACAAATAGTTTAGTGAACAATTTAAAAAAAGCGGCACATTTAAAGTGATTACATAATCCCATTCATTTATAAACTCCCTGTATTTACTGTAAATAAAAACCCAATACTAATACCACTTATCCTCAAATAATTCGTTTTTGTTATTTAAATAGAACAAATTATTTTTAGGAGGTATATTTAATACCTGTTCGCGCCACAGAGCTGTCCTATCAGAAAAGCGCCCTAAGTGACGTTTTCCTAGCTTACCGCTGCTTAGCGCCGCCACTGGATTGATCTTGTCCAATAGTATATTCGCTCAATGTTCTTTTCTACTTTTCGAACACCTGTATAATATTCATAAATCAAAATTATGATAATAAAATAGTTCGTCTTATTACTTATTAAATATAAATATGAAATATCAGTTGAATTTTTAATTTGAACAGGGGTGGACCTGTAAGCAAGGGTCTGCCATGCGGAAAGGCCCACTAGGAGGCTCGACGTTTATTTCAAAACCTAGAGCCCCCAGAATTTACAAAATAAAGGTTAAATAAATGACAAAATTATACTTTTTTCCAAAACCGTTACTGAATGGGCCCTTTTCAATATTTTACGGAGGGGCCCAAAAAATCCTAGCTCCGCCACTGCTGGTAAATAAAGTATTCTACTCTTCAAGATATTGCCGTGTATACAAGATGCATCTCTGTAGCCACTTCAAAACATCTAAAGTTACCTTACGCTGAAACTGACACTGCTATGCTACCAAACTAAGTAGTTCAGTTTTATATTGGCTAACCTGAAACAGAAACAATAACACCTTTTTAAGGTTCAAATGTTTGCACTGCCAATTATAATTGGCAGAGCATTTGGAGGCCTAATATAGCCCCCAATAAATTGTACATACTGTAGAACTGATTGAGGGCATAGGAAGATATATGTGTTTAAATATATTTATTCAGCACTGGTGTAACTTACAGGTGAATATATATGAAGAATATATTACATAGAGATCTACATTGGCACCAATAACCAAATATGTTTATAAAATAAATGAAATACTAAACATGTACTGAATGGTTCATTGTAAGTTGTAAGGTATCCAGAAATAAAGATGAAATGACTATAAGTAATTTGTTTTTATAATGAATAAAAATTTTGTTTTTAAACAGTAAGTATGCAATTATTTTTCCGCAATATGCAAGTGTACAAATAATGTAAGATAATAAAACCCAACATTCCACTTTACATCCATCAATACTAGACATTGTACCCCTAAATATAATAAGCTATATCTAGAATAGCCCTGTTGGTACGGGACATATCATACACTTACTTACAATATACAATGTACAAAAACTACTTTAGTTATAAAAAAATATTAGCCTATAATATTATTGATCAATATTATTAAATTTTTTTGTAAATTTTTTTTGCAAGACTACAAAAAATAAAACAAGTACGGTTACTAATTCGAAAGTAAACAAGAATATAAGGTTTATAAATCACATATTTTACCCACCAATTTGTTTTGGTTTTATTTTTTTTATACAACTTATTATTTACTGGCGATTAATATAAACGAAATCCAGTGATAAAACTAATGTTAAATCCCATCTCTTCTCTAAAAACCTCACCTATATAACAGGCACTCTCTCACTCACATACACACACATCATTCATACCAATATATACAAGTTACATAAAAAAGGCAAATTGATCACCTGACATTGTTATATTTTATAAAAATAGATATATTATTATTTTTTTTCTAACAATTCCAAAGACCAATTCAGAAGCAAATGTTATTGCATTTGCTTTTGCATTAACCTAGAGAATAACAATAGTTGCATTATACAAAAAAAAAGCTAACTCAAAAATGATTTTTCATTAACCCGAAAAAAATTACAATTAAACAAAATTCTGTAAAATAAATAAAATATATATATATGTATATATTAATCGGCACTTATTAAATTAAATGCCTGCCGATGAATTCAAAAAGAAAGCAAAATAAAATGCAGTACTAATTTTGTATTAATATCAATTAACTTGAGCAAAATATTGAAATTTTGCCTTTTAATGTGATTCCTTTTTAGTTTCCACTCCTTAAAACCTTTTTTTTTTTTCGATAAATTAGTCTTCTATTCTTTGTGACCCGATTGGGGTGGCTCTTTCCTTTCTGGATTCGCAATACTTGAATTTGAACGTGGCACAACCAATATTGAACCATCTGCAGATGTTTGCAAACTGTATTGGTATGGAGAGTATTGGTTACCTTCAGGGTCTCGCAAGTTCTAAAGAAAAAAAACAATTAGAATTAGAAACAAAATATTAAAGACTAATTTTAGGAATACAGGATTATGGACAGGAAAGTTTAGTTAGCAATAGGTCAAAAATTAATTAAGCATTTATTTATTGATTTATTTTCTTTTGTGCTGTTGAACTCAAAGAAATTAGGAGGTACTAATTTTAATAGATTAGATATTTCATAAATTATATAATTTTGTTGATAACAGCCAATACACAACAAGGAAGTAATAATAATAAAATTATCCAGCAAAGAGATAAGACAGTCAAAAATTGAAAGAGATTAAAGAACAAATGCAATAAAAATAGTATAACAAAACGAATTTCTTGTACTATATCTTTTATTCCTAATTTATTAAAATCAAAATACGCTTAATAAAAATTAAATGTTTTGTATCGTAATGACTTCATACGACACGCGTTTAATAATGAAAACCCATTCTTTAATAAGCTTCGTTATGATACCGAATAGCGTTTTTTTAATGAGATCATTATAAACGCAAAAATATACTATCTTTATTTTATGTCTCTTTTACAGTATGAACAAAACAAATTGGCTGTAGTACATGTGCGATATGCATTTGCTTGTAACAATAATGCATCGATCAACAACCCGCACATCACAAAGACGCAAACTGTATTTTGTAACATAAAACTCGATTATGTTAACGATGTTACAAGTCGAGATTGCTCCACTCCACACATGCTACATGGGCACCTTAATTGATTCGTGAAATTACCATGAAACTTAGAAGTTCTATATTTTGTTAAAATTTTGTTGATATTACCTCACAATCGTTCGTTTTAGCAGAAAATTTAATTAGTATTGAAACAAACTCGGAACGTTAAAAAATACCACAATATCCCGTTTTTTATATACAAAAATTCTTATGAAATTAACACCCATGCAGCAAACAGACAAACTAAAGATTTACTTGAAGATCTGTACTAGCGCAAACAGTCTTTTTATGTAAATCGTAGAAATATCAAAATTGTATAGAACTTATTAGTGCTACTAATTATGATCATTTATTTATAATTGTTTGTAAGAGTAGAACAAATAGTGGTTGCGCTGTTTTAACAAAGTTCTCTATTGCATAAACTCTGGTGCAATAAAAGTTGTATTCGCTCTCATATTTAAATTTACGTACATATATGTAGCATGCTTTTATACTTTGTTATAGCCCTTCAAATATTTTAAACTGAGTAGAAAAAAAGCGTTTTGGGACTCATTCCCTGTATAAAAAAGTGCGCCGCAAGTTGACTGCACTGTTACAAGCATATGTGTACGTAGCTTTAGAATGAAAGTAAATATCAAAAGCAACAGTTACCAGTTCTCGATAGGTCGCGTTTAAAAAGGTATATAGCATTGTAATGTGTACGCAATACAACAAATATCCATTTTGTGTTAGATTATTTGAGTTGCTGATACCTGAAAGGTCTCACAAAAGCCAATCTTAGATCTTTGTTATTTCAGATATAAAATGACTTTGGAAATACCATTTATTTCCACTGTGATGACAACCAACTATTCATCATTAAAATATGTATTAAGTAGTATTCAGCATCATCAAAGACTTCACAATTTGCAAAAAAATATAGTGCTTCCTTAAAAATAAATTTTGTTGACAGGCTAGTACAGCATAAAAGTTGTACATTTGCAGAAATATAAGACTTCCCAAAAAATAAATCAATATTTTTTTCCTTTTTGAATATTGCTGATTGCAATCAAAATTAATTAAACCGATCTAAGACTATATTTTTATTTTTATTTTGATCAACGCGCACTAGTCTACAAGATACCACTTCAATATAAAGCCAATTGAACTGTAAACGATTTTTATAAGAAAATGGAAAAAGAAGATAAAATATTATTAAACCAAAAAATAATTCTTACCTGGAAAACATGTCTGTAAAGTTGCTGGTACTTATCCTTGATTCGTTGGGATTCACCAACAAGGTAATCGTGCTCAGTCAACAAGCGGATTTTGCGGTCACGCATCTCTTTGACCTCATCAGCCAAACTAAGAATTTGATCCAACTTACGCTTTCTACAATTCTGTGCTGCAACCTACATACCAAAAAATAAATTAGTAACAAATCAAAAATGTTTTAAATAATATATTTACCTTATTTTTGCCTCTGCGTCGAATATCCCTGATCAAACTAAGTTGAGCTTCACTCAAATCATACTTAGAAAGACGTTCGTTGAACTCATCCATTGGTAAATTAATGATATCATCAACAGTAATAGGTACGTTTAAGGCTCTCGCCCGTTTCTCATCTCTGGTTAAGTGTTCATCTTCCGATTTACGTCCTTTTAGCTTATCTCTAGATATGGGCCTTTGCATCGCACCTGTGCTTTCCACTGGTAGATGATAAGTATGATTGTGTTGTATGTGATCGATGTGGCTTCTAGCAAGGTGATTGTGACGTCCAAATTCCATTGTACAGGAATATTTCATTTCCGGTGGTTTTGGTATAGCACCTTCAGCTTGACTTGTACTGTTATAAGATGATGCACTACTTGGATCTCTATATTCATATTTTATTGGGACTGGTGTTGGATGTGCTACTGAACTAGGAACACCTTGTTCCTAAATAACAAATCATTATAGATAAATTAATTATATGTAAAGCAATTTTTGATAATAACGTTAGTCATAAAATAAATTCATGCAAAATTATCAGAAATAACATTGTAATGATTAAGCAAGATTAAACTAGAAATGTTAAAATTTGTGATAATCAATGTAGTTGATGAGTTGACTTATTAATTACCTGGAAATAACGCTTGCCAAACATTTGGTGCTTCTTTTGGGCAACTGGAGGTAGACGGTTTGCATCAGTAGCACCCAATGCACCAGAATGTTGTCTGCTATTGTAACTGTAGTCATAAGGTCTATATTTCCTGAAATTTACAAATTAATATTATTAGTACCAATAACTTTCAATTATACATTAATTAAACTTGAATTGTTACTTACGTATGATAGTCAGCATAATGGTCTCCAGTAGTATGACCAGAATCAGAACCAGCATCACACCATTCACCGTCTGATAAAGATGGGACCCTTTCAGAACCCATGGAACTGACAGCGCTATCACTGGATGTATCCATGCGTTCTACGTCAACGCGGGACATTGAAGTAGCAGTTGCTGCTGGTGTGGGCATTGTTAAGTTATTGGATTCTAACATCCTCATGGTATACATCCCTGCAATAATGATAAAGATGAAAAGGTAACAGATATAAACGCATAGACTAAATTTTTATTGCATAATGTAGTATCATAAGAGAACATTACAAATTATACATTTTTTGATGTTGGTTATTTATAATTTAAGAGATTTATAACATATTCTCTGTTTGTCCATTGATTGGCATAGAAGGAGCTAAGTAGAACAGCTTATACAGTTATTATTATTATGTATGTCACGCCGTTCCCTTTCGGAGTAGGCAATCGATGTGTCAAGCACACCGAGCCACAGAGAATGCTTGGATTGGAAAGAACGCTACGCTCTGCATCACTTTGTTGGGGATAGCCATCTAACTTGTGACCGCTCCTGTCGTTGCTTAACTTTCGTTAGCGCCGTTAATCATAATGTCCTCTCTGCCGTACTGCCGACTATTTTTATTAGACACTAGGTCTTATAGAGCAGCGCACACTAAGCAGGAGCAAATGTCGCGGGCGATACATGTTTGTTAAATATTAATTGACAAGTGGGTATCTCACAAACAGAGCTTTATCAAAAATTAGCAAAACAACACTAATCTCCGCTAATTAAAAAGTAAAAAAAATAACTGGCCCACTGTCACAGTATATACGCGAAAAACTCGTTGTGGCTCAGCTGAGCCCACCTGGAGCTAGAGAACTTCTTCTTAAGTATATGCTAAGAGAAATGAAATAATGGTTTAGTGCAAAAGCCGCTGTGCCGGCAGTTCAAGTTCAAATCTTAGCTTCGACAATATCTAATTGTCAAATATATTTCACAAAACAAAGACAAACAAGGAAACAAGTTCTTCTTAAGTATATTCCGAGAGAAAATGGTTGTCACACCACGTGCAGTCTTAATATTCCCACCAAAATTTCAGTGAGGCAGGAAGAGCTACGCAATAACTGATGACGCTCAATAATTTCAACTGGAGTTGCCCACCCACCCGCCCGAGTATTTGTTAGCAGAAGATTAGTTAAAAAACACTCAAACGGGTTACTCCAGAGCATGATAACAAACAATAGTTTTAACAGAAGTTGCTCACCTACCCTCCCGAGTATTTGTATACAATCTTTTGATAACAAACACTTGAATAGGCAGGTGAGCAATTCCGGAGCGTAATGACGGATCAATAGTTTCAACTGGATTGAATCCAAATACTTGGGCAAGTAACTTCAGAGCATTATAACGGTCTATAGTTTCAGCTTGAGTTGCCCATCCACAAACATCCTAGGATAGTCAAATTGAAAAAAGTTTTGTCGGTAGGCGCCACTTAAAAAAAAAAAAAGTGAAAGAATGATTTAGTGCAAAGACCGCTGTGATAGCAGTCCAAATATATTTCGCAAGACAAAGAAGCAAACAAGTTTTGTTTAGTAAATTCGGTTGGTCCCGTATGTTTGTGTAGGAACTACTGTTGGTCACCGCAAAGATACTCGTCAGGCGCCTATACTCATAACAAGTACGGCACAAGAAAAACAAATAATTTGGATACTCTTTTATCAACAAATGGTCTATTGCAATTAGTAAATGAATGTAGTAGTAGTAGTAGTAGTGGACGTGGCTTATTGCCATAGCAGCAACCTGTGATGATGCGCACAGTGAAATTAAGTAGCAAACTCTAAACCAAAATCCTCACAATTCACAATGTAGTTGGAATGCAGAACTTCAGAGACCTATTTTCGTAAAAATGCTCAGAGAAATATACACAAAATCAAGAGCAAATGAGCTTGATTAATTAGAAAGTGGAGATGGTAGCGCAAAGATGAACAATAATATCAAATACATGTAGATTAATTAAAATATAGTTGAAGACTTGCTACAAACAAGTAAATCTTGAAAAAAAAATTGATTTTAAAGTTAATTCGTTCGGATTTATAGCTTTTTTACCAAATTGTAGCTGTGACCTAAATTCTAACAATTGGTGCGCAAATGACCTAGACATAATTGATAAACAATAATCCAAGAAAAATCAATAGAATATAATTATACCATCTGTAAAGATTTGCGTCCGTAGGCGTACTCGATTAAAAAGGAGGTGCATAGACTTGCAAATATTTAGTTGAAAAGCAATATAATCAAAACAATTATTTTAAACTCGTTGAAATATAGACAATATTTTTGAATAAATAAATAATATTATTGCAATATGCACCATATGTAGACGCAGTAGGCAACAATATAGATGAAAGTAGTAGGCGTTGCCCAACAAAGTAGGAGGTAAATCCATAGACGTAACTACACGCTATTAACTGATAACATATTGCAAGTTATATATAAATAATCCAAAACTGTAACTTCAATCAATTTAAAATTTTAATCAACATTGCATTTTCTTAATATTACGAAATAAATGTTAATACTTTCAAATTCAATATCTGAATTAATTTTCAAAATAACTTAATAATTGCTATTAAAAAAATATTAATAAAAATACTGATAACTAACTATGTTTATAGTTAGTGATTGCCTCATGTTCCCTCATGCGTCATAAAATTAATTTTAAAAATAAATAATTTTAGTTTGTAATGATATTATTTATAATTGTACAGCATGTTCAGATTATGAAATGTTGAGTGTTAGAAGTATTTTAGAAAACATCATAATTAATAAATAAATATATTTCCGCGCGCTGCAGTTTTAAGTCGCGGTTGCGCATATATATTGCGCAGTGGTTGAATAAATGTGACTTACTTATTTATTATTTAATGTCCCTCGGGTTGATTTGGAAAGTTTCCATTTTTGGTAATTTTACATGAGCACACGGTACAAACATTGTGATGTATAGAGCTCTCTGCTAACTTGGTGATAATATAAAATCTTATCTCAGTACCTCAAGGATATGAAAACATTAGTTGATGAATCAACAACATTTAAAAAAATATATGTATGCAACGCACAGCATTAATAGTATACGGACCGGCGGCACACATTTAATTTCAGTTGTACGTATCGGAGTCACAGTTTTGCGAACACTATTGAAACCATGCCAATATTTTATGTACACACATAATAATTTAAAAATAAAACTCGCGCATGTTTTTGTTAGTTGTTTTATTTTTTCCTGTTGTACGTTTATTTGAATCGATTATTTTTTTTAAATATCCCAACGTGCGATCACATTGCTTAAACAAATCCACTGAGTATGCACACCGACACACGCTTAACAGACGTATAAATGAATGACACAGCAAAACGCATTGGATTTACTAGAGGTAAACAGGCAATGTCGACTTAACTATGTCATAATACTAATTTCCTACAAATCTCGAATCGTATGAATAGCTACAATTTTCATTGTTGCAGATAAGATATGCAGTCACTTTCATGTTCTATTTATTACATCAAATTTATTTATATTAAGCTTTATTTATTGACTCAGCATATTTATTTGAACCAATTTTAATTATTTTACTCTTCAAATTTGTACGATTATAATGTGGTATGATACACAACTATACTACCATTAGACATTTAATTTATTATTATTATTATTAATATTGCAACATTTAAATTCCCGTAACATCTTATCTATGCGTACTTATATATGTACTATATGTACTTACAGGCTGCTGTGATGACTGCATTGTGAATGAATCATATTTATAAAATAATTTGATGGCAGCGCAAAATGTTATTAGTACTTGTTAATATATATCACCCGTTCAAAATATAGCATCAGTAAGAAGATTTAAAATTGAATATATAATATTTTATTATGATGCTATATAGATCCTTGTATTGTTGCGTTTATATGCAAAATCAGTTAACAAGAAAGAAACATTTCTATTCGGTGGAAAGAGATAATGAGCGGGCAGATAGAAGCTAGTGCGGGAAATGAAAAAGAAACCAGCATTAAACCCAGCAAGAATACCCGATTTGTTATTTAAAATTGCTGGCATATTAGCCCAAAAAACTCTCTCAGTTTCGCAATATCATACCGTGTCCAAAGCAAGAATCTGTATGCGACTTAATAGCAATTGGATGTGTCGGCTGTAGCCGCCACTAAAAACGCACGCTAATTACTTCAAACCAAATCATTGCGATACAACTACGCGATCACTTACAGTCGGTAAAGTATTCGTGAAATGTATGTAATCGTTGCAACTAATTAGTAGCATATGCGACTTAAACTGTCTCCTGGAGCCGCAACTAAAAATCGCAAACGCTCACAATCTTACTTTGTTCAATGTTCAGTGATTACTTAAATTCATACCAAATCATAACAACTGTCAATGAAGCACAGGTTGCATTTATTTAACTGTTGCGATTTAATTAGTCGCACATGCGACTAGTTTCGCAACTAAATAATCGTGCATAATAAAGCCATAACCGCTGTGTATTAACTCATATATGTTTTGTAAACCAACAAAGAATTTTAACAATCTTAAAAGTGCATTCCAGGAAATACGTCTCCTCACTGAGCCATCTAATCTATAGCATCTACTGATTCAAGATAAGAATATTTTGTCCTAATATGAGGACTTCAATCAAAACTCCATTTGATCAATAAAAAACAAATAGGGTAAACTGTATGCAGAGTAAAACTAGTAAAGTGAGGTGGTAAATCTACTATTATGTGAGGACCTACTGCCAATAATAGCCGCCAAAATAGACCCATTCCCTCCAAAGTCTAAATCTGACATCCAAATAGCATATAGTGTATCCAAAAAGAAGCAAAGCGAGTGAAGGCTGCTAAAAGCAAAAAGCAAAATGACCTGTTTTGGCCCTAAAATGCGGTCCAAAACAATTTTTCGCCTGAATCTACCGAAACCATCTGTTTCGACGATTTAGAGGGCCTTAGTCCTAAAAAAACATTCGCGTTATTTGATTGGTTGTAAATCACAATTTCACATGACGTCATACCTTAAAATCTGACAGTAGTGACAGATTATAGTTAACTTTGAAATTTCTTGAAACAATGTTTTTATTTAAGACAGCCGAAAAAATATTGAGTGCAACTTATGTCAAAATCCTTCAGCAGCCCTCACTCGCTTCGCTGCTAAAGGCAAAAAAAATATTGAGTGTAATTTGTGCCAAAATGTTTAGCTAAGACCTATTTTCATCCCTTGATACGTTATGTACTATTTGGGACTTTGGGCTTCTAAATAGTCGTTTCGGTCCGCATTTTAAAGCAAAAATAGATGGTTTTGTTGGTAAAAAAGACCATTGCACATCAATCACCGCCGTTTCGTATGCAATAACATACAAATCACACTGTTACTGGCCAAAAATATATACCAAAGCAACGCTCATCACAATATAAAAAATTGATAGCTAGTGTGGTAGACACAGAAGCAACAACTCAAAAAATACCCTCTTTAGCCCAATAGTACTCACAACGCAGCCGCCATCTTAAAAACTACTGTCAAAAAGTATATGGAGCCAGTAATCGCCAGTTCAGTAACAAAGTACAAATCACGCTAATCACCTCAAGCACTGACTCAGTCTACCTCAACAACATCATAGTCACCATTAAACAGAATCCGCACTCCTCGCCTGCTTAACCATCTTTAGTTAAGAAGACTCGGAATCCTAACAATCAGCAAACGACTTCTTGCTTACGTCGAGATAAAAACTGAGAAGCACACTAACACTGCATTCCTCTTTCAGCTCTCATGTGGTAAATCTTGCAACTCCAAAAGTTACAACCTTCGCAACAGAGATGGCACGTAAAGAAGAAGCTACTTGTAATAAATTACACGCTTAGTGCCAACCGTTGCTTACTCAATCATGTCTACAGAAACATTGGTAAAAAAAGCAGTCTTCCTGAGCTAAATCTCATTCTGCACACGCAGACGTATGTGCATTACCATCCAATTACCATTCATACTTTGTAAAAACCAAGTCAAAAACTATCTCCCAAAGTTAACTGAAAACCAACTCTACAGCAAAACCTCAGTTAAAAAATGCAGAAGGTCTAAAAGCAACCCCAATTAAATGAACAACATTTGGCCAAGTTAGAAACAACTCAAGCCAATCTACCAACACCGCTGCCAGTAAATTTTGACCCCGGTAGAAATAATATCAGCAAGCCCAGATCATACATGCAAAACAACTCAAAAACCTGGAGTTAACCCCAAAATGACTACAAACATCTGATAAAACCGTGATTGTAGGAAAGCAGAAAGTTTAAGAAAACAACACAGAGTCGGCAGAACCCGAACACAAAATAAAACAAACAAAATTAAAATTAAAAAATCACTTTACTACGACTATATCCTAAATTAAAAACTCGCTAGTAAGCAACTTCCACCAAATTAGACTATCACCCAAAGTTAACCAGAAACAAATTCACAATTCTAAAAAATCAGAAGGTTTAAGAGCAACCCCGACTAAACTAATCACATTTGGCCACGTTAGTAATAACTCAAGCCAGTATCTACCATCACAACTGCCAGTCAAAACCAACCCCGGTAGAAATAACATCAGCAAGCTTCTTAAGGCAAAACAACTCAAAAATTATCACCTGGAATTAACTATGACTAAAAAAATCTGTTCGTGGAAAAGTAGAAAGTTTAAAATGTAAGCTGGTAGTGACAACAGTCAACAGAAACCCTCACAAAATAAAACAAAAAAAATTAAAATAGAAAAATCACTTGTTCGTTAGTCTGTTGACTACGACTAAATAAAAAAATCCCTTGCAAGAGATCGAACAAAACCTGTTATTCTGTTACGCGCAAAGAATTATGATAAAACAGAAAGAGTAGAAGCAACCGTAGCTCAATGGTCTAGTGCGAAGACTGTTCAGCGGGCAATCTGATCTAATCTATCTAATTTGACAAATATATTTCGATGACAAACCAGCAAATAATCGACCTAGTAAACCCCTCTAGTTGTGTCGTTCGGATTCCACATTAACCTGTAGGTCCCGCATGTTTGTGTAGAACTATTATAGCACACTACAAATATACGAGAAAAGCACCTACGCCTAGCAAATACGGTACTATAAAAAGAAAAAAGCGTACAGTCCACGCAACAAAAAATCTCTAGTAGGCAAGTTCTACTTTGGGAAAATCAAAGTATGAGTAACAATATTACTTACTAAACATCCCAGTAATAACGCATTGCTCTACCAGCCAGTCACAATCTACATAAGGTGTGCTAGTGCGTATTGAACGAGCTGGAGCGTACATTGGTCAACCCTCATGGCGTGTGAACTTAAACCCTGGACCGCTTTACGACTCAAAAGCTTTAATAACCTACTAAAGATCAACACACACTCAACGCACTGAGACGGCGTTGAAATTACACTTTGGGCTGCAAAGAAAGCAATGACTGCCCCAAACGTCAAGACAGTTGATTATTACTTGTGACTGTCCAGAAAGAACTTGCACTCTGTGACAGGGATCTTAACAAGACTCTACAAACTAAGAAAACACATGCACACGATTGGTATTGGAGACAGTCCAACGTGTTGAAGAAGTAAAATTGATAACAAGGCAATCGAGCATATGCTATGTACATGCCCGACCCTCTCATACAATAGAGAATCAATTTGAGGAGTTGCTGGCTTGACATGACCAGTATAAGAGAGACTCTCTCTAAGCGTTGTACTTGTATACCGCAACCACATAAAGTGTTTAAATTAGTTTAGCCTTTTGGCACATCAACCTAAAAAAACTATTAACGAATTGGTGGTTGCATGAAAGAACAACGGAGTGAGGTCACCACTAGAAGAGTGGTATAGTACAGTAAATGATGTACCCTCTAATTCTAAATTCAGGAAGACGGACTAAGCATTTAACCTGGAATCAACTTGAATCAATGTAACATCTACCAACCACTGCCACGTTGAAAGATTGCCATATAGGTAGACATCTCCTCCTTTTAAAACTCATCATCTACTCCAGTAAAACACTCTTCCATTCGCAAATAAAAATAGTGTACAGCTAGTTAGTTTAGTTTGATTAGAATATAGACCTGAAAAACTATTAATGCTACCTCTTATTGCACATATGAGACTTTTCATCACAATTTTTTGGTACGTTAGCGTTTTAGATCTGTAACCAGTCGTACTAAAGTGGAACGGCGGTTAAATGCCGAAAATTATTTAAACTTCATTCTAATATAAAGGAGAAAAGTGAATATCAAACTATAAATAAAAAGATATGTTATTCCTAAAACAATGCTCATGCTAGAGGCAGAGCTATCTGTAAGTAAGAGGGTCCTTTTCAATATTTTGCGGTGGGGCCCAAAAACGTAACTCCGCCACTGGCTCATGCCGACTCAGAAGAGGACAAAATAAACCCACAGCGCAAGTTAGGAGAATCAATAATACTCTGCAGGATTGTAGATAGCCTAAAGTATCTGAAGCCAAAATATGACTATTTTCCTTTTTGTATTATTTGGCTAGACACAATAAAAAAAAAATCATGTCTGAGGCTAGAACCCAAAAATATGCAAACATTATATTTGTATGATAAAACAGCACCGATGAGAATACTTCTATCAAGTACACAATGATAAGAAAGAATACAAATAATAAAAGATACAATTTAGTAGTTTGAAGTATTTGTAAGAAAAAAACATAATTAGAAAATTACAATCACACTTTTCTAGCCATTAGCCACACAATATATTTATTTAATTCCACTACTCCAGTTGTAACTAAAAAAAAACGCTAATAACTAACTATAATAATAATCCTTGTATCTTCCACGTGTGATGAATTAAATAATCTTCATTTATTTCATTTTTTTTTTGCTTGCATGTAATAATTATATTAATTGTGCCGTCATAATATGTATTATTAATTATAATTAATATTTGTACTCTGTTAAAATTACAATCATGTGTTAATTTACGAATACAATAATAAAAATAATATAGTGATCTTGTCACGTTGATTATTAACATGTTTAGTGTGCAAAAAAGTTAGGTAAATATAGATTCCTTACCTTCGTTCATGGCCATATCCATCAGTTGGAGATCTTCGTCGTTTAGGATCGATGAGAGGAAACCGTCTGTTTGATTTAATTCTGATGTAGAATTCTGGAATAGAAAATATAATCGATATCGAAAATGAGGTATGTGTAATTTGAACAACAATTAAAAAAAACTGTATAGCTACAATTAGATCAAAGTTTTGGTTTAAAAGTCTATGAATGAAAAGAAATCAAAATATTTAAATCTGAGGTGCAACATTCTGATTTGAAGTAAAGCACAATTTTGGTTTAAAAAAGAATTTTGTCTGATTTAAAGTTTCGTTTTTAAAAGAAAACAAATCAAAAAATGAGTTTACAAGCTTTAGTTTCGTAGAAAAGAAGAAAAAGAGAATTTAGTTGAAGTGGCAATAGAATAGCAACTTAAAAATAATATACAAAATAAAAGAAAGACTTAATTTTAGAAAAAAAAAAAAAAAAACATCTCTGACCCCAGAGCTAAGGTGTATTAAGTGCAAAAATACGTAAAAGTAGTTAAAGGTATGCATCTCCATTGGTAATTTCTTTTTGGAAAATGAGTAATAATTGAGGCTAAGCTCTAAGGTACAGATCTAGATTAAAAAATGAAAAAATGTAACTTATTTTAGATGTGATCATAGCTAATTTTCCTAGAGTAAAGATATGTGTATGTATATGTTTAATCAAAGCAGTAGAAGCATCATAAATTAGCAGAAGTTTTGATCAAGAAATCGAAATGAATTGGTTAAATCAGCTTTAATATATAATATACCAAAAAAAAACAAAGAATGTGCTTTAATTAGTATTAATTTATTGAAACAACACAAAAAGCAAAAAAGTATTGGCCATTTCAATTTAAAGTATAACTCCTACATATTTTGCTACATGCATTTGATTTTAAATTCAAAAAGTAGGTTGAGATCATTAACCATCAACAAAATTTGAAATTGTTAGAAAATTGTAACCAAATTTTGCACAGGTTTAAATAAAATCACATTTAAAAATGTGAACCTGTTTTAGAATGCAGAATTAAAATGGTGATACATCAAACTTATTAAATATTAGTCTCAAAAAGCTAAGTATCAATTTGTATTCAAAATGATTAGAAGTAATTGGAAGCAATAATGTCTTCTTTAAAGACGTACTGGTAAAATAACTAATAGCTATGACAAAAAAATATACAATTAGAAGACAAATAATGTTTGAAGTTTCTTTAAGTATTTGGATAAACCAATTTCTTTGAACATTGCTTTAGGCCAAAATAATTGTAATTGTAAACAGCTGTAATGACCAGAAACATGTGAAATTTGTTTTGGAGATAGAGGCCTTAAGCTAATTACTCCAAATTTGTAAAATGATATTGCAATTAAATTTGTTTCACTTTAATAATTCTAGATACATTTTCATAGAGTATTTAGAGTTAGTGTAGACTAGTGTATAAAGAAATAATGAGTTTTGTGATTGTGGTTGTTGAAGTGTAGTTGTTATGAAATATGAATGAAAATTAATGAAAACATTTTTGTTTAAAAAAAATGTGATGATGATTACCTGATAATACATCATATCATGCGTGGGTTCAATTTTGTAATGACCAGCTGAGCTTGGCTCACCCATGGGTTCGCTACTATTCGTTAGATTCATTGAAGTGGCGACCGCGTTTCCCAAATTGGTGCCTCCTGAAAAGTAGCATTTTGAAGAAAAATCCGCGTTATATAGTGGATTGGTTTTATTACCAATATTACTGTATGGTACGGTGCCATTAATGTCACCCATTGGGGGCGTTAGTGTAGCATTATGCAGTAGAACACCACGGGCTGCCTCGGGCCCATAACCCATACCATGCGCGTGACCGTGAGCGTGACTGTGGGGATGGCTGTAATTGTGAAGAGCGTGATGATGGCTGAATGGATGCGGCATCGCGCTTGCATCACCAGGACTGGGCAGGCTCAATAGGTTTGCCAAATCCTGCCATCTTTGCTCCATACTCATAGTACGGACAAATGGCATGCGGCTCTGAAACAAGAAAAAAACAATAATTAGAAAACGTAACTCAATTTATTTTATCAAATAATTCCCCATTCCTTACGTACTGATGAGGGTTCCTAATCTAAAACACGTGTTTGTGTTTACAGGTAATTATAATAATCTATTTATTTTTTTTATAAACATTTTACAGCAAATTTTAAGCTTATGTATATTTGATTCTAGTCCAAAAAAAATCTGAAGACAAGTTAATTTAATTTGGATACATAAGTTTCGAAATTAAGATCAAAAACATGTTGGGCCGCATGAATACTTTATTAAATAACTATATTTAATTACGTGTGTCATGTCATAAGCTTAAACACATTTGATAGCAATTTTTTTGATAAATTTCAAGAAATAAATTGCCTGCAAGATTTTAATTTTAGAAAAATATCAAGCAATCAATATTTTTGGCAAACTATGTAATCATTTTTGGACTTTTGACCAATTCCTCATTCTTGCTGTGTGTGCAATTTTGTTGTGTTTTAAGCTATAAATAGATTAGTAGTATATAAAAATAAAGAGTTCTGAGCCATTTTTTTCATGAATTGAAATGAAATGTCCCAACTTCATATAATAAATGTTTTATGCGTATTTTTTTGTTAATCTTGTTTTTAAACTGAAATTTGGAAAAAATGTGCTTTTTTTCAATTAATTGCAATTTTAAGAAGCCAATTTTATTCAAAATAAAAAAATTAAAATTTACCTACGCCATTTAAGGTGTTATTCCAATGTGCTTTTTTAGAATCGTGTGCTTCAAAAATGTTATTATGTAAAGTGTGTATAACCAGTAGGGTCATTATTACGCAAAATGATCGCATAAGCCACGTGCATCGGAATAGCAGCTTAACTCATCAACATTCTGAAGCATATGATAATGTAGAAGTCTTGAGATGTGTTTAGAAAAACGTTCACCCCTGCAGGGGAAATCTAATATAATCATAATTTAGCATAAAGAAGTAGGATATTAAAAAGTCACCACAAAAAATGGTTTAGACCAGTGGCGGAGCTAGGAATTTTGAGATCCACCGCAATTATTGAGATTTTTTTAATTCGTCTCTGTAGGGGGCTTCCACAGAGACGAATTAAAAAAAAACGTAAAATTTTATATTGTAAGCATATATACAAAAATGTTGATAAATTTGAAATAAGGTTAAGGCTAAATTCCAACTTTAATTATTAGGTTCTTTAACGTGCACACAACATCTAGACAGTACACGAGACTCCCAAAGTCTGAAAAAGCTAAACTGAGATCACATTCAAAGATTTATGCAGCATCCTTTCAATAAAGTCAGAAAAACATTCTGGACAATAATACCCTTTATGTGAACAATCAAAGTATTAACATACAATATTTCTACCAATTGTTACCGCAGGGTACACAAAAGGCTTTTTAATATCCCACTAATAAAACCATCAAAAAGAACTAAAGAAAGTGGCTCAGTAGTGTGAAAAGCCTAACTCAAATCTCAGCGCATAATTTGTCGCATGTTCAAGCCCCAGGTCCGGCAGAAAATTATGGCATTTAATAATTCAAGACTAATATATGATTAGTGTACATTTAACCATAATCACGTTTAATATGAGAATGTGCTTAAACCAGATACTAGGCCTCGTCAGTATCTACAGTGCCTCCATTCTCTCAATTATTGTGTTTTCAGGTACATATTAGTAACACAAGCATAAGCCCTAAAATATTGGTCCTTGCAACTAAAATAAAAAAAATCTCAAATATCTACAGAATTTTAAAAATAAAACACAATTTTTGCAAAATAAAATTGTAAAACATTTTCGTGAAACTCGGATCAAGATATTTTATGTCAAAATCGATCAAAATTACAAGAAGCGATGTCGGAGATTTGGCATTTCAACTCAATTTTTGCACAACTTACCAGCGAACTGAGACTCCTAACGACATATGTTACGATAAAAAGTAAAGGTATGCGACCCGTTAAATCAACAACGTTGAATAAAAACAATACCTAGCGACAGCGCCAATTTGGTTCCGGATATTTACTTCAAAAAAGATATAAGCTTAAACGTGCCACAGTATCGGCTAAGATTTCCATCATTAAACAACGGAAATCAAGAGACTACCCACCGACCAATATGACCTTGGACAAATACCGTATTAACAACGCCACCAAGAAGTGTCAAATTGTAACGACGCTAATTTAATTTACAAAAAGGACATGGAAACCGTTTTATCAACAACCTATAAGTTGAACGAGAACACGACCTACCGACTGCGCCAATTTGATGTCTTACAAGAATCTCCGAATATTTCCATAAAAAAAATATCAAAAACAGTGGTTTTTGCACAATAGTTTAATCGCATATTACGATAACAAATAAAACTTCTTCCGTTGACATCAATTGCAATGATGTATATATTCATAAAGGTAAGTGAACCTGGAACAAGCCAAGACTACGTCAAAATGCCACCAAGATCACTGGAAGCAACCATTGTGAATATTATTATGTGCTCACTATGGAACCAAAAAACAATAATCGACCTCTGGATATACATTGACTTAACTACAAGAAACTCCTTGCTAGCCAAAAAAAAAAATTATCCACCTACCGACCGCGTACATTTTTGTGCGTATGCCAAACATACCATAAAACATTGGTTTCAGGCAACATTATTTCGAAACCTGGCCAAACTGCATGAGACATAATATACATCAAAGACAAAATATTCCACCTACCGACTGTGCCATTTTAATTTCTATACCGATTCCCTTCAACAAACAATAGGAAAAGCTTGAACAAACCAGGAAAACGTAACATTTCATCTACCGACTGCGCCAATTTAGTTTGCGCATCCAGTTTGTGAGTCATAACAAAAAAATTTGCTCTTTTATTTCACAGCCTGATTTCCTTCAAAAACTAATTGGAACATCAGGATGTAACACTCACTTCAGCTGATACCTGACCAAACTCTTCTTCCATAATACTATTCATAGCGAAATTAAATAAACTGCAATCTACAGAAAATTATAAAGCGTATGGTAAAACCAGTAGCGTAACTAGAATTTTTAGACAAAATATTGAGAGACCCCTCTCAATGTTTCCGTATTGCAGCACTGTTTTAGATCAGTGTTAAGATGAACAACAAAAAAACAATTTGAGACAAACCAAAAGTCTACAAATATTTTCCTTAGTTTGAGTAGTCCTTAGTATTTCGTGTCAATTAATGAAGTATTTTAGAAAATCGTGCAGTGAACAAACAAAAAATAATTTAAGACAAATTGAAAATCTACAGATTTTTTTATCTACTTTGAGGTCTGAGATCATTCTTTAATGCGGCTT
The DNA here is from genome assembly GCA_963932245.1 of Tachinus rufipes. Classification (NCBI taxonomy): domain Eukaryota; kingdom Metazoa; phylum Arthropoda; class Insecta; order Coleoptera; family Staphylinidae; genus Tachinus; species Tachinus rufipes. The sequence goes on along the minus strand of OZ010750.1, from coordinate 62,985,418 downwards.
GAAAACACAGACTTTGGTTCAATCGCAACTTCGTACCAAACCTAGAACTGCTCCAAAGTCATGATACGCGTTGAAGTTCAAGAGAAAATTACATAGACAACCAAAAAACAATTTAGGACAAATTGTAAAAATCCATGGACAAATCTGATGATAAAAAATCTTCCCTACCAATGCTTAGAACAATCAAGAAACAATTTGTAACAAATTGGAAGTCCTGAAATGATATGGCGTTTTTATACTCTATCGATCTCACCAACCTGGTTCTAGCAGGCAAAAAGTCCTTCCGAGTATGAGTGGTGAAATAAGGCAAAATGATTAATGTTTATAAATTTGTTTGTCGCTGAAACCATATGACAAAGCGGTTAAAGCGTTGAACAAATAATAAAAAACCAGAAATCAGTACCAATTACTTTGAATAACTATTTAACAAAATGTAATAAATAATTCTTAGATTTTTCGTAAACTAACTATTAAATTAAAAGCAAAACCTATTAACTGTAAATAAATTCAATGCAATATAAAAAAAAAACTTGAGATAAATCAATTTACGGAAGTCTAGCACTTAAGCTCTAGACGCACATATTTAATGCCAATTAAACTAAGATGTATATATTTCAGGCCATTTATTCACCCGGTTGCATTCATTATAGAGAGAAAAAAAAAACAAAAATACTTCTATTTCGTATATTTCAGACCATTATGAATAACGGTTAATATTAATTAAAGCATGAAATCATTCTTGTTCACTTCACTAAATAAAACCAAGAAGTGTGTTTGTCTCAAAAATAAAACTGAATTACCATAATCTATTAATGCTATCGAGTAAAATACAAATAAACTGCATTCTATAAATTATAACAATAAAATTCAATAAAAAAAATATCTAAGATGATATAGGTAACCTCTTTAGGTCCTCATTATTGTCTGATAGTATCAAGTGAATTAATATGTCAAAAATGTCGTAAAGTAAATACAAATTGTGGGTAATCTTAAATTAAGCAACCTAGCCCTAAAAGCAAACAAGTCAAGTGTAATTTTAACCAGAATAAATATTATATTTGTATGAGAGAAAAATTCGAAGAAGAAAAAAATGTCAGTATCCACTTGAAGTGGCAGACCACTCGATGTCTTCCCTTTTTTTATTTTTGACGCGCTGTAAAAGAATACGAGATGCGATGCGTAGCTCCTTCCTGTTCCGAAGAGAATAGAATTTATTCAACCCGCATATGGCTGTTTTGTGAATATATTTTTATACATTGTATAAGACATCATCCACCTGCTGCAACAGCATTATACAATTTGATATGTTTGTATTTTAGGAAATAAAAATGAATGCTGGCTGCATTAAAGTCGGCTTGTAAAATTGGATTTACATTAGGCTGGATTTTAACACTTGTTTCGTGGGAGCGACCAGCAGGTAAGTAAGTTTTGTTGCTGTGGTGTGGTTAAGATGATGATAATTTGACAAGAGACCCCCACAAATTACAAAGGAGTCACAACCATCAGCAAGTCATCTATCATCATAAAAACCAGCCCCTTTTTACAATACTATTTGTCAAATGCGATTTACATAATTGAGCATTATGCAATAAATTATTGTCTTGTTCAATAACAACTAAGGTAGTAGTTTGTTTGTTTGTTAATTACAGGCATGAAATCACAAATCCATATACTACCAAAATCTAAGTTTAATTATTATTAATCAAGACTTCACCTTGGCGGTCTCCCTTGAAATTAACGCACACGAAAAATAACAGACGATTGTGTGTTTCCTGTGTCATTTTTTAATTACACCAAGCGATTCGAATTCATCTAAATTAACCTTTCACTACTGTAATCATTTTTTTTAATTAATAACCAAGCTATATTAAAAAATTGATTGATTTTTAAAACCAATTTTAACAGTTACTCAAACGAAACTAATTAATACAATGAAAACCAATTAAAAAAAAGTTGAAATCTGATTGATGAATTTGTAAATTTTAGAAAGAACTTAAAAATGCAACGCAATGCTTCAGGTAAAAATATAGTACAACAAATGAGATCTAAAATTCATATTTTGTTCCAATTTAAAATAACTAATTATATTTTAGCCATATTAAACAAACACTTTGAGAGCAATTTTGATAAATTACTTAGCGCCAATATCATCAATTTATTTATGCATGTTCAGGCATCGATTGGTTGAAATTTAAATTAATTCAGGTATTATTTTCTAATATCGCTGAGACTTTGTTTTGCAATCACCATGCCTTTGCGTTGTTCTTATAATTTTGCATATTTCTTTAACAAAGTTAGTACAAGTCGTGATTGATAGTATTCTTAAAACTTGAATTCTACTTCGTTGATCAATTAAAATTGACCAAAATACTACAAAAATTGTGCAAAAATCTCATATATTGCATAAAAAAGGTTACATTAAAAAACAACTTATGACAAAAAATTGAATACAATCGAGCTAAAAATACATTTAATTTGCAAAAAAACTATTAAACTTGGATTTATTACACAAATTGATCTAAAATCACTCAAAAAACCATTTATTGAAATATATGAATTAAAAAATCGCTCAGAATTTATGAATATTGCATTAAGACTCTTGAAACATCGCTCAGAAATTATGCATAAAGTTATAAAAAATGTATATTTCAAATTTTTTTTTTTAAAAAACGTGAATCGCAATAAACTTAAAAAAATGGTAAAAATCGCTCAGAACACAAAAAAACTACAATGACTTTTGTGGCATAAAAATTAAAAAACAATTTAAAATAAAGATGTTTTGGCAACTTGGCCTCACAGCGCGATTAGCTGCGGTCAATTTCGAGCTCGGCAGGTTGTTGTACATCAGAATTGAGTTCACCGTAGTCCGTTTTAACCAACAATTTGATTTAAGTAGTCAAATTCTCAAATACATTAAAATCAAGCTGAATATCCATTTACATAGAGATATTAATAACCTTGTAAAAAAAAATACGAACTGACTTAAGAGCATACAAAACCAAACAAATTCTGGAAACAATTGAGAACAACAAAACATGAAAGTTCTAAAATCAAAGCTCTCAAAAGAAAAACAAAAATCAAATCAAAGATCAGCAGAAAAATATTACATCAGACAAAACAAAAGTTGCTACAGAAATCTAATCTTTTTACGAAAGACTATACACATCGGTTATACCTAGCCCCAATCAACTCGAACAGCAACCCAAGACTATTCTAAATGTAGGATCAGAAGATCTGCCTGAAATAACCCTACCTAAAATGAAACCCGGTGAAGATCAAATAACTACCGAGATGCTGAAAATGAGAGGAAGCACCCAGCAGGAAGTGTCTTCTTAGAAGGCAAAGTGCCTCAATCCTGGAAGAACGCAGAAGTGATATTAATACACAAAAAGGGAGACATCACCAATATAGAAAACTACCGGCCCTACTGTCTCACCTATACAAGCTACTTACAAAAATAATAACAAATCGACTAACAGACAAACTCGATCTATACCAGACCGGTGGAACAAGCAAGGTTTCGAAAAAAAAAAATGCACTCTCGACCACCTGCAAACCATTAGAACTCTGATAGAACAAACAACAAAATATAGTTTGCATTTATAGACTACCATAAAGCCTTTGGCAGCATCAAAACCTAGGCCTTCCTCTTTGCAATGCATGATGCCAGGATCGACTCCTTGTACTCCACAATTATTAAAGACATATACAAAGACGCAAACTTCCACATAAAAATAGACAAAGAACTAAAGACTGATAAAATACCTCTTGGCAAAGGCGTCAGACAAGGAGATACTATATCGCCAAAATTATTTACATTGACATTGGAGAACGTCTTTAAAACACTAGCGTAGGACACAAAAGGCGTTAACATTGATGGAACATACCTTAACCACTTGAAATTCGCGGACGACATAATGTTAGTAAGTACAGATGCCCAAGAACTATCCTCCATGCTAACGGAGCTAAACAAAAACTTAAAACGGATTGGATTACAAATGAATCTAAACAAAACCAAACTACTATCTACTGACCTCCAAAACATAACCATTGATAACACAACAATAGAAAGGTTCCACACTATATCTACCTCGGCCATAAAATTAAAACTGGAAAAGAAAACCAAACTGAAGTTGCACGCAGAATCCAACCAGGATGGGCTGCTTTCGGCAAACTAAGCTTTATACTGAGAGATAAAGACATTCCAAGAAGCATGAAACGGAAGGTATATGACAGCTGCATACTTCCAAAGCTCACATATGAACTGGAAACCATGGCCATTACAAAAAGATGACAGAAAAACGAGTCACGCAAAAAGTGGAGATGGAGCGTGCTATGCTGGGGGTATCTCTAAGAGATCAAATGCGAAACATCGAAATCCGAAATAAAACAAAAATAACAGAAGTGATAGAACGCATCGCGAGTCTCAAGTGGAGATGGGTTGAACATACAGCAAGACAGACCCAAGATAGATAGACACATAAAATAACCAAATGGAAACCACGGAAAATCAAAAGGAGTAAAGGAAGACCACAAATGAGATGGATAGATGATGTGACGGAAATAGCTAAAAAAATGTAGATGAGGAAAGCCCAAGATAGAGAAACATATAAGAGACTAGAAGAGGCCTATATCCAGCATTGGATGATACAAGGCTAATAAAGAAGAGAAAAAGAAGACCCATTTACTCAAATTGATCTAATATCGCTCAAAACCCCAATTGTAGCACAAAATTTAATAAAAAATCGCTCCAAAATCATGATTGTGGCAAAACTGAAAAATCGCTCATCAAAACTTCAAACAAATTATCAAAAAATTTAAGCAATTTATCAAAAAATGTGCCAAAAATCTAGTTAAAGCAAAAAACCGCTCAAAACATCAATTTATTGCAGCAAATCGATCAAAACCACGCAAAAAACTCAATGTTGCAAGATAAAAAACAGCTCAAAACTACCATTTATTGATCAAAAAACTTATCCATAAAGTCATAGTCATTTAAGATAAAAACGCCCCACAGTTTTACATTAGAAAATCTCACACAATCTCGTCAAAACTCAAATACGTTTAAACTCAAGCTGAAAACTCATTTATAGCATATTTTATGTTCACAAATACTATTTAACTCAAATTTATTAAACAAAATTGATCTAAAATCGCTCAAATTCTGCCCAAATTGTTGCACAAAATTTAATCAAACAGTAAAGCCATTTATTGAAAGCAATTCGCTCAAAAATCATGATTATAGCATTTAAGTTATAAAAAATCGCTCATATCAAAAAATGTTTATTAATTTATTGCAAAAAAATTATCAAAAAATGTGCAGAAAGTCCATTTGAAGCAAAAAATCGCAAAAAAAAAAAAAAAATTCAAATCGCTCATAAAAGAAATTAATTGCAGCAAATTGATCAAAAATCGTGCAGAAATCAATTTAACATATAAAATAGCTCAAAACTTCAATTTATTGACCAAAAAACTTATCCATAAAATCATAGTAATTTAAAATAACAAAATGACTAAAAGTTGTGCAAGAAATAATTTAAGTTGATCGAAAATGTTCTGACAATTCTACCAAAATGTATCAACACTTTTCTTCAAATCGCCCTTACAGCGCCCCGCGTCAAAATCAAGCTGAAACCCCATTTATTGCATTAAATATGCACAAAAAACATTTTAACTTAATTTTATTACACAAAATTGATCAAAAATCGCTCAGAAACTCCAATCGTTGCAGAAAATTAAACAGAAAAGCCTTTGATTGAAAGAACGTCTTCAAAATTCGCTCAGAAATCATGACTATAGCATTAAAGTTATGAAAACCGCGGATATCAAAAAATGTAATCAATTTTATTGCAAAAAATGTCCAAAAAGTTCATTTAAAAATAAAATAAAAAATCGCTCAGAACATCAATGCCAGAAATTTATCAAAAATAATGCAAAAAATAGCAATAACTCAAAAAACTTATCCATAAAGTAGTCTCTATATCCGAAACCCATTTAAAACAAAAAAAAAAATTAAAAGTCACGCAGGAATCAATTTATATCATCTGGGCACTACAAAATGACTAAAGTTGTGCAGAAAACAATTTAAGTTCATCGAATAATTAGAAAAAATGTTCTGACAATTCTACCAAAAAGTCTTAACACGTAAGCCTTGCGACCCTCACAGCACACCGCAAATTTACATTAAACCCTTGACATAACCTCGCCAAAACTCCCAACACGTTAAAATCAAGCTGAAACTCCATTTATTGCATAAACTTTGCACAAAAACTATGTAACTCAATTTATTACACAAAATCGCTCAGAAACCCTAATCGTTGCACAAAATTAAACAGAAAAAAAAATATCTTCAAAATTCGCTCAGAAATCATGATTATAGCATTAAAGTTATGTAAAACCGTGCATATCAAAAAATGTTAATCAATTTTAAAACAAAAAATGAATTAAAAAAATGTACGAAACGTCCAAAATGAAAAATTTATTAAAAATCGCTCAGAAGCTCAAATTGTTGCACAAAACATTAAATCATTAAAAAAATATCAAAAAATGTAAACCAATTTAACTTGCAGAAAGTCCATTTAAAGCAAAAAAACCGCTAAAAGAACATCAATTTATTGCAGTTGAGCAAAAAACGTTTTTAAAACCCATAAAAATAACACAAAAAGTTACTGAAAAAAATTCTTCAAACTTCGCTTAATAATCATAATTATTGCACTAAAGTTATGAAAAACACTCATATAAAAAAATGTAAACCAATTTATTGCAAAAAAATGTGCTAAAAGTCCATTTGAAACATAAAAAAAAACACTAAAATTAAAAAAAATCGCTCAGAACATCAATTTATTGTAACTAAGTTGATAAAAAATCGCACAAAAAACCCATTTACAAAAAAATAAGTTTTGTAACATAAAAAATAGCTCAAAACTTCAATTTATTCATCAAAAAACTTACACACATAAAGTCACAGCAACAGAAAAGCCATTTATTGAAAGAAATTCATCAAAAAATCGCTCAGGAACCATGATGTAATAAAAAATCGCGCATATCAAAAAATGTAAATCAGTATATGTTTATAAAAAATGTGCAAAAAGTCCATTTAAAGCAAAAATAAAACGCGCTAAAAAAAATATTAAAAATTTATTGCAAAAAATTGATCAAAAATCGTGCAGAAATTCAATTTAAGAAAAAATAAGTTTTGCATAATAAAAATACCAATTTATTGATAATAAAGTGCTATTTATATGCCAAATAGAAAAAATGTTGTTCATTGTCAATTCTTTTAGCCAACGATTAAATTTAAGAAGTCTCCAGCAAAATTTCTTCTAAACAGCGAATCATCAATTCACCAAAACTAATAAATACTGTAAATAATTGTTACAATACAAAAATAACGTCGTAAAGCTTCTTGACAAGGGTCAGCGATTGCTAAATAAATTGCGTTCAACCAACTGAACCAAAACTAACATCTAAACAAATCATTATTCAAAAGGAAACGTCTTGTCCTGAAAACTTATTAACTGATAGACCGCAGATCACCACTTTAGAAAACAAGTAAATTGTATTTAAAGTGATTATCAAAGTCAAACCAATCTGTTTAATAACATTATTTACTCATTACTGGATTGTAAATAAAAATTTAAATCATCCCAAAAATATAATTAAAAAAATAGTAATCAACTCATTAATATATTTTTTTTAGTTAAATAATTATTATTAAAATTTGATGACTATCATTAATGTTTCTAATTAAAAATAAGCCGTAAGTATTTATATTTTGTAATTAATAACTGGATGCTTGTTATGATTCTGCCATTAATCGAATTCAATTAATTGTGCTGGTAAAAGATTATAAAAAAATCACACATTTATTATTAATCAGAGAGGCCGTTGTTCATTATGCTTCTTCATACGCGCCGGATCGCTTAGTTTTTTTTCTTCATCTCTTGTGCATTTATTTTCAATTTGGGCATTAAGTGAGTAATTACATTTTGATTATTACTGTAGAGTGTGGGAGCCTTGAGTCCGGCATATGTTGTTAATTTGGCCCGCACGAAGAGACTAATATTTTATAATAGATGTAATTATCTATGGTCATTACGTAACTTTCATATCATTAAAGATTTAACGTTTACTATTATTATTTAAGGTTCTTTTTTTATTTACAATTCTTAAGGTCTAAGAATATAACGTTTTGATATTGCGAGATTAAGTAAGTGATGCACAAGGAATGATTTAATTAACTTAAATCGTTACTGGATTAATTTAATTTACGCTCATTTATAAGGATGAATTACATAATACAATTTACTTCAATTTTAGGTTATAATAAGTACAAAAAAAATCACCCAACTATTTTAATTAATAGATTAATGATAGGCTTATATCTACATTATTGTTCATTTGTCTTCAAATCATTAATTCAATATCAAGAAATGTTTGTAAGCAACTACAATAAATTGATGTTATATAACAAATTAAAGAAAACTTCGCCAATGAAGTTTGAATAAAATTAATATAAATTTCAATTAAAGTAAGTGCCTATTAAAATCTTGTTTGATTGATTTAGTTTAACAAAGTTTTAGATAGAAAATTGTAAGGAAATGAAAAATATTTTATTGCATCCAATTTTCTACATCGCCTACGTGTGTGTATTAATTACATGCGTCAATTAACGGCAATTATGCAAAAACCTGTTCGGTAAAATCATTTTTACATGGCCATTTCATAATTCGCTGTTTTAATATTAAATTTATTATTATTTTTGCAATTTATATAATTTATGGTTAGTAAAAAAATAGATGTGACCCACACGCATTGTTATTTTTTTGTTTGTTTGTTTCTATGTTTGACACGATATTATTGTTTCGCATTTTTCTCCCGTACATAAATAATAATTGTCCGGACTTTAAACTTGACATCTATCAAGGATTTCCAGAAAATTCTTATGCAAATTATATTTTAAAATTAAAATTAAAATAGTTGCTCTATAATATTCACAAAATTATAGTTAATAAAAAGTTATTGACATTAATTTAATTAAATTGCGCAATTTAGTGGCGCCATTAATAGACAAATATTTGTCAGCTTTCAAAAATAAAATATATTAATCAAATATCTTTCTTAAAAAAAAGTTAGGGTAAAGATAATTATGGGGGCGAGACCAAAAAAGGTTTGGGGAATGGTTGTGATGGCGCTTCACCATATTGATTGACAATCTAATGATAGGTTAAGACTACTACTGTAGCAAGCTGTATGTACTTTAGAACGAACGAATTAAGTTCCTTTTCCAGTTTCGTTCTGACAAAATTCATCCAATTAATAAACCTGTTCGTTCATTAAAATGCCAATAATTATTAATTAATAATAGTTGTTTATTTTAATTCGATTCAAATTTCCCGAATAAATAACAAGGTTTTATGTTGAAAATACGCTGCTGTTTGGTTTTGTAGTATTGTAATCTGTTTTGAATACTAAATGCAATCTTGACAACATTAGTGAAAAATTCCCAAAATAAAGTAGAAAACTTTAATAAATTCTCATTTTGAGGTTAAATTTTCAGTACAAGAATAACTAAAACAAAACGCAACTTACTTCTAATGTAGATAAGCACAGTAAAAGCTTATTGAACATAACACCAAACCCTCAAAAGCTCACATTTCGCATCTTTATCACAATATTGATGCAAAGCTTGCCTATTAAAATCTATCAAATTCTAGAATTATCTATTTTAGAAGTAAACGCCAGTGGCGCAACTTGAAAAAAACATAAAATTTCTTACAATTGCTTTCCTATGCTCTGCTTAGACCATATACACATACAGACGCGCCGTTTGCTATTTCCCGCTTGTTGCATAGTGAAGCCAACATAACATTTTATGCCCACAACTGACGTCACGCGCTAATTGTGAACATATACTTCATGAGTTAGTTAAGTTGGTTTTACAATTTTTGGTAAACATTAACGAACAGAATAAAATATATATTATATTTTAATTTTAACTTTAACTATCAATAGCTGCAAGTAAATTTCTTTTATAATTGTTAATGCAATCACAAAATTCAATATTTGTGTGAAATAAATAACGTTTGTTTATTGAATAGTTTAGCAACATCCTGCAGTAAGTATACACAAAATCAAAGATTTATTGGCATTTTGATATATTAAGCGCGTAAAAATGTATTTACATACACGTCAAGTACGCGTTTTTGTCCACAACTGACGTCACACGCATCGATCATGTTGGCTTCACCGCGTTGGCAAAAGGTATATATAAGTGTGTATGGTCTAAGGTGCTCTGCCTTGAATTAAATAGTCTACTTCAGCCCTAGTTCATCCACTTCTGGATATAGGCTTCTTAAGCTAATTTGTTTAACCTTCTTATCGCCCACTTTTATGATATTGACTTGTCTTGGGTGAGACATGTACGCCCATCTCCACTTGAGTTCAGCTATACGCTCTATGATTTCTTTCACCTTTGTTCGCTTTCTAATTTCAGTGTTGCGTATCTTAAGCATAGACCTTTCCATTACAAACTAGTCTACTTATTGAAGTGCTATTACATTCAAAGCGATACATCAATTTAGACTAATTGCTCCATAGTATAGATCACCATATCTATTAATTCCAGAGCTTTAAAACTATATAAAAAACATTCGCTAAAGAAAAGAAACCAGAAATTATGTCTTTTGAAGTAATAAAAAATTATGCAAAATGTTTCCCAGATTTGATTGGCATCATGACATCTGTGCCGTAACTAGTTTCTGATGCGCTCTGTGCAAGAACGTCCCATCCCTCTGTTCATAGTAGGAGCATCAAGTGGACCATTGTGTTTTCATTGAATTTGTTGCTAGCAAATTCTTATTTTTTTTTTCTTTTATTAAGGAGGTTATCTGCGAACCAACCAAATTGTGCCCGCCCTAGTTACAGCACTGCATGACATTAGGCTTAATTGTTGCAAGCTATCTTTAGTAGTTTATTAAATTGAGTACGTATCTATAGTCTATATAGTCTATTCTATTCCAAGATTGAGCTTAGAAAAACAAATACTAGCGCATCTTCAGCTGCACCAGATATCCAACGCACATCTTTCGTTGAACTGTTTAGGTCAATCGGAGTACAATGCATGAACGCTTATAATTAACTTTTTACTGTAGCAGTTGATCACGTGTATTTCTTTCGCCGCACTCTATCTTGGAATTGAATAGACTAAATAATCGGTGCGCCAACAAAAGAAGTATGGTACCTATGATACGAGGGTAGTCCCTAAAGTAACAGAACTGAAGTACAGATGGCGGATGTTGTTTAAAAAAAAATGACTATGGTAGAAAGTACCAACCGTATAAAGCTTAAGTTTGACACCATGACCTTGCATGCAGATAGAACTGTCTAACCTTTTTAGTCCATTGCTTTGACCGTTTCTTCGTCTTAAGTGTGAAGTAATGGACCCATGTTTCATCCACAATTATGACTGACGCAAAAACTTGGCTTTATTGCAGTAAAACTTCGCCAAACACTCAAATGAAATATGCGCACAGCTTTTCAGTCCAAACTTTAAAACAATTTGAAATGTACAGAACTTTTTAAAATACCGACCATGTATGATAACAGTCTGATATCTAAATGACAACCAACTTCACTCTCTTGTGTATAATAGCTCCTAGAACTAAAGTTGGTTAAAACTATATATCTTTTCACAGTAGAAGAAGCTACCCGCTCACAGTTTAAATTTGATGCCCGCCCGCCCAACCAAGAGTTACTTATCAATGGATTTATTGTTAAACAACTCTCCAATATCTAAGTGGAAACTTACATACAATCTCTTGTACATAATAACTCCAATAACAAGAGTTGGTTAAAACTATATATCTTTTGATCACCAACACTTGGGTGGGCGGGCGGGTCACAGTAGAAGAAGCTACCCGCTCACAGTTTAAATTTGGTGCCCGCCCGCCTACTCAAGTATTACTTATCAATAGATTTATTGTTCACCAACCCTTAGATGGGCGGGCGTGTCACAGTAGAAGAAGCTACCCGCTCACAGTTTAAACTTGGTGCCCACCCAAGTGTTACTTATCAATGTATCAATTATTGAACAACTCTCGAATATCATAGTGGCAACTGAAATGCACTCTCTTGCATATAATAACTGCAAAAACACAAGAGTTGGTTGAAACTATATATCTTTTGTTCACCAACACTTGGGTGGGCGGGCGGGTCATAGTAGAAAAAGCTACACGCTCACAGATTAAATTTGGTGCCCGCCCGCCCACCCAAGTGTTACTTATCAATACATTTATTGTTAAACAATTCTTCAATATCTAAATGACAACTTACATTCACTCTCTTGTATATATATATATTAGCTGCAAGAACACAAGAGTTAGTTGAAACTATATATCTTTTAATCACCAACACTTGGGTGGGCGAGCGGGTCACAGCAGTAAAAGCTACTCGCTCACAGTTTAATCTTGATGCCCGCCCGCCCACTCAAGTATTACTTATTAATAGATTTATTGTTCACCAACCCTTGGGTGGACGGGCGGGTCGCAGTAGAAGAAGCTACCCGCTCACAGTTTAAACTTGGCGCCCGCCCGCCCACACAAGCGTTACTTATCAATAAATTCGTTGATAAAAATTTCTCACATAATTGAGTGACAAGTAACATTCACTCTCTTATCAAAAGCCGAGCTAGCTTCACACTTTTAGTCGACGGTTATTTAATACCATTTTGTGAATTTTTTCACTATTTCTGGCGTAGTCACCTCATTTGGTCGACCACTACAATGTTCATTTTTGTAGATCGTTATAAGATTAGAACTTTCTACCATAACCATTCTTTTCAAACAGAACCGCCATCTATAAATCAGGTCGGGTACTTCTGGGACCACCCTCGTATATATCAAGTTACCAGAAGAACCTCGAGTACTGGTGTAGTGTTCCACTTAATATCTTAAAATCAAATTTTCGTAATTATCAAAGTAATTGTAAATTAATATATGTAAACAATTTCATAGTTTCTGATTTTTCTTTGGTGTGTGATAGAAATTGAATCCAATTCTGCGTCGGATCCTTATTAAAGTATAATTTTTAAATAAATAGGAATTCTGTTATTTGTTTAGTTTGATATCGATGAAAACCGCCTGTAAAGTAAAATCGAATAATATTGTGTCGTATCGAATAAAAATTGCAAATATGACCACGTCCTTGTAATCAATTTATCTGTCTCTTCTCGTACGTTTGATAAAGCAAGATTTAGATCCTGTATTGTCTTTACGATATGGTCTTAAATTATTTCAGTAGATTATTTCATTACCAACCGCCTAGGGGTAGCAATTATGCTTGTATTATATACCTGGAAGCTATTTAACCTATTTAATACTTAAGGGTGAAAATATTTTATATTTCTCAGGTATATAATACAAACATATATGCCCCTCGAGGCGGTTGACAATGAAATAATCCGCCGAGATAACTACATTTTGAGCAAATTTTAATGTGCCTGGTTCAAAGTTAATTAGCTAGTTAGTACAAAGTTATAGAATATCAAAATCGTCAAAATCAACAAATAACTCCATAAAAATGTTGTAAAAAAAGGAAAATCACAATATTTCTATTTTCTAGTCGATACGCACTATTGTCTTAGAAAAATAACCAAAATACTTCATAAAAATGTCCATTTCCTGTTTGCAGCCAATAAATCTCCTATCAAAAACAATTATTTAATCGTTGCAATTATTTAATTGACTTATTGCGTATCTCTTGATTTATTTACGCATAAATTGTCACCCTTTAATACTAACAAAACAACGATTGAATTAAATTAAGCGTGCCTTAAAAATTATTTATACGCTGGCATCATATTTAAGTCATTTTAATTTCTTCAAAATATTAACCAACGCAAAACTAAATAAAAACTTATGACAATAGAATTCTGCCAATTTTTCAATTCAATGTTTTACTGAAAAATTAATGTCATTATAATAAAAAAAATTCGTAACGCAATTAATTAATTATATAATTATTATTAATATAAATTATTTTTTCCAATTTAAATGATTAAAATAAAAAATTTATTTACCACATTTCATTTTCCAAAAATATCAACTTATAAATCCAAAAGCGTGCACATTTTTTAATTCTTGAACCTGTCACATAACACTATAAGTCTAAAGTTTTGCCACAACTAGTTAGTGCGAGTGAGAGAGATCGACTGAATGCTATGTGTGCCCCACCTGAGTACAGGTGCAGCCTTGAAATAGCAATAAACAAACAAACATTTGTCAATCAAACGCACAAAGTGGACGGCAGAGAGAAGCAAAAAAAAGGAACAAGTTTTGACCACCAGTAATTTTTCAAAATATATATTGCATGTGTCGCGAATTATATAAAATTAAATTTAAAAAAATACAGCGTGTCATCATCAATTTCAGATTATGAGATGATGTATGAATTAGAATATATTATTCAGCAAAAAATAAAAATAGTAATTTGTATCGATTTTATTTATTTATAATAACTACTTCCGATTAAATTCTTTACACAAACTTTGATACAAACTTAATTCGCCTACAAAGCTCTTCCATAAAACTATTTAAGTTTATTGATTTGATTATTTTGTCAACCTTACTATTTGATATTATAAATATTTTAATTACCTGGAAAGCCCTGTGATGGGGATGGTGGAATTGCGACGTTTGAATCATGTCTGAAAATATATCCAATTCTTCGTCGGAATCGTCCTTTAATGCAGAAGCTCCTGATGAACTTGAAGATGCTGAACTGCTTGCGATTGCAGCAGTTTCAGTGCCGATTGGACCAGCTGGGCTGGCTTCTGCTGGTGCCGCTAAATTCTCAAGCTCCTTTGCACTTATTACTTCCTGTAATATGAAATATACACCGTTAACACTTTGTTTTTAAATTACAATAATAATTAAACTGAAAATCTTAAAAGTGAAGCAAACTTTAAAGAACAAATTCGTTTCATTCAGCTCGCACAACTTGAATGGCGAACAGAGAAGAGAACAAACTCGTTCTCAGCATTCATGTAAAAAAAATGTTTATATTTCAACGTTTATCAGTTGATTCATATTATTATTGTTATTAATTTTGCCGTTGATGTTTAGGTTATTCATTTTTAGTTATTTTTAAAATAATATAAACTAAGAAAATTAAATAAACAAATGCAAATGGTATGTAGATAAACAAGCAAACCAACAATACAAAGCAAATTTGTTTAAATTTAAAATCACCTTAATAATCATTAACATTTCAGCATCATGTCTATAGATGCAAAGTGTATAGCTATCAACTATGTAATTAATATCCGCATAAATATAACTAACAACAACATTCTTAAACAACAGAACCCTATGATACTATGACTAGTAAGACCACACAGGCATCTTTCACACATGATGACGTATCTGCGTGACCGCACTGACATGTGAGACACCATAGCATATTCCATGCAAATTGAAAAATGTCGCGTCTTGAATGACGTTATGTTCAGTACAAAACAAAATCAGATTTAATTATTGTTTGGACTATGTACTGGTACATTTAAATTTAAACATAAAAGAAAAGTATAACATAACGAGCAAAAAAATAAGTATTACCAACGCTGCTTTAATTCCCAAATCGGTTAAAATATTGATCTCTAAATTTGTACAAAAAGTATAGTATAGCCATAGATATAGTGTCTTTACGACATGGGCATAAATCACCTTAGCGGATTATTTCCTGAAACCCCAGAGTGGACATATTGTATATTTATATAATATTTTCACCCTTGAGTACCAAAGTGTTAAATAGCTTCCATGTATATAATACAAATATAATTGCCTCCCCGAGGCGATTGATAATGAAATAATCTGCAAAGATAAATTAAGTCGTAAAGACATCTATGGCTATACTATAACTAAGCGCAAGATAGCTCTAACAAACAAACACAAAGCACTAGCAATAAAGCACAAAAAACATTTTATTATTTCAGACTAACAACAACTTATTTTCTAAATTGTGAACAAAATTAATAATTCATTCAAACTCTAATCTAACAACAACGCCTGGAGTCAAGCCCAATCAACTGTTTCGGTTCTACAAACCTTGTCAGTGCACCTTGTATGACTCCGGCATCGCATGATAGCAAAAGACAAATTTGAATAAATAATTCTCTGCTTGTAAACACAATTGATGACTATTTATTTTCTAAAGATTGAAAATGTGTCAGAACATCACACTTAAAAAGAAATGCCTTGCTCTTTGTACGCTTCATTTAAACAGCAGCATAAACTTGCTATTAAGCAGAACAACATAAAAACTAATACCTGAACATAAAGAATGTCAGTTCAAACCTAAAGCACGGTTTATGTCATGAGAGAACATTAAGATGTGTCCACACCAGCAAGTGTGGATGAAAAAACAATCTCAAAACTGTCTAAAATCTGTCAAACATAAAAAAACAATGTGCAAAAATTTAAATCAAAAGAACACCAAAATCTTTAGAGGTCAAGTAAGAGAGGAAAAAGGCATTCTTAACACTTCGTTGAATACTAATCATCAACCTGGCCAAACCTACTCCAACATCAAGCTCGCTTGCTTAGACCTACAGTTTTGAGTGAATTCCGAACCACTTGATTGACCATCATTTGGCCGTGAACGTAGCTCTAGATAATATAAAAGTACTGCCAATGCCGTAACTAGCTTCTGATGCGCCCGGTGCGAAAGCGTCTTTTTGCACCCCCTCCCTTTGTTCACAGTGAGAGTTTCAAGCGGATTGTTGCGTATTCCTTAAATAATTCTTAATTTTTTTCTCTCCAAACTCCAAAGTTATAAAGTTAATAAGGTGGTTATCTGTGCCCCAACCAAGCTGCGCCCTAGTTACGGCACTGAGTACCGTTACACATACATGATCAATTAGGTATATCGCAAAGATTGCAAACAATATAAAAACGCCATCCCATATACAGGAAAAATGGGAAGATGCCCGATTCATAAAGAAATGCGGTATCCAAATATCAGCAATAGTTACCGCCATGCTAAAAAAACCTAACACAATAAACGGTGAAGATATTTTATAGGCAGTTTCGGTTTAGATAATTATCAATCAAACAAAGAAATAAAAATCTACCGTCTCATAAAATTGTTTACTATGATCAAAGAACTATTAAAGTCTGCAATGCCAGAGACATTGACGACGGAAAATAGTGCCCAAGAAATAGTAACATAATATAATAATTTGCAACAATTACCTCAATATATATCGTTGAGTAAAAGAATATTAGGAAGAGGTGCAACGCTAATATATTTTTCGTACTCATGAATGTCGCTCCTATAAGTAAACCAGCTCACACATACAATGTAGCAACTCTTCACCGAGACGTGGTATCAAGAATCTCATTTGATACATTTATAACAGCATAATAAAGTACGCAAAAATATATTAGCGCTGCGCCTCTTTCTAAAACTTTTTTCACTTAATGTGAACAAAGACTTAAATAAAAACAATATGCAATCTATATGTATAAAACAATCCAATTAATAGACTTGAAAGAATGGTATATGTCTAATTTACAACACACAAAGTAGTACAGAAAAAAATCGATCTACAGTGTGACTCCGGCTTTAGAAGATTTTTTCAAACTAATATAACTTCCGTAAAGCAAGATAATTCTCAAAAAACTAAAAATAGTATAAAAACATAAATTAGTTGCTTTCATGAACTATTAAAAACAATACAAAACAGTTGAATGAGTTATTTCATCTGCAGTGTTATCTTGATTTTAAATCTTCTTGTGGATTTAGACCTAAATCTTGTAAGCAACAAAAAATATTAAATCCATTCACTCATAATGTTCTTTGTTCAAATTCAAACTAATTGTACAATTGATCGCATCAGTTTCTTGTTTAGAATTTGTAATTACAGACATTGTTGCCTCCTCGCACATTGTTTCTACTAATCCAATAGCTGAATTCAAAACAGTTTATTAAAATAAATCAATAAATAGTCGAAGTAATTACAAATACATTTTAAATTAATAATATTTATAATAAATTTCATATTTTATAAATATACTTACTAATAAATTGTTCGTATTAAATCGATGATATATAGAAATGAATCATTCTAATACAGTTTTTATCAATCAAGATTACTAATAATATAAATCATTGACTAAAAAAACAATGTTATTTTCGGTGATACATTATGAAATGTGTTTCGCGACCATGAAACTTTCGAAAAAATAAAATAGCAAAAGGACATGGCTACTACTCACTTGCGGTGTATCGTCGTCCAATCCGACGAGCTGGAGTGCTTGTTCGAGCAAGAATTCGGGGAGCGGCAAAGAAAGGTCCCCAAGTGGAAGATCGCACGAGGGGCCGCAATCCGCTCCAGCTAATGGATCCTCTAGTTCTCCCTTTATCACATACTCCCCTGCAAAATGGAATAGAACATTAGCAAAAGGAGAGGAAAATGGGGAGAATGACGTGGCCACTCCTAGAATTTATGATTTTAAGACAATTCGGATATTAGAAAGGGAGTGAATTAATGAACCGAACTGCGACGAATCATTTGTTTTATATTTAACAAATTATATAAATTTTGTTTTTAGTTTATTTTAATAATATTTATTTCTCTTTAATATTTATATAAAAGATTGGCATTATTTTTAATAACAAAATGACTGGTAATATTTTGTTGATATTAATATTATAATTTATTAATGAAATACCATGCATGAATAGAACGTAATAGTGGTTGTAGTAGTAAATGTATTTATTTCATGTTTAAATGCATTAATTCAATTGATGAAAGTAAATTGTAATAGGGCTATCGTCGGGGGTCTTTGCCCACGAGTATGATTAAGGTGGTGATAATGACAATTTAAAAACATTATTGTAAAGCCGGCAATACATTATATGCAACTTAAAGAGTTTGAACGCGTTACCAAAAAAATATTAATTCGTACACACTACGCGATACTTGCAAATTACTTAATAAATATAAAATATATAAGCAAATACATAACTAGTTTCGGCTCTATTAGAGCCTTCTACAGATGTAATAAGTTGACTGTCTGTAGAAGGCTCTAGAAGAGCCGAAACTAGCAATGTATTTGTAAGAATAAACTTGTAATAAAAATAAAATCAATTGTTTTATTATTTCTTGTACAGATGTAATAAGTTAACTGTCAAAGGCTCTAGTGGAGCTGAAACTAGTAATGTATTTGTAAGAATAAACTTGTAATAAAAAATATAGTAAATTGCTTTACTATCGCGTAGTAGAGATCACAGCCGTCAATTATATTATTTAATAGTTTGAAGGCGACATAGTAGTATAGTAATAGTAAAGAGGCTTGTAGTCAATATCAGTTTTCTTACAAATTTTGACTCTCAATGGCGATTAAAGTTAATTAGTAGATAAATTAGTTAGGAATATTATACAGAAAGTTGATTCGATAAACAATTGTGGTGTCGGTCCAAAAAAACTGTAAGTTTGTTTAGCAACAATCAAGTTTTTATTAAGTTCAAACCTGCGAGATATATGTTTGCGACTAAATTGTCGTACGACTTTTAGTCATTGCAATAGTAGCGTCGCTAAAATAATAGGACTAGTAGCAGCTATTTAGTAGATACAATAATTGTAAGTTCTATTTCTGCAACTACATAATCATCCTCCTTGGTCTTAAGTTAAGGGGACGGTTGCAATTTTCGTTCCCCGCGACAATCGTGCGATAAAAATTGTATAACCATTTTAAAATGTATTTTTTGGAACTAAATAATCGCCTGACTTAAAATCGCAAGTTATATAGTTAGTAACTAACAGTTATTGAGTTCTTCTGATCAAAACTAAGTTTCAGATGGTAGAAAAGATTATAATTATAAAAATACAAATTCATTAGATTTTAATAAAGCGTCAACATTCCAGTAAAGGTTCATCTACACTAGACCGAACAAAATTAGAGCCAAATCCGCTATACTTTATTCAATTCTACAATAGAGCGCAAGAAACAAACATTAGCACAAAATGTACTGTACGCGAATCAAGTGTACATTCACCATTGCACAACTCGCATAATATGCATAAGTGCTAAAAGATACCCTGTCTATCGTAGCTGGTTATGAGTAAATTCCGTGTATGTCTGGTCCCGCGCTCTATCGTGGAATTGAATAGACTATAGTGTAGGTTTATTATTAGCAACAGCTAAAAAACAGTTCATTAAACAAATTAAGCTAATAAATTGTTTAAAAAGTTGAAGTGTGATTTATGTAAATTGTCTCTTCGACTAGTGAGATGCTAGGCACACTGATGATGAGTGCATACCCTGAAACACAAGTGTATGTGTCTCTTACTAGATGAAAAGGCAATTTACTTAAAATATATAATTTATTAATTTTAAATTACTTTTAACCAATATTTATAAAACATTCTCCAAGTAACTCTGCGACAATTCGAATTAATCTCAATACATTATTACACGACTTGGTTGAAAAGCGATATCATAAGACATTATTATAATTTAATTTAAAAGTTATTACAGGTCAATATTATCTTCTTTATTTTACATCGCCCTAGAAGTCTTCCGATTTTAAGAGATTTATTATTATTAGTGAATAAAAAGCAAATTATTATTTTTAGTCATATTTCGGGGATCGAACAGAGCTATCTCAGCGACATAGACGTTAAAAACATGATCGCTTTCTATAACCAACAGCAAAATATGTTCGCAGTTAAATAAACGTCCACCGTCGGCTGCATCCAAGATCTCCTAAACTATCAGCATTATTTGGCGCTATATTCACAAAAAATAAATACAAAAAATGCTTTTTTTTACACATTTCTATAATTCATTTTATTTTAAATATAAAAAAAGTGTCCGTTGACATTTTAAAGCAGCAGTTCGCACAAATATTCACCGCCGGCATATACTATAGGCATTATTTAGCGCTATATTCACAAATAAATAAATACATTTAATTTAAAGCAAAATAATGCATTTTTCACACATTTCTATATTGCATTTTAATTAAATCCATGAAAAAAATATGCCGTTAATCACCAGGATTCCAAATAAAAAATAAATCATGTCCAGTCAACAATTTAATGCAGCAAATACCGACTGCACTCAAGATCTCCTAAAGTAAGGGCAGTGCTTGGCACTGTACTCACAAAATACAATTAATTTAAAGCAAAATAAAGCAAAGCAAAGTGTGTTCGCACATCCACCGCCGGCTGCACTCAAAATTTGATACAATAAGCAATATTTGGCGCTATATTTAAAAAAAAATAAACAGAATCAATTTTAAACATGCATTTTTGCACATTTCTAAATTTCATTTTAATTGAAACCAAAAAAAAAATATACCTAAACTCCCGTTAATCACTATTATGTCTAATATAAAATAAATAATGTCCAGTCAATAATATAAAGCAGCAAAGTTCGCAATTAAATAAACGTCCACCGCCAGACTCAAGATTTTATGAACTATGGGCATTATTTGGCGCTGTATTCACAAAAAAAAATTAATACAATCAATTTAAAGCAAAATAATTAAATTTTCACAAATTTCAATATTTCATTTTGGTTGAAACCGTAAAAAAATATACCTAAATAAACCGCTAATCACTAGAATCCCAAACAAAACATAAATTAATGCCCAGTCAACAGTTTGAAGCAGCAAAGTGTGTTTGTAATTAAATAAATGTCCACCATCATAAACTTTGAGCATTATTTAGCGCTGTATTCACAAAAAAAAATCAAGCAAAATAATACATTTCACAAAATTATAGCTAGAATCGCAAACACAAAATGTCCAGTTACAGCAGCAAAGTGCGTTTGTAATTAAATAAACTCAAGATCTTTTAAACTATGGGCATTATTTAGCGCTGTATTCACTAAAAATCAATTTAATGTTTCATTTTAATTGAATCCATACAAAAATTATTGTAAATACTTCAACTAATACATTGCTAATCTAATTCTGATGCTTTACTAACGTAACTTTTGCATTGAAAGTAACTAACCCTCCATAAACTATTTATTTAGTCATAGATGTTACCGCCGGAACAGTCATTCATGGTTTAAACTATAAACAAATTGAAATACGCCAATAATCGCGTTTTATTTCATCTATACGAGGACATTTTGCCTGCTTGAGACAAGGTAGATCAAATTATAAAATTTAAAGAAAATGAAGTTAGTTAGTTTAGATTTTTGGTATATCAGCCTAAAAAGACTATAGTAACCTTGTAGAAGAACTAATAAAGAATTGCAATACTGCCTTGTACTTGAGAATATTTGCAATATTTGCAAGTACTTCTAAATCACTGCATTGTAAGTTCATTTGAATAGAATTGGTTAGTGTACACCAGTTTAAGACTTGTTGATCCATAATTGTAATACTTGTAAATAATTGCTACTACAAAAATTACTGAAAAACTTACTTGTAACTGGTACTTGCTAGTACTTCTTAATATGTACAATACTTACTCGTACTAGTCAATACTGGTAAACATGTCCGTACTCTAAATATCATTTTCTATAGTGATTAAGTGTACATCATTTAAACTTGCAGTAACTTCTAAATAATTTTATTTGTACCCATTCTTGTACTTGCTAGATCAATAATACAATTTCAATCATTGTCTAAGATCTATAGAGTATTAACTATTAAAATCTCTGGCCTTGACAAACAAACCAATTTTAATAATTACAAATAAATCTATATAATTTAAAAAAAATAATTAGTTATTCTAAGAATTAAGGTAATTTTGTTCAACAAAAGCGCATGCGTTAAACCTGATTCGAGATTGTGTAACACTAATATATATGAAACATATTTATGAATGGTTTTAATAACAATTGAAGATTATGAATGAGACAAACACATATTCAATTCAATTGTTAATCGTAATAGATTGTTATTAATGCTTTAATGAAATGGCATTACTAAAATTGTGAACAACTTGAAGGACAAGGTTTTAAAACGAGTACTATATAATTCCGATTGTCCTTTTTAATAAATAGTAATTAGCCATGCGCATGTTAATTTAGGAGGTTTTGCTTATATGTGTGCCTGTTTTATCTGTTTACACATTAAGTAAAATTGCGTGTTTTATAACTTGTCAAAAATTGTTAACAGATTTGAGCCAAATTATAGTACTTTTTAAGGTTAAAAAAATAAAACAAATGCGATTTGAAATGTTTGAAATGATTGTTATTGTACAATAATGATTATTAGAATCATATTATTAACATTAAACGCAAATCATGCAAGTAAGTATATAAATATGAATTTATTATTGTTAATAGTTGACCTAGGTTGATAGGTCTTATTGCAATCATCTTATTATTCATATATGTAATTATATTAAAAAAATAATTATTATTGTACCTTAATTCGGGCATTTTGATATAACGCACTGCACATATTCCTCAAAACAATCACTTAAATCACACAATTATAATATTTCTTTTTAATCACACCAAACGCACAGGTATTGTATCGAAATTCGTCCGCCGTGGTACTGAGCATACCTGAGTTGGACTCCCATCAATTTGCCCCGCTTTGTGAAAGCTGGGCGCTGATTGGTCGATGGATACCTGCTCTAAAATGTAACACCTAACGTTTTTTTTTCACGTATTATTTCCGACCAACCCACCATTGTAATCTAATTTTGTTTCAAGCATGGCTTCTACCCGAAAAAAATATATATGCTGAAGAGAATGTTGGAAGAAAAAATTGCATTCGAATCTTAATTGAAGTTGAAAATTTTATTATGCAATTTAATTTCTAGATTTTATTAATTACAACAATTTAGACCTTAAATGTCATAATTTTGATATAATTAGATTCCGATTTTGTTCTAAATTTTGTTAGAGAAATTTGGAATAGAAATT
Source organism: Tachinus rufipes (assembly GCA_963932245.1). NCBI lineage: Eukaryota > Metazoa > Arthropoda > Insecta > Coleoptera > Staphylinidae > Tachinus > Tachinus rufipes. The sequence continues at coordinate 62,961,518 of OZ010750.1, read as the reverse complement.
TAATAACTTTAATTATTAATTTATTATTATATAAAAAAAATTCTCACAACAATAATGGTGAAAATATAAACCAAAATTGGATTGAAATTAAATTTGATTTAAGAAATAGATTTATTATTAAAGATTTTTTTAATTGAAGCATTAATTTGTAATTGTATATTATAAATCATTTTTAATTCTACAATAACTTTTTAAAGCCATGTACTGGCTGAAATATTGGATAAAAAAAAATCCTGAAAAATAGTATTTTATCATTTTTAAGTTATATAGCATCTATTTTTTGAGATAGAAGATACAATTTGCAAAATAACTGAATTTGAAGATAATTTTCATTTGTAAAATTGTTATCGCTATGAAAACGTGAGCTATTGCATAGATTTCATTGCAAAACGGGCCTATTACGTGACAGATTTTGACATTTAATAAATAATTTGACAAATATATATAAAAAAAAGTAAATAGTTTCAACCTTTATAAGACCATCATCGGACGGTTAAAATTAGACTGAATTTCATGATAATTTTATTAGATTTTTCACAACCGTACTTTCAGTATCAGCAAAAAATATATATTTTTAAGTAAAATCGGATGCAATTTAGCAGAAGAAATTTTCATTTTTATATTCTAAATTAGAAACAATCGTGCAGTAATGTTTAAAATGTTCCAATATTGGATACAAGAATGCAAAAAATCTGTGATTCATATTCTTAAATACTAAAACTTGTAGTGCAACAAAATTGCTAAACAAAAGTTGAACATGGTACAATATTTTATGGATTATAATTGCAACTTTCTATAAAATAGATTACAATTTTCAAAATATCTTATACTAGATGCTTTTTATGAATAATGATTACGCGTTCTTACCCACAACTGACGTCACAAGCACTGATCTTCTTTATTTACAGCTATTTTACATCGCTCCAGAAGTCTTACGACTTGTATGAAGGGGGTTGATGGGACCAACGGCTTATTAGGTGACTTCCGAATCACCCCGGTGGATAAAGAGCAAAGTTATTATTTTACTCATACTCGAGGATCGAACCCCGAACTGTTAACCTGCTACGCTAACGCTCTATAACTGAGCTATCACACCTGATTATGTTAGCTTCATTGCATTGACAAAAGGCGTACCTTATAAGTGTATATGGTATATTAAGTTGCCTATTATACCGGCCACGCTATACTGTGATTACTGTACCTCACTGTAATTATTGCAAAATTAAAAAAATATGTTAATTTGCTCTTAAAATTTAACGAATTATAATATTACTATGACTAGTAAGATATGAAATTAACTAACATTGGAAACTAAATTATTTTACGATGCAAAATTAAAGAATTTGATTTTGATAGACAGAATAAAATCTGTTGTAGCCAATATTATGATAAATTAATATTAAAAAATTCAATATTAAAAAAAGTGAATTAAAACAAATGAGTAAATCAACAATTGTGCTATACTCATTTTTATCTAATATTGGAGTTAATTATAACAGTAAAATATATTTTTTCATTGTCCAGTAAACTAAATAATATTTGAGGTTAGGGTATTTAAATAATAGTCTTTATCATGAAAAGTATGTAATATTGGTTCAAGTTGGCGCCATCGCAACGTTGTATTGTCATTTATTAATACAACGCTGATAGAATAAAGTTTTCTTAAAATAATTTAAAAACCAAAAACAAACTTTATAAAAAAATTAATTCTCTACAATATAGTATCCACAGATGTTGATCATTTTTAAATAACTCACCAACCAGCAGGAAGAATGAAAACTTGAATTAACAAATTTGATCAAAAATTTAAATATCTATAAAATGGCATCCTAGACGTTTTGTGTTAAGTTTGTACTAAGATAATTGTTAAAAAAATAAAGAACAACATAAAAGTAATAACAGACTAGTTTTAACTCGCAATAAGCAAAACTAATAAAAATTTAATTCAAAGTTTATCAAAAATTTAATTAAATGTTGGTGGCCGTTACTATGTGATACTTCATTATAAAATATTGCACAATATACTATTATGTTTGCCGATATTTTTTCAGTAGTGCAGTATTAAGTTGTAAATGTTTTTATGTCATTAAGCTAAATTTTAATTATGAATGTATTTGCATAAAATTACTATAAAAAAGTCAAAATATTTAGCTTATTATGTAATTTTGTTGAAATACTTAAGCTTATTTAATTGAAATGTTGGTTTGTTTGTTTATTTTTATAAGGAAATCCGGTATAATATGTTAAGAACATTTATTGTGTTTAGCGCAGTCATGTAATGTTTGTGTTGGTTTGTTGAATGAATAGTAAGATTTTTGTGATTTTTTTAATCTTGAAAACTACCAACTCATGATGATTATTTAGTTGGCTATGATATTGAAATGTATGCACCAAATTTGGTATAAATATGTGTAAAGTAGTATGTTGATTATGCTTCAAGTATAGATCAAAAGAAATTAACATCTAACCATGATGTAGCTAATTTTTGAAAAGTGTTACAAGAATTTGTTTATTAATAATTAATTTGTTAATAAAAATGAAGTAATTGAAACAAAAGGCATCGGAAATATAAGGTGAACGGGCGCACAGCTGCCTTTTAAACAATTTAACAATATGAAGTTAAGTCTCCATGAATGCCCAATAACAATAAAAATAATAATGAACACATTCCTGGCCGATGATTAATGTAATATTTTCTGTTGGAGAGGCGTTGCTTCGAAATTAAAAACGAATACATTATGTGGCCATGTGCCGCATGTGCGCACCGCAAAGCTATTTGTGCTTTGTGCGTGGAAAGAATCGAAATCAAAGGATGCCGCCATCGGGAGGCCATTTTGTTGTGAACAACTCTCAAATGCACCGGATCATAAAGATGTGTTGACGCGCACCTTTAATATCATTTTAATCATTCACTTTTTACTTTTAGTTAAGATATATCATGCATAATTCATTAAATATCGATTCTTACTAGCGAACATCTTTTCAATCAAACAAAATGCGCTTAAGTCTAATTATACCAACTAACCTAACAATCGATTCATATCCACCAATTACCGCAATTTTCAATTCAAATTATTCACTATTATTATTGCAACTACGCTATACCAGCCGCTTATTAACAATGATATTCTAATCACAATCTATTTTACTTTAAATCTATAAAATTATTATTATGACAAACAACATGATTAATTGTAGATATTCACAAATAAATTAATTATTCATCCGATCAATTTGAAATGATGCAAATTTAACCAACATGCTTTAATATGATTACAGAATCTTTCCAATATTATTTACCTGACAAAGATTTATGACTGAAGCAAAATTTTCTGTCAATAAATTAAAATATGGTCAGTTATGCTTAAATTTCCAGTGAGTCAAATAACAATTATTACGTAATACTTTATATACAATAGAAAGTGAATATTTTTTACAAAATGAGAGCAAGGATTGTAATCAAATTTTAGGAATTCACAGCCCAAAACATACGGATACTAATGAAATATTTCCAGTGATTCATAATAAATGTAATTTTAATTAAAGTTTTAGAATAAATTGAGTTAATGATAGTTAAAAAAATGTAATAAAAACTTATTTTTTTGTTATTTCATGCAGACATGCAGATAGAAGTTTGATTACTGATTTGTAACAAAAATAAAACCGCGTTTACATGTTTCGTGAATTACAAACGTGAGCCACATTCTTGAATTGACAAAACTTATAAAATCACAAATATTTTTTTTAACTTTTACAAATATAATTGATATCTCACAAATTGCTAGTTTAGACGTTTGTAATTCACGACCGTGAGCTACGCTTTCGTGAACCAACCTCGTATAAATACTAATTCGTAAGATTCGCAAATCCACAAAAACCCACAAAACTTATTGATAGTGTTTCAGAAAAGCCTGACTCACGATGTGATGCACATCCGTGAGCTTTCGTGAAACAAGCCCAGTGTAAACTACCAATTCGTGAGATACTAATACATCAATAAAGCCGTTTTCATAAAATTATGAACGTGAACCATTTACTTAAATTTAAAAACTGAAAAGATTTTTATAAATATAATTTAGACAGTCGTATCTCATAAATTGGTTGTTTATACGGAGTGTGACTCACGTTTGTAATTCACGACCGTGAGCTACGCTTTTGTGAACCAATCCCGGGTAAATACTAACTCATAAGATAAATTTGCTTTAAAGAATCCACCACAAAATTTATGATGGTGCTTCATAAAAGCGTAAGCTTTCGTAAATTGCTTTAATAAAGCCGGGTTTACATAAAATTATGAACGTGAACCATGTTACATAGATTTACAATTGAAAAGATTTTTATAAATTAAATAAAATTTCGTAAACCAAAGACTAATTCGTGAGATAAAATTGTTTTAATAAAGCCGCGTTTGCATAACAAATTTTGAACATAAACCACTTTCATAAATCCACTAAACTTATAGATGATGTTTCAAAAATCGCGACTCAAGTTTGCTTTACAGCCGCGTTTACTAGAATTATGAACGTAAATCAATAAAAAAATTGAAAAGATTTTTATAAATTTAATTTAGATAAATTATGTTTATACGGAGCGTGACTCACGACCGTGAGCTACGCTTTCGTTAACCAACCCCGAGTAAATACTAATTCGTGATATAAAATTGCTTTAATAAAACCGCGTTTATATAGAATTTTAAACGTAAACCATGTTCGTAAACCCACAAAATTTATAGATTAACAATTGAAAATATTTTTAAACTTTTTATAAATATAATTTAAACTTTCGTAAATAAATTGGTTGTTTATACGGAGCGTAGTTCACGATCGTGATTCGGCTTTATGTTAAAAAATTGTTGAATTGTAATCTCGTAAATAAATAATATATATATATAGGTAGTTTCTGGTAAAAAAATGTAGCCATATTGTAAAAAAAATAAATTTTTGCAATTTTAAGCTTTCCTGATGTGATTTAAGTGTTAGGATGTTCTATTCAATATTTGAAAAAAATACACAATCCAATAGAAGTCAACATATTGATTAGTGAATATGTTACTCCCCATCCAACCCGATATTAAACAGACTAGAATCCTTAAAGTATAGAGATAACATGATCGATAATATGTATTTGTTTCAATAAAAACATTAAAATTAATCATTAAAAAAATGTCCTAAGTGCCATCCATATGTGGACTAAATGTTGGCGATGCAGTTGTTAGTTACATACGTCATTGAGCTCAATTGATGGAGTAACATACATATCTTAAACCATATACACTTAAAGACTAAAGTTCTATTTGCCACTATTTGCATGGTGAAGTCAACATAACATTCTATGCCCACGCGCTAACTATGACATGTGTACAAGTAGTTAAATGCGCGTTTTTGCCCATAGCTAAAATTAACCATTCAAAAAACGCCATAGGCGCCATTTATAAATGACTAAATTTTGGCGATGCAGTTATTAGATACATACGTCATTAAGCTCAATGGCGGCATAAACAAACTTGATGATGTACATATCTTAGACCATATACACTTAAAAACTAAAGTTCTATTTGCCGCGCTAATATGACATGTGTACAAGTAGTTAAATGCGCGTTTTTGTCCATAGCTGACGTCACACAATGCAATCATGTTGGCTTTGTCGCGTCGACAAAAACCGTGTCTAGAAGTGTATATGGTTTTAGGTATACATACTCCCCATCTAACCCAATCAATTAAGCAGACGGAAAGTCTTTAAAGCCTAAAAATAAAATAATAGATAACATGTGTTTGTTTCAATAACAACAGTGAAGTTAAGTTTAGCGATGCAGTTGTTAGATACATACGTTATTTAGCTCAATGGCGGCATATACAAACTTGATAGCGTACATAACTTAAACCATATACACTTATAAGCTAAAGTTCTATTTTCCGCTATTTGCATGGTGAAGCCAACATAACAATATTCTATGCCCACGAATGACGTCACGCGCTAATTATATATTCGTGAACAAGTAGCTAAATGCGCGTTTTTGCCCATAGCTAAAGTCACACAGTGCAATCATGTTGGCTTTGTCGCGTCGGCAAGAACCGTGTCTAGAAGTGTATATGGTTTAAGGTATACATACCGATCTTAACCAGTCCGAAAGTCTTTAAAGCATAAAAATAAAATGATAGATAAAGTTAATCATTCGACATCTATAAGTGACTAAATTTTGGCAATGCATACATAAGTCAAGTTCAATTGCGGTATAGACAAACTTGATGCATGACGTGTAGAATTGTCAGCATCAGATATTTCCGACGCTTGCCCTGTATGTATTTTCTAATATTTTAGTTCTAATTTATTCTAGTTAATGTGGTACATCGTAAAAATAAATAGCCTTAAAAACTCCTTCACACGTAAAAATTCAAAGAAAATGCAGCATCTCAGATTCCGTATGCAAGAAAGTGCTGTATCGAATAGAATTAACTTTGCCAAAACTAATTTACCGCCTATAATATGACTAGCAACCGCATAAAAAAATATCCACATAGAAAAGATTGTACTACCTGAATCTGAGATACAGCATTTCTGGGCGATCGAGACGCTCTATTTAAACTATAAATTGTATGCAAAATAAAAAATGGGGATACAGTATCTCAGTGTAAAAAAGGCTATAAAAAGTTAACATATAAGGCCGGTGACACACGTTGCAATTTTTCAGGCCCGGAATTGCATTAAAAACATAACGCACGTATTTAAACCTAATGCGTCAATTGAATCTGAGATACAGAATTTCTGGACGATCGAGACGCAGAAACGCTCTATTTGAACTTATATACAAGTTGTATGCAAAATAAGGAATCTCAGATACAGTATCTCAGTGTGAAAGGGGCTATATAAAGTTAACATCTAAGGCCGGTTACACACGATGCAATTTTCGAGGTCCGGAATTCCATTAAAAACATAACGCACGATTTAAATCTAATGCAAAGTTTCCAATATTGAAGACTAAATTATTTCACTAGCATCTAATAATAATTGTGCAGTTAAACTTTTTCAAATATTGGAAATAGTTCAAACATTGGTTGCAAAATTAAAGAAATTGAATAAATTAAAATCTTTAGCTTTATCATAAAAAAATGATAAAAAAATTAACATTGGTCAAAGTTGAGCCCATCGCAACGTTGTGTTGTCATTTATTAATACAACGCTGATAGAAAAAAAACGTTAAAAAACTCCTTCACACTTAAGGATTCAAAGAAAATGCAGCATCTCAGATTCCGTATGCAAAAAAGCGCTGTATCGGATACAGCCGCTCAGACGCATTATATAAAGAATTAATTTTAGTAAAACAAATTTCCCGTTTATGATAGGACTAGCTGCCGCATAAAAAAGTATCCAAGAAAATAATTGTAATACCCAAATCTGAGATACAGAACCGTTGGAAGATCTTGACGCTCTATTTGAACTTATGTATAAGAAATTTGAGATACAGTATCTCAGTGCAAAAGAGGCTATAAAAAGTTAACATTTAAGGCCGCAAACATACGTTGCAAATTTTCAGGTCCAAAATATGCAAAGTGTCCAATATTAGAGACTAAATTATTTCACTAGCATCTAATAATAGTTGTGAAGTTAAAACTTTTTCGAATGTTAGAGATAGTTTTCAATTAAAAAAAAAATAAAACATTGGTTGATTATAACACTATACCAAAATAATACTAAATTTATTCTTTATGATAAACAAAATTAATATTGGTCCAAGTTGAGCCCATCGTAACGTTGTATTGTCATTTATTAATACAACGCTGATAGAACGTAATAAAATTCCGTCGCACGTTACGATTCAAAGAAAATGCAGCATCTTAGATTCCGTATACTAGATTCAGCATGCAATAAAGCGCTGTATCGGATAAAGCTCTGACACATTATTGCATTACATAAGGAATTAAGTTTAGTAAAACTAATTTCCCGTCTATGATATGATTAGCAGCCGCATACAAAAGTATCCAAAAAAATAATTAGTATCTCAGATTTGAGTAATACAAATCTGAGATACAGAATCGTTAGACGATATTGACGCTCTATTTGAAGTTATGTATGCAAGATAAGAAATCTGGAAATTTAAAGCCGCCAACACACGTTGCAAATTTCCAGATCCAAAATATCATTAAAAAAATATTTAATATTGGTCCAAGTTGAGCCCATCTTAACGTTGTATTGTCATTTATTAATACAACGCTGATAGAATAAACGTTATAAAATTCCTTCACACGTAAAGATTCATAGAAAATGCAGCATCTCAACTTCAGCATACAAGAAAGAAAAAAGCTCGAACACATTAGTACACTAGCAGCCACATAAAAAAGTATCCACATCAAAAAGATTGTACTAACTGAACCTGATATACAAAATTTCTGTACGATCGAGACGTAGAAACGCTTTATTTGAACTAATGTATAAGTTGTACGCAATGATAGAAATCCGGAATACAGTGTGAAAGAGGCCATAAAAACACATACACGTTGCAATTTTCCAAGTCCAGAATTCCATTAAAAACATAACGCACGTATTTAAATCTTATAGCAGTTTGAAAAAAAAAATTATTCATATTTTTCAGATCTTAAAAAACAAAATGTGTCACCGGCTTTTTTATTTTGTTTTAATATTGAAAATAATGTTTTAATCCTAAACAGACATATTCGACCCACATGGTTTTTAGAAAATTACAGTTTAAACAATGTATTTTTTCATATATTTTTTTTTAAATATTTAATTCAATATTTCATAATATTAGTTTTGATTTATTTAAAGCTATCAGAATCTTCTATATTTATTTAAGTTGTAAGTTACAAGTCTTAAACAAATCTTGTAATGTAAGCTCATTTAAAAACACATGTACATATTATTGTTGTTATAAATGCAACAATTGTTAGAAACGCATTTAACATAAGTTACAAAAGAATCTTTTTGTTTGATTGTGACCAAGGAAGATTCACATTTACCTATTGTATTTACATTTTTCTACACTCGGCAATTATATTAGTGAGTGAGAGTAAAAAATATACCATATATTTCTATGAATAGAGTATTATTATGTATTAACAGAACAGAACTAAAATAAAAAAAAATGAAAATGCAAACAGTGGTGGATGGGATTAAAAAGTGAATTGCAATTGAAAAGTATTGAATCGCTACAAGGAAACTTTTCGCCTTCAAGAGAGCAATTTCAAGAGCAGTTATTTCAAATCACCGTTGCTCAGCGTATGTATTCAAAATCATTTCTTGTGGATTCACTCTTGCTAAGCATATTTTTTATTGTCATTACACGCATTTTCAAGTTCAAGACACAATTTACTTTCGTAATTATTTTCATAATACATTTACAACAAAAATTGCATCCCTCAATCATTAAAAATATATTTTATTTGAACAGGTCCTTAGGTGCTTGAGTCAATCAAGAAAATAAAAGTAAAAACATCAGAACCGTCTTCAAATGTGAAGTGCGCTCGCCCCGTTATCTTTTTTGGAAATCGAAGAGTGGCCTTTCAATATATTCTCTCTCTTAAGTGATCTTTTAACACTAAATGGATTCCGTGGAATATAATTCTGTAGATTTCAGATAAGACCATTTCCAACCCATTTCATGCGATTTTTTTATTATTATACGCTTTTGTTTTTACGCCTGTTCTACTTTAACTCGCCTTCAATCAAAAAGAAATGTACTTTATGAATTATTAATAAGGCTTATTACAATTTTAATTAACATGATAATTAAACAGATTAATAATTCATATATTTTAATATTAAAATTGTTACTGACCAATACATCATATTTTGAGCTAAACAATTTATTAAAATAATATTGCAAAAGTGTTTTCTTATAAAAACATCAAGGGCAATATAAAAATGTTTATTTAGTATTGTATTTTTGGGATTAAAAAGCCACAATAAGAGGTACACTTTACCAACCCCCATTGGGTTCCCATTCAGAAGAAAAGTATCCGACGCAAAATGTCACAAAAGATATTTTATTGTTGCCAACCCTTTAAAGCCCATTTTTCTTTATGTAAACAAACCACTAATTACTTGAAATCTTTAGAAATAACAAATTTATTATTTGATGGATTATAAATATTAATTAATTTCAATACAATATTTAATTAAAATTGTTTAGTAAGAAATAAATAGTAATACGTTGAGATTCCGGGTGATTTCAATGCCCGCCGTCGGACGAGTGCAAACCGGAGTTTACAAAGCGCAGAGCAAATATTGATGGAAATGCCCGGAACACACTAAATGTGTCAATATTTAAATGCCTGACTGTATAAACAGCAGATCTATAATCTATCAATAATAACAAACACTTTTATACAATAAATATAACATTTTATGAACAAATATTGAGAAATAACTTTCTAAAAACATATTTGTCAATATTTTTATAATAAAATGATACTATTTGTTTGATCAATAATGCAATAATATCAATTAATTTAAAAATCTAATAAGTATGCAATTAAGTAATAGTTTTAAAAATTATAAAATTTATTATTGATATTAACGTCGATTGTATTAAAATTTGGAGAAATGTTTAGTAAATATATGTTTGAAACTTTATTTTTATTAATTTTTTTTTCTCCATCGGATAGCTCAATGGTAAATGCGCTTGCTTATCGGATAAACAATCCAGCAGATTCCGAAATCATCTAATAAGCCGCTGATATCCTCAACAACTTCTAACAAATCGTAGACTTACTGATGAGATAAAAAATAGCAGTAAAAATCTTGTTAATAAATTGAAGAACGCCAGAAACTATCCAGATTTTGATTAACATATGCATAAGTTTAAAATCAAATCCAATCTAACCACAAGTTTCGGTTTTCACAAATCTTCTCGCTGGTATGGATAGTGAAAAACAAATTCGAATGATTGATTAGCTTAAGAGAATTCCGATCGCTACCTTGATTTCCAGTATTCTAAACGAAAACAGCAACTTTGGCGCATTCCTATTTCTACATATAATTTGATAATCAATTTATTCTTTCACCAGTACATTTAGAAATGATTAAACTATATTTTGTCAAAGTATTTTAGTTGGAAATAGCCAAAAAAATGCGTATTTTTTTTCCAAAAATAAAAATTACTTTTAATTTGAATGAAATACTAGACAAACTCAATATTGTGAACATAAAATGTATAATAGTTACTGTAATTTTATGTAAACTGTCTCTCTGAAAGTGAGATGCTAGGCACACTGATAAAGGGTGCATACCTTGAAACACTAGTGTGTGCGTCTCGCACTGGGTAGATGTAAATTATGAAATACGACATTTATTAAATTTAAGTTGTGAACATAACTTTATTGTAAACATATAAAGTATTGCCAGAAGCTTATTAGATATAATAAAATCAGTTTAAAAAAAAATGTTATAAAATGCAATTTTGGAAATTAAAAAAAAAAATGTACAAAACATGTAAAGAAATAAAATAATTAAAACCCTAATTAGTCACAACCATTTATGTACACAAAATTTACAAATTCAAAACAAAACAAATATACATGCCTTACCCGGGATTCGAACTAAAGACCTCCAGTACCGTAACTAGTCTCTCAATTGCGTCATCAAGGTCGGCGATTTAAAGTTATAGCACAACGCCTAACTCAAATGTGAGCACAGAATTGTAACATATTCAAACCCAATAAGTTAGCTAGATTTTTGGCATATTAAAGTTCAAACCCGAGCTCCGGTAAAACATTTTAAGAAATTGTGGCAATAATACACGATTAGTGTCCATGTAACCATAATTACATTTAATATGAATGAGAATGTGGGTAGACCAGATATATCGTCAGTATCTACAGTGCCTCCATGTAAAACCTAATATATCGCAAAAGAACTAGTCGTGAACCATACAAGATTCATCATATTATGCTGCATGACTTCAACTTTAAGAATAGAAAGCTGAAGTCATTTCGCAGTATCAATAAATTTTACAACAAAGAAACGATTAGTGCAACGTTGAGAGTGGTAGACAAGTGAGAACAACGATTTTTAACAAGAAATCCCTTCTGTGTAAGTGTACAGAAGTTAGAAATATCAAAAAAAAAAACTCAAACATAGAAAACAATGCGTTTTTAATGCTATTTACAAATTTAATTTCACTAAAATACACAAAACATAGTTTGATCCATTCTGATGTACATCCAAAAAAAATCAGTGAGCCAGGCCTAGGCCTCCATGTAAAATCTAAAACATCGGCTCTTAAAACCAACAAAAAATAGAAAACCATACAAGATTCATTATATTGTGCTGTACGACTTCAAGAAAAAATAGAAAGCAGAACAGTAATTTTCAATCTCAGCCAAACTTTCGGCAAAGAAACGATTAGTGGAACGTTGAGAATGGTAGACAAGTGCAAATTTTTAAAAACCAATCCCTTCTGAAGGTTGTGTAAATGAACAGAAATTTCACTACTAGGATAATAGCTAAAAACAACAACGCAAAACAGTCCACAATCCACAGCGGCTTCAGAAAACTGATAGAATGGGACTCGAGTTCTCAGTTCACATCAGAGCCAAGCAAGTCCAAATTTACGCCAATTCGCTCTAAAAAAATGAGCAAAACAAAAAACAAGATAACAGGCCAAGCTTCTAAGATTGCGAATAGCAAAAAAAATCAATATGGTAAGTCTAGAGTGAAATCATTTAATAGAAAATCGTCTCAAACACCTACTGCTACTAGTAGAATGGCAATGATAAACGTCAAAAATGATAAAAACTTGCAAAAACCAAAAACCGAATAGTGGATAAAAGTTTTACCACCAAGATGATAGCCGAAAAAGACAACGTAAAACAATCCACAATCGTCAACCGCCTCAGGAAACTGTTGTGAAAAATGACCAGATAAGACTAGAGTTCTGAATTAACAAACTTAAGCCAATTTGCTTTATAGAAATGAGCAAAATCACCTCCTTAATAAACAAAAAAAAAGAACCTCAATTCTTTTTTTTCTTAAAACATTTGCGAGTAAGCCTGCCAAACATCTAATAGCAAAAGTGATAGCTAAAAACAATAACGTAAAACAGTCCACAATCGTCAACCGCCTCAGAAAACTGGTGTGAATTGACCGCATAAAGCTAGAGTTCAATTAACAAATTTACGCTAAAATCCCTTCCTTAATAAACAAACAAAAAAGAATCTTTAGTCTTCTTTTTTCTTAAAACATTTGGGTGTCAGCCTGAGAAACTTCAAAGAGCAAAAATCTAGAGCGGTATCATTCAATCAAAAATCATCTCTAATATCAACCAAAAAAATCAGATTGTAATAAACCCAATTTAAAAAAATAACGCTCAATATACTCGAGGCATTTGTCAAAAATTGTATTTCTTTAACATTTCTGCCACAAGCTAACCTTCCTATAAAAAGTATATGTAGAAAAAAAGTGTGTTAAAAAATCAACAAAAAAAGGCACTTTTGAAGAAACAATGCTCAATATTTATCGGAATATCAAAATAAAAAAGTGTATAATGATAAGGAGATCCCTTAGACTATATAGACGCGCCTTGTGCAAATGTGTGCTCGTTTTACGGTGAAGCCAACATTAGTTAACACTATCAAATATATGTATCAAATAAATTGGTTTTTAACGTTATATCCTTAATAATTAATTTAATAATCATTTAATATTAAAAGTATTGATTGTCAATTATTAAATAACATTTGTTTCTATTACAAAGTTCAATATTTATAAATATTTTAATAAATTAAATGCGCAAAAATGTGTTTAAATACACGTGTTCAACACAAATGCACGTTCTTGTCCACAACTGACGTCACATGTACCGATCATGTTGGCTTCGCCACGTCGGCAAAAAGCGTGTCTATAAGAGTGTATGGTTCTAAGGGAGATAATAAACCTGTTCTTCTTTAGTATATAGTCAGTCAATTAAAGAAGACCAGTTGTGAAGTACAAAGTAACACAGTAACCATGACACAACGGATCATAAGTCATTGATCCATAGTTGGTTTTCTGATCTATTATTGCCTGGGAGAAGCTATGTATGATAAATTTTGGCATCCAATAACAGAAATATATAATATTCAAATTTGCCTTTCGCTATCATGCAATGCCGTAGTCATACAAGGCGCACTGACAAGGTTTGTAGAGCCAAAACAGTTTTCTGTGCTTGACTCTTGACCGCTATAGATTATCTATTGAAAAATGAAATCAAAACCCAGTCAAGAAATAATAGATTTTTATGCATTTCAGCCTAAAAGTAACATTTCCAGAAGTCAGTTCTAAAAAGATTATTCAGAATTACTTCCATTGCAATTTTATAGCTGTATTATTGACTTATTAACTTCTATACAGAAAAAAAGACTTTAAAATAGAAATACTCCGCTAGTACGGAGCTATAGGCTTTCCATAAACTAGTCAAGAAAAGATGGATTTTTAGGCAAGAATCAAGAAAACTATCCAGTTCTAAAAAGATGAATAAGGAATGCTTTCAAGATTATTTGCATTAAAATTACTACTTCCATGCAGAAGTTTGTATTATTGGAAAGAATTTTATAATTCTAACAAGGGATGCTTTCGGGATTTCTTTTTTTTGCATTAATATTTGCATTAAAATTTTATAGTTAAATTGTGTACTATTAATTAACATCTATTCAGAAAATAGAAGCGCTAAAATAGCGGTTTAAGTTTGTGTTATTGGAATGTAAAAAAACATTTCTTAAATGAGTTGTGTACGAATTACTTACTAATAAAATAAAAACTAAAATTTAAATCAACTGCGGTCACCACAGAACGGCACTTACGGCGGGATTGTAATTTGATCTCAATTGTTAAGTTATAAACATCTTAATTATTTACAAAATCAGCATAATAAAATTGTAAAAGTTTAAAAAAAAAATTATGTATTTCCATGCAGCTGCATTTGATTCTTAATAATTACATGTTTTATTGTTGTAATGTTATAAAAAAAACTACATTGTTTTTCATTGTTATTCTACATTGTTTTTTATTGTTATTATAAATAGATAATCCCGTTTATTCTCATAAACTTAAGTTGATAATAATAATTTTAATGATTTATTAAATATGTTGTAAATGTAGTAAGCTTAAAACGTGTTAATTGTGCAGCTGATTCAGTACGGTTTTACCACCAATTGTTGAAGATGTATATAAAAGCCAATATAACAAAAAGACCCGGCGGCAAAAGTTTTCTATCAATAGGTATATCATAAAAGACGCCGTATCAATAATAATACCAATTTCATAACTATTTGTTTATATTACAGAATTTGTTTATAAAAAAAAGATTTTTTATAAATTTATAATAAATAATAATAGTAACAAATAGTTGATATTGTATAAATTGTTAATAAAAGACTGTTAATTAATAGCCTATTATTATTCTTTTTAGTAACAATAATAATCATTATTGTTTTGATTTGAAAAATATGAGGTACTAAATATAAAATTTAGAAATGATATTGTTTCTAATGTAATTGCTATTGTTGTTGCAGCATAGTTATTGTTGTAATGAATAAATGAATGGTTAGATTGGTTTTGTTGGAATATTTGGAGAATCTAGCTGCCATGTGTTAAAAATCTTAGTAGATTCAAAAAGTAGGTAAAGAGATTTGGAAAATGATTAAGGGAAAATATAAACCATTACTCAAAATAATAGAAAAAAATGAAATAGTCATGGTTAAAAATCCCTGGAGTATACAATCATTAATCATACATTGGGCACAATATGAAATTTTGACACGTAGAAATATGACAAACAAAATTCATTAATATTATTACTCGAATTGTATTGTTGGTCCCCAAAACCAAACGAAACAGCATACCTTAATCATAAATCGCAGCACTGAGAACACATATATATCCAGTTCTGTTATAAAAATCCTTAGCACTCAACAATAGCACGTCCAAACACTGTTAATACCCTCACTGAACATTTTTATGCGGCACAGAAGCATGACAAGTAAAAATACACATGGAGCGTACAACGACTAGGCTACAACTGGAAGTCTCTGTCGGGTAAAGCCAATCAGAACCCAACCCAACGGAGCAAACTCAAGCTAATATGGCTGCCACGTAGCTTGCTTACAGACAATGGGGGCCAGAGAAAGGGAACTTAGTGTTCAGAACGGAGAGGGAGAGAGGTTGGGGGGTGGCCGAACCCCCGCATTTCATTTTAACCCCGGACCATGATAGTGCCGCTGCAATATTTATACTCATAATGACTCAGCATGTATGAAATTATACCTGCCCATTGCTTTTCTCGCCCATTAACATTAATTACAAATATCATATTTTGCACCCAAATATTCATTCCATAAATTTTCAACCACTCCACTCACATCTTAACAATCAAAAATTCTCCAACAAAAGATTGACTTAATCCACTTAAAAAGGTCCGATGCATTCTTTCCCAGGATAACTTTTTAATGACAGGTACCATCTTAACACCATTATATACTGTCCGACTAATATAAACAGATTAAAAAAAAAAGAAGTTATCATAACAACGGACAAGTAATGAAAAAATTCTTATGGCAAAGGGGCACTAACCCGATGGTGTTTTGTGTGCTTCGTCTAACCAACCGTTTTCATTCCAGAATCATTTTTCATTCCCCCTCACAACACTCTATCCTCCTTTTATATTTTCCATCCACTTATAAAACTTCCAAATACATTTCCCAAGCTACATATATTTCACTCAAACAAACTATATTCATAAATACAAAATCAATAGACATTAAGATAAAAACTTTAATTCATAAAACAACTCAATACCAATCCACATAATAAACTTTAATTAACATCTTCTTTGATCCATATATGATAATACATAAATTGTGTTCATTTGAATAAATAAGATCTAATAATGTTATATAAAATTTTATCTAATAAATTAAAAATAATCTACTAAAAACTTAAATATGCTAATAAATTTATACCTAATAAATTATTATTTTTTTATTGAATGTTACTTTATACCTACAATTCAAATTTGTATGTTTAACTTTTTATTTAAAAGGTGTTCAAACAAGAAATAATAGAGATTTGAATAAACATCAATCAACATAACAGGCTATAATTATAACTTTTCTTATTGAAGCAGTTTATCAAATATTAGTTATAACATTTAGTTTCATTTAAAAAAAATTTAATCTAATAATAAAATTATGATCAAAATACCTAAAATGAGCATTAGATATTTAATTTGAATCGTTATCATAACATTCAGAGATTGTTGTATAATTATAAAGCATTTCAATTTCTGATTAATATTTTATATCCGATTTAACCATAATTATTAAATCAAACTAGATTGCTATAAATTATCAACATACCGAAAACACAATTGTTATTGTATAGACAATTTTTGATGTTGTAAATGATTTACAACATATACACAAATTAACCGGTAGTAACCATATCCAGCTAGATAAAAACTTTTAACACCATGTGGGAGTCCAATCAATTAATATATGTTTTATATTTTTTAATTAACATTTTCATTCTGTATGTAAACAAAACTGTTTAATTGTAATTAATTTCAATTGCTCCATATTAACCTAACTAATTCTATTAATCATTGGATTTATTATATAGATAGAACTCTAACAACAATAATAAGTTTGCTATTCACATTTTATTTATTAATTTAACAAATTGGTTTAATCTACTGGGGGTTAAATATTTTATGACAAAATGTGTGTCAGAATAAATAAAAATCAAATGTAATTAAAAAAGACACATTGTTAAACAACAGATAGCATTCATTTGTCGATGTAATTTTTTATCTAGGATCAAAAATCCCTTGGGATATTAGTAGCCCAGCATAGTTCCATGACAGTAAAATCCATTAGTCATTATTTGTTACCTGTAGGTACTCCATGAACCAGATGTCATTTATTTGATTAAAAAAAATATATATTTTACAATTAAATTATTTATTTAAATATATTAAAAGACAGGTGATTTTAATAATATATTTTTCAGTCCGCTTGATTTGGATCAAGATGACTGTACAAAATTTCTAAGAACCACCCTTTGGGGAACTCATTATGATTCCAATTGGGAACACCATTTCTTACATCGGCACATTAAAGCAGATGTGAGAATCGTTGCATAATTGCAATGAATTGAGCCGTACATATATATATAAATTTTTTTTTTAAATATATTATTGTTAGACCCAACGATTATTATATTAAGGGTATGAAAAAAATTTGCCGACCTCATTGCTGAGTGTTCCCAACTGTCAAGAGAGATCATTACTCATATAGTAAAGCTATCGTTTCGGAATATTCTAGACAGAGAGGCAAAGATCTAACTTCCATTGTTAAGTTATTAATCTGAGTATAGCAAAAGCAGGAGAGAGAGATGCCGAGGGGTTGCTTGCCTCCATCAATCTGAACAGCATGAAACGGACTGCTCTTATATTATACTAAAGGGTCTTTCTAATATTGGGGATACGCAATCTATTCCGATCATTTATTTTTATTCTCCCAGCCGTTCGTTCATTACACCAAAACCACTTCAATTAATATTCATAAAAAAATATACATAAAACCTAATCACAGATTTAATTAACATCACTAAAAATATAATTAATAAAAATCAATAGTATCAACATATGAACAAATAAAACTGTCATTGTATATAATAAGTATGTTTAAATTTTATAATTACAATCAATTTATTATTTTGTTGACTATTAATTCCTTTTGGTGTGTTTATGTTATAAGATTAGCAATTTTTTTCTTTATTTCAACCATCAAAGAGTTAATTAGCCCAATAAGTAGCTCTATAATAATATTATTTAGTACCTGTTGTTGCCAACTAAATAATTGTAATAGCAAAAAAATATCTTCTGTAATTATACTTATCAAATAACTTCAATACTTTATTGCAACAATTAGTTCTAATTTTATCGTTACTGATTAAATATTGCAAATTAAATTTACATTTAAGTCACTAATTAGACTGAATAACTATTGAATTGAAAAAATCTTTTAATATGATTATTTTATAAAATAAACTGAAATCTATTGTTATATTTATGTAGTGTAAACTAATAAGTTTAAAATATTATCAACTGAATAATTATTATAATATAAATTTTAAATTTTCAAATTTCATACTAAACTTAGAATGATTCTTTGTTGTTGAACACATTTTAGTGTATTTAGATTAAATAATTATGGTGCTAAAAATACATTCATTATTTCAATACCAAAACTGCTTCAGGATACATTTTATTTATTCAGAAACTCAATTTATTTTAAAGATCTCCATTTGGAAAAGTCTTTTGATCAGTTTTGTGTGCACCTAGAGCTAGTTTAGTACTTTCAAGAACATTTTAAGACTTTTAAGTCAAATTAGTTCTTCAAATCAGTATGTATGATTTAATAAGTAACTTTGTTCATACTAAAAATGACTTCTTTTAAATCTACCTACAGTAATTAGTACTTTGAGGTTCAAATTAAGGTAATTTTGAAATAATCAATATCAGAGATGGGAAGTCAATTTTAATTGTTTAGCTTGATAGCGAGCTAATTTCATTCTTTGCAGCATTAGTCGTAAAAACTTACGCCGATGATCGCGCGTGAGAATTTCTCTCATATAGTGCAGATTTATGTTTGATATTAAATTTTGTATTTAAAAATTTATATAATGCATATTCTGGAAAAAAATAAATATTACTCCGTTCCAAAGTTTGTGTTGTAATGATTGAATGACATTAAAGAACGCCAAATCAAGGAAATCGGGATTGTTTGATGGTTGACAAATCATTCATATGTTCCACCCATTTTCAGTACCAGCGCAAACAACTTCCTCATCATCAACACTGCAATGTCGATTTTGACTGGCATGGTTCTATTACCAATTTTTATCGCGAAAATTAATTTCACTGTTATTGTTCGAATATAGACTAATCGAGTAACTTCGATAGGTTTCGTCACTAAAGTACTACGCAGACAATTTTTTGAGTTTCTTTTTGCTAGTAGTAGACCAAATACCAAACAAAAATTTTCGATAAAGATCGTACAGCAGCAAGGAACCTAATTTTGGTCAAAAAAATTTACTTTTGTAAGATCAAATTAATATTTCCTCGTCAAAAGCAACATAAAAGTTAGTTTCGTTAAGTAAAACCATTTCTCGTACCTATGAATGTACTACAACAGTCGGACAACATACCAAGAGCATAGTTTAAAGTACATTTCTTGTTCCCATCTTGCAAGAAAGATTTTAAGGTACAGGAAACTCTTTTTACAACACCTTCTTTTAAGACGCAATGCATACTTCCAAGCAACTCAATTTTTTTCTTCTCAAATTTCCCTTTTCTTAGATTCGGCATTGGCTACTAAAGATTCGAAATCATAACATGTTTTTGCTCTAATCAAAATACAATTTATAGTTTTTGAAAAAACTTGAAAATCCGCACTGAAACGCTTAATGGTACCATATTCTAGTTTACCATTATCAAAGAATTTGAGCAAAGATGGTAGAACTCCTTGCCGTTGGCCGCTATTCAAATTGGGTAGTTTTTGCCATAACAACTGTAATAACTAAACTTAAACAAATTGTCAGTGTTTTTTACACCAAACTTACAATTGTTACAAAATTTTACATGTTTACTTCAAAAACTATTTTGACAACCGTCAAACTTCAGGCGTCTATAGTATAACCATAGATATAGTGCCTTTACGACATGGGCTTAAATTACCTCAGAGAATTTCATTACCAACCGCCTCGGGGGAGAAGCAATTATGTTTGTATTATATACCTGGAAGCTATTTAACACCTCGGTATCCAAAAGTAAAAATATTATATAATTACACAATATTTTCACACCAAATATTTTAAACTTGCCTATTCTTGTTTATTGTTTTTGGAATTAAAATTAGAGAATTGGGGTCTTATCGATTATTGTTTATTGTTTTTGGAACTAGAATTAGAAAGTAAAAAGTCTCCCACTCTTCGCGCCTGGTTAGGTTAAGTTAGGTTTTATTTTAGAGCCACGAAGCTTTTGAAATGCGTCCGAAAATACGCGACAAGAAGGTTGCCTTCTGTCGGGAAATCTTAATTGATACTCGCAACATGCAGCTAAGGAATTTCCATTACAATATCCGTAAACAAAAATGGTAACTGCGTATTCTCAATTGTTGAACAGCATTTTTATCAAATTTTACTCACCAAAACTAAGAAAACGGTGTTGACAAGTATCAAAAGCTCTAAAAATCATGTTGGCACTCAAAGAAGTCATGGCAATAACATACAACCGGTTAATACCAGCGCAAGAAACTATTTATACGCATAGATAAAATTTCAAACGTGCAAAGATATCGTTTATTAACATAACCTAGGCAAAATATCAGACTTCAAAACTACATAAAAAAACCTTCAAACCAGATGACTCACCATTCACTCAAGAAACTTATGTCTACCAAACCTTTACTAAGAAACATCAGCTACTATCCGACAAAATCATCAAGATAGAAGCAGCAAAAATACGGCTAGTTCACTACAATAATATAAGAAGAAGCGTGACGCAGTAGTCTAGACATCTTGCACCAAAGATCGTGAGTTCGATCCTCACAACTGAAATCATATCAAACGTATATACACTCTCCTACTCCCCAATCCAGATCGTCAGCGACTAAGATCCTTTTCTGGTCCAAAGTAGATAAATGATCTCTTCAGTGGTTCGCAATCTCAAACTTAAAACTGTAGGTCCACCCGTAATGTAAGTTGCCAGCATTACGAGTAGTAAAGAAGCTGCGCAAACAGTGGCGTGCGTACGGCTGAAACGTAATTCCTAAATAATTGCCACTAAGTAGTATCAGATTTGACTACCCCAGCACTAATTCGGCTATCTAGCAGCACAAGATCGGTCACCAAAGACAAACTGTGGGTTTAGAGAACGCAAACGTTGACAACTTTTGGCATTCATCTGCTCTTCAGCTCACGAAAGTTTCAATATAAATAAGGCGACAAATGCTAATTAACCTCCAAAATCTAAAAAACTATATAATTTGAATAATTTGTAACAATTTTACTTCGTTCAAACTTTTTGGAACAACAAAAAAGTTGAAAATAGACGTCAACAAAAAAGCAGTTTGCACAGTCGCTTACAAATAGAGTAAAGCGATTTAATTTCTTTTGTGGAGCGCAGCAAAAGTACCAAATTTCAAACATGACCACTTTCTAGCAGCACGATGAAGTCTAAATGTTGCATCATTGACAACCGGAGTTGACCCGTAAACCAAGTTGTCCACTGTTGATAATTATTTAGTTCAAAGTCCACTTTCATATTCCAACCCTAGCTAACTTAAAGCATTAATGCCACCGCCAAAATAAACGCAGATAAAAGAGTAGAATTTGAACATTTTAAATAAAGACCAGTGGCACAGAATAACAAACTTGGGAATACCATACGCGGTATTATAGAGCATAGAAAGCTTAAACTGGTCTTTCAGTAAATGTCTTTCAAAGAATGACTTTATAATTAGAACAGTTCACCATGATGATGAGTAAGACAAGGATACAAGCGTTACAATCTAAGAGTTCTATAACTAGAGATTCCAAGCCAGCGTTTTGCCGTACTATCTCAGTATCTCTGTTCTTATCGCACAACACTATACCCTCTCCCACTCTCTACTTATGATCAAGCCCTTTGAACCCTACCCCCATCTCGCGTACCGCGTTACGTTGTATGTGATAGAGAAACGTCATGATGCGACAAAGACGGAGATACCAAGAAATGTACGCTGCTTATACATTGTTTGAACGGCAGCTTGGAATCTCTAGTTATAGAACTCTTTGGTTACAATGCATGTGACTTTCGTTGATCATCGCTAAGAACAAGCATAATTATTCATCTAGAAACGAATGAAGACAATCTTTAGTCAAGACACCGGTCCTAACTTCTAAGTCCAGGCCCACTCGCCTCTACCAGTCTATAATACCCCTCCAAGTCAACACTTCCAGAAATTAACTGAACGCTCTGTCCTATCAAGAGACGCAGTTTGTTTGCGCTATGCAAACCAAATAAAATGATTCATGATTTCGTTCGTGCAATTAGAATAAGAAACCTGGGAATGTTGCGGACCTTTTAGATCGCGTCACCGCCATCACTGGCAGGTAGTGTAGTCATATATATATATAGTGTCTTTACGACAAGGGCTAATACCTCAGCGGATTATTTCATTACAAACCGCGAGTAATCATGTTTATATTTATACCTGGAAGCTATTTAACCCTAGGTAGTATTTAAGGGTAAAAATATTATATAAATATATAACATTACATTTTTATCTAATTAAATAATCCGCCAAGATCATTTATTGCAAGATTTATAAAACACCTACAAGCCCATATCGATTGTTTTTAATTTCAAAAAACCTGCGCTAATTGATAAAAAAAACTGATACGTGTGGAAAACCCCATATGCCCAAATAAATGTTAGCGGCAACAAATTTATTTATATATGCGGGGTTTTCCGCATGTTTTACAAACTCTGCTTTATCGATTAGTGCTAGTATTTTTTTGCAGATACGGAGTATTAAAATGACATATAAACACAATTAACAATAAATGTGTGATTGGAAATAGCTTTTTTATTGCATCCTTGAATTTTTAAATATATTTATACTCAAATGTATGCAATTCAATCAATCATTAATAATTTAAATTAAAACCAACTACATATTTTTAAAAAATAATTAGATTTAATCATTTCTTTTATCATTGAGTAGATTCAAAATGATTAAAAAAATATATTAGATCAAATATTAGGGTTAACAGAACATAATACATCCATTAAATTGACCTTATTTTTATTTAAATTTTTGTAATTATTAATAATTTATGCAAACTCAATCCTAGATTATAAATGTAATTTTTGACCTAATTATTGAATCAAATATATTTTTTCATACTGTTGACCTAATACAAACATTTGTTTGGTGTATGCTTTGCTTCATAATGTTTGTTTTGTTTGGCCGGATAGATCTGTTTAGCTACTACTTTGTGAATCTGTTTGCAAGTTGTCATGACTATGACTACTTTAATATGTTTTCCTAGTGCATGACGTTACGCTTCTGCTTCTTTCAGGTGATATAATAAACAATATAAATACAACTCATTCAATGGTCAGTTTACTACAGTCTGTGCTGGGGACATCACCTCCAGACATTCCGCAGACTTTAAATGACTTTGACTTTTTCGTATAAATATTATGTCAACGCATTACAATACAAAAAAAATATATGAAAATATTATTACACGGTTCGATATTAACTTAATTGAACTTATATTAAAATTTAATTGCCACAATAGAATTAAATTATTGAATTTAGTATAAGATCAATTTTTGCCGGAGAGTCCCGAGAGTTAGATGAGTACACAATTCCCTATTAAGAAGTTGTCTATAATTTAATAGTAGATAAAATATAATGTAAATATTATTGAGCCATAAAACAAATAATATCATAATAAGGATTATTCGCTGCTATAAAATAATATCAAACTAATTATTGAGTAACAAATATGTAACAATATAATGCTAGCCTAATAAAATTATATGACAAATTTTTGATAATAATTTTTTACTGTGTAAACTTAATTGATCACAATTAATTATTAGATATTTTTACATTATGAGTTTTGATTTTATCGCAGTAATGATGCGCTCACATTTTAAAAATACAATCAATGCTGATAAGCACACAAACAATTTCAAGCAGTTTTCGCGTTTAAAATTGTTAATTAAATTGATCATTTTGTTATGTGAGAGTACCAATACGTCTTAGTGCTTGCATAGGCTAATAGTGAGTTGCAACGGTCGGTCAAAACGGCGGGTTTGGATCAAATGTTCTTAAAAATCAATTGATCCGACTCGCAAATTTTGATCGCGCTTTTCTAACCCCAATTTATTAGTTTTAATTAACCAATAAAGCCATCTTATAATACTAAATATAATACGATACAAACGTATCGTTATATTTTTATGTTTTATTTAATTTTTATTACAATTTTTTTTTTAAACTACCAATCAGAGCTCCAAACCGTTTTGGTGCAACTGAAAAAACACCCGATCGCAACGGACCGTTGAAAACAATTGATCCAAGCAAACACTAGATACGTTAGAAATTACGTCAACACACGGACCGCATACTGAACCATAAAACCAGTTTTTATTTCAATAAAAATTCAACAGCAATTAAAAAAACAGCGACTGTCAGCAGCCGACTAGAGAAGATCCCTCCGAGATGGATCCCGCAGCCGGACCCATCTGAAGAACCAACAACGGAGAAATTGCAATTATCATACAACGAGTCACGGATGTTTAATTGAACCGAGTCACCCAATTAACATCCAATCATTAATTCAAATTTTCTTGCAGCATAAACCACGTCGGACCGAGAGATCCTAGATGTACTTACTCTCAAGTAAAGAAAAAAAAAGCTTGCCGAAGCCTACACCTTATCGATGGTAAAAGGACAATTCAAAAGGATCTTAGAACACGACAAAGAATGCAAGAGCAGCCTCTCCCAAGATAAAAGTCAGCATGAAGAAACCGCCACCAGCGAGCAGCCCACCCAGTCCCCATCTTTCACCATAGAGACCACAATAAAACGGTCAATTAAAGTGTCTTCTAGCCAACCAAGCAAGACAGCGGAACCCGCGGTCCAGGCTTCCCCAAAAAGACCTGTCCGCCCAAACTTTCCTCCTTGGATGAAGAGATAGAGATCCACAAGACCCAGCCCCAGAAAAGAATTTTTGATTTCGTTCGTTCAATTAGAATCAGAAACCTGTGAATGTTGCGGACCTTTTGGGTCGCTTCACTGTCATCACTGGCAGGTATAGTTAGTGTCTTTACGACATGGGCTAATATCTCAACAAATTATTTCATTACAAATCGTCTCGGGGAGTAATCATGTTTGTATTATATACCTGGAAGCTATTTAGCCCAAGGTAGTAACATTTTTACCATTGAATACTACTAATACTACTACTACTACTACTACTACTACTACTACTACTACAAACATAATTGTCTCCCCCCAGGAAGAAACAAGAAGTCAAAAATGTTAAAAAGCCGCAAGCCCCTTTAACTACTTGTTCTAGTAGGCCATCAGTCGGCGCTTCCTGCCAAGCGCATTCAGCGCCAAATAGCCACCAAGGCCAAAGGGTCCTATAAATACGACCAACCAAGAACTAGAACCTGGTTCAAATGGCACATTTTTTGCAGTTTACCTTGACTTTGCCTCTTATTTTACCTAAGATGATAATGCAACATTAGTAAAAAACTTGTTTGTCAAATTCTCTTAAAGGTTCTTGCCCACTAAAGCAAAGAGCAGCAACTTTTATCAATCAAAACATAATATTTCTTATGGAGCATCACCCACTATCAAAAGCAATGCAAAAACACAATAGAATCAATAAATGTATGTTCCCCAACAGTCTACTAGGCGCGCTTTAATTCAGTAGGAAACACAAAAAAAAATTAAAAACAAAAACTGGTCCAAAAAACGTCCTAATTGTAGCAAAACATAACAGTCATAAAGACATTTAATAAATTAATTCATAATGCGACGTTAATTCCTGGTACCTTAATTATCTTCTTGAGGCCTGCTACATGTTATCCTGATATAACCAATACTCCCACACAATACTCACAAACACATTTTAAATGCAAACAAACGCCCCAATAAAAATAACTGCCGGTGCACGACCCGTAACTAACACAAGTATGGCCGCTTTGTTGGGAGTGAAATGGTCGTAATCTCCCACTAACAATGCTTCGTGTCGACTCGCGCATAATCAGCCGTATACATGTACTTAAGTCGTATACGTTGTGGGTTAAATAATCATCAAATATTAAATGCGTTGTATTGTTAATTGATCACAAATTTTAAAGAAGTGTTAATAATTTAAGTTTATTAAAATGTAAATCATTTTCATTTCTATTAATTATGTTGATTCCTGTTACCTTAATAATCCGCTTATCCCCTGATATGTCCACATGATGTCCTGATATAAGCAGCACGCCCACACAACACCCACAAACTTGTTTCAACACCCCGACACAAAATGGCTGCCACTGCACGACCCATAAACAACTCAACACGGCACAATTATGGCTGCCGTACGTAAAGTAGTTGTGACGTGGCCGGTCTCCCACTTACTATGCGTCGTGTCAACTCGTGCGGAGTCGACTAAGCACCATATACAATACATTGTACAAATATTAAAACCATCAAAATCATAACAAATACTTTATATAATCGAATTAATTCTATTTTATTAAATGATAAGCACTATAACGAGTCAATAGTTGAAACTGAAGTGCCCCATCCACCCACACAAGTGTTAGTCATCAAGAGGTTGGATCACCTTCTCTTGTGACAAAGTGACGTTCACATAGAAAAAACGACAAAGCATGGTAACGACTCAATTGTTCAGATTGAAGTCGCCCAAAAGACTGGACTACAACCTTCTCATGTGATAAAATGACTTTTGACATTCGCATTCCGTAGAAAATATGATAACAATCTAGACATACACCTCTAATATATTGGAGAAAGTGGAAGACAAGAACTAAACTAAGAAAAGACTACTTCCTTATTGTGCGTTTTACACCTATTTTACAAAAATCTTAAAACTTATTTGAAAGGGATTGATGGAACCAATTAAGTGACTATATGTTAAAAAAAAAAGTTCCAACATAAAAAAAGCCAGTCTAAGCCTAATTCTGCATAGTTTGGCGCTATATTCATAATAATAACTTATATCATAAACTTTCTAGCCGTATCCGCATAAACGCATTTTTGACTTAACATCGACGTATTACATAGCACTTAGGTCATTGATTGCCCACCCACGCAAGTGTTTGTGTTCCAATATCTTGATCAAAAACACTTGGAAGGGCGGACGGGGCACTCACTTCATTGATTGCGGGACAGTAGTAAGTCAAAACTGGGTTAAGCAACCTTTAAAAACAATTTAAAAAAATCTATAGTCTGATGAGCAAAAAATGCACCAAAACTAAAAAACGTGCTAATGTTGAAGGAGACGTATCTACTAGCAACGTTACAGACTTGATTGAAGGTACACCATACGAATTCCGTGCTGTCAATAAAGCCGGACCAAGTAAACCTAACAATGCTTCTGAAATATAAGTCGCTAGACATAAGAACGTTGCAAAATTGACAGAAATGTATTTTTGGATATTAAGATCCGTGCTGGACAATCATTCAAATTCAATGTTCCAGTTATTGATAAACCTCCACCGAGCAAAAGATGGGATGTCAAAAGAATTACAGATAACGTTCTGATTAGTAGCCCATATCAATTATCTTTTAAGAATATAAACGTCAAAGAGTCACATACAGCTACTGTAATTGTACTTGATATCCCATCACCACCAGAAAGACCACTTAAAAAGCTGATGATGTTACCAAATGACGATGGCTAACATCACCCATTACGTCGATTAAAAACAAGACGCTAAAACTGGTCGTTGGGTACCCGCTGTAGAAGCTGTTTCAATATTCATGCGTGTCGATCATTTAGCTGAATATAAATTCCGTGTATACGCCGTTAACAAACAAAGTGATTCACAACCATTAAACGCCAGCCAAAAGCATTACTGCTAAAGACCGTTACACTAAACCTGACAAACCAGGTCAAACAAAAGGATGGAAATGCTTCAATTACAGGTTACATTATTGAAAAAAGACCAAAACACGGAGCATGAAAACGTGCTTGTCAACTTCCTGGAAACCAAACATCAGGAACTGTACCGAATCTTTCTGAAGATCAAGAATACAAATTCAGAATGTAAAGAATTAGTAAGCCTAGCAAAACCTCCGGCCCAGTTTTTTGCAAACCTAGATTCTTGGCTTTAAAATTCAATAAAAATCTAGTTGTTAAAGTAGGCAACCGCATTGCTTAAAAAAATTCAAACCCAAGAAAACTGATTCTAGTGAGTTGATACGTATGTTTCCATGTCTAAAGTTGCCATTTTCTGTTTGCTCTGATACTGGATATACTTTAACCTTGACCAATAATTTGAGTTCATGGTCAGCTTCAGCTAACGTACTCGTTATCGATCGTCCTTCACCACCACAACCAGCTTTTGATATTAACGTTACTAATGAAAGTGCTCGCGTTCACTGAAACCTTTGAATGATGATGACCAATTTTACATTACGTGATTAAAAAAATGAACGTATTCCGTAAAATATGGTCTAATGGCAACTATTCACAAGTATTTCTTCGAGGCCAAAGCTGTTAACGCTGTAGGTAAATCAGAACCATCAAAAACTCATAAAAAAGCCATCGCTAAGAACAAAATTAATGAACCATCAGACAAACCACAAGTTGTTGATTGGGATAAAAATCATGTTCATTCGGAATGGACACCACCTGCAAATAATGATGGCTCACCAATCACCAAAAAAAAAAGAAAAAAAAAAAGTGGCCCAAAAACCAATGCTAAAGTACCATTTGGCAAAACAGCTGCTAAAGTACCCAATTTAACTAAAGGGCAGAAATACAAGTTCAGAGTGAACGCTACTAAAAACGCTGGTAACAGTGAACCATCTGAACCACCGGATATGGTCATGGTTAAGCCCAGATACTGTAAATAGATTGTATTACTGCAGTATGTATGTATTCCTACTTTAGTGGCACCTAAAACCAAAACCTCTTAATGACATTCGCATCAAGACTGGACTTATTTTGCACATTGACTTCATTGGCAAACCAACACCTGAAGAAACATGAAACAACAACCAAAAACCATTATCTGCTGATGAAAAAACATCAGTTACCTTTATTGGCTATACCCTCAATGCCAAAAAATCTGATAGTGGTCTTTACCACCTTATGCTTAAAAACAGCTCTGGAATAGATAAAAGATCATTATATTATTGTATTAGGTATGATAACACTATATACAATATTTGATTAATATCAATTATTTTAATAAATTTAGATCGCCCTGCACCACCAGAAGGCCCATTGAAGTATAAAAAAAACTCAGCTCAAAGTTCTTTATTTTGGAAACTACCAAAAGATGATGGTAGAAGTAAAATTACGTATCATTAAATAATATGTTACTATTGTACGCCGCAGAAACATGGGGAGATGCCTTAAAGACAAAAAAAACAGAAAAGAAATAAGAGGAGCCACTAGAGCAAGCTCGTTAAGGATATGTAGGGCCTACAGAACGGTGTCGCAAGAAGCGCTAGAGGTAATCGCGGCGACACTACCCGCAGACTTGATGGTAGAAGAAAGATTAAACATAAAAAAACTGGTAAATGAAGGAAATAGTAAACAAAAAGCAAAGAGACAAGTAAGAGATAATACAATGAAAAAATGGCAGACACAGTGGAAAGACGGAGAAAAAGGTGAATGGACAAGAGAGTTAATACCAGAAATAAAGGAATGGGTAGAGAATAAACCGGAGACGTGTTACTATACAACACAACTACTCACCGGACATGGAGCCTTTAGAAAGTATTTACAAAATATAAATAAAATGGAGAAAGAAAAGAAATGTATATTCTGCCAAGAAGACACGTATGACAACGCAGAACATACGCTAATAGAGTGCGAAGCGTGAGAGAATGATAGGAAAGAGTTAGAGAATGTATTGGAAAACAAAATTAATAAATCTTCAATAATTAATATTTGCCTGAATGACAAAAACAAATGGAGAGCATTAAGAAACTATGCAACGGCAGTAATGAGAAAAAAGATAGAAGAGTTTGAAAACTCAAAATCTAGATAAACAAAAATGGAAGTAAACACACACATCAAAAGCCACAGAAGACAAAGGAAGAAGGAAAGAAAAGCTAAGTGGAAGCAAAAAAACATAGAAAAAAGCAATGAAGAGAAAAAATACAAAGAAGGTCAAGACAACTATGCCTACCAAGGAACGAAAGAGGAGAAAGTAGACAAGAAAAGAATATACAATAAAACATTAGTACCAACCGAAATTGCAGAATAAAGAAAAAAAAAGAAAAAAACTGCTCAAATGGTAGATACGCCATTTCGAGGTTGACTGACAATGTAACCTTTGAAATGGTCAGAGTATATTTGACAACCAGGGGACACAAAGAAATAATTCCAAATGGAGACTCAAAAATATCCTTAGAAGTTAAATTGGCAAATCTAGGATTACCAAAGAGGATACACCTAATGGAATTCCACAAAATATTCATGAAAAAGAGAAGATACGCCGACAAAGAAGTGAATGAAGACTTAGAGAAACTAAGAAGACATCTAAGGACAAATCAAACAACTAGGCTGAATAACAATTGAATGGCAGAAAGGAGAGATGAACGTCAGTATAGAACAGACAACAAATAGGGTATAGGGAGAGATGAGCCGGGGACAGCATGTGTTGCCGCAGCAGTCTGTGTGAACCCCACAAAGCCGAAAATAGCTCATCTCAAACTAATAATAGACTAGATAGAGACAGACATGATAAGGACAAAATGACAACAGAACTAACGTAGAAAAGAAAACCGAAAGGTATTGCCCTGCGTTAGTTATTCTCAAAGGCCACTTGCTGAGGCCAAGACCTCACTACGTCCTTAAATAAAAAAAAATAATCTGTTAATAATTAATTATTTTCAGTGGTTACGTTATTGAGAAACGTGATTTGAGTCACAGCGGCAGATAGATACCAGTAGTTAAATATGTTAATCCCAAAAAACACAAGCCTGAACTCTTTCTACGCAAAAGTCTACTCCAATGCAATAGAGAACACACACAAATCTACTCTAGTTAAGTGGGAAATAACATCTACAATCGGTTTGTAATTATCATCATCAACCACTTTTTACGCCACTACAGACGCATTTGCCTCTTTTTTTACCGTAATGCTGGCAACTTACATTACAAGAGAACCTACAGTTTTAAGGGAATTCCGAACCACAAAAGAGATTATTAATCTACTACGAAGAGAAGGTTCTTGGACATAAAAACCTACGTTGACAAGGCGGGTTAGGTAGTGGAACTAGTTTCCGTTGTGAGATTCAAACCCACAATCTTCGGTGCAGCAGTCGAATGCCTAAACCACTGCGCCACGCTCTCCTTCAATCAGTTTGTAGAACCCTTAAAATCGACAGTTAACTAGTTAACCCGTAAAAATTGTCACATCCCATGTGCTACTTGCAATTAAAATCACATCAATACAACAAACTTCCAACACTGTCTGTCTGTCTTTAGAAGATGTCTGACTTCTGCAGATATGATAAACAGTCATAGAATTTTTTTTCAACGCAAAGATTACAAATAAGTTTCACTTAACTAAAAAAGTCAGTGCAGCAAGTACTTAGAGCCTAATAGCCATCACCATAGTACCAACCAAACTCAAAAGGCAAAGCTACCCAACAAATCAAACAATAATAATTCATGTTCAGACAGTGCTCAATTTGGTTCCAAGACTTTCACAATGCAGCCAAACCACGGACACCTACTATTGACAAGCCAAACTACTATTACTCTATCTATCATTCACACTTTATTTCCAAACCTCAGCTGGTATCTTCGTAGACTAGGGTTTGTATTAAATCTGAATGTTGAGTCTTGTAATAAACAAGAACAGAACAAAACCATAAAATCAAATTATATTAACTATATTATTAAGGCAACCATCAAAAAGTAATTTATAGAATAGTAAAATAAGTTCTTAAAAAAAAAAATGAATTATAATTTCCAAATATATCAAAGCTCATGACCGAGCACTCCACTAAAATTTGGTGGATGGGCGGGGCAATAGTTAGTTACATTTTTGGCATATCAGCTTAAAAAGTATATTAACGCTGATAAGTAGAGCAACTTTTTTGTTCGTTGTTTAAAATTTGATGGAAAATTAGATGTAAATTGTTGACATCTAATTTTGACAGTTTTGCTAAAAAAATATACAACAAATTGGCTTTTATTAATTCGATTTCCAATTAATAAAAAGCATTTTTGTTCTTTATTTTTATACAGAATCATAAATTGAGCAATACAAAATAATAATGCAAATCTAACAGACCAAGAAGTTTAGAAGTAATCTAATAACTATGAATTGACAAAATTATTATCTTTTTTTTTTAAATCTAATATTTTAAAACAAATTTGCAAACAAATATAAGACTTTCCGGTTAAAAGTTCGTTTATATTAACCCTAACAGGTATATCAGAATCGAAGATCGATTCGATCCGATTACATCCGAAGTGTGAGTGCATATTTCCCATTATAGATATTCTAGTTTTATTGCTTTAAATCTATTCCAATTTTTTAGATTCAATACGGTTTGGTATGGGTAAAACTTATTATTACGATTATATATTTAAAATAATTTACTATCACAATTGTGTTTACAAACAAATTACTAGTTTCGACAAATAAACTAGTTAAATCAAAACTAGTAATGTTTGTAAGAATAGAATTGTGACAAAAAATATAGTTTGCAAAATCATATTTTCAATTATTCTTCGTTTTATCTATAACCTAAAAGAAAATCTGTAAAAAATACATTAATGCTATGGCAACGTACAATAGGAGAAATAAATATTATTAAAATATAAAAGATAAATTGTCAACAAGATTTAATTAAGCTGCTTAATCAATGATTGGATTATATTATTCATATCAACCCATCACTACTTATCACAAACACAATGTATATTAATGAATCTATATTTAAATATTCATTGATGGTAGTTCTTAAATTAATAAACATTGTGATATGAAAAGAAGATGGATAGAAATCTTAAGCCAATTAGTCCTAAAATATTGATAAAAAGATTTCCCAACACAAAAAGGATGTGCTTGTAACTGGATTAAGTTCTCTGTAAATATATTCCAAAACTGGTTTTCAAATAAAAGGATTAAATACTATAAAGATTTCGGCGCCGAGATAAGCGGTTATCTGAGCAAGATTCTAATTTAAGTACGGCGTTGTGTTATTAATATTTTTTAATTGTTAATGTCATTATCTTGTTCTATTTGTGTATAGATAAGGTGAAAGTAATTAATTTAATTGATTGGGAAGCGAATTTGTTAACTAACCTGTTTCTGTATCAATGGTGTAATTTAATCCAGCCCACGGGTCTAAATCTGGAGACGCGTCAGGTTCGACCTGTATAAATAATTATAATTATTATTTAAAATATTTTTTTTAAATTTAGTAATTACTTTAATTTTTCCCTCGTTTAATTCTTTAAGAGATTTTAATTTTTCCAAATCGTCTTCTTGTATCGCTAAAGATGTAGTCGGTGTTGTTTGATTTTGCGTGCCACCAGATTCTGATTTTTCTGGTTTAGCCGGCGATGACATCTCAAGGGGCACGCCAAGGTCCACATCCTGCTTCCACAGCACCTCAATCAAATCCATATCCTGCAAAAATATAATTAAATTGAGTAATAATGGAGAGCCATGTGTGTTTATTTTAATAATTATATTTTTTTAATGATAGTTTGTGGGGGTAAAAATCCAATTTCCTATTAATTATATTGATAGCCGAAACATTCAATGCACCTGCTCGTTATTTCATTAAAGTAACGGCGGGTTTCCCTGTGTAACTTGGTGCGAATATATGTAAAAGGAACTGGTGCGGGTCGACAAGATGGCGGCAGGCCGTCGAAACCTCGCGGGATACCAAAGGTGCGGTTCGATGGCTACCCCTCTGGTAACCAAACCCATTGTCTTTCAAACTCCTCCCAGTTTAATCACGTATCCGTGACCACTTTTTTTCTCTTATGTTTTTTTTTTAGTTCGTTAATTTAGAAACAAACCTCTGGCTTACATACCAGTTGGTACCAGCTCTATTATAAAACGCGCTGCTATCGATTGTTTCTCTCACACACACAATAATGATTAAACTCATGTAATAAATATTTACAGCTAATATTTATATTCAATATTATTTATTATATAAATTAATTCAATTTGTATTAAGTAACAAAAAGCCAGGGTCAATAGTTCTTTTCTTAATTGTGCAACAAACAATAAAACTAATGTCGCATTATTGAAAATCAAATTTACTTAGTCAAGGTAAATGCCATTACTAATATCGAACAATTTTATTTATATCTGAAAGTATTTAAAGAAAAAATCTTTCATTTTATAATATTTACCTTTCACAACTTTATTTTTAAAATATATATTTTTATTATTCCTAATATTTATTGTTATAATAATGAACCAGCTAAAATAATATTAGAATATAATGCAATAAAATATGATGATTTACTGTATATTTAATTAAATAAAACTGAAAAAAATGATATACACTCGCCGTAAGTTTTCTATTTAAAAAACGGATTGAATTAATTGCTTAAAAATATATTGCAAATAAAATTCGAATCAGCAATTTAAGATGAACTATAATACGATGTACGATAGTTAAATGTTACTTTTACTGATTTGATAATGCTTAGATTGAACCATTTAAATTTCATAAACTAATTCAATTATTATGATTTAAAATGTTTTACGCAGTTGGTTGGTAGACTCTATCGACTTTACTACTCAACATGGTATTAACAGGCGAAAGATCTATTGCCGTTGAACAAATAAAATTATAACAGATTTAAATGTTGTAGTCTCTATTAGTCATCTATTTAAATTTGTTTATAGCTGAAATGGAAGTTACCATAGGCGCCGAGTTTTGTAATTTCCAGAAGGGGCACGAATTCTCAATAATGTTAATTCCTAATCAATTTTTTTTTATAAATATTATAAAATTGTAAAAACGTCCTAAACTCTCAAAAGCAGACTGCTACACATTTTCCTCAATTGTTAAAAATAAATAATAATTACCATAAAACGTTTCTATCAACTGTCAAAATATTCTCAATCTGTTATAAATGTCATAATGTTCAGAGCTGTATAAAATGTTTCTGAGCTACAAATGATAAAAAATGTTCATAAAACAGCAATATTTTTTTCTAAACATAAATATTTATTTTGCCTAAAAAAAAAATGAAAAATGTTCCTGAACTGTCTGAAATGTTTCCAAACAATTATAGTACGCCAAAATGTTCATAAACTGATAAAAACATTATAAAATGTTTTTGAGCTGTTATAAATAACATAAAATGTTCCTCAGTTGTCATAAAAACCATAAATTGTTTTAAAACTGTCAAAAATATTCCTAAACTGTCATATATGCCATAACATGTCACAAATGTCATAAAATGTTCTTCAACTAACATTGTTATCATAAAATATTTATAAACTGTCAATTTTCTTAACTAAAATAGATTAAGCATTATACCCTTGTTGGCCAAAAGAAGCCCAGCTCCCCCCTAAACATATTTGCATGCAATTGAATTTCGTGCAACAATTGTCTTTAAAGCAATTATATATAATTCGTGTATAAACAAGTTAGACTTTTGTGCTAATTTCATGCAATAAATAAATTTTCCACGTAATTTTGACGTAATACTCGCCAGAATTTAATTTTAGTTTCTATTTTTATTTATTATAACCGCCCTCTGCTTACGCCTCTGATAAAATAATTCTATAATTAAAAATGTGCTCTTTAAATGTCGTATATTGTTTGTATTCATCAAAATACTTCAGCCTTCTTTACCTAACCTCCCCGCCCAATATGCCTACGCCACTGATATGTTTCTATACAAAATTGTTCCCATGTACGCCACTGATAACATAGGCATAATTCAATGCATTCAAACTCAGTAGATTATTAATATTGAATTAATACAGGGAGTTTATAAATGAATGGGATTATGTAATCACTTTAAATGTGCCGCTTTTTTAAATTGTCCACTGTATTATATGTTTTGACAGATCAACTTTGACAGCTGTCAAGCAAACATATAAAAACATATGTAGTATAGTGAACAATTTAAAAAAAGCGGCATATTTAAAGTGATTACATAATCCCATTCATTTATAAACTCCCTGTATTTATGTCCCAGCTCGTCTTCTGCAATAATTTCATACACCATATAAACGTACAGATTATGCACAGACCTCTACCTCTACACGTTCTTTGCCGCATTAAAATAGATTTTTTTTTAATTCTTTTAGCGCCTTTCTCATTCTTTTAGTATTAAATTTTGTATATATTATATATTATATTTTATAAGCTATATATGTACACCTATTTTGCATAGCCTCTTACTAATAAATTAATAATAAATATCATTAAATCATTTTATGAAAAATAACCTAACCTAACCCAACCCAACATAACCTAACATAATCTAAAAAACTTTATTAATTTATTTGAGCTTTTTTGTAGATTCTTCTCGGTTAACTCTTAAAATCAGTTCAGGCCAGATTGTAAATAAAAATATAATTTTTGCAACAAAATATAAAAAAATAAAACAAAGAAGTTTATTTTTTTAATTTTGAAAATTTAATTATTTTATTTTCAAAACTTGAAGGTTTTCTCAAAAATTATAAATTTATCCTCCTTTTACATGCAGATTAAGCCGCCTAAAACCAGTGCCGTAGATATAAACCTCAAAGAATAACTTGCGCGTATGAAAAGTATCCGTGTCTGAAAAGTTGTATGTAACGTAATGTATAACGTAAATCCCAAATTCAAAATGGCTGGAAAATCCCGACGCAGGCATTCATAATCGCAATTCGGAATGCGTCGCCCAAAAAGGTCTGAAAAGTCCCATTTAAACGTAAGTTCACCTAAATCCGAGATTCTAAATCTTCATGTGAAAGGAGCATAAAAGCCACATGCGGCAATTTGAGAGATTCTGAAACCCATCTTAGAAATCTAAAACTGTAAATAAGCCGTCATATTCTGGAAACTTTGATAAAAACTTTAAGAATCAAGAGAAGATTTTAGAAGTCTGACATATTTTAATTTTTTTTTCAATATTATTATAATAAAAGCTCTTAAAGACCAAGAAGACTATAAAAATGTTAGAAAATTTAGATAGCATTAAAAAAACTTTGTAGATCAAAAAAAAAACTTTAGAAGTCTTATAAGATTATACAAAGATCGTAAAAAACTTTAAGAACTAACGGATCTAAACAAAATTTGATATACCTGGAAAAACTTAAAAGATTGAAGATCATAGAATACATTAAGAGCTACTAGGCAACCAAAAAACTCATAAAGATTGTAGAGTTTTGCTCCACTTGAGATTAAATATATACCAGTTACTCTCAAAAGCAAAAAATCACTGGCTTACAAAAAAAATGGATTAAAATATTTTACTCTTGAAGAAGCATTTGTCTAATATTTTAAGATTTTTATTCTAAAGTAGAGCGACACTTTTTGGATTTAACGACTCTTAGAAAGCGTAGGCCTAAAAAAGTTGACAAAGTCTTAAAGCATTTTATATATTAATGAGTCTTGAGCACTAATTATTTAAAAATTTATAAAAATCTACAAACCAAAAAAAAAACAAACGAAAAGCTAAAAATCTAAAGAGGAGCAGTTAATTTTTGAAGAAACTTTTAAACTTTAAACCTCCAAAAAAATAATTTAAAACTGTTGCTGTTGCTTCCAAAAATGTTGTAGCAAACTTTCCGCGTCCATCGAGCATAAATTTAGTGACTACAAAGCGCTGCGTTTCTATCAAATCAATTGGTGTTCAGACTAGCTTTAATTTTTTTCCTATTTCAAGCAGCAAATGTTTTTTTGAAAATGTTTGGCCAATTATTTGATTTAAATGTTCTAAGCAAATTTTCATTCAAATATTCTCTTGACCATTTTTTTAAAAAAAATATTAAGCCCATTTTTTGTGCAATAAAAAATTTCTTGCAATAAATGGCGTTTTTATGAGATATTCGATGAGCTACTTGCAACTATTGAGCCTTCTGGACAAATTTATGATTAATTTCATAAAGCAAATGTGCTAATTTCAAGCAATAAATAGATTTTCTACGCAATTTTGATGCCATAAGATGATTTTGGATTCTACTATTGTAAACTCCTAACTCCCCTCTGCCTACGCCACTGGGCATGTTTCTTAACATCTTAAACATCGCATTGCTTGTATTCATGCCAATGCCTTCTTAACACACAAAAATCAATAATTCAAGTTTTTATTTGAATCTTATTGTAGAGTAATATCAATTGATTGTAGAATATCATCGTCAAAACAGCAACATTTTTAATCTATTTTAAGTTAAGTGCTGAATTTCAATTTTCACAATTCAAATTATCATTAATATTAAACTGGTATCATGTCCCAGCTCGTGGTTTACGCAACAACTATTTATTTTATATACCGTATGAACGTACAGATTAGGCACAGCTTTCTGCCGTGTAGAGGCCAATAAAATTAAAATATTTTTTTTAAAGATTTCTTTTCTTTTTCTAATTTTTAATATTAGTATTTTTATATATTAATTCATATATTTTAACCCAACCTAAAGAGCGTTGTTATTTTATTCCAGTTTGAAAAACATTCAAGATTTTTGTAGAGCTTAGTCATCGTTGTCATTTTACTCATTCAAAATTCTATTTATAAAATATCAAAAACAGCAAAATCCGGTCATAAACTGTAAAAAATTTCATAAAACCTCAAAAATGGCAAAATCCAGCTATAAAATATACAAAATATTGTTAAAAAAAACAAAATCCGGTTAAAAACTGTGTAGAAGTGCCAAATTCTATTCACAGAATGTCAGAAATAGTACCATCCCGCAAGGTTATGAAATTATGCATCCTTCCGCGTTGCGGACCCTTGCTTACAGATAGCTCTACGCCACTGAAGATAATGAAGCCAAATAATATTTTAAAGTGAGATTAAATGACATTAAATATTGGAAACATATTAAATCTATATTTTAAAATTTGTTGCTTTATGTTTATGTAGTTGTAGATTGGCAAAAGTCTAAAATAAACCGTTCAGAGAGTCTTGGTTGCTTATCTCTGATTGCGCCTGCAACTGATGAGTCGTTCTGGATGCAACCAATCATGCAAACTGACATTTTGCTGCCATTTTACCCTTCATACTTTTAGGTACGTTTGTTTACTGACAAAGCAACTCAGCAGTCATCAGCGGTTAAGCGCATATTTATGTAGTTGGTAAAAGTTTACAAGGTTGCCAACAGTCTAAAATAAGCCGTTCAGAGGGACTCAGCTGCTTATCTCTGATTGATGACTCAGCCTCTACAAAGAATTTTTCCGCTTTAAAATCGCAATGTATTACTTAGTGATCCAAAATATGAGCGGAAAAACTGTTTTTCAGAGTAAACACATGTATGTATAGATATTTGAGGTTATAAGTAATAAATATACTTTTATATGCTTTTACCTAACCTAAAATATCTTATCAGATCATTTTAAGCAATAAATTGATTTAAACTAATTTTTTTAATTATGTGCAATTAATGTTATAAATAAACAAAATTTATTTTTCCAAAAAAAACTATTTTA
The DNA here is from genome assembly GCA_963932245.1 of Tachinus rufipes. Lineage (NCBI taxonomy): Eukaryota > Metazoa > Arthropoda > Insecta > Coleoptera > Staphylinidae > Tachinus > Tachinus rufipes. The sequence continues at coordinate 62,921,121 of OZ010750.1, read as the reverse complement.
TATTTTTTTTAGTACAACTATTTTAAAAGATTTCTGCCTCTTAAGAGTACAAAAATAATTTTCATTAGCCAACTCCGTTTCAATATTTTTGTAAATAATGTATTTTATTCTTTAAACCCAAGAGAATTAAAATATTTTCATAAAAAGCAGCTGGAATTGTATAATAAATAAAGCATAAGCAAGCCTTTATAACATGATCTTTGCGACGTTTCATAAATATTATTCAAAAAAATGAAAGCGAAATTAATAGTCGCAAGTCCTTAGAGACATTTGGTCCCTTGAGAATGAAATCTTTGGATACCTGGTTATATAATTGAAAGTAAATTTGTGACGCGTATATTCTTATAGAATATCAATAGATTTTCTATTTTTCGATTGAGTTGTTACAGAAAATAAATTCAAGCTGGAATTTTAGAATTAAAATATTGACTCAATCTAAATTTGAAGCTAATAATTGATGAGTTTCGGATTTGATCATTATTTACAAATTGAGTGTTGTAAACGAGCATTTCAAAACTGAAACTAATGTTCTAAAATATTGTACATTAATAATTAATTTATGCGTATTATCTTTTCAACCGGTTGCGTTGCAAGTCATATTGATGCATAAGTAATTTGCATAAATTATATATCATTCATCTAGTTGATTTTATAATGTTTCTAATACTGCAAATAATAATTTTAAGAATTTGAATACGTTGATGAAATGTAATTGAAAATTAATTAAGTTTTTAATTCTATATTTTTACCAAAAAATGTTGGTTTCAAATTCTCAGTACACTTTTTCCTCAATCATTTTTTACAAACAAATAAAAACAATTTTCTAAAGAAATATGATGCTTGATTGATAATAAAGTATGACCGTTCAGGTCTACTGAGTAGAAGGAAATAAGCACGAATTTTACAGTTTGAAATTCAATGGCGAATTTCTAAATGTTAATTAACATTTTTAAAGGAACCCCGACTGATCGTTATCTTTTCAACAGAAAGACCCTAATGGCACATTTATTGCCACTTTGAGGTTTGGGAAATTTCACGGCGTGTTAGATGTGCGGTTTTTGGTACCACTAAGATGAGTACCCTTTTGTCGATACGGATCTCGACAAATTTTTAACAAAAGTCAATAAAACTAACAATGGGGATTTACGCATTTTGAAAATAAATTCTACGCACTTGCTATGCAATTATTGTTAATTTATGCGAACTGAATCAATCGTAAATTTTATTATGCTATCAATGTCCAACACGTCAATACCTGATGATATATGCGCAAACACCAAGGTTTGCTTATTAAATTAATATTTTGTAAATAAATTGTAATAAATTTATCCACAAAACAAATATTAATAAATACTGATTATATTCCGATCCAACAACTTGTTTAAACAAGATTTTTTATTAATCCACATATACATATTATAATTTTTTTTGTTCTGTATCCATCGGGTTGGTTATAGATTGCATGTCAAGATACGTATAGCTCTTGTAATTATAATTCCCCGCCTAGTTTTAAGTCTATTAAAATACATTCACTGTTTTTAATCAGTTTAGTTTTGTTCATTTTAACTTTTACATTCTAAAATCGGACAGAGAAAGATTTCATAAAAAATTTATATAATAAAATAAATAAAATTAGATCAATATAATTAATTAAAAAAAATGTGAAATTATTCTATTACCTAAATTTCATTTTATTCTGTAAATGTGTTACAGCCCCAATTTAATAAGTTACTTTCGCATCCTTGGTTATCATTTAAACAATGCAAATATCAGTTTTAAACATAAAATAGTCATATAAGAGATATATTTCATAGAATTCGATTATTGAGTATAGAAAATAAATATGCAGTTTGTAAAAAAATAAGTTAGTTCGTAGTTATAAAAATAATCACTAGTTTTTCATTTTGGTATGTAGCTGTTGATATAATTTTGAAAATTTAAGAAGTTATTTGCAAACTTACACGTTTCTCTTAACTTTGCTATTTAGAATGAGACGAAATAAGAAAAAACTGCTACTCACTAAAAATAGCAAATTTATGTAATGTCAATCCGCTATTTAGTGTGTGGTGTATTAAGGCTGTCGCCAACTAGAGAAAAGAGAAAGTTACCAAGACGTGCTTCGCTCTAGTGGGTGACAACAAATTTTAATTATTAAATCATTTTAAGATCAGCTCGGCATGCTTCCAATAAAGTTTTAATGACAGTAGACCTAATCTAGGCCGATCTAACAAAAATCACTAAAGATACGCGTAGTAATTATTGCGCTGTATTAAGGCTGTCGCTAACTAGAAAAAAGCGATGGTTACTAAGACATGCTTTGCTCTAGTGGGTGACAACAAATTTGTAGATATCATCATTTTAAAATCAGCTCATCATGCAAAGACTTCAAATAGAACCTTAATGCCAGTAGACCTAATCTAACCCGATCTAACAAAAATCACTATAAATATGTGTAGGAATTGTTGCGCTGTATTAAGGCTGTCACCAACTATATGTCACGCTATAGATATGGGTGGTAATTGTTTCGCTGTATTAAGACTGTTGTCAACTAGTGAAAAGAAAAGAGTTACCAAGGCGTGCTTCACTCTAGTGTGTGACAACAAATTTGTAGAGATCATCATCATTTTAATATCAGCTCGGCATGCAAAGACTTCAGGGTCTTAATGCCAGTAGACCTAATCTAATCCAATCTAACAAAAATCACTATAAATATGTGTAGGAATTGTTGCGCTGTATTAAGTCTGTCACCAACTAGAGAAAAACGTTACCAAAGCGTGCAACGCTCTAGTAAGTAACAATAAATCTTTAGAGGTCATCATCATTTCAATCTAATCTAATCTAGCCCAATTTAACAAAAAAAACACTATAGACAAAGCAGATAAACATAGGCAAGAGGTTGTCGTTTCTCTACAACGAAAACCTTGTGCGTGCACTTTTGCCGCTTCAGAAAACATCACCGAGAACCCGCGCTTGTCTTGCGGAGTTCCAGAATCACGTTCGTCAAAATAGTCCGCATCATAGGGCTCATGCTCGATAGAACTTTTTTCTTTCCATATTGATGAATTGGTCACAAAGTGTAAAAAAACCTTGAACGTGTCCTTGGCCAACATCAACTGAGGTGCGCAAAAGGAGATACTATTGCGGTTATACAAGGTTTTGTCCAGTATCGATTACCAGCAAATCCCGATTAAAACTCTTAAACGCAGTCCACAACGCAGGCATCAAATACGTCACAAGAGCATTTCGGACGAGTAGGACTCGTCGCTTTGCAATCACAAACGCCGCAGCAATGCAAGCAAAAAACAGTCACAACAACCAACTTATATTTAGTATCATCAAAACGCAGCAACACAAATACAGACTCAGGTCTACTATCAGCTCGTCTCGAACTGACTTCCCAAAGCAAACAAAAAACTTGCCCTAACGTCTTAAGGAGCAAGTTTCTTGAAACTGTTGACAAATACCCAGACTCTTCGCTGTTGTAAAAGACGGTTCGAAAACGAACAAGAAGTGAAAATTGCCATCGTTTCAACGATACGGCCCATTCATGGTCTCTCCTTAAAAGGCTTCCGTATACACCGTAGAATTATATGCTATACATAAATCCAGCTAAACTGTGACACGTCATCTCACAGCGTGTTCCTCCCATGTTCCATCCGGAGTACTCGGTGGATCCGCTGTCCCAGTTCGGTATTCCGCCTGGCCAGGTTTGGACACAATTTAATACAATCTACGCTCCGTCTCTGCCTCTGCCTCTTTCAAATAAAACCAAGCGCGACCTTCTAAGTGCAACCCCTGGACACTTCTATTCTTTCGCGCAACCCCACTTTTTGTCAAAAATTGCGTTTTTTTACCTTCGACGCCCCGCAGCGGATTAACGCGTGGAGGTATTGAAAAACGGTAAGAAGTGTAATCGAAGAATCGAGGACGGATCTCGCAAATGAGACTGATCGCAATTTGTTGCTTGCGATAGCAAGGAAACCGGCGGCGGGCTCTCAAAGTGGGCGTGTAAAAACCTCCATCGGAGGGCGGCGAGTAGAAAACAAAGGTCGATCTTAAAAATCGCTTCAGCCTACTGCAATTTCGGATCCTTTCTCTTTCAAAAACTATTTAAGTATTTTTGCGTCCAACAGTCTAGGTGTAGGCCGATTTTCACCTCGGCAAAAACCCAATTTTGACTTCAAACGCAAAGTTTTTAGTGACGCTGCCCCCAGATCAGAAAAGGGTAAAAAAGAACCGACTCTTCGAGAGAAACGTGCAATCAAAAACGGCAGTCTTAAATCGCCGCGCCGCCTCCGGGGGTGTCAAAAAATCGGGCAGCGCATAAAAAAAAGCGCGATGAGACGGCTGTTCCAAAAACCAAAACGCTCGTTTCCCATCTCCAACGACAAAAAAGTTACGGCCCTCCGAACGCGGAACCCCCTTTTCCTGATGACAGCGCTCTCTCGGAATCAAAACGAGGGCTTCATATTTACGGGACAGCCGCAAAGAAGCCGACTCCAAAAATAGCCTGTCAATCCGACCCCCCGTTCGCCCCCGGCAAACTTCCGAGCACTCCGCCCCCTAATCGAGGAACGTTTGGAAACGGGAAGAGCACCGACCATGAAAAAAATATCCGGCGGATCCGAATCTGGAATCGGAGAAGCTTCCGGGTTCCGGTTTTCGCCGTTCTCATTTTTTCTCGACCCCAAGTTCGGCGGGTGAAACCACCTTTTCGCCTGTGTCACCTCTCGCCAGGAAACACCTTTTCAAATCCAAAATAGTCTCCGGGTCATGATAGTATGGAAGCCAACAAAGTGGCCAATAAAGCCCGTCAGGCGGCAGACGCAGTTCCTATAGAAAACTTTCCCGTCAAACTCGATGCCTTAAAAGATACGCCATTTCAAACGTCATCAAGAATTGACAAAAAGTATGGAAACAAGAGCAAATTAAAGAAAATCAAACTCTCCCTAACAGCATGAAAGTCGCAGGTAGATCTCAGCAAGAAAAAAAACTGTCCTATGTCACTTCCAGCACCACTGCTGACTCATTAGCCATTTCTCTGCCCATAATACTGGCAACTTCCATTACAGGTAGACCTACTTTTTTAAGTAGATTTCAAACCACTGAAGAAATATGTATATACTCCGGACCAGAGAAGGATCTTAGTCACGCTGACAAGGCGAGTTGATTAGTGGGAGAGCGTATAAACGTTTTAAATGATTGATTTGAAACCACAATAGCCACAGTCTTCGGTGCAGCAGTCGGATGCTTCGACTACTGCACCACGCTCCCCATCCGGACTGTAGACCGAAATAGAAACAAAACCTATAAACAATCGACTACTCCCCAGAAACTACTTTTAACTAAAAAAACACATGCTTCCTAAGTAGCCCAACATGTAAAAGATTGAGATTAAATATGTTAGAAAATCGCAAGCATACAGAAAACCACCAAATAGCTATCTGGAGTTATATGCCTATGCACGAATGTTTAGAGAACAAAAAAACTCTATTACATCTGATGAGTGAATGTGAGGCAGATAAAATGCAACGCCTAACTCACGTTAGTAACCACAAGGTAACTTAAAGAAAAGCTGAAGACATCAGAGGTGCGCAAACGGTGTATCGGTATCGGCGTACAAGCAAAAAAATCATTATTACCCCCGGCTATCTATTATAATATATAATCAACTATTCTTATACCGATAGGTGTCAAAGTGACGGGCACTCCAAGCCACAGAGAAGACGTGTTTGAATGCCTACAGACCCATATTGAAAAGAACGCTACGCTCTGTATCACTTTGTTGTTCACCCATCCAAGTCTTTGCCGTTTTTGTAGTAGCTACAAGTTAGATTAACATAATCCTCTCTTGTTTAATTTAATTTGAAAACTGTCAAAATCTGTAAAATAGTTTTGGATTTTTGTCAAATGTAAACGACCCGTCATAGGCTGAGCGTCAGAAAAAGCAGCAATCAAGGTCGTTAGATGGAAGATGTCTATATTGAGACAAACCAATTTCACCCTTCCAAGCTTTAGTCTCTATTGCGCAATGCATAATTATAATGTTTCTTAGTCGTAAAATCATCCAAAACTCGTTGAGTTCCAATTCAAAAAAGCTTCGTTCCCAAGATCAAAATTTGGTCAACTGAGTTCAACAAAAGGTGGACAAACTCGCACCAGCTCCCCTGCTGCTACGACCTCAAAGATAAAATTAGGCTTCAATATAGCAAAAACGGTTGTTCAAACATCAACAGTAGACCCCACACAGTAGGTTCAGCAAAAACTGGTGGAAAAGTACTAAGAATTTCTTAAACTTCCTCCTTATAGCTCTCACGAACTGTCATGCAATTTCCACATTTTTGAAAAAGGTTGTCCAAACAATAACACCAAGCCCTACAAAAATCGGTGGAAACGTACTGGGAATTGCTTAAACTTCCACCTTATAGCTTATATTTCAAAAAAGCATTTAAGACGCAAGCAATTTGACACCAAGTAAAAACGTTCATACGCAACCGGTTAGATACCTGAACTTCATTCTACAAAAACGAGATAAAAAGCACCCTGAAAAGAGAAAACTATGTGAAGAAATTGTAAATTGTGAAATATGTTTCAAAATGCTATTGTTTATATTTAAAATGTTTATAGTTAAGGCAATGTTAGGTTAAAATTCTGCCATTCATTTGTCGACCTGCAGACTTTGTTTAAGCTTTCTATAAATTAATCTTGAAATATGGCGCCCCGAGGGCTGTTAAAGCCGACTTTCGGCCCTTGATACACTATGTACTATTAAGTACATAGTGTATCAAGAGACTCAGAGATTTATGTATAATCAAATACGCAAAATAGAAAATAGTTTGTAAGCCGAATAGTTAAAAAAACTGGCCCTCGACTTTAAAAACTCGTATTTAATAATTATTTAAAAAAAAATTTAATGTACTATAAACTCCGTTTACGTTTAATACTTTTCCTCGGTACTCGGGTATGATACCCAAGCACAACTTACGCAGAAACGTGTATGTCAGTATTAACTTTGTGTGTCAATAGAGAAGTTAACTAGTAAATAAAAACATTTTTATAATTAGGATTTTTTGCTAACATCTCAATAGGGGTAAAATTGAAATATTATTTTACTTATTTACTTATTAAGAAGATAAAGAAAACAGGTTTGTTTTAATAAACGAGTAGTTTTTATCGAGTAGATAATTAATGATCGCGCGTTAATGAATAATTATAAAAAATGTACATCCAATTTCCTGAGGATGAAATCTTCGTTTGACTGCGTGTGTATATAGTAATAATGCATTTAACCAATGGAGACGGTCGATATAACAATTCACAGAGAACTGAATTCCTATTAAAAGGTATCATTTATCATCTGTCATTCGGCCCGACTGATGCGTGTATGCATGTATCAGGTTTATAGATAAAAGAAAAAAAAACAGGGCCGGACCACATTTGATTCTTATTTATGACACTCGAGTTTTTTAAACCACTTCAATTGGAATTGATTTATAAAATAAGATGGGATTGAATTCGAATAGAATTTTAATCTTTTGTTAAATAATTAGAAATAATAGAACGTAAAGAAGATATAATAATTACATCAATAATTTAATTTAGTTCACGATTCAAATAAATTTAATTATTATAAACAAATTATGTAGTAATCAACTCGAGTTCAAGCGTGTTGTGGTGATATGGAATAAAAAAAATAAACTTTAGTACTGTCCCTAGGTGTGTACTCGTGCAAATCCCATTAAATTAGGTTGAAACCCTCCAATTTACTGCAAATTTTTCAGATGTACTAGTCTTAACCTCTGGCGTCGCGTCGGTAACTAGCCTTGTAGCAGAAAAAAGCCGCCGTCGAATAAATAAATTAAAAATAATAATAACAAAGTATGTATTATGTATACCTTCGACCATTATTATTTAAGAAAGCAAAGATTTGAAACGTACAGCTCGCCAAATACCTCGTGGTTGGATGCGGATTAGACTAGTAAATTTCATCTTAAAAATAAATCTTTAATTTTAACTGTTCTTAGACGACTAAACAAAAAAAAAATTGCACATAGAAGACACACACAAAGAGCTAGGCAGCCAAGAAAGTCGTCGATTTTTAACAAATTTAGTAGACTTTGAAAAGTGCTATTCCAATGCGCGCAACCATGCCAACGTTACTGCAATCTTACTTTAGTACAAAATAAAGACATTATATTATTAATATTATTATTATTATACACTTTACATACGCAACCGCAATCAAAGTAAAATATATGAGAAAATTAGGTTTGCGGTCGCAATTCACGGCCTCGCGCATCGGAATAGCACTAAAAAACAACTCTTGAAGAACTTCAGAAGGTCTAAAAAGACACTAAAAAACTCTAAGAAACAATAAATCTAAGATCAGAAAATAAAAATTTAAGAGATAACTTAGAAACTTCAACTGTCTAAAGAAATCCTTATCATCCAAGCTGAAAGACTATAATAAACTGCAAAACATGAAAAACCATCAAAAATTAAAAAAAGATTACACTAGTAAAGTAAATTTTGTTTACAAAACTTTAGTTCATCTTTAATCTTTTTTAAAAACTTATAGAAAACTTTACCTTATAAACTGGTCTAGCCTGAGAACGATTTTACAAGAATCATAGAACACTATAAACTACAAAAAAAAAACGCTTAAAGACTTTGAGACCTAGTTGCTTAAGAAGGCCTTGGAAAACCTTAACAGCTTTAAAAAAATCTAAGATTGTGCATAAGATTTTGCAGGTAGCTAACGTTTTAAATACTTGAGTAGAAGGACCCACCTTCTACTCAAGTATTTAAAACGTTAGTTACTTGCAAAGAGGTGACTGCAAAAATCACCAAATTGTGCACAAGACTTTGCAATTAGATAACGGTTTAAATATTTAAGTAGAAGGTGGCCAAGAAGACTAAGAGGTGACTGCAAAAAACACGAAATAAAACCGACCCAAATGTCAACCTTTGCTAGGTAACCAACAAAGCTCTAGTGACCGAATCATGGCGGTATAAACATTAAAATGAGAATTGAAAAAATGTAATTCTTGAGGTAGCTAGTCCCTCATCAAGCGCAAATGAAGCAATGCTTCTCAGATATGAGTAGTACCAAAGAAATCAAATACTCAAAGCAGACCAAAACTAGCGTTTTAATACCAAACTCTTTCCACAACCTACATAAAATGTCAAAATTAATAACAGAAATACCCTAGACGAGTAGAGCTAAGAACTCATTGATTCATCAACAGCCTCAAGGATTCTAACAAATAAAAAACGACAAACATCTTTGTCTTTACATACAACATTCGCACTATGTGACTTAAAGAGCACCTACTAAATCTAGAAAATAAAGTCCAAAACATCAAGTTGGATATACTAAAAACTAGCAAAAAAGCAAAGCCAACACAATTCTAAAATCTGGACATCTCGTCACAAAAAGCAAAGCTATATCGAACCGCAGACGGCCCAAACATCGGTAACTTTGGACTTTGTGATCCATGGAAGTAAAAGCTAATACAAAACTCAGCCACAAAAAAACTCTCAGGCTCAATAAGATATCAAGAGCAAGTAAAGAAAGCAATTAACAAGTGCTAAAATCTCATAATACTCAGATGATACAAGAAAAAATCGTCATCCACAAAATTAAGAACCAACAAGGAGAAGTGGTGACAGAAAGAGACCAGATTACATCAATTATGCAAAATTTCTACCAAAGACTTTACAGCTAACTGGTACCTAAGCTAAACCGTCTAGATCAGGTAATCCAGAATGTTACTCTAAAAAAGATGAAGAATCAAAAAGCCTCAGAAAAAGATCGCATTACAACAAAAATGTTGAAAATAGGAAAAAAAATCTGGAGAAGCCACTGATCACCCTTCTCAACAGATGTTTAGAAAAGAAAAAAATTCCCGATACCTGGAAGAATGCCAAAATAATAATTCTCTTAAAAAAAGTAATCAAACCAACATCAAAAATTATAGACCAATTAATCTTTTGTTTGATTTTGCATAAGCTTCTTACCAAATAACCAACCGCCAACAAAAAGCTTGATTTTTACCAGCCAGTGGAGCAGGCCGGATTCCGAAGAGGCTATAGTACCACCATTTTAAGACCACATTTAAACGATGCGTACTCTTATTGATAAGTGTACAGAGTCGATTACCAAAAAGCTTTCGATTCGGTTGACTCTAGATATACCATCCTTATTAAAGATATGCACAAAGGTGCTACCTTATGTCAAAATAGACAAAAACTTAATAACGGAGAAGGTCTCAATACAGAGAGGGGTAAGACAAAGTGATTCAATTTCTTCAAAACTATTCACCTTGGCATTAGAAAATGTTTGTAAAAACTTCGACATGGCAGCAAAAAGGTAAGATTCGCCAACGACAATGTGATCATGAACACCGACCAGAAAAAACTTAAGACTATATTCTATCACTCAACGCAATTACTCTATTTTTGAAATTTATAAAGAAATTGGCAATTATTAGTCATGCCTGATGTATTGTCGCATGAGTTTGTTGCTCTTCATCGTAGATCTCAAACGTAGAACAACAAAAAAGCAATTTTTATAGTGCATAAAAATTCCACAAGCACCCCGGTCCAGACCAATATATTAACACAAATAATAAGAAAACGTCTAAAGCGATCAAATTCAAAACCTAAGAAATTTACAAAATACAGCAATTAAGACATTATCATCATAATACAAAACTCAACATTTACTGAAATTTGATGATGCTTGAGAGATTTAAACCACGTGGATATAAGTCAATATATTGCATCATGCCTGATACTCGTAGAGAAGGTTATTATCGCAAACATTTTAAATGTACTTGATTCAATGTTATCCCGTGATTTCATTAGTTTATAGATGAAATTTTAATAAAATCTATTTGTTAATAAATACCAACATCTTGCACATTTAATTTAATATAAATCAGTTGTACACCAAAGATAATTCTCATACAACTAAAACAGTTTTATTTTATTTAGTAATATTTCTTAATAGAAAACTTGTTTTATTAATTTTCAATGCTGAAGGTCCTTTTGAAGGATTTTTTATTAATTTAATAAAATTATAAAAATATATAATAAAGCTCATACCTAAACAATCCATGTTGGTAACGAATATCCAAAAAATGTTCATATAACAATTTGCTTTTGATCATAAAGTAACAAATACATCTAATAGTTTTCGACACGAGAATGTTTATAAAACGATAACAACACCGTAGTAAAACTCACAAAATAATATACCTATATATGATATATTAATATCACCTACACATACTACACGTGCTTGTTTACATCTGAGCACAAATGATATATTTCAACAGGTTTATTAGACACGTTATATTCTAAGGTGTCCTTTCCAGATTAGGCACGTGTAACATGTTATGTTATATAAAATAGTATTTATGTAAATGGATAAGGATTTTTTATATATAAATTTTGTTTTGTACAATCTTATCAGATAGTGCGTGCCACTCGAATTATTTTTTTGTACAAATCTGATTGAAGAATTATTTTAAAACTGATTTAGAATTAGAACAATTGGTAAATGGCATGCTTCTATTCAAATTGGATACAAAATAACAGGTATGGGTAAAATATTGATTGTACAAATAAACTTAATCCCAATGGCAATGAAATCCCAAAGTCTGCTAAATTTAAAATTTGCAGAATGTTACAATCAAATATTTGTTTTCAATTTGTAAGCTTAGTTTTGAGTTTGTTAATTATTAAAAACTCAATGTTCAACTTTGTTGTAATTCTCAAATTTTATTTTTAATATAAGCCAAAGCACTTTTAATATTCCAAGACCAAGAGTGTAAAAAAGTATTGTACTGATTATTGGTCCAAAAAAAAAATGTTGATTTTTTTCTGACCAAAAAGAAAAATACTCTCTTCTTATAAACAGTAGCGAACACTGGCGGGATTATAATATCTTAAACCCACAAAACACTAAAAAAATTCTTTGAAGGCTTCTGCTAAAAACAAAAAGCAAGTAACATTGGTCCCAAACATCATGTTTTCTTATAACAAAAAAAAGTTAAAAACTCAACTCTTTTTGGTTTTCAACTTAATTCTTTCTCAGACATCGTTTGTCCACTTCTGGACGTAAACCGCCCTTAAAAACATCTATCTCTTTGGGTCTTGGACGGTCCGGCGACAGTGTTTTCCGGCAACGTCCATTCTTCAAGGCTTCTCTTAATTTCTACTACATTTTAGCCTATCCAAGCAAAATTTGCTGCAACAAGTAGCTCAAGACCAAAACTATTTTCTGGAATCATCTTACAAATTTGATACAATGATCTTATCTTAGCAAACACTATATACAGTAGAAGAAAGATCTAACTAAAAGATCTACTTTTAGATGTCTTAGAGTATGCCGTTGGTGTTTTGGATAACAATAAAACACTTAGAAAGTCTTAAAAGGATACAACAATCTTGAAAGACTTTTAAAAATAAAAAACACTAAAAAAACTTTATTTCGGGGGTCTTTGAGCATGATGTGAGCAAAATACTTTAAGAAGAAAAAAATACTAAGAAGATACTTCTTTAAGAGTCTTAGAGTACGATATAGATAACTACAATTAAAATGTTCCAAAAGTCTTAAAAAATGTAAAATCCTCCTCAAAAAAATTTAAAAAAAGAGAGAATACTATCAATATATTTGTTTTACGTCATAGAGTACAATGCAATCATAGACTTAAAAAAACCCAAAAGTCTTGGGAGATGCAAGAGTCTAAATCAACTAAAAGAATAATAAAAAATCTTTTTTTGTGGGTCTAAAGACAGCTTTAGATCAAGCCAACAAAAAACAACATCATCAATATCAAAGAAATTTATACTTGACTTCAACTTTTGTCAAATGTAGTAGAAAATACGTAATTTGTAGCATGCTTAATGATGCCTATTTTTACTTTATTGTAAGCCAACCATTAGAGTATAATCCAAGCAAAGGCCTTCTGCCCGTTTTTAGGCTTGCCTTGAATTTTTTTATAATTTATTACAAAATTCTAAAAAAAAACCACTGACAAGCGCATGAAACATAAAGAGTTCTGTATATATAACAACTCCCACAGCAACCATAAAAACAATGCTCTCGCTACCACCACTGTCACCACTTAGTTGTAATGATAGAAGCAAGACAAGCAGCGTACCGACTACAGACAAATGAACACACTTATAGACCAAGAATAACAAATATGAAAAAAAAGACACTAAAGATGAGATAAATAAACAAATACCCAGACACAATCAAAGAAGAAGTCTTTCAAGCGGAGATAACTGCTATTAAATTTTTGCTAGAAACATGACCAAATCAAGACACCACTTCAAAGGCAGTAGATGAAGCACACAAGGCTATTCATATAAAGACCCAAACTATGGTAATGCAGCGGGTTAGGTTAAGTTACTTCATTTATTTAATGCCGGTCTATTTCTGCTACCAAGGCATCAACAACAGAGTTTAAAACTACCACATCTGGGAGTTTTGCCGCAAACTCAGGAACTCAAACTCAAGACCCCTAGTGTAGTAGTCAAGCACGGCTAACGGCTACACCACCTGAGCGGTTATGGTAATGCAGATAAGCAGAACTAAACTGCAAAAACTTACAGGATTTATAACTGAATACTCTGGGCTAAACAAATACAGGCATAGAATAGAAAACCAAACGTATCCCCTATACTGCAAATGTCTGAAAGACAAAGAAACTGAGCAACTGCGAGGTTAACATCACGCAACGTAGTGCCTTCTTAGGCAACCACAAGCTAACCAAAGAGTTCAACAGTCCCTTGGCAAAAGTTTTTAGCCCTCTTTTAAGAAACGGAACTACTAAAAATGCACAATATGACCAAGAGACAACCACAGTGCAAAGACTTCATAAAAAAGTCCTTATGCTCTAAAAATGCTTACACTATAGATATCATAGTTGCACCCAGCAACTTTTCACGCCACTGTAGGCGCATCAACCTCTTCTCTGCTCGTAATGCTGGCAACTTACATGACGGATGGACCTACAGTTTTGAGTAGATTCCAAACTACTGGAGAAATTATTAATCTATTCCGTATAACGTATAAACGTTTAAAATAATTTCAGTTTTGAGATTCAAACCCACAATCTTCGGTGCAGCAGTCAAATGCCTAGACTACTGCGCCACGCTCACCTTTGTAACGCCATAAGACAGTTTAATATGTTAAAAAACAGATAACTGCCATGAAATAAAAAAATCAGTTAATTAAAAACATGCAGAAGTAAAAAACTAGCCGGAGTACTTGAAAAAATAGAAAGCGTTGTGCAACGAACTGCAATGCCAAAGATTGTGAGTTCAAACCTCAAAAAAACAAAAAAACTTTTTAACGTCCCACTCCCCAACACGCCTTGCTAACGTAATATTTAATGACCAATATCCTTCTCAAGTTCGGAGTAGATAAATAATCTCTCCGGTCTCGACGACGCAGCGGTTGAGAAACTAAGTTCGATACTAGAGCTCCTGAGTTCAAATCCCGAGGCATGGATGTTTGTTCTGTTTTAAATTTGTAAAATTTATACATAATTGTTAATTGGTCTAAAACCTGCATCAATTAAATTAAAAAAAAAAAAAGTTTTAGAAGACTCCAGGACGGAAGTAAAACTAACAGATCTAGAATCTAAAAGTTACATATTGTAGTAAAACTCGGATATTTATAGTCATATTAGAACAAAGATCTAAAAAACTAGCATATTTTCGAACAACTTACATCCGAGTACTGAAAAATTCTATTTTGTTCATTCAAAGTCTTTTTTGGTTTCCAGAATATTTGTATCATTTTTATTTATGAGTGTTAGTGAGTTTATAGTTCCTGGCAGTGCACTTCTCAACTTTTCTAAATTCTGTCACACTCCCTAGCATCATTGTTTAATCTATTCAAGCAAAATTCGCAAAACTGTAACAAGTACCTCAAGACCAAAACTATTTTCTGAAATTATTATCTTGGCAGACAATATACAGAAAAAAAATTGTTACTAAAAAACCTTGTGCTTTGTGTTTGATGACAATAAACTACTTAGAAGGTCTTACAAACATGCAACAGTCTTAAAAGATTAAAAAAAAAAACAAAATTTTCTTTAGGGCTCTTTAAACATAATGTAAAAAGTTTCAAATGACTACGATGAACTTAATAGATCCTAATAGTCTTAGAAGATACAAACGTTTTAATCGACTTAAAAAAAACCTTTTTTTAAAATCTTAGTGGACCCTCGCTCCGACCATAGGATCGCACCCTCGCTAATTGCACAGCGGAGCGGTTCTAGAAAATTAAAGCTTCAATCCTCAAACAAGGGTACCAAGCTAAAATCCAGTGTTCCAGGGTCGAAAAGCCGAGCGATGACCAAGGGTATAATGCTATGGTCAGAACAAAAGTTCCCGTTGACTCAAAAGATTAAAAGTCTTAAAGAATATGAGATATCAATAGATTTTACAAAGAAGAGAATACTAACAAACTAACTGTTTCTTTAAGAAGCCTTAGAAGACAATGCAAGCGTTTTAAAAGACAATAATATACTTAAAATGTTCCAAAAGTCTTCAAAAATGTGAGAATTTCCTCAAAACTCTAGAATGAAGAGAATACTAACAAAATATATCTTTAGGACTTTTAGAAGCAAGCAATTTAGATAGCATTTATGAACTTTAATAAAAGATCCCAAAAAGTGCAAAAGTCACAGACAAAAAATACGTTTAAAGGCGGGTTTAGACTAAGTTAACAGAAAACAACATGTAGCATGCTACATTATTAAATGCTATGTGCAATAACAAAAGCAATTTCCATTTTATTTTACTGAGTAAGCACATAAACTTTGAAAAAAACGGAAAACGTAATTTTGTAGCATACTACAAGTGGCCTACTGTTGCTTTGATAGTCCGCTATTAAAAGTACAATGCAAGGATTTCTATAACCATGATGAACTTAGATAGTCCTTAACACGTTCGCTGCGTATGAGCATGTGATGTACCAAAGGGAGCCATCCAAATATTAGAGTAGAAGTAGAACGGTTCCAATCGAAGCCATACGCAGCAATTGTGTTGAACTTAGGTCTTCTGTTCATCTTTGAGATTGACAAATTTCTGTAAATTCTTACAAAATTCTAGATACCTCCGACAGGAGACATTAAAAGTTTCCAAAGCCGTGTTCGCAACTTGACAAGCTCACACTGTATTACGTAAGATTGCATAATTTCCACAATTTAGATCGCAACGCTATAAGAGAACTTTATGTGTCAAAACGCCATTCGTTTATATTGCAAGAGTCTAAGAACCCCACTGCTACGCCAAAGCTCGTAAGTTCAAACCTCAAAAAAACAACTTTTCATTGTCGTCTTGCCAGTGTGCGGTTTCTTGACTACTAAGAATCTGCTCTGGTTAGAAATCTACTCAAAACTATAAGCCCAGCTGTAATGTAAGTTGCCAGCATTTCAGGCAAACAGGAGACTATACAATGGTTGAAGATAAATAAAAATAAAAATAAACAAAAACTAATAGAGTATCTACGTTATAGCCAATATAACTAAAAGAGTGGATTTTTTACACTACATCGGTTTAAATTAAGTAACAGACAGTTGCAGACAACATAAATAAAGACGCAAGACACTAAATACCTTAAAAGACATCAAAAGGATTAATCACAATTTCAAAGCTATTAATTATAACATTTATTAAATGTAAAAACATAAATATAATTAAGAGGGCCTATTTATTAAGCCATTCTAGTGGTAAATTTGAGAATCTAGTATTGCAATTACCATTTATTGAAAATAAATCGATTAATCTGCCATCAAATTGATTTTAAGATATGGCAATTAAGTGTTTACAATAGATAATTATGAAGTGCATCTCAAGATTTAAAATGCGATTGGTTGGAATAAAAATATGTTCGTTGTGGTTACAACGGTTTTCGCCGGATCGATAAATATATTTTTTGGGGGAAGTGTTAAAATTAAAAGCATGTAGTCCAACCCTGCTGGAGAACGCCTAAGCGCCCCGCATCGATACCGCTAATGATATAAGATAGAGGCGAGTGGTCCGATCCTTTTCTGTATCGAGAAAGCCGCACTCTAGTCGGATGATGATGATGATGGGGCGATCCGGGCGGATCTTTAGCGATCCGGGCGGACCCGCAGGGACCTGACCTCCCGCGTTAATCGATTCCCATTTAACGATATGTAACCGATCGTGCGCTCATGCCACATGAATAATGAGATTGTTATTAACTATTAGAATTGTGTGCAAAGGTTAAGGATTTGTTTATTGTAATAATAATACCGTTAGATTATACAACCAGAAATTGTCTAATTAACCGAAAATGGTTAATGATTTAATTGTATTACAGTGGACGATGAAAGTTGTAATGAATATATTAAACATTATGTATTCGACTTGGGTTCTCATTTTTTATGCCAGCATGACGGGCATTTTGTTCATGTTATATCGATATGTCATCGACGTTTTACTCCCTATATTATACCATGAATACATATCACTCGTGACGATTAAGGGTTGACACACAAACTACACACCACTACGCTCCATCTCTACGTCATCGATCAAAAATCATCATGCATTTCAACCGCTATTTATTCAATATCATTTATTATATATATATAAAAAAAATATATTTGTTATACGTATAAGATTAACACAATTTAAACATACATAGTCCCGTTTTTTGGAGTCTACAGCGTTACATGCTGTTTTTCGATATATTTATAGAATAGCCATTGTTGATAGTAGATAGAAGAAATATCGCCATGTAACATACAATGAAGTCCCCGAAATTGTTTCAAATAAATAGAGTATTTTTTTTTAATCCATTTTTCCGCAAATCAACTTTGCATCTCCTGATACAGTTTTAAGACGTTTTTAAATTTGTACGCATCAAAACCATTAGCGCAGGTAACTTTGGAACCGTAAAGTGAGAACATATTTTTTAGCGGAATACATTCGATTGTATTGTACATGTTATTATAATGTTCAATATCGCAAAACAGAGTTTTTGATCCATAAAGAAAATTACATTTTACTATATCATCAATTAAAAGCGCTAAGAAATCTTCTAGTGTCTTATTCCTAATTAACAACTTAATCTACAAATAGCCACCAGTAGAACTGGTAACGTTTACAACTAAATCAGAAACCAGCCAACAAAACCATCTGTCAAATGGCCAAAAGAAATCCGAAGATGCACAGACCAATTACAAGTAGAAACCACTTTAAGTAGAGCACTACTTGTACCATACTACTAATACAACAATAATATCATAACTTCTACTAACTGTGCGACTGTGCCTAAAGATGTACCATAATCTCAAATAAATTCTTCCTCCAAGAAGTTTCCTTTTTTGATATTAAACAATTTCTGATTAAATTAGAGTAATGCTACTACTAATGGTGTATTTTCTTTAACATTTTCTTCTTCCTCTTCTGCAGTGTATAGTTTCTTCTTTAGAACAAAATAGAGATAAAGTTGTTACTTCAAAAGTCTCAATGTAGCTTTTTAGTATTATTAAAACCCAAACTTTGCCCAAAAAAACTTTCTTGGCCTTAGACTCCAAATTTCTCTTAATAGAAGATCAACCAAAGCAAACAATACGAAATAACTATATGAAAGAACTCCCAATGCAATGGTGTTGATAAGGAGTGGTAATGGCTAACCATTGCAAGTGCGCAAAACCGTGCCACCGCTTCTAATGCCGCTTTACCTAAAAATGACCTTCAAAAAGTGAAGACCATCAACATGTCGGCTCCAGGTGATGCAAAACCAAACCAAATTAAAAACCAAAAAAAGTCAAACAACCAAAAGAAGCGCCAAAGAAAGATCAAAAACAAAGAAATATATAAAAAAAGAGCCAATAAACACAACTGGTAAGTCTATTTGAACCCAATTCTGAACAAATTTAAGTAGTCGTACACCTGTTTGCTTATTAACTCAACTAATAGTGCTGTGGCAGCCAGATGGCGCCACACCAACATCCCCAGTAAGTGGAGTCAAGTAGGAAATACAAGAAATCAGGACCAAAAACTCAAAAAGTTCGACGAAGAAGTAAGTGATTTCTTAGAGGATGCGGACAACGACACACCGTTAGATAGCATTCTCGAACCAGAAAAATGACTCTAAACTAAAAACTCGATCTGCTGCTGGCCCTGACAAAATTCGTAACATAGCTCTCAAATCATTCTCGCATAAAGCAATAGCTGCTGATGCAATAGTTCCCACCGGGCACTTTCCAAAAACTTGAAAAAGCTCTCACATCATTAATATTCCAAAATCGAAAAAAAAAAAACATAAAAACTACCGGTCAATCAGTCACCTTAAGTAAGATCATAGAAAGAGCATAATCCAAGACCACAATCTAACAATCTCCTTCCAGCCCACCAACTTAGGTTTCGAAGGAACAACTCCGTAGTCCACTAAATAAACCGGTAAACTGAACTCATTATCTAGACTTCAGATTTGTCAAAAAGCTTTTGACAAAGTCTGGCACAAAGGTCTACATTTAAAACTTCACAGACTAAAATTCCCTCAGTTAAGCTACAAAATCACATTTCCAGCTCACGGCAAAAGTCCGTCATTCTCTCGCCTCTGCTCTTTAACCTGTTCGTCGCCAACATACCCACAAGCAGGACGCCTGGAGTTAAAATGGCTCAATATGCTGGCAATATTGCATTAATCTACAGCTTTCGGCCTAGTATACAAAGAAGCAAAGCTGTTCTCTTCTCAGGGCAACGAACTACTCCTGATAAAAACGTTCTACTAAACGGCGTTCTTATTCCGTGCCCAATGCTGCCAAGTATCTAAATATCACTTTCGATAAAGGACTTACGTACAGTTAATCTTAGACACAACCAGAATGTTAGTTTCAATTCTTTGGCAAAACAATAGCATGTCGCTTCGGAAGAAAATCCCCAAATCATTTTTGCGTCTTCAATCTGGAGAACGGTGGCCAACACGCACCTCAATCGCCTTAAGGCCTTCCAAAATCTTACTTTCCGCTGGCTTTGTCAGAACTCCATAGTATGTTCAAAAGAAAGAAACTCGTAACAATCTGACTCAAATCACTTGACGATGGCTAACACGCACCTCAATCGTCTTGAGACCTTCCAAAGTCTTACTTGAAATGTTCAAAACAAAAAAAATCGAAATGATCTCAGTAATCCCCAGTTGCGTTAACACATCAAAACTTGGGGCAACAAGTACTTTAATAACCTCTGGATTTACCCCAACCCTGATCTGGAAAGACTTGCTGAGCCAGACAAAAAAGTATACTCCTTTAGAAAACCAATTAGCATTTTAACTACCTAAAGTGACTTACCCCACTTAAAATACATTCTCCAAACAAAAGCTGCATGAGCCTTACGGTGTCAAACTTCCAGATATAGTCCGAGGGGAGTTTAATCAGCAGACCCTGTTTCAGAAAGTAAATCCGACACTCAATCACATAGGTTGGTTGTGTGTGAAGACAAAAGGCATAATAAGGCCTAAGTGAAATACAATTGGTTTCACTCTCCCACTCAAACCCAGAATCCAGACACTCAGTCTTTTTTCTCCTTCCAAACCACAATACAAAATCAGCACTCTGAGCCCAGAATAAAACCTTTCACACTTCCACTACCTGACCCCTATGATAACGACCTCCGCTACAATCCCAATTAACCTACCAACATCAACGCTCGCACCGGAAGCATATCACCCACTCCAACCCAGTACCTTATGCTGAACGAAACGTGGCACATCACCCCGGACGCTTGGGTAACACTCACCAACCAAACCAAACACTAAACCATCACGGTTGGGCCCTTAGACCATATAACATTATAGACGCGCCGTATGCTATACCCGCTTGTCACATAGTGAAGCCAACATAACAACGTTCTATGCCCACAACTGACGTCACGCGTTAATTGTAGACATATTGAGTAAAGTTTTATTTTACAATGTTTGGTAAACAATAATGAACACAATAAAATACATAGTATTAGTATACACTAAGTAAAAGATTTATTGACATTTTCTATTAAGTGCGTAAAAATGTAATAACATATACGTCAAGTATTTTGCTACGTACGCGTTTTTGTCCACAGCTGACGTCACACGCAGTGATCATGTTGGCTTTACCGCGTTGGCAAAAAGCGTGTCTATAAGTGTGTATGGTCTAAGCTACCGACAGACTTCATCGTCTCCTTCACCGAGAAAAACCCACACACACCCCCTTCGGACAACCGGCCCTGCCCCCACAACCACGCTAACAAAGGAAAATTTGTGGTTTTGGTACATGCTTTCTGAATTTGTATCTATCTCAAGCATCATTCAAGCCAAAATTAATCCAAAATTACCAAACCTAACAGTTTCTACTTGATTTAGAAGTTACAAATAATATATTTCGCTTTCTTTCTGGTCTGAATCTATATATAGTAAATTATTCATCTCTACCTTGAACATTTTTTAGATTTGAAACCTTTTTCTTTTACTTACAAAGTTTTCAAAATAAATTCCTTCTTCCTCAATAACACCAATTGTCAGTTTCTCAAGGACTAATTAGTAGGACATGTAACATGTACCAAAATACGTTTCTCTACTGACGCCAAAAGTTAAGACTACCTCATCTGGATATTTTGCAAAGGAAAACTCAAACTCGAGACCCCTAGTGTAGCAGTCGAGTACGCTAACCACTACACCACCTGGGCAGTAAATAAAAAAATATTAGAAAGAAGCGCAAAGCTAATACATTTGTGCATACTCGTGTACGCTGCTCCTAAAGGATGTATCTGTACGCCTCACACACTAGCTATCGACAATCCACTATCTCCAAGTCTCGGAAACCCTCCCATCAAATTGGAGATGGCAGATAGTCAATAGCTAGTGTGTAAGAAAGACACAACTACGCATAAAATTTTAGCATTGCGCCTCTTTCTAAAACTCATTCACTCAACAATCATACTCATTTTCTATTTTCATAAATATTGTTTTTGAAGAAGAATAAAAAAGTAAGTGTTATCATAATTAAAAAGTTGTAACTCGTGAGAGCTTAAATTTGGCAAATGTTTTGGTCTTACTTTCGGCAACGCATCTTTGTGAACCAATCAAACTACTTGCCATAATAACAGACAAAAGTTCAGCACAGCTGAATCACCACTTTTCTTGACATACCTTAGAGCGAACTACACATAGACAAGATAGGCACAATGATTCATCACTACATTCCTCTTGATAGGAAATCTATTATTGACTTTGATCGGAACAAGTATGCCTCTAAAGTGATACTGTACATTAGCACTTTACCAACCGAGTTAGCGGGGCTTGTGCTTGACACCCAAATTTGAGTACGCCTCTATTGACAATGAATCTGTACCAGATGGTCTAATGTCAAGTAATGACGTAATAGTTATCAGCCACTTCAAGCTGAGCTACAATAGCCTAAATTCAATGTACAACCAATTAGATAAAAGTTAGCTCCAGACTTTCATAGACTGTGATGTAGATGTACCACGGTCTTTTTCAGACTTGCCAAAATTTTTTGCCTTAGTAGCAGAACTTTAAAGTATGTGTGCTAATTTTGAGTAAATACTTGTCAAAACCACCAAAAACCTTCTTGCTTTAGTAGTAGATATCGTTTTCCGCTCATACTAGTTTAAACCAACTAAAACCATTCTTGCTCTCTAGTCCTAACTTAAGAAGACAAAATGAGATGACTCAATTCGGTTGAAAGCAAAACCTGCCACACACGTAACTCGACAAATATATATGAGATTAAAGGTTGAACAAGTAAACACTTGTCAAAACAGTCAAAAACTTTCTTGCCCTAATAGTTTTCTCATCTCATACAGATTTAAACCAACTTAACCTTCTATTGATCGTGCTCTCCATGTCTAACATGACAAGACAAAAAAATTTTGGCTGGGTTCAGTTATGTGAGCAATGCCTGCCATACACGTAACTCCACTTAGCAAGTATGTATTGTACATATTAGAAAGCATGTGTACAAATTTTGCAAAAATACTTTTGCCTTGGTAGTACATAAGAGAAAAATTCTCACACAAAAGGGAAGCGAGGTGCAGTAGTCTAGGTATCCGACTGCTACACCAAAGATCGTGAGTTCAAATCTCACAACAAAAACTATTTCAAACGTTTTATATGCTCTCCCCCTCCCCAACCCGCCTTGTCGGCGTAGAGTTTTTCATAACTAAGATCCTTCTCTGCCCCGGACTAGACTAATAATCTCTTAAGTGATTCGGAATCCACTCAAAACTGTAGGCCTGCCCGTAATGTAAGTTGCCAGTATTACGGGAAGAGAAGAAGCTACCGAAAGTAGTGGCGTAAATTAAAAAAAAAGAGATACAGATTTAAGCAAACTAAACTATCTACAGGCCTAACTTGACAAGACAAAATAAGAACATCAATTCCGTTTTATGAGCAATGCCTGCCACAGACGCAACTGCGTACTTGAGATTGAAGGTTGATCAAGTACACTTGAACGCATGTGTGCTAACTTTGCGTAAATACTTGTCAAAATCATCCCATACACGGTCAAATTTACTTATTAATCTTCAATGTCATGTATACTTACTTGACAAGTACGCAGTTACGAGTGTGGCGGGAAAATGTACTCAATACCATTTTATTAATAAAATAGTTTATAAAAGTAAAGTATTTTTGTTCAGAAATTCCTTGAGCGCTGGGACAATAAAACATTTATTTTAATAAACTGCATGCCTACAGACAGCATAAATCTTACATTTAATATAATTGTTTTATAAAATGTAGTTTCGCTGTTTGAAATTTTGCAATTGCATTCAATTGTACCAAATACAATTATTAGAATAGATGCGTTTATTGAGTTACTTATGCTATATGTAAGGTATTCGTTAAGGAAAGTAATTTGTGTAGAGAAAGTGTTGTAACTATTGGTTTGGAATTGATTTTAGTAAGATTATTGTTCGACCCGATATGCAGATACATTATGAGCAGAGAATGAATGAAAAGTTTTTGTGTTTAGGAAGTGAATTGATGTGTGCAGAGGGGTGTAATGATTTGTAAAGATATTTAATGAATCTAGTATCTTGTAAGGGCGATGCGGAAATTGACGAGCGGGCTATAGAGCCGATGATAAATTTGCTTGTTTGGATTACAAAAAGGAAATTTTTAAGTGTGCGCGAAATAAAGACCAGAAACGCTATCCATTGTTATGCTGAAGGAGTTGGCCGTTAGCGAGGGTAAAAATATAGGAAATGCATGGGTGTGTTCTGATAATTAATGGAAACCGTATGGTAATTTCAGCGTGCGGAGGAATATGTATTAAAAAATACGGCCGAGGCGATTCATCAAAAAAATGCTGACCATAAAATTGTAATTAAAAACATGGTGGCATGAAACAAGTCGCCTACATGTATTATTCTCGACATATCTAAATACTAAATTAATGAAGTTTTAGTCAGCGGCAACAAAGCCAGCGACATGATGGCGATTGCCTGGCCCTGTTCCGTGCCTCCCAGCGGGGAACTCTTACAGAAATGGTGTCTTGGTGAGCCGTATCGACCAAGATAAGCACGGAATCGTATTTAATAAATTGTAAACGATCTATATAATACGTATTGTATTGTAATCGCGCGGAAAAGAGAATGGAGCTCATTATTAGATAGGAACTTTCATTACGCTAATTGCTAATTGAAATGCTTGCGGCAACCCAGATCGCGGAATATTCGGCTCCGATGGAATGAAACGAGGGTAGAAAGGGATAGAATGTCTGGTCCGGAGGTCAGCAGACAAGAAAAGCGGCGAGAAATGAGGCATGACGGCCTGACAAAAGAACCTGCCGACACAATCAATGCTGACCAATCAGCGGCCACTTTTATACCAACCAACTCTGATCTTGGAATCGTTAGATGGAGGACCAAGCGCCTTCGAACTATGCCCATCAAGGACCTCATTGTGTATAATGCGCACGCTATAATTTATCAAAAATTATATTTTAAGAAACATAAAATCTACTTTCACTATTTAATACCCCCCTGGAAAAGGGTTGCGTTACCCGCAAACATTATTAAAGGTGAAGGAGACAATTGGATTTTGACAAATGACTTTTTCAAGTTATCGGGTGGTCAGAAAAGATGAGAATGACAAATGAGTGTTGGGACATATCTCAGCAGCAAGTCTTCTTACAAAGACAAGACCACCAGGCCGTACAACATACGGACAATCATCAAAAGAATTTATTTTTTATACATATTTTAACAACCACCTGTAACAAAAATTTATTCAAACATTAAAAAATATTACAAGCATTATTAGATCTACGGGCCAATATATACTATCCGCAGATCATTTTGCAACAAATAATAATAATGAGATTAACAATGTACTTTCATTGTTAACTATAGGTATTATTAGACTGGATCATAATTTACAATTCCAGTCATTCATATTGCCGACGGATAGCTGAATATAATTTTATAATTTTTCTATAAATAAGTTTCACAAATTTTCATTATATATTATTGGTTGGTAATTATCACCGATTTACAATAATATTTTAAATAGTAATTTAAATTAAACAATTAAATTCTAGTTTTGTCTAATTAAGTGCTTTTTGATAGTAAATAGTCATACAAAATTATACATTTAAAATTATTAATTGACGCATTCATAGTGTGAGCTAATAAGTTTAAGAATTAAAAGTTAGGCAACCAAATATGCACGTTCGTATACACTTGCGTTACAGTTTTTTTTAGTTTATTACAGAATTCATTAAAAATGTGTTTTACCAAGTTATTTTGCTACATACGCGTTTTTGCCCACAATTGACGTCACAGGCACTGATTATGTTGGCTTCGCCGCGTCGACAAAAGGCATATATAGTCTAAAAGCATCACTTTTTGCTTCTAATTGCGTAAACCTATTTGAAGGTGTTGAGATATAATAAACTTTATGACTCAAATTATAATTCGATTAATTAAATGACTATGATTAGTTTTTATAAAGCATTATTACATTTGTTTTGAAGTGTCTAGAATAACGCGCAATAAATCTTTATTGATTATTATTAATCACGTTCAATTGCTTTCAATTACATTGAAAAATAAACAAATTTGTTTATGATGACAAAAATTGGGTTTAAATAATGCAAATTTGCCTATTATATAATATATAATTTGTCGAAGGTTATAACTTAATTTTTCTTATCAATTTACAGCATTTCCTTTTGTCTAATCAAACAATACTTCAATTATTAAGTCCATTTCATTTGATGTAAAGGGCCCGACGTGAAAGGTGCCGACCAGTTATGACTAAGTAATTTTTTTAATTCTTAATTCTTTTTTTGAGGAACTAAGCAGGTGCCTACCGATCACTAGCGATGTCTCTCGGGAATTGCTTGTTAAATTAGCTAAAAGGAATTGCGGTTGAAAAAGTTATTTTACAAATACTTAATCACTTAACGACTTCTAAATACATGCGCGGGTATTGTAATCGGATAAATAAGTCCTGCGCAAACATGTTTGAATGGAAACGCGTTATGTTATCTAAACTGTGGTTAGCATTTGAAGAAAAACATGTTAAATCTGATTTTAATTAAGTAATTACCATGCGCTTAGTTGAACTGTGTTTGTTTACATATTAATGACACAACTTTTGAAAGCATTTCAAAACTGTTTGTTTGTTTGCTATTAATAGATTTATTTGACAATGGTTTATAGATCTTTTTAAATGTTATTATTTTCATAACGTTCAGTTTTACTTAAATTTCTTGCAAGATTAATATTTAAAACAAATTAAGCCATCGTTAGGACAAAGCTGAATAATAGTCCTTTAGTTAATTTTTAGTCTAATTAAAATTTGGCATATTTTAAATTTAACACAGGCAATAGCACATAATTGGATGTTTAGTTTAAAACTTAACAATTAAGTTTTAATTTTAAATCCAAATCTGAATGTCCATAATTATTAATAAAATAAATATTATGATTAGTTAGCTCTGGTTTTATTTGGCAAACAAAAAAAATTTTAATTAATTGATTTAAAAGCTTTAACTACTCATAGGGCATATACCAACAATTAGCGCGTGACGTCAGTTGTGGGCATAGAACGTTGTTATGTTAGCTTCACTAAACCACGAGCATAGTTGTGTGCTATTAATCAGTGTATATGATCTAAGTCACCTCAAAACGCTTCTAAAAAGTTTATTTTGCATTAAGCATGAGTAAATAATTTCAAGAATAACCGGCTGAGTGTTTGTTTTGTGTCATTATAATACACAAGATAATGCACCTAGGAAGCCCAAAAGGCTCTCGACGTAACGCACTTTTTAAAAGCGTTTCGATGCAATTTTTCCAACTTTTAGCAAGCAAAGACAGAGCAAAAAAATCTAGAAAAATAAAATATGTTTCGCATCTTATCTATCGCCCACCAACTGAGATAATCGCAACATTCCAATAAAAAAGTGGTTAGTTAGTGTTCATTTTTAACATCAGCCAAAACAGACTATTAATGTCTAGGAGAAGAGAATGCCCGTTTGCAGACGCTCATAGGAAACAATCTTATTTTATAATTTACGACCAAGTTCTTATTTCACAAAAAAAAAGGCTGAAATCAAATTAACATACAGACAAAAAATGCACTACCAAGAAGACTATCGGTATAAAAACTACAAATATGAGCAAAAAAATGTAAAAACATAAAACTGCTAAAAGTTTGACCAAAGTGTTAAAAAGTAGTCAAAAACAAAGACAACTAAGAAGAAGCCAAGAGAAGTTATCGGAAAAACCATTGTAAAAACAATTTCCAAATTCCAAAACAAAAATTTTCAAAAAGTGCCTATTCAATACTATAATGAACAAAGTGTTTACTGAAGTCAAGAAGGCTGGAAATGGGTACCGGATAGGAGATAAAAAGATAAAAATTGTATGCTATGCGGATGACGCCGTACTGATCTCCGAAGACAACGACAGCTTGCAAAGAATGCTCTACAAGTTTGAACAAACCGCTTCAAAGTTCAACATGCAGATATCCACAACCAAAACACAGTCATTCAAGATATCTAGGGACCCGCGTAGATGTAAGCTCGCCATATAACCTAAAAGAAGAAGTAAAAGCCCAAACAACAAAAACAGATCTAATATCGGGGTAACTAAAAAATATAATATGGCAAAACAAACACATATCTGTAGAAAGCAAAACAAGAATCTACAAAACCTGTGTCAGGCCCATTATGACATACGCGATCGAAACCAGAGCAGAAAACGCCACAACAAAACGACTCATGAGAACAACGGAGATGAGAACGATGGATGGTAAGTTGCAGTGTCCGGACCACATAAAAAGCAAAGACGTCAGAGCAAAGTGCGACATTCAAGACGTGGGCCCGAAACAGAAGTAAAGAGACCATGTGGACAGAATGAATGGCTACCGAAATCAAAAAGACCCCCGGAAAGACCACCAACAAGATGGTATGAAAGCTGGAGCTCAGCGTCCCAACTACGACTATAAATGTTGAAGAAAAAATCTAATCCTAACTAAAAAAGAAAAAAAAGATAAAGAAATAATGTTACTTGAAGAAATTGGAATAATGGACCTATACGTTCAGACAGATTGCTCAGTAAAAAACTCAAACTACTTCAAAAGTAGTTACTCATGTACTATTGCAATGATCATTAGCCAAAAAAAACATGCTCTAGAAAGATTTATGTTCAATGAAGTATCCTAAAAAACTAAGAAAAAACTCCCGGTAATCAAAATATTCTTGTCAAAAACCAGAAAGATAATAAAGTTTCTTGCCCAACAAAGGATCCTTACTTCTTTAATCATACGGCAAAAAAATTTGCATGGTTCAAGTTGCTCAACGTACAGTAGTGTTTATTTTCCCCTTTTTCGCTCTACCTTGTAATTGAATAGACTATAATGTTTGTTTTTCCGTGCTCTACCTTGCATCTGAATACACTATAGTATCCCTTATTTAACTTATGTTTGTCTAAATCTAAATCCTAAACTAATGAATTCAAATTTATAAATCATATTATAAAAGTGCATTTAAATCAAAGCAAACAAAAAGTGCTCGTAAGAGAATTTACAGTATAAAGAAGATCGTAACATTGAACTTTTATAGATTTTTTTCTAAATTGCCCTTTCTTTGCGTTTCACTATCTATAGTCTATTTAACTCATTACGCGCAGTTCTAGGTCGTCGGTCTACAACGTTTGATGCACGGTTGGTCAATCATTTTCTTCACTATGGTTTTTTCAAGCTCTACCTTGGAATTAAATAAAGTATTATTTGTTTTACTCTCTACCTTAGAATTGAATAAACTATAATGTGCGCTCTACCTTGCAACTGAATAGACTATAGTACCCCTATGCTTGCTTATCACAGAAAATCCTAAACTAATTAATCCAAATTATAAAGTCCCTTTCACACACAGATTCAGGCGTCCCAAATTTTGAATTCGTATTAAATATACTAAAATGTTTGTTTTTCTCCGAGCTCTACCTTGAAACAGAATAGACTATAGCATCCCTAATTTCATTTATGTTTTTCTAGAGTCTTATCACATAAAATATCTTAAACTTATTAATCCAAATTAATATTAATCATTTATAAAGCTCCTTTCACAAGCAGATTCAGCCGTTATTTATTTATTTTGAAAATGTCTCACTAATTTTTCACAACAATTCTTTGGTAAAATTGTGTTCAATATACTTAACTTATTTTTAAATAAAACTTATCAAATGTACAGAATAAATTTATGTTAGCTTGCATCTGCCGGGCAACCCTCGATAATGCTTTCATTAATCCCAAAACCCAACTCAACACCAATTATCAAAACCCATAATCCACTAATCCCATTAACAACCCTTTCATAATCTCTTGAACAAGCAATATTCTCATCCTAAAATTTGTTTACAATCAAAATGAAATTGTAAAAGACTAGAATCGATAACATTAATTAGTTAACTGTACTTATGTTTAATTTATGATATCAATAAAAATATTAGTTTTTATACAGTCTAATAATAATTTTTAATGTCAGTTATAATTATAATTTATTTATAAATTTATCATATAATATAAGCGTATTCAATATGTAATTAATATTTATATTCTCCGATAAGTTTACTATTTAATTATACGTAATTGCTTAAAATATCAACTCAAACAATAGATTAGAATACAAATATGATGCAATTTAATTTAAATAAAGCTGCACGATAATAACGTGGCGCCATCTGACCATTTCCTTTCAAACCCCATCTATCCCGCGACATCTACAGATAAAATTGCGATTCAATTATATAGATTTCTAATAATTATTAATAATGATAAAAATATATTTATATATAAAAGTTATTCAATATAAAATCACTTTATAACAAACAAGCCTTATCGATGAGAATTTTTGTATTCAAATTAAATATGATTTATAGCTTTGTTTTGCGATAATAAATAAATTGAATGTTTTATTATCGCAAATAAGAAATATACTTTTCGAATACAATGAATTATTATTATTCTACAGACAGTATTTTAATCATTTAAAATTGTTGCGAGTGTACATATTTATTGGAAAATATTTGTTTAAGCCTGAAGGTTATTTTATTTTGTTAGATCTATGTTAGCGAAAAATTTATAAAATAGAAAACATTAAACCGTGAAAAAATTCATGTGTTTCAAATTTGAGATAACTAAATTGCATAAATATTTGATTAATCATTTATCAGTTAATCGGGTCATTGATATTAAACGATCTGCATAAAAAATCGTTTTTAAAATAATAAATATTAAGAACAAATAACTTTTTGAGATAAATAGCATATTTGGGCTCGGTGATATCAAATTTGTTTTGATTTGCTGAATTTTGTCAACATACCTTTGAATACTATATAAAAGAAAAATGTTTTGAATCAAGCCTTTCAAAAATATTCGCAATTTTCGGATTCCAAAATTCAGTCGGATTGAACGAGTCTAAACAGGTTTTAACTCGTTTTCTTTACTGAATCCTCAAGTGGCGGCGAGATTTTATCATTCATAAGTTGGTGTTTGTAGTTATGTGATGAATCTAAACCGCAACAACACATCCAGGACATATTCATACACAATTTGCATCAAGAAAACAAATCGCCGCTGACCAAGTGTATATGAACAAAAAAAAACGCGTCCGACTTTCAGAGCCAGCAGCGGTATTCTAGAACTTAGAACTTATATAATATTTTGTTATAACGCATATTGATTAATTATTAACATATAACACCAGCGAGCGTGGCGCAATCGTCTAGTGCGAGGACTGTTGAACCCGTCCAGTGGCGTGGTTCGGATTCCACGTTAAACTGTAGGTCCCGCCTGTTAGTGTAGAACTATTATCGCACACCATAAACATACTAGTTCTTACGGCGTTGTAAGAAGAACAACACCAGAAAAAGATTATTCCATTCAATTAAAATATTATTTTATTTTACTTATTATTACATTTTGTATATGTTACTAACAGAAATTTTTAATTGATAATGCATATGTATGTTCTAAAAGGCAATTAAATTAAAATTTGTTATTGTTTTGTATTGAGAATTCATATTAATAGATCGCAAATAATGCAATATGTGATAAGCAATAAACAATAGTAAAAAAAATGTTTTAGAAAGACCCCTATGGCAAAGTACATCATTGTACCAAAGAGTACACACCAAATATACTCTATTCAATTACAAGGTATAGCACGGTAAAAGAAATATACGCAATTTGCACGTGAACAACTGCAGTAAACAAGATGGCATTTAGCATCCGTTCATAGTGCGTCGACCTACAAATACCGTGCGCGTAATCAGTATAGATACCTGATTAAAATTGAAAAAAAGTATAGATGTCTACTAAAATACCAGCCGCCCAACAGCACATGTAGCGTGCGTAACCATAATATTAAAAAATAAACAAAATGTTTACGTAAATGAAAGTATCTAAACTGAAATCTTCAAGTGTATACAAAGTCGGCAGTACGGCATGTAAGATTTCCAAATGGATCCGTTACCTCATATAGGCATCCAAATATACACATATCTTTTCTGTGGCTCGGTGTGTCCGACACATCAATTGCCTACCCCAAAAGGGAACAGCATGGGTTGATGGGCCCAAATAGCTTATTAGGCAACTTCCGAATCACTTAGGTAGATAAAAAATAAGTTTTTACTTAGTCAATTTCAGAGATCAAACCATACACTGCAAACATGCTAAGCTAGCGCTCTACCACTGAGCTATCTAACCGCACCACAACTAAACAAAATATAAAAACTACCATCAGAAATAAAGTAAACGACACAAACGGTTTCTCAAGAGCAGCAAATGAACCCCAAATAAAAAAAAAAACCTCACCTGTTATTTCTACCGGCAAATAGTTCTTTCACTCCTATAATGTTACCAGTATAGTCAATCGTGAGACATCAACCGCAGTGCGCATCCTCAAAATAATTAGCAAACCAATAATGGCAAACGAGAGAAAGCAGACACAAACCGGTCTCAGCTACCAGAATATTATGTATGACCAACACCATCAGTCACTTAACAAAGCCAATAAATCGTTGCCATTCTTTAAGCGTGTAACCTAACCTAACAAAGATGATAAACTGTGTCATTACCTCAAGTTTATGACAACAAACAAGCAATATATAATTTGAGTGCAATAAAGGAGTCCATTAAACATTCAAAACTTTGCACCACGTTTTGTATAGAGCAGATAACCTAACAAAACTGACAAACCTGTGCCATTCTCTCAATTGTAAACCTAACCTAACAAAGCCGATAAACTGTGTCATTATCTTAAGTATGATATACTAGACAAGCGCCAACATACATTTCAAGCAAAATATAATTTGAATTGACCGCATCCATTTAACATTCAAAATTTCACAGTCCTTTTTGTATAGAACAACCTACATACTAGCGTCATCTGGATCCACGAGAGAATGATGAGACCATTAGAAACTTAAGCAATGCCATGTCAAAATAACTTTTGATTGTCGTAACCATAAGCGCTCATGCAGCAACAGGCCGTTTTGGAGGTAAACCACCCAAAAACATTTATTTAAAGAAATTTAGATTCGATGATGTTGCTGAAGTCGAAAGTACTTCATCGACGCTATGCCCATCTTCAAAACTGTAAATGCGAAGCAACTTCAACTAATGGTAAGCTTACATAGTTGATAGTTCAAACACTAACATAGTACATATAAAGCCTTGATTGAATTATCTCCCAATATCTCTAGAAATTTCAAACAATATGAATGGCTTTAACGACCTTACCCTAAAAATATATGTATGATACAAAATTGAATCACCATGAATGCAGTTCATGGTCAAGAAGTTATTCAATTTTGGTGCAAAATTGATAGCGAGACGACCGAGCATTTATTATGCACTGCCCGATCCTCTCCCATAATCAATGTTGGAGGATAGCTGGCTCAACATTATACTGGCCATAAGAAAAATCCCTCCAAGCATTATTTTAGCATACATCAACCATATAGGTTGGTTGTGTTGGCAACGGAGTGATGTTACCACTAAAGAAGGCCAACCTAGTCTTTGCATATTTCTCAAAAAGTTAATATCTGGACGTTTTTATAGCTAACACCCTGTATATAGTTTTTATTTAAACCCTGATCCTATTAATCTACATCTTGACTGCACCAGGTCCTAAACTTTGATATGTTATTTTGGCAGAATACGCTTGATATTTTTTTTTTTTAAGAAAGAGAGAATATTTTTGGGCTTATGCTTATGTTACTACCTCACAGCTGCCTTTGACTACATAAACTAATTAATTACATAATTTATAACACAGAACCCGTTAATTATGTATAAATTTATGCTTACAACCTTAGTAGTTCCTTTGCAGAAATTAGTAGTACTCACCTGAAAAAAAAAACAAAATATTAGTATATAAAATATAACAAGCTATACAAACACAGTAGATTATTGTTGAAAAATACAATCTAGAAGTATAAGTTAATATAGTAAATACATTCAATAAAAATCTCTGCAGAACAGAGTAGGCTAGTGGTTAGCGTGCTTGGCTCTCATTATCTTACTCTGTTGTAAAGTATTTGTAGATTTATTCACCCTTATAGCATGTTGGCTTCAGCAACAAACAAATTCAAAAAATTTAATCATCTCATTAGCCGAAAGTGCCTTCGTCCTGCTTGAACTAAGTTAGGTAAAGTCAAAAGTTTATTTTTTTCTTTTCTAGAGAGCAGGACCATGAGGTCCCGATATCATTCATGGTTTTAGCAAAAAACAAAACTCACAAACTTATCCTCCTAGTATTTTATAAAGAAGATAGATTTGACTTTGGTATTAAAAAAACACTAAAAATTTGAAGCCAAGAACTACTATAGTAAAATATCTAAAAAAATGATTCTTCAATGACTACCTCTGAAAAGTCTAAAATAATCATAGAAGACTTTCTGGATTTTGAGTTGGAGGGCAAACCAAAGTTTGCTGCACGTAGGCCTCATTAGATCCTTTGTAGCTCCTCCAACGCTTTGAAGGGTCTTCCTTACATTGGCCAAGTTTGACCAAAAGCTTTTAGACACCTTTAAAAGTATAAGTTAACATTAGAAAACTCTGATAAATCAAAATAAAAAAACTTTCGAGAGCAAGAACGATTAAAAAACCAAGAATACAACTGGATTTTGACAGTAACATAAAACTTTGACAAACTTAACAGTTCTGAGAAAGACACACACACACAACTACTGGAGAGACCCTCAAGCACTTTCGGACCTAGTAGCCTAAGAGGCTATTAGAAAACCTAAAGTAAATTTCAATCTGAGACGATTCTGCAAACTCCTTGAGAATTATAGAAGATTTTGCAAGAATTCTCAAATGCCAGTGCATAAATAACAATCTTTTGCAGTCTAGTATTTTGAAGACCAAAAAATAGAGAGTAAAAGTCCTACCATAAGAACAACAGAAGTAAAGCAGTTCTCAAAATAATGGCAAGCCTAAGCCTAGAAACATACAACCAAGGCAGTACCTCGACCTTCAGACGGAGTGCAAGCTACAGTGTGATAGTTGTGACACTCGCGTCTAAAGACATTGCGGGAAAGGCAGCAGACTGGATAGTGGCAGAAGTATAAACACTTAGCTAAACCGCAAAAAAAATTGCGAAGAGTAAAATTGTAATTGCTAGAGCCGATGCTAATAGACTGCGTCACAATATAGACCAACCTGTAGATTAGATAAGGCAGGCAAATTGTTCAAATAGATAGTGGCCAACAGGTTCAACGAGAAGCTAGTGGCGTCAGATTGCTTATTCCCCAAGCAGTTTGGGTTCGGCAACATTGCGCCATAGTTGCCCAAGACGTAAAAAACAGAGTGCGTCAAAGCCAAACCAAACCCCCCCCCCCCCAAAAGAAGCAAGGCCTTCGGGCAAAAAGGCAATTCCTCTAAAACCAAGAACAGCAAAAAAATAAAGATTCGCTCCTCCACGTCTGAGCCGTCACTTGGACAACCCAGGAAGAAGGTAAAAGACACGCAAGGAAAACCCATAAGACCCCCCATACAAGAAAGATAAAGGGACCCAGCTAGAAGAAAGTTGCCTCATCGCACCTTCATGTGGCCATCTGGCGATTACACCAATGAGCAGACCAATTTGAAAAAAGATGCTCTTACCAGAACTAGATAATACTTTATCCTCCACAAGCAAAACACCTCCCACCTTTAGTAGGCTGTCATAAACAGGAGAGATCCTTAGGGTCACCTGTGATGATGACGCCTCCCTGAGGTGGCTACAAGTGATTTCTGGTCTACAACCTTTGTGGTCGGAACCACAATTAGGCGTTAGGCCACTGAGTTGGCTTCCTAGGCTGACGAAGACCACAACCGAATGTCGTAGAGTTGATCAGTCGCATGGGAAAGCAAAGCTAGTAGCTCAAAGCTAAAGCCTAGTACATCTTCCATACCGTCAAGTGCCGACTCTTTGTTCCAGTAATAGGTAAAAACGGTGTACACATACTAAATGGTAAGGAGAATCAGCTGAGCTATATGTTCAGCAAACCCACCATCAAAATAACAAAAAATGTGCCGCAGCAAAAAGAAGTAATAGAAACGGAGGTGATTGATCCACCCGGACAAAACTTTAAAATTTGAATGTGTTAATCTTCAAATTTCTCAAAAAAAAATGTAAAATTTTCTTAATCAAATTTAAGTATTTTAACAAGCAATCTGCAATTATAATTAACTTGACCTTTAATTTTTTTGGTTGTTTTGGTAATTATTATTAAATAAAAAAAGTGACGATAATTTTGAAGCGATTAATCATTCATTATTATTAAGAAATACAGATAAGATTCGATATGCATTATTTTTACCTAAATAAAGAAAACAATTAATAACATATTTATATTATTATAAAAGTTTCCGTGCTGTCCGCATTTTTTTGTTTGTAGTAATTGAAGTATAATTACGTCAACTTGCCAACCTTGAAAATAAATATGTATTTATAATTTTATTTGAATCATTTAATTGAATATAATTATAAAAAATACTTTTAGAAATTAAGAATCAAATTTTGCTCATGTATTAAGTATTGATATTTAAAAAAATAAACTTTCTAATGATTCATAATTACTAATAAATTTGTTTGTTTGTTCGATTAAAAGAATTTAACTTATGCGCAATATAATCTAATTCTATATTTTTCCATATGTTTATGCGTAATAACTATAATTGTAATCCATGTTTTAGTTATTTGTAAGTAAGTAATAATTATATTGAAAATAAAGAATGAATAAATTTGAATGGTGGTGGCCGTTACTATGAGATAAAATTTGAAATTTACTATATCACGATATATTTAAAAAACCGTTACTAGTTAATCCTTCTTTTTATCACCGTCCGATGATGACCTAGTAAAGGTTAAAACTAGTAACGGTTTTTAAATGTATAGTATATAGTAAGCCAACATAGCTTGCTTGTGTACTGATAAAATCTAGAGAATAGAACATTGAAAATCTAAGTTTTTGCATTTCAAGATCAAAGCATAAAAAAATACAGCGCCACCAGAAAAACAAAAAAATTGTTCGTAAAATTTGTTCATTAAAATACAATCTTGTCTTTTTAAAATAAATAAATCTTGTTAATCTATTATTTCAGATAAAAAATGTAAGATTTAAAGAAAATGAATCATCAAAGATATTCAAAAATAGAAGTTTAAGCGTAGATTATTTTTTACTAGACTACTTAAAATTAAAGTATTAAAGTGTAGATAATGAATAACGATTTATTAGAGATAAACGATTGTGATTCAAGTTTGTCCCAAGGTTATGATCAAATATATATATATCATATAATATACCAACTAAATCAAAATTAGAATTAAAAAAACAGTACAAATCAATATGTTGAACCAACACATAAAAAAACAAATTTTGGATTGTTGGTCATGGATTCTTTTATAAATTTCCTTCTGATAAAGTAAATTTCAATAATTTAAATGTGAATAATAGTATTGTTGTAGGACCGCACAAAACCCAATAATGATAATTATTTGCGTATGTTTGTGGTTTAACATGAAATCCAAACCACACTAGATAGGATTGTTACGCAGAAAATTCGCTGATGCAAACCATTGCTTTGCAAAAGAAACAACTGCATTAAAATATATTCCATTACTATATACATTTAACCATTGCGCTATAGGTGATAACCGAGCTCTAAAAGTATATGAATATGCAGAAAAACGTGAAAACAAATCATATAAGTAAATATTTATAAACTAACTATATAACCTCTACAAAATATGAATTAAATAGTAAATATTAAAAACATTAAATCTGGTTTTGTAAAACATGTAACCTCCATAGAGATCTAAGTCATCATCATCAGCCCCTTTTATTAGTCTGTTCTCTCACCGTAATGCTGACAACTTACATTACAGGTAGACCTATGGTTTTGGGAGAGCGTATAAACGTTTGAAATAGTTTCCGTTGTGGGATTCAAACCCACGATCTTCAGTGCAGCAGTCAGAAGCCTACCTAGACTACTGCGCCACACTCCCCGTCTATGTACTTCTGCTTAAAATGCTGCAAAGCCAATACCCCTTTTGGAAGAGACAGCGTCGTCATGGGTTGATGAACTGTGCTGATAAGAGTGGATTAAAACTCCGATGTATTTGTATTTTGTGTGGGGCCCGGTGGTAGAGTTCTCCAGGTGTGCGTAGAACCCATCTTACTGCTGTGGTGCAATGTCGTAGGCAAAGCAATCCAAAGAATCGCTCCCTGTGTGCGTATTCCGCCGCTGTAGCCCCCAGACAATGCTGCAATGTCTGGCGCCAATAGAAGTGGTGTGATCCCCCATCGACAATAATGGAGTTTCGTGTTTTTCTTCTTATTGTCTTCAAACTTAGCCGCTATTCAATTTGTACTCTATTTGTAGCTATGGTTTTGGTGGTTGAGTGCAGTGCCGGGAAAAGTTGGGCTATATCTTCTGTTATTTCTCGGTCCAGTTTAAATTATAATTTCCATGCTTCTTCTGGGTGTGAGTGTTGACCCTTCAGGGAGATGTTAGCTGTATGCTGCCTCGGACTAGACTGACTGTCTGGAGAAAAACATCCGGCTTTCATAGCGGTGCGTATCCTGCAGTTTTCCATTCAAAGCGTTGTTATTGAAGAACTTCTTTTTAATCGGTTGTTCCTTTTTGCTAAGCTCTAATTCGTTGATCCTGATGTCACCTGGCATCAGCCTTTCGAACAAACTAATTTTGATGTCTTGATTGTTTCAATAATTCTCATTTCTGTCACTGTCTTTTGCCCTTCTAGTAATAGTACAAGTTCCACGACTGCCGTCAGTGTTCCTGACCACTATTAAACCTATATTTGTCGTGTTTGTAGACGCAGCAAGGTAAGTGTGACGGGACCAACGGCTTAAAGTGCTATCCAAAATTCCGCGGAGATCTAGTGTAATTTTTCATGTTGCGTGTATGAAGACAAAGATAATCGTTTAATACCCGCAAAGCATTAGGTGCCACTATAAAAGAGACCTATTGTATGCCGTTTCGTTGGCGGTCCGTGCACAACAAACTAACAATTTTCAAAAAAAATTGACGCAAATCACTCTAATCAAAGTCCGTATTAGCACCCAACATTCGTGAGCTGATAATAACCATTCTTCAACATCATTCTCTACATAGTACAAAAACACCAGCAATTAACATAACCTACTCCTATTCAAAAAACCAATCAATTTACAACCTGTTAATTGTTCTGATGTAGTACCAACAGCATATTTAATGCTATAACAAAACAATTGCAAAAGTCATTTAAAAAGTTCAAGATCCTCAGCAAAAAAAAAGTTCTAGATTTCATTGAAATAACGGAACTACTAAAAGAGTAACAACCAGAAACTCAATAGAACCAAAAGATAGCAGTGCAAAGAACATAAAATCATTTTTTTAGACGTTAGCTAACTTTCAAAATGCTCCTTTAGTTTGTTTAACTCTAGTTCTAATTTTCTATGCAATGTCCTAAATAGCATTCGTGTATGAGGTATTTGTATATTAAGAGTATCATTTCAAGTTTTTCGCATTTAACCAATTCTTCTTATTAAAGTATCTCTTCTATCCTATCCTATAGGTTGACTATAATCATCTCCGTTTTGTAGTAATATATCGCAGTCAGTATTTCTGACCACTGTTGAATAATAGTGGCAATTTTACTATCGTTTCTGTATACGTAACAGAGCAGGTGTGACAGAATCAACAGCGGAGCGCTAATGCAATTTTCCTGAAAATAAATGTACTCGGTAATGTTGCGGGCACAAAGGCTGCGTCAACCAATCACTGAAGGGGAGCTTTTCGCAGCCGGTTCGGTTTAGCTTGTCACGATAGAATCCCTGATCCTAAAACCATTCGGAAATGAATCAATAATGTAAGTAAGACAAGATCTGCACTTCGTAATAAACCATTTGGGCGACCCAAGAGTGTACAAACACCCAAAAATTAGAGCGTCTATTGAACAGTTCTGCACAAAAACATGCCGCTGCCCTTGAGCTTCTGGGCTTTACTCCCCTATAAGATGATAATTGCCCAGAAATTGAGCCCACAAGATTGCGTGGGACGTACAGATGCTTGCAATGCAATCCTAATAGCTGTCCACACAATAGCAAAGGGGGGGGGGGGAGCGTTTTTATTATTTATTACGGCCCAATATAGAAGAACATAATGCAGAAGCCTTCTGGTTTCAGCAAAATAGACCCACAATCCATACTGCCTGTCGTTCACGTAATCTTTTGCAGTGGCTGTTTCCCGGCCGCCCGATCTCGTTGCAAGTTCCATGGCCCCTTAAATCCCAGGATTTGACTCCCTGCAATTTTTTTCTGTGGACACACCTCAAAGGTTTACAAAACTCGACCTGAAACCGTAGAACCTTTAAAGGATGCAATACGCAATCACCAAAATCCCTCAAGATATGCTGGCGAAAATAGCCAAAAACTTTGTAGAACAGCACAACATGTGTGTCGCCCGCCAAGACCACCACTTGGACAACACAATTTTCAAAACATAACAAAAAAAAGTAATTAACTTTTTTTAAATCTTTTACAGGAGGTCAGTCTGCTCCACCCTGTATTATCCGCAAAGCACAATAAAAGAGCCCTCATGCACGCCGTTTCGTTAGCGGTCCGTGCTCAGGTAACAACTCTTAACGCTCAAAGCAATCATAATACCCGAGTAAAAAATCTACACTCTCCCAGCAACCACAGCAACCCCTCGCCATACTGCTGGCTGCCACACAGACTTCGGCACCCTGCATTCGAGAGCTCAGCGACCCCATATCGGAAGATCATCGTAACCCAAATAATAATTATTCTCAAACATCTTTCCCCACATAGAACAAACAAAACCACTCTAATTCAAGTAATTAATCGTTCCATAACCTGCTAACTACCTCTATTCTCTACCCGTAATGCTGGCTTACTTACATTCCGGGTGAACCTACAGTTTTGAGTGGGTTCCGACCTATTGCAGAGATTATTAATCTACTCCGAACCAGAAAGAAATTTTAAGTCATGAAACCCCACACAGACAAAGCGGGTTGGAGTATGGGAGAGCGCATAAATGACTTCCGTTGTAAGATTCAAACCCACAATCTTCGGTGCAGTAGTCGGATGCCTAGACTATTGTGCCACGCATCCCCTAATCTAACCATTTGTTTGACAGTCTCTAGCGTCAATAATGTCCTCTTCAGGTCGCTCCAAAGTGAAATCTTTTTAGAATGTTGTTAATGAAGTCTCTTCTCTGACGTAATCATAGCAATGCAATTTTCCCAAAAAAAAATTATTGTTTATCAATTGCTGGCACAAAGGCGGCGTCCTGCCCTTAAAAGCAGTATACGACAATATAGTGCTTAAAGAGATCAAACCCAAACAACTACTTTCCAGTACAGTTTATAGCCGTATTTTCAAGGCAAACCCACTCAATAAACTGACACAATACAAAATCTGCTTTACTTAAATATAGCAAATAGAAACGGGTAATAGATGGCCTAGAAGAGGATAAACAAAATTAGAAAAGATGTTACAAAAAAGCCACCATACATCTGTCAAAACATTAACAAATCAGAAAGAAGAAGTATACGACACTATAACGGATTCCTCTTAAACGCTGTTTCGTTGGCGGTCCGTGCACAACAAAAAACTCTAACTCTGACCGGGCCGCAAAGCAGTATAAATAAAAGCCCAAAACCGCGTAGATATATCTACACTAACCCCACGCCGTAATGTTAACTGCCACTTTAAAACCCTGCAATCGTAAGCTTTCTAAACCGCATATCGAAAGATCATCGCAGCTCGCACAATTTAATATAGGTCTACTTTGGCTGCCAAGGATATCAAGGATCACAGACGCCAGAGGTTAATACTACCACATCTAAAAATTTTGCCACAAACTCAGGAAAACCTAAACTATTAGATTCTTTAACGTTCATGCAACATCGAGGCAGTACACGAGACCTACTAAAATTTCTCTTTTTATCCGACAGAAGGCTTACTCATCACAACACTTTTTTTCTTAACCAGAAAAACTGACCCTCCAGATAGGAAACTCAAACCCGAGACCCCCGGTGTAGCAGTTGAGTACGCTAACCACTCCACCAACTAGGCGGTACTATGACTAAATAAATACTTGCTCTTTATCCACCGGATCACCAAAAAAAACTTCTATTCAAAACATAATTGTCAAGCCACTAAAAAGATAATTCATCTACTGCAGACCACAGATGGTTTTAACCAAAAACCCCATGCAGTTAAGCCGAGTTAGAAAAAGTGCAAATGGAAAATAAATCAAACATTTGTGACAATTGAAATCTTTAGCATAGCAGTCCCTATTTAGGTTACTTATTGGCCAAGAAACACACTTTGTTGTTGGCTTACTTGCTCCCAATTCTTGTCTTAAAATGAGGAGTTTGTGAGATTTCTGAAAGCTTAGTAATAGATTTTATCCATGAAATAAATTTTCTTCTTATAGATAATAAATAGTAGTATTATTGGCTTGAAAAACAAGTTATATTGCAAAAATTGT
Source organism: Tachinus rufipes (assembly GCA_963932245.1). NCBI lineage: Eukaryota > Metazoa > Arthropoda > Insecta > Coleoptera > Staphylinidae > Tachinus > Tachinus rufipes. The sequence goes on along the minus strand of OZ010750.1, from coordinate 62,878,535 downwards.
TTAATAAAAACATAAAGATTATAAAGTCCTTAAAATGAACAAAGCTGATCTAAAAAAAAAACATTGTAGCAAGAAATCTGTATTAATTAGGTAGTACGGCAGAGAAGACATACATAGTTAACAGCACTAACAAAAGTTAAGCAACGGCCGCTCGACCACAACTTGGATGGGTGACCAACAAAGCAATCTGGGCCGTTATCTTATATATAGACATCCAAACATACACATGTCTTCTCTGTGGCTCGGTGTATCCCACACTCGACACCTAACGGTATAAGAGGTTGTAGATTATAAATATATTTTAAAATAAGTAAGAGAAACACATAAGTTACAGGGTATCCCGTCATGCTCTTTGATCAAATTATTTTTATTGATAAAGAGAAATCTCAGGCAAAAAATCACCAAAAATACTCAAAAAACTTTCAAAGACATGAGATGAATTACAGAACATCCTGTCATGCTCTTTAATCAACTTTTTTTTATTACTAAAAAGAATACTCTTTGACACAATCACTCAAAGCACGATCGGTTTTATGATTTCAATACATGATAGATAGCATACTACTACTACATAAAAACATGCATGAGTAATTCTACTTACAGAATGAATGTGACCAAGGACAACAAGAAGACATTTCATTATTATGATTGAGACCGGTAATCCTGATATTGTAGAATGTACGCAGTTTATTGGGGCTACTACTAGGTTACAAAACCCCTTAAAGAGACTAATTAAGTTAAAGCAGATAAAAATCTATTTAATACAGTACTAATTGTCCATAATGATCTGAATTTATAAGCACAATTGCCTTTTGATAATGTTTTAATAATTAAATAATAAATCCAAATATTGTAAACATTAAAATTATATTAATATCTTAAAGACAAAAATTAATATATAAATAGGAAATAAATAATTATCAATATAATATTTGACATCTCCAATCAGTCATCTACTTATCAGTTATTAATTAAAAATATTATTAGGAGCAATGACGATAATTCCAATTTGTTGTAATTTTGCATGAAACAATAATTAGATAAGAGAAAATACTTAGCAAATGTTTTATTATTACATTTAAGCAATAAAATAATAAATGAAATAATTAAGTTCACTTTAAACTATAATTTATTTTTAAGAACTTCTATTTAAAAACATTTCAATCTGCTTTGAATAATGAAATGGATATTAATATATGTTAATTAAATCCTGTGTGTTTGGCATTGACATATTGCACTTTATAAATCAACAAGTATTGAATCAAAACTATAGTAACAAGGGTTAATTGCAATCATTACTTAAGCATGCAATATTTGAATAGTGCTATTTTCAATAATAAATTGATTCACTTACCATTTTATGTTTTTAATTTTTATTATTTTAATCCAAATGTTGCAACATCCTATACGGTTTTGTAGTCACTATTGTCTAATTGGTTTTGAAACAAGTGCAGAGTCGAGTTGAGATAGGAGCTACTAGCACACTGATAACAACCTCTCCATTAATACACTAGAAAGCGCTAGCTGGCGGTTTGACGGTCCGCACTTACAATATCCTTGACTTTCGTATGTAATAATTATTATACAACACGTGGTTTTCTATAGGCGCACCGCGAAAAAATTACATTTGTATATTATGCGCCATCTGTAGATGCACTGTAAACTGTACTGTATGCGTTTCGATTTGGAAAAGTCCGCGACAACAAACCAATTACAACTGGCGGCAATGTTTATTTTGTTTAGGCAAAAATGATTGTAGTTGCGCAATAGTTTCGAAATGGGAAGAGAAATTTTTAACTAATTGATCTTTGACATAGTTTATACACATCATATTTGCGATTAATTTAATAATGATCTCGTAAGTTTAAGAAAATATTAATTTAGTTTTAACCCCTTTTTGTGATTGACATGATTTCAACTCGATTAGTCTTATTACAGATTCCATAAATGTAATGCATATAATTTAAACCACACTAAATAACATAAAATACTTTATTTACTATAGTTTTGCAAAGTGGATCATTGTAACACTGTGAATATGACCAGATAATTTCAAATATGCGGTTGAAGTAGATTGTGAATGCATTTTGCGTATTGGAAGTAGAATGTTATTTTCCATAAATGTAGTTGGCGTTACTCTCTGATCGTAGCCATAATCGCAGAAGAAAAACTAAAATTAGTATTCGTAGATATTAACACTGCACCTATCCACACTAATTAGTGTGCGTAATGAATAAATATTTGTAACATGTGAGGACGTCAAAATTTCACACGTGTATATTTGGTTGCCTATGTTAAGTTCTATCATCAACTTTATTTTACTTTATTCTAGGAAATCAGTCGGCAGATTCTACAAACTGTCGATGAAATTGTTAAAATATCAGTAATTAATTATTTTTTAAATTTTCACTAGTGCATCGCATTAGCCACACTCGCGTCACTGCTGGCTAGCCTCTTCTCTGCCCGTAATGCTGGCAACTTACATTACGGGTAGTCCTACAGTTTTGAGTAGATTCCAAACCACTTTAGAAATTATTAATCTACTCCGGACCAAAGAAGGAACTTAGTTATAAAACCCCACGTTGAAAAGGCAAATTGGAGAGTGGGAGAGCGTATAAACGATTAAAATGGTTTCCGTTGTGAGATTCAAACCCACATCTGGTGCAGCAGTCGGATGCCTAGTCTACTGCGCAACGCTCCCCTCACTAGTGCTCTTTAAAATAACCTGAATCTAAATTAGAACTTCTATAATCACTTACAGGTTTCACAAATTAGCCCTTCTTGCGCCACTGCTGGCTAGCCTCTTCTCTGCCCGTAATGCCGGCAACTTACATTACGTATAGACTTATAGTTTTAAGTGGATTCCAAACTACTAAAAAGATTATTAATCTACTCCCGACCAGAGAAGGATCTTAGTCGTAAAACCCCATGCTGACAAGGCGGGTTGAAAAGTGGGAGAGCGTATAAACCTTTAAAATGTTCAAACCCACCAGTCAGTACAAATAAACTCTCCTACAAATCGCTTTCCTGCAGGTTGCATCAGTTACCCCGCAGCATCCGCTCAACGTTTGTTAATTACTTAAACTAACTTATTTAATTAATTAATCATTTAAATATCAAAATGTGCAACTCCAAAAAGGATTCCAATACACAATTCACTATACCCCAACTTGCTGGATTTATAAAGACTATTTCCGAAGAAATAAGATGACATTAATCTCAACTAGATACCGTATCTTCCGGATAGAAATCAATGCAGAAATCTCATGCCAAACTTCACATGCACGTCCAAAACGTGTACTCTCTACTCTCTTCCGGCTCAATCTAACTTGCCCGATTCCAATGTAGAAGATAAAATGAATACATCCAACAACCAAGAAAGAAAGCGGCTCCGATCAAACTCAACGGACCAATTTCCGCCACTGCTGACTAAACAGAAACCGGCAGCCATACAATCTTTCTGGCGCCCCAGCCAACAACGTCACTAAGAATCAACCACTACTGCAACCCCAAGAACACGATTGCCACCACCAATAGTCTACGGCGACAAATCGTCCTACTCATGGATATAAAAGTACTCCGAGCCACCAACATCAAGAACAAAGTAGGACTACAGCCGGCCACTAACAATGACTTTCTTCTAATTACAAACTACTTGAAGCAAACCAAGAGCTTCCACTACAACTATTAGCTCAAAAAAGAGCACTAAAAATAGTACTTTGCAAAATCTCCAAACAGGAAGTTAGAACCAAACTCAAAACTCTACTACTACAACTACAACATAATATCCGTAAAAAAAAATGGGTAAAAGCAAAATTATCTACCCCCTTGTGCACATCCAACTTCAATGCAAACGCAGCAAAGAAATATACTAACTGACCCGACTCTTCAACGTAGTAATTAAAGTTGAGGCAAAAAACAGTCAGCTTTAATACCACAGTGCCACCGAATGAGCATTCGTCATTAGTATGCTCCTTCCCACATCGACGCGTCAAATGGCTTGGAGCTCACAGCAAACTTCCGAAGATGCCCAGAGCACATCAAATTTCTGCAAAACTCTCCACACCACCCAACAGAAAACTATACTACCCAAAACCAACCCTACTCCTCTAGTTAATTCTAACCCACAACCTGACCAATCCTATAACCCAAACCACCAAACACCAGCATCCGCTCCTCGCTAAGAAACCAAACATTTAATGATTTGGCACGCAACAAGGACAGCGACGAAGGATTCTTCTCCGTACTAATCATCTCTCTGAAGGTAGCGGGTAGCGTTAAAAAACGCAATAAATTCAAACCAATAATCACAGAGACAGGAAGTTAATTGACCAACCTCCGACACTTTCAAATAAAAAGGCGTTCAAACCAACAATCTTTGGTGTAGAAGTCGGATGCCTAGACTACTGCGCCAGCAGATCAATCCCCAGGATTCTCAGGAATAACTGCTCCAAAAATACACTATGTGTCTGCACACCCCGCCACAGTTTCAGGACGGCCACTGACAATCCACCAACTAGTTCTGAGTGAACTAGCATCCTTCGTGAATGCGCTGAGTGTGTATGTGTGTGTTAGTAGCAATCTAGGTAAACGTGTATAAACCCGCTGTGTAAGAGCGTTAGTTGGAACTTTTAGAAATGCAAAACACACATACCACAACCTCCGATCACCGGAGATCAACCTCCAAAAGCAGCCGCGCCAACCTCAGACGTGGACCTGCCGCCCCCCCAATCATTTACAAACTCGATTGAGAGCAGGCGCTTTCACGTACCCGCATCATAAAACCCGAGAAAAGTAAAACAAAGAAAAAGACCCGGCGACAAAGACGCATCGGAAAAGACAAAACGCAACCCTTGGCAGAACGATGAGAGATGCAACAGCAAGCCTTTATCAAAAAGCCAAACAAAAGTCATAAAAACCTAGGAGACTACCAAGAGTTGGCCAAATACCTGAAGAAACAGAAGTCAGAGTGCCGGGAAGCGATGAGGTTATCTCCTATAACCCTGATGATACCATTACCATCGAGCACCACCGCCCCGAACATCCGCACGTCAAAAACACTGTCAGCCAACTGTAACCCCAGTCAACCCACAACCGGCTGTGACCTCAGTAAGCCAGACTCCTATAGTCACCAAACAACAAAACCTGGATGCGTGGATATGACATACCACCTACGTCATAACCTCTGGCAGCTGTATAAAAACCTCTTTTACCTAAAAGAAGAAGCAATCGGATGTGTTAGACCATGAAACCCAACTGCATATGCAGCACCGAGTGTAATTTCCAAGCTGCCAGATTTCTAATGGAAAAACCAACTAACGGACAGAATAAATCGGATGCACATTCACTTGCAAATCCAAACCGTAACTACCAACCAAATCCGCGTTAGAGATAGAAGTTTCATAACTTAAATCAGATAGTGGTTGTCAAAGAAGTCGCGAAAAGAACAGCGGTCGTCACCATGAAGATGAGAGAGAAGAAGAACAACATCCATGTGAAAACACCTCGGCCCCGGGCGTCGCAGGCGGTGAAAAGACTGGAACAAAACCGTCAACTATCGGACACCTGGCGGCCAACCAAGAGGCCCACGTCACAAAGTTACCAACCGTCAAGCCAGGCCAAGTCCTCGACACAGTAATTGTAGCCGACAGAATCACAGTCGCCTCCACGGATAAAAACAACGACGTCGGACCGGATACTCTGACGCCAGCACGACAATGCAAACGGGTTAGGGCAAACCTAATGTACAAGAACAAGAAACAAACTAAGAAGCAGCAGGTCTCCGCTACCAACCGCCTCCTCAGGCAGATTTTGTGCTCCACCGCGCTACACCACATGTGCAGGAACAGAACAAGAAACTTTGACTTCTCAGTTAGTGCCTCTGAGCAACTAAAAAACACCGGAGACCGCCACCGGAACCCGGGCCATAGCAACAACAGCTAATCAGATCGCGTCATTCCTTTCCGGCTTCTATAAAGATGCAACTTTCGCGTTTTCGCATCAGTTAAAGCAAAGTCACCAACCAGAGTGGAAGAGTGTGTGTGTGTTTGAGTTAGTAGCGTTCTGGGTGTATCAACCCTGTGTGTGAGAGTAGTAGTGGGCCTTTAGTTCGTTTATAAATGCAAAACGCCCACACCACGACCTCCAATCACCGGAGATCAACCCCCAAGAGCAGTCGCACCGCTCCCGCAACCCTTTGCAGACAAAGGTAACAAAGCTAATAAACAAACTTATAAATAACTGCTACTTCTCCTATCAATAAAAGTTTAATCCAAAGAACGCTTCTTTAGATGGGCAACTTTAGATTGGCATCACAAAAACAATCGACAATAAGAAGCAAGTAAAACAAAGAAACTGCTTCCTCAATGCCAAAAAGACCAAATCTGTCTAATACTCCACCCTTGGTAAAAAGACATTGATTAAAAAGCATGTATCACCCCGTTTTCTAAAATGCGCCCAGAAAGGTGAATTCCTAAAAATCCTAATTGTAGGCGAGCTTACCAAAAAGTGTCTGAAAACACCTTTTAGACGGCAAAAAACTTCAGATAATTAGTATAAAAAAACTGCCAGATCAAAAAAAGTATAGTTATAACATTCACTAAACCTAATGCCATTATAAGATCATTCTTGCAGAGACCTAGTAACAGCCAGGGTGACCATAGTCAAAAAAGATATCAGAATGAAGATTATTCTCGGATCCAAATACCTTACTTACGATCAGAAAGAATTTCTACCACCAAAAAGAATTCAGTTGATCAGAAGCAAAATCAAGTAAAGTGATCAAAAAGTGACTGACCACGCCTACATCCGATTCAATATTGAATGTAAAGAAACGCTCCAACAGGAATATAGAAACACATAAAACTAACTAAAATTTGTATAACAAAACACTAATTAGTCAAATTGGTGGTTATAGAAAAACAGTTTGTCAACCCTATCAAAACACCTCTCAAATTAAGCACTGCCAAATATACCACCAAAAAGATTACTTGGAGTGATAAGTATAAGCTGTTTATCAAATCCCAAAACGGCAAACTACTACTTGCAACTGTCCAGAAAGAACCTGCAAATCATAACCGTTAATTTACCAGCGTGGTTCAACAAGTTTGGCCTCCAAACTATTAATCTGGTCTTTAAAACAATAAACGGGCAAATAAGCCTTAAAAACTAAAAAACCGGTCACTATTGTGTTCGGCTACCAAATTGTAAATTCGGCTGTTAAATGTGTTTAAGTTTGTCTGTAGAACTAATAATTAAAGGTTAAAGTCTTAAGAACTAAAAATCCTGTCACAAATGTGTTAAGTTAGGCTGCCAAATTATTAAACTGTTAAAAGCATAAATCCGGTCATCAAAACAAAAATCTGGCCATTGCGTTAAATTCTGCTGGTCAATTGTTAATCTGGCCTCCAAAACTATAAATTCGGTTACAACCGTTGTTCAACAAGTTTAGCTACTAACGCGGTTCAACAAGTTTGGTCTCCAAACTATTAATCCGGCATTCAATTGTAAATCCGGCCTATAAAAGTGTAAATAGAAAAATAATAATACGGCCTTTAAACTGTGTTAAATTCTGCTGCTCAATTGATAATCCGGCTTTCAAATTAAAAATCCGGCCCTCAAAACTGGAAATTCGATTACAAACGTAGTTCAACAAGTATAGCTGTCATACTATTAATCCAGCCTGTAATTTATAAATTCGGCTTTAAAAAGTATAAATAGAGCCTTGAAAACTAAAAATCTGACTACCAATGTATTAAGTTCGGCTGCCCAACTGTTAATCCGGACTCAAAATTTAAAATCCGGCATTTAAAACTGAAACATTCGGTTACCAATGTGTCAACAAAATCGGATGTCAAACCGTCAATCCGACTTATAAACTGTAAATTCTGCTTTTAAAAGTGTACATCCGGTAGATTTAAAAAAATACAATTATTTTTTTTACTTTTTCAATTAATTTTGAGTAATTCTGTATTAAGGGTAGTAATTAAATAAAATTTTCAATCATAATGCATTTGGCATTAATAAGAATAAAGCCCTAATTTATATTCTTAAAAGGTAGCTCAAGTAGTTCAGTTTAATCGTATTTTCAATAATACAAACAATAATTGCATATTTAGATAATCGTAATAGTAATAGTAATAAAACGGAAATATTTGTAACAAACAGCGGATAAAATTATATATACAATACCAATGAAACTATTATTTTACTTTTTTATATATTTAAAGAGAAACTGAAACCGCAGAACAAACAGCGATTGACGCAATCTCAACAGAATCCCGTCGTGATCATCAAGCGCAATTAAACCATGAACGCATTTATCATTCAAGGTCATGGAACGCTCATTTTATTATTTTCTTTGATCAATAACATTAATTTAAACGAATATAAAAACGCGTACGCCATCTCTGAGCCAATGTGTGAAACAGCGTTGGCGATTTAAGGAACTCTGCAAAGTTTGAACTGTTAGTAGCACTATTGGGTAATAGATGGCGCTGCATAGCGGTAAAAATAATCAATTTAACTTGCGTTTAGTAAGGAGAACAATGAATTGAAGTGAGTGGGACTATTAATTGCAAAGTCATTAGATTATTGAATGGTTTTGCGAAATTTATCGCTGCTATATACAGCCAATTATATTTTTTTCATAAAGATAATTATGTTATCTAAGTTGCGTTTAATTTATGTTAAATATAGTAACTGGTCCTGACCTATGAAAACATTTTAAAAATAAAGCGTAACTTTTTAAATTGTTCTAGTTCAAGTTCAAAACGCACACAAAAAATCTATTTTCGGATGCTCCTAGACGTTTATTTAGGCGGTAAATATTTACACTGTCTGATGTTATATTTTTGCGCTAATCTTTTGAAATTGGACCGCAATTGTTCTGTTTGGATAATAATAATTGCATGTGTTTGTACTAAATAATAACGTAGGTTTTATTAGGCAGCGCCAAAACATAGTTATAAACGACCTACGACAACGCACATAAGCATGAGGTAGACCAATGAGACGAGACCTTCGCAAGGACGCACAAATTATTTGTATGCCACTAGTTTTTTTAGTTAGCTAAACCTGTTATGTATATACGTTCTAATCATAATAATATGTTTTTGTTTTGTTCCATTGCTTGTGAGATGATTTTTCAACATTTCAAACATACATTATGATTAAAATGTTAATTATAAAACTCATTTCATCAAATTACTGACGTTATTATAAAAGTAAAAAATTAATCATTTCTCAATGTTTTGAAATCATCATATTTTTTGCTTGGAGAAACCAAATAACGATTATAAATTGCAGTGCTTTTGTCCTTCTGTACGATTTTGTTAATATTAGAAAAAAAACTTGTTGAAATTAATTAACTACATACAAAAATATTTACATTAATCTTTAACAATTAGTCAAAACATAATTTAATAAATACGATTTACACTATTACGTAAAGTTTTTTCAAACACTTTAGCATTGAACTTTAATTTTAGTATTTTCATATTCATCAAATAATGTAAAATGTACAATTGTGGCAAAACTAAGTAATAAACATAATTAGTGTTTAAATATGAAATAAACTACTAAAATAATTGTGATTAACATATTTCCAGAAACTGCTTGCTAGGTGGAGAAGCTTCTTCTATTAACATGCGTTGTTACCCGAACCTAAACGATCAATTACGAATACAGAATAATCAAACGAAGTAATTCACAAAACAATGGCGGACTTAAACAATTCCGAACAAACCCGAAACTAGCCGAAACAGATCAAAACTCAAAGCAATATAAAACTGCGCGTTAGTTGCGTTGGAATTAGTCATTTGGTCAAAGTAGAAGATACAAATACTTAGACAAATTCAAAGTAAAGTGCAACAATGTTGAAGTATAGTGTTCAAAAAGGTCCCCAAAAGCTCTTCGAAGATATCATCATGCGTTAACCGAACCTAAACGATCAATCGCGAATGCAGAATAATCAAACAAAGTAATTCGCTAAACAATGGCGGACTTAAACAATTCCAAACAAAATCAAAATTAGCCGAAGCAGATCAAAATCCAAAACGTAAATAATGTAGAACTACGTGTTATTGGTTGCATTGGAATTAGTGAGTTGGTAAAAGTAGAAGATTGCTTAATGAGAAAGTTTTTTTTTTCAATGCGGTAGTCTCCTCCTTCTGCCTAGTAACCCATCTGGTAGGGTAATTCGGATTCCACGTTAAACTGTAGGTCCCGCATGTTTGTGTAGAACTATTAATCGCACACCACAAACATACAAGAAAGGTGTTTGCACTCATAGCGAGCACGGCACTATAAAAAAAGAATCATGTAAAAGGTTGTGCGTTTTAGAAGCTGTTCTGTTGTCCAGATCCAAATCACCATTGTAAAGTGGCAAGTATTAGAATTTAAAGTTTATTAAAAACCTCTTATTTCAAAGTGCTTTAGATATTAGTCTGGTGGACACAAGGCTATTTAGGCAGTACAGACTTTTGTGTTCACAAATAGCACTTCAATCGACTCGTGTAAATGTTGTCATTGGCGCTTGGCTCAAATTTACAAACATATGAGGTTTTAAAGAGTTTCTAACAATTATTTGATGGCCTTGGGTAAGTTCCGGTAAACTTCTAAATTGCGATATAAAGTCAACGGCAGCACCGTCAACTCACTCAGCCCTGGTCTTGTGGACCAACTTACCTTCCCACCCCCCCTATTGTCAATAATTACTAAAAATGTGGTAGCCTTGGGTAAATTCCGGTAAACTTCTCAATTGCGACAGAAAGTGGCTCAGCCCCTGCAAAATATCTGATCGAAGATGCGAGAGAACAAGAGCCAGTCGGTCTTGTGGACCAACCCACCTTCCCTCCTCATTCTATAACTACTGTCATCCAACCTGAAGTAGTTTACAACTTTATTTAACGTCGGTCTATTTCTGTTGCCAAGGCTAATCACCGAAGCCAGAAGTTAAGACTACCACATCTAAAAATTTTGCCACAAATTCAGAAATTCTAACCTAAATGAATGGGTTCTTTGATGAGCAGTACACAGGACCTACTAAAGTTTCTCTTCTTATCCAAAAGAAAGCGTACTCATCACAACACATTTTTTCTTAACCAAAAAAACTGACCCTCCAGATAAAAGACTCAAACTTAAGACCCCTGGTGTAGCAGTCGAGTACGGTAAATACCAAACCTCCTGAGCCGTTGGCTGCGCTTGCTGTCATCAGACTACACTGATGCGTCCTTAAATATTGTCACTGATTACTAAAAGTTGAACTATTTAACATTAGAAGGGAAGCGTAGCGCAGTAATATAGGCATCCTTAAAATATTTCAAACGTTTATATGCTTTCCGACTCCCCAACCCGCCTTGTCGACGTGGGGTTTCAAAATACTTCTCTGGTAAAATCTCCCCAGTGGTTCGGAATCTACTCAAAACTGTAGGGTCCACACGTAATGTAAGTTGCCAGCATAATGAGCAAAGAAAATACTAATGCGTCATTAGTGGCGTAAAAAGTGGCTGCTTGATAATGATGATATTTAGCAAAAAAACTTATTAATTAAAGTAAAAACTTTTCGGCAATGCAAAAAAAAACCTGCTCAGCTTCCTCGCTTTCTTAAATAAATCACACCAAAGAGTGGTTTAGTTGAGTGAGAAGCGCCTCAAATCTAAGCGCAAAATTGGTCGCAGGTTCGAACCCCAGCTCCGGCCAATAATTTTAATAAAATTAGGCATTTATTAATTCAGGACATTAGTATGCTTTCAGATACATATTCAAAGACAGTTTGTAAAGTAGTAACACAAGCGTAAGCCCTAAAATATCGCCCCTTGCACCCAATTATAAAAAATCGATAACAAAAACATCCCCAGTATAACAAATTTCGGCATATCAGTCTTGATAACAATATAGCCTTTGTATTGAGTATACCCAAACAGTTCTTTGCCTTTTGCGTTAGTACAAATAGTATGTCAAAAATGTTTGAAGTTTAAATCTCCTGCAACCATAGTAGAAGTTGATCAAAAAAATCCAGATCAATTATTGTTGAGATCACAACCACAAAAGTAGTAAAAGACCCAAAGAAATCAAGGCCAAAAGAAAATTTTAACTAGAGTGAGGTGCATTATAAAACTAAGATATCTTATTAGGCCCAAAAAGTAGTATTTAACCAATGTCGTAACAACCTAAACTTGAACAATAAATCAAATTCTCTAAAAACTAAAAAAAAAAAAAAACACTAAAGCAGTGTATATGGCAGAAAAGACCAATAGGCAAAGGGTAAAAAAAAGCACTGTCTCTGTGAACTTAAGTAACTCGATCAGAAAACCGTCCAAAAAGAAAAGCATAGAAAAAAGTAATAGAGAGATACCATAGATAAAGAAACTAGTGTCCAAAAATAATTTTAAGAAAAAAAAAAATCTAATCTACATAAAATAAAAGAAATATAATTTAATTCAAAAAGCCACTTAAGAATCAGAAATATTATATAGAAACTCCACGCAAGGTCAAAAATCAAGGTCACTACATTTTTCTGAAAAAAAAAATTGATATTTGATGTAAATAATTTAATCAAGCAAGATATATGCTAGGAGTGGAGAAGAAAGAGATAAATGCTGAAAAAATAACTTCAGATTTGTTACGTGTTAAAACAAAAGACAAAGAACGTATAATTTAACTTTGCAGTAATTGTTTGTTTAATAAAATGATGGTCAGAATTTTCGCAATATTTACAGTTAATTACAAAACTGCACATCTCTATTCCACGTCATAAAAATGTGATCATTTTATGATTTCTTTAATTGTGCATGCAATTAAAAAGTTATTCTTAAAGCGTGATATTTGTCTTCATGATTAAATAAATTTTTGTTTATATGTGGAGAGATTGATCATAATAAAATAAAGGTCAAAAATCAGTCACAGTTATTAAAATCAATTAAATGAGTCAACGATTAACAAAATTAAGCATAATAATTATATAAACTATTGAGATGAAAGTTCCGTCATACTCACACCTAATAAAGATAAATATTTTGTAGACTCACCTGAAACAAAAAGAAAAATAAATTAGTCATAATCCCACAATTAACATTTAAAACAAAATAACAAACTGTTTGTAAACAAATAATAAATATTATAATTAAATAATAGCGAAATCATATGGTTACACTGGTTACAGTTATTTTATTGGATGGGAGGCGTATATTTTTTTCCATTTGTGTTGCGGTGAGCGCCGCGACGCCGTCTCACCGGAGCATCAACCTAAAGTCTTTATGACCTTAAACCTACACGTCTGCTTATATAAAATGCGAAAACGAAAACTAATTTGTAGTAATGTATTTTTCGTACTTCTATCCAAAAATATTTTTAAACTAATCGGCATCAACATCAAAGGCATTGTTACCAAGGTGCAATAGTCCAGACAGACGGACACGTCATGCAATTTACATATTCATGTGCACTTTACATAACTAATTTCTAAACTTTAAGCAAATTATTATTTAATATAGCATTAGTTTTTTATTTCGTTTTGTTCTCATCATGTATTATGAACCGGATTTTGGATCATTATAATAGGATTTTAATTCAATTTCCGTTGCAGGAAACTGTAGATTAAACTGCAGTCGGATTCTAATTTATTGGTTGTTGCAATATACTCACGGATTTATATAACCATTCCCGACATCTTACTATATTAATATATTTAATTTAACATCATAAATAGAAATCGATGACAAGTTTAATACATAGAATAACTTAATTTAATTTATTTATTAAATTATCCTTTACGCTAATAGTCGATAACCTTTTGTTATACATATATTATTATAACAAAAATTGATGTTAGATATAATATAATTAATTATTACAACTATCACAGACGCCGGCTAAGGGAGGATAACGAGACTTGTAGAGACAATGACCTTCCTAGATCATTAATCGAGTTGGGGTAAGCTTGAACATTTGTAAAGAATATGTTAAGAGATTAAGTTCGTCAAATGATTTAAGTATAGATTAAATATTCATACATAAATAGTGAGTTGGAAATCAATTATTAGTTTTGTGGTTAAAAGAAAAAAAAAAGAAAATAAAACAAAACTATACCTATCTAGATAGAAAACACTCGTTAGAACACAAGCAAATGAAACGCTGAACAAAAATAAATAATGTTAACAGAAACACACACAAAAAATAGATAGTTTACATTTTTAGCATATTAGCTAAAAAAAAAATTTGTGCCTTAAAACTAGAAAAAAGTTTGCTTAGAATTATGAATTATGCAACAAGAAAAAATCCTTCTTAAAATAAAGGCAAAATCCTTATTTTATGGCCGGATTTTGCTATTTCTAACAATATATTGATATTTCATAGCCGAATATTGCTATTTTTTAGATTCCTTGATTTTTTTACATTTTTCAACCTTTTTTGAGCCGAATATGGTGCTTTCTATCATTATTTTGATATTTCAAGGCCCGATTTTGCTATTTTTAATAATATAATGAAATTTTGCACTTTTCAACTGTTTATAGCCAGATTTTCTGACATAATTTTGTGCTTTTCAACAATTAGTCTGTAAATGTTTTTGTTGTGTTTGTTCAATTGTTTGTTACTTTTTTTAAACTTCTGCGTATTCAAGTGCTTCCATTAGCTTTCCAAAAACCTGATAACATAATACATTTTATGCACAACTTCGGGTATGATAGTTCCAAAAATAAGAAAAGTGACAAATATGATAAAGATATCCCTATAATCTTGACCATCAAAATTCCTAATAATTCTTCAGAAACTCCTGTAGATTCTATCTAAACTTTTAAAAATTACTCCAGTTACAGAATTCCCAGAACAAAATTTTCTAAAAATTTCATCCAAATTCCTATAAAATTTCATCAAACATTTTTGAATAATATCTTTTAAATAATCATATTCTATTATCTGAATCTGGTAATACAAGTGACTTCTTCTTCTACTTCATGTGCGTCTTCATTACTGAAGCTTGGTGACCACTTCAGTATATCGCTTCCTATCTCCGACCGTGTAAAATAGTTCTGCCTGGTCCAGTTGCAAATGTTCGTGACCATGATAAAATTCTCTTTCTCGCTCCTCTATTTTTGGTTACGTAGTATGTGTCCAAGATATGCAGTTTTCCTTTGTTAACATTAATTATTTTGCTTTCTTTTAACTGACTACATGTGAGTGATAAAACAGCTGATAATTTTCAGCAAGTATCTTGTACTAATAGTAAAAAACATTTTTTATGCATTTTTGACAATTGAGAAACAATTTTTGCTCTTTAGGACATTTTTGATTGTTCAAGAACATTTTTTGCACTTTAGATACATTTTTTTTTACATTAAAACATTTCAGAAATTTTTTTGGCTGTTCAAGAACATTTTTTGCACTTTAAAATATTTTTGACAGTTTAGGAATTTATTTTTGCACACTAAAATATATCAGAAACATTTTTGCATGTTTGAAGAACATTATTGGCGAGAAAACGAGAAACTTATTTGCACTATAGAATTTCTTAGGAACATTTTCGTCAAATAAAAAAAACAATTTTTGTACATTTTGTAAATTGTTCTAAATTTAGAAACATTTGTGACTGTTCAGGAATTTTTGTTGCACTTTAAAACATTTTTGACAGTTTAGAAACATTTTGTTGCAAGTCAGAATACTAATTTTAAGTTCAAGAACATTTTTAAAAGCTGAGGATCTTTTTGTTTCATTTTAGAACATTTTGACAGTTCAGAAACATTTCTCTACACATTAGAACATTACAGACACGTTTTTAACAATTTTTGCATTTTAGGAGATCTTATATACAATATTTGCACTTTAGATCATTTTGAGAACATTTTTGATACTTTTTTACAAAAACAATTCTAAAAGTTCAAGAACATTCTTCACTTTAAAACATCTTGAAAACATATTAAATAGTTTAGAAACCTTTTTTTTTACTTGAGAACATTTTTGATTATTTTTACAAAAACAATTCTGAAAGTTCAAGAACATTCTTCACTTTAAAACATTTTGAAAACATTTTTGATAGTTTAGAAACCTTTTTTTTACTTGAGAATATTGTAGAAACATCTTTGACTGTTTCGAAACATTTTCTGCACTTTAGAACATCTTGAGAACATTTTTGATACTTTTTACAAAAACAATTCTGAAAGTTCAAGAACATTCTTCACTTTAAAACATTTTGAAAACATTTTTGATAGTCTAGAAACCTTTTTTTTACTTGAGAATATTTTAGAAACATCTTTGACTGCTTCGAAACATTTTCTGCACTTTAGAACATCTTGAGAACATTTTTGATACTTTTTACAAAAACAATTCAAAAAGTTCAAGAACATTCTTCACTTTAAAACATTTTTGATAGTTTAGAAACCTTTTTTTTACTTGAGAATATTTTAGAAACATCTTTGACTGTTTCGAAACATTTTCTGCACTTTAGAACATCTTGAAAACATTTTTGATACTTTTTACAAAAACAATTCTAAAAGTTCAAGAACATTCTTCACTTTAAAACATTTTGAAAACATTTTTGATAGTTTAGAAACCTTTTTTTTTTACTTGAGAATATTTTAGAAACATTTTTGACTGTTTCAAAACATTTTCTGCACTTTAGAACATCTTGAGAACATTTTTAATACTTTTTACAAAAACAATTCTAAAAGTTAAGAACATTCTTCACTTTAAAACATTTTGAAAACATTTTTGATAGTTTAGAAACCTTTTTTTTTACTTGAGAATATTTTAGAAACATATTTAACTGTTTCGAAACATTTTCTGCACTTTAGAACATCTTGAGAACATTTTTGATACTTTTTACAAAAACAATTCTGAAAGTTCAAGAACATTCTTCACTTTAAAACATTTTGAAAACATTTTTGATAGTTTAGAAATCTTTTTTTTTAATTGAGAATATTTTAGAAACATTTTTGACTGTTTCAAAACATTTTCTGCACTTTAGAACATCTTGAGAACATTTTTGATACTTTTTACAAAAACAATTCTAAAAGTTCAAAAACATTCTTCACTTTAAAACATCTTGAAAACATTTTAAATAGTTTAGAAACCTTTTTTTTACTTGAGAATATTTTAGAAACATTTTTGACTGTTTCGAAACATTTTCTGCACTTTAGAACATCTTGAGAAAATTTTTGATACTTTTTACAAAAACAATTCTGAAAGTTCAAGAACATTCTTCACTTTAAAACATTTTGAAAACATTTTTGATAGTTTAGAAACCTTTTTTTTACTTGAGAATATTTTAGAAACATCTTTGACTGTTTCGAAACATTATCTGCACTTTAGAACATCTTGAGAACATTTTTGATACTTTTTACAAAAACAATTCTGAAAGTTCAAGAACATTCTTCACTTTAAAACATTTTGAAAACATTTTTGATAGTTTAGAAACCTTTTTTTTACTTGAGAATATTTTAGAAACATCTTTGACTGTTTCGAAACATTATCTGCACTTTAGAACATCTTGAGAACATTTTTGATACTTTTTACAAAAACAATTCTGAAAGTTCAAGAGCATTCTTCACTTTAAAACATTTTGAAAACATTTTTATAGTTTAGAAACCTTTTTTTTTTACTTGAGAATATTTTAGAAACATTTTTGACTGTTTCGAAACATTTTCTGCACTTTAGAACATTTTTGATACTTTTTACAAAAACAATTCTAAAAGTTCAAGAACATTCTTCACTTTAAAACATTTTGAAAACATTTTTGATAGTTTAGAAACCTTTTTTTTTACTTGTGAATATTTTAGAAACATTTTTAACTGTTTCGAAACATTTTCTGCACTTTAGAACATCTTGAGAACATTTTTGATACTTTTCACAAAAACAATTCTAAAAGTTAAGAACATTCTTCACTTTAAGACATTTTGAAAACATTTTTGATAGTTTAGAAACCTTTTTTTTTTTACTTGAGAATATTTTAGAAACATTTTTGACTGTTTCAAAACATTTTCTGCACTTTAGAACATCTTGAGAACATTTTTGATACTTTTTACAAAAACAATTCTGAAAGTTCAAGAACATTCTTCACTTTAAAACATTTTGAAAACATTTTTGATAGTTTAGAAATCTTTTTTTTTAATTGAGAATATTTTAGAAACATTTTTGACTGTTTCAAAACATTTTCTGCACTTTAGAACATCTTGAGAACATTTTTGATACTTTTTACAAAAACAATTCTAAAAGTTCAAAAACATTCTTCACTTTAAAACATCTTGAAAACATTTTAAATAGTTTAGAAACCTTTTTTTTACTTGAGAATATTTTAGAAACATTTTTGACTGTTTCGAAACATTTTCTGCACTTTAGAACATCTTGAGAAAATTTTTGATACTTTTTACAAAAACAATTCTGAAAGTTCAAGAACATTCTTCACTTTAAAACATTTTGAAAACATTTTTGATAGTTTAGAAACCTTTTTTTTACTTGAGAATATTTTAGAAACATCTTTGACTGTTTCGAAACATTATCTGCACTTTAGAACATCTTGAGAACATTTTTGATACTTTTTACAAAAACAATTCTGAAAGTTCAAGAACATTCTTCACTTTAAAACATTTTGAAAACATTTTTGATAGTTTAGAAACCTTTTTTTTACTTGAGAATATTTTAGAAACATCTTTGACTGTTTCGAAACATTATCTGCACTTTAGAACATCTTGAGAACATTTTTGATACTTTTTACAAAAACAATTCTGAAAGTTCAAGAGCATTCTTCACTTTAAAACATTTTGAAAACATTTTTATAGTTTAGAAACCTTTTTTTTTTACTTGAGAATATTTTAGAAACATTTTTGACTGTTTCGAAACATTTTCTGCACTTTAGAACATTTTTGATACTTTTTACAAAAACAATTCTAAAAGTTCAAGAACATTCTTCACTTTAAAACATTTTGAAAACATTTTTGATAGTTTAGAAACCTTTTTTTTTACTTGTGAATATTTTAGAAACATTTTTAACTGTTTCGAAACATTTTCTGCACTTTAGAACATCTTGAGAACATTTTTGATACTTTTCACAAAAACAATTCTAAAAGTTAAGAACATTCTTCACTTTAAGACATTTTGAAAACATTTTTGATAGTTTAGAAACCTTTTTTTTTTACTTGAGAATATTTTAGAAACATTTTTGACTGTTTCAAAACATTTTCTGCACTTTAGAACATCTTGAGAACATTTTTGATACTTTTTACAAAAACAATTCTGAAAGTTCAAGAACATTCTTCACTTTAAAACATTTTGAAAACATTTTTGATAGTTTAGAAATCTTTTTTTTTAATTGAGAATATTTTAGAAACATTTTTGACTGTTTCAAAACATTTTCTGCACTTTAGAACATCTTGAGAACATTTTTGATACTTTTTACAAAAACAATTCTAAAAGTTCAAAAACATTCTTCACTTTCAAACATCTTGAAAACATTTTAAATAGTTTAGAAACCTTTTTTTTACTTGAGAATATTTTAGAAACATTTTTGACTGTTTCGAAACATTTTCTGCACTTTAGAACATCTTGAGAAAATTTTTGATACTTTTTACAAAAACAATTCTGAAAGTTCAAGAACATTCTTCACTTTAAAACATTTTGAAAACATTTTTGATAGTTTAGAAACCTTTTTTTTACTTGAGAATATTTTAGAAACATCTTTGACTGTTTCGAAACATTATCTGCACTTTAGAACATCTTGAGAACATTTTTGATACTTTTTACAAAAACAATTCTGAAAGTTCAAGAACATTCTTCACTTTAAAACATTTTGAAAACATTTTTGATAGTTTAGAAACCTTTTTTTTACTTGAGAATATTTTAGAAACATCTTTGACTGTTTCGAAACATTATCTGCACTTTAGAACATCTTGAGAACATTTTTGATACTTTTTACAAAAACAATTCTAAAAGTTAAGAACATTCTTCACTTTAAGACATTTTGAAAACATTTTTGATAGTTTAGAAACCTTTTTTTTTTACTTGAGAATATTTTAGAAACATTTTTGACTGTTTCAAAACATTTTCTGCACTTTAGAACATCTTGAGAACATTTTTGATACTTTTTACAAAAACAATTCTAAAAGTTAAGAACATTCTTCAATTTAAAACATTTTGAAAACATTTTTGATAGTTTAGAAACCTTTTTTTTTTACTTGAGAATATTTTAGAAACATTTTTGACTGTTTCGAAACATTTTCTGCACTTTAGAACATTTTTGATACTTTTTACAAAAACAATTCTAAAAGTTCAAGAACATTCTTCACTTTAAAACATTTTGAAAACATTTTTGATAGTTTAGAAACCTTTTTTTTTACTTGTGAATATTTTAGAAACATTTTTAACTGTTTCGAAACATTTTCTGCACTTTAGAACATCTTGAGAACATTTTTGATACTTTTCACAAAAACAATTCTAAAAGTTAAGAACATTCTTCACTTTAAGACATTTTGAAAACATTTTTGATAGTTTAGAAACCTTTTTTTTTTACTTGAGAATATTTTAGAAACATTTTTGACTGTTTCAAAACATTTTCTGCACTTTAGAACATCTTGAGAACATTTTTGATACTTTTTACAAAAACAATTCTAAAAGTTAAGAACATTCTTCAATTTAAAACATTTTGAAAACATTTTTGATAGTTTAGAAACCTTTTTTTTTTTTACTTGAGAATATTTTAGAAACATCTTTGACTGTTTCGAAATATTTTCTGCACTTTAGAACATCTTGAGAACATTTTTGATACTTTTTACAAAAACAATTCTGAAAGTTCAAGAATATTCTTCACTTTAAAACATTTTGAAAACATTTTTGATAGTTTAGAAACCATTTTTTTTACTTGAGAATATTTTAGAAACATTTTTGACTGTTTCGAAACATTTTCTGCACTTTAGAACATCTTGAGAACATTTTTGATACTTTTTACAAAAACAATTCTGAAAGTTCAAGAACATTCTTCACTTTAAAACATTTTGAAAATATTTTTGATAGTTTAGAAACCTTTTTTTTTACTTGAGAATATTTTAGAAACATTTTTGACTGTTTCAAAACATTTTCTGCACTTTAGAACATCTTGAAAACATTTTTGACAGTTTAGGAACATTATGTAGCACTTTAAAACATTTCAGAAACATTTTGTTGCGTGCCAAAATATATATTTTAAGTTCATAAACATTTTCAACACTTGAGGATCTATTTGTTTCATTTTAGAACATTTCAAAAACAATTTTTGACGGTTTAGGAACATTTTTCTGCACATTAGAACATTTTTGAAAATTCAAAAACCTTTTTTTTGTAAATTAGAACATTTAAAAAACTTTGTTGGCAGTTCAGAAACGTTTTTTGCACTTCAGAACATTTCAAAAACATTTTTAAGCTATTCGAGAAATTTTGTTCCACTTTAGAACATCTTGGAAACATTCTTGGCAGTTTAGAAACATTTTTTTGCACTTTTATACACTTTGTTGCACGTCATAATATTTATTTCAAGTTCAAAAACAATTTTAACAATTGAAAATCACATTTTCTTCACTTTAGAATATTTTTAACAGTTCATGAACATTTTCCTGCATATCGGAACATTTCAGAATCATGTTTGATAATTCATGAACATTTTTTGCATTTTAGAACATCTTAGGAATATTTTTGACAATCAGAAACATTTCTTTGCACATAATACGTTTTGGCATTTTAGAACATTTTTTGCACATTAGAACATTTTTTGCACATTAGAACATTTCAGGATTTTTTTGATCTTAGGAACATATTTGACAGTCCAAAGATTTTTTTTGCACATTAGTACATTTCAGAAACATTTTTTGTGCTTTAGATAGTTTTGGAAACATTTTTGACAGTTTTGGAACATGTTTTTGCACTTTAAAACATTGCAATTGACTGTTCGGGAACATTGTTTGCACTTTAGATCGTTTTGAAAACATTTTGCTCCACTTTAGAACTTTTCTGGAATACTTTGTTTAGGACATCTTAAAAATTCTTTGTAAGTTTTTCTAAAGCACAACATTAATTTGGTAAAAACAAACAATTAAATAATGGTCACACAAAAAGTGTAGTAAGCAAAATAAGTCAAGATGGTGACGGAAGTTATAGCCGAAAGGGACGACAAACAATATGGAAATATATTGATAACCGAAAGCATAACTATAGAAAATTTGTAAACGCAAAAACTAGAGCAATAAAACCTGAAAATAAATTAAATTAAATGAAAACACAAAATTTTTGAACAGTTAAAGATCTTTTTGTTTCATTTTAGAACATTTCAGAAACATTTTTCTGCACATTAGAACATTTCAGAAACATTTTTTGCATTTTAGAAAATCTTAGGAACAATTCAGAAAAAATGTACATTAGAACATTTTAAAAACTTTTTTGATAGCTCAGAAACATGTTTTGTGCCTTAGATCATGTTAAAAACATTTTTGACAGTTAAGGCACATTTTTATGCATATAATATTTATTTTAGTTCAAAAACAATTTTAACAGTTGAGAATCACTTTTTCTTTCACATTAGAACATTTTGAAAACATTTTTGACAGTCTAGGAACATTGTTCTGCACATCAGAACATTTCAGAATTATGTTTAAACGCCAATAAACATTTTTTTG
Organism: Tachinus rufipes; assembly: GCA_963932245.1. Lineage (NCBI taxonomy): Eukaryota > Metazoa > Arthropoda > Insecta > Coleoptera > Staphylinidae > Tachinus > Tachinus rufipes. The sequence goes on along the minus strand of OZ010750.1, from coordinate 62,855,907 downwards.
CATTTTAGAATATTCTTAGGAATACTTTTGACAATTCAGAAATTTCTTTTTGCATATTAAAACATTTAAACATTTTAAGAAAAAAATGTACACATTAGAACATTTCAGGAATTTTTGTTGACAGCTCAGGAACATTTTTTAGGCTTCAGATCATCTTGGGAACATATTTGGCAGTTCAAGATTTTTTTTGCGCATTAGTACATTTTAGGGACGGTTTTTGCGCTTTAGATCGTTTTGGAAACATTTTTGACAGTTTAAAAACATTTTGTTCCACTTTAGCACATTTATGGAACATTTTGTTGCACGTCAGAATATTTATTTTAAGTTTAAAAAAATGTTGAGGTTCTTTTTGTTCCATTTTAGAACATTTCGAGAACAATTTTGACGGTTTAAAAACATTTTGTTGCATTTTAGAAAACCAAAATATTTTTGACAATTCGAGAACATTTTTTGCACATTAGAACATGTTGATATTTTAAAAACATTTTTTGTACATTAGAACATTTTAAAAACTTTTTTGACAGTTACATTGTTTTGAGCGTTTTAGATTATGTTGGAAACAGTTTTGACAGTTTAGAAATTTTTTGTGCACTTTGGAACATTTCAGAAACATTTTTTGCACTTTAGAATATTGTAGAATTTAGAACAACAATTTTGCTACTAATTAAAAAAAGCAGATATTAGGCATCCAATTCTACTATTATACATCATTCTACTGTTGAGAGGGGGGGGGGGGGTCGTTAAAACATATCTTCTTAAATTAATACCAGAAAAGCATCAGTTATAGATGAAATTCTATCTATTATTCTTAAAATATTTGCCGTATCACAAAAAAAAAACATTTCCAAATTGTTGGAAAATTGCAAACATTCAAATTATACCTAAAAAGAAAGACATGTCTGAAATTAATTATCACGTCTCAATATTTTTGTTTAATTCAATATTTCCAAAATTAAAAAAAAAATAATTAACAAAGTCGAAAAAATTTAAATTCCTTAAAGATTAAAATACTACTACAGAAAGAAATAAAAGTCGCTTGGCAACCATTCCCAAACAATAAAATGAGAAAAATAAAGCAATTACTAATTAAGTAGAAAAAAAAATAATTAAAACTAATGACGAATGGTGACAAGTGAAAATGAAATATAATGATAACATTTATAATAAAGATAAATCAAAATTATTTTATCTAAGATTTTAATCTTTGTTAAATAATAAATACTATTTTTTGAAACTTTTGCTATAATATTTACATACATGAAATAATTGTTTAGTCTGCTAGAAATTATGTGTGCGTAGCATAACAGACATTAAATTGCACATATATCACACCTCTTCGAATCATTCTATGTGGAAAAATTAAATAAAGTGACTAATACATACACGAAGTTGACGCTTGCGCACAATATTTATTGTAATTTTTATATACATTGTGCAATAGATACGCAACTAAAAAATAAATGATAACTGGCAGACATTACGCAGTCACCCCGCAACAATAAAAAAATCTGGCCTGGCAGACGTGTACTGACCTGTCCGAAAAAAAGTATCAACCTTTGCCAAATAATAGTGCAAGTAGAATTATTTTTTCTCCACAATTCACTTGAAGGTCATTTAAAAATATACAGTAAACAAGTCAGTTTGTGTATTCTCAAAAGTCTATTTGTCTAATTTATATTAAATGTGCATTCATTGAATCGCCCCGCTCCTCAAGCGTAAATCAAATTAGGTGAAACGCGCCGAATATTATATTTTCTAACATTATTAATATGAGTCATCATACTCTCTCACTTTACAAGATAATTATATATTGCATCAGACAAAACGTATTTAAAGAAATATAATGATTTTTCAAAATATAAGATTAGCGACTAAAATACATTTAAATTTTTTATTAATAAATACAAAAAAGTTAAAGGTTAGAAAAAATAATAACTATTTTAATCAAAGTATAGCTAATTTGTACAGCATTTTGCGTTTCAAGTTTTCAGGTAATAAATGTTTTTGTTGGATACTCGTACAAAATGCTCGAGATATTTTTAGAATATTTTTTATACGCATTTTCCCAGTAATTTTTTTTGGATACCATGAAACAGTTTTTTGTACAATACTGATAAAGATTACAAATATGACATTTAATACAAACTGCGTTTTAATCTCTTGCTTTAAATAGAAGATATAAGTCATTTTGCGCGATAAAAACATAATTTCTGTAAATTTGTTTGTTAAGCAAATTTTCATTATTTTTTACATTAAATGCTATATTAAAATAGTATTTCAACATATTTTAAATTATCTTTGATTATTATTAAAAACAAAATGTTTTCCTGCTATTCAAATTTCCTGTTTTTTGAATTTAAATTTAGTTTCCCGCTAACCCAGATTTCCTGTTTTATAACTTGACATTTGTGTTGATTGCTGATTAATTGAATTTATTTTAATAACATGTCTAATTATATAAATTTAGTTGTTTGTTTACTACTTTATAATTTTAAGTTTTTTCAATATCTCTATTTTTACAAGCTTTATTGACCATTTCAAATATTATAAAAACTTTTTTTTTTTTTAATAAAGTATTAAGGACAGGAAAGCACTATTTGTAGCACGCCAATGTTTGACGCCCAAGCAAAGCAAAAGCTACAAATTACACATTTTTTTTATAATCAAACAAAATTTAAACGTTAAACTATATTTTTTATCGGGCTGCACGATTTTTCCGCCCTAGGACCGTAAATCATCACTTTCCAATCCAAAATACTAACGAAAAAACTGTTTTCAAAAGTGCAAAGACAAAAATAGGCCTTTTCTACGACTAGAACAATTAAAAAAAAAATCAATTTTCTTAACTATATTTTTTATCGGGCTGCAAGATTTTTTCGCCCTAGGACATCACTTTCCAATCCAAAATAGAAACGAAAAAACTGTTTTTCAAAGTGGAAAAGCAAAAATATGCTTTTTCTACGACTACAATACTTATAACGTACGTATACAAGTAAAATAAAATTATTTGTAACTTTTCCGGCAACTCCGTGTGTAATAAGGACTTTACTTTACACATGCGTAGAACGTCAAAGTTGGGCCGCACGGGCAAAGTTCTGCAAATGCTTTCTTGGCCGTAGTGCTTACAACTATTTTAAATGAACAAACTAAAAATTGTATATTAAGTATCAACGGCAGAAAAGCAATGATTGTAACACGCTGACGTTTAGCCGCACAAGCAAAGCAGACAGAAGTGCTACTATTTTTTTTTTAATCAAACAAAATTGAAAAAATCTATTTTTTTGTAAACTCTAGATTTTCCAGCCCTAAGATAGCAACATTACTTTCCAATCATAAATAGAAAAAAACAAAAAAACTTGTTTTTCAGAGTGAAAAAGCAAAAATTGTATATTGTGCAACAAGCACGGTTTGGCACACCTTTTCAACAACAAAGAAAAGACAGAAAAGCACTGTTTGCAGCACTCCAATGGCGGCACGGAAAGTGCTACAAATGCTTTCTTGACAGTGATGCTACCGACTATTTCAAACATTCTTTTTGTCAAATAAACAAAATAAAAATGATATATTAAGTATCAAGAGCAGGAAAGCATTGATTGTAGCACGCTGATGTTTGGTCGCATGAGCAAAGCAAATACGATAGACAGAAGTGCTGCAAATTAAACATTTGTTTCTAAATAATTTTTTTTTTAAATAATACAACTTTTTTAAAAACTATACTTTCTTAGTGGTCTGCAGGATTTTCCACCCGCTGCAAAACATCACTTTCCAACCCAAACAGGCAAAAATAGTATATTGTACAACAAGCACGGTTTGGTACACATTTTCCACAAGTATGAACGTTGCACACGAGGCTCGGCAAGTAATGCAATTCATACAAGTAAAAATAGGCACTGTGTATTAGTTGCACACTAGACATTTTCTATGACTACAATACTATACGTATACACGTAGGGGCAACCGTAGCGCAATGGTCTAGTACAAGATCTGTTAAGCATAAGTTCGATTCCCGGCTGACAAATAAGCGCAATTGCTACTTAAATGGTGGTCCATCTAGTGGTACCTTTTTCTTCTTCTTATAGTGCCATACTCGCTTTAAGCGTCGACACCCCTCCTCTCGTATGTTTGTGATGTGCGCTAATAGTTCCACACAAACATACGGGACCTACAGTTTAACGTGAAATCCAAAACACACCACTGGGCAAATACTTCGCTGGTTTGCTATTGCCTTGCGAAGGAGACAAAATATATTCAACAAATTAGATATTGCCTCTGCCGGGAATCAAACCCGGGCTGCCTACACAACAGTCCTCGCACTAGACCATTGTGCTACGGTCATTTTCTTTTTAATCATTCGTTATTTTGACAGTGACAGGTCTTTCCCGTAAGAAATCTTGACAGAAAGTCAGTATCATATCTCCGCGGAACGAAATGCAAACTTATTTCCAAAGTCAATGTTGTGTAGCCCAAACAGTGCGTTTATTGCTGTACACAAGGTTGTGCAAAAAGTTCGTGAGACTGGCATGCTAGTAGCCAACACACACGGTCCCCGCCGACGTACAGTGCGAGAATGTGGCTGCTGTAGCCAAGAGTCTGCGACTCAGTCCTCAACAACTCAACATTTCACGCACTAACCTGATGCGAATTTTGCACAAAAACCTCGCATTATTCGCTTATGAGGTCCAATTGACTCAGCAATTGAAAGCACACAACCACCCGGTTCGTTATCGCTTCTCAGTTTGGTCTTTAGAGCTGCTCGAAATGGACAACGATTTTGCTCAAAAAAATCACCATTTCTGACAAAGCGCATTTTCATCTCGGCCGCTATGTTAACAATCAAAACTGTCGCATCTGAGGATCGCAAAACCCGCACGTGATTGTCGAGAAGCCAATGCATCCTCAGAGAGTGACAGTTTGGTGCGGATTTTAGAGCAGTGGCATCCTTGGCCGTTTTTCGAAAACTGGGTTAACAGGATGCGCTACTGCCAGCCGAGGTAGCCACATTAATGAAATCGTGTTCTATAAATAATGGGAATGTTTGCTCTTTCGAATAAACCAATAATATACCAAAAATTTTTTTGTTCAATTTTTGAATTTTTAAAAAAGGACCACTAAATGGACCACCCTTTACAATATAAGTTGCTTATTATAAGCTCTTATAGTATAAGCATAGATATAGTGTCTTTACAACATGGGCTTAGATTATCTCAGCAAATTATTTCATTACCAATCGCCTCGGCAAGGCAATTATTATATACCTGGAAGCTATTTAACACCTCGGTACTCAATAATCCGATATTAGCATTTCACAACATCACAATTCTCAAATCCATTATTATTTCTTGTTATGCGCTAAACTAAGACAATTTTTGTTAAATATGTGAAGTTTTATATTTAATTTCATATAAAAGATCAAGTTTTCTAAAAAATATTGTAATACAGGGTGGGGCAGAATAATCTCCCTAATTTCAACCAATCACTGAAGGGTCCCCAGAGCTGGTAGAAGGATGGGAGAAGTGCGGTAAAGTCAAGGTAACAACGCCAATTTTAGTAATGACCATGCCGTGGTCGAGAGACCAACGCGGCTTTGTTGTTAAGACATTTTTTTTAAACAAGAAAATTGTGGTAGCGACGCAGAAAGACTTTTGAAGGCAGTTCGGTTTAGATCTATACTCCGACGCCTTCTGCGCGGATGCATGCCGCTGCCCTTAAGTTTTCGCCAACAATATGACAAATTTTACACACAGCCCTTAAGTTACAACCATAGAAGATGATGATTGCCCAGGAATTGAGCCCACAAAACTGCGCGAGTCGTACAAATGCAATCCTAAAAGCTGTAGCCCCCGGTGCTACTGTGTGGACTAGCGACAAAAGTCATTTTCACATTTCTGACACGGTGAACAAACAAAACTTTCGTTACTGGGCAACTGAAAACGCACGGAAAACTCACCAAACACACTTCACAGTCGTAAAGTGACACTTTGGTGCGCTGTGTCCTCTATAAGCATTATTTGAAGAAGGAGGCCCAACTGTGACGGTAAATTCTGCTCGCTATTGCAAGATGTTAGAGAAGAACATAATGCAGAAGCCATCTGGTTTCAGCAAGATCTTCTGCAAGAGCTGTTTCTTATTGCAAAGAATTGTTCCATGGCCCGCTAAATCCCTGCGATTTTTTTCTGTAGAGATACCTCAAAGATGAGGTTTACAAAGCTCAACATCAATGCCTGGAAGCTATACAAGATGCAATTGGGAACGCAATCGCCGCAATCCCTCAAGATATGCTGGCAAGAGCGGTCAAAAACTTCGTGGAACGCCTCAACATGTTTGTCGTCCGCTAAAGTCACCACTTGGACGACATAATTTTCAAAACATAACCAAAAAAATGACGTAGTATGTACTTTTAAAAAATTTAAAAAAAAAATATCTTTTACCGTTTACTCACAATTCATCCGAAAAATCAAGAAAGTTATTCTGCCACACCCTGTAGATACTCGTATAAAAACTGTTTATTTCTACTTATTATGTAATAAGCATTAGAGGTTACAGAGGTACAGATACAAAAAACAACTAGTGTAGCAAACCATATGCTAATTTTCAAAAACTCTAAAAAATAAATTGATATAAGCCTTTAATTGATAAAGATTATCCAAAAATCATAAATAAAACTGCAATATGCAACAAAAAAGGTCTCAGTGTCACCGTTGAGTGAATAAATATTAGAATAAGACGCAACGCTAATACATTTGTGCGTACTCAAGTATGCCGCTGCTATAGATACATCAGTTCTCAACACACACTAGCTATCGATTATCTGCCATCTCCAAATCTCGAAGAGAGTTCTCAAAACTCGAAGATAGCAAATAATCGATAGCTAGGTGTGAAAAAAACAGATACTATATAAGCGGTATACACAAGTACGCACACATGCATTGGCCTTGTGCCTCTTTCTAATATTTTTTCACTCAACAGTATTACCATTCACTACACAGTTTGACTACAATCCAAATGTCAAAATGTCGCCAAAATTGTTAAGTCCCAAATATATAGACTTGGTAATCAGTTAAACAATGACAAATTGACAATTACGCGCACGTGTGTGTGTGTGTGTGTGTGTGGCTATAGTGGACTGCACTTGAATTAAAGTTAAATTATACGTAAATGGAGCACTTAAAAATCACTGACAACTCTTAAGAGACTTAGACCTAAGCTATCTTCAGAAGTGCAACAACTCAATTTTGTAAGTAAAAAAGATTTTGTGAGAAAAAAAACTTTACAAAACTAAGAAGTCTAAAGCTATTAAAATAGTTTTACAAATCTTAAGTTGCTCCTGAACTATTTTCAGAACTTGAAAGTATGACAATACTACAGCAAACAAAAAAAAATGAGTATAAAAACTTTGGTAAAAACGAAAACCGACATAATTTTTCCAAACTATAGAAAACTAAAATAGTTTTGGAGAACATTAACAGCAAATTTGACAAATTTGAGTAATAATTTCATAAGAATTATAGAGCAATTTAACAGGTACTGAAGAAGATCATCAACAGCTTGAAGATTTAATAAACCTTAGCAACTCTAAGAAAACTTTGATTTTAGAAGATGCAAATTCTTACACGCCAATTTAGACAATAATAGTACTCAGGAATGGTTGAAAAGTAGTAATCCAACAATGTGCGTGCCCGAGGACCATCTTTTATAATTTTATACTGATCAAAAATGAGAACATAAGTGCGTAAACGGTAAGGTCGGTGAATGAGTAGCTCAGAAAAGTCACTTCGCGAGGTCGGGTGCATCGGAAAAGCACATTTAATGTCGCCGATAAAAATTAAAAAATATGATTTAGTCAACCAGCAAGTGGAAACAAGCAAAAGATAATTTCAAACAAAATTAAACCCTACAAGTCTTATATCATGAGATATATTCATTTCTTGAGCAAATTAATGCAACAAAGGTAATCTTTAAAAAAAAATTTGCAATTGCTTTGTAAGAACTATGTTTTTTTTAATATTTTCTGCAATACATGTGTTTTCTTATTGACTTGTTTATGTAGCGTCATTTTATGAGCAATTTTTAACGACTCTCGTGATATTTGTGTTCAAACTAATATTTTTTTAATGAAATTACCATGTATTGTAATATATAAAAAAATTATTGATTTTGTTCTTTGTACTTTAATTGTAACACATTACATAACAGTTTAACAATAATTTTTTAATAATATTAAACATGTTTACGATATCATTTTCTATTTTAATCATGGAAAATTAATACCATTTTTTTTATAATTACAAGAAAAATAAAATCAATGTTTTCTTACACTATTTTATAAATACAATATGTAATTACAAAACTCACGAGGTCTGTACGGTTGTTTCGTTTGCTCATACGTAAAAGCTCTACTTGGAAATGAATTTAATTAATTTAGCTTTGTTCGTTGTGAACAGTACTTCAAATCTATTGGTATTCATATTTCCGTGTTTTAATTGTTGCATAGAATTAAAGAAATAAGCATCTGTAAGTGAAACATATTGTCTGTAAATAAACACGCAATGCATTTTATTGATCTGCGAGTAGAGTTAACCTACTCTACTTTTATGTGGTTCATTATTATTGATAGTTTGTTCAGATAACATATTCCTAAATGAATTACTCCGGGATCGATTTTTAATACAAAATAAATAATTTCAAATGAGTTATTATTTTGTAGTAAGCTGTAGCCCAACCTGTTGCTGAGTTGTAGCCAATAAAATAGATCGGTACCAGTAAAAATCACTAGCAAATAAAAATATTACAGTAATTACAGCATTGTTTACAGCACGCCAATGTTTGGCAAAAATGCTTTCTTGTCCGTGGTGCTTATGACTATATTTTACCAACAAGCTAAAAAAATCAAACAAATACCGTTTTTTAATCAAGCAAAATAAAAAAAAAATGAAAATTTTTGAAACATACAAATAAAATTTGTATTGAAAGAATTTTACCGCCCTAGGGTCGAAATGCATCATTTTCCGAACTAATCAAACTAAGAAAAACCAGAACAACCCTAAACAAAAATTATAAGCCCATATAATTAAAAAAATAACCAAAACAAAAAAATTACAGCAAAAAAACTTGGTAGACTGCAAAGAATTTTTGCGCTCTTGCAGTAAATTTTCCCGCCCTAGAGCCGCAATGCATCACTTTCCGATCCACTATACAAACAAAAAAACAAGTATTCAGAGTAGGCAAGCCAAAAAATTCAAATACAGAGAAACGGTGTCTGGTCGCATTTGTACAAACAACAACCTTTACACTTTCAAATTATCAATATACAGTAAGAGCAAAAATGATTGACCTGTCCGCTCTTATCGAACAGGGTATGTGCCGCCTCGTTCAAACGATCTCATATAGTGTACTTAACTTCAGAACTTCACTTCACATAAGTGAGGTTAGCTACACTATAGTAGTGTACACCATTGTGCGTATATGGCAAAATTTTACTAAAACGTTTGATGAGAGCAGACTGGTCAGTCATTTATGATTTCACTGTAGATAACTATATGAGTTTCATTTTCACCTCAGTCTGTTTCTTAGGATAGAACCTGACTTTCTCATGTAATAATGTAATCGGCTTAAATAAATTATATCATACCACGTGAATTATTTTTATTTAATTGTTAATCAAAATAGTTTTTATCCTACTGTTCGAAGTACTACATGCGTAATATGTCGCTATCAATTTGATAAATAATAGATATTGTTGTTATCATTGCAAACTACATAAATTAGTCGTAACCACGAGATTAATACAAAAACAAAAAACATGAATCAAATTTATTTCTGATGAATGAATCATCAATAAAAAAATGTTATCGTTAATATTAAAGTAATAAAATATTTACATCTTAATTAAAAACTCATAAAAATAAATTGTAATAAAATGTTGTTAATTGGCAATATTTGGTGCAACACTTATGTAATAACCTTACCGGGAAAAGCAATAAAATTTTATATAGTAAAGATTAAACCTCTATATGTATAGCATAGAATCATGTTTAGACCGAAGTTCACAAATGTGTTTTGCGCAACCCACATCTAAGGCAATGCAAAAATATTCAAAAAAATGCCCAATTTAAGTAAAAAGATGATCAAAATTAGTAGATGCATTAAATTAAGCAAAACATGTCAAATGACCTCATCTAAGAACAACGCTTCAATTTCAGTAACAGTACCTAATAATGTTGATTATGACTAAATTTAGGTTTCTATGAATGCCTCAAAATTTGCCCAAAAACCGTCAGCATAAATAGATCGGGTAGAATATATAGTACCAATAGATGCTAATAGTAAACTCAGCACTTAAAGACCACCGTGCACTTGAGCAGGGGTCAACAAACTATTTTGGAAAGGGCCAGATTGTAAAACTCGCAATTAGTGTGCCATGCCCTTAATAAATCCTATGCTACTAACATTATACTAAAATAACATCCAACAAGCAGTCCTCACTAACATTCAACTCCACTTCTAATAGGAACAAGGTATTTTACATTTCAAATAACCACTGAAGAGGCCGACTCCTGATCAGAAAAAGTGGCATGATCAGTTTGAGTGCGGAAAATTGGTTTTTTTAACAACAGGGTTTTATCGTAGAGGCTTATTTCAAACACGCTGATTCTGTGTCTGCAACACAGTTCGGAAAATGAGGCAAATTTTGCACACTGACTTTAAAATTAGATCCTTATAAGATTATAGAGAAAACATGTATGACTAACAGCGCTAACAAAAGTTAAGCAACTGCCGGAGCGGTCACGTGTTGGATGGGTGTGCCCAACCAAGTGATGCAAAGCGTAGAGTTCTTTCCAAATAGATTCATTACCTCATATAAGCATCCAACCATACACACGTCTTCTCTGTAGCTCGGTGTGTCCGACACCTCAATTGCCTACCCCAAAAAGGAGTATAAGATTATAATTCCTTAAAAATTGAGTCCAGCAGATTATGAAAAATTGTAGAGATTATAAACAAGTGTTCCTAAGAAAACAGCTGAGCGCCCCAGAACCGTAAAAATACCTGAAAACATCGCTGCATCCAGAGCGTCAATAAAGCAAACTCAAACGAGTTCTGCTCGGAAAATTGTCTCTGCACATATAACGGTTCGAACAGTGAGGCAAATTTTGCACTAATATTAACACACCCTTATAAGATTACGTTTGCTCAAGAATTTAGTCCAGCAGATTTTGAAAAACGTAGAGATTATAAACAAGAGTTCCTGAACGGAAAACAATTTTGAAACGGATCCAAAATTTAAGAACAACAAAATGTGCAAATCTTAGAAAATCTGCCCCAGACCCGTGAGGACGCATGAAAACATCGCTGCAGCCAGAACTGTACTTGGAAACATGCCTCTGCACAGATAACGGTTCGAATGGTAAGGCAAATTTTGCACACTGACTTGATGATTGCTCAAGAGTTCAGTCCAACAAATTGCTGTATTGCAATCCTTACTGCTGTGCCTCCCAATGGTATTGTGTTGACTAGCGACAATTCCGGTAGCAAGTAAAATTTAAGTAGAATTTTCGATACTGAGCTGACAATCTTTTCACGGCCCAAACTCACAACTTGGTGTGCTTTGTGAGAATCGTGGAGCCTGCTTTTAAGAGAGTTACGCCAATGTTACTAAACTATGACATGTTGGAAAATTAGTTACGTCCCAAATTAGAAAAATACAATACAGATGCCTTCTGATTTCAACAAGATGTAGCCACAGCCCATGTTCCCCGGTCAACTGATGTCTTTACGAAAAGCCCCTTCTCTTTTTCTTATAAATACCTCAAGACAGAAGTTTTTAAACATTATCTTAAACACCTCAAAGATACCATTATTGAAGAAACCAGAAGCCAGGATTCCTCTAGATATGCTGATGATCGTCGCTCATCAAAACCAACATTTGGACGATAGAATTTTTAAGAACTAACCAAAAATACTTTATTATATGTACTTAAGTTTTATTTTCCATAACTTAGACCAATTTTTTTAAATTCACTTCAAAATTGTGAGGCTACATTGTGCCCTACCTTGTACTTAACCTGTAAATGACTGAGCAGGACTCCCAGGCTGACAACTGATTACAACACCTCCGGTGGCAAATCCTGACTACGGTTCAATTCAAAGAATTCTTAACAAAACGACCGCTTCACACCGCTAGCTAAATAAATCTGACCATTCCTATTCCAACAAAAGCCGTCCACCATCTCACAATAACTGCACACAATTCCAAAGTGGACAGGACACAATTGTGAAGTATTTGCTACCAGATCGCAACAAGCAGAAAAATTGTGTCAGTTAAACCGCTACATGACAATATACTATAGATGAAAAATCGACCAGCTAGGTAGGTTAGGTTAGGTCTTCTCTGCCCGTAATGCTGGCAATTTACATTACGGGTGGACCTACAGTTTTGAGTAGATTCCGAACCACTGAAGAGATTATTAATATACTCCGGACCAGGGAAGCAATCTTAGTCATAAAACCTCACGATAACAAGGCGGGTTATAGAGTGAAAGAGCGTATAAACGTTTGAAATAGTTTTCGTTGTTATATTCGAACCCACAATCTTCGGTGCAGCAGTCGGATGCCTAGACTACTGCGCCACGCGTAATATCTCAGTCCAAATGCATCCCGTATATACATAATCAACCCCAATCAATCAAATGCACTCTTGTCATGACTAGTACGTATAGTAAGTACAATGCATAGTATTCAGAAAGATGGAAATATTCCTTATCGAATACCGGTCAGCCACTCTTGTCCACTGCTGAACATAGGCCTCCCCTAAATTTTTACGTCTTCGCTCCAACTAGTGAGTGATCTTCCTCGGTTTCTTTTGTCCTCTATTGGTCTCCACTCCAGTATTTGTTTTGTCCACCGGTTGTCTTAATTCTGTACCTTATTGTTATGTTGGGCACTTAGTCTCTTTTATAACTTCCAATATTAATCTTTCCGCAACCTATAGTTTGCTTACTGAGAGCTTCGTTAAAGTCAGTGTTTCCGTGCCATACGTCATTACTGAAAGAACGCATTGGTCAATAACTTTCCTTTTCAGGCATATAAGAAATTCTCTTTTCAGTAGTTCACCAAAAGCTGCCCAGCAAAGCTCTTTGCATTAGAGATTCCGCTTGTTTATTTGTCTAATTTGACTAATCCCAACCAACTCACAAAAAGCCCAAATTAGAACCAAACCGCATCACATAATTTTAAGAAAACCGAGTGTAGATTGGTAATTGAGTACTAGCCAAACCTACCTTTACAAATCGCCTAGAGTTAATAGCTAGCTAACTACAACAATCAAACAAATCTCAAAGAAATTGCAGGTCTAATAGAAGCCCTATCACCAATAAAGTTCATTAAAGATAACTCGAATAATGTCACACCAGATTCAATCCCCAGCTGACTCAACGATCAAACAAAACATCAAAATCCAAAAAAATACAAGCAAAACAAATCCCACTAGAAAAATCATGGCAGCCGGCAGAAGCTTGGCCAAAATATGAGCAGAAAAAAAAAAACAAAAAAGTCTTTATTGTTAGCCTGCTAGCTACGTCCTAAAACAAAAATCATAAGTAGGCAATCTCCACCTTTACATTTATTTATTTAACGTCGCTCTATTTATGCTCCCAAGGCTGATCACCCAATCCAGAGGTTAAGACTATCTGAGAATTTTGCTGCAAATTTAGGAATTCCAACCTAAATTATTGGGTTCTTTAACGTGCACGCAACATTAAAGCAGTACACGAAACCTACTAAAGTTTCTCTTCTTATCACAACACATTTTTTCTTAATTAAAAAACTGACCTTTCAGATAGAGAACTCAAACCCAAGACCAAAAAACAAGATAACCAACAAAGTGCCTAGAAAAATATCTAGACCAGCCACGATGAAGTTTAGCATCAAGATTTGTATCCACTAACATCCAGAAGATGATAGAAAAGAATATACAATGAAACACTAGTACCAACCGAAATTGCAGAAATAAGGAAAAAAAGAAAAGAGCTGCTCAAAGAAAGCAAACTGACGAAACTGACCAGAGAATTTCCAAATGGTAGATACGCCATTTCGAGGTTGACTGACAATGTAACCTTTGAAATGGTCAGAGTATACTTGGCAACCAGGGGATACAAAGAAATAATTCCAAATAGAGACTCAAGAATATCCTTAGAAGTTAAATTGGCAAATCTAGGATTACCAAAGGGGGTACACCTAATGGAGCTCCACAAAATATTCATGAAAAAGAAAAGATACGCCGACAAAGTGAATGAAGACTTAGAGAAACTAAGAAGACATCTAAAGACAAATCAAACAACTAGGCTGAATAACAATAGAACGGCAGAAAGGAGAGATGAACGTCAGTATAGGACAAACAACAAATAGGGTATAGGGAGAGATGAGCCGGTGACAGCATGTGTTTCCGCAGCAGTCTGTGTGAATCCCACAAGGCCAAAACCAGCTCATCAAACTAATAATAGACTAGAGACAGACATGATAAGGACAAAATGACAACAGAACTAACGTAGCGAAGAAAACCGAAAGGTATTGCCCTGCGTTAGTTATTCTCAAGGGCCACTTGCTGAAGCCAAGACCTCACTACGTCCTTTAAAAAAAAAAAAAGCATCCAGAAGCACCACAGCCTTAAGAACTTCAGCTCCTAGGAAGAAGAGATAGTTCCTTCTCAATTTCAAATACGCCAACAGCATAGCATTCCCATTTCCACGGTACACATGAGCAATCTAGAACATAATCAGTGCTTAGCAGGCCCAAGTGAATTTCGTAAGAATCACATGTCTAGCACCCTCCGGGCACAAACCTACCACTAAGACCATTTCAAATCGCACCAAAATTTTCAAACTTGGATTAACAAAATACATTACCCAACATCCAAAACAAAATCTTCAAAGCTGACCCCCGCATTCACAAGGTCATCTCAAGCCGATTAGAACAAAGCGGACCAGACAACAAAGCCAACTAGCAAAGTAGACCTGCAGTGGTCACACCAATAAAAAAAAAAACCACAATAATAGTAAGCATAACGTAAATCCCTCAAAGGAATATTCTACTTATTTAAATAGATAGATTGTAGAACACAGTGACAACTCCAGACTGCAAAGTCCGAGAAAAAGTTGATATCAGTTGCCAATAAACGTAACAGAACTAAATCTTAGTTTGCAACCCATAGGCTAATCTAGATTTATTTATTTAAGTAAATTATTAAAAATATACCCAAATAATAATCTGTATGGTTAGACCTATTTAAATCCACGACAGCTAAATTATATATCAATGGCAATACTAAAATACATATACATCAAATATAGTAACTAGTTGACCCTTAAGTTCAATACATACATATTCAATAAGCCATTGTTTCCAATCAGACGATTTTACGTTTGTTTGAAATTATAATATACGTTTCTAATTTCTCAAATAATCTACTTAGATATAAATAAATCAAAATTGTCATAATAGTAATGTAATATATTTAACGATTATTAATATTTTTATCTTTGTATGTTGCATAAAATATTGATACTATTTTGTTTACCAGATTTCACATCTAAGAAAATGATTAGAAACGTTACTTACTTTCAATCACGCACACATCTCTAAATATTATACTAGCTGATTACCATTTTCTATATAAATGTTGATATAGGTGACAGTTATGGAAAAAAAGTAATTAAATATCCGTATCATGATATAACTGCAGTATATAATTATATTCATGATCAATAAATATCCCATTGTTGTTAATCAAAATATAAAATGACGATAATAGTATGAGCGCTAATGCGCCAAATTTTACAAAGAAAGTAGAAAACAAAAATTGCAATCAGTTGTAAATATTGATATTCACTTATCATTGCAGATTGCGTCGTCAAAATTTATATTGTATAGTCATTGATATTTTAATTATTTTTTTTAATATGCTAGTTGAATCTCGTATTTTATATTGACCTATGGAGTCCCCTTCGTAATTAATAAATAGCTTCAAACGAATCGATTTGATGTTATTATTACACAGACATTGAATCAAATTGTACATAAAATTGTATTTACATAAGTTAAAATTACTTATTTTAATCTCTCAGTTATTTATTTATTATTTACATAAGTTTAGCATATTGCATAAATAGAGTATTTAAACATAAAAAGTATGTAATGGTAAAATAGTGCAAAACTGATAAGAAATAATAATATTGATTTAGTAGTCTATAGAATAATTTCCGCAGTGTGAAAATGAATGGTTTTAAGTAAATTGTCTCTCCGACCAGTGAGATGCTAGGCATACTGATAAAGGGTGCATACCCTGAAACACTAGTGTATGTGTCTCAGAGTGAGCTAAAAAGCAATTTAGATACAATACATCATTTATTAAATTTAAATAATATTAAATAATATTAAATAATATGTTTTGGTCGTCTGATTCAAATAAAAAAAATGGTCGCAAGTTTTGCTAGATTGTCCAAAACTTAATTTATTAAGTTTCCGAATTTATCATTCAATCTCTACAACTTGTTTCAAATCTTTCAAGCTTACACTGGAACCTCTTAAACTATTAGATATAGTTCCTTATTAGATATTTCAAACCTTAGATACAAAGTCAAATTAAGACTAATAACCACAATGTTCCCCAAAACTACTGCTCGAGATCAAAGCTATCAACACCAACAAAAAAACAAGAAAGCCACTATAGAAAATAAAACTAGTAAGAGAGGAGAATTTTTATCACAGATTCTTCTGGCATTGTCCAAAACTTCTTCTTCTAAAATTATAAAACCTTCAGATTTGCCTAAAATGTTTATTCTAAACCCACAAAAGACCATTTATTAAGTTTCCAAATATATCATTCAATCTCTACAACTTGTTTCGAATCTTTCAGGCTTTTCACCAAAACTTCTGCTCGTCCAGAGACCAATAAAAAAAACAACATCTAGAAGCACCACTGCTTTAGAAAGTCCAGTCACTATAGAAAATAAAACTAGTAGGAGTGAAGGATTTTTATCACAAATTCTTCTGGCATTGTCTAAAACTTCTGAAGGTGTTTCTAAAGAACTTCCCAAAACGCCTAAAATTATAAAACCTTTAGATTTGCCTAAAATGTTAGTTCTAAACCCTCAAAACAGTTTTCTAATTTATCATTCATTCTCTACAATGTTTTAAATCTTTCAAGCTTACAATTAGATTGTTTTAAAAAAATTCTAATAGTTCCTTCTTAGATATTTCGATACAAAGTCAAACCAAAAACACTTTTTGCCAAAACTGCGGCTCGCCCCACGGCAGACTGCAACAAACCGACATCAAAACTATAAACTGACCAACCGGAATACAACATCTAGAAGCACTGCATTACTTCGGTAAGTCAAGTCACTACGGAAAAGAAAAAAGAAAGTAAATAAATACGGCTAGCAGAAACGCCAATCACAACAAACACTACAACAAGGACATCACCATTGCTTAGCAAGACTCACTCCTGCTTCAGTGCATAATTGGGCTTCGTTAAGACCAATTTTGCAGCCTCCAGACATCATTCAAAGTCCCCCACTAAAATCTTTTCAGATCGGCTCTGGGCTAATACAAGCGCTAGTCGCTTAGCTTGATCAGCATACTCAAGACCGACTCGTGCACCAGATCACTCCAAGCCAATAACACTGAAATAGACCATTACCGGCCCCTAACACCACTTCCAATGAGACGTCAATCACTCTCACCAGCGATGTGTAACTGCAACTACTAGCTAGCGGTCCCGTGAAAAAAACTCGAGTAAAACGCTCAGAATTTATTTCCTAAAATAATTAAATCAGAGTTCCACAGTACTTAAAAAAAAGCGTACTCACCACAACACATCTTTTTTTAACCAGAAAAACTGACTCTCCAGATAGACTCAAAACTCAAGACCAACAGTGTAGCAGTAAAGTACGCTAACTACTAGACCATCTGGGCGGTTGAATAAAACGCTGTTTGTGTCTCCAAGTATACTTTTCTTCCTTCTTGCTTTAGACATCATTTTCCCTACCTGCGCTGACACACTAGCTAATTTAGCTAAACTTGCTAGACTGTAAATGCATTAATTTTTATCGTTTTTCTGCATTAATAAATTCGCTCAAGTGGGCGATAGCCTTTAGAATCATTGTATTATAAAAGATCAATTCGGTGTGCGTCGCCAAGTAGAAATCCCTTAAACTTTTATAACAGGCAACAAACTTCCAATATGCATGTTATTCTTATACCTATCGCAAGACACATTAAGACTATTTGATAACTCTGTACACTCCGACAGTTAAAAAATATTCTTATTATAATTGGAAATATTGTCAGAACTCTTAGAGTACTGTAAGTGGTATACAGACAATCTAAGAATTCTTCAACAAATTTGTTAAAGTTCATAAAACAGGCGTAAAAATACCTAAGGTTCTGTAGACAATTTATTTACTATTTCGTCATAAGCTTCAAATTTCAAAGCCAAAGAGACATTTATAGCATTAATATTATAAAAACTTTAGAAACTTTTAAAACGTCAAACAACAAAGAAACTGTGTAAAAATAAAACAGCTATGACTATAACTTACATGATAATGTGCTACTCCAATGCACGCAACTTTACTACTGGTTATGTACACTTTACCTGTTAACATTTCAGCCTATTGTCAAATACACTGACCTCTACACCCTCTGAGAGGTTCAAGCAACGTTATTTCATCATAAGCTAAAGCTTTTTAAGCCAAAGAAACATAAAATTAACTCTTAAAAAAATCTAGAAACAGTTTGAAGTCCCAAAGACGTCTAAAACGTGAAACCATAAATAAACTATATAGAAATCAAACAGTTATAAGACTAATATGATAAAGTGCTATTCCGATGCACGCAACTACTGGTTATATACATTTTACTTGTTAACATTTCCCCATAATATAATAGTCAAATACGCTAACCACTACACCAACTGAGCGGTATAGCATCGTTTTTTTCGTCATAGGCTATAGATTTCTAAGCCAAAAAGATATTTATAGAATAAATTCATATCTTAAGAAAATGTAAGGAACAGTTTGGAGACTCTAAGACGTCTAAAACGTCAAACAACAAAGAAACTATGTAGAAATAAAACAGTTAGATGACTAACATGATAAGGTGCCATTCCGATGCACGCAACGCAACTACTGGTTATATACACTTCTCTTACTACTTTCCCCTAGTATAATAGTACTCGATAACGTCGCTAACCACTACACCACCAGAGCGGTTCAAGCAAGTAGTTGCTTAAATTGATAAAAGTAGCTACAATTCCAGTGGGCAACAGCCTTAAAACCTACTTTTTATAAATATATTGTCTCTTATAAAGTTCTATCGTTCGCGTAGCTACTGCAAGCGCCGCAGAAACCATAAAGACTATCACCCACTAAAGCAAAGCATAAATTCTTACGCCGAGCGTCTTTATCGCGTCCCTTCTGCATAATAAGCAATAATTTATAAAAAAATGTGTTTTGATTGATGTAAGTGCAGCTCCACGCATAGGCAAACTTTGCTAAAGTAAAAAATAGCATTTCCTTAGATCCAGTGAGCAACAATCTAAAAACATACTTTTTATGAATAGATTGTCTCTTATAAAGTGCTTTAGTCCGCGTAGCTACTGCAAGCGTCACACAGGCCATAAAGGCTATCACCCACTAGAGCAAAGCATAACAACTGAAGATCGATAACAAGAAAAGAGCTTCCATGACAGTAAAAATGTGCATGTTATTCTTAAGGAAATCACCAAATAATCCTTTCAGACAAGTTGTAAGACTTCAAGCGATGTAAAATAGCTGTAAAACGCACAATAAAGAAGAACCTATTGCATGACACTTATTTGAAATTTTCTGAAAATACTTCTACAATTGAAGTCTTAAGCAAATTTGTAGCAACTTTTAATGACTTAATAGTATCCTTATTTTTAACGTCTGTCCATTAAGACAATCTCATTACTTAAAGTTTTGTAAACAATATATTTACTATTTCTTCATTGAATTAAGATTTCAAAGCCAAAGAGGCATTTATAGCATAAAGACTTAAGTGATCTTAACGTCTAAAACGTCAAACAACAAAGAAACTATGTAGAGGTAAAACATGTTAGTCCGGTGTCACACTATGCGTTAGAAACGGTACGGCGAAAACGCATCCGTTTCGAAAGACGCCGACCAAACATGGTCGCCACTCATTTAAAAGATTGCTCGGTCGGCATCCTTTCAAGCGGATGCGTTTTCAGCGGACCGTTTTTAACGCCTAGTGTGACACCAGACTTAAGGTGCTATTCCGATGCACGCAACGACCCTACTACTGGTTATGGTTTTCCAATAAAAAAAATCTGTTAAATAGCAAGCGTTAAATCTTTGAAATTTGTCACTGAAAACTATACAATTTAAGAAAATGGTACGATCCACGCTCCAACAAAGTATAAAATAATTAAAAACCATTATAGATATGGTGAACATTTCGCAGAGATTTTAGTGTTTTTGACCGGTATGAATCACCTTCCCGCAAGCCATTGTAAAGCTAATCGCAAAATTTAAACAAAATGATCAAGTCAGCCCAAAAACATTGCCACTGTCGCTAAAATCGTGGCAAAAAACCCAGGTTTGTCTATCCCAAGACGTTCACAGCAATTCAAGATCTCACAGGCCAGCCTTTATCGCATACTGCATAAAGATCTTAGCCTTACCCTGGAAATGCAGGCAGAAAATCTTGACTTTTTAAGATATATCATCTTTAGCAACAAATCCCATTTCCATTTCAGTGGGTTCATCAATAAGCAGAACTGCCGCATCTGAAGTTCCAAAAACCCGATAAAAATAGTCGAGAAACCTCTTTATCTCTCATGAGACCTTACTTTTTCGGGAACGACAAAACGACTAACCGACTTTCTTTAGACAATTTAGGCAATTTTTTTTTCCAGCAAGTTGGCGCTATGAGCCACAAAAGCCGTAAAACAATTGCAGCGCCGCATGAGTAATTTCGTTATTTCGTAAACCTCGGACATAAATTGGGCCAATTAGAGGGAGAAGGGGCAGATCGTGCAATTTAACTCCGCTAAACTTTCTCTTTGAAGCTACGTGAAGAAAAGAGTCTACACTAATGCTCCGCAAACAATTCCAGTCCTCAAAGACATATAAGCAAGCTTTTATTCGCCAGATAGAGCCTCCGTTGTGCAAAAATGTCTCTTCCTGAAAATAATGACCCTTTATAATTAAAATGCGTCTTCTGAGTGGAAAACCCTATCCAAGTACTTTACCTGTTAACATTAAAAATCGCAAACGCAGTACAGCCTACCCGCGCGCATCGGAATAGCACATTAGGTATCCTGAATAGTAGCATTGAGGCTTCTTAAAGTCAAACTGGAACTGAAACTGATCATTCGCAAAGCATCACGCAATTACTGATTATAGACTTTACCTGTTAACGCGCAACCGCAGAACAGTCTAGCCACGCGCATCAAAATAGCACATTAAGATTATCCTGAATAGTAACTCCGTAGTAATATTAAGGTTTCTTAAACCAGAACTAAACACACGTTTACTGATTATATACACTTTAACATTAAAAAAAAAAACTGTTCAACATTTAAAAATGCAACCTGCGCGCATCGGAATAGTATATTAAAAGTATCGTAAATAGTAGCTCTACGATAGTATTGAGAATTCTTAAAGCTAAACTGGGACTGAAATAAAATTCTCAAGACAGTCTTAAAGTAAATTAAAATCAGATATACTGATAAATACAGTTTAAACACTCACAATACTTCTTTAATCTTAAAAAAGTTTCAAATCTCGTCAGTCAATATAGAAAGCAGCATGAGAACTTAAAACTAGAAACACCATATTTAAAAACCAACCAATAAAAAAATTCTTAGAACAGAAGTTAGTAAACCACCTAGCGGTCTCCGTTTCAATTTTCATAAGTAGAGAATATAATAGAACAAAAAAACAAATTATAAATCCTAAGTACTGCTGTTGATTCTACGTAAACCAACATGTGGTAGTTAACCTCTAGCATCGGTGATTAACCTCGTAGCATAAACAAATAGACCAACAATAAATAAAAAAAACAAGGAAAGTGACTTTAACGCCACAGGCAAATTTGTTTGTAAAAGAGAGATTTTAATGTGATAAACAAAAAAATATGCATAGTATATTCTAAAAAAATTCAATTTACAATAAAACTATCAGATTAAATATACCTTTTATGTAAATTTGGTAAGGGTCGCAGGTTATTTGGCTATTGTATAATACGGTTGGGAAATTATTCTGTAACCACGTAAGAGCCATTTATTACCCAGACTAGACCAATCTAAAGTAAATTTATTTGATTATTATTACTAAACATTATAAAATTAATTTCTATAATTTAATCCGCGTCATTGTAAACATTTCTTAATATCTACATGGTTCATAAATAAATCCTTGATAATATAAGTACTAATTATATTAATTGAACACAATTTATGTAAGAATAATCGATTAAAACATGCATAAAAAATGATCGAGTTCTAATGTCACGTCAGATGCGCGTAACAAAGGTAATTTTAACCACATCTGGTATCAAGAATAAATTCACAATAACCTAGATACAAATAAATAATTACAATTGCACAGATAAATTATTGATACGAGCGCACACGTCTAATGCACATGCAATTAGCACAGTTACAGATTTTGAAAACAACATGATGTTACACTATTCGATTCGTTTTAAAAAATTAATAATGTTTTTGTTTTGATGAATTTATTCGATAATTTCAACTAGGTAAACACAATAAATTGCCAAGTCTTTGTCTTTTAACCCGAAAATGTCAGCAATAACATGCCAAAATAAATAAGCACCCTTGTGCTATTTTAAAATGATCAATTAATAAAATTAATGTATTAGTCATAATCGCATTTAATTCGTTAATTGTCCAAGGTCACTGCTTATGTAAAATTACCTTTTTTGCAGAATTGTGTTATTGGGTTAACAATTATTTTATAATACCATATGATGTTTAACTGATCATATTATTTAATAATAATTCAATTTAACTTAATAATAATCGAACAATATCAAATGTAAATTAGAAAAAGGTGAGCAAACAAAACTATATGCAAATATTTGCAACCTCAATGTTTCATGGACTGATTAGAAATCTACTTGCTATAATGTAATCGTTTGAAGATATAATAATAATAATTTAAATGTATATATTATAATTTTTAATTAATATTAAATATTATAACATAATTCCTGTTGCGTTTTTCAATGTAAATATGGTTTCTAAGAATAATCAATGCAGCAGATACTTAGAAAATTATATCTGTTATGTGCAAAGTGATAAATCGGCATTATGAGCAATGCCCGGGAATGTAATAAACTTGCTTATGGACTTAAATAGTATATTAAGTATCAAGGGCAGGAAAGCATTGTTTGGCAAATTGCTTTCTGGCCAATGGTGATAACGACTATTTTTTGCCCTTAAATAAAATTTAATAAATTTAAATATTATTTTATTTTTCGCATTAGACAACTACTAAGGCCCACTAAGGCTGCAAATGATTTTACCGCCCTAGGGCCGTAAACCATAATTTTCCAAACCAAAATACAAACAAAAATCTATTTAACAAGGTAAGCAAGCAAAAAATTAATAAAGTTTAAGTGAGATCAAATTAAGCTAATTCAATTTATGCGGTAATTACAAATATGAATAGTCTTTAAAAGTGGAAACTTATATTAAGCATTTATCACATTGCCCGGGTATTGTGTATAATAACCACTTTGTCCTTAACATGATTTTTTTTAAACTACATTTTTTTAGCGGGCTACAAAAGACATTTTCGCACTACGGCCGCTGCAAATCATTTTCTCGCCCTAGGTCCGTAAAGCATAACTTTCTGAATGCAAAATATAAGCGGAAAAACTGGGCTGGCAAAAATGCATATATTATGTTAGGAATCGCTTTTAAAGGTGAAAACTGATACTTTGGACATAACAAATGTCAACATTTCAAATAAAACTGGCATCAATGTTATCAAAAATAGTTTTGACTAAAAGTTGAGGTTGCCGCCAATAAAGACTGCGTTCCGAGACGACTTATCAAAGTTTTTTTTCTGTCTCATCAGTTTTAAGTAAACCGGAGCATGAAAAAAAATTAATGAAACTATCGTTGATATTCTTGATTTCATAAAGTCTAATGCCCACTAGCAGAAGTGACTCAAACAGAAAGTCAACGTGATTATAATTTTTTAGAAGAATTGCTTCGTCATGCTCGGCCAAGTGAGGAATAGCCTTTTAGACGGCTGGAAAGAAGTCGTCCATCACAGCAAACTTCAATGAGTGAAGAGCCCTCTATACCACCGGCCGGTGTAAGGAATTACATGTATACGGGCGCCAAGATAACTAATGCATCGAATGACATAATTACAATCCAAGACCGGATTTAGAAAACTTGATAGATGAAGCTTGTGTACTTTCTTAATCTTATAAGTTTTAATAAAATTAAAAAAGTATGCAAGCTTTATCCATCATAACAAATTAATATCAACATTATTCTTAAAGCCCATCGATTCAATTGTGAATAAATGTTTAAGTTTTCTAAATCCGGTCTCGGATTGTAATTATGTTAACTGATGCATTAGTTATCTTGACGCCCGTATACATGTAATTCCCTATACCGGCCGGGGGCTCTATACCCCCTCTTAAGATATAACAAAAGTACCTACGTAAACACCGTATACAAAGACAAAGAGTAAAGTAGACATTGAGGAAAACAACTCTACGGTCGCAAGTTTGAAACAAAAAACCTCAACAACAACAGATGAAAATAGTTCAAAAACCCTAGTTCCGTGGTTGTTTCTATGTCAAAAACCCAACCTCCTCCAAAATTTTAATCTTAAGTAAGAAGCATAAGATAGCAAATCAAAAATTTTGCCAAATATCCTCAAAGTTCTTCTCGTCCTTCAGAAGATAAAACTGTGTCAATCCTTTACCAGTTTTATGTAACGGCCAGAAAGTACTTTCAAAAATTCCAAAAACAGAAAAACTCTACATTTTTACTTTTCCTCAAACTGTTACATACTCCCAAACCATAAAAAAATACCAAAAATTTAGGCAACGGCGGTTCCAACAACATAAGACCACAACCAAAAACATCTAAATAAGTTCAACCCCAACTAACTGTCAAGACTTCTGTAAAACTTACAAGAATCGTACCTCACTAAATTAAATAAAAACAAATATTCAACTTCTGAGAATCGCTATCAAGACCCCCTCTACCCCAGTCACACAAATCCTTTCTAAATGTGCAAAGACGTCGCAAGCCTAAGTTTTTCTTTGTCAAGAATCCAGTTGAGCAAAGCCAAAACCCAATCGTAGATCAGCTACAACCAAAAGGAGATCAAAAAACGTCTATCCAGCCTTTGGTAAAAATGAAACCAAACCAAAAAAGTTGACTGCCCAAATGAACTAATACCCAACTTAACCAAAAGTGCACTAAAGATCCATACAACAGAAAAGCAAAAAAATGTTTCAAAAGTAGCACAGCTTACAGAACAAGGCCAAGGCGTCAACCAGAGTTTGACGGCATTGAGCATCCTGACTGAAGAGTCCAAGATGTAAAAACTATAGATTTCAAAAAAAGTTTTACAAATACCTCATGTTTATAGGTCAAGGAGCTCCTAAAAAAAAGACGTCAACTCATTACAAAGTATAACAAGAAATTCCGCTCCTGAAATCCTGAAAAAACCTCCCCCCGGACCTGTCAACAACAGTTTCCTCCAAAAACAAAACTTAAAAATGGCCAACCCAATCGTAGATCAGTTACCTTTGGTAGAAAACCAAATACCAAAAAGATTGCCTGCCAAAAATTGCAAAACAAACTGAGACCCACCTCAGCCAAAGGTGTACCCAGTGTCTTACTACGACTCGAACGGCAGGCTCGTAAGTTCACAACAAAAGCCAACCCCTAAAGATCTATACCACAAAATAGCAAGAAACGTTTCAAAAGTTACACAGCTTACAGAACAACACCAAGGCGTCAACCGCCCAAAGTTTGACGTCCTTGAACAAAACGCAACAAGTGTGAGACAAAACTTGAGCTGCAGCATCTTGACTTCAAAACCCAAAGTGTCAATAGATTTCAAAAAAGCCAGCATTACATATATCCCATATTTGTAAGTCAAGCAGCTGCTAAAGAAGAGACGTCAACGCGTTACAAAATAAAACTTGACTCTTTACAGGATACACCTGACAACGTATGGTGTGGAGAAGATAACGTGATGCAATATAATTTCAAAAATGCTGATTATGTTTCCTTAAATGATGTTTTTCTCAACACCAGGTGGGATAACATGTTTGTCGATTGTAATATTGATGAAGCATGTCACCGTTTTTATTCATTACTTTTTGACACAATTGACCATTATGTGCCCAAAATAAATAAGTGTTATAAAAAAACCTATAAATTTCCAATATAGTTTACAAGAGAGCTAAAAGACCTTGTGTTTTCTAAAAAAAAGTTACACAAAGCATATGTGTTGTCTAGATCAGCAGCTGACTACCACAAATTTAGTTCAATACGTGATAAGTGTAAGCAATTGGCTAATACGTGTTATTCTAATCACATTAAGAAAGTGGAAGATTTGATTAAATCTAATCCTAGAGCTTTTTGGGGGCACGTCAAATCTAAACGTAGCAGTAATCAAATACCATCTACTTTCACAAATGGTAATTCTCAAATTGACACTACTGATGGCATTGTAAATCTCTTTGCTGATTTTTTTGGGTCAGTTTACAGTCCGCTGACGGCATCTATGAGTCCACACAGCACATATTCTCTATCATCTGTTCCTACCCATATAAATGAATCGCATCTTGTTTTAAAAATATCAGAAGTCAACGAACTATCACTATTAAAACCCAATAACTGTCCAGAGCCTGATAGATTAACGGCTTTTTTTCTCAACAAATGTGCGTTTGCCCTTTGTCGGCCCTTATGGCTTTTATTTAACTTATCTCTGGTTATGGGTACTTTTCCTACTTGCTGGAAACAAGCTTATGTCACTCCGATTCATAAGTCCGGTGCTAAAAATGATGTAACAAACTATAGACCTATATCTATTTTATCAGTTATTCCAAAAGTTTTTGAAAAGTTAATTACCTGTCAATTGACTGCCATTCTGCAATCTGAAATTGCTCTCAATCAACACGGTTTTCGAACGGGCAAATCGACATCTTCCAACCTTTTGTTGTATGAATCTTATATAACAGATGCGCTCGAAAACAGATTCCAGGTAGATTCAGTTTACACTGACTTTTCAAAAGCTTTTGATACCGTTAACCACAAGATACTAATTATGAAACTACGTGGTATTGGAGTTAATGGCACCTTGTTAATGTGGATACAATCCTATTTATCTAACAGATCTCAATTCGTGCGCATTGGTCAGTGCGATTCTCGTAATATTGATGTTACGTCGGGTGTTCCACAGGGGTCACATCTTGGACCTTTACTGTTCAATATCTTTATCAATGATGTGGTACATTGATTTTCTAATGCGCGTTGTTTATTATTTGCGGACGATATAAAAATCTTTATGAAAATTCAGTCTTTAGATGATGCTATTCTACTTAATAAAGAAGTACAGATTTTTTCTAGTTGGTGTCAGACTAATAACTTACTACTTAATTTAAATAAATGCAAAGTGATGACTTTTTCTAGACGTCAGTCTACGGTGATGTATGGTTACTCTCTCATGAATGTAATGTTGTTAAGAGTTAACACTATTCGTGATTTAGGCATTACGTTTGATTCAAGCCTTTCATTTACACTACATATTGATACTGTTGTGACTAAAGCTTATCAACTTTTAGGGTTTGTCAAGCGTAACTCTAAGGAGTTTTGTGACCATCGTACTCTAATTATCCTTTACAACGCTCTAGTACGTCCCCATCTCGAGTATTGTTCCAATGTGTGGTCACCATACACCGCCGTCAGTAAAGGAAAAATTGAACAGATTCAAAAAAAGTTTGTTCGTTTTTTGGCGTATAAATGCAACATTGCAGGCAGCTACACGGAACTGCTCTCTACATTTAACATAACTAGTCTTGAAAAAAGACGTTTTAATTTTGACGTGACACTAGTTTTTAAAGTGCTTCGTGGGATTATTGACTGTCCTGACTTGCTCAGCTCTATAGGTATTCATGTCCCAGCTCGAGTTTTACGCAATGATTATTTATTTCATATACCGTTCAAACGCACTGATTATGCGGTGCACTCTGCATCTACACGTATTTTGCGGCATGCCAACGAAGTTAAAGTGGATTTTTTTAAAGATTCTTTTAATACCCTGCGACGTGCACTTGTCACCCATACGTGACCTTTTTTATATTTTGTAACTATTTAAGTTTTATTCTTATTTTTAATATTAGTTGTTTTATGTTTAATTTATGTTTTTTAAATTGTAAATATATACTTATTTTGTAATGGCTTCCGTTGACTAGTAAATAAATAAATAAATAAATAAATAACAGAAAACTCTACGGCAAGCAAATTACCAACCAAGTTTCCGCCAAAAACTATACTTGAAAATGGCAAAACCCAATAGTAGGTTAGTTACAACTCAACAGTGACCAAAAAAGTTGACTGCCAAAAAATCCCACATGGATTGAGACCCACCTCAGCCAAAAGTGCACCCAGTATCTTACTACGACTCAAACGGCAAGCGCATGAGCCCACAACAATACAACAGAAAAGCAACAAATATCTCAAAAGTCGAGTTTGACAGACTAAACTACTGGAAATCAAAATTCCCTCTACTCAATCATACAAAACCTTCATAAACGTGCAGGCATCGCAAGCCTAAACTTTCCTTGTTAAACCCTATAGATGCTTTACCTATACTTTCCAAACTCTAAAAATGAATTAGAAAACCAGGACAAAGACGAAACATTTGAGCTATGGAACTGCAGCAGTGACAAAACGTCACCATAAGGATAAAGCTAACCCTTGTTGATTACAATGATTAAATTTACTTTCAAAAGGCTTAAAACTGTAGGTAAATACAGACTCGAGACACAGTAGTCTAGGCATCCAACTGTTGCATCAAAGATCGTGGGTTCGAATCTCACAACAAGAACTATTTCAAACGTTTCCTACTCCCCAACCTGCCTTGTCAGCGTGGGATTTCATGACTAAGATTCTTCTGAGGTTCAGAGTAGATTAATAATATCCCCAGTAGTATAGGTTTACCTGTAATGTAAGTTGCCAGCATTAGGAGCAGAAAAGATGATTGTTGAACAAGTACAACAAAAGCGTTGTATCTACCGGTGCGATAGCCTCCAGTCAGGTGAAAAATGGTTCAGCACCAGAACCTATACTGCTCGAAATAATAACCTTTGACACCATAAAAAAAATCACAGCCAGAACCTGACTGGGACAACTACGACCCAACAGAGACCAAAAACGCCATCCACCTTTGGTAGCAATTGTGCACTAATTGCCAAAAACTCCAGATTAAACTGGAGCCCAGCTCAGCCAAAAATGTACCCGGTGTCGGACTACTACTCAAATTGCAAGAACGTAAACCCACAACAGAATCAAACAACGGAAAAGCAAAACATGTCTTAGGTTGTTGCACAGCTTACAAAGTAACACCAAGACAACTGCTGTCCAAAGTTTAACGGACTTAAGCCAAATACAACAAGTGTAAGACAAGACACCCTAAGCTAGAGTTGCAGCATCCCAACAACAGAAGCCAAAGAGCCAAAAATTATGGTTTTCAAATAAAACACATACAGTAGTCACTCATGTTCAACACACTACAAAAGACAAAACAGTAAACTCCCTAGTAAACCAAACCTTAACAAAAAAAACAGCCAAGCATAAGAACTGCCGCCACCGGCAAGCAAACTAACAACCGCGTTTTCGTCAAAAGCTAGGATAAAAAGTGTCAACAGAAAAGCTGTGTCCGCAAAACTCTAACACCAAATAACTGGCTATACTATAGTGAGTGAGTGAGTCCATAACCATCCCCATTAACTGAACTTGACACTCTTGGACGTATCATTAGTGCCCACCTGCAACCTGTTTAAACATAACATAAGCAGATCGGCTCGTAACCATCTGGATGCGACTTGATTACAAACTTCAGACAAACACCTAAATTTTGTAATTGAAACGTGACTACTCACATATGATTTTAAGACTTGACTTTAGCAAAGTACTGAAAGCCCATCCCATCAAAGCTCCAAGTAGATCAACCCGCATTTATAAAACTTTGATGTAGTTTGATCGTAGTCCTATCCCCGGACGTATTCCCCAAAAAGATTAACTATTTTATTTGGGAGATCAAGTTCAACGCCATATAGAAAAGTTTAAGACGGCACTGAAGGACTATCCTAAAAAATTATGAGAAGTTCCATATTGTTGCTCTAACTTTTGAGGTGGTTTTTGGAATATAAAAATCCCACAAACATTAAAGCAATTAGGACAAAGAAAGTCTTGACCGCCGGCGTCATAGCAATTTCAAAACTCCTTACAAGCAGTTTGTGCCGCAGATTATTTTAATAAAATAAAATATATTTTCGGCAGTGACACAGTTAATAAATAATTAATGACGTAACTTTAACAGACAACTTGTAAAAGAACAGAATTATCCGGTAGCCCGGCTCTGTTGTTTGCAATCAAAAATTGATGACAGAAATTAATTAAGTTCTAAAAACTACACCTGTATGTCCCTGAATAAAAATTCAGTAACGCCCTCTTATTTATGTATTTAGTAAAATATATCAACCTAAACATTTACTAAAATCGTCATTGTTTACAGGACCACAATTAAATAATAGCATACAGATTTACATCAGCCTATAAATGTTATTATAAAAAATCATAATAACAACATCCTTGATAAAATTGAATTCGTCTGTAAAAACATCAAAATAGTTTATTAGTTAAAACAACATGCATCATAAAATGCATTTTACTATTTGCGATATTAAAATTTAATTTAACTTTGTAATAACATTTCTTAAACAAATTCGATTTATTATTCTGTCTAACGAATAAATTTAATGTTGTTGCCTTTTTAATAATTCTCATTAAAGAAGAAACACGTCGGTCGCACTTTGAAACGAGTCGCCGTGGTAATGTAGGACGAGACAATTATATAAAAAAGAGAAGTATTTTCTATTTACAGGCCACTTTTCCTTCCATTTATAAGGATATACGCACGTCAATTAACGTGTTAAAAAACGCATGAACAATCAGAAATAAATACACGTTTATAACAATTTACACAAAACATAATTATTATTCAATAGAAACAAAATGTTAATTTCTATAAAAAAATTAATAATAGATTTAAAAAGAAAAAAAAAAAAATTTAATGGTGGTGGTCGTTACTGTGATAGTTTATTATAAAATAAATTAAGCACATTTACTTTGTACTATATCACGAATATATTTAAACGTAACTAGTTTCAACCTTTACAAGGCCATCATCGGACGGTGATACAACAAATATGAATATAAAAGAAAATATATATGACAGTAAAACATAAAACGTACAGAGAGGTGGAAAATTACATTAAAATTACAAACTCATACTTGTTTGTATCACCGTCCGATGATGACCTTGTAAAGGTTGAAACTAGTTTCAATTTTTAAAAAATATCCATGATATAGTTAATGTGTTTTATTTATTTTTAATAGATTTTGATGTAAACAATAGAGCTAAAACTTTGAATTTGAACAATTATTGTTTTGGCAAAAACAAATTGAAATTAGCAAATACTTCTATTGTTCCCTACTCAATAACTCCCATTTGCAGACTCTCAGACTATGATTCCAAACAGTAATATGTGGACTTTAAAGTACCAAAACGATTTACAATTCACAAAACTAGTAAGCAAGAACACCGGTCCCAAAAATGGTTAACAAACTAAATGTTTCAACCTTTGGCAATACGTACAAAATTCACATAATGACGCTCAAGTTGCTACAACCTTTCAGAAATTAATGGCCAAAATTTTAGAAAAATTACTAGAAAAGTTCGTCTTGGTGTATCGTAGTCTACTCGCCAAAGCATCAATAGCACCAAGATTGTACCAATTTCAGAAAATGCTACTTAAGCTTAAGAACATTAATATCCAGAGTAATTGATGAATTAACTAAGGAAATTCGTATATATTTAGATGATATCGTTTTTGATGACTACCGCCAAAGAGTACTGGGAGAACACATGAACACAAGCTCTATGATGTAGTGTAGCAAAATAAAGTTTGGTCAAAAATCAAAAAAGTATTCCTCACCAAAAGCACAAACAACTAAAAACAACTTTAGTGTGCTGGATTTTAATGCCATGTGGCAGATAAATCTAAACACTAGAAATCTAAAACTGATAACAAAATGTACCAATTTTGGACAAACTATTTTGAAACCAAAAAACCCATTTCATTAAAAACACCAAAACTATCACCAAATTTGCTAAAAGCCATTAAAGATCTTGTCCGCTTCTATAGTTTTTAAATAATATTTTTCTTACAAAATTCTTTTAAACTTCTCAGTAAAATGATCCAAAAGAACATTTTCTTAAGTCTTGTAACTACCAAAGATTCTCTTAGCCGCATCTGGTCGCCGTCAAAGTTATTGATGATTAAAGAAAAATCCTATAAGACTTCTCAGACCCCTTACAAACAAAGAACACATTCTCATAGAGTCATTTTTAAAATAACGCAAATATTGCAAAAATTTCACCTAAGAAGCATTCCAAACCCAATAGTTTCAAGGCTGTCACCCACTTGAGCTAAGCGCGCCAAGACAACCAAATGGTCCGTGATCACGGAAAATCGATTGATTTGTATGCCAAGCGTCTTTTTATTTACGCCTTTTCAAGGTGAGTGTTACTTTAGAAAGTAATTCCCATAGTCAATCAATCCAGGCAGCCCAAATCTTTGTTACAGCCAAGTACGTACCAAATTTGAGCTCAAGAATGGCTAGCAAACCATAAAAGACGCTTAAACCACCTCTGACAATAAATCTGCCCAAACATACCACTACCAAGATTACTTAGTGCAAAGGCAAACACTAGAAACCTGTTCAACAATGCTAAAAACCGGTGACTAATACTCATATAGAACCAGCCTCACAATTCTTGCAAGAGATACTGTAAAGGCTTACATAACAAACCATGTTTTCGCCTCCAAAAAAACCCTGAGCAACGTACTTCGGATATTGGAACCCACCTGACAAAAAAAGACAGAGTCGATCTAAAGACACTGTAAAAGCTAGACACACTTGGTCTAAACTTATAACCTAGGAGAAAGCAAACGCCATTGTAAATCAAGGCAACTTAAAATAGAAAGTTGACACTTTTGAACCAATTAAATCGCCAAAAACTGACGAGTTTATCCAATCAAACTAGAAAAAAAGCTTGCTCCTCTGAGAAGACCTCTATGTGAGATCCTCAGAGCTAACCTAGCACTTTCTCACATACCAAGCTGCCGGAAAGTAGTTGAGGTAGACATCAATATGCTAATCAAGAAACCCTACCCACAATGTTAATCTTAAATAAGAAGTATAAGATAGCCAAACAAAAGTTTTGCCAAATATCCTCAAGATTGTTCTCGTCCTTCAGAAGACTTCAATAAAACTAGGTTACTAAAAACAAACTTCCTCAGTAAGCTTGATGTAATTGAATGATATTATTGTCTTCTCCGCCAGCAAACCATAAAAAGTCCAAAACATGGTAAACAAAAAGTTTTCTAAAAATAGATAAAACGGCAAAACGTTTCAATTTAAAATGACAAAAAAAGAAAACAAATTCGCATGTTTCCGCCTCCAAAAAACCCAGGCAAAGATCGTACTGCTAATACTAAATCTTTACAAAAAAACCAGCAGGAACTACCGCAGACACACTTCCCAGGTTCTACCCTGGCAAAATCCTTACCATTATAAACACCTCTACTCTAGTGTTTTGTTGTGCACTGCCTACTGCAGATACTAAATGATATAAGCGTATTTGCCTTAGACTACGTCGATGATCTCAACATCTTTGCAATCAAAAAGTTTGGGGCAATTGTACAAAGTAAGGCAAAATAGACACTAACATTACATTAAAGAATCGCTGGAAGAAGAAAAAAACTTCAAAAAGTCTCCATAAGTCAAGTAAACCATTTGTTTAGAATTCATCTCTGAAATGATCCTCCATTATGCCCTACCCTGTATTTAATATTATGGAAATACTACTCCCCCCCTCTACTTTATCTACTCCTCACCGAAAATAACTGCCATACCAAAAGACAAGAGTACGGATGAAAAAAGATCCCAGATCGACACAAAAAAACAGAAAGGCGTTTATTGAAACTGAATCTGGTTTGGAAAACAAATAATCCAGAGTGAACTTGCAACAAAACACAGCAATCTGTAAAAAAAGTGTATAAAGCACAGAAAAGTATTCCTAAAAGAACCACCGCACACTATTCAAGACTTAGTGATGCAGATAAACCAAACAAAACTGTACAGACTCACAGAACTAATAACTAGATAACCTAACCTAACTAATCACAAATCCAAGTAAATTCTCTACGTCGCATAAAAAAGCCCCGCTAGTGACCGAGAAATAATGACTACAGTAAAAGTTAGAAAACTAGAATACCTTGGGCATGTTATGAGGCACAAGGAAAAGTACAGAATACTCCAACTTATTCTGGAAGGAAAGGTGCTGGGAAAGAGAGGTCCGGGGAGGAGAAGAATATCCTGGCTTAAAAATCTGCGCCAGTGGTATGGAGTGACCTCAATACAACTGTTCCGAAGAGCCGTGGATAAAGTGAAGATAGCCATGATGATCGCCAATATTCGCAACGGATAAGGCATGGAAAGAAGAAGAAGAAGTGACCTTCTTAGACAAACATAAGCTAACCAAAATAAAAAAAAAATTGTCCCTTAGCAAACGTTTCGGACTTCATTAAAAAAAAAAACGAAACTACTAAAAGAGTAACAACCAGAGGTACCTGGCTACGTAGATAACATAACAATCCTTCAAACCAAAATAGCCGTCGGAAAAACCGATAGTAACCCGACAAATATCTGGTAAAAATTTACGAATCCTAACAAACAGCAGAGCAGCTATAAAGAAGCCCAAAACCATATCAACGCTAATATTAGAGTGTCGTCATACCCTCATATTGGCAGCTCGTGTAAATAGCATCAAACTCTGCTGGACAAAAGGACAGTCCAACAAAGTAAACAACGTTAAAGCTAATAGATTGACGCGCAAAGATGTGTGAGCCTAAACCCTGAACTCTACTAAAAGCAAATTAATACAATGCTTTTACAGTACAGTGATACAACAACCCTGGTTGTAGACAGATAAAGAAGGCAATGATTGCCAAAAACCCCAAAATAGCCAACTATTAGTTGCAACTGTTCAGAAAAAACCTGCAACCTATTACTACTACTATGTACTTGCCCGGCACTCTCCTAAGCAAGAGAGTCCACGTTAGAGAATTTCTGGGTTAACATGGCCACCATAAGAAAAACAGCTCCAAGGGACGTTCCAAAATACATTAACCACATATGCTGACTGTGTGCTGGGGAACAAAGTGAGCTTACCACTAGAGTAGGTACAAAAGACATAAGTGTAGTGGAAATGATATCACCCTCCGACTAAATCCAGAAAACCAAAAGTTCCACCTGAAAAAAAAAGTTGTGTACTGTGCCAACTTAACTTGACACATCACACTCTAGACCCATATCAAATCAGAAGACTTCCAGAGACCAAAGGAAATACCTCAAAAAATGTCTTATAACATCAAAACACCCTGGTCTAAGAATGTGTAAAAAAATGCAGATTACAACTCAGTATAGTCCCTAAAATATCCCCCTCCATATAAAAAAGTAGTAAAAAAAATAGTTTGCACCTAAAATTTGTTGGAAGTCCTCCAAAAAAAAAAGTCCAAACTCAAGTCCAAAAATGTAGGCGCAAGTCCAAAAATGTAAACGTAAGTCCAAGACTGTAGACACAAGTCCAATAAGAACCCGTGCAAACTGCAGTAATAAAACTGGAAGGTGACAGAAACAATCAAGTTAAGATATACCATTGTAAACATAGCAAGAATGAATCATACAACCTATATCATGCAATCTATAGGAACGGTGTAAGGAAAGAAAGGCAATAAACCTATATATCACATATATACCCTAATATCAAAACTAAAATAAAATTACTGCAAAAACCAACATTTAAATCAAAGTAAAAAAAAACAAGAAGTGCAAAAAAATTATATAGATTGATTTGAAACTAATGCTGGAGTAATATACTCATGCAACATATATATAACGCAGCGGTTCTCAATCTTTTTCTCACGCATCTTTGTGAATTATTGTTATTCTAGCATCAAAAAATACGTCAATTAAATGGACGCTAGTTTGAGAAACGCTGTAATCTAACGTACCGAATAATTTGAGTAATATTGAGCTGAGTTAAGCCAGGACATTAAATGAATGCAATGGCATGTGGAAATCCCAAACATAAGAACGGTAGCATACTGGCGGCTCAGGCTCTGGCTTTAATGCAGCTTCCTCTGTAAACAGAGACATGGAATGGAAATAGTAAAGTACAGCATACTATAAAATTTGAATAATGCATTTAAATAATACTTCTGTAAAAAACAATTATTTATCTGACTGATCATAAGATGAACTATTCTAGATAAAACATGTTATGATCAATATATTGTTAATGAAACTATTGACAAAACCGAAACATACTTCTGCTTGCTATGAGTCAACTCATGTGTGGGGTACTGAAAATATTATTTCCAATAACTAAAATTACTTTAATAGATGTCGATAATTAACCGTAATAGCTCAATCAATCAAGTACAAATGCAGTTACATTCGTCGTATAAAATGTTTGCACTCTCGTTTCTAATACTCCGAATCAATCAAATGTATAATAAACAATTCATAATGATTTAGTACTTCACGTTTTAAATTAAACAATCATGCACGCAGCTGCATATTGGACGAGGGGTCGTTGAAAATAATTGACCTAAAAAAGTTTTCAATATTTCAATATAAGTAATTTTAATTAAATTAAATATTATATATCAAACAAGGAAGCAAACATATTATTATCATACCAGCATATTTATATTAATAGACATGTTGGTTGCTTTTATATTTAGATCTGATAAAGACGTCTTAAATCAAATGATATTTTATTGAACAAATGTGTGAAAACCTTACCATATCAAAACATTTAATAGATGTATCAACTCTACTAAGTTAACAAACGTCCAATAATAATCCTTCTTGTTAAATATAGTATATTAAGTATCAAGAGCAGGAAAGCATTGCAAATCTTTTCTTTTAATCAAATTAAAAAAAAAAAAAATTGGTTTATTACATTTTTCTAGCGGGCTGTAAAGGATGTTACCACCCTAGGACCTCAATGCATAACTTTCCGAACCATAATACCAATATATCAGTTTTTTCGGATTTTCAAGCAAAAAAATAACTATTTTTATCCAATTAATTGAGTTTACCATACTTCAGATCCTAATTATCTATACATGCTTCAAAAACAATTATGTGACCAAAAAACTGATTTGCTTTCAAATTAAAAAATTTCAGCCGTTGAAACAATCGAGTAGTTCAATTGCAATAGCAAACAACAAAACAAATCATAGAAAAACCAGATAATAAAATTGATGACCCAAAGTAGAGTACTTCAAAATGTTGATCAAAATCTGAGTACACAAAATGTCCTCCTCAAATTGATAGCAGAGAACATCAAGAGGTGACAACTTTAAGAAGTGTTAGGACCAATCCGGAGGCAAGGCAAAAAGAATCTAAAAAATAAAAAACTTAACACCCAAGATAGACAAGGACCTACGTATTGTACTAAAAGCAACTCTTGGATAAAACTGTAAGCCAAAAAACCGTGAACAACACTGTAAGCCAAAGAAAACCTAAACAAAATAATAATGGTTAGAATGAAGAACAACCGACGGACATATGAATATATCCAATTGGATTGCGTTAGACGCATCTCAAAATTTCTTCTTCCACAGCGTTGTTCAGTTGAGATACTACATTTTTTTTAAATTAAATCCATGACTATTTTGGTATTTTTCTGAACATTTAGGTAGATCTAAAGACTAATTTAGTACTTCCAGGCCCCAGTAGCAATTTTAGCATCTATAGCTTAACTTTAGTACTTTCTTTCTAAAGAATTGGTCTTAAGAGAAGACTTAGTTATATGTTTGCCCAAAAAGCAATTTTAAATATATTTTAGTGCGCAAATCTTCAGATAGTAACTGTACCAACCCCAACCACCAACACCGTGGAAAAACCAGGTAAAATACGACAAAACTTCAGGCCAAATGTTAGCACCTGGCGACACATAATACAATGTCCAAAAATTTTGAGTACAGCCCCACAAATATTGAATCATCTACTTCCAGAGAAAGATTCATGGTAGAGCAACATATTCCAACCAGACCTAATTCAGCGTACTAATAAAAAATCTAAAAGGCGACGATGAAGTATGTACGCAGACCCCTGACAAATCCCATATTTAGCAAAAACCCTGGTTACAACTGTACAAGACCCACAGAACCAGCAAAAAGATTTCTTCGACGGCAAGCGGCATTTTACCGACAGGTCTACCCAGACCATTCAAAACAGATGATGGCCGATACATTAACTACAGTAGTGAAACCGAGACTGCAACAATTTCTGGAGCTAAATCGATATTGGAATAGCTGATCAACCAAGCCGCCAGATTAGACTTTCACAAACTACAACCACCAGCCACAAAACCCCGACGTCTCAAAGAAACGACAACAGAGCTGCAAAATGGCAAAAGAAATAAGCAAGCTTCCGGACGAGCAAAAAACATAACAAACAAAAGCGTGTGAGTTGCGGTAGAATACAACCCACTCCCAAGAAGCCAACACCAGGAAGCTCGATAGTGAAGCAAGCAAAAACTTTACACGGCAAGCAAACCCGACTGCTGCCTTACATGCCCTAGCCGTGCCTGTGCCACGGCTACGGTCAAGATAGGAAAAATTCCTTCCCAACTGTTGGTTATCAAACTACTGTGGCGATATTTGAACAGAGCACAAAGAAACATTGAGCCTCGGTTGTGATCGTGAAAAAGAAAAATGAAGCAGCTCGGTTCTGCGTCGATTAGCAATGACTTAACGCGGCAACCAAGAACAAAAATAAATAAAACCTTGAAGGGTACTGGAAAATCCCTATGAAGAAGACCATAAACTTTATACTAGCCATTTGGACTCAAAAACGCCGTCGCGACGTTTCACAAACTTATGATAGCAAGCCTGCTAGAAAAACTTGTGCTAGTAAATCTAGATGACTTGCTGATGTACTCAAACAAACATTTAGACCATCTTCGCAGACAAGTTCTCAAAAGATTACAAGAAAACGAACTAGAGTGCAGCGTAACTAACTGCAAATTCGAAAAAACTACGGTAGAATACCTGAGTTACCAATTAACAACTAAGAGAAACCTACCATTCAAACATCACTTAACACTGATCAAGAGATCACAAACGACCTAAAACACAAAAACAATTGAAAAGCTTCTTAGGCATATGTACGTGGCTTCAAAAGTATGTACCAATTTCTTAGTAGTGGCCAGATCACTCATGGACCTTCAGTGACACAAAAAACCGTTTCGTTGGCCAAAAGAGCGTTTGAAGACGTCAAACTGTGACCAAAAGTTTGTAGGTGATAACATCAAACGCCTGCTCTACCACCAGAGAAGAAGAAGAAGAAAGACCGCCTGAAACACACACTCTCAATTAAACCAAATGCGAACAAACCTTTTCGCAGCCAAAGTACGACAATACCAGACAACTTGCCTTCAAACGCAAGAAGCCATGAGACAACACAAAAAGATGCTGTTGGGCCCAGAGCTGCCAACAGACGGAGATATGGAATATAAAATCGGTGAAGCTGAAAAACTCCTAAGCACGATCAACTGGTAGTACCACCCGACGTTCAGCAGAAGACGCTAAAATACCACTACTCCAACAGCACCGCAGGCCACACAGGTAGAGACAAAACTTAGCCTCAATAGCCTCGTGTCAAGAAAGATGTACAAACCTTAAAAAGACCGCGCCAAAACAAAACAAGCAAGAGCAAGAAGTCCGCTGTTATCCCCCTCCCCCGCAGTAAACCTTGAGAAATAATAGGTTACGTAGAACCCTTACATATTACGCAATAAGCACCAAATGGGTAGAAGCAATACCTGTCCCAGCTGCAACAAGTGACGTAACCACAAAGGCTCCTAAAGAAAAAATCTTTCACTTAATAATTCACCAGGCGGCACTTTGAAAACGCAGTTGCCTACACTAAACTACGGCCACATATCACCCTAAAGCAAATCCCACAGAGCGCCAACCTGCTAAACTTAAGAAGATCTGTCGGACACAAAATGATAAGCTTATCCGTGTTCCACAACAACAGACGCAACAACGCAGCTACGGAATAGAGTTCGAGCAAATTACTTCTAAGACAAACACTACAACAACCTGAAAGATGGGATAACACCGCAAGAGCTAAATACCAAGAAAACCAAAAAATAAGAAGAAAACGTAGCAAAAATACACCAGCCCAAAGAAGATATGGTGATAGTCTAAAGTAAAGCCCAAAGTCTAGCCAATAAATGGTTAGAGCCCAAAGAAACTGATAACCGCAGCAGACTGACACTGCTATTGGGTTAAAGACTCCATCTACCGACCCCAGCAGAGCTACACTTGGACGACACAAGGCTCGTTCCAGCTGTTAACAATCTTTTTTAATATGCAAAACGAAAGCAAGCTTCCGTCCAAGAAAATAGTGGAAAATTGCTACGGCTATTTCTTCCTTACCAAAACCTCAACGAAATACAATAATAAATTATGGATCCACAAACTCAATAATCGAGGCGATCGTAGCTCAATAGTCAAGTGCGAAGACTGTTGAGCAGGCAATCTGGATACGATTCACAGTAATATCTAATTTATCAAATAAATTTCAACGCGGTCGTCTCCTTCGCAAGGCAATAGCAAACCAGCAAAGTATCTGCCTAGTAAACCCCTTTAGTCATTTGGTTCGAATTCCACTTTAAACTGTAGGTCCCGCACGTTAGTGTAGAACCATTCGCACACCACAAACATACAAGAAAGGCGCCTACGCTCGTAGCGAGTACGGCACAATAAGAAAAAAAAACTCAATAACCACCCACGCACTCGACCCTCTTTAATTACTACAATCAAATCGACCTCCCGTTGCAAGACACCACCCAAATAAAGATGTGCATTCAATTATTGTGCTTTTTGCTGCAAGCTTAATTAGTCATGTCAGGGATTGAGCCCCGCACTGCTCGCATGATAAGCAAGCGCTCTACCATTGAGCTACCACACCGTTTTTTTAATAAAATCATTAAGTAGTGCAACAGAAGAGTCAATACTTGGTTTCGTACAATATGTCATTAATCCGGAATCAGGACCTGATAGAACTGAGGCAAGAGTTTGAGGTTTGAGCTATAATTGACTGCCTGAGAGCGTTTTGAAATATATGATAAACCTACAATTGCTATTGGAACTTCTATAGCTTCTTCAATTCATTTTTTATTCAAAAAATATTTTATTTACATGGATTTAAACCAAACAAACTTTCAGATTGCATGTTATTCATTTCATATCACAATCGACAATACAATATAAATAATAAAATAAATAAACTTTGTACGATCGATTTTAGCAAATATCAATTGTTATTTTAACATTTGGATTTTGCGATCAAGAAAAATGTTTAAAAGTTATTGTAGAAATAATAAGCATACCGCAATGTTTTATCAAAATATCACACTATTTTAAACACACAAATAATGTTCTTATCACTTATTATAAATTTATCAAACTAATCGGAACAAAACATTTTTACATATCCTTTAAAGAAAATAAACGCACTTCTACTACGTTCATTAAAAGTAATGGCTTGTCGTAATAATATATTACTTGCATTTTTTGTCTGAATAAAATAATATGTTAGGTCTTATCAGTATTGATATGCACATATCGACTGCAAAAAAGTATAAGCTTAGTGAAATAAAATTAGGCATGATTTTGAATTAAATGCAATGTAAATTAATTCTATTTCTGTCTATTCACGTTTAATTGTGTAGATTTTTCTAATTTCTAATATTTTTATACTTTAATCAATCAATTTGTGGTGTTAAATGGAATTAAAATAAATTTACAATAGCGTGACTACTATAATTGTTCAGTTAAACGCAGTTGTGATTGATTGATTTATATTTGTATTTAAGTTGACTGTGGATGTGCATTCGTAGAATAGAGCTATGATGAACTTCATACATTAATGCATCGGGTTAACCACAAAATTTTTGCGTCGCCTTCGAGTCTGATAAACAAAAAATAAACAGATTACAGGATTTTTTTCTGTATTCTTATTGAAGAATATACTCATATTACTTGAGTTGTAATATTCTTTATATTTAATCAGCGGATCGGGAATGAATATATACAGCAGGTAGCGGTCGCGAATAGCTTATAGCGTTTTTCCGACATGAGCTTAAATTATCTCAGTGGATTATTTCATTATCAACCGCCTCAGGAGACAATTATGTTTGTATTATATACCTGGAAGCTATTTAGTATTCTATTTATATATAAATATAGAACATTTTTACTTTTAAATACAACCTCGGGTTAAATAGCTTCCAGGTATATAATACAAACATAATTTCTACTAAAAGCACAAAATCTAACTACATATTTTTGTAGCAATAACACTAGTTTATTAACAATAAGAATTAGTCAGTTAAAGAGAAAATAATTGTAGAC
This sequence comes from Tachinus rufipes, assembly GCA_963932245.1. Taxonomy (NCBI): domain Eukaryota; kingdom Metazoa; phylum Arthropoda; class Insecta; order Coleoptera; family Staphylinidae; genus Tachinus; species Tachinus rufipes. Next base: position 62,813,001 of record OZ010750.1, on the reverse strand, counting down.
AGAACTAGAATAAACTAAGACGAACTCAAACAACACAAGTAAATGTAGTATAAATGTATAAAGCCCAAACAGCTTTTACTCTATCACATGCTCAAAATTTTAAATCAGAGACATATAGTGTATAGGGAGCAGTGGCGTAGACATAAAAAATTCTTTAAAAAAAATTGTCGCACAAAATCTTCAATTGTACTAAATAATTAAAAATTTCATTAAGAAAATCAACAAATGGCAAATAATACGTCAAAAACCAATTTATTTAATTTATTGCACAAAACCTTTGCTAACATGATTAGTAAGTGTGACGTCAGTTGTGGGCAAGATAAGCACATTTTTACGCACTTGACGTCATGCGTAGACATAGAATATAAAAAAACTGCACACAGCAAATCTCAATTTATTGAGTAAAATTGATCTAAAATGGTACAGAAATCCCCTTTAAAACAAAAAAATATACAAAAATCGCTCAAGAAACCCATAGGCTGCATACAAAAATCATTAAAACTCGCTCAGAACTCCAATAAATTGATGTGATAGCATAAAATTAAGGAAACATTGTCTAGAAAGTTTGTAGAATTGAATATAAAATCAATTTAAGAAAAAAAAATAACCAAAAGTCGCTCAGATAATATAAATAGATTTTCTCTAAGCGACTTTTGGTAATTTTCGGCGGCGCGCAATTAAAACAAACGTATTTTGGCAATTTTATTAGTTCGGCAAGCCTCACCATCCGTTTTAGCCAAATATTTAATTTAGTTAATCTATAAATAAAACACTGCCAATAACAAAGAATGATTCGCCCAAAAATTCAAAATCTGTTTTGACTCTTTTTGAATCAAAATTTTGGCCCGCAAACGTTATAACCTCTTAAAATAAATGCTGTTTACGCGTCAGCCTACAGGATCAATAGTAGAACAAACCTAGCACAACAACAGAAAAATCGACAGCTGGACAAATAAGTAGTCATTAGTCCACCAACAAAAACCAATAAATCAATGTGAAAATAGAAGTTACTAATCGAACAATGCTCAAATAATCGTAGGGGGGGGGGGGGAAGTGGCTACTCTCGACAACTCTTCCCAGAAGATAAGATAGCAAGACACCAGTTCTTAACAAAGCATCACAAGAGATAAACTAGACAAATACCCTAAAAAAAACAGAGCAAGCACCAAGGCCAAAACTTGTAAAAACCCTGACGGTGATGAACCAATGCCTAGTTAATGGTTTATTTCCAAAAATTTGGAAGCGTGCCAGACTCGTACTACTGAAAAAACCACGGATCCTAAACGCTGGAAGAAGTTTTCCTCCAGCTGGAACATTTGCTGAAAATAAAACTGGTAAAGGAAATAGATCACAAGTTGGCAGGAAGTTTTGCATCCTAATCACCCTAGGTATAAAGTACACTTTTAACTTTAGCCAGATAGAGGAAAATCCTAGAGAAGTCAAACAGGATGGGAGTCAGCAACTATCTGTTACAAATAACAGAAGATTAACAGAAAGACAGGCTTATCATAGTCAAAAATAACACGATAATCAAAGTACCGCAAGGATCGGTGCTGGGACCAACCCTCTGGAACAATATTGTCCTGACTTGATCAGCTTAATTGGTATTCAAGTTTTACGCAATTACTATTTATTTTATATACCGTATAAACGTACAGATTATGCAAGCGTCAACATAATAGGATTTGCGTACGACGCAGAAATATTAGTAACTAGTAGGACCCAGAAAAAGACCGAAGAAAAAACTAATGAAGTAGTCAAAGAAATCCTAGAATAGGTCTGCAGGTAGCCCCTGAAAAAACTAAAGCAGTGATTTAACGTAAAGGACCAAACAATAAGATCGAAAAAGACCGTAATATATCTGGGATTATAAATCAGCAGAAATTATAGCATCTGAAGAGAACTGCTGCAAAGACCAAAAACAACAATGGCACTGTCAGAGCTAATGCCAAATAAGAAGAGTCCAAAAACCAGTAAGACGCACCATGTGCTCAGTGATAAACTCCGTGGTCTATACCTGTGTGGTGTATTGCAGGTAGTTTGAAATTACATAACCTCAAAGTGTGCAAAAATCAGATTCAAATACTAATATGACAAAAAGTTCTGAAAGAGAAGTTAAAACTGGCCAACCTAACAAGAGTACAGGAAAGAAGTACGATACAGGATGCTATCACTGAAAGCAGAACAAACAATAGCGAGAACCATCTCAATTAATATCCTCGATGAGGAGCAAGACCAAAAGAGAAAAGCTGTCAGAACATAGAAAATTGTCAATAAAGTATAGGTAAAAAAATATCAAAAGACAACAACAGAGTACCTTGAACAAAGTACATAAAGTAAAGAACCTACAAACATTGCTAAACAGAAAGCATAAAAAAGTAAATTATTAACGTAGGTACTTAGAGCGCACGGCTGCTTAGTTAGTTAGTCAATTCATTTATTTAACGGTTCTAGCCCCAGCTCCGTCAGAACATTTTAAAAAGTTGTGGCATTTAATTTACACCATTAGTCTGATACATGATTAGTGTTCATGTAGTATTTTATATTCAAACAATAGAAGTCCATAGTAAAACAATAGAAGTCCATAGTCAAACAATAGAAGTCCATAGTTAAATAATAGAAGTCCATAGCCAAACAATATTAGTCGATAGTCGGATACAGAAGTCGTTTGTCTAGCAATGAAATTGATAGCCAGACAATAGCCAATAGTAGTGCAATTGAAGTGTTTAATCGAACAATAGAAGTCGATAGTATAGCAATAAGAGTCTTTAATTGGGAAATAAAATAGCCAATTTAGCTACTATTTAAAAAATAATAATAATTAAAAATAATCTATCAACTCCATGAAATACATAATATGTTTATACGTTTAAACTATTTCTATAAACTGAATTAAAAAATATGTTGTTCAATTGAAAGTGCATAATATTGCACAAAAACAGTCAATGCCTCCAAAATTAGAAGTAACACATAAATAAGGCCAGGAAAATTTTGGCAATAATCCAATGACCCATTAAAAATTAAAAATGCGTTTATAGCTATTTTTAAATTCCTCCTTTTGCATACAAAAGATGTGCATTCGTATTAATCATTGCAACATAAATAAGATTAAGCTAGGCCAAACAAAATCTTTGCGACTTTAAAGCGAAATCAAAACTGATGATCATATTTATTATTAAAACAAATCAGATTTATAATTGGAATACTATTTTACTTCGTCCATGAACTGACACAAAATATATCATATAAGCATACAAAGAAATTTTATGATTTTTATATTTATTGGAAAACTAAAAATTGATAAAAAATATTTTACAAGGTAAAACAGTAAAGTTGACATGTATAAACAAACAAGAAAATAATTTATAGAATTTGTAAAAAATTGTTTGTGCTTTGATAGTTACTACAGGTTGGTTCAATATACACTTATAAAACGTAGAAAATGAAGTAGAATCACCTTTCATAAACATTATTCCCTGAAAACTATAATCCGCAACTTTTCAAGAACAAACTTAAAATTTGCATAGTTACAACGAATGTAGTTGACATTTAAAACTTGTTGAAATTAAAAAAACTGTTTTGCCAATTTTTTATTTGTAATAATAATAAACATATTTACTTCAATTTATGTTTACGATTTCACAATATATATTGTTGATAAGGTACAATTATTAATAGTTATAAAAAATGCTATCGACTTAAATCATATTTAAGTATTTTATCCACTTCAAAGTTATTTTTACTAAAAATATATTTATTTGATGTCATCTCTCACTTATTACACCAAAAAATAATTTATTATTATTATTACTATTTTGTGCCATTAGACCACAAACGTTTTTGGCAAGTAATATGCAATTTTCTAAATAAAAAAAAAGTATTGTTTTAGATTTTTTATTAATTTGATTTAGAAAATTGCATTTTGCTTGCCAAAACCATTCCTGTCTGCCAATATAATTTTTCAAATGATTAAAAAAATAATTAATTGCTTAATTTAATGTTATAACTCTATTATTTATTCAAAAATAATTTTTGCAACAAAGGCAATGGTCTATTGGTATTTGTATATTGACAATAAATATGATCATTATTATAATTTCGCGACCTCTTTTACGCTTTTCTACGTTCGCTATGAAATACATATATGGACGAGATAGAGGTCGCAATTTATAATGAAAATGGAATAGCCTATCCACCCGACCTTACACAATCTGATGTTGACCTAGGAGGTGGCAATTTTCCAAATTTGACTATATTAGTTTTTGACGTCATTTTTTATAAACGATATTACTCACAAATGCGCATTAAAAATTTTAATTTATGTATCCTTTGCATTTTTAATAAACAAAGAAAATCAATATGCAATAATGCAAAATTAAATCAATTAAAATAAAAAAATGTTCATTGTTCAAGTTACCCAAAAATATTCAAATATGTTCTAGAAATTAAAATGTAAAATATTAAATTTATTTTGTTCTAGATGATTCTAGCTTGTTCAAAATATGACCAAAAATGCTGTGTCAGAATATGCCCTAGATTGTTTTAGTATTGATTATTCAACTATATACTAAATTAACAAAAAAAAAACCGAGTAGCCAAATTCCTTATTGTATAAAACTTAAAAAAATCTGTGTATTTACCAAAATATGTTCAAGTTATTTGTAGACCAAATATATTAGTGTTCTCTAAATAATATTCTAGGTTATCCAATGTCACGGAAAGTTGCTAATGTTATCTAAAATTATATTTTAGTTGTCCGACAATGTTCATCCATAGTAAGATGTTCTGTTTGTATAATAATTTAAAACATTCTTGGCCAAAATAGAGCTTTCTTAAATAGCATTTATTCATTTTTTCTTAAACAGATTTTTTAAAACAATTATTCATTTATTTCGGATTAAAATCTATTGCTTCTATAGACAAAGTTTGACTAACAATGTTCTAGGTTAAGAACGTTCAAGCTTGTCCAAATTTCTTTTTTAAGTCTTCAGGTTACCCAAAAATGTTTCCCAACTTGCCTAAAGATGTTCTTTATAGATACCTAATAAACAACAAAAAAGTTTTGAACACGTTAAAAAAAACTCTAGTTTGGCCAACAATGTTCTTGATTGTTCAAAAACATTCAAGCTTGTCCAAAATGTTTTAGAGACTTTAAGTTACCCAAAAATGTTTCCCAACTTGCCCAAACAAGTTCTTTATTTACCCAATAGACAAAGAAAAAGTTTTGAACACGTTAAATAAGATTCTAGTTTAGCCAACAATGTTCTAGGTTGTTTAAGAACGTTCAAGCGTGTCCAATTTTTTTTTAGATACTTCAGGTTACCCGAAAATGTTTCCTAACTTGTCTAAAGATGTTTTTTATAGATACCTAATAGACAAAGAAAAAGTTATAAACACGTTAAAAAAAACTCTAGTTTGGCCAACAATGTTCTAGGGTGTTCAAAAGCGTTAAAGCTTGTCCAAAATGTTTTAGAGACTTTAGGTTACCCAAAAATGTTTCCTAACATGCACAAAAAAGTTCTTTATAAATACCTAATAGACAACAAAAATGTTTTGAACACGTTAAAAAAAACTCTAGTTTGACCAACAATGTTCTTGGTTGTTCAAAAGCATTCGAGCGTGTCCAAAATGTTTTAGAGACTTTAGGTTACCCAAAAATGTTTCCCAACTTGCACAAAAAAGTTCTTTATAAATACCTAATAGACAAAGAAAAAGTTTTGAACACGTTAAATAAAATTCTAGTTTAGCCAACAACGTTCTAGGATGTTCAAAAACGTTCAAACTTGTCTAAACTGTTTTAGAAACTTCGGGTTACCCAAAAATGTTCTAAGTTGTACAAAATTGTTTTGTGCAGTTCCAAAAATCTAGAAATATTCAAAGTAGTAATATATATTCCAAAATGCTCAAAAGATTACAGCTTGCCCAAAAAGACAAAAATATTTAGCGGCCAAGTAGTATAATCGTTAGCATGTCCAACTTTCATACCAGTTGTTCCAAAATCGCGACTCCAACTCAACCGTTAATTATTTGTGGATTTGTTCATCGCAATAACCGCCTTGTGGCATTTATGTATTCAGCAACAAACCTCTAAAGAATCTTCGGCCTTCTTGAATTAGGTTTGATGAGGCCTATAGAGTATAAAAACGCCAATTTTGAGAATATTCAACGTAGTCAAAAAATACAATTAATCTACAGAAAAATTCTAGCATATCAAATAATGTTCTGTTGTACAAAATTGCTTGGGTTCATTCAAAGTAGTCAAGAAGCATAAAACGCTTCCAAAAATTCCTAGAGGCCCAAGGATGTATTTGAAACGTTCAAACTTGTCCAAAATGTTTTAGAAACTTCGGATTACCCAAAAATGTTGTACAAAATTGTTTTGAGCAGTTCAAAAATTTAAAAGTATTTAAAGTAATATATATTACTAAATGCCAAAAAACTTCAAAACTTGCACAAAAAAGACAAGAATATTTAACAACTGAGTAGAATAACCGTTAGTGTGTCTGGCTTTCATACCAATTGTTCTAAAATCAAGACTCCTACTCTGTCATTGACTTTTTAGAGACTTGTTCATTGCAATAACCACCTTGTGGCATTCACGATTTCAGCACCAAACCTTTAAAAGATGTTCGGCCTGCTTAAAACATGTTTGATGAGGTCGATAGAGTATAACAACGCCAATTCAAAATATTCAAAGTAGGCAAAGAATACAATAAATCTACAGAAAAACTCTAACATGTCCAATGTTCTGAGTTGAACAAAATTGCTTAAGTAAATCCAAAAGTCCAAAACATCATAATTATAGCTAATTTTAAATATTTAAAGTAGTCAAAGAGCATAAAACGTTTCCAAAAATCCAAAATGCCCCAAAATGTTGTAGACGTTTTAGAATGTCTAAAAATATTTTAAAAAATCCAAAAACGTATTAGAAAGTACAATATCTTAATGATAGTTAATCAAGAGTTGTCAATAGGCCCAGAAAAGTCCAAGCTAGTTCAAAACGTCTTAAAATGTACAACATTGTTTTGAGGAACGTCAAATCTTGTCCAAAATGTTTAAGACACCAAAGTTTTAACTTATCCAAAGATGTTTTAATTTGTACAAAAAATGTTTTGTGGATTTGTTTATCGCGGTAACATTCATAATTTCAGCAACAATCCTCTAAAAGACCTTCGGCCTGCTTGAATCAGGTTTGGTGAGATCAAAAAGTATAAAAACGCCAATTTCAAAAATATTCGACCTAAGTAAGGAGTACAACAAACCTACAAAAAAATTCTAAGTTGTACAAAATTGCTTATGTAAATCCGAAATATCTTAAATTTAAAATATTCAAACTGGTCAAACAATATAAGACGTTTCTAGAAAAACCTAACATGCCCAAAGGTGTTCTAGAAAATCCAAAAATGTTTTAGAAAATCCAAAAATATTTTAAAGTCCAAAAATGTATTAGAAAGTACAACATCTCAATAATAGTTTATCGTACTATCAAAATGCCCAATAAAATTCAAGCAAGTCCAAAACGTGTTAAGTTGTGCAAAATTGTTTTGTGAAGTTAAAATTATTTAGACTAGTCCAAACAAAAACTGACCAAAAATAGTCCAGCAATACAAAAAAAATGCTAGATGTCCAAAAAAATTATATTGCCCAAAAAATTGCACAAAATTGTCTTAAATAATGTTTATCAAAAATATTCAAAATTGTGATAAAAAAATACTCAAAATTTAATAAAAAGCTTCGAGTCCAAAAATATCTTAATGATAAATAACCAAACATATTCGTAATAGTCAAAGAATGCAAAAAAATTTTAAGATGCCCAAAAATATTCTAAATTGCACAAAATTGTTTTGAAAACTCCAAAAACATTTTAGATAGACAAACATAATTTTAAAATTTGTCCAAGAATGTCTAGGAAACCAAAGTCCAAAATTTATCAAAAAGTCATCTTAACAGTTAATGCATTATTCAACGTAATGTGGTAGTAAGATCAGAAAATACTTAGAAAATCAAGCTACTTCAAAATATTTTCAGTTGTGTAAAATTATTTTGTATAGTCCAAAATATGCCAATAATAGTTAATCAAGAACATTTGAAGTAAACAGCAAATACAATTTTTTTTCAAAATAACCAAAAAAGTTCTAACTAGGATGCCCAAATAAGTTCAGGAGGCTAGCCCAAAACATCTAATTTGTACAAAAATGTTTTGAAAAGTCCAAAAATAATTTACAAAAGTCCAAAATAGCATAATGATACCAAAAATATTCAAAATAGTCCAGAAATACAACAAATTGACGGAATGCCCAAAAAACATATATCTTGACCAAGAAAGTTGCACAATATTGTTCAACATCAAGTCCAAAAACATTATATAATAATATACATAATTTTCAAAATGCCCAAAAAAATCTCATGCTATTCCAACATATAAGTTGTACAATTTTTTTTTAAATGTGTAATAATGATTTAGAAAAACCAAAATATCACAATGATAGTTAATCAAGAATATTTAAAGTAAACAAAAAAAACAAAATAATAGTTTCAGGATGGCCAAAAAAAACTTCACATTCTAATGTTCGCATTAAACAAAATTCTGTAGCCCAAATATTTAGATTTAAAAAGTTAAATAATACTTTAATGATAGTTATTCAGAAATATTTGTGGCCATTAAACTCGGTTTCCAAGATGGCCCAAAAAGTTTTAACTTGAGCAAGAATCAAATCTTAAGTACAATTTTTAATTCTTAATTTGAGAAAATGTTCACTAAAATTATATCTTTCCCAAAAATGTTAAAAGTTGCACAAACTTGTTCAAGTTAAAGTTTTAAGAACGCCCAAAAAAGTTTATGCTGGTTCATAAATATTTTAAGCTGTACAATTTTTTTTGAAAAGTACAAAATAATATAAAAAAACTAGAAGATCTTAATATCCAAAAACACATACATTTTGCATGTCCAAAAATGCCTTATAAAGTCCAAAATGATAGTTAATCAAAAATATTTTAACCGAAAAAACAAGTTTTCAATATGCCCAAAAATGAGCTAACTTGCAATTAACTCTTAACGTTCGTAATAAAATAAGTTTCTAAGATGTCTAAAGAAGCTCTAACTTTGCCAAAGATGTTCTTAATTGTACAAGACTGTATTGAAACGTCCAAAAATGTCCAGAAATGCGTTACAACGTCCAAAAATGCTTTAGAACGTAGAACTGCTGCCCAACAAAATTCAAGGTTCAAAATAATTTAGATTCCTAAGAACTGTCTAGGTTTGTAAAATGTTGTTAAAAATTTATAAAAATATGTTCAGATTTTATTGTATGATTAGATGATTAATAGTCGTCCAAAAATACAGTTTGTTAAAAATAAATTAAGTTATCTATAAAAATGTTTTAATTAGTCCAAAAATATTGTAAGCTTCAAAAACTGCAAACTTTTACAGAAAGTTTTCCCAAAAAATATACAATCTTGTTTCAAAATATTTTAGGTTATTTATGAATATTCTGCTGACCACAAATATTAAATTAATCAATAATTCAAACTTGTCTGAAAAAATTAAAACTTAATTAAAAAAAAAAGTTGCCGGTAGTTCAAAATTATTTTTGATTATCAAAGAATATAAGTTGTCCAGGAATGTTGCCTAAGAATGTTCTAAGTTGTCTAAACAAATTTAGATTTTTAAAAATGAACAAAAACTATTTTAAAACCTGACCAAGAATGTTCTAGAAAGTAACAAATGCTTTAGAAAGTCCAAAAATTCTCTAGAATGTTCCAAACTCTTTTATAACGTAGAACTGGTCCATGTTTGTAATTTTTTTAAATTAATAAAGATATGTTAAAAATTAATCAATTATGTTTTAATTAGTCCAAAAATATTGTAAGTTGTTCAAAAACTCAAAAATTGATCAAGAATTTAAAAAAATCATCAATCAAAAAATGTTCCTTAAAAATATACAGACTTGTTCCAAAATATTTTAGATTATCTAAAACTATACTAACACAAATGTTCAAAATTGTTTCAGGTTATCATAAAACATTCCGAGCTGTACAAGAATGTTCTTGGTTGCCCAAAAACATTCTTGGTTGCAAAAAAATGTCCTAGATTATATAAAAATGTTCTAAAAACTATCTAGATACAATGTAAAATATTTCATATTGTTACAAAATATTCAAAAAAAATTCTAAATTGTTCAATAATATTTAAGTTCTCAAAAAATATTCTATGTTGTCCAAGAATGATCTTTGTTGCCAAAAACCATTCTCGGTGGCAAAAAAAATTTCCTAGACTGTATAAAAATGTTCTAAAAATTATCTAGATGTAATGTAAGTTCAAATTATTGCAAAATGTACTATCACATAAAAAAAATTCTAAATTGTTCAAAAATATTTAGGTTATTTCAAAATATTCTAGGTATTCCAAGAATGTTGTTCTAAGTGGCCCAAATTGATCTAGGTTGTAATTTTAGCTTATTAAATCTATTAAAAAAATGACCAACACAATCTAATAAGATACAGACTGGCCAAAAATATAATGGGGCTTGTTCCAAAGTGTCCCAAAAAACAGAAAAGCGTATGTAACTAAAAAAAATGTTATCTAAGAATATTCTAGCTTGTCCATGAATGAGTAACCTATGCCCAAAAATATTATTGAATTTTTTTAGATTAATTTGATCAAACTATTTATGAATTATTTGTTAAAAACTATTCAGGTGATCTGTACTTATGTAATTAGCATAATAAGTTGACAAAGAATGTTGTGGGTTCCTAAAAAGTTAGTACAACATACACTTGATTTAATTTTATGAAATGTTGATCTAAGTTTATGAAAATATACTTTGAACAACAATTCTATCCAAGAAAGTTTAAAGTGGTCTAGTTTGTTCAAATGATCAATACAAAAAGTTTCCAAAAATGTTCTAGACTATACAAGAAAGTCCTAACTTGTCCAAAATATTTTATAGTAATAAAGAATGATCCAGGTTTGTTATATTTTGTTGAAGGTTTATGATTATGTAAAAAAAATGTTCTACAGTAATTATATTGTTATAAAATATATTTTAGACACTTAAAGTATGTTTAGAATAACCAGATATGCAACAATTATGTTAAATTCTGTTCAAAGGTCTCATTATATTTGTTCTAAAGTAGAAGGAAATTAATGTGGAGTCTTATTCATAAAAAAATAAATAAAACTGTCTACATGTTTTTGAAACTGGCACTAAATTAGGAATATTATTAATAGTAAATGTCAAACAAATACATCAATATTTTTGTATCTAATTAAACAAAATTGTTTGTTTATTGTTCAATAAAAATAGAAACTGATTTTTATCAAAACAAATGTATAAAACAAAATTTTTGTCAATAGATTTTTTAATACAAACATTAGACTTAAATTTATTTCATATATACATTTTGTTCCCTATAGAAAATTAAGAATCTGTAAAACAAACAAAAACACATACCTCTTGGGATAATTCCAAGGAATTGTCAACAGCCTCATTTTCATTAGCAGCTGAAGCTTCTTCGGCAGGAGGTAGCAAAGCTGGTGGTGGAGGAGCTTCAGGAACAGTTTCACCAACGGTACGATTAACATTGAGCAAATAAGCAGTGATATCAGTTTGTCTAATTGGATCTCCTCGATTATACCTTCCCAAAGAATTCAAATCAGCAAAAACTTCTCTCTCGTAATTCAACAAAATAGAATCAAGACTTTTTGGATGGACATAATGAGATCTAAGTAAACTTGTCCCATAAGATCTCCAACTTGTCCCATTATCTAAATCCAAATGATTAACTGAATTGAATAAATCACTTTCAAAATAAGCGTCCGGATGAGATCGTAAAAGACTCAAGATTAAGGCGAGTTGTAATAGTTCATCTCGATAAACCTTCTTTAAACTAAGCATGATTGATTTGTTTTTATTGCACCAGTCCAATTTGAAATCACCTAACCTATAATATTGTTAGTGGTTGTTAACATGCATTGTTAACATGTTGTTGATTGTAGCTAGCACATTGTTTCACTTATTTGTTATTAAAAAACTGTTTGATATGTTCATTAATATTTATAATAAATACTAATTATATGAGTATTAAAATTTTGCTGACAGTTACCGGTTAAAAAGACCGTATTTCGACAATAGCACCGAGGAATATCACCAAGTGACTGTTTAGTAGATCATTTTAATGATAGTCGTTTAGGTTTATTTGATAACACGGGGTAACACTTTTGTTTTAACGCGAGACACAAACAAAACTTTTCACCTGATCGCCTGACAACTCTGACAAGAAACAACAAGGAATCATCGTTTTGTATGAATCTGACATGCGACTGCGCTTTGCCTGACGTCACTCTACAGACTTCACGTGGTAGGAATGGTAGGGGAAGCCGGCTCGAGAATTAAGGAGAGATGGGAGCGGGCTCAATCCACTTTTACCGCACCGTTTTTCATCACATCACACGCAGTTCAATCCACAATTTTGCCAATAATAGGAAACAAAGACTTTACTAATTTTAAATATTATTACTCATCCAATGTAAACAAAGCTGCGTGTTTTTTTCACCTTCAACTGATAACAAAGCACGCTCTAAATTTATGAAATACTTTTACAAAATTTATAAAATTCTAATTGGAATTGCCAATTACATATATTCTATTTATATTTTTCACAGAAGCGTAATAATAACAAATATTTATATATACTATTACAAACGCATTACTTGATTCTATACGCATTTAAATAACTTTTATTTTAAAATTTGTTCAACGCGCATTTAATTATTAGTTCAGAGCCGTACTCAAACGAATAGCAGCCCCTCTGAAAAATATTTTTCCCACCTCTCAAAAATTATTCATATGTTTATTTAAATACCAATTAGTACCTTAATATATATGCTGCAAAAATACGTGTTAAACTAATTGTATCCAATCAATTTGAAGCAGAATCCAAACAATTTTTCGCAGATTACTGTTCAACCCCGTATCTAGATCAAAATTTCGGAAAGGTGTGGGAGGGTTTAATAACAAAAAATGCTCACAACAACTTCCACAACATTTCTAATTAATTTTAAACAAATGACACCACCAAATAACAAATCTTGTATTAACCTTCATAGTCATCTTCAGTCGTAACTCGTAATTCTTCAAAAAGTAAGCAATAATTTAATTGTATTTTGTTTGATTCTTTACTCCAATTCAAACTACTGGTTGGTAATCGTAAATTGGAGTAATCCAAGTGTTGGTCATCAAAAGATTGAATATCACTTTCTCCTTCTTGAACAATGACATTTTTAATGCAAAAAACTTCCAATTTCTTGATAACAAACTTTTGTGCAAGTCGGTAGATACTCAAACTACTCGATGATAATCATGTCTGGAGTGACCCACCATCAACCAGCATAAAAATAAATGTCAACAAACTCGATGCTAGTCAGATAAGCTATTTGTTAAGAGATTCGCATCAAAATCATTTTCGTATTTGTAAATACAGTAAAGTCAAATTTTAAACTGTACTGCTATGAACATGATTAGGTCTCAATTAAAAATTTTGTCAACAAATGCACAAAATAATAAATTTGTTTCTTGGCGTTTTAAGATTGAACATTAAAGTCAAAAAAGTTATTTGAAGTCGCAATAGGGCTACAGCCAAAATCTTCCAGTAGTCAAGATAATGCTGCTGTCAAGGCATGAGTGAAGAAAGATTTAGATGCCAAAGCCATAATAAGACTAAATTCTACAAATGCTAGAAAAGCTTTGTCTGTTATGTAAAAAAAAGTCAGAACTCAAAGTTGAAGGTTTGCAAAAACAATTTTCGGCTTCAAATACAACACTATAAAACCAGCCGTAGAGAATTGCATGCACCTGCATCAACTAACCGAGCATTTTCAAGCTGAAGGCAAAAACATCAAAGAGAGCTGATACTGTCAAGAACCCTGGAACTACTACTTCCAAATCTGTACAAATCGTACTACCTAAGATAATAATGCTCCTGCCGAGAAGACTTTCTCCAAACTCATCAAGCGCCTATGTTTGGAAAAAGACAGACTCGACGAGACCGATTCAACCCAGAACGTTTTTATTTCAAAACAAACAAAAAGACCACAACACAAGCACCCAAATTATCAAAGTTTTCAAAAACTTAGTTGAGTGCAAATGTGAAATAAAGAGACATGTAAAAAAGTTTTGCAAAAATAAACCGTGCTAAATATGTGACTTATTGCAAAAATAGCTACGCGGTTGTATTATTTGCAAACAAAAAAGTCATTTTGCCAAAGACTGTCCGCAAAGCAACTCAAATCGTTATAACACTGAAGAACTGGATCGGAAGAACATTAAAAGAACCACAAATCAATCTTTCATCACCATCTATCAACATTGAACATCGACCGTCGAGATGTGGAGCACAATAGTAAAGATTTCTAGCTTCAGGACTGTGCAAACACATCACATATGACGTTTCGGAGGAAATGACTGTCTAACTTTGTTAAACTCAAACAGTGCTCCACTGCCATAATCTTAGATACAAGCAAACTTAATGGAACTGGTGTAAGCAATGTGGACCTAGAAGCTTTCAATAAACGAGACTGAGATTAAACAACATTAAAAATGTTTTGTACGTACCAGAACTGACTTTTAAAGTATTTTCTGTAACACAAATGTTAGATAAAAGATATGTACAGTTTGCTGATGCGCAAGTGTCAACTTTCAAGACTTCTTGTTAAAAACACTAGTAGCCATGACCAAGCAAAACAGAAAGTTGTTTTAAATAAAGTTTCGTCAAGCCAAATCTGAAAGATGTCTGCTGTCGACTTCGATTAAAACTTGGCACAAGAGATTCGCATGTCAAATGTCAAGCATGTCAAAAATATTCTTAACAAAAATGGCATTAATTACACAGATAATTGGGGAAACAATCTATGTGAAAAATGTGTATGTGGCAAGCAACATCAAAACTCATTGCAACAATAAAAAAACTAATTAAAACGTTTTAGATTTGATGTCAATCTATAAATGTCACGTTTCTAGTACACTTTTGTACTGTCTATTTCTTAAATACCAAAGACAAAGTCAAAGCAAAATTAAACATCTTCTTCAAAATAGTAAAGAATCAATTTGATAAAAGAATTAAATGCTTAATGTCAGACAACTGCACCAAAAATAAAAATGTCAGAATACAAGAACTGGACATCAAGTCCAATGCATATACTCCTCAACAAAATAGTAAAACTGAAAAGAAAATGTAGTTGTGACGTACCATTATACATGCGCAAAATTTGAAATAAAATGTGTCAAACAAAAACTCAACTAAAGGTCAGAGTTTAGCAAAACTTTGATTTAGACAAAACATAAAATTTAACAAATTGAGAAGCTTTGGGTGTGGTTTTTGTACTCTTACAAAGATTCGCCGTGCTATCGGATTTATCAGATAATCAGAGCAATTTCATATGTTTGGATAACGTAATTTTTGTTGAAAAGGTCAAACCTAAACGTCAATCAAGAAAAAACATAGATAAACCTGAAGCCTGCAATAAACTAGATAAAGAGGAAAACTTGAGTGGAGCATTTATCTCCTTCAAGTGTAGAACCGTAAGACAGACAAAAATTTGCAGCTACTATCTACTAGTAATCAAAACTCCAAGAAAGCCAAATCTGCGTAATCGTCAAACTTTAAATTGTCTTTGGATTATCTTCGAGAAAAAAATCAAGCCAATTTAGCAATATTGGGAGTAGTGGAAGATACCTCTGTTTTTAAAGCACCAAAAGACAAAATATGATATGCAGCTATAGCGGATGAATTCAACTTCTTGACCAAAATAAAAACATAGAACCTTGTCAAAAACACGCAAAAATTGTCGTTGGGTGTTGATGGTCGTTTGATAAGCCGTCTTGTTGCAAGAAATTTTAGCAAAAAGTAGGTATCAACTATACCTACACTTTTAGTCCTGTGATCTTTAGAAAAAATATTATGCTGTACTGCATGCGGTCGCCGAGGATGACGTTTTGTGTCATTTCGTGGGTCTCTCCTTAAAAACTTAAAAATAGCCCAGGCATTTAGAAGAAGTAATTCCTAGATGCAGTGGTATAAAAGTGAGCTTTGGCCAAGGCAAAGTTTTGTCAACTCCGCAGTTCGTAGACAAGCCACCTAATTATAGAATTGCAAGCGGCAAAGCTTCCTTAAATGTATCCAAAATTTTGCATCCTAGTAAATAACATTCAAATGTGGCGTTTAATCCAGGTGGACCTAGGTTTCGTAACCAGACCACGGTTACGCATTATTCAGTAGGGGTTTGCATCATATACTGGATGTGAGTAGTCTAGACAGCAAAAATTAATTAAGGAATTAAAGGCGCTACTGGGTACCATCCAGACACATCGACGATTACACTATTTATTAACTACATTAACTAAGAAGTAAACAGAACGCGTGGGCTGTTTCAATGTTGTCTCTTATCTAGGTCTTCTTAAACCATTCAAACATCTTCTTATGTTTTGTGAAACAGCTTTTTACAAACACAAACACTATGTTACTATGTTTGTGTTTATCCAACATTAAAGCATCTAGTTTTGACAAAAAAAACGCAATTAGTATTTTGCGTATCTATTAAACGTAGATCCAGCAGTCGGATCTTCTTTAAGACTTAATCTACCAGCTAGTTTGGTGATGCTAATAGTGCCTCTCTTTTAATCGTTGCGTGATAAAAAAACCGTAGTTGGATTCTACAAATATGAGTAACTAAGGTATCTGTAAAGCTGGCTTCCCTTAAAGCTAATTGTGGTTATCCTAGAGATTCTCTATGAACAATGCTGTAAAAACGGTATCGCTTACCCATTCAACTCATTAACAATCGTACCAAATTCAGGCTCTGAAAATAGGCAACCTCTAAACCATGTTTTGCCTTTCCTTTGCTCAGCTTTCTTCAAAGTATTTGGCACCCAACTTTTCTGATATTTATTTCTTTACCAGGGGCTAGGTGGCGTTTTTGGTTTCTGTTCTATAGTGTCAGAGATGATTTTAGAACAATAGGTATCAGAGTTAAAATAAGCTAACTTAAGAGTGGAACGTCGTGGTTCACGCTCGTTGTCGCTGGTAGTGCAACGTTCTCGTTGATAGTCCAGTGTGTTTGGGTGTAGACCGGTGTGCCATCGTATTGGTAGTCCAGACGTGATACAATGCTTCCATTATTATATCGTACTTATTCTGCAGCACTGCTCAGCATTGACAAAGAGCTACCGTCTTATGTAGTAAGATAACGTTGTTGGCGGAATGGCATGCAGATACTTTAGGATCAGTTTGAATGCATTTTTGCAGTAAACATTGTTTTGTCCCACTTAACGCAGGTCTACAGCTTGCACTGGTTATTGTCGGCCTGTTTTTTTCAATTTTTATTCGCAATTCGGAAGATACTCGTAAGACATTCCTAGTCTGAATTAGCAAATTTGTCAACTTAATTCTATGATTAAAAAAAATACTTTACTTGAAAATAAAATTACTTACACACACATTACCTTCCAATTTTTTTCTCCGTAAATCCTGTAGTTATACTAGATAAGCATAAAGAAAAGTTATCGGAATGGATAGCACCTGTTAGTCGAAAATAAGAAAAAGAAACCAACATTCATACAAAAAGAACAAACATCAATAATCGATAAAAAAGATCAAAATCAATAAGTGGACAACTGAATGAAAAAACGATAAGATCTGCTACCAATACATCTAATGTACAAAAAAAAAAAAAGCCAGAACCTAAATGAGCTAGATAAAGATAAATGCATAGAACACCTTGAAAGCGCAATAAACTAAACAAAATAAGCAATCCATGCAGGCAACAAAAAAAAATACTAAGAAAAAATGATTAAAAGAAAAAACATACAACCAAATGAAACAAACTGATAGAAAAAATTATTAACATTGTATGTTAAGAGAATAGATAAGAAAAAACAATCTACAGCAACTTAAATTGGCTAAAAAACCAGTAGAAAGGCAATAGAAGCCCTATTCCCAAAACACAAAAAAAAAACACAAGAAGATAAAAACAGTTTACCATAGAAGATCTCAAAGCAAACAGCAAAAAAATAAAAAATAAAAAAGCCCATGAGCCGGAAAACATTCCAGAGAAGATAGTAAAATTCGTCATAAAAGGCAAAACTGATCCTTATGAAAAAACAAACAAGTTGCTGGGCGCAATAAGAACTACTGAAACAACTGATTGTACCTAAACTAAAAAATAAACTGGAGAAGAAAAATAATCTTTCAAAAAATCAGTTTAGATTCAGAGAAAGGAGAAGCATCCTACAGCCGCTGAACATAGTAAAAACGATAGCTAGAAAAGATATAGAAAAGCTGGTCCAGAGTATACTGTGCAATGACCACGATTGTCATGAACAACGCATTCATCAGCGCGCCATGGAAAAGAGGAAAGTATCAACAGGCCTAAAAAAAATAATAAAGCATTACCAAAAACAGCATTTCACATACAAATTTATAAACCCAAAAATCAATCAGAATAATTGTATCACCAACAACACTATCGTCAAAAAGTTAAAATAAAAAAACTCAAATTATAAAGTCTAAGGTCATATAATAAAGAATAATAAAACACACTTAATTCCAAACAGCAAAAAAGTTGAAAGAAGTGAAATTAGAGATAGGAAAGTTGTATAAAGGTAGGGCATTATTTGTTTAGTAACAATGATTGTAATAATTTTATGATGTGGTATTAGTTAATACATTCAGATATTTTATCTTATTAAAACCTGTCATATTTTGCAATAACCTAAAATAACTAATAAAAAAATTGTTCATTTGAAATTAATACCGTATACAATTCTTTATCGATACATTTTTTCTCATGTTCTGTAGACAAATATATTTACTTCTAGTAATTGAAGTTCATAAAATAACACTTAGTATTTACCTTCATTTTAAAAAGTAATATATATAATGTAAATTGATTATTAAATTATTTGTTTACTATAACCATGTAGTATGTATATAAGTCGCACTTACCTGGCATATTAAGTTTTGTTCTTCAATCCAAGATTTAGGCGCACACAATTTGTCCTCTAAGACCATCTTCACATGCTCACAATAATAAAAAAACAATTCAATTGAAATCAGCCGACGCTTAGTAAAAAACAATACTGATTAAATAACATTTCAAATATTTCGCAGATTGTTAGTGACGTAATACTCGTCGCTTGTAAATGTTCCACACACCAACAACACACACGCACACCACTGAGGTGTTTTTTTAATGCCGCCTGGCCTCTGAACTCCGACTTGAATTTTAATATGAAAAGCAGAAATAATTAAAACAGGAAACAAAACAGGCAGGATGTATTTCAACTTTCTTGATTTATTCATGTTTCTATTCAATCAATCAGAAATTGCCGTTTGTAGAATTTACCTCCCATCGCATACGGTGGGTTGGCGTTCGTTTGAACTAGGAAATTCCCTCTAGTACTGTAATACAAAACAATGTTACATATAAAATAATACAATTATAGATACGACTTACTTGTGTGTACAATTGTAACCCATTGTTGCTAAACTGTTCTTACAATCTTCTAAAATATCGTCTTCAAATTTTGAACAATTTTTTGATAAAAATGGCACAGTCCCATTTAGAGACTCTATGAAATAATGAACTGATTTAACATGGCTGCATGTAACTAAAAATATATAATATTAAAACAAAATATAATAATTCACTTAATTATTTTTGACTTTTCAGATTGTCTCAGTCAGATGTCTCGTTCTAAATTTAGCATAAGAATAACCGTATATATGAACAAATGTAGTTATTTTGATTCTAATAATATTAAAAACATAAAAACAACATTTTTACTAAAATATTTGCTGGTAAAGATTTTACGAGTAAGCTTCAACGTCCGCTATTTGGTTTGGAAAATCAGGTTGGCTGATACAATAAATAAGTTGAATGTACACATTATTAATGATTTAAATTAGTTTTTGATCAATTTTTGAAGATATTGTAAATATTTTTTAAGAAAACAAAAAAACATTACAAATTTTTTTGCCAAAAATGGAATTGATCAACGGCAATCAAAAGACTGTATGTATCAGCAATTTTCATCAACACACAAAAGCAACCGCCGCTTTTCTGCTCCGAGAGTTTCCAAAGTAGTAAAAACAAATATAGATAACCCAAAACAATATAAGTGAAAATAGAGTCAAGACCTATTGTAAAATAGAACACAACATTACTATACTTTATTCAATTCCACGGTAGAGCGCGGGAAATAAACATTCGCTGAACGTACTGAATCAAAAGTACATCCACCATGTATTTCATAAACCCCGCCAACCTCTAGCTCCAAAAACCAGGCGGCAATAACAAAAAACTGTGACAAAAATTAAACAAAAACTTCCAAATATTTCCATCAAAGACAATTTACCGAATATAACATAGGTTTGATGACTAAACAGTGTACTCACAAAAGTCAACAAACCTGAAACAAGCCAAGACCGGGTCGACATATTAAAACCACGTCGACTAACCAAATGCCAACAAAAAAAACTGTCCACCTACCGACTGCGCCATTTCGGTGCATATGCCAAACATACTAAGAAAAACACTAATTTAGAGCCAAGAAAGAAGAGAACAAGCCCAAAATGCATAAGCAATATTTCAATTAAGCGACTATCTATGCCACAGGTACAATGTCAAACGCAACTTGGTCACAGATACAAATGACACCACCTTTATCAACAGACATAACCTCACCAGCTTAAGATTATAGGCAACCTTGGTTAAGAATACCAAAAAACAGTTTCATGTTCTGATCATTCCCGTCAACATAATTTCCTCCAAAGAAATCAAAGGCTAATTGAAACATCAAGATGTAACACTGGCTTCAGCTAGTACCTTGCCAAACTCATCTTCCATAATATTATCCAAGGCGGAATTAAATAAACTGCAATCTACAGAAGCTTGTTAAACGTATGGTAAAATCAGTAGCGTAGTTAGAGTTTGTGAGGACTACCGCAACGTATTGAAAGCCCCCCTCCTCAAATTAGGTTTTGGCAAAACAGTATTTTTTTACTTACTTACTTTTACTATTCCTTTCCTTCTCCCCCGCCAAGATTAAACAATCGTCGCAGAGCCCACTAAGTTCGTGGGCCCTTCCGCATAGCAAACTTTTGCTTATAGATGGCTACGTCACTGCCACCCGTCTAAGTGTTTGTTATTAAGAGATTTGACTTGCCTCGTCCCTGCAAACATCAGTAGTTACTTTGTCAGATAGTAATATCCAATCTCTTGATAACACTTAAGCTCGTAAACTAAAGTACGTTAACCACTAGCGTGTTTTTTCAAAAAGTAAAAACAAAAACTACTTTAGCTAAAAACACTTCTAAACTTTATACTTTCAAAAAGTTTCACGGCATTTTTAAAAACAAAAACAATTTTCTACTTTAAACAAAAAAAAAATTTGAGGTTTACGTATGAAAAAAAACTTACTAAAAAAATATTTCAGTGTGTATCCAAGTCTTTCCTTAAAAGCTGTTTGACTTATTGCCAACAAGCGTTCTTCTTCAAAATTGTCTATAATCAACGCAAATTTTTTTTTAAGATTGCACTAGGTCAAACCGCAGATCTAGGCCGAATAATTGATAAACTGATCAAATGTTTGCAATATCAGATAAAGGCGTGCCTAAAACTATTATATGAAAACTCTCCCAATGAGCGGCGTCAAAAAAGAGAACGTCTTTTTTGACAAACGACGCCGATTTTTATCGGCCTATCTTGATAGGAAAATAAAATTTTCTTTAAGCACCGAGATACTTGATTCGGTTTTTGGATTGGCAAAAAAACAAGAACCGCGACCCAGATGACAAAACTCGCGTGGTTTTTTCTTTAAAATCGACGTTTGTACGCTGAAATGTTTGCTATGAATAAGTTTTCTGCACGTTTTTGATCAATTTTACATAGTTTTATAATTTTTTCATTAATCTTTCAATCCGCCATTGACGAGTCCCAAAATTTCTGTCTGTCAAAAACAGCATTGAGTTGATTGTGCTCGATCTTTTTTGAAGCTCTGTGAAGGAGGACAAGAAGAAGTTCTACAATTTATTGTTACGGGTGATGAAACTTTATATCATGACCCTCTGTCCAAAAGAAAATCCATGGAATAGCGGAATACAAGTAAACCACAATTAAAAAAAGCCAGGGTCAACCAAAAAGATCATGACCACAACTTTTTGGGATTTTGAAGACATCTTGATGATTGATTTAAAAAAAAGAAATAACACGGGCTTATTATGCTACCTTATTACATAGGTTAACTGAAAATACTCGGACAAAGCGTAAAAAAAATAACAAGAAAAGTCATAAAAAAATGCGGTTTTCAAAAATCGATCATTTCTTCTACAACTTCCTGTTTTAGAGCATTTTGAAGACAAATCTTCAGAATATTTTTATAAAGAGATAGAATTACTAATTAAGCAATGTAATAAGTGTGTTGAAGTTATGTTAAAAAAAATAAAACATTTTTCTCATAAGTGCATGATTTCTTGGTTAGGCCGGGAATCTATGGCGGTTACCTCATACTGTAAGAAATTTAATATGATTTTGTTTAAGTGCCTCAATGGCAGTGCCTGGTTACTTCTAGCTTCTTCTTGACGAAAAGTACAGCCTTAATACTTGACAGTACTTAGCTGATCAATCATGACTCTAAAAAGAAGTTTCTTCAATTATTTGTTATCCATTTTAAAAAAACTCAAATAACAATACAAAGTTCTCAATTAATAGTTTTAAAAAAGCAGAAAAGGTCCCACTAAAACCGCCATTTTTTCTGTGCCGGTAATACATCGTTTTTTTGCAGCTGTCATTTGTAATCATTGAGGTTTAGTTATAAAGAATTACACGGACGCAAAAAAATTGTAAAAATCCACTACTAATGTAGTAAGATTTTTGAGGAGACAGTTCAAAGATGTCGTACAATTTTTATTAATCAAACAATTTAAGGCAATTAGGTCAGTTCGAATCCAAAAAAGAACGTGTTTGTGCAGCTTAGTGTAGTAAAAACATTCAGCGCCGTAGCTAAGGCCCGAGACGTTTTGGGGTCCTCCAATCCTACAAACAGGCGCTGCCACGGTTTATCAAAACCTGTGGGAAGGAGGTTAGAAAAGAAAAGTATAAAATCCTAGCTACGCCACTGAAAACATTGTAGCAGTTAGTAGAAGTGTTTACCAGAACTCTTCCACCTCGATATGCCATCGTTCTCAGCAATTAAGATTTTCAAGAAGCAGTTTACAGCAAATTTCGACTAAAAATCTGCATCTGCATGTTTACAAAATGCAAACCATGAGCAAGGCCAAACGTTCACAGAATGAATCTTAAAGCAACAACAAATAAATTGTGATTTTTGTAAGAATATTATCTTCTCGGATGAAGAGCATTTTAAACTTGATGGCTTTGACATAGCAAACAGAATTGTCGCATTTGGGGAGCAGAAAATCTAAGACATCTTTCAACGACCCACTGTTTGGTGCACATTTTGGGCTAGCAGAGTGATTGAACCGTTCTTCTTTAAGGATGCGGCTGACAATGCTTTTACTGCCACCGGCGTTTGTTAGCGTGAGATGATAAACAGCTTGATTTGGTCCCAAATTTCTAAAATAAATCTCAAAAACTTGTGGTTTCAACAGAACGGCGCAACCAAAACAATGAAATTATTGCAGAGACCATTTCTTTATTGCGCCGCGACGATGTAAATTGGCCACCAAAATCATGCAAAAAAAATTCTAAAAGTTATAGAACCATTCCAGAAACTATTAACGTAGAAGAAACATCTAAAAAACTGTAAAAAAAAAAAACTTTTCATTCTGGAAGTAAGTAATTATAGAACTCTAATAAATTCGAATGTAAGTGTATTGATTGTCGTTTACATATAAAAATAATTTTAGATTTATACTACATACCTGCTAACAACATATTATTACATCCAGGCTGTGGTACCATACCTTCATTAGGATAAAAATCGGCATGCCCAATAGGCCTAGTGACACCAAATGTACCAATTGCTGAATGAATTACATCTACAAATAAAGCATCAGAAGGATCCAACGATAGTGATTCATTCCTTTCAGTAATAAATTCAAATAAAGGACCAGCAGGATCTAAAGCTAAAATAATAATTTAGTATTAACAATTAAACCAATCAATAATATTCACCTGTAATTCGTCCAAGCTTTCCATCTACAAATTCACCAGCTATTCCAGCAATATGACCTCCTAAACTATGTCCTATTATATGAACACTTTTTAAATCAACTCCTGATCGTTGCAGAAATTTTAGAAACGAACCTACCACTCTTCCAACGTAATAAGTATTGGTGACTGCAGTGAAATATATTTGCTTGGCTGGCTTTTGCCAATCAATTACCATTATATTAGCATCCAAATTATAACACAAACCTACAAATCATGTAAAATTATTAAGTACAAATAATTGCAACAATTTACTTCTTCTCAAAGCAGTCACCATTTTTCTGTCTTTATGATCTGTATAACCATGAATAAAAATTACTGTTTTTTTTAATTTATCAAATCCGGAATTATTGATGCTTATTAAATCGCCATCAAACAATTCATATGGAATATCATTATATCTGTAATAGATTCATTTAAATTTATATTTAACTTATTTTTCATTTCATTACTTATTGTAAAGAAAGTATTTAACTACTAAATGCATAGTGTCATGATATATCTCCTCATTAGATGCTGCATAACTGAATAAACTAAATGTTTGCGATGAAAGTTTGTCCACAATTTCTATTAATTCAGTATCCCCCCTACATAATTTTACTGAAAAAATTAGGATTAGTTTGATTTATTGAGTATGATTTATACTTACTGAAAGCTAATGTAATGCAGTATGCTAACATGTTGGGCATCTTAAATTTATGGGAATGAAATGAATATATCATTTCAATGTAAAAAATATTCTTATCATTGTTAAAACAATTGTGTGATGTTCTACAATAATGTTGAATGTAGGTATGAAATGCATCTGCTGTATGATTGCATTGATACCTAGAGACACGATGATTACTGCGTGTAGTGTAGGTGGGTTTGTTGGTTCCAAGATAAGTGATTTATTGCTATTTTTTTTTACTTTAAAAATATTTTATATAATTGTTAAGCTTATGTTTGTTTTAGTATACAGGATATTACAAACGTAACAACCATTATTTTAATAATAAAGCTAAAATCATTGAAAGTAAAACATCTAAAAATACTATAAATTTTTCTTATAATGTAATCTTGTGTGTATAAGCAGTAAAGTTAGCTTGCGCAGAATTAAAGGTAAAAAACTTAATTTTAATTTACGCAAAGAAATTTGAAAAAAAATCACGTGATATTTCTACCTCTAACTTATATGAAGGGTTATTTATTACAACTAACTTGTTTAGAGCAAAAACTCAATAAGAACACCTAGTGTAAAACTAGCTTCAATTAAAAAAAAATAATTTATTAATCATAGAACAAAGTTTTCATAAAGTATAATGCGTTCCTAAAATTTTTCCAGAGTCTTGAGATACTTGTTATAGTTTTTTCTTTTACCATTTAATTTGTATGGCTCCTAAAACCCCTTTAAGCTTTCTACAATCCCCACTTGTTGTTTTATTCTATCTCGTGTTCTATAGTATTTCGTAGTAATCTATCATAGCACTCTATGCTTCTCATAATATAATTCTGAATTCTTCTAGGTTTAGACTTACAAGATAAACCTAAGTTAATTGCATGTAGGCCTCATTAGGCCCTTTGTATCTCCTTCAGTGGTAACCTCACTCCTTTGATGGAATTGGGGCCGCAGCGTCGAACCTGACTTGTGCCGAGGCGGTACAGCTTGGGAAGTGAGTTTCAAGAAATATTATTAGCTGTGTATGAGCCCGCATTTCATCTCAAGCAACCCAAAAAAAATCTCCAAGTTTCCCGTTGACGTTGACTTAGGCTGCAGTCTCACTGCACCACCCACCGCCACCAACTAAAATTCAAACACGTTAAATCATATGGCGACGGTCCGACTGATTCACTGTTCTCGCCAGCATCTGTCATTTGGTAACCACCGTTTCATAATTTCAAATCGGTTGGTGGTAGCGCGGCAACAATTGATCGTCATTTGAAACATACTAACTTGATATTTTACAAATCAAAACATAATCTCATTTTCGCTTTGATATTTGAGAATTTTAAAAACGGTAACATGGAAGAAACAATCACCCGACATTGATAAACTAATTACATTAGTAAATGAAATATAAATATATAAATATAGCACTTTTCTACTGACATAGAAATGAGTGGGAAATTTAAATATTTGGTGGTCACCAGTAGCTGCAGTGAGACCGGAGTACATTTTGGTGGTTAGTGGCAAACGGTGATAGTTGATGGCGGTGGTGCAGTGAGACTGCAGCCTTATGCGTCTTGTATAATCTTTCTGGGCATTTCTGTATAACATGCAGTCTGATTGACTTTTTCAGTTTTTTTGCTTTGATGTGGTCAGATTCAGTAGCCAGCCTAAGTTAACTTAAGTCCTTGTACGCTTGTGTAGCATTTTCTAACTTATTTACATAGTTTTCTATTTCTTCTACACTAATAGGTTCACTTAAACCTGCACAGGTACTTAAATTCCGCAATAAGTTGTCACGAAAAGCAGTCTTATAGGTCAGGCTCGAGTTTCAGTAGAGCTTGATTTTTGTTTAGTGTTTAGATTCCAAATTAAATTTTATCCTTCTGTAGTCTGATATTGAAATGAACGTGGATACGTGCCACTCATAAATGTTGCTTACGCCTGTCATTTGTCTCTTCGCTTCCTAGACAATATGATAAAGATTAGCGCCACATCAAACTGTCAGGTCAACATTTTTTTTGCGTACAATAGTACACCAAACCCTATAGTTGTGTTGTCAGAGGTGGTATGTCGTGCGCAAGATCTGCCAAGCTAATCCTTACGGTTGTAAGGTCACTGTCGTAAAGCTGTGACATAAGAAACGATGTTATGTGCTTTCACATTCTCGCTTAGTTTGCCCAATCCGCAGACCCTGGTTTGTAAAATCTATGATTCTTGCATCACCTCTAGTTTGCGACATACTATTGCAACGGCTACTCAACACTGATGTAGGTTGCATTGGATAACTTTAATATGTCACGTCATCATTTTGTCCAGGTGAATCAATCCCCTCCTGCCGCGACAATTTTTTTCTTATTTTAATGGTGAGTTTGCTAAACATATAGCTCAGCAGATTCCCCTTCTATTCAGTGAAGCGTCATCATCAAGAGTGATCATAAAGATCTCTCCTGTATGCGACAGCCTACTTAAGGTGGGAGGTGTTTCACCTGTGGTGAATAAAGTATTATCCAGCTCCCAGGTAAGAACATCCTTTATTAACTTGACCTGCTCATTGGTTGGTAATTGCTACATATAAGTGCAATGAGACAATCTCCTGGTAGCTGAGTCTCCCCTTCTTCCTCGTACAGGGCATCTTAAGTTTTCCTCTCGTGTCTTGTATCATTTTACTGGGTTATCCAGGTAAGAGATCAGGAGTGAAGGAGCAAATCCTCTCCTTTAGTGCTCCCGGTTTCGAAGAAAGTGTCCCTTCTGCTCAAAGGTTTTAAACCTTGCTTTTTTGGAGAGACTAAAGTTTGGCTTTGACGCACTTTGTTTTGAGTTTTTTTTTTAGTGGTTTAAGAAAACCAGCCTGTGTGTGGGGCTCACACCCACTAAAACCTTAGTTTCCACTTGGCGTTTCGTACCCTATTCTGGTATTAACCAAAGTCTTTCTTCAGAATAGGTACGCCCGGACGCGCACCGTTGATCTTGAGTCACTGTTGTAGTTATGCTTGAGTCTGGGCCCGTATTCTATCATCTTCTTCAGTATCTTGTATGATCTCCTTGGTGTATTTGCGTATGCTGTTCCATTTTCTTTCATCTACTAACATTATGTCGATTATATTTTCCTTAGTGATTTTTGTGTTTAATTCTATTTCTATATTTGATCTTTTTACGTGCCATCTTGTGCACTCAAATATTACATGTTCCGCTGTGCCTTCCAAGCCGCAGTACGAGCAGTTGCCGTTTTTTTAAATTTTAAATCTTGCTAGATAGGCTTTGAAGCAGCCATGGTCACTTAAAAACTGAGTTAGGTTTTGGTCCACCAAGCCATGCTTCCTATTTATCCATTTTTTGATATCTGGTATTAGAATTTTTGTCCGCCTGACTTTTCCCGTGTCCTTTGTCCATTTACTCTGCCATTTTGCTGTTAGTTCTTCCTGAATTTCGTTTCTCACCTTACTTTCCTTGTGCTGGCTTCTTCTTCTGAGCTCCACCATGCAATCTATTGGCATTACCGCCGAGATTACCAGAATTGCTTCAGTAAAAACAGTCCTATATCCACTGGAGATTTTTAACGCTACTCTTCTTTGTTGTGTTATTAACATTTTCTTATATTTCTCATATTTGAGCGCTCTTTTCCATATTTGTGCGCCATATAGGATGACAGATTGGACCACTAAGCATAGCAGCATTCTCTTCTTTTATGACGGTCCATTTATGTTCGGCATAATCTTTCTTAGTGCACTTATCGCTTTTTCAGCTTTCTCAGTAGTTTTTCTTAA
Source organism: Tachinus rufipes (assembly GCA_963932245.1). Taxonomy (NCBI): domain Eukaryota; kingdom Metazoa; phylum Arthropoda; class Insecta; order Coleoptera; family Staphylinidae; genus Tachinus; species Tachinus rufipes. The sequence goes on along the minus strand of OZ010750.1, from coordinate 62,784,362 downwards.
GTGTTCTTTCATTTCTGAGTTTCGGTCAAACCAGATCCCCAGATATTTTATTGCGTCTTTAGTTTTAATTTCAGTTTCCCCAAATTCAATATTCAGTTCCTTGATTCTTCTTCCTCCGTATAGGATTACCGCCTTGGTTTTTCCATTTGCTATCTTTAGCCTTTTTTCCTCTATCTTGTAGTTGATTCTTTCCAGCGCTGTGTTTGCAATAACCACCACATTTTCTTCCGGTTTTAAGGTTACAATTATTGCCGTATCATCAGCAAAACAGACCATTTGAACTTCCTTATTTAGTTCGATTTCCAGCATGTCGTTGTAATATATGTTCCATAGCAGGATACTCAGAATGAAGCCCTGTGGAACCCCGCAGGATAGCTGCATGCTTTCCTTCTCTCCTATATATAACTTCCTATCCGATAGGTAACTATATATCATTCTTTGCATTTCATCACTGACTCTCATTTTTTTCAGCGTATCCATGATGCCTTTCCAGGAGACGGTGCCAAAGGCTTTTTTTATATCTGTCGTTATTAGCAGGCAGAATTTCCTATTACTTCATGATTTGTTCGTAGCTTCATTCACTATTTCCATTACCTTCCTCATTGCTCCAACAGTAGACTTTCCTTTCATAAAGCCAAATTGGTTCTCTGAGATCTTCCCCTCTACCTCTTCCTTTGGTCTCTTAGATAAAAGATGTTCAAATACTTTGCCAAAACAGTTTATTAAGCACAGCGGCCCGAACAACAAGCCGCTTTCCATCTACTTAGGAATTGTTACTCTTGCATTTTCTCATTCATTATTTCCAGGATAATCTCTGGTATTTCATCGATTGTTTTCTTGACTCTGTTTTGAGTTAGCAGCAGCCCAATACATAAGATATCTGCCTAGCCAAAAAGAGGGTTTAATTGCTTTTCAGCATCCAAACGTGCTTTCCTTCGTCTTTTTGCCTCAACCCCGCAAATCCTGTGTTTTTGACACCGGTCTGTGGAGTGTAGTTCAAAGGCGGAATAATTTTTTACATCGATGAGGTATCCGTAGAACCAACTCATCAAATCTGTGGTTTTCAGGGTATCCTAAGACTCACTTGATAAATTAATTTTAAAGTTTGTGTTCTCTATTGTTGAGAGATTAAAATTCATTTCTCTGACTCCCCACTTGTCATTAAGAACGCAAATTAGGTATCGTCAGGATTACCAGAGAAATGTAGCCCTAAACAAGTGCCCTTTCCATGGACTCACCCTGTCGTCCATCCGACTGGACAATGCAGCCGATTAATCAAGATGGGTTAAAAATCCAGGACATAGTAAAGAATCAAGCCCTAGAGAGGCATCTATAAGATGACTCAGCCACCAGGACCCATTCATCCTCCCTTACAAGTTTCCACGCACGGCACAAACATGTAGGTAGTTTTTGCAGAGACTCGCAACGCGACTACTAAGTTGCGGGGTGATCGTAATTAGTATGGAACTTTGCTCCTGGCCGCTTGCTGTCCAACAAAAAAAGGCTTTTCACTCCACCAGATCCACTTACCATGTCTAAGGGGAAACATGAAAACCCCATAACCACGGCAAAGTTTTTTTTAAATTTCATTTATTTAATGTCTGTCTATTTCTGCTGTCAAGACTAATTACCCGACGCCAGAAGTAATTTTGCACTAAATTAAAAAACTCCAACCTAAACTATTCGGTTTTTTAACGTGCTTCTCGTCTTATCCAGATATGGAGCTCAAACCTAAGATCCCTGGTGTAGCAGTCAAATACGCTAACCACTACACCGCCCGGGCAGTTACGGCAAGGTAACAATCTTCAAAAGAAAAAAAGCGTTGCGTTTCATTAGCTTTTGCCCTTTCCCTATAGATTTAAAGATTTCCAAAATTTTCTAAAGCTATTTTCAAAGGCATTATTATCTTCTGGTAAATGAATAGTGATAGTGTTTTTAAGATTTTATCAATGCAATTTTGTACATATTTAGTTTACTTTTATGAAGTTTTTGACGCCACTGCGGCTTTCTTAGTATCCTCTCTTGTTCATAACAATAATTTGGTTATAGTATAATGTTTTTAATTTTTCTTTTTTTTTCAGGTGGCCGATAAAAAACGCGGACCAACACAATTGCACGGTAGCCTTGCTTTAGCAATGCGACTAACACCACTGTTTCCTCAGTAAACTGTCAACTTCTCGGTCAAATTCTCCAATCTAACCTAATAGTGCAGAGCCTCACCCCAATCACAAGCCCGGCAGCTCTTCTCAGGATTCTGAAAAAAACAATTACCGAAAAGCAGATGCAGACACCATTACACGGTAGCCTTGCTTCGGCAATGAGACTACGTCTTTTTTCTGTAAACTTTCAACCTCTTGGCCAAATTTTTGATCTAATCTAGATACCTGGTGTAAACAATTACCCGACAGCAACCAAAAAACAAAAGCTTTTGAGAGCGTCCAAACAAAAGCTGAAGAAACAATAAAAAACCCTTAATATGACTAAATAAAAACTTACTCTTTACCCACGGGGGTGATTGAAAAGTCACCTAATAAACCTTTAGTTCAATCAACCCCCATTCAAAGAAGTCTGGAGCAACGTAATATAACTGTAAAACAAACAAAATAACAACGTTATCTTCGCTGTCTGACTAAGCATATATCCGATCAATATTGAATCTAAAAAAACACCTTTACAAAAATGCAAGAACCCGGAAAAAACAAACTAAGATTAGTATAACAAAATACCAGTTTTGGTCAAATTTAAAGCAGCAAGAACAAGCCACAAACTAAAGATACAATAGACACGTTTCTTAACTCAATAAATACAGTTTTTGGCGGATACTGCACAAACACTGTGAAACATACCACCCAAGATTACTTTGTAGAATAAGAAACTCGACGGAGCAAGAGCGAGCTCTAGAAACTGTTCAACAATGCCAGAAACGGCAACTAGAACTCATACAGAACCAGCCTTACAGCATATAACAGTGCTATGAAAAAGCAAAAAAAGACTCTTGGAGGAAATATTATAAAAGCGTTCAGAACAAACCCGCATGTTCTCACGTCCCAGGTTCTATGTTGGTAATAATTTCTAACCACGAAAATCTTAAAATGCCTAACAAAAGAGACTCGGCGGAAATAAATGTTTAAACCATTCAACTCACGATAAGATCAATCACTCCATGTTACAGAAAAAGCTTGCTGCGCTTTATGTAAAATCAACCGACATATGCTCTATCTAAATCTTAAAAACCAATCAATCTGATATATTTTATGCTAAAGCTAATACTCAGCAAGTATATACGGGACGAGGCACTGAAAGCTCTGCCTCTGCAGCAATATTGCTGTCCAAATAGAGATCATATCTCTTCTATTGTTTGGATTCATTCTTCTTCCTCAAAAAAATAGTTCTTGAACATCATCTAAAGAGAAAACAATTTTATAATTTTAATTAGTAATTTTTCGTACACTGTCTCGCTTCAAAATTGTGATTTCCAAAAAGTAAATCTAATAAACTCTACACTGTAGCAGAAATAACTCAGTGACCAAATTCTCCATTTCTTACAAAAAAATATCGCCTAGCAACATTAAACATTAACATAAATTAAAAGCAATAAATAAAAATAAATGGGTTGCTCACATTAAATTCTAATATATTTCTGGTAAGTGTTAACAACTTAAATACTTTGCAATAATCTACAAACAAGTAAAAACAACTGGATTGCTCCCGTTGACCGTTGTTTAAACTGTTTGTCTGTTTAGCTAATTTCTGAAATATTTCAAGTAAGTGAATTCAAAACCAGTTATGTAGATTTTTTGTATCTATTATGATGTGCTGATCTATACTAATGTTTTCAAGGTTATCTCTTCTTCTTGATCGTAACTTTATAACTGAAGTATCGTGACATTACTGATATGTTTAGGTTGTTTGGTGGACCCGGGTTTTCCATTGTTGTCGGTCTGCTGCTTCTTTGATACTAGTGTGTATTGATTGTCCTGTTAAATTCTTAACTTGGTCCAGCTAGCGCGTCAGAGATCTTCCTCTCGCCCTTTTCCCCTCGATTTCTCCATGAACTATTAGTTTTTCGAGGTAATCCTGTTCCCTCCTTGCGATGTGGCCAAAGTATTTTAAAATGCGTTTACGGCATGTAGTGAGTAGATAGCCTTTCTTTAATACCAAGTTCGTTAAGTATTGATGTATTAGTTCTGCGTGCCGTCCATGGGCTGCGCAGCATCCTTCTCCAGCACCACATTTCAAAGGCGTCTATTCGATGTATGTCCAACGTTTTTATGGTCCATGATTCTGTGCCGTATGAGAATATGGAGAAGAATAAAGTTCTGACTAAGGTCATTTTGGTATTGTTGGTGATTTGTCTGTCTCTCCAGATCTTTGCTAAATTTGTCATGACCGCCCGTGCAATTGCGATACGTCTCCTAATTTCAGGTTTGCATTCTCCCTGATTTGTAATTAGCGACCCTAGATATGTGAAGTACTCGACAGTTTCGATTTGAAAGTTGTAGTGTGTTGGCTCTGTCCACTACCATGAGTTTGGTTTTGTCTAGATTAATTTCTTGCGACTCTCATGTGTGACCAACTCCATTAGAGCAATCATTTCGTCTTCGTTCTTGGCTATTAAGGTGATGTAGTCGGCATATCTTAGATTGCTTATTTTTTATGGTTGATTTCGACCCCTCCTTCTCGAGATTATAGACACATATATAATCAAAACTTGTTAAAAAGTTGAGCAATAGAGCAACGGCGTGCGTCATTTTGAAGATGTTATGTGGCTTTTTTTATCTCATTTGTTACGTAAAATAGGCTGAAGGTTCTCAAGTTAGACACATAAGCCTCATATAAACAATGCTAAATATATTTTATAAGTAGTTGGTTTTAATAGATCTATTATAATCAACATATTTCTTGTGCAATACGAATCGTGTGGTCAATAAACAAAATATTTCTAGCACAAACACCAGGTCACTTGCCATAGACATTCGAAACTGTTTAGATAAAATCGTTATTTAACATTACATTTTTATGATTTTCAGAAAATATTTTTTTGTTACGCCTATGGTAAATATGTAATAAAACCCGTAGATTTTTTTATACTTACCGATGATGTACATTTAGCTGCCTGCGTCGTAGGCAACCAAATGCACGTTTGTGTTATGGCGCATCCAGACCATCTCTAGACTACTTTTTTCAGCTTAATGACATCTGTCAGCTATTCTCTTATGTTTGCGAGGTACATGAGAACATTCAATTCCTAATAACAATGGCGTTCTGAAAAAGAGCATCGTCAGCTAAATACAAAAAAATGCCCCAAAAACACTCCAGTGCATAGAGTAACACAGCCGAAAACGGCATAAGTCACCTGCCCGCATTTCGTCCAGTCTTGATCGTCATAAATGTGGTTTATCCGCTTATTTTTTTAACTTAATGTCATCTGTCAATGATGTTTGTGAGCAACTCGGCAGAAGAAAGTAACATCAAAATTTTCAAACACTTTTCTAAGCCCGTTTTAATAAACTAAATGCCCTGATCGCCCACCCGAGTGTTGGTTATACATCTGTCAGTAATTTTTGATGACAAACACTTGGGCGAGTAATTGGGCTAATCCCGCCCTTTCTAAACTACCCGATCACATTTCATAAACTATGTGCCCCGTCCATCTACTACGAGTGTTGGTTATCAAAAAATTGGTTTAATTTGCTTCTTTTTCAACTTAACGACATCTGACATGTTATTTTATACTGTCCTATTGTTCTATAAAAATTTAAAATTTTATTGCTGTAAAATGTTCTAGTGCTTTTAATTCAATAATTTTAATTAATATCTATTTGAGATAAAATACATTTATTAACTAAACTAAAAAAAAAATATCTACAAAATAAATTCATTTGTTAACTTATTTTTATTTTGCAGATGTGCATACTCTCAAACCACCACCACCACCCTATAGACAAAAATTAGTGTTTGTTATCAAGGAATTGGTTTAGCATGAAAGGTGCCCAAGGCGTTACCAAATTTTACAATATTACTGTATTTTTTTCACTGGTTCTGTAAGGACCCCTAGACATGCGAGGCCAGAGGCATAAGTGCAGCAACGCAAACAATATTTTTGTGTATATTAAGTTGCTTATTGTAGCGGCCAAATTGCTTAACTTTCAAAACATAATACATTAGAGCATTAAGGATACATTGTAATTAGTAAATAATAACTAAATAAAATAATATTTTTAATTATCAATTTTTTTGTTACGCCCATGGCGAATATGTGATGAAGCACCTAGTTTTTTTTATATTTGCCAATAGTGTATATATAGTTGCATGCATCGTCAATTGTTAAGTAGGCACCAAATGCACCTCTGTTATCGCGCATCCAGACCATCTCTAGACTCTATGTACGTATATTTAGGTTGGCCCATAGAATGCAAAAAGCAAACAATATTTTTGTATATATTAAGATGATTATTGTAGTGGCCAAGTCATGTTTGGAGTATACTACTACAAACACAGATTGGTAGCTCAAGTCATTCAGAACGTCTTACAGATTGGCAGCTCAAGTCATGTACATCCAAAACGACTTAAAGCAAGTATTTATTACATGAAACTTATTATTATTTAAATATTTATATGTATGTACAGTAGAAGCACTGTAGCTTGGCCAATAAAATGTTAGCGAAGCAAAGCAAATATTTTTTTAAAATGCCCATTGTAGCAACCAAGTTATGTTTAGGAAAAAAAAAAATTAATAAAAAAAAAAATACTACTCCAAACATTTGCCAGCAGGCATACAAAGGGACTAACAAGTACTAAGTGCAATAAACGTTCTTGCCTCTCCCTACTAAAAATAAAGAAATACTTACCTCTTCTTCATAACATTCTCATTTGATTAAATTACCATATCTTTTATTCCTAGATTATTTAATATTTTCAAAACAAGAACACATATATGTCAGATTAAATATAACAAATTTGTCATATTACATAATACATTAGGGCATTAGGAAATAAAGATACATAATTAAATAAAATTCTTCTATTAGAAAAACAATATTGTAGCAAATGGCACATTATAAGCAGGGTTTGAAGAAAACTATACATTTTGAAACATACTTTAAGGAATATCACAACTTGCTTCATACTAAAATAAAATAAAGACTTTTGCTGTACTTATTTTAAAAATAGTATTAAAATTGAAATTTTACATAAAAAAATACATACATGCAACATGTGCTAATAAATTACAATTTAACATTAAGGCCTGTAATATCCAACTCTTAATAAACCACCTAATAAACTATTAGCTGAATAACCTAACTTTTTTTAAACTTTATTTTGATTTATTTTTGTTACACCTCTGAACGGCTTATAAATTATATGCTTAATGTTTTTATTTGTTATAAATGTATATGTTAAGCATATATTTAATTGGCTGTTCTTAGGATTTAATAAAATAAATAAAATTAAAAGTTAGGTTATTCAGCTAATAGTTTATTAGATGCTTTATTAGGAGTTGGATATTACGGCCCTTAATCTAAAATTTGTACTATATAGGCTAATAAAAACGCATCTTAGTCTAATGAGATTTTACATTTATAAATTTTCATTTAGAAAAACAATATTGTAGCAAATGGCACATTATATACAGAGTTTGCAAAAAAACTATACATTTTGAAACATACTTTAAGAAATATCACATTTGCTTCATACTAAATTGCAATACTAATTAAAACAGTATTAAATTTGCAATTCTACATCAAAATAGTCTTTTGTTCATTCGTTTATGCTAAACTTTCCTACAACCTATGTGCTAATTAGATTAATTACAATACAACATTAAATCTATAATTTGTACTATATAAGCTAAAAACGCATCGTAAACTCTCAAACCAACTTTGTTGTGTTTGAGCTTTGGTAAATTCTAATACTAAATATGCAAATTTATCATATTTATAAAATTGAGCAAATGTTTCATATGATTGTCATTTTATAGTCACTTTTTCCAATATGGATTAATAATATATATAATCAAAATTATTGTTGTCCCATCATCCATAATGTTGTCAATCAGGAATAGAAGTTAATACTGCAGCGGTTATCTCAATACGTCACCATTTTGTATTTAACTTGATCTCACGAGTTTCAATAATAAATTTTATTACAGTGACTGTTAGTTGTAAAGTATAAAATTTATATTTTAGCTATAAATGGAACAAAATGTAGTTAAGCGTTACAAAATTTTGTTGTTCCCTGAACTTGCAACAATCAATTATAAACTAACAAAGTAGATGGATGGACCAAAATAAAACAAAATTTGTTATTGAAATGATATGTTAAAACTGAGTTTAAAATTTTATTATTAGCTAATCTTAGTGGCAACGTGTACGCCGTTGAATATTGTTAAAGTTAACGTTTAAAATAATTCAAACTTAAGGTGTGTACATGCAATTAGTTATAATTAGTATGTATTTACTTTTTAGCAATAACCACCGCAGTATTAACCTTTGTTCTAAATTGACTAAACAAGTGACTTTTGCATTTGGTTTTAAACTAACAAGAAACTGAACACGTTTTTTTTGTGTTAGCGTACACTAAAAATATGAGATCTATAAAAAAAAAAACTCCAATCCAAAGCAACTTTAAAACAATTATGTTTGGTATAAAATATCTTCATCCACTTTTAAACTGGCCCGACTGGCACTATATGAAAACTTAATCCTTGTAAAAACTCATTCATAATTGTCATGTGAGCAGATGATGTTGCTAAGACTGCCTGCAATTTTACCTCCATTTCACTTATATTGGAAGTTTGGTTGACAATTGATAATTTGTTAACCCACTCTTTAAATTTATTAAGCAAACCCGCCAGAAACAAGAGGTAGTCTCTTTCGGCATTTGGATTTGTTAACGTGTAAGATTCAGAAAAAACTTCTTTAATTTTTGAAATCGGTACTATGTTTATGAATGATTTCATGTATACCTCCGACAAATTGTAATCATAGTTACCATATTTAAAATAAACTTCAAATAACTTTAGATTTAAATCAAAGTTATCTAATAATAATGGAAAATTATTATTAGTTTTTGATAATAGTATCAAAAATAAAGTGAAACTTTCTTCGCATTCTAACCTTCTTTCTTCCTCAGGGTAACAATCAATTAAAAATTGATGCAACTCTAACAATCTCTCGTGATCTTTATAGAGCTGCATTTGAGATAACGCTGATTCAATGTTTGCGGATCCTACAAAGCGATCTACTAATATTGAATACAACCGAAAGAATGTTGAACTAAAACAAAACAAAATTAAATAGTATAATTTAAACTAAGTATGTAAATAAGTAAACGTTTCAAATCATTATTGCATCATTCATCAATTACACATATAAGCATTATTCACACGACTGTATCATTTTGAGACGCCATACCGCCAGATCAAAGTCACAGTAGATACAATGATAACACACTAAGACTACTAGATATATGCTGCATCAAGGTATGGTGATGCCTATTTCAGGATGGAAAATAAGGTTATTAGGTGGCAAAGACTAAGGACACAAAAAATATGTCTTCCTGTCTTTTTTTATTCCTATTTTCCAAAACAGACTGGAGTTGACAAAAAAAACCTGCCAGAAAGTATAAGACGAACTTCTGCAATTGGAAATATGGATAAGTCAGAAAATAAAAATGCTCCATGGATTCTGGAAGAGCAATGATCTGACAAATAACAAAGGAACACATGACAACCAGGGAACGATATTTAGGAGGTAAGGAAGGAAAGAGCACCAGAAAGTCAGAAGAGGCTATCACCAAATGGACGCAGACTCTTACTTAAACTCTTGGCGACACCGTGGGAAAATGAAAACTACCATCTTACACAGATCCTTACAGACCATGACTGCTTTGGTTCATATCTAAAAAGAATATGTCTAGTGGTATATGACTGCTAACTCTACTGTGGTAAAACATATAACCCTGAGTATACACTGAAGTGCTCTCGCTGGAAGGATACCAGAATAGAGATGCAGGATAAAGTTAAAACCAACAACCTGACCCCACTTATGCTGAAAGTGCTAATTACAACAAAAGATAAAAAGAGGATAAGACTAGGAAATTAGAAAATGTCTTAGACTTGCAAAGTAATACCACAATGGTGATTCAACAAAATTAAGAAATTATGCCATTTATTAAATCAGGATGTTAGTCACACTCATATGATTTAACTATAATTACATTTAACCCTCTAATGTCCCAATTTTTAATCTTCATCGACATTGAATCATTTGTTTACACCTGCCAGGTAAGGGTGCATTCTTTTTGGAAAGATTTATTGTTGTGTGCAATATTGTTTACAGTTTTTCCAAAAATTTGTGTATTAAGAATAAAACATATTTGAACTTTACGTTATATGTTATTAAGTGTACCCCGTCTTGAGATGGCGCTGGGCATTAGAGGGTTAATATGAGAGTGTGGGTGGACCAGATACCAGGCCTCGTCAGTATCTATAAAATATAGCAGCTCATACCTACCTTCAAAGCAATTGGCAAAAATGTCGATTTGACCTAAGAAATGCAAAAACGCAATGATCAAACATCACTAATTTTTGATCAACACTAATCAATCGTGCTAATCTCCACCAAAACCAACAAAAGCCTAACAATGTAAAGTATAACCACAAAACCAACAAATATTTATTCTAAATAAACTGCAAACACATCTAGTTTGTAATGCTATCATAAAAAAACTTACTTAAATTGGCATTCATTATGATGACGTTTAATTGCCATCAATTCCATAATTACATTCAAAATGTAGTTAGTGGTGTGCTTCCTGAAATGATTCATTATAATTTGAAGAATGTTTAAAACAATCACTAATTCTTCAATTGGTTTGTTAGGCATCAATTGATTTAATAAAATGGTAATGAATTCAGGTATCCAAAGCTAAAATATATAATAAAATAATATATAACTTAAATATCACACTTTTCTAAAATATAATTAATCCTGTAAATAAATTAAAAATCATAATTACTCACCTGACGATAGTCATCAGGGGCAGCATTGAGACCGGCTTGAATAAAAGTTGTGTGTTCAATGGAGTTTCGCAATCGGCTCTTGGAATGTACTTCCACTCTGAACCGTCTGCACCTTTCTGCTATCATACTCCGAATATTCGGATGGAACTCCAGAAATATAGCACGCATATATTTCTCCAAATGCTTTTCCGCCTCGCATACCGTAAATTTATAGTTCGATTGTATAATTACTTCGGTAAAGTCAATGACCCGCTGCCAGTCCTTGTTGGTGCGCGTGTTTTTTGCGGCACAATTTAATAGTATTTCCAGCGAAAACTAAAAAATATAAATATATAATAACAATGATTATGGGAAAAACAAAAAAAAAACTGAAGGTCAATAGCACCAACACCAGATTGATCTCGTGGACAAAACTCCGGCACAAGCGCGTAGATACACCCATAATGCTCGTCGGAAAGCCCAAACTTTTGAACAGATCCACAAACTCCTAACCAATGAAATAATCTAGATGACCAGCTGCAGCTAGTGCGCCCCGATGGTGTTAATTAACAAGAAAGATGACAAGCCCAGATTTTGCATAGATTACAGAAAGTTAAACGACGTCACCAAAACCAAAGCAGCACCAAGTTTTCACCAAACTAAACCTAACAACTGGTTATTCACAAATACCAATAGAAGAAAGCGACAAGCTTTTGCAGCTCCAGTTAGAGGCACTTACCCATTTATGGTAATGCTATTTGGACTTAAGAATGGACCAGCCACTTTCCAAAAATATATGTCAAGGGTTTTAGATGGACTCCTGGATACCATGGTTCTGATCTACTCGTAAAATCACGAACAACACATTGACCATCTCCGAAGAGTATTGGAACAGTTGCAGGATTAAAATGTAAGATCTGGAAGTGCAAATTTGAAAAAGACAGTGTAGAGTACTTGGAACATCAAGTGAGTGCAGAAAGTAACAAACCACTACCACATCATCTGGCCCCAGTCAAAGACTATACGACACCAAATAATAAAAAGCAACTCCGTCCCTTGATGGGAATTTTCACCTGGCTCAGAGAGTATATCCACAAATTCTCCATCGTTGCCAGCACCCTCATAGAACTACAAGAAACAAAGAATCCTTTTGTGTGGACGGACGCCAAACAACAGGCGTTTGAAGCCGTGAAAACCGCACTGGCCCGACCCCTCTAGCTAGCCAGACCCAGACCAAGTATACCGTTCGCCCTCCAAACAGATGCTTGTAATCTAGGTCTTGGAGCAGGAAGAGAATTACCAAAAGCACGTTGTGTCTTATGCCAGTGCCAAACTTAGAAGCCACAAATGTCAATGGCAGTTGTGTGGGCAGTGAAAAAATTTCGGGCGTACCTAGAAGACCTTTTAAACTGAGAACCGTCAATAGAGCCTTGGTCTGGCTGAACAGCTCCATCGATGCCAAAGCCAAATTGACTCGGTTGATCTTACAGGAGTTTACGTTCACTGTAGAACATACTACAGAAAGTACCAACATCCTGCTCGACGTTTATTCCAGAAACCCGGGAGACGAATTAGTTGACTCAGCCATCGAAACCAATTATCGGCTCTTACCACCCAAAAACACCAACGATCAACCGACATTCAGCAAGCTTATCACAACACTTGCAGCTTCAAGCCAACCTAGTCGAAGGTAAAAGAGAAACGCCCACAAACCAAAGGCATCATCTAAGAATACCAGGAACGTTTAGTGGATCCAGAATACCCTCGAGATACGGATATCGCTAACGTGCTCGCGCACCAAACCTGGCCCCCATAACAACCCCAGACCAATACCGGATTGACACTAAATTAGCTTCTACTAGGCCACCACCTGATTGAGCCCGGAAGCTAGAAGCAATTACCTGATTAAGATAGAAGACTACAAGAAGGCCTCACACCGGGAAAAGATGCCCGCGACCGGCCAATGTACGGACCTACGCCCCAGGAGACCAGAGCAATGTGTGAGGCAGAACCAAAAACTTTGCAAATAAATGAATGTTCTGTAAGCAAATCATCATCAAAGAAGGCCCCAACTGCTGCTGGGTAGAAGATCAACCATACAGAGCTCAAACCAAACTCTACCTAGATGACATCCAACCTGCACCACCTTCCGGACCACCCGACGGAATTCACGAATATGCTGCCTCCGTCAAAGAAGTTGGGGAGAATTGATACCAAATGAGCACGGACGCTTCTCATTGGTTATCGGTTCGGCCAATCAACATCGAGCCTATAAATAGCCACGGTTATATAAGGACCGATATTTCGACCAAACAGTTGTTATGTACGAACCTTCGCCAAAGCAAACGGACAGGAGAAATCACGGTTTCGTATATAAAGACCGATTTTTCGACCAAACAGTCAGTTGAACAAACCTTCGCTGAAACAAACAGACAGGAGAAATCCTCGTGAGTAGAAAGAAGGTCGCACAAAAAGTGGCGCGGCAGGAGATTAAAGATGGAAGCACCCGTAAAAAAAATAGTCACATTGATGTAATTCAATAAAAAAAAAAATGTTACAAACTAGACACAATAGCTTTAACAAAGACTTATTCACAAAAAGAAAATTATCCAACTAAATCAACCAAAACTTCTTGACTGTCACCTATGCTCAGCTACAAAGCATTCGTGTAAAAGCAGATGACATGCAAACAACACCAACTGCAGCCATGGAGGCAATGCTGTACCTGCCCAAGGAGTAGCAGCTACATTTACGTTGAGGAGGTAGCAACAACATTGCTTTTGAATGCAACTTTGGTACTCTACAGGGAGGACTGGCAGATCAAGGCTATGAAGCAAGAATCTACTAACATGACTGAAGTGTCAATATTCTCATCCTTATGACTATTGGAGAATAGCTTAGTCAGGATAATTTCTGGGATAATATTACATCAAAGCTAATATTCTTAGAATGCCACCTCACCCTCATATTAACAGTACATAAGAATAAAATTAAGCAGTGCTGAGTGAAAGAACAACCCAACAGAGTAAGAAATATCAAAGCCAATGTGCTGGCATGTAAAAGGTCAACCACCAAAATGTGTGAACCTAAACCATAGACCGCAGCACTTCTCAAAAGCGTTAATACTCTCCTAAAAGCAAACACAAACTACGCACTACCAGTACAATGGTTCGATACCACAAGCAAAAGAAGCAATAAATAATTATTACCTGCAATTCACTAGAAATCATAACAGAGGTCTCAACAACACAATACTAATTTGGCTTAACATGGCCAAGAAAATCCTAACTACAAAAATATAGTGGAATCTGTACAGAAAAAAGTTGCTATACACGTGATAAGCAAGTATAGAACAATATTCATCAGATCAATGATACCAATACACAATAAAAAAGAAGCTAAAAATACAGGCAAAGATTTCTACGCTGTTAAGTTGGAGAGAAAAAAACTCGATTAAAAATGAACAATATGTGTGCTATAATACTATTAAATAATTTTAATATAACTTTTATACTTACGGCCAAACATCTTTCGTTTCTTTTTACTATCCTATCTCCTTTTTCGGCCATGGATTCCAGATTATTAATTATGTCTGCTACAATCAAATTGCATCTTTCATATGCAAATTCATTCAATCCATCATTATCCATGCATGCCACCGTCTTTAAAATCACTGGTAATTTAAAGTCGTCTTTTGTGAGCACACCGAGCGTTTCTTCCATTAGTATTCGTTTTACTTTAGTATAATCCTCTCTTGTTTTTAAAAGTTTGGCTATTTTAAGAACAGAATTGTCAAAATGAATACTTGTCGATTCCAGCAGTGAATTTAAAACAACAATACCGTTAAATTCACCACTGGTAATCGACAAACTGTACATAATGCTATCAATGGCTTCTACATTAAATAAATCGGTTAAACTTAATATACTGTTTTGGCCTAATTTAAACCAATCATTTGAATAAATGTGATGAATTTCCTCAAATGTTTGATTTGTTGTATATTTTAAAACCAATTTGCGTTGAATTACGATTTCATACATAAAATTGTAAATACTTAAATATTTAGAAACTTCAATTTTATTTTCTAAATGTTTTAAACTTAAATCCAAAGCCCATTTGAGGAATGAAACATTGGAACTCACTGCCATATGAGTTATCAAATATTTAAAGTTTGCTGTTAATGGAAATTGAATTATACATTCTTTAAAAAAATTCACTTCCCATTCTTGAAATATATATTTAGGAGATTTAACAATGCAAAGGTAATTGTATACTTCAAGTTTTTCGGAAGAAATGTATAATTTCATTGTTTCACGTTCATCAAATTTTGATGCAAACTTTAATTTAAGCTTATTTGCATTTGGGTGATTTGTATTTAACAATTCTATTCGAATCACAGCTAAATCAGTTAAATTAAGACCCCCCATTAAATATGTTTCAATATTATAATATAAAATTTTACTGAAATAAATAAATAAATAATTAATACAATTAACTGTTACTATATGATAATACATATTTAGGTATATAATGAAACTACTATGATTTCACCACAACTTTCAGAATGCCAAAAAAAAAATTATATTTCTTTTCTAAAGCATGCAACTGCGACCGGAAGTATTAGAGTAAAGTAAGGTGCAAGGCATTAGTGTAGTAGCCAAGAACTAAGCAGAAAACATCTGCAAACCAACTAAATCAGTTGCAACAACACCAACTGCAGCAATGCTCTGCCTGTCTGGCATCCCTCGACATCTAAGTTGAGGAAGTAGCAACAATGGCAGCATTGTGCCTGAATACAACTGAACTTCAGTACACTTCAGAGAGCTGGCAGACACTAGAAAAGACTGTAAAAAAAAAAAAACACCTCCGCTAGAAGTTCAAACAGACACCCTACTTTGTATTTCAAAGACCCTATAATGTACAAATGCAGAAACAACACAAGAGCAAAACTTAGATAAGGATAAACGGGAATCTAATTCCAAAATATAGATGCTTTAATATTCTCATCCCTAAGAATGCATACAACTATCCTCCAAGCCAAGGTAGCCGGGATCAATCTGATGGAACTGGAAAAAAATGTGCAACATACAGCAAAGCAGAAAATCTAGTTATAAAGAAGCAAAAGATTACGTCATGGTTAATACTAAAACGTCATTCTGCCCTCACATAACCAACATTATTGAAATAAAGAATGAGAAATGAACAAGGCGAGCATGTATTATGTACATACCCAACCCTCTCCCACGTAAAAGAGTTCATGTTGAAGAATTTCTGGCTAACATAACCAGCATAAAAGAAATCCTCAGCATATAGAATAATTCTGTTGATGTCAATATAATAGTGTTCAGGTAACTTTTTTTTCAGGTACAAGAGCTAATATTATAGGGCTTATGCTTGTGTTACTACTTCACAGCTGCCTTTAAATATATACTTGTAATAAATAAATTACATTATTTATACTACCAAACTCGTTAATTAAGAGAATAGAGGCGCTGTAGATACTAATAAAGCCTAGTATCTGGTCCAGACACACTCTCATATTAAATGTAATTATTATTATTATATGAACACTACATGTATTATATGAATTAATAAATGCCGGAGCTAACGCTCAAACCTGCAACAATTTATGCGCAGATTCGATATTTGTTGAAAATGTTGCTGAAAGTGGTAAAAAACTCAAGTTATTTACAAAACGCTCGTAACAATTAAAATCTTAACCTTACAAAGTGCAGTTAACACAAAATAATTAAAACAGGCAAAGCATGCATTGTGGAAATTAAAACACATGACATTCATTTTGTAATTCTGCTATACCTAAACTTAAAGACAATATTATACAAGACAATATATAAATTGTAGTCAACGTGCTTAGTAGTAACATTATTTACCTAAATATAAATTATTATAAAACTTACTTGTCCGGGAATTTTTCTAGAAGCCTGTTTAAAACTTTGCCAACATCTTCATAATTGATGTCTTTAATTGCGTTTAAAAATAATATTAACCCGTTGTTTTTAAATAGAAACGCATTCCCAATTTGAGTAGGACTTAAATTTATGTGATAAATCTTACCCATTTCTATAATAACATATATTATGAAATTGTCCATATCCACCACCGTCGCCAATTTATTTATTATTTCTGCTTTATATTTAGTGGTCATATTTTTCGTTGCCCTCCACAGTTTAGAATCGTTGTTTATGTACAATGATTGTAATAACGATAGCTCCTGTTCGAAATCCTAAAATCATACAAAAAATGTATTAGCTAAAAATAGGAATCTAATGGTAAGCATGATGGATAAAAAATAATTGAAGATTGAAAAATAATTGAACTGTCTTTAATTTAGACTATTATTCTAATTATTAATTTGTTGTCAAAAAGTTATTCTTTAGCATTTCTCCTGCTTGTTATATACAGGGTGATTATAAATGGGATTATGTAACCATCTAATATACGTTTGTGCTGCTCTAGTCTATTTGTATATATTCTTATAACCTTGCTTGCTTGACAGCTGTCAAAGTTGAACTGTCAAAACTAATAGTATAGAGGACAATTTTCATTTATAAACTCCCTGATTCACATTAAAAAACTCTAATTTTGTTGTAAACATTTTTTAAGCGTCAAAATTGTGTAGAAATATTTTCATGGGAGTTATAAATATTATAATAAAATTAAAAAAGTTTTTTTAAAATTGTATTTATTTAACTTAAATAATGATGTAGGCTAAATATGTTGAACATTTTTCCATCTTCTTTTGAAATTCATTATAAACATTGTGAATAATCTCTAGTGTTACTGTAGCAATAGCATCAGTAATTCTGTTTTTCAAAATCTCAATATTATCTTGCATGTCTGTGGCATACAGTATAGGCTAAAGATAACCAACCCCACAGAAAATAACCCATTGCGATTAGGTTAGGTTAGATATCGGTCCATCCAACATCACCGAAAAGGAGATTAGGGAAGCGGTACGCAAAGTCAAACAAAAAAAGCGGCGGCGCCGGATGGTATCCCACCAGAATTCATCAAGGCGATAGCCAAAAGGTGTCCAGAAGCCTTACAAACCACGCTAAATACTCTCTTAAACAAATGTGTCTTTCCAACAGAATAGAAAACAGACAGACTAAGTGTAATAGGGAAACCAATAAAGAAAGCAAAGGAAAAAGGCCGTTAAGTATCCTTAACGCAATCGGAAAGCTCTATGAGCAAATATTAAACAAGAGACTGCTGGATGAACTTGAAGAGAAAAGCGGCCTGTCGGACATGCAGTACGGCTTTAGAAAGGGACGTTCTACTATCGACGCAGTGCAGAAGGTCCAGGAACTGACAAACAAATGCAGAGCGGATAAAAAATTTGTGCTGCTTGTGACTTTTGACATCAAAAACGCGTTCACCTCCGCACGCTGGGTCGACATAATAGAATCACTGCAGGGTTTTGATATATCAAACTACTTAATAAAGATAAACTGCAGCTATTTGGAAAATCGCAATCTCCTGATAGAAAATAGTCACAAAATGGAAGTGACCGCTGGGGTCCCACAAGGTCAAGAGACCAACTCTATGGAACGTTAATTATGACGGAGCTTATAGGCTACGCGAATGATGTGGCAATGATTGTTACTGGCAACAGCGCAGAGGAACTGGTGGAGGATGCCAAATGGGCAGCCGAAAGACTTACAAGGTCGCTGGACAAAAAGAAGCTTGAACTTGCAGCCCATAAAACGAAAGCTGTTATTTTGGCAAGCAAAAGAACATGAACATGGGCCCCCACATCGCAAAGGCCGCAGAAAGAGCGATCAAAACGGCTGCTTCTCTAGGTAGACTGATGCCCAACATAGGCAGACCTAAAGAAGGCAAAAGAAGAGCGCTGAGCAGCGTTGTCTCCTCCAGAATCTTATATGAAGCACTAGAGCGCTCGCAAAGAAAGGTCGCCATACGGATAGCATCTGCTTGCAGGACCGTCTCCACAAAGGCGATACAGCCGATTGCAGGAACTATTCCGTTGCACCTGCTGGCTGTGGAACGGTCATACAAATCCTGCAGTGCAGAGCAAAAAAGGTTGGCAAGGTAGTCAACAATCAGCAAATAGGAAGAAGAGCGGCACTACAAAATGAACAAAAACTCTTATCAAAAGCGTAAAACCATGGATTTCCAGAAAACACAGGTGAGTTGATTACTATTGCGGCTCTATTGATACACAGTGCTAGAATGCGGCCGATGGGGTGCAGAAAGGAAAAGCTGAGCTTCCATCTTTGGCGCTGATGGACTCACCAAGCACAACATAACCACGCACATGCTGGACAGCAAAACAAAGTGGATGAGCGTAAAATTCGTTATAAGCATAAGCAGCATACTTAAAACTAAAGAAAGTGATGAAAAACAACTGAGTGCAAAATAACCTGGTCAATGCAACAAGAAAATGGCACCAATAAAGTAATGCCGCAAAGTCTTTCCATTAATGTCCATGCAGAAACGAGAGGTGGTTTTAGTGGGTAAAGCTTTTTGTAAAAAAGGTAGACACTCCCACACTGCCATGTGGAATGGCGTGCATAAAGCATTTCCACCTCTCTCTCTCCCTCAAAAAAAAAGGTATCAGTCCATTGCAACCCATCCAATTTGAAAAATTCTGCTAGAATATCACATTTTTTATTTCTTCTAAATTTCAAATTTTCTTATATACAATAATTAAATACAATTGAGGCCAAAAGTATTCACTAAGAATTTCTAAATAGTAATTTGCGTTCAGCCATCCTTCCATAAAAAATGGCCCAAAAAAAAATGTTGATATCTCCTACTAACAATACTTAAAAAAATTTGATTTACAAAATTTTAGTTTTTCAATATTGCATTTTTATATTTTTTAAGTATTATTATGACAAGCAGGAGAAGATGAAAAATAACTTTTTTTCAAAATATGTCCAATAAAAATGTTTACACGTATAGTTAAGTCTATTCGTGAACACACTGTATATTGTACTCATGACTACTTAATAATAATGAAAATCAATAAAATGAGATGATTAATACATGTAAAAATGTTTTAGATGACTAATTATTTCATGACTGGTTGTGAATTTAAAAAAATAAACACATATCACATATCTATGTGTGCTTTGATAAACAAACTGCAACAATTACATTAAAAATAAATTTCAAATAAAAATATTAAATATTTGTATACATTCTTATTTATTACATACATTATTAATTAAATATTATTTATCATTTTTTAATTACTATTGTTTTACACATTTCATAGCGTCAAAAAAGAAAATATTGAATAAATTAAATATTACATACCATTTTTAACTAGTAAGAAGATAAAGATATTGCTTTGAAAAAAGGACATTCAGGTACAATTCTAAAAAAAAAGAAAAAAAACATGTTATATATTGTATACACAAAAAAATATTTTGAATAAAACGTTTAACATACATGTAACAGTTAGCATGTTACTTGACTATCTATAAAGTAGCTAGATAGTATATATACTAGCCAACGTACTGATTACTTAGAAAGTATAGTTTGCATTAAAATAACCACAGTGATAATCAAAATTTTATAAACTAGCCAAGAATTGTAGTTAATATATAAACTAGAATAAAAATAATACGTTAGGTTAGGTTAGGTTAGGTCATAAGAGAGAATTTACCACATGTCAATTGTTAAAATATTTTGTAAACCATTTAATCAATCAAAATAAATAAAAAATAGTTTCAGTTTATTATAGTAATTGCGAATAGTTTACTAATTGTATGTGTTTATAAATTAACTATAAGCACCACTATCAGAACCAAATTAATGATTTATTCAATTCATTTATGAGACAAATATAATCAAATTGTCATTGTCACTTATCTGAAGCCAAAATTAGCAAAAAAATATATTTTTCAATATTTTAATATAATTATAAAAAAAAACCTTACTAAAATTGATCCCATTAAGTCGCAATCATTATAACTAAAGATCCAAAATTATCATGATGTAACATTTAATTTAATTTGATGAAATTACATTCACTATGATCTATTTCCATCCTTAAGGCATTATAACGGCAAAATATGTACAAAATAAAAATACTTTATTTGATCTACATCTAATAAATATAATCTGATCAGAGTTAAGATAACTTTCCAACACTTTTTAGTCGTAACCCCATTTAAATCTAGAACTAATTTTTTTCCAGGTTATAATAATAAACATGAAAATCTATTCCATTTGTAAAAATATTTATCATATACAGGGTGTTTCCTAAATGGAGGCAAAAAATAAAACTTTTAAGTACATTTTCTAATTTCAAACAAAAAATCTAAATAACTTTTTTGTTTATCTAGCTTCGCTTTCGAGATAATCAACAAATATACATTATTTAGAAAACTTTTTATTTAGTATAATATAAGTAAAAAAAAACATTTGTAACAATGGTATCAACAAACAAAACAATATTACTTTAATAAGTTCTAAAAATGGCCACCGTGATGCCTGGTTGTAGGTGTTGTACTTTTTGATAATGATATGAATGAAGAATTTCTTCAAAATGCGTCCGAAAATACGCAACGAGAAGGTTGCCTTCTGTCAAGAAATTTTAATTGATACTCGTAACATGCAGCTAGGGCATTACCATAACAGAATCCATAAACAAAAATAATATCTGCGTTTCTCCTTTCTTGAACAGCATTTTAATCAAATTTTACTAACCAAACAAAAAAAAAACGATTTTGACAAGTATCAAAAGCTTGCACTAACACACACTTTACCAAGTAATGTTGTTTTGTTTGTTCTTTTTGCTAAATAAAAAGTTTTTCTAAATAATAGGTATTTTTTGAATATCTCGGAAACAAAGCAAGATAGACAAGTTATTTAGATTTTCTGTTTGAAATTAAAAAATGTACCTAAATAAAGTGTCATTTTTTATATCCAGTTAGGAAACACCCTGTATTACAAGCTGATATTTAACTTCATTATGTTTTTCTTCAAGTGTTTAAAATTTCTGCATTGCATTTTATTTTATTACTATCAACATAAAATAATAAAACAATTTATTATGTTGTTTATTATTTAAGTTTATTCTTACAAATAATCACTAGTTTTGCCTTAAATATAAAAACTTGTGATAAAAAACGTAAATTGTTTTATTATTTTATAAACAATCCCGTAGTAGAGGTCACAACCATCAATTATAATAATATTATTAGTTCATAAAAGTACCACAGCGCTGGTTGCATTTACAATTTGACATTTCAATATCAGTGTCAAACAGTAGAAGTTAAAATATGTAAGTGCACCCCAATTAATTTTTATTTTTTAATCTTTCTCAAATAAATATTATACACCACTATATACAGTAGAATGTGCAATTAATTTTCCACCCAGTTTCACATACAATCAACATGACTCAGTAAAAATGACATCATCCTCATCCAACATAATATACTATCTATGTTTGTTTTAGAATAATATTATTAGTTTTTAGCATTAAAATAACAAATAATAATTGGGTTACATTACAATCTGTTTTTAACTTCATTATTTAGTTTTTTAATTACTACTAACATAATATTATTAGTTCATAAAAGTGCCACAGCACAGATAGCTGCATTTACAATTTGACACTTCAATATCAGTGTCACCGTAGAAGCTTTATCATTAACATCACATAATACATAACAAATTTTATTATAACAATTAAAATATGTAAGTGCAGCCCAATTAATTTTTATTTTTCAATACCTTTCTCACACAATAAATAGTATAAAGTACTCAATTAGAATGTGCAATTAATTTTTCACCCAGTTTCATATTTAATCAACTCAGTAAAAATGATCATCCTCTTCACACATAATATACTATCTTATATATATATATATATAGCATTTTTATTGCACAAGTAATTTACAACACTATTAGACAAGTATAATACATAGAATGAAAAAGAAATTGTTTTGTACAAACGGCTATCAATCGTAGTCTTTCAGCCAATACTATCTTTAAAATTAAAAATATCACTTAGGGGCTCATTTCACACTAATCGATGTTATTACAATATTCAATAGAATGGTGTGTTCTATCATGAATCAATGATAAACAATTTAGATAATTATTTACACTATAGGTTTGTTCCAACTTCCGTTTTGCACCATTCTCAAACTGTGCAAATCAATTACACAAGCCAAAAAAATACATAGATTTACAAACCGTTCCAAGCATCAGTTGGAACAGACCTATCTTATTTATATTTTGTATATTATAAAATAAGGAACCACTGATAACGACAAATATTATAAATGTCCCATTTAACATCTAAAATATTGTTTTTACAAAATGACGTAAAGTGAACTGCCAATAACTCTGAAATAAATTATTTATTAAATCAAAAAAGTATGTTATCTTAATCTTATGTTTGAATATGAAAATTTAATGTTTAATTTTTTTAATAAACTTATTTTTCTTTTTTTCCCAGATAATAAAAAAAAATAAGAAGATTGCAAAAATGTCACAAAGTTCTGATGATGACGATGCAGTCTGGTCGCCAATGTATGATGAATATAAAAAAATTATGAATGTAATCGACACTGAAATATTTAACGAGTTTAACAAAATAGACCGTACATTTAATGTTAAAAGAGATACAGACCAAACTGGAAATGTTCAAACAAAATCAAATAAGTTCAAAAACGTATCACACACAGTTGAAGAAAGTTCATCAAAACAGAAAAAAAATAAAGTACATAAACCAAAAACAGATAAACAAGATAACAAAATAAGAAAATTAAAAATAGATACAGAAGATGACAAGAAGAAAACTTGTTTGTTAAAAATCTATAGACCAAATGCTACTAGAACTTGTCTATCAAAAAATATAACAAATGACGTACAACCATCCAATGCAAATGAGGCTCCATCAAAAAAAGAATCAAACACTGATAAAGATAAACCAGATGTTAAGAAAAGACCTACAAAAACAGATAAATCGCCAATGTTTGATGAATATAAAAGATTTATGAATTTAATCGACACTGAAATATATAATGAGTTTAATGAAATAAACCGTACATTTAATGTTAAATTACCTAAAAATAATGATACAGACCAATCTGGAAAACCTCAAAAAAAATCAAATAAGTTCAAAAATGTATCACACACAGAAAAAAGTAGTTCGACAAAACAGAAAAAAAATAAAGTACACAAATCAAAAACAGACAAACAAGATACTAAAATAAGAAAATTAAAAATAGATACAGAAGATGACAAGAAGAAAACTTGTTTGTTAAAGATCTATGGACCAACTGCTACTAGAACATCAAATTCAAATGCTACGAATAAGGCTTCATCAAAAAAAGAATCAAACACTGATGAAGATAAATCAGATGTTAAGAAAATTCTTTCAAAAACAGATGAACAACCAAAAATAACTAAGCTAAGAAGAAGTCTTAGAATAGCATCAAAATCAACATCCATAAAAACAATTTCAGAAAAATAATTTCAACTCGTAATATGTTCCTTTTTGGCAATAAATTTGTTTCAGTTACGTAATGTTTTTCAAGTTGTATAGTTAATAAAATAGTTTAAAACAAATCTATTGCTAAAAATAAAAATTCCTGACTTAAATGTGATACAATTGATATTTATATATTTTGAATAAATTATATATTCTTACTTTTTCTATTTGTTATTGATTCCTATTATACAGTTTGTTCACAGAAAAAGTAAAAACTTATTAAAGATTCTATTTTAAGAAAACGGCAACGGCCATACTATGTTGAACACACCAGTTCTTGTCCAATCACCTAAGTTAATAACTGTGATTGAATGTACATAATTTTTGTACTCCCAGAATCAATTCATAAATATATGCCCAAATCAATTAAATCCTATTATAATTTCCCACTTTTTCTCCGTTCTTTCTAAAACTCATTAAATACCAGACAATTACATTGGAAATTTAGAATAACATCAAAATACTAAAAAAACAGTTCAATAAAAACATACATAACTTAATATGTACTCCAGAATAAATACATAAACATACAGTAAAATTAATACAAATAAAGCAACCCATATTTTCAGCAAATTAAAAAAATTACAAACAAACATCACAAATACAGTGAACTCTCTAGTCGCTGACACCTCCCATAACTGGACAATTTAGAATGCACCGGCAAACGTCCGCATGCAAGTGTCCCTCTATTAAGCGGACACTAATAACCTACACAACAATTTTGTTATTTTTAAGAAAATTCCCTCTGATAACGAACATCAGAAGCTCAGTTTTCTATAAAACGCAAAAAAATCACCTGCGTCTGTTTTTTATTTTGTAATTTAGTTTACAAGATATATTGAGTATTTTCATTGTAAATTTAGTCCCCAATGGGGTTGGTTGTGAAATTATTACATTACTTTCAGAAGTAATATGTACAATTGTAGTTTATTTTAGATTTTATATTTTACAATTTTATTTAAATAAATTTATACTATGTACATATGTATATTTATCCAACTTTCTTTTAAGCGGACACCTCCCATAAACAGACAAAATCAATTGCACAGTCAGTATCCGCTTAATAGATATTTCACTGTAGATTCAATTACTGATCCAGAGGCAGACAGTTTAACAAGAGACATCAAAATAGCAAACAATTTTTCAAAACCATCATAACAACGCATTTACCTTTTCTGAACAAACTAATATTGACAACCTAGAAGACATTAAACAAACCAATTTCGACTTGAGACAGTGTTTCACTATCAAATATATATTTTAAAGTAAATTATATTATTAGTTTTTATCATTGTAATAATAAATAACAATTGTGTTATATTACAAGCCGTTATTTAATTTTATTATTTGGTTGAATCTTTTTTTTAATTTTATTGTTTTTTTTTCAAGTGTATTAATTTCTGCATTGTGTTACAACACGCAATATGTCTCCCAACGTCTCCCATGAAATGTGTAAAATGTAAGCATAAATGAAAAATGCTTAAAACGGTCAAAGGCATGAGTACAACCACAGCCAACATAATTTTTATGTATATTAAGTTGCCTATTATACCGGCCAAACTATTCGTGTCTAGCTGTACTAACCTAACATTATTAGTTCATAAAAGTACCACAGCACAGACAGTGCTGGCTGCATTTACAATTTGACATTTCAATACCAGTGTCACTGTAGAAACTGCTTGTCACACATCACATAATTATTGACAAATTTAATTATAAAAATTGAAACATGTAAGTGCACCCAAATAATTTTTTTTTTAATATCTTTATCAAGCAATAAATAGTATCCAACAATCTGAGTAGAATGCACAATTAATTTTCCACCCAGTTTCACATACAATCAAAATGACTCATCCAACTTAATATACTATCTTAATTGTTATAATATTATTAGTTTTTATAATTGAAATAATAAACAATAATTGGGTTACATTACAAGCTGTTATTTAACTGCATTACTTGTTTGCTTATTTTTTTTAAATATGTAGAATAAAGTTTTGATTACTAGTAACATAATATTATTATTAGTTGATAAAAGTGCCACAGCCCAGATAGTGTTAGTTGAGTCTCACTGAAAGAATGTTTATTTTAACAAACTTAATTATAAAAATTAAAAGATGTAAGTGCCCCATTCAATTTTGAATTTTTACTTCTTCTCAAGCAATTACTATACAGGTGTTTCCTAACTAGAGGCAAAAAATGAAACTTTGAATACATTCAAAATCTGTTGTGTTTGTTGTTGTCCATGTCATACAGCAAATTTTCCATTCAATTTTCAAGAAATTCTGAGGGGGCAAGATTTAAATTGGCAGTAGTTGCCCATTAAAAACCCCACATGTGTAAACTGAAAATCTTTGTTGGTAAGCTCGTACCCTAACTGCGTACAGATTTCCTAATGACAAGATGCTCATAATGTATTGTTAATGCCATTTCTCGTGAACATAGATTCATCGCTCCACAATTAAACTAAAGAAGTTAGAATCTTGTTGATGTCGTTCAAAAAGCCATTGAGAAAATGCAAGTCGTTGTTGTACTTTTTGATAATGAGTGAAGAATTTTCCTATTTAAGACAAAGTTTTTAGATAGTTGTAAACGAGCGGAAAGTCGCCTGGTTCATCAAGAACTGCGTCAACTATTTGTTCCTCTTCTGCCAGTGTGCTGCTGATGTGGATTTTC
Source organism: Tachinus rufipes (assembly GCA_963932245.1). NCBI lineage: Eukaryota > Metazoa > Arthropoda > Insecta > Coleoptera > Staphylinidae > Tachinus > Tachinus rufipes. Next base: position 62,757,177 of record OZ010750.1, on the reverse strand, counting down.
ACTACAACAATTTCCAACTCCAAATTCACGGAACCTTCGAAATGCGTCCAAAAATACGAGATGAGAAGGTTGCCTTCTGTCGGAAAATCTTAATTAATACTCGCGACATGCAGCTAGATCATTACCATTACAGAATCCGTAAATAAAAATGATATCTGCGTATTCTCCATTGTTGAACAGCATTTTTTATAAAATTTTACTAACCAAACCAAAGAAAACGATCAACGCACACTTGTTAAAATAATGTTATTTTGTTTGTTTTTTTGCTAAATAAAGTTTCCAAATAATGTGTATTTTTTATTATCTCAAAAATAAAGCAAAAGTCAAAAAAGTTAAAATTTCCTGTTTGAAATTAAAAAACGTACTTAAAGTTTAATTTTTCACCTCCAGTTAGGAAACACCCTGTATACAAGAGTAGAATATGCAATAAATTTTCCACCCAGTTTTCACATAACAACCGACATGACTCAAAATTACATCATCCACCTTCAACGTAATATACTATATTATATGTTATTACAAATTTATATATAGTACGATGTCATAAAAACAGTCATGAAAAATATCAGATTACAAAGAAACAGACCAATAAAAAACTTCAGTGTTTCAGAATTGCACGACTTTTTTAAGAATGAAAAATCCAGCACAAAATAAACATAAAAAACATACAAACATATGTCTCAAATTAATTTATTACCAAGATATCAAAAGATTTAATTAATAAAATATTCAGAATAACTGTTCAAAGTGGCCTCCGTTTTGTTGCATGACAAACCCATGCTTCTCGTCTTATAGCATCTGGACGACCATTGATCCACAATGCAAATCCTTAGCTATTCTTGTATGACAATAAATGTAGTATAAACTTCATCCAGTCCCACATAAAATAATTTATTGGCGTTAGATCGGGAAATTGTAATGTCAATTCAATAGGACCGTTTTGACCAACCCATCGGTTGCCATACGTTATGTTAATATAATCAGTGACAATATAAAAAAAGTAAGCAGGGCACTGTCATGAATAAACCACATGCCTGCCTGTAATTTAATAAAAAGGTATGTTAGTAATGCGTAATAGCAGTCATATAACGATTTTCTTTGTTCCAATGTTTTAAAAATTATTAATACCATTTCTTGTAAAGTGGATTCATCAATAACCAGCAAGCAGCTCAGAAAGTTAGAATCTCGTGTGCATTGTCAAATTAACCACTGGCAGAAATTATTGTTTAACAAATCTTGTACTTGTAACATGAAATGAATACAATTGTAGCTGGCATATGAAACAAGGTGACAATATTTTAGAGCTTGTACTAGGAGTTAACTAAATAACATTCAACATTTGTAAATTTATTTTGCCAACCAGCGTTTATTCATTGAAGCTTTAGTGTGCCAGATTCCAAGAACGCATTTCAATGACATTAAACATTTTAAGATTTGGTAGAGAAAAGTGAAATTTGATTGTATTTTCAAACAGCAGCAGCAGCACCATTTTTATGTACCTCTTCATAAATTTAAAGCATGTCTGTTTGTTCGGCAAATTGAGCAAATTTGTCATGTTCCATAAAAATAAAAATTGAAGTCTTTAAAGTTTAATTCACTTAAAAATGACCATGAACTAACAAACAGGTTACTCACACAATCGGTGATTAATACTATAATAACAATTTTAATGACAAATCTGCTGATAAAAACAAATATGTATATAAAAAGCAATTGTTATCCAAGGCTATTTGATTAACTTCAGACTTTTAGATATTAATCTTAAACTTATAAAATGTCTTGTTAATTAATTAATTTGACAAAGATATGTTGTTTGTACCCCTAAAATAATGCAGTGCAATTCTAAAACCTCCTATATAACTTAATACACCAAGAAAAATACATAAATGCCTGCCATAAAATTAATTAAAAAAATATTTTCTGGATATTAAGAAACTTACAAACTACAAATGGACGTCATAAATACATCAAATTACCGATCCAGAGTCAAATGACAGTTTAACAAGACAAACCAAAATAAAAACATTTTTGAAAATTAATTTATCACAAACAAACCTATATTGACAACCTAGAAGACATTAAAGCCATGATACAAACTAATGAGTCAACCTTTTTACATGTGTTTCACACAATCAGATATAATATATATTTTATTGTTTATTGTCACTATGTTAGTTTCGGTATAATATTAGTAATTTTTAGAATTAAAACAATAAATGATGATTGGGTTACATTACAAGCTGTTATTTAATTTCATTATTTGTTTGCTAATTTTAATAACAATACGTAGAATAGAATTTGATTACTAATAACATATGATTAGTTCATAAAAGTGCCACAGACCAGATAGCGTTAGTTGTATTTGACATTTCAATAACATGTCAAACAGTAGAAGTTGATTATTAACATCACAGTATTGACACATTTAATTATAAAAATTAAAACATGTAAGTACAACCCAATTAATTTTTATTTTTTTACTATTTTTCTCAAGTAATTTATGTATACTAGAGTAGAATATGCAATTAATTTTCCACCCAGTTTTCACATACAATCAAATCGACTCAGTAATAATTTCACCATCCTCCATCAACGTAATATACTATATTATACGTTGTTACAAATTTATATATAGTATGATGTTATAAAAACAGTCATGACTATATTAAATTAAAAATATTAGTTGGGGGCTTGTTTCACACTAATCGATGTTATTGCAATATTTAATAGAAAAGTGTGTTCTATCATAAAGCAATGATAAACAAATTAGATAACTATTTACAACAACAGATTACAAAGAAACAGATCAATAAAAAACACTGTTTCGGAATTGCACAAGACTTTTTTAAGAATGTGTTTTCCAGCAGAACACATAAAGTTCATACAAACACATGTCTCAAATTAATTTATTAAAAAGATATCAAAAGATTTAATTAACAATAAAATATTCAGATTAACTATTCAAAGTGGTCTCAGTTTTGTTGCATGACAAACCAATGATTCTCGTCTTATAGCATCAAGACAACCATTGATCCACAATGCTCTTCTTGTATGACAATAAATGTAGTATAAACTAGACTTCATCCAGCCCCACACAAAATAATTTATTGACATTAGATCAGGAAATTATAATGGCAATTTAACAGGTCCGTTTTGACCAACCCATCGGTTACCATACGTTATATTAAAATAATCAGTGACAATATGAGAAAAGTAAGCAGTGCACTGTAATGAATAAACCACATGCCTGCCTGTTTTTTAATAAAAAGGTATGTTAATACCATTTCTTGTAAAGTAGATTTATCGATAACCAGCAGGAATTTGAGAAAGATAGAATCTCGTGTGCATTGTCAAATTAACCACTGGCAGAAATTATTGCGCTTTTTATAATGTACTGGTAACAAATCTTGTACTTATAACATGAAATGAATACAATTGTTGCTGGCATATGAAACAAGGTGACAATATTTTAGAGCTTGTACTAAGAGTTAACTAAATAACATTCAACATTTGTAAATTTATTTTGCCAACCAGCGTTTATTCATTGAAGCTTTAGTGTGCCAGTTTCCAAGAACGCATTTTAATGGCATTAAACATTTTAAGATTTGGTAGAGAAAAGTGAAATTTGATTGTATTTTCAAACAGCAGCAGCAGCACCATTTTAATGTTTATTTTTTGTTCGACAAATTGAGCAAATTTGTTATGTTCCATAAAAATAAAAATTGAAGCCTTTAAAGTTTAATTCACTTAAAAATGACCATGAACTAATAAACAGGTTACTCACACAATCGGTGATTAATACTATAATAACAATTTTAATAACAAATCTGCTGATAAAAACAAATATGTATATAAAAAGCAATTGTTATCCAAAGCTATTTGATTAAGTTCAGACTTTTAGATATTAATCTTAAACATGTCTTGTTAATTAATTAATTTGACAAAGATATGTTGTTTGTACCCCTAAAATAATGCTGTGCAATTCTAAAACCTCCTATACATAAACGCCAGCCATAAAATTAATTAAAACAGAGTATATTGATGTAAAGTTTTATAAGGAACCTAATTAGCAAGTACTCAATTGCTTTCTAGGAAACTCAGGGTATGCATCTGACTTAAATCTGGAAGCTATGATACTTACTTAGTATATTAATTTTGAAAATTTAGAAGGCTTACATTTTTGCAGAAAGATCACTTTCTGAGAGCGCACACACAAAAATTGCTCAAACATTTTTTCAAGAACCAGTCTAATGTACATATTTCTAATTTATTTTTTTGTAAAAACTGTCTCTATGTTACTTTTAATGTAGAATAATAAACACAGAATGCACTTTTTATTACCGATTATAACAAACTTGTTTTGATATATTTTTCTAGTTTGTTATAACCGGACTTTATTGTTATTTAATTATATCTTGGGCAATAATCATATATTTCAAAGCTACTTTTGCTTATTCTTCAGTGGTTAAGTATTTAAATAAAACTAAAATAGTGAAATTGATATAAAATATTTGTAAAAAGATTAAACACTTACAATTAAATAGAATAAAATATTTAAATTCAATGTAAATGTTTATGTATATGTCTAGTTGATTAATTAACAAAAAAATTATGTACATGATATATCTAGATTTTTTGTTGTTTTTATTTATGACTGATTATTACCCAAGATATAACCTCAATAATGTAGTTTAAATACCAATATAATATATTGTTGTTACAAAATTACATCGTAAGTAATACTTTCAATAATTCTTAACACTTAAATTAAAAAAGTTCAATGTCTTATTCTTATGTTTGAACATGAAAATATAACTTAATCCATTAATTTTTCATTCTTTTCCAGATAATAAAAAGAAATGGAGGAAGGTAGTTCATCCAAATGTAGTAAAGTAAAAAAATCAAAACCGTATGAAGAAAATACCAAACAAAATAATAGTTTCTCAAAAAAAAAAGTAAGTAACATTCGTATATCAACATGAAAAATGATAAAAAAAAAGAACAAAAACTAGATGATATTCATATATCAAAAACCCTTATATCTTTTTTTCTGTGTACAGTATACAACCTTCTAGTTAATGACCACTGATTTGGAAACAACAATGTATAACAAGAAAAAGTTTATTTCAAAAGTTTGATTTAGATTTTGGACAATTTTACTTCTTCTTTGATGGTTTTTCTACTTGCGGCACCAATTAAGACTATCAGCACCAAAATTTAACAAAGTAATTTTTTTAGTATTCAAACATAATTCTGCAAAACGCTCATAAAAATTTGACAAAAAAAAAATTTAAGCCTCGCCCAGTATATATTTCTAATTTAAGTCTACATTACTTTTAATGTAGAATAATAAATACATTATGCACTTTTTTTATTATTAATCATAACAAACTTTTTTGATACATTTTTCTAGTTCGTTATAACCAAACTTTATTGTATAACCTCATAAGTAATACTTTCAATAACTCAGAAATTAATTATTTATTGAATCAAAAAAGTTCCATGTCTTAATCTTGTTTGAACATGAAAATATAACTTAACGTTTTTTTCTTTCAACTCAATATATTTTGTAAATGTAATTTACTCACCCATTTCTCTTTCTTTCCCAGATAATAAAAAAAATTAAGAAGATTAGAAAAATGTTAAAACAAATTAGAAAAATGTTAAAACATTCCGATGATAGTGCAGTTGATTTGGAAATATTTGATCAATTTGAAAATCACACGGAGGAAGATAGACTCTCAAAAGAAAAAGTAAGTAACATTCATATATCAACTAAATATAGGAAAGATAATAAAAAAAAAGAAAAAACAAAAACTAGACTAGATGATATTCATATATCAAAAACCCTTATATCTTTTTTTCTGTGCACAGTATACAACCTTCTAGTAGAGGACAATTGATTTGGAAACAACAATGTATAACAAGAAAAAGTTTATTTCCGATTTTAGGCAATTTTACTTCTTTGGTAGTTTTTGCACTTGCGGCACCAAAATTTAACAATGTTATTTTGTTGGTATTCTAACATAATCTGCCCAGCTCTCATAAAAATTTGATAAAAAAAAATTGAAGCCCCACCCTGTAGATATTTCTAATTTAAGTTTTTTTTTGTAAACACGGTTTCTATGTTATTTTTAATGTAGAATAATAAATACATTATGCACTTTTTTTTGTTATTAATTATAACAAACTTTTTTGGTACATTTCTAGTTCGATATAACCAGACTTTATTGTATAACCTCATAAGTAAAGCTAGGATTTATATGCGTTATGATTTTTACCAATATTATATGCATATTAATTTTGAATGTATATCTCCACAAATTATAAGAAAGTAAAGCAAATGGCACCTTCTTATTTTGGTTTATTTTGCCTATTTTTGGTTTTATGCATATTTAATGCATATTTTAAGAATTTTTATTTGTTTTTCATTATTTGAAATGCATATTTGATACTTATTTAAAGTACTTTTGCCTATTTCAGCATTTTTCTGCATGTTTCATGCTTATTTTAAGCAATTTTCGATTTCATAAAAATTTAAGAGTTATAAAATATTTTTTTAAAATAGTTATGGTTATGTATGACTCATGCTCCTCCCTTGAGCATGAGCGATTATTGCCCGACTTTTTTGGCAGAAGAAGGTTCGTTTTAATAAAAAATTTGAAAAAACATTTTATTATTAATTCTTTTAAAAATAAATTATGTTTTGTCAAAGTATTATTATTATTTATTGAATTTTATTTTTGTTTCTTTTGTTGTGTTTATTATTATTATATTAAAAGTTATAATTTTTTAATGCGTTTTATATGAGAAATATTTTTTTATGCTTATTTTTATGCTTATTTTGATGATTTTTAATGCTTATTTATGCATGTAAGTCCTAGCTCTACTCATAAGTAATACTTTCAATAACTCTGAAATTAATTATTTATTAAATCAAAAAAGTTCAATGTCTTAATCTTATGTTTGAACATAAAAATATAACTTAACGTTTTTTTCTTTCAACTCAATATATTTTGTAAATGTAATTTACTCACCCATATTTCTTTCTTTCCCAGATAATAAAACGAATTAAGGAGATTGAAAAAACGTCAAAACAGATTAGAAAAATGGTAAAATATTCTGATGATATTGCAGTTGAGTCGCACACCTTTGATCAATATAATAGTTATATGAACTCAGCTGATATTAAAATGCTCAAAAAATTGTACAAAAAATTCAAGATTAACTTTAAATTATCTAAAAATAATAAAGATAAAAGAGAAGAAGCAAAAAAAATAGAACAACAAAAGCTAGATGATATTCATACATCACAAAAATTTACAGAAAATGAAAAAAAACAAATGTGTTTTTTAAAAAATTTTGGACTAATACATGTTAAGATAGCAAATAACCTTGAACCATTAATAGAAAAAAACAAAGCGTCGTCATCAAAAAAGAAAGCAAGTAACCTTCCTCTATCAAAAGCTGATAGAGATGATCCGGATTTTAAGACAAGATCAAAAACAGATAAATCAGCGAAACTAAGAAAAAGTCTGAGAATATCATTAAAATCATTACCCACATACATGTAATTTTTTCTGTTAATGTCTTGTGATAAAATGAAAAAATTTACTTAACATCATAACAAATATGGGGATAATATTGCCAATGTTCAAGAAAGAATATAAAGAATGTATAGAAGAATAACCGCAACAACCAGAAAAATATATATCAACAAGAATCCTAGAAACTAAACTAAGAAAATACTAGAAGAATCACAACATGGATTTAGAAAGAACAGCAGCACACAAAACAATTAAGTGTTAAGAGGCTTAGAAAAAAAAAAAGAAATTCATGTATGCTTCAACATCCTAAAGAAAACCTTTGACAGAGTAAGAAGAAGAGATTTGTCTGAAAGCTTAAAAAAAAAGGCATAAACAAAGGTACGAAACATACTAAAAGCACTATACAAAAAACACAAACAAAGTAAGACTGCACTCTCCTCAGTTTTAATCAATGATGCTATAAAAAACAGCAAAAACATGAAAATAGGACACAGAAACCTTAACGTAGTAAAAATCAAAATAATACCAAAAGAAATGAAGCACAAGATCAAGCTAGAGAAACAACAATTTGAACAAGTGAAAACATACAACTACCTAGACGCAATTATAGAAGAAAGGAAAAATAAACACAGAGATCAAAAGGTTATTTTCCTTCACATCAGGAAGAATATATAACAAACTACAAACAACATTCATTGGAAAAATGATAGGTAAAAACTGAAGTATATAAAAAATAATAAGACAACAAAAAAAAAACAATAGTAAAATCACAGCCATAGATATGAGGCATTAAGAAGAGATAAAAAAATAAACATTGCGACTGCATGTATGCATTATTTATACTTTATTTATATATTTTTTTTACGCTTATGTAGATATATAGGTTAGTGATTTTAATCTTCAAATTTTTTAATTAAGTTTTAAATCTGTTTTTTTTTTGTTTTGTAGTTCTTTTATGTTTTTCATAATTAACATTTTTAGTACTGAGGAAGAAAGTAGAACAGCTTCCAAAACGTTTGCTACCTGATAGTTGTTCTTTCACAACTTATCAGTATTAAGATCAACTGTCTATTTAATCCATCCCTAGTGGAAAACATCTTCTAATTACTAAATAAAAAACAATCAAATTAATTGCTATAATAAATATTGTTTGCAAATTTGCAAAAATAGATTCTTGTGCCCTATCAACTTACTTAAAAAAAGATTAATATTTCCATATAAATTTCAAATTTCAACAATCATAATATTAATGTATTAAGCTACGCTAAGTACATTTGTGAGTATTATAGCTCAATGACCGATCAAAGCGAAAGAGACATATTATTTGTGCTGTACGTTGTAATTAAAGAATATTTAATAATATATTTCTCCCGTAAATGATAAAAAGTACATCTCATGAAAAACGATAACAAAATTTTATATTATTATCAAAATAAATGTACTAAATGAAGCAATAGAATGCAAATGTGCAGTTTCTACTCTAAATTCACATGTAAAAAAAAAGCGCGCCCTTACTTGTGCGCAATTGTAAGTTAACATCGCTCTTGTAAACACGTGTTTTGCAGTTATTTGCAACGTATAATTATTTACTTTGCTTTGTAAGTTATAAGTATATATTTCCCATACCATCTTACAAATTTGTCAAAATGAAGAACGAAGAACGTATATATATGCCGGTATGTGCTTGCGGTGCAAAAGACGTACGTATAGTACTATCGGGCCCCGTACACAAAGCACCCATATGAAATTCGCACTCCGTAGCAAAAGCGTTAAAATTCCAACAATCATAATATTAGTATATCAAATTTATCACATTATAACCTTGACAACACATGTCGCCACATTATTTGTGCTGTACCCTTTCATTAAAGAATATTTAATAATATATTTCTTCCGTAAATGATAAAACGTACATCGCACAAAAAACGATAACAAAATTTTACATTATTATCAAAATAAATGTACTACATATATATCCCAGTCACAAAAAAAAAGCAAAGAATGTATATTAAATAATTTTTTTACAAATGTACCACTAAATAAAGCAATGAAATCATAATGCATCATTTTTATCATATTGAGGTTAGATTTTATAGTTTTGCATGAAATAATAATTTTACAGGCCATTTCTAGATATGAGAAATAAAATAAAAGTTTACCGGAGATGCACTCAGCCACACGTGGTCAACACGAAAAACAACTGCCGAATGACAAGGAAATTTAAAATTTTACCGTTACAAAAGTGAACTGTGAAGTTGGCTACTTTTAAACCAGATCAAACTAGATCCGCCCAGGACCGTAATGCCCGTATTACACTGTCAATAATTATATCTTGAATTATACAGGGTGTAGATTAATTGGCGGATAAACGCCAGGTAACTTTATAAATCGTGCCAAAAGAAAACGAAAATCTTAATTCCAAAATGCTGAAAAAATCTTCGTTTGGCCTCACGAGGTCCTCAAAGTTTCAATTTTGTCAATACAAATATTGTTTTAATTGCGTATATTATGTACCAATTTGCTTTCTTTTTTAGTATAATAAAAATTACAAGGTTTATTGAAACTTAATAATAAAAAACATTGAAAAATGTGCAAACTACTTTTGAAGAATAAATCAAATTTAAATTAAAAATACGCTTGGCAACGTAGCAAAATTTTTAATAAAATTCAAATTATAAAGTAGGCAATGCAATAAATGTCAGGGGGTCAATTCTGATCTCCGGTGACTTTTGTCATCAGTGACTTTTAAATTCAAATAAAATTCAATTTAAATATTATGATATACTTTATTCTTTTGATAATTATTAATTTAAAATTGTGTGAGGTTGCACATTGACGACACATACCGCATTATTAAATTATGAATGGTGTTTTGATGCATTTGCGAAATATATTATGTTGCGTTCGTCTAGTATGCGGCGGTCTGCCTTATGTCTGTCTCGGATTAACAACTACTACGTTGCCATGTCAATCCCGTGCCGTGACCACCCTTGACAAAAACCATCGGTGACTTTTGTCGTTTCACCATGCGGCTAAAATGCGTTTTCAAAATAAATGTGTGAATCCAGCAAATAGGTACTATAATTATTATTGAATTATAGAACAATTTATACATTGCAGCTGATACAACTATTATAAATTATTAGATTCTGTCATAAATAAAAATATTAATTATTTCAATGCACAATTGATTGTTTGAAAATATATTTAAAATAATTAACATGAATATAGCAACTCTGACAGATTTAATATTTAACGCCGGCGATGCTTGAGAACGTCATAAATTCGATATCGATACGTGCTGTAAAGTGTTTAGAAGTAAACGGTGGCCAATTTGAACATCTGTAGTTTATAATAAAAAATAAAATTTGATGTGTGTATTAAATTGCCTATTTTATGTGAATTAAGTTGCCTACATTATAGGTTTGAATTTAGAAAGTTTGCAACGTTGCCAAGCGTAACAAAACTTTGAAGACCTCGTGAGGCCAAACGAAAAGTTTTTCAGCATTTTGGAATTAAGATTTTCGTTTTCTTTTGGCACGATCTATAAAGTTACCTGGCGTTTATCCGCCAATTAATCTACACCCTGTATATATAAAAATATTTAAATCTTAAAAAGTCCGTAAAATGCACAAAATATCATCAATCTTATTGTAGATTGATATTTTAAGAATATTTTTAGGTTTTCTTTATAATTAACCCATATAATGTGAGAAATAGCATTTATAATATAACCTAACTATTTTTAAAAAACTGTTAATTTGTACATTTTTTACGTCAATTATAAAAAAAAACTAAAAATATTTTTAAAATTTCAATCTGCAATAAAATTGATGATCATTTGTGCATTTTACAGACTTTTTAAACTTTCATCCATAATTATATATATAATTCTATAAAGAATTATAGATAGTGTCATACGGGCATTATGAGAAATTACTTGCTACGTGAAATAAATTTACTTACTTTCATGTCACAACAAATATAACAATACTTTACAAAAAGTTTTTAATATAAATTGTAGGCACATAAACAAAACATATCAATCATAAGAGAAACACGTGTATGTGAAAATAGAAATGAGTAGCTGTTTTTACAATACTGGAAATCAAGGTAGCGATCGGTATGCTCTTAAATTTAAAATAAATTTAATCGATACCAATTTTTATTTAAAAATATGTTTAGACATATTTTTAAATAAAAAATGTACGTAAGTCTTGTTAGGACATCGTGTAATTTAAAAAGTACATACCTTAAAAAATTGAAGTTTAACGACGCTACGTTGTTTAATATTTGTTTGGCTGCTATCCATGAATTTGTAAACCTGAAAAAAATTAAACCGGAGCTAGATTCTACTCTGGAAAAGTCTTCTCCTTTGTTTACAACATTAAAATACTGTGGCAGAGTTTAAACGAGGCCGTACGGTCAACACGACCATTGCACTAGCGATTGTACAGATAGAATGAACTAGACTGAATGAGCTTCGGGCTTTTTTTTTTTTTTTTTGGTGGTCAGGGCGGTAAAATCTTCTAAAGACTGACTCAAAGTGTCGGATTCACTCTCACGAGGAAAGCGCCTACCGACTAAAAACCGCCCCATTTTGAGTACCGGGAAGTTCGAGACCTGTGTGCTCATAAACCTTTCATTGGGAGAAAATTAAGGGGATGAATAGAGATAGGAAGCCGTATAGGTTGTGGGGTGAGGTTGTAGGATGTGGGGTGAACCCACCTGGTTAGATTAGGTTGACCGGTCTTCGATAGAAGTTTGTCCGGCTCTGCCAATCTGGCTAGACCGGTGTTCGAATGAATTGCTAAATTCGTAAAATATTTCTCGGCGAGCGCCTCAAAATGTTGTCGTAACGGAGTGATGCCTAGGTCGTTGTGAATATCTGCATTCCTAACGTACCATGGCGCTCCTATAATACAACGAAGAGTTAGATTTTGAAATGCGTCGAGGCGCCTTATATGACTGTTTGCCGCCGTTCCCCAAATTGGGTAACCAAACGTCAATTGCAGTCTAATGATAGACGTATACATTCGGAGTTTGTTCCGAAGCGATAGCCCGCTGTCCCTGCGGAGCATTGGGACTAGCAGGTTTTTTGCCAATTTGGCTTTATCAAGAACAGCCTGAACGTGCAATTCGTCCGTTAGACCTTTATCAAAAGTGATCCCCAAATACTTTGCAGCATTTGACCATGGAATCGGTACGTCATCGATGAAGACGTGATCGTGCGGTTTAGTTCGTCGCCGCGAAAAGAGAACAGCAACGCTCTTTTCAGGATTGACCTTAAGCTGCCAATCATTGCACCATTCTTGGAGATCGTCGGTTGCTTTTTGAAGCCTCATGGTGACCACCATAGGCGACCTTGAGCTGTAGAGAAGTGCCGTATCGTCGGCCTATTGTGACATTTTTACCCCGTGTTTCCAGCACGATGGCATGTCGGCAACGAAAAAGTTAAATAGCAAAGGCGAGAGAAGAAAGCCTTGAGGTACCCCTGCCGTAATCGGCCGAGAGGTCAAAACATGATTTTGAAACTTTACTGCTAAAGTTCTGCTGTCAAGATACGAAGCTATCAGCTTTATAAGCCGCAGTTGAAATTTAAGTCTATGTAGCTTTAGAATTAAACCGTCGTGCCATATCTTATCAAAGGCCTTTTCGACGTCGAAAAATACCACCCCTGTGGTTTTTCTAAGTCTAAAGCCCTCGGTAATGTCATCTGTCACGCGGTTTAATTGGTGTACTACAGAGTATTCACGCCTAAACCCATGCTGATGAGATGGTAAAAGAGAATTTTCTTCTGCGTGTTCTTGAAGGTTATCCAAGATTACTCTTTCTATGACCTTACTCAAGGTGCATAGAAGACTGATTGGCCGATAGTTTTGAGAAAACAGTCGGTCCTTCCCAGGTTTTGGGATATTAATTACGTGTGAGCCTTTCCAAGCTGAAGGAAAGTGCCCTGTACGTAAGATTGCATTGGCAATATTGGTCAGAACCATTATTGCTTTGTGCGAAAATGCTTTAAGAGCTTTGTTCAGAATAGCTTCGGGCTTAAATCACTCACACTATTTATAGTCCGTATCAGTTGTGCCCTGCGCAGCAGAGACGTTAAAGTGTTCCGTGAGGACGGAATAATTTGGCTCGGTTACCTCTACCGCACCCCGCGCAACGGATTTACCACAGGGAGGCACCGTGGGAAACATAAAAAACAGTGGCGCACTAATAAACTGAAATACATATTCAATAAAAATAATAAAATGAACATTTACTTTGCAATTGAATTGCAAACAAATATAGGTTGCAAATTAAAAATATTTAATGTATATTTAATAATAAATTTAATCATCATATAATGCATCATTTATATCACAGTTGCAAATTAAAAGCATTTAATGTATATTTAATAATATATTTCATCATCATCCCATTGAGGTTAAACTTTATAGTTTTGAATAAAATAATTATTTCTGAATATAAATTTATAGTACTATGTTTTCTATGCAAATAAAATAAAAATAACTGCCGATAAAAAAGAAATTTAAAAATTTACCGTTACTGAAATGAATTGTGAAGTTAATAAGAGCGTAATAAGAAATTTCATGCTACGTGAAATACTATTGCCTTCGGGTTTTCTACTGTTTTCTTTTTTCTTCGGATTTCTATACCTATTTTTAGTTTTTTTTATATGTTGTGTGCGGAATATTTTTATGTTATTTAAACTACCATTTGCAATTTAAACTCATAAGTGTAGCGACAAATTATTAAGTTATAAAATAATTAATTTACAAATTATTTTACTAATATCAAACTAAATTAAAATAAGCGTGAAAATAAAAAAAAAAAACTATTGACAGTAGCGCTACAAAAGTTAAACATCAAATTAAATATTTAAAATAAATATATCCTACTATACTAAGGTCAATGCCTGAAAATATATAAGTATATTTTATTATTAATAATAATAATAAACGTTTATTTCTTGCCTTTTGGCCTTAAAAATCATACAACTTATATAATATATTATCTTAATGACTTCTATTTTTAATTAATTCTTTATTAGTTCTGTATTTTTTTTCTTCTTTTTGTTAATTTTTTTTTTCACATTCTACACATTTTTTTTCTTTGTCTCTATAATATTTCCACATCTAAATCTTGTAATCATTCTTTCATTACTTTGGTAGTGCATATGACATGTACATAATTTGCATTTATCCGTGTCTTTTGCTTTTGCACTTGTATATCTCTATCTCTCATAATAATTTTCTTCCACATACTTTTTCTATCAATTCTCCTGTTAAAATATGTTTTTCTGCATGTTTCTATTTTTCCACATTTTCTTTTCTCTTTCAGACACTCTTGTGCATTGCATTGAATTGGCATCGGTGTGACGCAAGTATATGGTCAAAGTTTCAATACCAACTTTTATTCAACCTACGTTTTTAAAACAGTATTTACACTACTAGAAAGAACATATGTATGTATCTTCATCAAAAATTTTGCGTCAAAGTCAAATTAGATCATAAGTTTTTTGAAACAAGGCAAGGTCGTAACGAGGCTATAATGCGCCAGTATCAAATGTCTAACCTAAGTTTTTCTTTTTCATGATTTTTACATATTATTAAAACAAAAAACAAAACTTGATTAGTTAAGAGTTAATTAAGAAAATTTGGTATCATCCAGATAACGAAATTGCAGTTACAGAACTCACAAATTTGTTGGGTTTTAAAATTGCCAGGGTGCAATAGTGGCTACTGGAGTGAATGATTCTAAAGCCAAAATATGTTTTTCTTTTGCAAGCAATGTTCTTTTATTACGGGAGTAACCAGAAGTTATGCCTGAATGTTGCATGGATGCTTTAGCATGTTTCAGTTTATTGTCTTTCACGCAAAACGCATATAAACGCAAACATAGAATTATTGTCACTTATGTGCTGATTTAACGTTACTGGAATTTGGAAACTTTGCATTTGTTGTAGATCTCTGTAAAAGTGGTTGTGTTGGCCAAGTCAGGTATCATTTACCCGAGACTAGTTTTAAAAAACAGGATTTGAATTATAGCTTAAATTATTATTATAATTACTTTTATTATTTAAACTTTAATTAAAAACCATGTAAAACGACTTTAAAGTATGCAACAAGTACCTGCAAGTTTTGTAGTTTTGCTAGACCCTTGTAGCTTCTTAACAATTTATCTAGGATTTGTTGTTTTTATAAATTGTTTTACGTAGTTTGCCATATGCTCAATGTTTTTGCGTTTTTTTACTAAATAGCTACAAATTGTAGCAGTTGTTTGCATATTTTGGTTTCATTTTTTATAAAATGGAGTAAAGTTTATGGAGGTGTTTTCTTTCATTTTTTTTTTAAGTTGTTTTCTAAAGTTAGCTTTTTTTAGGTTTTGGTGCTAGATCAAGTTTAGTCAGGGTTTTCCTAATTTGCTCAACTTTTGTATAGCGTAGCGGTAAATTTTGTCAAAACTGCATTTTTTTACGTTTACAGATAAGCTTGTAGATGTTTTTGATAAGTGTTCTTTTTCGATTTTGATTAAATTTACAGTTTTCAAAATACTTGTTGTCGTTTAGCTAATTGTAATCAGAGTCGTTAAAGAGCAACCGGCAGAAGTTTAGAAAAGTAATTTTTTTTGCTTTGGAAGTTTAGAAAAGTAACTTTTTTTGCTTCCAGCCTGTTGCGGGAAATTAATTTTGTTCAATTTTACTGCAAGCTTTGAGATCGTTATAGTCAACTTCACAAATTTTTTTTGTGACAAGTTGTTAACAACTTACTAAGTTTCTAGAACAATTCTATTATTTGTAAAATAAAATTTCGGTTGTAAATGTTGTATTAAAGTATTAAATTGGTTCTTTTAAAAATTTCTTTTACTGTGTCCGGTAGTAGTAGTAAGTGATGGCCAAATCCATAATTGTAGTCGTTATTATAATTTTATGATTGCTAAAATTTCATCTCATCAACGTTAAAATTATTGTCAATATTTTCCATGCTATAGATCAGTTTACTCTAATATTCCATGACAACCATATTATTTTATAGTTCTTTTGGTGGCGGCAATTCTGCCATTGTTTGAGCATGTAATATGCAGAAATTGCGCAACTTTAAGTGGGCTTTGCTTATACTTCTACTAGACCCACTTACCAAAACTATCACATTAAAGACAAAATTTAAGCAGATTGTGAACACTAACTTTAAATATTTACGGCTTATAAGTTTCTAAAAACATTTCATAGTCTATTCCATGCGTCAATAGTACCAAAGTCTAGTTGCATTCAAGCGCAATGCTGCCGCTGCAGATATCTCGTAACGTAGATGTTAAGAGCAGCATTGTTTCTATAGCTGCAGTTAGTGCTGTTTGCATGCAGCTTGTTGTATTTAAAAATGCCATTTATTGCAACTGATTGAGTTAGTTTGCAGATGAGTTCTGCATAGTTTTTAGTCACCACACTAATGTTCCGCAGGTAAGCATAGTTCTTATGACAGCTGTGTATAGCCAGAAGACTATCTTTGCCAGAACAACATGTATAGCTTTTTCGATCTTATATTTAGATGTGGTCCCTATGTGAGCTTACTGTATCTTTTAATAAATTGTTTAAAAGTTTTTTGCGTAAAAAGAACTAGTTTGTTTTTTTTAAGGTTGGACGTATTTTGCATTAATTTTCCATTACAATAACGATACTCACAGAGTAGACATTTTGCCTCATAACGACCTCTCAAGTTAAAAAAAGAAGTAAGGGTTATTGATTAATAAGATTTTCTTTGTGATCACTACGCATTAGTTTTGGTTGAAAGTATGCTTAACAGTGAATCAGAAAAAAACAAACTATATGTTGATGACCAGAAGAGCAACACAAAATAAAGACACATATTTAATAGACGACTAAAGCTTTGAAAAAGTTAAAAAGTTTGCGTATCTGAAATCTTAACTAAACGACAGTAATAACAAAAACAAAAAAAATAAGAATAGTAAAAGAAAACAGAGCTTACTATGCAAACAGGAAACTGCTTACCAATAAACTGCTGAGTCAGTTAGTACAAACTAATAATATATAAGTGCCTAATACGACCGGTAGTTACCTACGGCTGTGAGATTTGAACCAAAAATATCAAGAAAAGTATATGGCCCGGTAAGAGAACAGGATGGAACATTCAGGATAAGAATGAACCATAAACTAAAATCCCTCTTAGGTAACAGCAACATAATAAAACACATAAAAGCACAGAGACTAAGATGGATAAGCCACATACAAAACATAGAGGCACATCGGAACACCAGGCTTATCACAGAATAGAAACCTACCATCAGCAAACCGAGAAGGAGACTACGTAAAAGATAGAGTAAAAGCCTAAAAGAAAACATAATAACAATAAATGTTAGAAGTTGGAGAAGAGTAGCAAAAGGTAGAGAAGAATAGTCAAAAAATGTGGAGAAAACCAAAACTAACAAAGGATTGTAGAGCCGGAGGAAAAAAAAGAAGAAGAATAAGAATGTAGATTTTTGCTAAGTAAATCAAGATGATACTCTTGTCCCATTGTAGAAGACCTAGAAAAATTCTAGTGCGTTAAATGGCAAAAAGTTTTAAGCAGCTAAGGCTTAGCGGATAGGTTGTTTCAAAAAGCAGCTTTGTTGATTATCATAAGGTTTCAAAAGGACCCTGTTTTATTTTGTGTTTAAGTTCTAATTTAAATTTTATCCATTTATAATCTAACATTAAAGCTTACGTAGACACATGCCAACCTTCAATTTTGTTCAAAATACGTATGCTTGTCAGTGTAATATCTATTGCGTATTATACGTGACGTAACAAATGTTGGCTTGGTTTTGGCGCACTTTGTAGAGACTTAGCAAGAGTCAGCTCAACACGTAAGGTGTTTTTGGATATGGGTTTTGTTTGATCAGCAGTAGCCAAACGTACCTTCTTCTGTTTTTTGATTTCTGTTACACAGATTTGATGTCTGCACCGGTTTGTAAAGTTGTTGCCTTAGACGGGCTAGTTGGGGTATCATTGAACGCACCCATACTAATTTGGTTTATAGAGTGGAAAGAATGAACTGTCGGTGTTGTTTTTGTTTTTGCTGGGGTATCCCAAGAAAAACCCTGCTCAATGGTTTTCTTCTCCATGCTTGTAAGAGTGATATTAATTTATCTGGTTCCCCACCCGCTACCAGAGAAATAAAATCCACAAATGTAGGTTATCCATGAGCAGGCACCACACAGCAACCATTACAGTGTATAGCTTGCTGCGTATCTCATCGCATCCAAGAACTCAGGTTTTGTTTATCTTTCTTTACTTTCATGCACGCCACAAACACATGAGTAGTTTTTTACAGACTCAGTCGCGTTGACTACTATGCTGCAAGGTGATTTTTATTAGTATAGAACCTTGCCCCCGGTCGCTTGTCGACTTCCAATACGGGGAGAACTCCTTCCCAACCAGAACCACCAACTACGCCTTAAGGGTTTACGCAAGCTTCATGATCACGACAAGAATACGATTGTCAAAAGGGTACACTCAACTTTTCTATGAGAAACATTGAACATTTAAACACTATTTCTTTTAAATTGATAACGTAAATAAATGTTCTTATCAGTATTGAATAATATTTAAATTTTGTGCCAATTCCGTAGCACTCAAATTCGATTCTTTGTTTCATGTATATGCATATAAAGTTAAAACTGATTTATCATATTCTTGTAATATTGCCGCATTTTGATCTTGTAATGAATTGCTTTTAATATAGCGTAGGTGAATAATTATTTGATTTAATAGCTTTCTTCAAACCTCTTCAACTAGCTCAACTTTTAAGTGGTCTTGTCTGCGAGTCTGGTATAGAGGCGAATGTTGAGATATCTATAGGTAGCTTTATGTTAGTACTTAGATGTCTATCTGATGGTGTTCGTATTCCATTGTAAATTTATTTTATTTTGTCTGAATTATAAAATTTTAATTGTGTTTATTGAAAACAATTAGTGCATAAACGATTACCAACTTAACTTACGGCATGCAGCTTTCAATATTGTTGATTGAATTAATTAAGTTTTAATTTATTCAGAGCCAATATTCGGCGATATTGTTTATTTTTTAAATAAGTCCCGGGGTAATATTTTAATTATTTAATCCCCGAAATATGCTTTATGCCAAATAATATTTAATTATTAATGTTTTTCCTACGGCATGATAATTTGAATATTTAATTTTGCATTAATTTGCCGCCGTCGGGCTGATTTAATACGCTTGTAAATATTCCGCGATGGATTTTTATTCCTTTATATCTACATGTATACATATATATTTTTTATTATTATTTTATATTTGCGACTAAAGGAAATTCGTATCCGAGGGGCAAAGCCTCGAGTTTTCATCATCCTCTCTCTCTCTCTCAGTTTCATACGATAAATATTTTTTGCAATTCCACTCTCCGCTAGAGCTTTTTTTAGCACATACATAACGTGCGCTTTTTTCATCGTTGTTTTATATGTAGAAACAATTTTTGTGTTTGTAAAGTTTGTTTTGATTAGCGGACATTCTAAACAGTGCAGGTACCGGCGACATACATCAAAGTATTTGTCATGCAGCAGCAATTACAGGACGATCAATTTTGTGTTTATTTTTCATTTTAACACTTAAAACGTTTTCCATTATTTAGAGGTGTATTCAATTTCGTCTGTGTCTAATTACACCAAAACAAAAGTTACTGTAAAAATAAACTGAAATTAATTGCATTAATTACAGTGTGTTGATGGTAGAACAATATTTTCTACAATCGATTAAAACACAACATGCGAATGAAAAGTTAATATTACTCTTAATTAAGTTTTTTCAATAGAACATGAATGCGGAAAACCTCCTGGCAATTGTTACGTATATATTTGCAAATCCACATTTTTACAAGTACAAAACAACTGTACTCGAAATACTTTTTTTCGGTTTTCGCATTTCATTGTGTCCTCAGTTTTATGGATCGCCTAACTCCCTTTTAAATTTCAATTACGCCGTTTCGTATTTTTTAATATGTTCGCCGGATATTTAACAAGTGGTGCATATACATACACACCCTTAAATATGCACTTTTACAATGTCCTAAAATTTCATGAAATACAACATTTTATTATATATTATTTAAAATGTACTTTACACAAATTATTGTGAAGAAAACTGTTTTATTTTATAGTGATCCAAAAGTTGTATAATAATGATTAGAATATTTTTTAAGATTGTTATATAAACATCTGTTTTGTCAAAGCATCTACTACTATCAGTGCTGGGAATTAGTACACTACAACAACAGTCTTCAAAATGTGCGCTTTACACTGCTTAACATTCATCTTTGCATCTAGAACTCGTTTTAGGTCAATTTGTTGTAATAACATTGAACTTCTACTTTGTCTTTTATTAAGACTAGTGTTGATTGCTAAATTCTATAACATAGTTTTTTTATAAATTTTTTGAAGTTACACTTTTTTCTGTTTTTTTTTTTTAATTGGTTTGCTTGGCGCCTTTTGCACTGCGGGCGTGGTGGTCATATTTTACAACTCTGACGTCTTACTCTTTTAGCAGCTTTGTCTCTTCGATGAAGTCCAGAATCTTCAACTCTTTTTCTGTTAAGTTATGTTTGTCAAACAAAACTGTGAGTTGCAGATTATAAGCTTTGCATTCACTCAGCAAGAGTAGCGGCATAAGTGATCCATCTTTATCCCTATTATATGCATGTGCTTGGTAAGACCACAGTGTCCGGTTATTTGTCCTGTAAGCTTTTGCAGCGTAATTTGTCTCATTTTTAAATTTAGAAATATTCTTGAATCATTTTCTTACAGTTTTTTTACAGATTGCTGTGTTTTGCATTAAGTTTGCTGCAAATTTTTTTTTTGGTATTGTATAGAACCCCAAAAGCAAGTTTGGTTTATTAAATGTCCCCTTTGCTATCTCTTTAGCAAGTCGATTTGCAATACGGTTTACTTTTGTTTTTTGGTCTTTTGGTATCTAGATCAAGCAAACGTGTGACCAACGCTTCTAGACTATTCATGCAGGCCATAACCAGTTTAGATGTTATTATTGGCAACTGCAATGCCTGCAATGCCGCTTGACTATTTAACTTTACATAATTAGTTATTGGTCAATTGGGGTATAGTTTTGTCCCGATCCTGTCCTTGGCAAACCACTTAATGGCAACCACTTCCGACTGGAAATCCAAGACGTGTTTGTCCAAGGGTAGCAAAATTGCAAGTTTTGGTCTTTGTCTTTGTAGATTCTAGTTCTAGTAACATTTTGGTCTTTGGCCCATCTGTGTACCAAATAGTTTCCTTTACTGTGCCCAAGTATTTTTTGTTTATTTATTTGTTTATTACCACATCAAATGTCTTTTTAATGCATTCATAAAATCCAACTTTAACGTAAATTTTTTTCTTTGTGCTACACGTTTGTTATACTAAGTTGGTGGGTCCCGTTAACAATGCGTTCATTTATGTGTAGTCTGTACGTTGCTTGTTTTGCTTCTCTCATTACAGTTAAGTAAAGTTGTGTTAACAATAGCAGTATTTCCATAACTGCTGTGAGCGTCATTCTCCTTGCCCCCGTTATCAGCAGACATGCTAGCCTTTGAACTTCAAATAGTTGATTGGCCGTACTTTTGCAGATAGTTTTATTTTTTATATACAAACGCTCTATTTGTAATAATGAGTCTTAGCACCACCAGTAAAATTATTTAATTATATTAAGTGTCAGTCCCCATGTGCATTTAACCATCATTTTGTTTGCAAAAACTACCCAAACATTATAAAGGTAAGTTTGAAAATTCTTCTTTAGATTTTTAAGTCTGTGGTATTTTGCCGTTTTGTAAACGATACCATCGCCGTGCTTGGGTTCACTAATAACTCTTTCTTTATTGCTCTACTTATCTACGGTGTTTAGTGCACTCTGTATTATGTTTGATACACCCTAAACTCGATGTAGCTTAAAGCTAAGATGCCTAAGTTGTTGAATATTTATAGTACAATAAAGATAAAAGTATAACTTTCAGTGGGTACCCGCTGGCGAATTTAGCTTCTACTATATATAACTCCATATAACGTATGGAGAGTTAACTTAGTATTGGACAAGAGGGTCTATTCCTTGGCTATTTTTTAAAATAATTTTTGTATAAAGAATATTATGTTGATTAACCTGTAGGATTTAGCCAAAACATACGTGGCTTTAGTATAAATACTCCCTTGCCCGCTTTACAGCTGCTTGATATGTGTAGAAGTGCTAAGCTTGCTCTAAGGATTTTGCATAGAAAACTGCAAACTCTTTCTGTAACATGATAGAATAGATCTAATTGGCTCCTTAAAACTTAAATGGCTTAAATGTGTTGATCTCTTCTTTCAAATTACCTTGATTGGTTATGGTCATTGTCTTATCACAGTTCTTATTGTTTGCTTTCTTAATTAGTAGTTTCAGGTCCGCTGGATTAAGAGTTACTATCAACGTAAAGCTTAGAAAGTGTGTCTGCAGCAGCTCTTGACAAACTCTGAATATTTTCCGTTTTTTGGTCTTTGCTTAAAGCTTTCTGAAAGCGTAGAACCATTTTAAACGTCTTTACAGTATCTTTTCCACAATTCTCTTTTAGTGTTTTTTGTTGAACAGCAGTGTTTGCTTTGTTCTGTTCCACTAAGTGATCTTGTTAGAGGTGTGTTTGACAGTGTTTGGGCAAACATATCTCTAGTTATCTTCAGCTTGTATGTTGTTCTTGCTACTTTTAGACATACCCCAGCTAGTATTTCAGTTAGTTTTTCTCGGCTTTTTGTGTGTCAGCATGCATGATCAGACAATGAGGGTTTGTCTAACAAGTAAAATAAAAGTAAAAGTGCTATATAAGTTGCTTTATAGGATGCTACTGTGAGATTAATAACCTTGCTATGCAACGCATTGCAAAACGTTGGCGCATTAGCTTTATTTATAATATTAAAATTGTATTCTACTATGAATTCTAAGAGTTTCTCAACTCATAGGTTTACGTTGGTATTGCAGCCAAGAATTACCGGTGCATTGCCCTCGCTGCTCGTCAGATGCAATACCTCTGCAGGTGGTAAAGATCCCTGTTGAGTGTAGAAAAAACAATTGGGTTTAAAAATTATTAACCTTTTGGTTTTCTTTTATACTATCACTAGGTCTTTAAAACATAGATATACAAGGTTTGTACAAGAATTGGGCTAGCAGTCATCTGTCCGGTGTACTTAACTGCTTTATCTTTCTTTTATAAACCCAAGGTTTCTGGCAATATTAATGTAGTGTTTAACAATGTACGTAATAAAAGCTGCAAAAACTGCTCTACAGTGATGTAGATTGATTTGCACAATTTAACATTAAATTTACCGTTACAGTTTTTTGGCGACCGGCAATTGATTTTAATCCATGGTTTTTTTGACGGTTTTTGTTGTTTTATGTCTCCATTTTTTTTTTTAGGAAAAAACAGAGCCCGGAGAGTTATTGTGGAGAAACCCACATGCAGCTTCCTCTTGAGTTTACCACCTTCTTCCAAAAGCTCTTATTTATAAACAAGACGCCTTGGGTCCTTTTGGGATCCGGATTTAAGTTGACAACTTGTCAGGTCTTAATGCTGACGGTGTTTTGCACTGCCAACCTATTTAATAAGGTTGCTGGTTCCAACTGTTGTCCCGGTACTTGTGCCATAACTCTTCTTGGATTAGGCAAGTCCTTCAGATCAATGATTTAGAGTTTCATTGTTCTCTAATAAGTTTTTTTTGACCAATGTATTAAGGAACCATTCTTTGGTTGGTTTGTTTGTTGTAATAGTTTTTGCTTCAACTTGGTTGAAAAAACAATCAAAGTATTCTTCCAAGATTATTGCAAATGCAATATCCTTGAGAGTGTTTATAAAAGTCTTTTTTGTAGTTTCTTCACTTTTTTGTTTTGTTTGCCGGTTGTTTTTGCAACTCTGATGTATTGCTACTAAACACTGCTTTTGCGTTTATGATATACCAGAAGCAATTGGTGCAGGCTGTGTGGAGTATTGCTGTTGCGTCCTCACCATATTACTTGACTGTAGATTTTGTTTGTTTAATTTTTTATTTGATAGTTTCAGGTCTTCTGAATCAGACGCTACTATCAACGTAGAGCTCGGGAAGTGTGTCTGCAGCAGCTCTTGAAGAGTGCCCTTAACTGACTTTTTGGGTTTTGCTTAAAGCTTTCAGAAAGCGAGAGCACAAGTTTCTCATTTCTTATGTTTGTGTCCTTGCTTCCAAGTTATGTGGTGGGCGTTTGCATTTCATCCAAAGATCACTTGTAAGCTGCTAAATGTTGGCAAATCACGGAGGTTTCTCCTAGTCGTAGAAAAGGTATCCGGATTCAAAAGCTATTTTTCTTTTGATTTCTTTCTCTACTATTGTCATCAATGACAGCCTAGGTTTCTGAAACATAGGTTTCAAAAAAGCATTAGATGCAGTACATGTTTTGTATTTTGCTATAATACATGTGCTGGTTGCATAAGGGTTGCTATCGGAAATGCTTAATCCTTTCATCTTTCACTTGTAGATATGCAATATATGCACTAAAGACATTGTACTCAAATTTTCTCGGCAATCGGCAATATATTGTTATCATCCATAGCTTCTTTGACAGAATTTCTTCTTCTGGTTTGTCAACTTTTTTTTAGGTTATTGTCAAGAAACCCAAGTTGCAATCGCCTCCCTAAATTTTCTACCTTCTATTAAAAAACATTTGTTCATAATTAAAATATTTTGGTTTTCTAGAGATTCAGTTTAAAGTTTACAACAGGTCCCAGGTCTTGGTGCAGACGTTGTTTTGCACCAATAACCTATATTTAATTGTTTAAGACAAATAATATAAAATTTGCTTCTTTTTGGACAATGTGCTAAAAAACCACTTCTTGGTTCGTGCAAGTAATTTTAAGGACTACTTTTTTATAAATCTAACTCTGAAAACGGGGTAGTGCTTGCTTTTTCTTTAACTCATTAATCCTAGCAAGGATGTTGGCCTTGATAGTTTCTGTCCGCAAAGTCCAGAAGCAGACGCAAACATGGTTGGTCTATATAAACAAATAAATAAATCAAAGCTTGCAGACTTGTTTGCATTATAAGCTCTATTTGTTTATATACAGTTTACGTGTGTTTACTGTTGCCGCAGCATGTTCACTTTATACGCGCATATGTAAACATAGCTTTATACGTACGGGAAGAACAGGATGTTAAAACAAATATTAAAATAACATTTTTTAAACTAGAAAAGTTTTTGTTGTAGTTTATCTACTGACATCTGTTTGAGTTTGGTTAATATAATCCTTTATATGAACTTAAAATATTGTTTCTGCTTAAACTTATCGGTCCTAAAATTTATTATGTTAGAAAAAGTGGTATAAATAATAGAAAAAAGTTATTGAAAGCTATTATGTACGGTCTGCTGGGTTATGAATACACATATAGCCATTGTTCCTGAAAATATAATAATAATAATAATAATATTACGTAGAAAATAACGCGACATAAATGTGTACAATATTTGTTAGCAGTTGATTACCATAATCCCTTTGTTGTGTTGCACAGCACAAACAAATAAAAAGCTAATTAGATAAATTTAACATGTTATTCATTATAAAAATAAAATAAATAATAATCATAATCTCTGCACGGAAAAAAAACTTAAACATATAATTAAAAGCGAGTGTGGGCAAGCGTGATACATCGATATGAAGTTTTAATGCAGCAGCACTTTTTTTATCTCCATTAAGCAACTGTTATTACGCGGGTGTAAATGCAAAGCCCTTCAACCCTTTGCGCACTTTTGTATCCCAATTTGAGTTTTAATTGCTTCCGAAATATGTATTCAAAGTCAAATTAGAATTGTGCACAAGGGGTTAAGAAATGAGAGGGAATTTGCGTGAAAAAATGGTGGGCACAAGCATTATTATATAAATATATTTACAACAAAAGGCATTATGGCCCTTCGAAAAGATAAAGATCGCTTTAATTGGAGTGTACGGGGGTAATTAACATATTTTTTATTTAGGAATGTTATGTGTAGCGCGGCAGTTATTTTTCAGTTAGTAGTATCGATTGCTGTAAATGTTTAATGGATCCCTTTTATGAATCCATTAATTAATACGGGATTAAATTTTTCGTTTAATTTAAGCCGTGCTGATCTCGCACTATCTGCAATATCATAAATTACCCTGTTATCGGAATTGCTATACAGGCACAGGTGTGATATGCTATTGCTACTGCTATTGCTACTAGCACATAAACATCTCACAAAAGCAGTCCACGTAACAGAATATCCAATAATTTCACTGTAATAAAAATGTTCACAAAAAATCGTGTTATTTACTCCGGTTTCAATATTTTTTTAAATTAATTCATACACAACAAAAATGGTTATTACAATTTAACGGATTGTTATTCAATATTCTTGTGGATTTTACATAAATATATTCATTTCGAGGAATATTTTTGGTCGGCATAAATAATTCAGAAATGTTTGCATATATCAAATTTACTGTATCAATTTGTACGTTAAATACATTTTATGATAATAATA
Organism: Tachinus rufipes; assembly: GCA_963932245.1. NCBI lineage: Eukaryota > Metazoa > Arthropoda > Insecta > Coleoptera > Staphylinidae > Tachinus > Tachinus rufipes. Next base: position 62,730,078 of record OZ010750.1, on the reverse strand, counting down.
ATAACAATTTAGTAAAAGTATATTTTAATAAAGTAAGATATCTTAAAATATAATAATTTTGTGTACAATGACATTTTTTGTGTAAATGGACTGCTATGAAAAATAAACTATAAAAAGTTTATATTACAGTCAAAACATTTTGAAATCATTTTTGTGATATATACTAAAATTATTTTTTTATTTATATACTGGCCGCCAAAATTAAAAAAAACATCAACAATCTCCCAAAATTCCTGAATATGCATTCGAATATCAGGTAAAGTGAGTGGAGGTGGCTGCAGATGGCCCAGTCTTCTGTCAATTGAACACATGTTCAATAGATGATAGATCTGGTAAACAAAAAAACCATAAAAATAAATTGGTTAGTTTTAAAAGTTCCACAGTAAACCTAGCTGTATGCGGCTTTGCAATATTCTGTTGGAAAATGAAAGTTTAACCTTTCCAGATAGGGCATTAATGTTCCCGGAATAAATACTAAAAGAAACTTGATAAGCGATTGCTTTCTATACTATTACCCTGCGAGTAAAGCCCAAAGTCCCAAAAAGCGACAAACCCAATCTTAACGTTCTGTAGTGTTTCTAAGGCGTTTACATCGTAATCTCCGCCGTTGTTTCTGTCCTTTGATCCATATACGCCAATATCAAACTATTGACTGACACTTTTGCCAATTCGTTGGGCAATATTACAAGTTGACAAACCTCTTTTTTTAAAGAGCTCAATTATTCTACCGCGTTCAAAACTGCGTAATTGTTGAAAAACTCTACGCTCGAGACAAACTTACGTCACCAAAAACTATTTGCTTAATAACCATTAATGTTCTCAATGTCTGCAATGTTTTTAACAAAATCTTCCTAAAACAAAACAAGTGGTGTCAATTTTTTTTTGCCAAAGGACTGTTTTGAGCTGTTTTTGGTTAGCTTGTGATTGCCAAAAGTTAAGCACTACGTATTATAAGCTTTGCACTTACTAAGCAAAAGTAGCAAAAATTATTTATCCTTCAATCATATGCCTAAATTCTCAATCTATGCATGTGTTTGTTCAAACCAAGTGTTTAGTTGTAAGTCCTGTAAGCTTTTGTAATTTTGTTTGGCTCATTTGAATAACCAAGTTTTAGACAATGTGTGGATGATCTTGTTAGGAATAGCTTTGTGTGTTTCATTCTTTTTTACACACTGCTACATTTTGTTGTTTACTACAAATTATTTGTTTTCTGATCTTATATGAAGTTCCAATTTTTAAATTTAATAAACGGTTTTGTGCTTTTCTTTTTGGCAAGCTGGTTTGTCTTAAGATTTAATTCCATACCCAGATTTTTTGGTATCAGATTAGGTTTGTTTGATGCTAATGCTTCCAGATTGGTTATGCAATTTATCATTAGTTTGAATTTGATTACTAGCAAGCGCATTGCCTGTAGTGCCGTTTGGCTGTCCGGCATGATGTTATCGGTTTATTAAAATGTCCCAATTTTATCATGCTTTTAGCGCACTATTTAATAGCAGTTATCTTTGCTTAAAAAACAATCATAACATAGTCATCTTCTCCTCGCTTTTGCTTTTATATACTCCACTGTAACTTTAAACTCCATCTGTATACCAGATAGTTCTTGTTGTTGTGCTAGAGTGTTTTTCTTTATTCTTTTTACAACGGCATTATAACATCAAATGGCTTCTGTAAGCAATAAATTACCTTTATAAAGTCTGATTTTATTTTTAGTGTTATTCTCTCATGTAACACGTTTGTAATTCCTGGTTTGTAAGGCCTAAAGTGTTTTGTTTCCATCATCACAACTAAGTGCAGTAGTGGTAGCAAAAACAGTGTTTTTATAGCTGCTGTAGATATTGTTTTTATTGATTTTGTTATCAGCAAACACGTTAATCTTTTAGGAGTGCAAATAAGTTAACAATACAGTTTCATACAAACTAAGCAAGATAACGCAAAAACGCAACAACCGCGTTTAGTAAACCGCAAGCAAATCAAGTATGTGTCTACTTCCGCATAGTTTTTTTTTTTTAGTGCCTTCTTCTCACATGAGGTTGTTGACCATATGTCTGAACTCGTCCCGGTTTTGTGCAAGTCGTATTAGTGTAGAAGTTTCCCTGATTTCAAACTATTGTCGCAAGTTTAGCAGCCAGAAGAACCTCTTCCTTCCGATTCATCTTAACCTTCTATTTTTCCTTCTATGATTAATTGCAGGAATTGGTATTTGTTATTTTGGAATATGTGTCCAAAGTATTTGCCTTTCTACGTTTCACCGTTGTGAGTAGTTTTGTATCTTTGTGCTTGAGTACTTTGTCTGTCTATGGAATTTTTAGCATCCTCCGATACAGTCACATTTTGAAGACTTCAATTTTATTCATAGATAATACCTTCAGTGTCCACTTCTCGACTCCATAAAATAGTACCGAGAAGACATAACATTTGACGGTTTTCCACCTGATTTTAAGTGAAAGATCCTTGTTGCATACTAATAGATCTGATTATTTCAATTCGTGTTTTGATGTCATGGATCGGGTCCTACTGTTCGTTGATCCAGCTGCCCAAGTATTTGAATCTTTGCACCCGTTCAATTGGTTTACCGTTAATAGTTAGTGCATTGTTATTTGCAAAGTTGTCCTTGCTAATAATCAATAATTTGGTTTTTGCAATGATTATTTTGAGTCTATCCTCGAAACTAGCTTGTTGAACTTGGTCTATAAAGCATTGCAGATTTTTGATAGTGTTGGCTAGTATCACAGAATCATCTGCATATCTGATGTTATTTACTAGTTTTCCGTTTATTTTTATGCCTTTTGTGCTTTTGTTCCGCAAGTTTTACAAAAGTCATAACAACCAAGGTAGGTGAGCTGTAAAAAAGTAGAAGATATTAGTGCAAAGCAGAGGCAAAAATGAAAAGACAGCCTGACTGTTATTATAAATTTAATTATAACCAGCTTAAGAACTAGAAATAAAATTAGTTTAGGAACAGATAGTAGCTTTTCGTGAGTTTTTCAAGAGTAGAGACATCTTTATAGAAGACAATACGGACTGATCACGGTTATCTCTACAAGTCTTTGACTGTGCTTTTCAAATCAAACTAAATCTGATATATAAAGTTAGCAAAAAGGAGGTTAGTTGCGTTTGTCAAAATTGTGTCAATCAACTCATTCTTCAATTAAAACTTTAAAGATTTGCAGATTTGTCTTTATGCCTACAGTTAAATGTCAATTGTTTCCTCTTTAGTTGAAAGTAAGTTGGATGCATATATCATAATTGTGTCAATCAACGTATGCTTTATTTAAAACTTTAAAGATATAAACAAATCTGTTTTTATAACTAAAGTTAAATGTCAATTGTTTCCTCTTTAATTGAAAAATTAAAACTCTAAAGTAAGAAAGTTATTAGCGTTTGTCAAAACTGTGTGTATCAACTTATTCTTCAATTTAAACTTTGAAGATATAAGCAGACTTGTCTTTATTCCTAAAGTTGAATATCAATTGTTTTCTCTATAGTTAAAACTCTGAAGTAATAAGGTTTGTCAAAATTGAATCAATCAACTTATTTTTTAATTGAAACTTTGAAGAATAAGCAGATTTGTTTTTATATTTAAAGTTGATGTCAATTATTTTTTTTTTAGTTAAAACTGATGTAAAAAGATTAGTTGCGTTTGTTAAAATTGTGTCGATCAACTTATTCTTCAATTTAAACTTTGATGATATGATTAACCTTTTTGACGTGCTCCGTGTCCGCCGTCTCCGACGGGGATCATTAGTGTTCCAGGCTGTTGGCAAATGCCTCGGCCTTTCCCACAATATCAAATTGAAACCCATTTTTGCCAAGAATAGCTGGAATAGGGGTTCGTCTGTTCTGTAACGCTTTGGAGATCTTCCACATCAGATTATCATCGTCTGTGGTCGATTCTAGGCTGGTTTGCTAACACAAATTTTTGTGCAACCTTATAGCCCTCATAACTTCGCCATTAAGCGAGTTTAGGATTTTGCGATCTTGGGGGTTGCGGTGCCTCTGCCATTGGCGTTTGGCGGCATTTCTTGTGCGGATCAGTGCCTTGATTTTGTGTGATAGTCCGAGTGGATTATCTACTCGGACCTAATGGGTCTTAGAAGCCCTTTCCGTGGCTTGGTGGATTTGGTGCGTGAAATTTTCGACGGCTCTTTCGATGTCGTCAGCTGTTTGTACTGGAGCAAGTCTGCCAATGCTCTCTTCCAGGGATCGAGAGAAAAAAGTCCAATCCGTATGTGTTACAAATTTTCCTCCCTCCCCGTGTGATCCCCTTCCGTAGAGCTTCAGTATTACTGGGCTGTGATCGGAGCTAAAGCCTTTGGCGACGGGTATGGTATACTGGTAGTTGACGTTCTTTAGTATTGCTACATCTAGAACGTCCCCTACGTGACCCGCGGCGCTGTGAAAAGTGGGTTTGGTAGAATCCAATATCTGGAGATCTTTTTGTTCGGCGTAGTTAAACAACGTTCGACCTTTGCAGTTTGTCTTTAAGCTATTCCACGCCGTGTGCTTTAAGTTGAAATCCTCAGCAATGATTGTGGGGTGAGGACTGTCGAGAATCGCATCAAAGTCCGCTGTTTTGATGCAATTTGTCGGTCTTATATATGCCAATGCGAGTTTGAATGTGCCCAATCCCGGCACATTTACCACTATCGCATTTGACTCAAGCAAGATTGTGTCGGGGATATCCACTTCGGAATGGTCCACCAATCCTTTTGCAAAGATCAGTGTTCCATGCCTCATGGGTACTGGCAACGTTCCCAAATACGTGAAGGTATTTGGGCTTCTCAGCGCTTGATTAGGTATGTGGAGCGACTCGGACACCAGCATAATGTCGAGTTCCTGTTCAATAAAGAACGCTTCCACTTTGCCTAATTGATCGGTAATGTTGTTAGCATTCCAGAAGCAAATGCGGCATAATACAACGGGTGTATTATCCATTATTGATTGAGTTGTTCAAGGATGTTTGCCATGAGCCTCATTTGAGACTCATTCATTTCTTTCAAAATGGCGGCAATTTTCTCGTTAGAGACCACTGGTTGCTTTTTGGGGGCAACTGTGTGAGCGAACGTAGTGTTCGCTGATGGTGCTGCAGGTCTGCGGGGACCTGAAGGCAGAGAGAAAGCCTGAGAGGCTGTCGGAGCTTGGGCCGGGGCGGGTTGGGCCGCCGGTCTAAGTTTTTTGCCGTTTGAGGCCAACACTCGAATATAGACTTTACATCCCCTGTCGTTTGCAGGATGAGGCCCGTTGCATAGGGCGCATTTGGCAGGAGTGCCTCTGGCGCAGGATCCCAACTGGTGGGACCCTTCGCAATTGCGACAAACATAAGCCGTGGTGAAACAGCGATTTTCTGTGTGGCCGTGCCTCTGGCACTTTTGGCATTGGGGGATGCCGCCACTGCGCTTCTTGCGCTCCACCGAAACCTTGAAGCCGCAGAGCACATCGAGATCCATGATCTCTGAGCTCTTCTGTCCCTTTGGAAGTTGAACAGATATCATGTGGAATCGGATGAACTGATTCCCCATGCGGTGGACATTTGACAAGCAGAACCCTAGAGATTCTAGCGCCCGCCCCACGTCATCCTCAGAGAGGAATTCTGGTACATGCTTAATTACTACCTCTAAGCATTTTTCGTCGGCTCGTGCCCACGTATGAAAGTTCGCTTTGCAAGCTTGAAGAAGATCTGTTGCCTTCCTGTGGTTGGCAATGGTGGATGGCATCATGCGAATGCCCTCGTGGGTGTTTCGCGACAATAAAATAAGAATATTTTTCTCCCTAAACGCCTTGGAAAATTCAGGGTAGAGCTCTTTGTCGTCCAGGACGATTGCCGGAGGACGAGCTTTAGAGTTGGCGGCGGCTTTGGAGTTAGGGTCCTCGTCCGCTTTTACGATACCGGCGGGGTCAACATTCGAGGCGGCAGGCCTGAATCTTACCTCGGTGTAACCTTTTCTGGCGTTTTCCTTTTTTGCCGGGGCGGCGCTTTTGGTGGCAGAAGGCTTTAGCGCCGAGTGGCCTGATGAGCCGGCGAGAGTAGCCGCTGATGGCTGACTATTCGCAGCTGCTGATGGCAGCTGGAGGGTGGCTGATTGCCCTTTAGATAATTTAAGAGGTAGTGACTTACCTCTGGAATTCTTTCTTTTCCTTCCAACTACCAGTTGGAATCCATTCTCGTCGACATGGGGCTGGAAGGTGCTGCTGGTGCCTCGTTAGTGAGGTTTATGGCGGCGGAGATAGACTCGGCAAACTGGAAGTTGCAGGTGACGTCTTCGTCGTCGCTGCTGATTTCCTCCAGTTCCATTTTGCTTTCCGCTGGTAAAGCGGGGGCGGAAATGAGTGCGGCTGTTGCCGCTTTGGGAGAGGTTGCATTAAAAGTTTTTTTCTTGACTTTGCCCTTCTTCTTAAGGGGCTTCTTGGAGGCGGCAAGCTGGTCCTGGTCTTTGTCCTCTGGTGGCGGCGGCGAAGCTGCGGGAGCCAGGGCGGCTGACAGGGCCTTGATGGTGGCGGCCTGTTTCGCGTTGGTCGCGGTTAGCGACGCGATTGTTGCCTAGAGCGCTTCAAACTTCCTTTTGAAGTTCTCCGTTAGCTAGCCCTTCAGGTGCCTGACCTTGGCCCTGGACTTGAAGTAGCTCCGCTTGAGTGACTCCTTCCTGGAGCGGTGTTCGCCTTTGAACCTGGACCTTTTCTGCCGGTCCAGCTCCAGCTGCTGGGACGCGGCGTTGTCGGACGCCTGGCTATCGCCCATTGCGACGGCGGCGGTGCTAGAAAAAATTATTTTCTGTTTTTCCAAACTTGTGCTTGATAAAAGAGAAAATTAAATATTAATTGAGTATTAATAATTATTAATACCGATTGGCATTAATAACTATCAACACGAGTTTGGAATAATAATTGCAGTTAGGTAGTTGATCGTTCTGGCTGGCTGATAGCTGGCGTCTCGGATCGATGTTTCTCTGTCGGCTGCTGGCAGTCGACTCTGCTGTTCAATTTTTCTGACAGATCATATTGTTAGATAGCAATATATATTACTTCTATCAATATGCATAGAGAATAACCCCGATTGCGTCTTCACACAATCAACGTTTTCTTGCTATCTTATATAAGACATCACAAAAAACAGATTTTAATGATAACAGCAAGAACAAAAAAAGGCAAGCAAAACTTGGTCGTCTGCATCCTTTGTCAAAAGATGCAAAATTCTCAAATAAAATCATGTAATCTTCATTAATTGTATAAGAACTGTAACGTGCAATGCAAGTCTAATGCAGTTGATTGTCATATAACACTGACAACGTGACAGTGTATATAACTTATGTAAAGCATTTTCCATTTGTAATTCCTTAAAAACTATAAATCGCAAAACCACAGAGATTTTAAATCAAGTTTCCAATGACAGTGGTGAAAGTAGAAAAAATCTTTTAACAAAAAAACTGTAAATCATACGTTTTTCAAATCTTTATCATAAAGTTTATGCAATATCTACAATATTCTATAAATCTACTAAAAATTGATTTTAAGGTATAATATATAAAAAATAAATATATTCTGATCATTTTTGTCTTATGTAAAATTTATTATAAGAAAAATAAGCTAAAGAAGAAAACAACTTTTATATTATAAAAAAATACCTTTCAATTTCTGCAAGTGAGTACATAATAAACATTAAAAAAATGCGGATAATAATTAAATTTGATTAGTTTTTAATATAAATAGTTCAGATGCATTAAACATTTTTACATTTGTTACATAAAATAAAATAATATTCACTATGATATAACAATCAATTTATTATGACAATTCCACGTGAGTCTGTAATCGAATTAATCTCCGAGACATGTTATTACATGAACAAAATATATTATATTTTATATATACACTACAGCACGCAATTTGCTATTTGCAATTAAATATTAAAATGTTTATGAAATTATCGAGTTCTATTTTGAAGTCACGTCAGTTCGTGCCCGGTTTCAAATCCATTGTGATTTTAATTTATCTGTTTTGTCATTTATTTATGATTTTTAGTTTTCTGTCAATTAATTATTCATAACGCAACCAGTTTTTATTTTTAAATTTTAACAGTTCGCTCTATTTAAATGATAGACATTTAAACGCAATGCATAGTTCACGAGATGGATAATAGATGGCGAGGTATGCTGAATATGATTTTATTGAACAAGCCACGGCATTCCGCAGTGAGGATCATAAATAATATCAACAAGTTTAATATCTATTTTTAGTTATCTTTAACGTACTATGTTATAACTTAAATTATATTGATATAAAATAACAAATTTATCTTTATTAATTAGTAAAATTAATATTAATTATTATGTTATAATTGTTTTAAATAAATTTAAAAAAAAGTATTATGTATTTCAATACACATAAGAAATCTTTTTAAACAAATGATATTTTAACAATATTTCAGTTTGAGTATTTAATCAATTAGATTTACAAGCGCCGCGTTCTTTTTCTCTATATTGACTTCTACAGTTTGTGGCACGCTTAAATAGTATCATTTCATGAGATGTATAAGAAGCTTTTTCTTTAACTGAAAAAGATCTGGAATCTTATTTTAATGTGTTTATTTGTTTGTTGTTGTTTTAAAGTAATTGTATTATTTGTAAATGAAGTTCTAAACGACGACTAAAGTTCACTTAATTAAGAATAGATATAATTTAAATTTTTGTTGGTAATTTAAAGCAAACTAAAAAATAAACTTTTATTTTATATGTGCAGTCTATGATAATAGAATAATTATATATAATGTAATACAAAATGCAATAAAAAACTATCGGAACTAGTTCACATTTAATAACCGATTATGCATCGCTACAGATAAATACTAATAAAAGCACAATTCCCGTCGAAAATCCTATTTATATTCATTCCGTCCATTAAAATCCAATCATATAATACAATGCATTTTATTTAATTATGCAACAATATATTTTTCCGTCTGTGTCTGTGTGTACGTGTATGTACGTGTGCGTAAATACATTTAGGAATAAAATAATTATAAATCACTTTATCATAAATGGAATTTGTTATATTTTATGATTACATTTTAATGCTGTAATATCAATTTAAAACTAATTCTATTTATGCGCATTGAATATTTATGCAAATATTTGTCGCTGTATGAAATATTAATAAGTCTTAAGTAATCTTGATACGTGAAACTCATTTGAATATTATGTGTTTGTTTCCACAACTATTGCAATTTAAAGTTAAATAACATAACTGGTTATTAATTAAAAGTTGATTTATCTGTTTGCTCTAGTAATTTGTTATTGAAAATCAAGATATATGTTAAAATTAAGCAATTGTACTTTAGTAAACCAATTGTCAGCTTCAAATTCAAGGAACTAAAGTTCAAAGTAAATTCTGCAGTAAAGCAAAAAATTGCAGAACTAAGTTGTTAGCAAACACAAATTATTAGTGAGTTAAAAAAATCTATTTATTTTACACTAATACATTGGTTGAAAGCACTCCATTCTATCCTGTTTTGGTCTAATGGTTTAATTATTATAGTTTCATTTCTCTGTCTTTTCTTATCTGTTTTGTATAGTTCAATATAGGTCTTTATTTGCATGTTCTGCTGCGTATTCTATGAGTAAGGAGTCATTCTCCATAACTAAGAATTTGTTGTACTATTCTGTCGTTGTAATACTTGCTATCTGTTTTTTTTTTCAACTACAGTAATCAGCCACTTTAATTTGGTTTGTGAAGAAGGTGTAAACTGTGAACGCGAGAAAATGATGCTAAAACGAGTAGAAGCATGTGTGCAATAGAGCACACAACACTTTTGTGTATATTAAGTTGCCTATTACAGCGGTCAATTTGTGTTTGGTGTACTATAGTTCTAATACTTTTTCATTTGTTATTTTATTGTTCTGCTTGCTTCTGTTTTTTCTTCTTTCCTATTGTTCAATTGTTTTATTATTTGCTATTATTGTTTTATTATCAACAAACCTACGCATATCTAATTATTCTAATCTTTATAATTTTTTTAAATTAGCACAAAAAATATTATCTTATAAAACTCATAATAAATTACGCACAAAATTAGCCCAAAAAATTAATTTTACCCAGAAAAATCATTATAAATTGCTCAAAAAACTTATTTATTGCTTAGAATAAAGATAAAAAACTAATTTATTGCAAACAAAAGTTGTTATAAATTGGGCAAAAAACAATTTTATTGCATGAAATTAGCAAAAAATCAATTTATTTTATGAAATTTATCATAAATTTGCACAAAAAACTAATTTATTTTATTAAATTTATTTTAAATTGCGCAAAGAATCTATTTATTGCATAAGGTACGGTGTGATAGCTCAGTTATAGAGCGTTAGCGTAGCACGCTAACAGTCTTGGGTTCGATCCACCGGAGTGATTCGGAAGTCACCTAATAAGCCGTTGGTCACATCAACCCATTTCAAACAAGTCGTAAGATTTCTGGGGCAATGTAAAATAGCTGTAAAACGCAAAATAATAATAAGATTATTACAAAAAACTAGTTTATCTTATCAAATATATCATAAATTGCACAAAAAAACATTCTATTGCATAAAATTAGAACAAGAAAATGTTTTATTATATTAAATGTATCATAAATTGAATAAAAACCCCTTTATTGAATAAAATTAGCACAAAAAAGTAATAATTTATTTTTTGAAACTTATTATAAATTACGCATAAAACCCATTTATGGCATAAAATTAGCACAGAAACTAACAACCTATAAAGTTTTTTTAAATTTATTGTTTAAAGGGGGTTTGCGGGACCAACGCCTAATTAGGTTAACTTCCAGTTAAATAAAATTGAACAAAAATTCCATTTATTGCAAAAAATAGCACAAAAAAGTTTGTACACAAAAATTTTTTTTTTAATAAAATTAATTATAAAACAAGTAAAAAGTTTTTTAATTGTATAAAATTAGCACAAAATTTATCTCATAAAAATAATCATAAATTGTGCAAAAAACTCATTTGTTATACAGGGTGATTATAAATGTTTGGGATTATGTAACCATCTAATGTACGTTTGTACCGCTTTAGTCTATTTGTATACATTCTTATAACCTTGCTTGCTTGACAGCTGTCAAAGTTAAACTGTCAAAATAAATAGTATAGTGGACAATTTTAAAAAGGCGACATATTTAAAATGATTACATAATCCCATTCATTTATAAACTCCCTGTATAAAATTAGCACACAAAATTGATTTAACTGAAGAAATTCATCATAAATTGCGCAGAAAGCTCACGTATTGCATTAAATCTACCCAAAAACTTTTTAATTGCATAAAATTAACACAAAAAACGGATTTAAATTTTATTTATTGCAAAAAAGTTTATAGTAAATTAAATTTAAAAAAATGCTTTTATTGCATTAAAACTAATTTATCATCTAAAATTAGCACAAAAAAAAACTATTTATTGCACGAAATTAAATAGAAAACTAATTTAAATAAAAAAATTAAAAAAATTATTGCATAGAATGAGCACACAAAATTAATTTATTAAACAAAGTTTATTACAAACTGTGCAGAAAACTTTTTTATTGCATAAAATTAACACAAAACTTAATTTAACTCAAAAAAATTATCATAAATTGCGTATAAAATTCATTAATTGCATAAAATTAGTAACAAAAATTAGTTTATTAAAATTAGCACAAAAAACTGGTATAAATAATTGAATTTTGTTAAAAGAAATGTAATTGCGGTAATTTATTTGAATTGACTGATTCCGAACTTCCTAAACTTTATAAAGAAAATATTACTTTTTACCAAGTTTTATGTGATGAGTTGAAGTTGAGCAATAAATTACTGTTAGATAAAATTACTTATCTTGAAGAGAAGATCACCGAAAAAGATAAAACTATTCTTCAATACGAAGCTCGCATTAAACAACTAACTGCTCCTACTACTGCGCCGCTCACTAATGATACAGTACAATTGATTCAACCTGCAGTTTTTTCTTCTTTAGCAAGCTCTGTTGTTAAAGGGAAAACTAATCAAAAACTCAGCCAAGAACTCAAACTATCTTTAGTTGTGGCCCAACCAATGACAAACTGCAGGCTTATGTGCCTACTTCTTACGTACATGTTTCTAAACTTAGACGTGGAACTAAAAAAACTGATATAGTAAATCATATTAAATCTAAGTTTTCCACAATATCAGTTGATGTTGTTGAGTTAAAAGTAAAATCTGGAAACTACAGCAGTTTTAAAGTTTCTGTTCCAGCTAATCATGCTTGATCTATTCTTTGCAAAGATTTGTGGCTTGCAAATATAGCGGTCAAGAAATTTTTAAATTATGGGCGAGTTAATAATGTTCCTGCTTCATCTTCGGTGGATTTTTGAAATCAGGATCCAGCCTTCACTAACAAGCCCTAAGCTTGACGGAGGAGGTGTCTTAATTGCTACTAAAACTTGTTTTAATTGTACTTTATTACAACCTACATTTTTAAGTGTTGAACATTTGTTTGTAATTGTTAAGTTTAAATTTGTATCATATATTATCAGTGCAGTCTACTTACCACCTAACTCGGCATGTGATAAATATTTAGATCATTGTTATTCCGTTGAATCTATCGCTGACAAATATCCAGACAGTAAACTAATTTCACTAGGCGATTATAATCTACCCGCAGCGGTATGGGTAAATGATGAGTTAGGCATAAGTGTTATTTGTAATGATAGTTATTCTGCTCATTTAGTTTCCAACTGTTATGGATTTCTAAACTGCGCTCAATGTATTTCTATACCTAATGATGGTGGTGTGTTCTTAGATTTATATTTTTCTAACATCTGAGATATTTCTATGATTAAAGCTGTGGATGTTTTGTTAAAACTTAGCCAACATCATATTGCTTATGTGATTGATGTAAAATGTGATACTAGCCGTGATATTTTAATGTGTAATTATGTTTTTAATGGTTTTAAATATGCCGACTTTAACGCAATCAATAATTTTTTGTTGAATGTTGATTGGACCGCTCTTTTTTATAAATGTGATGTTGATAATTGCGTTAATTTATTTTACTCTGTGTTGCATTTTGCTATTGACTATTTTGTTCTCAAAAAACTATGGCGAGAAAACAATTTTCTAGTTTGGTTTAATAAAGAATTGATTTCACTTACTAGACTCAAAAAAACTGTTCATAAAAGTTATAAATCATCAAGACTATTGTCTGATTATAACGAGTTTCAATCAATTCGTACTTTGTGTAAAAATTTCAGTACATGTCTATACAAGCTATATATTACTCGAACAGAAATCAACATTCAAAGTAACCCTAAACACTTTTGGAAATTTGTTAGCGACTCTAGAAAAACTAATGATTTTCCAGCTACAATGTATTATAAACAAAAAACTTGCAGTAATGGAGATGACTATGTTAATAGTTTTGCTGAATTCATTTTCTCTGTTTACGATACACAAACTCATCCAACTCCTTTGTTTGACTTTAAGAAAAACGTATTACATCGAGCATTTTCAATAAGTTTGTTGAATATATTTAAAGGGATTGAGAACCTTAAATGTAACTTTAGCACTGGACCGGACGGTGTTTCATCTATGCTGTTAAAACAATGTATTTATTCAATTTCTACGCTATTGCGTTTACTTTTTGAAGCTTCTCTTAATGAAGCCAAGTTTCCTTTAGTTGGAAACAAATCTACATTATGCCTTTACATAAATCTGGAGCTAAGGAGGATATTACTAATTATAGAGGTATATGCATCCAGTCTGCTATTCCTAAGTTGTTTGATCAAATTGTAACTGGTCAAATACAATGGATGTGCAAAAGTATTTTAGTGAAACAGCAACATGGGTTTCGCGAGGGTCGTTCTACTCTTACAAATTTTCTTTGTTACGAAAATAATCTTTTGAATGCCTTTTAATCAAGAGTTCAAGTAGATTCTATTTACACAGATTTTTCAAAGGCTTTTGATTGCGTTAATCATAGTATTTTGATTGCTAAGCTTTAGGCTTTGGGTTTTCATGAATCTGTTGTTGCGTGGTTGCCGAGCTTTTTGAAAAATTGTACACAGTGTGTGAAAATTGATAACTTTTTATCACAACCAATTGTTGTTCCTTCTGGGGTTCCTCAAGGATCTCATTGTGGACCAATTCTGTTTTTACTCTTTATTAATGATCTTGTTTATTCTATTAATTCTTCATCTTATCTTTTATTTGCTGACAATCTTAAAATTTATAAAAGAATATCATCTATCGAGAACTGCATTAGTTTGCAAAATGATTTAGAATCTGTTTATTCATGGTGTCTTATTAATAACTTGTTGTTTAACGCAAATAAATGTTTTTCGATAAGCTTCAACAGAACTTTAAGTAAAGTATCGTATGACTATATCGATAATAATGTTTTGGAACATGTTACACAAATAAAAGATTTGGGCGTAATTTTTGATTCAAAATTAACTTTTGTTGAGCATATAAACTATATGTGCAACCGTGCTATGAAAATGTTAGGATTTGTTTACAGAATGTCTAATGACCTATCTCCTAGCACACTCAAATTACTTTATTGCGCTTTAGTACGTTCTCATTTAGAGTACGCTCCGTCGGTTTGATGTCCATTCTACAGCGTTCATATATGCAATATAGAACATATTCAAAACAAATTTTTCGTTTATTATCGTACAAATTAGGCATTTTATCCGAAAATTACGATTTTAACCTCATTGCATTGCAATATAATCTTCCGTCGCTGAAAATTCGGCGCAAAAAAGATTGATTGCCAAGAGCTACTAGTAACTCTTCCATTTCAAGTCTCCAACAATAATCGCCAAACCTAACAGTCTTCATTATGTAGAGAATCTATACATTCTACCAATTATGGATTTAATAATTCAATTTGTAGAATGTGTAGAATTGCAAATAGTTTCTCTAATAATATTGATTTATTTTGTGTTTCAAAATGTAGTTTTAAGTGTCAATTAAAATGTGTTGATGAATAATTTTATATTTTGTTTTTATTTATGTATACTTTTTTCCATGCTTTTATTATTCAATATTCTTTTATATATTTTTGTGTAATTGTAATATTGTTTGTAATTCATCGTTATTTATGTACATAATGATGTAGATGTAAATGGTTTTGTATATACCGTGAATAAAGTATTATTATTATTATTTTTATTAATTTATTAGAAACAGCAATCAGCAGACCCAATATATAACATAAGAAAGGTAAGAGAAGACGTTAACCTCAGAACAGTTATAACCAACTCGATAACCAAAAGTTTTGAAACAATAAACACAGGAGATCTAAGCGTAGAGCAGAAATGAAAAAACATCAGAAACGTACTTTGTGCTATAATTAAAAAAACATGTACTAAAAAAAAGACGGAAAAAACATAAAAAGTGGATGACAAGTAACATTTTAAAAATAATAAATGATAGAAGGATACTTAATGGAAAAAACCAAGAAAAATACAAAGAACTAAATAAACAAATATGAAAATATAAATCAGAAATGCTAAAAAAGAACTGATGAGAGCTGAATGTCTAGAAATAGAAGAACTACAAAAGAAACATGATTACTTCAATATGCATCAAAAGATAAAGAAGATTGTGGGTACTGGAAAGAAAAGAGTACAGGGAAGACTTATTGGTAAAAATAAAAATAAAGTTACGGACACCAAAAAAAAAATATCGATGTGGAAAGACTATATCTACAAACTTTTTGAAGATGCTTGTTCGGAGAATCATGGTATAAATAACGCTTTCACTGGACCTCAAACAACAAAGGAGGAGGTTAGAAATGCAATAAACACATAAAAAAATAGCAAAGCAGTAGACCCAGATAAAATCCCGACAGAAATAATCAAGCTTTTTAACAAAAATGCCATAAATACGCTAACTCAACTATATAATGCAGTATATGATACCGGAAAGATACCCGAAAAGTGACTCAAATCCAGCAGAGCAACGAATATCGTACTATAAGCATAATGCGCCATGCCCTTAAACTATTTTTCAAAATTATACGCCTCCGTATATACCAACAATGCAAAGACCATATTGAAGAAACGCAATTTAGTTTTAGGAATGCGTTGAGTACCAGGGAAGCACTATTTGCGCTTAATGTATTAATTCAGAGATGCAGAGACGTTAACTGCAAGGTACACTTATGTTTTATAGATTTCAGCAAAGCGTTCAATCAAATAAAACAAGAAGAATTGCCTAAGCTACTCAAGACCACCAGAGCCGACTAACACATCTGCATAATAGCAAACCTCTACTAGCAACAGACGGCAAAAGTACAAATTGAATACCAAAGTACGGAAAATATCCAAATTTGCAGAAGTGTAAGGCAGGGTTGTGTGCTTTAGCCAACCTTGATTAACATATACTTGGAAAAAATATTTAAGGAAGCGCTGGATAGAGTAGAGGAAGGAATATTGCTCAACGGCAAGATAATTAACAACTTAAGGTATGCGGACGACTCTGTTATATTGGCAAATACTACTCAAAGGCAGCTGATGATGCATAAAATCAAATTAGTCAGCGAGAAGTACGGAATCAATCTCAATCTCAAAAAAACCAAATATATGCTTGTCAGTAAAGATAATCTACCACAGCAGACAATACTTCTCAACAACAAAACCATAGACCAAGTGGACAAATACAGATATCTAGGCACATGCGTAAATAAACTTTGGGATCGTTTCGTAGAAATCAAATGCAGAATAGAAAAAGCAAGAACGACATTTATCCAGATGAAAAAAGTTTCCAACAGCTCAGACTTGAGCATGCAAATTAAGATCATAAATGTTGAGCTGCTACGTTTTCTCAATACTAATGTACGGCGTCAAACTCAGAACCCTATCAAAGGATACAGAGAAAAAACTGGAGACTTTCAAACTATAGACATATTGTTGTATCCTGAATATCTCATAGAAAAAGCACATTAGTAATGAGGAGGTTCTGCAAAACATGTGCAAGGAACAGGAAGTTAAAAACTGTAAAGGTTAGAAAATTGGAATATCTCGGGCACGTAATGAGGCATAGTAATAGATACAGAATACTCCAACTGATTCTGGAAGAAGAGGTGATAAGAAAAAAAAAGCCCGGGAAGACGCCGAATTTCATGGCTCAAAAATCTACGCCAGTGGTTTGACATGACATTGCTGCAACTTTTTTGCAGTGCAGTGGACAAGGAGAAGATTGTGATAATGATTGCTAATATCCAAAGCGGATAAAACACGCCAAGAAGGAGAAGAAAAAATTGCACAAGAAGTTTATTTATTGCAAAAAAATTGCACAAAAAAATTAGTTTATCACATAAAATTCATATTAAATCTTGCTAAAAACCTATTTATTTCATAAAATTAACACAAAAAACAAATTTAAATTAAAAATATGTAATAATTGCACAAAATCTTTGTTATTGCATAGAATGAGTTCACAAAATTAATTTATTGAAAAAGGTTTATTATAAATTGCGCAGAAAAAATCTTATTATTGCATAAAATTAACACAAAACATAATATTAACTCAAAAAATGTATCATTAATTCTTTATTTCATAAAATTTATATTAAATCGCGATAAAAACATATTAATTTCATAAAATTAGAACAAAAAACCTTATTAGAGCATAAAATTAGTACAAAAAACTGGTTTAAGTAATTAAATTTATTACAAATTGCACAAGAAAATCTTATAATATTCATATTAAACTGCGCTAAAAACTTATTTATTGCATAAAATTAACGTTTAATGTTTACTTTATAAAATTAGCACAAAAAACTAGTTTAAATAATTAAATTGTTTAGAAATTGCAAAAAGAAATATTTATTGCAAAAAAATTGCACAAAAAAACTGGTTTATTTTATAAAATTTATATTAAATTGCGCTAAAAACCTATTTATTGCATAAAATTAGAACAAAAAACTAATTTATCTTATATAAAATCATAATTAAACAGAAAACCTTTTTATTGCATTAAATTATCACAAAAAACTGGTTTATATTGTTAAACTCATTGTCTTTGTAACTCATTTATTGGAAAATTTGCATAAAAAATTACTTTGTTTCATGAAATTATCATAAATCGCGAAAAAACTATTGATTGCATACAATTGAAACAAAAAACTAATTTATCTCATAAACATCATAAATTAAATAGAAAACTTATTTATTGCATAAAGTTATCACATAAAACTCATTTATTTTATAAAATTAGTCAAAAATTGCTCAAAAAATTTAGTCTCAAAGTTTGATTTAATTTAAATTTCTAACATATTTATTGTTTATTTATTAAAAGTTGCACAAAAAAATTATTTATTGCACAAAATTAGCAACAAAATTGATTTTTGTTAATGTTATTTTAAATTGCACATGAAATCCATTTATTGCATAATATCTTATCTTATCAGAAAACTTTTTTATTGCACAAAATTAGCACAAAAAATGTTTTATCTCATGAAATAAGTTACAAATTATGCAAAACACTTATTTATTGTAAATTAAAAATGATAATTGCATAAAATGAGCACAAAATATTAATTTATTTTCAGAAAAGCATTTTCTTGCGTAAAACTTGAACTAAACAATTGCGCAACATTTTTTTTATTGCATAAATTTAGAACAAAATACTGATGAATGGTGCAAAATTAGTTTGTGTCTCATACTGGGTGGAGAGGTAATTTACATAAAATACATCATAAACACTGCTCATGTAAAATTCAACATGCTGTAACTGTTTGCCAAACAAAGTTAGGTTAGGTTAGGTTTGGTTTTAGAAAAGGGCACTCAACTCTAAATGAATTGGAAGAAGTCTTTCAAATCTTCAAAAGCAACAGTTTAAAAGCGTACAAGAATCGTTCATTCATTCTACTAATAACACTGGATATTAAAAATGCGTTTAATACTGCAAGTTGGGAAGAAATCTTTAAAGCCCTAGAGGAAAAAAGAATTGACGGATATCTTGTCAATATGATTGCCAGCTACCTAAAAGAAAGGTACTGCACAATAGGTAACAAAAAAGTACAGATGTCATGCGACGTCCCGCAAGGCTCTGTACTTGGCCCAGTGCTGTGGAACGTCTTGTAAAACCAGGTACTGCAGATAAAAATACCACAAGGCTTAAACATTATTGGGTATGCAGATGATACTGCAATAATAATATCGGCAAAAAACAAAGATATTCTGGTAGCAAATGCACAACAAGCAATTGACGTAGTAATTCAAAAAATTGAAGAAATTGAACTACAACTAGCTGCCCAAAAGATAAAGATAGTGATTCTATATGGAGCGAGATGACTTAAAAAAGTCACTCTTAAAATAAAAAAGCAAATATTACATCAGAAGAAAAGCTAAGATACTTGGTCATAGACATAGGCAAAAACGTCAATATGACCCACCATATAGCAAAAGTTTCAACAGAAGCAGAAAGAAAAGCAACAGCACTAAAGATAATACTGCCCAACTGTAAAGGGCCAAAACAATCGACAAAAAAACTTCTATGTGCAGTCATTCATTCAACAATTTTGTATGGTAGCTCAACCTGGTACACAGCTACGCAATACAAAAATAATCTAAACAAACTTCAAAAAGCCCAAAGAGTACGATTGCTATGGGTATACCAGGCATACAGAACCCTATCTACGGAAGCATTGAAAGTTATAGCAGGTGTTGTGCCAATTCATTTACAAATAAAGGAAAGGGCCAACAATTTTGACAGAAAGAATAATAGACTGGACCTATATACAAAAACAGAAGCACTAACTAACGTGCTAGAAAGCTGGCAAGTAGAATGGAATAAAGAAACTAGTAATGCTGCATGGACCAAAAAATTAATAAAAAATGTTAGCACTTGGATTCAGAGAAAGCACGGGAAAGTAGACTACTTCTTATCGCAGTTTCTTGGAGGGCACGGCAGTTTTGGAGCATATCTCTGCAGATTCAAAATAAGAGAAAATGATAGATGCACTTACTGTGGCAAGAAGGACACAACTAAACACGCGTTTTTCTATTGTCTTCGATGGAAAGAAGAAAGACAAGAAATTAAAAAATATATAAACAAAAGCTTAACAGAGCACAACATTATTGCACACATGCTAGACGAGAAGTCTAAATGGAGAATAACACATCAATAGATAAGGAATTGCATCAAAAAGACAGAAAAAAAGAAGAAGGAGATAAAACCGTAAAAAAGTGAACGGATAAAAAATGGACGTAAAGAAATACCTACGGGCTGATTCCATGTAATGAAATGAGAAAGGTTTTTAGTGGGTAGAAGCCTATATAAAAAAAGGAAGGATTCCCACACTACCATAATCAAATGGTGTACATAAAGCATTTTCCACGTCTCAAAAAAAAGGTTAGGTTAGGTTAGGGTAAAGAGGTAATTTACATAAAATACATCATAAACACTACTTACGTAGAATTCAACATGCTGTAACTGTTTGCCAAACAATTTTGTTCTTCTAGAATATTAGGTTACGTACACTTGCACTTTGAATACAATTCTTATTACTATTTTTATTTAATGCACAATGCAGATAATGCACGCTGATAATGCCGTATGTAAGATAACCTGTTAAATTAGTTGAAATTTTGTTTAATTAATTAATTTTATTAGTACGTTAGTAACTTAGCTGGGCAGCTCGTACTGTTTAGTAATGTCAGGTTTTGACTAACTAAAAACATTTTTATCCTTTTGCACTTTTCTTTTTAAGACGTTGTTAGGTGTTGGCGTTAACAAGTGGCCCTTGAGAATGATTAGCGCATGGTAACATCTTTTGTTTTTTTTTCTGCGTTGGTACTGCTGTTAAGTTGTCTTGTCATTATCACTAATGTGGTACTAGTTTGAGATGCGGAACTCACACAGTTTGCTGCGGCAACACATGCTGTCCCCAACCCATCACTCCTTACACTTTTTTTGTTCTACTTCTTATCTTTCTTTTCTCCTATTCTTGGATTATTCAGTCTAAATATTTGCTTTGTCTTTAAGTATTTTCTTAACTTTTCTATATCTTTATTAACTTTGACCTTGTTGTATTCTCTTTCTTTCATAAATATTGTGTGCAGTTCCAGTAAGTGTTTTCCTTTTAGTAGTCTTAGATTTGTCTGTTTTACTTCTAGTAAGATTCTAAAATCTTTATTTGGGTAAGTTATTTGTGTATCCTGGTTGCCAGATATACTCTAAATATTTTAAAAATTGCATATTATATATATGATTAATCAATTTTCATACGGCATGGAAATTGATTAATCAATTCATTCAGTTTGTTTTTTTTGAGCAATTTCTTTCTTCTTCTCCTTATTTCTGCAATTTTGGTTGATACTAATGTTTTAGTAAATGTTCTCTTTTTGTCTATCCTTTTACTGCCCATTCCTTAGTAGGCATAGTTGTCTTGGCTTTCTTTGTTTTTTGCTTCTATTTAGCTTTTCGCTCCTCTTTTTTTTGTTTTCTGTAGCTTTTGATCTGTGTAGTTTTTTCCATTTTGGTTTATCTAAATCTTAAATCTTCAAACTCCTCTATCTTTTTCCTAAGTACTGTCGTTGCATAATTTCTTAGTAGTCTACATTTGTTTTTGTGACTTAGGCATATATTAATGATTGTGGATTTGTTGATTTTGTTTTCCAATACCATTTCTAACTCCTATTTTTCTGCTACGATGCGTATTTTTTTGACAAAACATATATATCTTTCTTCTTTCTCTATCTTATTTATTTTTTGTAAATACTTACTAAAAGCTTCATGTTCGGAGAGTAGTTGTGTAATTCCTTTGTCCATTCTCTATTTTTTTTCCTTCTTTCTACTGTTTTTGCCATCTTTTTATTGTAATCTCTCTTGCCCATCTCTTTGCTTCTTGTTTGCTAGTTCCTTTATTTACCATTTTCTTTATGTTTAATCTTACTTCTACCCAACTATCTGCGAATAGTGTTGCCGCAATTACTTCTAAAGCTTTATTTTCTGTTTTTTTGTCTTCAAGGCGTCTCCCCATGTTTCTGCGGCGTACAATTAGCTTTCTTGCCATTTTTTCTGGTCTTCCCTTGTTTGGCATAAACCTACTAAGCATTTCTTCAATTTTTGTGTACCATTTATCGCTTTCTTAACCTGATTGTTCCATACCTTTGCTTCAAGTGTAAGTCCGAGGTATTTAATTTTCTTGCATATAGTTAGCAGTGCCGTAACTAGCTTCTGATGCGCTCGGTGCAATAGCGTCTTTTGCGCCCTCCTCTCTCTGTTCCCAGGTCATCGTTAAGTAGACCGTTGCGTGTTTCTTAATTTTTTTCTAAAAAAAAATTCAATTTTTTCATTTAACATTTACAAACTCTAAAGTTATGATATTAAGGTGGTTTCTGCGCCCCCCAAACTAAGCTGCGCCCGGTGCGGAGGCACCGACAGCACCGCCCTAGTTACGGCACTGATGGTTAGTATTTGTTTGTCTACCTGTATTTTTTCATTTTCTCTATTAGTCCTCTTTGTTAATAGCCATAGCGCCTCAGTTTTCTGCGGAACCAGATCTAACTCTTTATTTCTTATCCAGCTCTTTATCATATCTATTGCCAACTTCAACTTTTTCTTTAATGTCTATATTCCTACCTAACAAAGCCACGTCATGGAGATGAGCCAGACACGTCGCAAGACAAACTACAAAAAGTTAGACACAGAAAGCAATTCAATTGAGACCACAAAGAAAGCAACGAATTTGAGGAGAACCGCAAATGCAATGAAAAAACATTAAAAAAATAGCCCAAAGACAATGAACAAGAAAAGCACAAGACTGGAAAACATGGAAAGATTTAGAATAAGCTTATACCCAACAATAAATGACAAAAAGCTACGTCAATCAAGTTGTATGTTGAAAAAACGTAGTAAGGTTACAAAAAAGCTTTTATAAACACAAATAGTGTCTTGGTCAATAACAGTGCACAATCCAAAATATGCAAAAAGTTGAAAAAATAATCAATCAATTTATGAGTAGAAATGATATAAAAAATAACAGCAACCTCTTTTTTAGTCTATTTATTAATGTTGTTAATTTTTACTACAGCAAAGACCAGTGAAATCACAATTACCCTAACCAAACAACACACCGCCGTAGAAACGAATCATTTTTTTAGCAAACCCCATAAGCAGAACTCAATATCTAGCAACCGGCTAAAAGATAATAAGAAAATTTAGAAAATGTGAACTGGTCTCATGAACACTGCAAAACAAAACTACACAATCATTAACAAAAATTAAAAAATATATTTAACTTGTGCCAGAAGTCGTCGTAGCAACTAACTAAAACCACTTTAAAAAAATTAAAACCTCAAAACAAGAACTGTGGTAGCTCCAGAAAAAATTTTGATTCTAGATTTATAATAGGTTTAGTTACCTCTTGTCTTATAACACAAATACAAATACTTTATTTATGTAAACGTTCAGATTTTCAAGTATTTTATTAACTTGCATATAATATTAATGAGTCAAGATAGACAGATTTATAATCAGTGACTATATTGAAGAGTTCAACAAATTTAAAAGTATAAAATCGTATAAAACAAAGTTTAGTGTATCTTTATTACTGATATTAATTAATAAAATCCTTTTAACATTAGATCAAACCTATAAACAATAATGATTTAGTTATAAAAAATCAAAAACTTTTGTTGCAATTTGTTGTTTTAGTACTACTAAAAAAAACTATCTAATATCTTGATTTTTATTATTATCGTAGAGTTTCTAATATGTATTGCCACTTGAATAAACATCTGAAGCTTGTTGCCTGTTCAGGATATGTTGTGGAAACTCATAGCTAATTGCTTTGAAGTAGTTGTCTTACGCCTGTAACAAATGCTTTAGTAAACAATATTGTTAATGTTTAAATAGTCTAAAAAATTTCCATACAATATTGTTACTTCAAAAAGACTTTAATTAAATAATATTACTCTTGCTTGGTCTTCTTTTGTTGCACTAACTGTGTTAGTCTGAACTATAAATCTAGCTTTGTTGATACAAGCTTCTGTTTTCCTCAACTTTTCTCTTTGGCGCCTAATAGCTTTTCAATTTGCGTAAAATAAAAAAATAAAAATTTAACAAAATACTATTTACAAACTACATTAAATAATGTATAATATAACTGTAATGAATTTAAACCAACTTCAAAACTTGTTATTTATGAAACTCTCTCTGAATATTCCACAATGTAAATGGGAGATGTATAAGTTAACAAAATTTACATTATGAGATGTTATGATATAATAATTAAAATAATACATAATTCTATCTCTTTGTTGAATATGAAAATGTAACAAATAAATAACATTAGATTGTTTATAAAGGTAGTAATTATTTTAAAAAAGGTACAATTCTAAACTCCTTTTAATATATTACGTAATTAAATACACCCGACAAAATAAAATAAACATAATTAACAACGGTTAGAGCTTATTATAACCCTTTGAAGTGTAAAATATCACGTAACCCTTAATGGTAATTAAATTCATCAAACTAAAGTTATAATGGGATTTGATTTTTTATTATTTACATTGTAATAATAATAAAATTGTGTAATATTTTCAGCAAAACAAAAATAATATTGATTACAAACGCGTTAATTGAATAGATAGAGGCAAATTCTGTGCATGGCATTAAAGGAATGTGTAGTAGCTTTAGGCCAAAGTCAACCCTTTGACGACACGAATCATTATTAACCTAAAGATATATTGGTTTTTGTAAAACATGTTGTTGTTATTATTATTTTTTCATCTACATGGGGAGTGAAAGGTACATTTTCATATAACTAGTGTATACAAGGGGGATGCTGCTAATTGCAACTGCCCCTGGGATAAAGAACAGTGCGTGGGAAATGGACAATGTGTCCTGTTTATCGGAAATCATTCACATACTTCACAAAATTTCATTTACATTTTAAAATAATATGTATTTGCTAAATTCAATTCAAACATGGTTATTGCATCAAAATATATTTTTGTCAATGAAACATTGTTTTCATTTAATTTATGTTATTGTATTGCAATATGTTAAAGTATCAAGTTAAAAAAACAATAATATCAATATATTTTTATTTATATAATTTAATATTGTATGTGAGGGGTAAACAATTAAAAAAAAATTAAGTTAATATTTTTATTTTTATGACAAACCCTTTTTTAGGCAAAAATTTGTTAAACTAACTTTATAATAAAAAACATAAATATTGTAAGTTGAGATATACTTTCTGTATTTTAAGAGATGCTAACAACAAAAATATTATAATCTTTAGTTTTTCAAGCAGCAAATAAGTTTTTTAATTTCCTGCAAATTTTTGGCTTAAATTTCAGCAATAATTGATTTACTGTAATTTTTGTCCTAACTCCAAAAAGTCGTTTGGCTATTTAACGTCTTACATGATTGTTTCTCAACTTTGAATTGCACTTTTTATGCTATACTTAAAAAACAAAACATTTACTTAGTTTGCAACAGTTATTAGACTTGAAGTTGTTTCTATGGCCACCAGATTTTGGGGTTAAGAGAAAGTAAAACCTCTTTTAATAATAAGTAGAGGATTGCACCCACAAACCAACACCATTGCACGTATTATATGCAAGAGATTCAATCCGCTATAAACTGCCGATTTTCCTTGGTCAAACTTTTAAATTAATTCTTAACCACTTTTGGGTTTCTAACGCTATTAGGTCTCAAGAGCTAGAAAAAAAAACTTTTTTTATTTCATTTTTATTTATTTTCGTACTCCTTCTTTATCATCGGAGCAAAAACACAACAACAAACACAACCTTGGCACAAAACACAAAAGTTTACAAAACAGAGGAGTTATACCTCAGTCTCGGTTAAGGATAAGTGTTACCAAGTGGCACACCTTAATTGTTATCTAGCAACCGCAAAACCAATAATAACAAAACCGCAATCAATGAAATTTCTAATAATGACATGACATTGATAATGAAGATGGATAAACAAAAAGCATCTGGCAAGCGTGGCTTACTAAAATTACCAACGCGGCTGAGGATGCCGCTCACCTTGGACTTTTAAGAGAAAAAAAAGAAACGACAAATATCCATAAAATATTTCCTCGGTAGGAAAAATGTGTGAAATAAAATATAAAAAAAACTTACAAAGCCTTGCAGTTTATCGCCAGCAAAAAATCGGCCCATATAGGCCTAAAAGAACTGTCCCAAAATTTAACACAGAGCCAATAACATAGAAAACAAGATAGAAAAACTAAAATAAAAGCAAAAATGTGCAAACTGAACGACTTAAAAACTAATACACAAGGCAAAAAAAAACTCAAATTTCTGAAACAAAAAATAGTGACAGGCCAATAAGGAAAACGTCTAAAGCCGGAAAGTCCTTAAATAACTTTCTGGAAATAATAAACTAATTATGGAAGGAGAAAGACTTTCAATCAACGACGATAGTAAAATACGTAACAAAAAATACAAATTTATATTGTGGAAACAAAAAAAACACGGCCTCAAGTCAAAGAGGAGATTAAGAGTCTGAAGAAATAAAGAAAACATATCTCAGATGTTAAAAAACTTCTTGCCAAAAGACGGATGAAAGATAAGCTCACAAAATACTAATCTGCCCGCACTGAGACGGTAAGAGAAAATAGCTGAAATAAGCATTTGGTCGCAGCTTAATATCAGACAATATCGTCAAGCCACATGCTTGTAAGTAGTAAAAACTGAAACCTGACAACAACAACCATCTAGAACATAATCAGTGAAAAAGAAAATTAAACTAAAAAAAAAGTAAGAATGCGTACCAAAAAGCATTTGCAAAACACAGTACCAAAAACTGATGGCTTTTTTGAACAAGCAACCAAGTCCCCCAAGCTTAGGTAGAAAGTTTTTTTTTTAAACTTCTATTGTACTGCCACGCGTAGTGCTACATATGCTTAGTCTGGTTCTAATTCAAATAGACTACGGTTAGGTGGTACAAAATTGGCTTTTTAGCAACATAATTAGTCCGTAGATGTAGTATCGGACAACCCAAATTGCAACTAGTAGAATAGGTAATAATAATAATAGCTTTCAAAACTGTATTTTGTCTTACAAGTGAACGTCATAGTCTAATGGTAAGTGTTCTTTGCGCAAAAGTTGCAATTTTTAAACTATATCAAAACCTGTACTTCAAACAAATTAATTGTAATTGAGCTTTAAACTTACTGCAAGCTAGTCAAAAGTTTTTTATTTGTTATGGAAATGCATATAAAACCATTTTAACCAAATATTCACTTTATTCCCTACTTACAAACGGGAATTACATTAACTACACTGACGTTGGTATTCTCTATAATACTGGAGGAAGCTACAAGTCCATTTTTTAAAGATACAGGTCAGTTTGGAGACAAAGAACTTGCCACACTTTTAAATATATTTTGTTTTACTTGGTTGGCTAGCTTTGACTTTAAAATTATTGTTTTTCAATTTCCTTTTTAGTTTACTAGTACAAGCATTATTGTCTTTAAGAAGCTTGTGTATTTAATCACATCATAAGCTTCAAACCTTAAATTGCCACCTCAAACTGCAGTTTATTTTTCAGTGTCTTACTTACATCAATTTGGTTAACAAATGCAAAGATGCGCACTATAAGAGAAGTGTTTATGTGAACTATATTCAAATAAAAACAAGTTTGCCTAACTCAAACATCAAAAACTTTAAAAAATATTGGGCAGAAATACTTCCCTTATATTATGATTATGAGAGTACCAACAAAATAAAACCAACATTAAAGCATCAGAGGGTGTTGCCTATACTCCACATAGGCGGTGTTTAAATGACAATGCAGGCTAAACGTTTAAATAAAAAATGCAAGCAGCAATTTAAAAGTGCGCATTTATCTGCCAAAAAGCAACTACTATCAAAGCTACCATAACCGTTTTTGGATACGCCGGCAGATGCACATTCAGTACTACAACTTTCTTCTTCTTTATCAACCTCTTTACACGCTACTTCTGGCGCATTAGCATTTTTTTTGCCCGTAATGCTGGCAACTTACATTATAGGTAAACCTACAACTTTGAGTAAATTACAAACTACTAGAAAAATTATTAATGTTTTCCAGATCTGAAAAAAATCTTAGTCATAAAACTCGCTGACAAAGCAAGTTAATAAGTTGGAGAGCGTATAAACGTTTAAAATAGTTTCCGTTGTGAGATTCAAACCAAAAATCTTTGGTGCAGCCGTTGGATGCATAGACTACTGTGCCTTTTCCTCCTGTACTAAAACAAAGATACTAATAGTAAATCTTAAATCAAACAAACGACTGTAGCTCCAACTCTTTTTCTCTTTTTCTTCAACAGCTTTTAACAATCCACTCCTAGATATAGGCCTCCCCTATTTTTTCAAGTTTTTCCTGTTTTGGGATAATTGGGACTATTTCTTCTCCGCGCTCTTTTTTATGTCGTCTTGCTATCGTCTTGATAGTCTTCCTGTGGTCCGTTTATGTGTTCTTGGTCTCCATTGAAATATTTGTTTTGTCCATCTGCAATTGTCTTTTGCCCATCTCCATTTTTGCGTTGCTATGATCTCTATGACGTCGTCTACCTTAGTTCTTTGTCTTATCTCCTTGTTTGTAATATGGTCTCTTAAATGTATGCTGAGCATTTGTCGTTCTATGGTTCTTTAAGTTGTTCTGAGTCTATTCGCTGATTTCATTGTGAGTGACATGGTTTCCATTGCATATAACTGGGAAGATGCACGTGTTGAACACTTTTTTTTTAAGTTTATTGGGATAATTGAGTTTTTTTTTTAAATTTCTTATCTTACCAACCGCCGCCCAAGTTAGACCTATTTGCCTTTTTATTTCCGCTGTTCTGCGCTCATTACTTTGGTTTTCTCCAGGTTCATATGTAGGCCTATTTTGGTCAATCTGGTTTAAGTATTTGCCATTAATTTTGATTCCATTCTTGGCCCAGTTTATTCTTTTAAAGATGTCTTCTATTGCAAAAGTAAAAAGTTTTGGTGAGATGGTGTTTTCTTGTCTCACATCTTTTTTAACTGGTATTCTCTCCTTTTTCAGATTTTTAGTGTTGTTTACTTCCAGAATTGCTTTATCGTATATGCTTTGTATTAAACTTTTGTATGTAAAGTCTACTCTTGCGTTGTTCATTGCTTGAAAGATTACCCATAGCTCCACTGAATCAAAGGCTTTATTATAATCAATAAAGGCAACATGTATAGGGACATTATATTTGTAAATTTTTCTATTATTAATCGTACGGACTGTATATGCTCATTTGTACTATATCCCTTGCAAAATTCGGCTTATTCTGGTAGTTGGTAATCATCAAATTTGTTTATAAAACAATGGTTATCAATTTTGCGTTTGTCGCCTTTTTTATGTAGTAGAACCATCTGCGCGTTTTGCCAAGTACCCGGAACTTTCCCTTCTTTAACGCACTTGTTGAGTAGTATTTTTAAGGCTTTGACGGTAGTTACGCCTCTATATTTTATCAGTTCAATCGTAATGTAATCCTCCCCTAGTGTCTTTCCATTTGTCATTTGTGATAATGCTAGTTGAATTTCATCTGTAGTAATGACAGGTATTTCCTCAGATCCTACGTTTACGATATTATGTCTTGATGTTGCGGCTTGAGGTTCCGGTTTCATTTGGAAATATAGGTCTCTATAGAAATTTTCGACTATCTTTATTATCTCTGCTTTGTTTTCCTGGATGTTCCCATTTGTATTTTTTAGTTGGTGAATTTTTATTTGTCCTCCGGTGTCGGCTTTTCTTATAATTTTCATGTTCATGTTCCTTTCGATAGTTTTTTTTATTAATTCAGTGTTGAAAGCCCTTTCGTCCTCTTTTATTTTCTTTCTTATGGTTTTGTTTATTTGGGTGTTTTCCGCTGTTCCTTTTGTCATGTTTTTTTTTTTGTGCCATGAGTTTTATGTTTTCGGTTTAATGCGTTCATTCTTGTTTTTGTTTTTTGGTTTATTTGTAAAACAGATTTTTTTCACCGATCTCTTGATGGCTGTTTCGATTT
Organism: Tachinus rufipes; assembly: GCA_963932245.1. Taxonomy (NCBI): domain Eukaryota; kingdom Metazoa; phylum Arthropoda; class Insecta; order Coleoptera; family Staphylinidae; genus Tachinus; species Tachinus rufipes. The sequence continues at coordinate 62,700,086 of OZ010750.1, read as the reverse complement.
TCTCTTTTGTATATATATATATATATATATATATATATATATCAAAAGCAATAATTGACCTAAGCTGAAAAACCTCAAACGTGCAGGTGCACAACTTTCTGCAACGAACTTGAATCACAACACTCTGCCCTCAAACTAGAACACCAGAAATTGAGATGCCAGACACATTAAATTTTAACAAAACTAAAATGAAAAAAAGTTCAAACCTAATTCTGTCAATAAAAAAACTATTTCTAAGAATTTCATTCTTGAGCTGAGCAGACTTCTAACCCGAGCTGCCAAACACAATTTACTTAAATAAACCAATAAAAAATTAAAAGTTTGAACCTAGAATAATTATGGATGAACTACAACCAGTGCAATGTCATCTAGATCTGGATTTACCTCAAAAAATTCTTAGTACCCAAAAGCGCTAAAATACTTTTGTTATAAAAGTTCGTAAAGTTGTAGCAGCCATGCCGTTATAGCAACATCTGTCAAATTTGTTGTAAATTGTTTGGTAATGTATGGCAAATTATCATAAAATTTTATAACATTAAACAACCTTTGCAAATCTTTGCGTACAAAAAAACTTGAAGCAGTCAATTTCTATTCGTTCACCAAAACTTTTCTACGACTTCAATTCGGCAAATTTTGCATTGAGACTTGAGTCTGCATCCGTATATAATTCAATTGACCCAGGAACTTAAAGTAGGCAACCACAATCAACGCCGTGTGTTTGCTGATTAGATTCTGAAGCAATAAAAGTTGACCCAAATTTTGCCAAAAATTTAATCTTAAAGACAAGGCTCATTTTTTGATGAATTCTGAAGCAATAAAAGTTGATCCAAATTTTGCCAAAAATATAATCTTAAAGATTAGGCCCATTTTTGATAAACTCTGAAGCAATGAAAGTTGACCTAAATTTTGCCAAAAATATAATCTTAAAGACAAGGCCCATTTTTTGATAAATAGATGTGTAAACTAGCAAAGTTGTTAGATTTGGAGTAATACCAACCTACACAAGATACACTAACATAAAATGCAATTCAAAAAAGTCACTGTTTACTGCGGATTTTGGTTTGGCGGAGCCATCAATCCGTACTTCTAAAACAAAACTGGCACCAAAGACTAAACAAAACCTAAAACTACTACTAGATCTCTAAATCAAAATCTCGGTTTACCTCAAAGCTTTTTGGTACTTGAAAAAAAAAACAGCTGACTTCAAGCTTTATTAAAGAAAAATTTACGTTTATAGAAAAGCTTAGATACTTCTGTCAATCCAAACCCAAAATCTGACAATAAAAAGATCAACTCCAAAAATACTCCAAAATAGCCAACCGCATGTTTGATAAAATTGACTGGTATTTTAACCTAAGCTTTCAAACATGATTATTTTTGTTGGACCTTAAAACTCTGAATCTAAATTAACCATAATAAACTAAACTAGTTTAGAATTAACTGGGATCTACCTTAACATAAAGCAACGTTAGTGTCAAAGTACAACTTAAACCATAATATCTACTGGATTCAACTTCCTAAAACGGTGTTATTTATAAAGAAACGCAAAAATTCTGCAGCAAAGACCAGCACCGTTTTCTTTACCCGTAATGTTTAAAATGGAAACGCAACCCCGTCACAAAAAAAAACTCGTAAATTTTGTCACTACAAATGTTGCAACGCCGAGGGCAACAGCAAAAATAAAAGTTGGATGTACCATGCAAAATTGTACTTTTTAGCCCTTGCACCACCAAATCTCATTTGAGACTAGAAAAAGACTCAAAGCTATTTCTAGATTTGAATTTACCCCAAAGCTTCTTGGCACTCCAGGGAGAGAATCCGCTGTTTCCAGACTATCAAAAAAAGAATTTACGTTTATAAAAGCGTTTAAATATTTTTATTATGTAAGCGTTGAATACTGTATGACTATAAAAAAAATTGACTTTTCTGCAAATAGCTTAAATAGTAATATGCGTTGTTAAACAAAACTGTTCTAAGAAAGTTATGCTAAATATTTGTAGGTGGCATATAAAAAGAAGCTGTATTTTGATAGTGGAGCTTTTGCTGTGCGTAGTCTTTAATAATTTTGATTTTTTTAAGCCTGTTTCCAGATTCGTGGGCCGGAACATATCACTGAGCATGTTCTGCTTTTTGCTGGTTCTTGGACCTCTTATATTTGACATTGGCATTGGTTATTTTTTTGGACTCTTTAGAGTTATTATTTCAGCTAAAGTATATCCCAGATACCTTTTGGTCTTTTTTGATCTTATTGTTTGATCTTTTGAGTTAAAGTTTACTTCTTTTAGTTGTTATTACTATATAAAATTACTGCTTCGGTTTTCTCAAAGACTAAATACAAACCTTTTTTTATAGCTCTTAAGATTTCTCTAACTGTTCCATTAGCTTTTCATTGATTTCTTTTTTTTACTAATATCATTGCGTTGTCCGCAAATTCTATTATTTCTACGCCTGGTTTTGTTCATATTTTTATTACTGCGTCGTATAGGATGTTTCAAATGATTGGTCTCAGTATCAATCTTTGCGGTTTTAACCTAACCGAGTTTTTTCTGGTTTGACAAGGCTGGTCATGTCCGGCACTTTAAGTCAGAGTATTGAAGTATAGCAGCTTTTGGAAAAAAAAAACAATTGGGTTGCTCTGGACAAGTCAAAACAAGACAAAATTAAGTTTTTTTGTAGTAGAGCACAAAACCTGGTTTAATGATCAAGATACGAACAAATGATTTGTTCAATGTGATCTTGATTTTTATTATATGCAATTTTTTTTTTTTTAATTAATAAGAGGTACACGTCTAAAGGTTGGAACTACTACAAGTTACAAAGTTTGTCAGTCAGAGAGTGCTTTAGGTTCAGACTTATGCTTTCTTCTGGTTTGGCAAAGCTGGTCATGTACAGCATTTTGGGTCGGAGTACTGAGATGCAAAACTACTTGAGATGCTCTGGACAAGTTTTTTTTCTTTTCCAAATTATAACTGATTCCCAGACTAAAAATGCTAAAGTTTTAAGAAAAGAGATAAATAAAGTATTCTGAAAAATATATTATAAAAGCTCTTATTTTCTGAGAATGTACAATTATTTAATTTTAAAAATGAGAGAACATTTCTATGAAAACGGCAGGTTAAAAGAGTTAATAATGAGAAGTAACATTTATATGGAAATATTAATATAGATTCTAAGTAAAACCTTTGAGAAAATTCAATAAAAAAAATCTCGTTTTAACTCTTATCATTTCAAAAGAATTTTAATAAAGTTTATATTTTAAGTTTTATATCTTGATATTCGGATTATTATTACAGCGCTGAACAAATTTACAAATAATATACGACTAAATGGGTAATCGAACTCGAGAATTTTAACCTGAGACCGAAGCATGTTAATAGGGCGCGCTAATATATTTTAAAACGTTTTTAATTAGTCTTATATTTATATTTGCATTTTTATGAGTCTAAAAAAATCGATCACACAATATATTGAGCCTGACCTTACCCTTGAACTATATTAAACTGGGAAGTATTATTTAGTAATTATTATTAATATTATTTTGTAGCTATGCCAACACTGTAAACTAATCTACCACTAATCTGATATTTTAATACCGTTATAATCCACAATAATTGCTTTTGCGTTTTCATTTGTTTGTAATATTCCTATTGAACCAAATTTTTTGTTAATTACCTGGTAGTATTTATATTCTGTTTGTAATATTCTTAACTCAATTATGATGAAACGTTTATTTATAAAAATAAATGTTTGATTTGATTTCAACAATTAAATGTGTTAATTATTCATTTGTTGTTACAATTTTAAGCAAGCCGTTGTCCATTAAATTGTATGTATGTGAATTAGTAGTGGAATGAATTGATAATAATCGACCGTATATCAGGATCTTGACATTAGGTCCCAATTGAGATATATGCGTTATGGTGTATAGCGTTAGATCAGATGCTACAGCGCAAACCACAGCGGCACTCTATATGTATTCTAGACAAGTTAGTTTCCCGGTAATATCAAATCTAGTCTATTAATAGTGATATAGTGAGCACGCAACAAATATTACAACTCGCAGGTACGCTGCAACAACGAATTTATACCCAGCAGGAATGATTTACATTTAGGTATCTTCTCTATGTATACGCACTTATAATATATCTCACCTAGCCAACATACACCATGTGCGTCTTGTAAAATATACACATCTAAATGTCTAGCAACCCTTGAATTTTGATAAGTCATCTTATCATAGTCATCCTTCCTAAAAAAATGTATTCCCACATGAAAAAAAGGGGAGCGAGCCTTTTTCTTAATTATGTATTAAGCCGAGCAGACATGTATTAATCCATTAGTTATGAACAGGGGCGGATTAAAAAAATATAAACCCCTTGATTAATCTTTCAATTAGTTAAGTGAATTATACACTGTGCAGAACAACAAGAAAGAATTGAGTTGGATATTAATTAAAGCTATAAACGTACATCTTTTGAAAGATTTTAATTTTAATTGCACTGAATATTTGAGATTGTAATTTATGCTTAATTTAAACTGTTGCTATTTGATCAATATTACTAATAACTATTATTTTATAAGAATTCAACTTGTTATAATTTTTCATATTTATGTATGTTATAAAATATAAACGAATGGAGGCTATCATCAAACAAATAATTGAAAAAAACTGGAATTTTTATAAACCACACACAGGAAATGTACCGCAAATTAAACAAAAATAAACACTCAATCCAAACTCATGGCCTACAACCGCGGTTTAATACATTTATTTTTTTAAGTATTGTATAAGTACTAAATAATAAAAAAAAAATACTGTACTCTATAAAACAAATTTTTTTAAAACAGATTATTGAAAATGAGTTGATTTACTTTTTAATTAGTTTACAAAATAATCTTCAGTTTAACAGATACAAAAAATATTAGGGACTTGACAATAAAATAAAATTGCTAAAAGAAGAATACAAAATTTTCTACAAACAAATTCAATATCTGATTAAAAATAAAAATAAAAACAACGTTGTTATTTTTGGCGTATATAATTAGTAGTTATTTAAATTTGTTGTTTAAAATAATTGAAACAAGGAACGATTAACCACTCAACCACCACACAGAGCGTAGACGTGTATTAATTTGTTTAAGATGTATTTTGAATGTAACGGCCAATGTAACTTGCCATATACTATATTCTAGAATGCAATTATATTTGGCATTGTATCTGCTGCCATAAATTTTTTCTTGCTTATCTTGCAGTTCTACCTCTTCTAATCTGTTCACTAACTCTCCGTCTACACTTTTACCTATCCTTCTACTCTCTGTTACTTTTTCTACTAATTTTGCAGTTTACATCCATAAAAGTGGAGTGTCGTTTAGACAAACGTTCTTATAAAGAACTAGCACTTCTCAGGGTTAATTTTTATGCTCCAGTACAGCCAAACTTTAATTGCCTTACAAGAAGCTTGAAATCTTAGCAATATCGTCAGCGTACTGAACAATTTTGGCAACAATGCACGGTATGTCTGATGCATACAAGAACTACTATACACTAAACCCTGAAGCACATTTGCTTCAATTGAGCAAAAAATAGACACGTGCCCATACAGCTTTAGGCTAATGTTCTTCCTTTCAGGTATAGAGATTTAAAACTACTGGGCTAGACTGAGCTTAGATCGTTAATGACCAAAATGCCGTTTGATCTGCAATGTTCTTGAGTAACGCGATGTCAAGTATATCCTCAGAAAATCCCTAGTAACTATGATAAATAGGCATGTATGGCCCTACTACGGTAGAGCCCTTGTCTTGAGCATACTTAAAAAATAATTTGTCTTTTGTCTTTAGCTTTTGTTAGTCTAGTATGCCCAAGCTAAATGCTTTGAGTTAACGTTTTTATTAGGCGTATTAGCCATTATTAAACTACTGAGTGACTCTGATAACTTACTAGCTTGTTTTTTACTTCTAGGTAATGATTGAGTGCCAGAACCCGCTGTCTATACAAAAAATTGCTCTTGGTTTGACTTCTGGTTAATTTTTGCGGAGCCGACAATTTGTTCTTGCTGCTATTTGCAGTTTGAAGCTTGTTTGTGCAATGGGCTTAACTCTCTGTCATAAAGCCTACCTAAGATGAATAGGATCATCTTTACCCACCCGCCACTAAAAATAAGAAGATAAACAAAAAGATTAAATTACTACTACTAAACTTCAACAAAAAAAACAAAAGCGTCTACATGTTTGTCAAAAACAAAAATTAAAAAAATAAGATTTGAAACTACATTATAAGAGCAAACAAATAACTAAAAACAAATAAAAACCAAATGTAGCCCATTTTGAAGGTAAACTTAGACTAACTGCAGAAAAAGCTCGAAAAATAACGTTCAAAACTCATGCTCATGCAAAAAAAAGATAAAATCCACCTGCTCAAACGGCAGATGGAAACTCTTAAAGATGAGCTAAAAAAGCTTTGAACAAAGTAAAACGGACGTCAAAAAGAAGTAGCTAGATCTAGAGAAATAGCTGAGCACCAACAATTCTATAAAAAGTTTTTAGGCAATAAAAGACAATAAAAGACATAATATTTATAAACTTCAGAATACCTTGATAAAACGGAAAAAATCATTCAAAAATAGTGGCAGTATAACAATGTGGTACTATGGCCAAAAACAAATACCAAAGATTTCCTAAAATAATGGAGATAAAAAGAAATGACAACAACTACAGAGATACACAATTTGAATAGCTCTGTTATCAACAGCCAAAAAAAAAAAAACAATAACACAAAAAGATGCTACAGGTACAGAGGACAAGTTGTAAAAACTATTTAGTTAAAAAAAAAAACCATAACCATGATCCAAACCAAAGATAGAACCAACAAAAAATAATTGACCAAGCAATTGAGTAATAACTGACAAAGAAAGGCATTGATAGTAAAACCTACGGAAACCAAATCCTACGTAAAGCCCAAACATAACAAAAGATGGTAACAACTTAAGGCACAAAATCATGCACAAAACAGGTGCAGTTGTACAAGTTCAAACTAAAGCGCAGTGTTTTTTTGTCTAAAATATCAACAAAATGACTACCAAAAAAAAACAATGCGTGCAATTGCAAATTAAACAGAGAATACACAAGACACAAAGGTGTGTACGTCAAAAGAGGCCATCCGTAATGACCTCCAATACGCAGTAATCCATCTATCAACAAAAAAAAGTTTGTAACCAAAGTATTATTGAAACCGGGAAAGATGACGTATGAAAAGATTATTCAGTTCATAAAATGCCTCAAAGAAATGCAAACAAAACCTTGTGCTAAATGTAGCTAGAAGGACAAGAAAGCACAAAACAATGTTATATCTGTAAACAGAATACAGGAATACGGTAATGAAGAATAGAAGGTAAAGAAAAAAATCACAATAAAAGTTTTTCAAGTAAATCTCAACAGGTGCAGAGGCCATAAACCTTCACAGGCAACTATGCAAAAAAGAACGTTTAAACCTGGTTTCCAAACCCAACCAGAAGGCTCAACCTTTATACCGAACAATAACTTAAAAAAAATTGAATTAGGCAGCGGCAAAGAATTTGTTTGGGCAACAGCGGGTAAAACAATTTTTTATTCCTGTCACTCGTTCTCTAATACGACAGCCAAAAGTTTTAAAAAAGTCTTGCTTGAACTGGGCATGAATATCAAAGCTAACACTTGCATATGCGGCAATTTCAATGCAAAATCTCCTATCTGGGAAACAACGATCTAAGAAAAGAAAGCCCAAATACTAATAGAGTGAATGAACGGTATGGATCTTGCAGTACCATATTCATATTTATAGCTATAAAATAAACAATAAAAAATTTCACGTGAATATGTTCTGCTGCACGCAAAATCTTAAAAAAAAATATGGTGCGTAAGTAAATCAAAAAAATTTAGTAACTGCAAAAATATCCACATGGGTATTAAGGAAGTAGAAACAAAAAACTTAAAACCAACACTAGTAGAAGGTGCCACTTTAAAGAAGAATTAACATCCATATTTTTGGAACACATAAAGAAAAGTTTCAAATGCCAAAACAAATTGTTTCCAGCAACAGTGTTTGTCTATTTGGTATAGTCCTGCCTTGCTACATAGCCAGCCCATCTTCATTTCAGATGTGCTATTCTCTTAAAAACGTTGGTTACCTAGTACCTTCTTTGGATTTCTTTGTTTTTGGTTCGGGCTCTGATGCTAATTTTCAGCATGACTTTTTCCATTGCTTGTTGAGTATTTAGTAATTTATTTGCTGTTTGTTTGTTATTGCCATAATCTTAAGGCCGTCCATGAACACTGGTAGAATACACGTTTCGAAAACTTTTCTTTTTAGGTCGATAGAAAATTTGCGTGATTTAAGTATAAATCTCAGTTTTCCAACGCCGCCCAACATAGACCTATCCTCCTCAATATTTGGTTTTCTTTGACTGCTTGGATTTTATCGCCTAGGTAGATGTATTCGTCTACGATCTCAAGTATTTCGTTTTCGATAATCACCTGAGTGTTCTCGGAAGTCATTATTTTTGATTTATTGAAGTTCATCTGTAGTCCAATTGTTATCGATGCTTGGTGGAGTTCTCCTAGCATGGTCTTTAGTTCATTGGTTGAGCTGCTGATAATAACAATATTGTCTGCAAACCTAAGGTGGCTGAGGTACACTCCGTCAATTTTAATTTCTTTTTGGTCGCAGTTTATGCTCTTAAACACCTCCTATAACGCAGCTGTAAACAGTTTCAGAGAAATCGTGTTCCTTTAAGCGTACTCCTTTCCTATCGGTATTTATTCTGTCTTGGTATCTTCATCAATTTTAACGTGTATAGATGCATTTTTGTAGATATACTTAATAAGGTTGTAGGTACTGTGGTGAGTACCTCAAATCGATTCTTGCGTTGTTGAGGGCTTTCAGGATTGCCCACTTTTCTATGGAGTTGAATGCTTTTTGGTAGTCTACGAAAGCGAGGTGTAATGGTATAGAATATTCCTTGTTTTTCTCTATAGGGATCCTCAGTGTCTGCAATCAGTAGTACTAAATTCTTTTAAAAACCAAGCCTGCTAGACAAAGTTTAACAACTGCAAATATACCAACGCTAAATGAGCGGCACACGGCAAAACTTGGCACAGTAAACAAGTTAAAAAATAAAAAAAACTAAGACAAGCCATGAAAACTTTAAAAAAAATTGTTGATTGAAACTTTGTTAAAAACTGAACTAAAAAATCTGGAGTACAAGGTTATAAAGTTGTTACAGACAAATTGGGTGCCCAGAGCCCGGTCGGTCGGTAATTAGACTAAAAACAAGAGTTTGATATAGAAAAGTCACATGTCGCAACAAAGAGCAACACACAAAAAAAAATTAGGTTAGGTTAAGTTGAGTACAAAATAAAAAGACATGTCATTTATTAAATTATCTGAGCATAATATTTATTAGCATCAAGGTCACGCAACTTTTTAAAACCCAGCGGATTGCCAGCTGATGTGGTGGTTCAGATGATGTCCGTCTTAATGTGGCTGCTTTGGGCTCTAGATCTTGTCTGAGGAGCAGAAGAGAAAAGCTGGGTTTTTATAAGCGCCCGGTTGCGCGCGCTGCGCTCTGATTGGTAGACAAAGTCCCGCCTCCGTGCGGCAACAATCCCTTCCAACTTCCTTGGCTGAGCTTCCAATTCACCCTGGCAAAGATGTTGTCCAGGTCCTGACTTCTTGGTTGTTGACACTATTGCAAGGGACGGGAGTAGTCTGTAACATAAAGAAGTGTCCACTTGGGGTTCACTATTAGTCTGGTGTCGTGGAGGATTAAAGCGTCAATCACTTGCGGCACGGGCTTGTCCGAAATTCTACTTTCCGTGTTCCGGCGGTGGTTTCCGCGGTTTTTGGCACTGGGGAGACACCCGAGTCATTTTGGCCACGTCTCGCGCACTAGGTCAAGAAGCACTACACAGTAGGTCTACAATGCACGCAATCCACCTGAGCTGTCGGTCGGTAAACATCGCTATCCTCCTTTTCTTCTTCTTCTTCTTCTTCTTCCTCTTTACTTGTCCACGTTTGCTGAGCCGGACGTCCAATATACCGGTATTAAACCGTTCAACCAGTTCAAAACTTTCCTGCCTTCAGAGGATGTCGTCCATGTTGCTATGGATAGGAGCGACGGTCTTGGTGACATACGCATGGGCTGCGTACGTCGTGTTGGAGGTTACGCTGCGCGCAACTGCAGGTGTGTTCGGGATGGAATCCGTAGTCTCCTTTGAGAGATCGGCTTCGGGATTAGACAAAATGCCTGTCTGTAACCTTGTCAATGTATCTGGGTCGCCTCGATATATTCCTATCTTTTTCTTCTTGGAATCAACCGTGAAACGGTTTTCTTCCAACCCCCCATGGTTTTGTCACGTTCGGTGTTGTGACGTCAGCCGTGAAGCGGCTTTTGTCGTTCGCATCTGGTGCGGTGATGTCGCAGATGGTAACGACTGTCATGGGCACCGAGTCGAAGCAGGTCGCTTCTTCGTAGCACTCGATATAAACGACTTTGGCTATGTGGCTCTCCAGTATGGTTTTGAGCGCTTGGGCCAGCTTGTAGTGCACCTCTTTGACGACTACTTAATGAGGTATGGGTGTGTCCAGATATAGTGCCTAGACATATTCAAACTCTTCAGTAATCTCGTCGACGGTTGCAAGCCGGATTTGCAATTTTCACTTAAACCATTAGATTGCGTTCCACAGGCGGTTGAATGCGGTGTGTGCCAGTTGCTCTTCCACATAACATTCTCCGGTGTTGATCGTGTTCAACAGCGCGGTATAAATTTTGATTATCTGCTAGATTTGATTGTGATCTCGCATGCCAGATAGCGCTGCCTCCACGTCTCGTTCGAGCGGTTCTAGAACAATCTTAATAAACCTGGTTCTGTCCACGAGTCGCTTGGGATTTGGGTCAATAGTTTGACCTTAGTACTCGCAGGTGAGTACTGAAACGCAGGCAGTCGGTTGGCTAGATGGTAGTTTGAGGTCGTAACGCTCGAAATCAGCGAGGTACTCCTGCAGCGACTGTTCTTCCTCTTCTTGCTCGCAACGCTTCTGTCGTCGAGTCTATTTCTTCTGTCTCTTCTCAAGTTGATGTTGAGGTCTGGACGGCAGAACCATGTCGTTCCTCGCCCCACGTTGGGCGCCATTTGTTACCGGCATCCTTCTTGGGAGTTGTGCACGCACACAGCGTGCACCACGTCGCTCACGCAAAACTGGTGGTTGTTTGTGGATTGACGTAAACCCGTACAAGGCAAGAATCAGTGGCCGTCCTGAAACCCCGTCGGAGGGTGCAAGCACCGGGTGAAAAAGTTTTTCCTGGAGGTAGCCAAAGGTGGACTGCAAGGCAACGGGCAGCCTCGGATGGAGCCGGAGGAAGTGCTTGTTGGTTGCAGTGGGTGACGATGTCGGAAACTGCAGCGGTAGTGATCAGGGTCATCTAAGGGGCACCTAGCGGATTGCCAGTTGATGTAGTAATTCAGATGACGTCCGTCTCGATGCGGCTCCTTTTAGACTTGCGGTTGCGCGCGCTGCGCTATGATTGTTGGACGGAGACCCGCCTCCGTGCGGCAACAGGGTACATGCAGGTCAGTTTAATTTTCTTATTCTAACTGCAACCAAGTATTCTGTGACGCACCTCGCAAAATGCGGTCTCGAGTTATTCTGCATCAGAATAAAACCATCGCCAATAAATAAAGCAAATAAGACTACGTAATTTTCCAAAACAATCAATTTGGTGCAAGCATCCATTGATAATCCTGCTCATACCATCAGGAAACCTCTACCATGACTAAGCCGGGGCTTAAAGATGCACTCCGCAAATTGTTTTTCATACTCGTTCTTTTCCATCTGGCAAATGTAGGCAGAATCTTGACTCGTCAGTAAACAGCACAATTCTCCATTATGTCAATGTCTAATTCAAATGTTCCGGAAAAAATTGAAGGCTGGCTACTTGGTGACGCTGGAGTAATTTTGGTTCAGCTGCTACTCTACAAGATTTTAAGCCAGTTTCTTGCAACCTGTCCACAGCTGTACCACAAACCTCGCGGAGTTGGTTTCTGGTCTCTGCTGAAGTCACATGTCAATTCGATAGCCGTCGTTCTTCGTTTCCTGCCAGATCGCGGCCTCCGAATATTTCTGCCGGTCTCCCTAAACCGCTCAAGTGCTCTTTGGACGGTAGAAAAACTGACATGAAGAAATCTAGACGCATACCGCTGGTTTCTTCTATTTGCCACAAGAGCAACAGCTTTTGCACAATCTTCAGCACTTAGAACCATAATCAACACACCAATCTGCCCTAAGAATGACAATTAATCGAAAACAAACAAGTCAACCCAGTAGCCACCTTGATCCTATGTGCATAATGTTGAATGAGCAATAGGTAGCAAAGAACGCATACTTTTTATTTTATTTTTGCTTATTAATGTTTACTAAATAAACTAATAAGTACTATATGTTGTTTTTTTCTACATTTTGATGATCTTTTTAATTGTAAAACACAGAAAGTTTTATTAAAAAAAAAAATTACCAGGTTTTTTGCAAAAAAATACCCAATGACCATTTTTTTTTTGCATCTGAGTGTATATTCTATTTATTTGTACAAAAACGTTTTAAATTGAAAATAAATAAATAAATAGCTATTTGACCAAACAAACACCATTCAAGTTAAATAATCAAACAAACAACTGTTTTAAGTTTTTCAAAATTTCTTCTTTGTTGTTTTAGAAAATAGAAAGTATTGATCGCGTCTCCGACCGTGCCCAAAATCGACATTTCGGTAATATCAAAATGCTCAACAACAACGCATTGTAGTGGTTTTCATACGCAAAATTTGTTTTAATAAAATATATTATATATGCGTATAAATAATTATATTATTAATTAAATCCAAATATTAAATATTAAATAGAAACCTGTTTGCGTGTATATGAATTGTTGATATTTTCATTTCTGAATATCCAATTAACTGAGTAAATATATGGTGTTACGCATCATAATTAAAGGATATTAAAAATAGTTTATGACAGGGTAATTAATTTGTTGAATAATTCAGAAAAAAAAATGTTTGTTATAAAATAAATGTAAATAGGTTATATGCCATAAATTTTTCAAGCAACTAAAGTTTGGTAGTAAATCCTGAAAGAAAACTAAGTTGTGTATTTAAAAGCATGATAACCGTAAAAGTTATTGTGTGAGTCAATGACTTCCCTAATTTCAGAGGACCAGGTTACTGTGTAAAAAGACAAAAGTACGAGTACATTTCCTTTTCGGTAATTTTACCCCGCAGAGGTAATAAAATTCTAAGGGAGGCGTTTTAATCCTTTGGGGCTTAAATAATTTGGAACAACTATACCTTCTTCCAGCGCGGCTTATTTCATTTTCAACATCTTCATATTCCTTGCTTTTCCTTCTTATATTTATTTTAACATCGACATACAAAAAAATAACCCAAATACAAACAAATTTTATATAATTTCTTTCTCATCTGTCATGTTATTTTATTTATTAAATACAAAACAATGGAAACATCCTCAGGATTTATTTTTGTTCATTATTATCTTTAACATGTGGAAAAAATTGTTTTCCATTTATTTTCAATTTAAGTATTTATGTAAAAACATTTAAATCGCCTTTGGGAACAATTGTAAATTATAAAGGATCCCATTTAAAATTTCAAAATTAATTTTCCAATTGACCAGGGTTCTTAAAAGATAATAACTTTGCTCTCTCTTCATGAAAATTACACAGCTTTGATATATGGGGGAGGTTATTTAAGAAAAATAATTGAAAAATATAAAAACACAAGGTCGAGTTAAATATATGGCTTGTATTAACAATTGGCAAGATATCAAAACAATGACTACTATAATTACTTACTAATCCCATATATTTAGGTCATATGTTGACTGTTTTTTTAATCATTTTTTTAATTAATAACATTTGCATCTAAATTTAACTTTTTTTCTCTGTTGAATTGGGACTAAGAAACATGAAACAAAATCTCTTATTTATTAAACCAAACAACGGGCCAATATAGCGAGTATGCATAATAGATGAACTTAACCAATCATAACAGTGCATAATAAACTTTTCTGCAATATTTTTCGGCGGAATTTCATTTCGCACCGATGCGTCCCTGAAATATTCAACGCGGCCAATCGATTAAAGTCGACCTCATACACACACACAAACATTTTCACACACATACAATTATTAATCTGGTATGTAATAGAAGCGTTCACCCGGTTTACATCTTTATCATCCTAAATAGATGGCAATAGATTCGCTTTTTCGGTAGAAAAAAGATGGAAACAGTCGGGGCGGATGGAGTAGATAAGGGAACTTAACGTCTGTGAAAATGTAATCTCACTGTCCACTGGACAAACACGGCCTCATTTTAGCAAATTACCAAGTCAGACCATGGACAAGTAAATATAAATATTGGACAGCGAGCACGCAAAAAAAATATCAAATTACTTTTGTCTCAAGATAATTAAGGAAAATATTACATGAGTTTTCTTATAGATACAAATCTAAGAAATAAATACGTCTAGTTTTATTGTTCACTATTTTATATACAATTAAAACAAATCCCTAAATCTAATGTTATATATACAGTGAATTCTAATTAAACTTGCCTTCTTGTAATTTACAGAACATTTACGATATAAATAACAATAAAAATATTTTCAATCATCTTCTCGCGTAATTGTATTTTTCTAGTTTATTTTACTAATTTCATAATAATTTTTATTTTTTGCATTTTGAATTAAAAATCTGTAATTTATAAGTATGAATAACAAACCTTTGCTTCTAATGTTATTATAAGTAAATCAATAAGTATAAATATTTCTTGATAAATTAAATGAAATTAGTAACATACATTTTTTTAAACAAATTAGAATTGTGGAATTTGTAGTGTTATGTTAGCTTGGTTTACATGAAAGGCAAGTATTATTATATTGATACAAACCTGGTTGCTCCATGGATTCTGGGAGAAACAAACTAACGACTGATCATAGATGAGACTGCAATAGAATTAAAAACAAAAAAGATTGCGTTCAGAAAAAAAAAACTACCCAGATCGCCACTAAGCGTTGAAGGTGCACACAAGTCTAAAAACCTGGCCTTAGAATTTAGCCAATAGAAAAAAAGCAAAAACTAACATATGTGCAAAAAGACAAAGCAGATTAAAGTTCTTCAGTGTAACAAACTGAAACTCAGTGGATATGGTGATTAAGCTTGGAACAAAAAATGCCGCAGAGACAATAGACTTTCACAAAAAACTCTTCCGACAGGAAAGGAATAGTAGCACAAAAAACAAAGCAAAAAAAGTTAAACTGATTATCATAAAGCAAAACAGAAAAAATAGGTAGACCGGCGTTACCTACAAAAGCACTATAATCCAGCTAATTAAAAAGACTACTTCACTTGAAAAAGTTGTTGCAAAAATGTACAAGCCAAAAAATAGCTCTGGAAATGAGGCTAAAGAACTGACTGAAAAACTGAAGAAGACTGTGGTTACAAAGTATTCTCCAAATTAAAAATACATAAAGATCCAATACAAAAAAAACCTTCAAGTGTAGAAATAATGTAACAAGAATTATGACTCAAACAACAAGGCGTTTAGGAATCTCAACATGTTTGGCTGCAAAATCGGGCTTAGAAGACAAGCCAAAACACTTAGTTTTTTTGACAATAAAAAAAGCATGTCTTATGTGTCAAGATGCATATACTATCCCATACTGACAAAAAGATTATAGAATATTTATTTGCCAACACAATAATACAAATTGAATTGTATAACCCAAACGACGCCGGTAAAAAACAAAAAAACCGCAAAATAAAACAAAACTGCCCAATGCAGAAAATATCAGCACTAATAGTATAAATTTTAAATAAAACCAAAACATAAAGCGTTGATCATTGATATAAATGACCAAACATAAAAATTGCAAAAAAGTAAACCTCGGCAAAATTGCAAAAAAAAAATTAGGATGCTCTGAAGTTCTAAAAAAAACCGAGTTGTACAAAAAGATAACTTTGGCCAAAAGAACGCAAAGATCTGTGACAAATCAATGCCAAAGAAAAAATCCACTGTTCCAGGGGAATAGACCCAACCCTTTAGAACATTCTTTAAAACAACCTACAAAGTGTGTAAGTGTAGAAACGCTGATAAACATAGTCAACCACTAGACTTTTGCGTGTGACAAATTAAATGGATAAGAAAAATTTAAAATTAGCACCGCAAAAAACCAAGACGGTACTTCTGACGCTAGTACAGTAGTTACTCTGAGCATAACAGTTAAATACCTGAAAGTATGGTTTAACACTAAACTAACGTTTGCCAAACATGTCAAGAAGATCATTGAAAATGTAAAAAAACAGTATCTACCCTTATAGGGAAGGAGGAAGAAAGATGTCGTACTGGTGGTGCAATAAGATAAAGGAAAGCAGGAAAAAAGCAATACAAACCGGAAGGAAGATCAAAAGACAGAAACGAAAAGGGGAGGACACTGCAGAGACAGAAGAAGAATTAAAAATGGACAGAAAAGCACTAAGAAAAGCAATAAAAGACAGCAAGAAAAGATGCTGGAAAGAAATGATAGATTCCATAAATAGGGACCCCTGGGGTCCGTACAAAATTGCAATGAATAAACTGAGAGGAAGACCAAAGGGAGTGTGTTTAAAGGAAAAGGAAGAGGAAGAAAAAATAATTGAGAAATTGTTCCCCAAAGGAAGAGCGGTAAAAGAACCAACAGAGACAAGTGAAGAAGAGGAAGCAAATATGACAACAGTGTAAGAGATGAAACAGATCATAAGAGAACTACCTAACAATAAGGCGCCAGGTCCGGACAAGATAACAGCGGAGATAGTGAAAGCAGCGTTAAAAGGAAACGAAATAGAACCATGGGCGCCGAGTACATGGGGGCACCGGGGCGCGTGCCCCCATTGACATAGTCTATGGGGGCAGCGCCCCCATTGGAATATTGACTTATATGCATAAAAAATAAAAAATTTAATTTAATATTTTCAATTTGCATAAAGAGACTGACCATCCATTCATAAATATATATAAGAAATGTGGCCATACAGCCCAAATATCTGAGCACAAGTAACCCTGCCCCTATTGACATTTTCAAAAGTCGGCGCTCATCAATAGAACTAACACAAATAATAAACAGATGTCTAAATGAAGGAACATTCCCGGAATGTTAGAAAGAGGCAAACTTAGTGCTGATTGAGAAGAAGAAAGAAGCAGGTAAATCAAAGACGTATAGACCGATTTGTTTAATCAATACATTAGCAAAGATAATGGAAAAAGTTATTGTGAGAAGAATAGAAAAAGAAATAGAAGAAAGGGGTGGATGGGAAAGTGAACATTACGGATTTACCAAAGGGAGATCGACGCTAGGAGGTATCGAGAAGGTAAAAGCGGCAGCAAAAGAAGCAAACAGCGGCCCACATAGGAAAAGACAGCATTGCATCATAATAGCGTTGGATATACAAAACGCGTTTAATAGCGTACTATGGGAAGCAATTATAGAAGCAGCAAAAAAGAAAGAATTGACAAAGAAAACGATCAAGATAATATGTAGTTATCTACAAAGAAAAAACTTAGTGACCAAGAAGGGTAAATTTAGACTGACCAGAAAGATACCACAAGGCTTAGCACTAGGACCCAAATTATGGAACTTAGTATATAATGAGCTACTCGAAATTCGGCTGCCAGACGGGGTGACGATAACGGCATTTGCTGACGACTTAGCTTTAGTAGGTAGGTAGGCAGACATAAAAGTACTAAAGGAAAGGCTAGAGTTGGTAATTAGTATGATAAAGAAATGGATGAAAAGTAAAGGGCTAGAATTAACACCGCAGAAAACGGAAGCGGCATGATTATCGACAAAGAGGACAAATAGAGGAATCGGAAAAATACAAGTAGGTAAACAAATAATAACCATAGGGAAGAAGATTAAATACCTTGAAGTTACACTGGAAGCAAAAAGATAGAACAAACAGATTAAGGAAGCGGTAAGTAAGAGAAACAAAAAAAATGGAAGGAATGCTTAGTAGGCTTATGCCAAACAAGGGAGGACCAGGACAAGAGGCAAGAAAGCTAATAGTAACGGCGGCCAAAAGTAAACTATTGTACGCCGCAGAAACATGGGTAAATGCTTTAAAGACAAAAAAAAAACAGAAAAGAAATAAAAGGAGCCACTAGAGCAAGCTCGTTAAGGATATGTAGGGCTTACAGAACGGTGTCGCAAATAGCGCTAGAGGTAATCGCGGCAACACTACCCGCAGACTTGATGGTAGAAGAAAGATTAAACATAAAGAAACTAGTAAATGAAGGAAATAGTAAACAAGAAACAAAGAGGCAAGCAAGAGATAATACAATAAAAAAATGGCAAACACAGTAGAAAGAAGGAGAAAAAAGTGAATGGACAAGAGAGTTAATACCAGAAATAAAGGAATGGTAGAGAATAAAGCGGAGACGTGTTACTATACAACACAACTACTCACCGGACATGGAGCCTTTGGAAAGTATTTACAAAATATAAATAAAATGGAGAAAGAAGAGAAATGTATATTCTGCCAAGAAGACACGTATGACGACGCAGAACATACGCTAATAGAATGCGAAGCGTGGGAGAATGATAGGAAAGAACTAAAGAATGTATTGGAAAACAAAATTGATAAATCTTCAATAATTAATATTTGCCTGAAGACGAAAACAAATGGAGAGCATTAAGAAATCATGCAACTGCAGTAATGAGAAAAAAGATAGAAAAGTTTGAAAACTCAAGATCTAGATAAACAAAAATGGAAGTAAACACACACATCAAAAGCCACAGAAGACAAAGGAAGGAGAAAAAAGAAGCTAAGTGGAAGCAAAAAAACATAGAAAAAAGCAATAAAGAGAAAAAATACAAAGAAGGTCAAGACAACTATGCCTACCAAGGAATGGAAGAGGAGAACGTAGACAAGAAAGAATATACAATAAAACATTAATACCCACCAAAATTGCAGAAATAAAGAAAAAAAGAAAAGAGCTGCTCAAAGAAAGCAAACTGACGGTATGAATGGTAGATACGCCATTTCGAGGTTGACTGACAATGTAACCTTTGAAATGGTCAGAGTATATTTGGCAACCAGGGGACACGAAGAAATAATTCACAATAATAATATAAATAATATCTTTAGAAGTTAAATTGGCAAATCTAGGATTACCAAAGGAAACACACCTAATGGAGCTCTACAAAATATTCATGAAAGAGAGAGGATACGCCAACAAAGAAGTGAATGAAGACTTAGAGAAACTAAGAAAACATCTAAGGACAAATCAAACAACTAGACTGAATAACAATAGAATGGCAGAAAGGAGAGATGAACGTTAGTATAGGACAGACAACAAATAGGGTATAAGGAAAGATAAGCCAGGGACAGCATGTGTTGCCGCAGCAGTATGTGTAAATCCCACAAGGCCAAAACCAGCTCATCTCAAACTAATAATTGACTAGAGACAGACATGATAAGGACAAAATGACAACAGAACTAACGTAGAGAAGAAAACCGAAAGATATTGCCCTGCGTTAGATATTCTCAAGGGCTACTTGCTGAAGCCAAGACCTCACTACGTCCTTAAAAAAAAAGAGAAAAAAAGTATCTACACTAAGTAGTCTGATGCCTAACGGAAGATCCAGTGCATCTAAAAAAAAGAATTTTTGCAAGCGTTGTTCAGACAGTAGCGTGGCATACAGTAACCGACAATAAAATGCTGTCTCAAAAACTGACTAAGATACAGAAGATAATGTCCATCAAAGTATGCAGTGGATACATGGCAATATTGGCAAAAGCTGTAAAAGTTATTGCTGAAACTACGCCTATTGCCAAAGAAATCTAAATAGGCAGATCGCAAAACAAAAGGAACAACAAGACATACAAGAAATTATTACCTAACATCCAAAAGTGGCTTGACAGACACTATAATAATGTATATTATTTTAAAACAAGCAAATGCACTTACTACCAAGAAATTTATGACGCAAATAATACCCTGTTCATGTGTTCCAAATAAAATGACGTCAGATCAGCGTACATGCACAGGCCTAAAAAAACTTTTAATGCTACAAATATTAAAGAGAACTTAGTAGAATCAGAGAACACCTAGAAACATTTGTACATCAGAATACGCAAAATTATAAAAACAAAAGAAAAAGACGGTCAACATTAAATTTGACAACCTTTTTGACCACGTTGAGTGTGGAGGATAATAAAAAGCCAAATGTTATATCCTTATTACATACAGCAAGTACAATCCCTTTTACCAGCGGATTTTCCACAAAAATTGGCTATGTGTCAATGGTTTCAAGAAAAAATTGCGCAAAATCCTTGATTCTTAGAACAATTTAAAATTTTCTCGCAATGCGATTATGAACTTCCATAATAATCATGTATGGGCCGATAAAAATCCACATGCCACAATGGAAAACCATTATCAGCAAACATTTTTCGTTAATGTTTGGGCAGGTGTTGTAGGAGACCATTTAATAGGTCCATATTTTTTGCCGTTTAGGCTAAATAGTCAATCATATTAAAATTTTCTTAAAGAAGAGCTACCAGAACTTTTAGAGGACATTCCGGTTCAATTAAGAAACAAAATGTGGTTCATGTACAATGGTACTCCTGCACATTTTAGATTAGTTGCGCGTCAATTTTTAAATGAACAGTATAGGAACCGTTGGATAAGTCTAGGAGGCCCACAGGCTTGGTCTTCTCGGTATCCAGATCTAAATGTTTTGGATTTTTTTTTTGTGGAGTCACCTAAAAAGTTTAGTTTGCGCTACATCAGTTAATACTGATGAAGAACTAAGAAATTGCATTATTGCATCCTACAATACGATACGAAACATTCCAGGCATTTTCGAAAGGGTACGCCAGTGACTAAGACGTAGGTTGGAAGCCTGCGTTACCGTAGGAAGAAGTAATTTTCAACATTTTTTGTGATTTTTCTTGTTTTTTATGTTATTGCTTAGTTTAGTTTTGTAAAATAAAGGTTTTGTGATCATGTTGCTACTTTTTCTTTCCGTTCCTGAGATATCGTCAAAAAATTTAAAACCTTATTTTTTTTACACCCTGTATCTCAAAAATATCGCGTTTGCATAACCATGTTAATAAGAACTTTTTTCTTATTAGTCAAGAAATCCCACTTTTTATTTTCCGACAGATGTTTTGAAACACCCTGTATATATATAGTATATCATCAATTTTAAAAACATTAGGCAAACCCGTATCAACCTTTTGATCCCGGTAAGTTTTGACTCAACATTTGAATAACTCAATAACACAAAATCTTTAAATTTGTAATAAAATAAGTTTTGAATGTTCTGGGCATGATTAATCAACTTTTTTGTCTAAAATAAGTTATACAAGATTAATATATAGTGTATCATCAACTTTAAAAATGTTGGACACCTGTATTAACTTTTTGAATTCACTAAACTTTGACTAAACATTTGAGTGACCAAATGCACAAAATGTGTAAAAGATGATCAAAATTTGTAATAAAATCAAAATTGCAAAAAAAACTTATAGAAAATCTTGTTTGATAACTTAAGATTAAGCTTTTCCAATTTCTTCTTACAAAATATAAAATAAATAGCATTTTCAAATGGACATAGAGACTGGATTAAGAAGAAACACTGCCAAGAGATCTCATCTCTTAAAACTAGATTGCAACCAGTTATTTAAAATAAATGTATCTTTAAACAGGCAGGAAAGCTAAAGGTTTTTGTAATAAACACTCTTAAGATTAAACCACTTAAAGTATTATTGTGCTATTATATTTGCATCTAAAATTAAACAGTATTTGATAAAAAACGCTAAAAATAGATAATAACAAAGCTAATAAGCTGACACAAAAATTAAATTCTCTCAAGATGTGTCAAACTTTGGCTGTAAACAGACAAAACTTAAAACAACCAGTTATTAATTATTTAAAATACCTACCAAAATATAACAGGAGTTTTAACATTGATAAGTAAGAAATCTGCATTGTATAGGCACTGGCTAATATATAAAGGAAATGTTGAAGTTTGAATATGAATTAGTTAGTATGGTCAGGATCAGAAAGTTTCAGTAACCAACACTCCTTGAAAACTAAATCTAGCTTTTAATGAGTGGTTTCTCGTAGCAAGACCGCACTTCCTGTGACTAGTTAAAAGTATTCATATTTCAGATAATAAATGATTCTAAACTTTGAGATAGTAATACGTTCTTTGTTAATATTACAAAATATAGTATTTATGGTAATATGGAATATAAAAATACAATAGTATTGATAAATAGTGTAAAATAAGCATACAATTTATTAGTCTATATAGAATGTTAGAATTTTTATTGTAAAGATACGAATGGTGTGTTGAGTTGAATGAGTAAAATGCAAATGAAATTAATGATGTAAAATATAAAAGAGCGCATTGTCGGTGGAAGGAAGTATCGGTTATTGTGGATGTGGTATCAATTAAGTTAATGGTAACTGGTATAAAATAAAAATAAAAATTGATTTAATATCATAAAATATCTAAGCGTATAAAAATGCTGTGAGTGACAGTCCTGCATGAAATAAATTCGTTGCGAGAAAAATAAGCTTTTTGTGTTTAAATAATACTTGGGAGGGAGTAAGAAATTGAGTATAATAGAAGTGATATTTATGTGTTGAAGGAAAAATAATATAATAGAAGCAAGTTAGACTAAAGTAAATATATCCGCGTTATATCGAACAAAAGGGCCACAGCGAAAAAAAAACATTTGAAGAAAAAGCGGAAGTTCAAATATTTGTAAGTGTATTGTTGTTCCAATGGTCAAGAGTTGGATGTAAATAAGATCTATTATTACAAATTTATTTATAAATATATTAAATTTACATTGCTGAATATTGACGTAACCCCAAATATTTGTGCATTGTTTTTGCGGTTGGCCATATATACAATCGGTAATGCACGCTTACTATTTATTTTACTCTTTACTACCTCGAGGGAAGGTAATTACGAAGGCCCAAAAAGGGTCTCGCCGCAACACACGGAAACATCTGCATGTTTTGAATAACCCACTTCATTTCATATCTCTTTCTGGAATTTATTGTTATAAAAATCCCATTTGCTATACTATCTCCGGAATTCTAAACACAATTTACATACATAATGTTCATATAATTTCCCATAAACAACATTCACTTACCACTAATATTATTCAAATAATTTATTAATGACTTTAATTTATTCATTACTATTATCATATATTATTTCATAATTAATATTTCAACTCTATTTACAAACGTATAAATGGTTTATTGCTGTGAAATATACCAATAACAAATCAAAACGGAAATATTTATTTCAATCGAATACGTGCCAGAATGGTAATATTGTGTAATTTGAATTTCTAAAATGTTTTATAAATATTAAATTATATTTATATTCGCTTTTATAAATAAATCTATAAATTCTTAGTAATCTAATAATATAAACCAGCTGTGATTTTGTGACGATTTCTGCTATTTATCAGCGAAAAAGTGTCCCTTTTGTCCTTTCTGCCGTGATTACATTTTCTGGGGGTGGGCTAAGAAGGAGGAAGTGCAGGAGGAGGAAAAAAAAACCTTTAAAAGATTTCCAGGTCACACACTAGAATCAAATCATAGAAACCTCATAAATCAGATTCATCCAATAATCGTCTCCGAGGACAGAGAAAATCGCGACTTAAAAATGCATTTAAACGAACGACAGGGAATAAGAGATTTCTTAAAAAATGAATGAGCACAATTATTAATAAGCTTGTTTTGAAACAAAAGCTTAATTAATTATGAAATTTGCTTCGGAAAAAATATTTTATTTAACTTAATAAAAACAATCCCAAATAATCACAATGCCAACAAAAGTAATTATTGTTTTCATTAATTACAAATAACATTTATGATGTTTTGTTTATCAAAAAAATAATAAAATTGGAAAAACAAATGGTTTTGTATAATCAATTCAATTGCATCATTTAGGTATTGTTTTAAATAATTTAAATTGTTCATATTTTTCTTTATACTTGCATAGTTCATAAAATGTAACTGAGTTTGCCGATCAGATTTGTGAACCTATCATTGCATTTTCTCGAAGCTCAACGTTTTTGATAAGTTTGAAATATTCATAGTGTCCGAGTGCTCTTAAAAGCAAGATGTTGTTTGGACTTTAGCTTCTGAATTGTAAATATCTTACAAATTTTAAAATTCTACATGCAAATGTAGCACAGAAAAAACTCAAGGCGTTCATAATAACTAATCACCAAATTTAGTATTTATACACGATCACAATCATATTAAATGTAATCCAATAAAGTGAACTATTTAAATTTGAATTAAAAAACACGTTTCTATGCAATTTTATAAAACGTTTTAATTTAAGTTATAATAAAGATATATATTTTATTGATATAACAATCCAAATAATCATTTTAGTAAAAACAAACACACCTCTCAGTTCGTACTAGGGAATAGTACCAAATTTAACCGTCTATCTTCTGCTTGTAATCGGGGTATTTGTATCTTTTCATTTTCAGACTTAAATTAATATAAAGGTCACTGTGA
Organism: Tachinus rufipes; assembly: GCA_963932245.1. Classification (NCBI taxonomy): domain Eukaryota; kingdom Metazoa; phylum Arthropoda; class Insecta; order Coleoptera; family Staphylinidae; genus Tachinus; species Tachinus rufipes. Next base: position 62,675,436 of record OZ010750.1, on the reverse strand, counting down.
GATTGCTGAAAAAACTAGGATAGTGATTTCAATTTACAGGAGGCATTATGGATTAATGATGATATGGGCGCACAATTGGCAGTGCAAATGATATGTGAGTCTAGATGTGTTTTCTTGGACCTAATCATTGCATCGAATAAATATACGCTTGCTGCAAGCATTGGATCTGCTTTTAAATACCAGTGTACATACTTGAATTGAAATATTAACAAGTTAACAAGTTTCTGTAGATTACAGTTTATTTAATTCCGCTTTGTATAGTCATGGAAAATGAGTTTGGACAGATACCAACTAATGCCAGTGTTGTATCCAGTGATGTTCTAATTAGTCTTTGATTTCTTTAAAAAGAATCATGTTGACAGTAAAGGTTGTAAAGCCATATTCATTGTGATCAGTCACAAACACAAAATCACAAAGGTTTTTTTAAATGAGACAATTTCTGGTACTTTTAACCAAGGCTGCTTATAATGTCAAGCAGATTTTTCAGTCAACATTTCTTAAGTCTGATGAAGTAGTGTCTGTTGATAAAGATAGTGTTGTTTGTATTTGTAACCAAGTTATATTTGCTATTGTTTTTGTGTGTAGATATACGTTTCATCAAAATATTGCTTATGCCTTTTTGAGTTTGCTCCGTCGTAGATAACACTTTTTTCTTGGCTTCATAGTGTTAGCTATAATAGTTTTCTGATATGTCAAAAAGTTAGACTTTGTTGCAGGTTTCTTGTTTACTGTTAAAAGTCGTAGTCAAACATTAAAAACACATTTGGTCAAGATTGGTTAGGTTAGGTTAGCTCAGTTCCCAAGGGTAGCTCCACAATTTGATAACGTCGTTAACACTGTGACGTAGTAAGTTTCTGCAACTGGCCTTACTGTTCGTGTTGTATACATCTTACTCAATAATGAAATTAGTCGCTACACTGTTTTGATTTATCAAGATATCCAACCTGTGATTCTTGTTGTTTATTTTAGTCTTCCATAGACACCATAGCTGCTTCAGTTTGGTTAAGTGCCCGCATTATATTAGCTAGAAACAATATTGCCCAAAAGTATGTTTCTTTTTGATTTGTTATTAGAAAAAAATCATATAGAAGCAGTCAATAAGTGGATACTTAATTAACTATGAATATTATAACCGCTACATATCGGTTAAGAATTAAGTTACTTTAAGTCAATTTCGCGTCCTGATACGTCCAAGCTGATAAACTTCAATTTGATTATTGGCATAGAAATCAAAATGGCGCAGTTGGTAGATAAAATGTTTTTCCTAGTTTGTTCAAGCTAATACAATTATTTAAATTGTTTGTTAAAAGAAATCGTGTTCAAAATAAAAATCAAATTAGCGCAGTCGGTAAAGAAATATTTCATATTCGATGGATCATGTCTAATGCAGTTTAGTCAGGTACACATTAAAGTCTTTTTAATACGCCAAAAATCTAAACTAAACTTGGACAGATACCAAAATAATGTTGGCTAAAATCAGTATTTTTTCCGATATGCACCAAAATGATGCAGTTTTTTTTTTGGCATTTAGTTTGAGTAACAAAAAGTATGTTGTAGTTAAGCTCATGTATAGTTTGAAGTCAATTGTTGTATTTCAATTCCATAGTGAGCAAGTAATAATACTATTCACAACGGTTGTTTGCAGTGATCTTAGCATGTCGACGCTGCTGCGATGGCACAGTATTTACAATAAAATTAACCCAGGGACAGATTCCACTCCCTCACTGCAGTGACAAGCCAAGTACAAGATCTGAAGAATCAAATTTTAACAATAACGGAGAACCATCATAGTCTTCACGGCCACCATTGCCGCAAAAAACGGCGCCAACGCAAGGTTTAAGAAATACATAAAAATAACCAACCCCGACAAAGACACCTACCTAATGGCAAACGCTAAGTTCTCCATACTTCCTCAAAAGACGAAAGCAATCTCGCCGACCACTTCAAAAAACCGATGAAGTGCTAGACCTCTCCGCTCCGGAGAAACTCGCTACGCAAAACAAAAACACTACCGTAAAAAACCCTACGTTACCCGCCAACTCTAAAATATTTGTCGACGTCAAAAGGAAGCGGCAGAAAACAGAGGGTAAGTTTCCTCCTTTAATTCAATTTAATAGACTATCAACACTCCGCCGCCATCAGAACTGCGTCACAGCAACCAAGCCAAAGAGTACAAAAGCCTTCAAAACTTCACCGTATTAAACCTTTCTGATTGCTGAATATAACAATTTTTAATAGAAAATTAGAGATTATTCAAAAAAATGGATATTACTCCAGGAATATTATAGTTGTATGCTCAAAATAGGCAAAGCAAAAGAGTTCGTTTTTAATCAAAACATTGACGTCATGCTAGTGTGTGAGTCAAACCACCGCTCTATAGACGCGTTGAGAATCCTGTTAACGTATTTGGGTGCACCAAAAGCGTGGGACATAGATTTTTGAAAGAAAATTGTTGAACCATTTCAAAATGAACATCCCAGAGACTCTCACGCTAGAATCAAATGCAATCGTCGCAAAATTTCCAAGTCTAGGCACCATCAAGTTTGCATCTTGGTACATCAACCCAAGTAACCTTATCAAAACAGCAGATTTTGATACGATTTTCTCGACCCTTCTCATAATAGTTGGAAACGTTCTTAACAACAATACTAAAAAACGTCAACTTGTAAATCAAGATGAGGGCAAGCTCCAACCATAAACCAGTATTACTGGAATTCTTTTAAATTGATCAAATAAAAGAAAGGAAAATCCGTTACCCACACAGATTGGATTTTTTTCTCAAGATAACTAAAAGAAAGCATAGGCTGTAGACATAAAAATATTTTACTAATCTGATTCACAAAGCCATGAAAAAGACTTTTACAACCCATCAGGTTTGCGCTATTACCCTCTTAGAATTATACCGGGCACAAAAGGCATTAATTTGCCAAAACATGTCGCTAAACGCCAATGCAACCCCAGAAATTGCAAAATCCTCAACCAACTCTACAAGAAAGTCAGAACGGACATAAGGTTGCACAAAAATCAGTGCTGGCAAAAAACTTTAGAATCAACCACAGAAGATGAAAATCTCCAAAGTGTTAAACCATCTATTGTGAGAACGGGCTCTAACAATCCATCTAAAAAAAAACCAAAGCATTTGCCTCAAACTCCAATGCTCCCTTTCTATGACAGAGGGCACCAATTTAGAGCATGTCAAAAAATTAACGGCTTTTTTTAAAGCACTGACGGCAACACACCGTTAAACAGCATTCGACCTTCTCAAATCAGAGAAGTTATATCAAATGAGAGAGAAAAAGATCCGTTACTTACACGGATTAAACTTTCTTCTCAAGATAACTAAAAGAAAGCATAGGCAAAATAACTCCAGTAAAAACGGTTGAGGACATAGAAAGAGCCGTCAAATTGTTTACTAATCTGATCAACAAAGCAATAAAAAAAGCTTTTACAACCCATCAGGTTTAGAATTATACCAGGGGCAAAAGGCATTGATTTGCCAAAAAATTCCGCTAAACGCCAATGGCAACGGCAACTCCACAAGAAAATCAGAACGGCCATAAGGTTGCACAAAAATTAATGCTAGCAAAACATTTTAGAATTAACCACAGAGAATGAAAATCTAATGTAAAAAACCTCTAAAATCTTGCGCAAATAAGAATCCCCAAACCAGTCATCTATAGTGAGAACGAACTCCAATACTCCATCTAAAGAAAGGCTAAAGCATTTACTGACAGCTTCAAACTTCAATGCTTCCTTTCTATGACAAAGGGCACTGAATTGGAGCACTTCAAAAAAATCCAGCAAGAAATCAACGGCTTCTTAGAGAGCACTAACGACAACACATCACTAAGCAGCGTTTGACCTTCTAGAATCAGAAAATTATTTTATATCAAAGCTCAAAGCTTGATTTGCGCCAGGCTTTGACGGAATTCCTAACAAAGCATTAAAATTCTAAAAACAATAATATTACTAACCGACAAATGCAATACTATGTACAGAGCACTTTTCAAGCTTCAAAAGGCTTGCACGCAATTAACATAACATAAAACCTAAAAAAAACCCTAAATTTCCCAAAACTACCGGCTAATCAGTCTTCTTTGCAACAAGGTCATAGAAAGAGTATCCAGAAACACGCAGAAGTAAATTCTTTTCTACCCGACCATCAACATGAGTTCAGGCGTAAAGCTCTCTTCTATTGCCTATGCTTGGTGGTTGCCATAAAGTTTCAAAAAGCTACCAATAATTTTCAAGACTGGTTAAATGACTGGAGAATGAAAGTAAACTCAGAAAAAAGCAAAGCTGTTCTCTTCTCACGGCATGGCACCACACCTGACAAAAACGTCGACAAAGTACTTATTGCGGAGTGACCACGGGGGCCAAATCTGCAAAGTATCTGAAAATCACTTTTAATAAAGGACTGATGCACAAAATGCACGTTCAGTTTATCTTAGATAAAACCAAATTGAAAAAAAAAACCTGTTAGTTCCAATGCTCTGGAAGAATAGGAAGATGTTAATCCAAAACAAACAAATATACACGAGCATCATTAAACCTCAAACCACGTCTGCATTCCTAATCTAGAAAACAACTGCAAAAACTCACCTCGATCGACTCAAAGCCTTTCAAAGTCCAACCTTGCGTTAGATTTTTAGCTAAACCAGACAAAGACTATTCTTATAAGAAACCGGTCCAAATTAAAAGTGAGCTGCCCCACAACCTCATCCTACAGCCTATAGGGCCATCCATATTCATCACTTTTATATCTCCAAATGGAAGGTACACGTGCCTTACAGTCTCAAACTTCCAGGTATTTAAAAACTAGGGGAGAGGGCTTAGTCAGTAGGCATTTTCCTCTTGAAAGTAAATCCGATTTCTCCTACTGAACCACAAAATTATAAAATAAGAGTTCTCGCCCACCCACCCAACAAGTCATCAAGAGATTGGATATTACTTTTTCTTCTTGTGACATAATAACTAGTAACGTTTGCAGGGATGAGAATTCCTAACTTTCGAGTTGCCAATCAAACCGATAAATATTAAATAATATTGAACTGTTATTGTACGTAATAATTTTTATTTATATATTATAGTTTTAAATAATTATTAATGAAAAATGTTAATCTTTTAAGCGGTTTATTAAATACAATGAACAAAAATATTTAATTATTGTTGAGGATAAAAAGGTAATCTTTTGAGTAGTTATTATTAAATAAAATGAACAAAATAGAATGAAATTCAAATTATTGGATTTTAATTTAGTTAAAAATTTACTAAATAATATTTGTTATTGTTGAAGAGTGAAAACATAGCCACCGAAATTACCGGGGATGATCCAATTCAATTTTATTTGCAAATATTTATTAAACAATAGAAACGTAATTGGCAAATATGTTCGGGCGGAGGTTATATACATATTTTTTATACGAACGAAAAATAAATAAATAACATACAGCTAAAATGTTTGTTATATTTCAATCTAATAGAAATAAATATCATCCGAATTATTGATGGAACTCTACATTTTCAATACACGTATACGGTGAATTTATTTTTGAATAATAATTCCTCGCCGCAGGCCAAAAGTGGAAATACGTAGTTGCGTAAACTCTGACAAAATGTATAATTTCCCATACGCGAGCGAGACTGAAAAATTGAAATACATTACGGTACAAAAAATTAAAAAAATATATACAAAAAAAAGAGAGGCGGATACTATTGTATATATTATGTTTCGGTTTTGTTTTTAGAGTCCATTAGGATACAGATCCTATACTAAAAACAAACGCTACGATATTTTTAAATAAATAATTATATGATGTTAATCTACCCGCCTTGTTATTACAACCATCTGCTTTATTATTACTTTGTATAGAGTTTCTTTTATTTTACATTTAATTAAGTTGGGCTAATTTTCTGGGAAATGTACTACATGTTAATGAAAAGCTTATTGTTATTTTATTAAAACATAAAAGCATTCTGTTTTTATATGTGTTTGTATATATACATTCAGATAATTCTTTATTTTGTTCATAAGTCATTTAAAAACTTAACACTGTTTCACTTTGCAAACAAAATCGTTTTTCAATTTAATTCTTCACTATTCTTAATGATAAAAATTATATTCATTTCTTAATTTTAGTTTTTCTTTTATATTAATGTTATTTGATTATTAAAATATTATTGTAATATAAGACAATTTTAAATAATTCAAAAACCCCATTAAACTTAATTTTATGAAAACATGTAATCTGGTTAATTCCGTGTGGGAAAACAAGTTAGAAATGTTGTATTCAGTTTCACAAATGAATTGTTAGCACTTTTTTGTGTCGTGTTCCGAACAATATTAAATATTTAATATAGGAAGTCGATAGGACTGCAATTTTAAAATCCGAATTAAAAATTCATGTACCCTTTTCATAAGTTTTTTACTGACTTATTTATATTATTTGCTTTTGCTCAAATTTATATTACTTTCCTAACAAACTTACTTAATGAAATGATAGATTATGCCATTGTTGTAATTAGTTTTAATATTTAAATATAAAAACTATTTATTTATTAACCATAATTTTGTTTTAAGATTAGACGTACGAATCAATTACATTTATTAATAAGTAAACTGTACCCATTAGATACAGAAATTAACGATGAAGCCAATTAATTAACTGTAAAGGGAAATCATGCAAATCAATTAAATTCAAACACATCGTTTTGTGTACCTCACATGTAGAGACATAGGTTATTTAGATAAACTGGAATGTCAATTAAGGGGTCTATACATATAGAAACGTTATACATAACTATGCCCCATACAGGGTTTGTGTGATATTTATTTAAAGACTGGACCGTAATTTTAAATGAAGATGAGATTTAATAAAATAATAACTAAGAAACCAAATGCACACAAAGAAGCATATTTATAACTGTGTTGACATGCATTTTTATAATCAATATATCAATGCGTCTAATAGTAAAGTTTAATTTTTAGTAAAATTGTTTAAGATTTAGATTAGGCCCTTGGTATCTTTAAACAGTTACCTCATTCTGCTGTCAGAGTATTTGTTCACTCTATATGACTAGTAAACGTTAAAGAAATACTCATACTAGATTGCACTAATCCGATGGTCAAAACGCTCGATTTAGATTAAATGTTTTTAACGGACCGTTGCAATCGATTTATTTTTTAATTGCACCAACAGTACTTTGCTTGGTGTTTCTCAAAGCAATTAATAAATGCCGCTTTAATTAGTTTCAAATTTAACTACTGATTAAGATTTCAAGAACACGTGCGTCACTATTGAGACACCCTGTATAGTTAAGAAATTCATAATAATTAAATTTAACTTAAACTAAAAAGCAACATTTTAATAAGGCTAAAAAAAGTCCAAGCCTTTCCCCAACGGTTGAAAAACTATGTAAAAAAAAGAAAATTTTATGTAACAGACTAACTAACCACTACACCACGTAAACAAACTGTTTATTTTAAATTAAAATTGAAACCAATAAACAACCTTACAAATGACGTCGCTACATTGTTTAGTATTTGTTTGACAACCAAGAATATTGAACGCTGTCAGTGATTTTGTAAACATAAAAAAAAAGATTGTTACGTGTCCTCCGTCCAACCAATATCAAAGCGGACCTAGATTCTATTCGAAAGAAGTCTTTTCATACAACAGTAAAAAATTAAGTGGCAGAGTTTAAACGAGGCTGTACGAGCTGTCAAGACACAATATCAAACTACCGGCCCAATATTCATAAACTGTGTTCCCGCCCAAGTGTTTGTTATAAAAAAAAATCTTACTTTAATCCTAAACGTTTGGCAGTTTAACTATAGATTACCTTGTAAAATTAATTGTAATAACCTTTGTGTAAGGGACAATTAAAATCCAGCTGCAATTGTAACATTATCACAATATCCATTTAGAACAAAGCTATGTGCTTGCTGGCTAAATCAATATCTTCTAATAGGAACCATAAACCATCTACCACAGCTTAAAATAAAATTATTTTATTGTCACAAAAATTGACAGCACTCCAGCCCAATTTAGTGACAACTGACGTTTGCACAAACAAAAAACATCTAAATTTCTGAACACTTAAAGCTTGGGCGAGTTACTTCTGTCCAAACTGTTCACCGTAAACAATAAACTGAATGACCCATCCAGCATAACTATTTGTTTCAGTAACAATCTTTTTGCTTGATGACAAATTTCTGAATAATATCAATAAATTGAGCATGTCATACTCATTGCTCATAGAACAGAGCACTTTTAGAATAAAACAACAGCAAAAAGCAATTCAACCTGACCGCATCTATAAAGAAGCCAGCCACTAGCCAACAACTTTACAGCAATAAATGCAAACCGTCAATTACCTTTCCAAAAAAAAATAATCAAAAATTACTGTCCTCATCCACCAGCTTCTGTAAATGAAAGAGATAAAGGGCGGCATAACTACCAACTTTAACCTGCAAATCCAAACTCTCCAACTAACAATCAAGAGAATGGTCAAAACAATCATCACGATGGCTCCTACCAATATTTCTACTGCCACACCACCTACCATCAGCAAAGTCATAGACCAAGCAATTGAAACGGGGTATAATGTATACACCTTTAATATATGCAACCCAACTATCATCCTCCTCTTGTGAAGATGTATGTACGCTACGCAGTTATCCCATTTCCTTAAAAACAGCCAAAGAGTTGTTGCGTGCTTCCGGGTTAGCAAATAAGATTTAATTATTGAGCCTTAACAACCTGGATGTTTTTTTTTTCAGTTTGTTTTAGGTTGTTAACTAGAATAAGTAAATAAGTATTAAGTTGCCGGAATATATCGTTTTTTTAATCTGCCCACACCCTGCTCCGGTACACAATAGAAACCAAAGTCAAATAAGTGGTCAACTATAAACAACCAGTTTTAGATTTCCCTTGGAGGACAACGGCTTCTCACCTCCAGGTGCCTGAAAAAGAGACCACCGCCGCCGCCAACCAACCAACTCACCACCAACATAGCAAAAGATGACTCAGATAGATTCACCATTCGACAAAAAGAGAAAGAAAATTCACGGTGAATTTTCTCCCGTTCCTACTAAAAACGCACCTTATGTCACCCCTTATGTCGCTTTTAGCGACTGCACTCAAACTATCAGCAGTTACCACTGCCGGTCCTGCATTCACCAAGGTTTGATTCAAACCTGCAGCTGCAAACCTAAACCCCGCCAATAACGACTCCATCAATGGTAACCTTACCCAACCTCTTACAAAACTCTTCTTCTAACTTTCAAATAGAAGGTAAACAGAGAGACAAAAGAAAAACATATACTAAAACATTATTACCAACAAAAATTGCAGAAATAAGAAAGAAAAAAAGATAACTGCTCAAGAAAAATAAATTGAAGGAATTGACTAAGCAATTTCTAAACGGCAGATACGACATCTCAAGGTTGACAGAAAATGCAACTTTCAAAATAGTCAGATTATATCTAGCAACCAAGAGACACAAAAAACTAAACAAAAATGAAGATTTAAGAATATCACAAGTAAAACTAGCAAATTTAGAACTACCAAAAAGGATGCACTTAATAGAACTGCACAAAATATTTATAAAAAAAAAGAATACAACAAAGAAGAAATTAACGAAGATATAAAAAAAACTAAAAAAGTACCTAAGAACAATGCATAAATCTAGACTGAATAACACAAGAACGGGAGAAAGGAGAGTTGGATGTCAGTGTAGGAAATAAAACAGAAAAAAATAGGGTATAGGGAAAAATGGGACGGGGTTAAAATTAACTCACCTCAAACTAGTACCACATTAAAGACAATGACTAGGACAAATTAACAGCAGAACTTATGCAAAGAAGAAAACCAAAAAGTATTGCATGCGTTTGTTATTCTCAACACTTCACTACGTCTTAAAAAAAAAACTCTTGCCCTCCGGCATTTGTGTTAACCAAAAACCACAAATTACTGGACTTCTCAAAATTCTTTAACAACATTGCTATTCTCTCCGCAAAATCCACAAAAGTATTTTGTCATTTCGGCTACAGACGCCGACAACACAAAAACAAAAGTTTTTCTTAAATCTAAAAATGCCAACTTCTTCACATAATTGACACCTGAAAAACGTTGTTTCTAAGTGGTAATTCAAAACACTCCAGATACCTAACTAAGGAAAACGTTTCAATTTTGCTCTAACTAACATCCATCAAATAAAAAACAAATACGTTTGTTGGGCATATTTAAAATTGCATTTGCATACATCAGGTCTTTATAATATAAATCTTGTCTCCACCATAATTGATGTAGACTTAAATTCAAAGCTCTCTGCGTAGAACAGTCTCTAAATCAACTTCAAAAGTCAAGCATTGCTAAACTACGTTGAACAAAAAGACCTTCAAGTATTCGATCCAGATGCATCCACTCATTATAGCTCTGCTGATCATCTGATCACTGAATATTGCAGTGGTCAACCAAACAAAATAACCACGCCAGAAATAGCAAAAAAATCCACAAAATAGTATTGGATGACATGTCTACCATGTCATCCAATACTTAAAATATTACAAAAAATGCTTTACATCGCATATTGACCAATAGTTTGGACATGAGAAAGTTGTGTGCAAGATGGGTGCGGCAATTACTCACAATGAAACAAAAACAACGCCGTAAAAATATTTTAAATAATTGTTTGGCAAAATTTATAACTACGGATAAATCTTGGGTCCATCATTTCACACCTAAGACAAATGAACAATCAAAGCAATAGACTGAAAAAAGAAAATGGACAATAAAAAAGCAAAGACAGTTCCATCTACAGGCAAAGTCACTGTGTCAACGTAACGTCATCAAACTTCAAATTTAAACTTTATAAGGTTGGTATTTTCTACTATAGTTATTCTTTTCAAACAACAACCGCCATCAATACGTCAGGTTGGGTACTTTTGGGACTACCCTCGTATAATAAAATAATTAAATATTTACAATTTGGCTTAAAATAATTTCATTCATTCGTGGTTTAAAATTAAAATCAGAAGTTTAATTTAATAAATATAATAAATTTCAAGTTTTCTAATGTGTGTTTTTGCAGCACCGCACTAGATTGGTGCTGCATATAACATAATTAGTTTGATAAGTGTTGTGTAAATCAGTCGTTTGTTGGTCTGATAAAACTGAGTGCGCCGTAACATTTCATCAATGTTCATGTGGTCTTTCTAAGTTAGTTTTTTGTCCATCTTTACACCTAGATATTTGATGCTATTTGATTATCTCACAGCGCTATCAAGCAGTTTTAGCGGTATAAACACTGTTGTATAGATACATTTTTCTTTGTCTTAAAGTTTGTCGACATGTCCTTGATGCAGATGTTAAACAGCTTAGATCCCAAAATAGAACCATGTAATACCACCGTGATTAGTAAACATAATAGACTCAAGATATGAGTTAATGACTTTAATAATGTTGTCCAAAAAATGATTTTTTATTAATTAATATTATTAATAAGTTTATAAAAAATGCCGGTTTGTCAGACTTTGTCAAAAGTTTTCTCAATGTCAAATGGCAGCATTATTCTTATTGAAATTTGTAAGATTATCATATGCAATTTGTACTACTTGCTGGGCAGTATTGTGTTTGGCCTTAAAACTAAATTGGTTGTCAATTATGATCTTGTTTTTGCAACCACACATACAGGTCTAATCGATCCAATACAACTCTGTCAGCCAGTTTATGCAGAATATTAAACAAGCTTATTAGTTAGTAACTAATTTACAAAGTTTCATCCTCCCCAAGCTTTAGTATAAGGATGATGATGGCTGACTTCCATAGTTTTGGTTAGTACAAAAGTTTTAGCACGTTCGGTTCAAGTGCTTTTTTATCATAAATTTGCATGGAACTTGTCAGTTGTTAAAGTGAGCTGTCAGTGGTATATCTACATTAGTTAGGTATTGCTGAACAGTCTCTTCAACCAGTCTATGTTTATCGTTGTTAATAACTTCTATTTTGTGTACCTCTATAAACATTTTAGCAAAAACCTTGCTGTTGTCGTGTTTAGGCATAACAATCTTGCCTTTGTATTTAAGAGCTGACATCGAGTGATACTTAATCTTTAGTGATTTTGACATATTGTAATTTATTTGTCCATTTGTTGTTGTTAAGTCTGTTAATTGTTAATAAGAACCTCTTTAAAGTTCTGTCGGTCTGCAGGGTTTCTTGTCCGTTGTCATAATTTTTTGCTACAGTTACTTTTGTTTATAAAATGTAAAACTTTGCAAAAGGTTATCACTTTGTACCTTTGTACATTTTTGTCGCTGGCACTTTGAATAGTTTTTGTCGTTCAACCTACAATACAAAAGTAAAGCCTGTGAGAGAATATTTTTGAATTAATCATTTAGTTTGTCATACCACCTTGTTAAAAAAGCTGCAATTGTACGGTACACGTGGTCACGCACTTAAATAGTTTGAGAGTTACCTGAAAATAAAATATGTTGCTTATATCAAAATTAGTTCCACAAGGATCAATGCTTGGTTTTTTACTATTAGTATCTCTGTAAGTTACTTAGAACTAGAAGATATTTTCATGTTTGCTGACAATACTTTCCTTTTAGTTAACTCTATAGATAACCAAATTACCTTACTACTCTGTAAACAATACCTTATGTAGTACGGAGTTAAAACAGATTCCTAACAGTCTGGTTAAATATCTCCACTCATAGTACTTAGACTGATTTGAAAATCTTTGCCTGTGAATGTGCAAAAACGCAAGAAAGATACAACTAAAAACCAGTCCTAAATTTGGTCTGTTTTTTTTCTTAGAACATTGTTTAATGTGTCTTTAATATCTTCTACACACGATGGATGACAGAAGGGCCAACGTTGAAATTTTTTGCAACTTGTCAAATACTGGTACCATTCTTAATAGAAACAGCAAAACAAATGACTTCTACCTCATTTATATGCCTCATTTTGTTATACTGGATCTTAACAATTTATGATAAACTATCAACAATGTTTACTACTCTCTGTACACTACATTTTTAGAATAATTTTTTTATTGCTTTAAATTGTTATTGTTATCTTAAAAGTTATATGTTAAATTTGTTTTGTTTTTGAAATTTATTTTTGGTAAACAAAATTTGTTATTAAATTTGTTGTGCTGCCCCACATGTTATCCCAAATGATAATAAAGATTGAAATCATGCATAAACATTTGAATTGTTGAATACCCACACATTTTTTTAGTGATTTAATCCCGTAGTTTCCAAGTTAAATTGAAATAAACAAAAAAAAGTACTATTTCACAAACATATTTAAAAACCGTAACTAGTTTTAACTTTTACAAGGCCATCATTGAACGGTGGTACAAACAAGTCTGAAAATAAAAGAAAATTTACAAAGCATTTATACGACAGGAATGCATAAAGTATACAGAGAGTGAAAAGTTAGATTAAAATGATTATGAATTACATATATTGTGCTTATATCCGCTTATTTGTTGTTAATTAAACCTCGAACAACTTTAATAGTTTGGTTACCAATTTTCATTGTCTACGTGCTATACAATTTTTAATGTCCATTGTGTACATGTTCTTTACTTGATAATTTAAAGTTGCAATTAAAGTGCTGGGTTAAAAATAAGCAACAAGTGTATAACACAATTTTTTGTTCAATCTCCGCACTTGCGAGGTAATATCTAGTATATCTCAAACTATGAAACAATGTTTCTCAATATTAGAGTGTTTATATAAGTAGACTTACCTATTTAACAGCGTTTGGGTTTTCCATAAAACAATTAAGTTAGATTATATTTCACATAATTTGTAATTTGCGTATTAAGTGATGTGTAAAAATCATGGAACATATCAGTGGAAATGATTTTAAATCTGACTTAATATTATATAAATATTGTTTTTAGTACATTTAATAGTAACATTGCCGTTAACTTTATAGGTACAAGACTACTGAAATAAAGCAACTGAAATAACTTTTTTTATTTTCAATTACAAACAATTTTCATTTAATATGTTAAAATGCTATATAAAACCAATAGCTAAATAACGTTCTTGTTCTTATCAAACATCTTTTCATTTGTATGTTTGTAGTATTAGAAAAGAGATGTCGGTTTTAATTACTCACCTTAAACCTTAAAAAAATCATAAATAAAAATTATTAAAATCTTCAGTAGTTACAAAACAATGTTGATTTAGTTTTTTTTCAGCAAGAATAAAAACAAATAGTAATATAAACCTGTAAAATGTGCAATACAAAATGATTAAATTAAATTTAATTTTTATACACTTAGAAAGACGTTGTTTCATTTTTTTTATATTTTCAAAAAACTATACATTTTAACATAATATATCTAAAGACTAGCAATAGACATAACATTAACAACATAATCTAAAAAAAATCTCTAAATACCAGATTATTAAATAATCTGCTTAGAGTTTAAAATATATATATAAAAAAAAAAATACCAGGTCCAAAAAAAAAACTTAAAAAAAAAACAAATTTTTAGTCCGGGACCGCTTCTAAATTTGAAAATTTACACTTAATTTTCAATTTTAAAGCGGGGGTTGTTGCTAAAAGGGCCCGATAAAAAAAAAAAAAAAAAGACTACAATATTTCAGCTAGTATATGTTTAATTACTTAAATTTGTCATAATACTAAATACTTAATTCACTCCTTTTCTACAACAGTACCAGGAGAACAAGCTATGATTTTTGCTGCTTCTCATAATCTTACCTAACTTATTCAGCAACACACATATTTTCCTTGTAATAGACTTCTTGGTGAAGCAAGATTATTAAATTTGTATCTTTCAATTATTCGAGAGATTGCACAACAACTACTGATAAAGATGTTTTAAGAAATTCTGATTATTCACTTATTACTTCTGTTGTTAAAACATCTCTTCTTATTACTACCAAACCTAAAATGCGCCTCATCAATCATTATTCTAAGATGAACATAGTAAAAATTCAAAATATTCTTATTAATTTTGGTTTTGATACTCATTGCTTATATTCTAGAAATCTATTAATTATAACATTGTCAAGTTCTTAGAACAAAATAACTTCATCTCAGATACTCAATATAGATTTCAATCAAAACGTTCAACAGATCTTCTGACTGATATTAGTCACAAATAGAATTCTACTTTAGACAAACATGGAAAAAATCGTACGGTAGCTCTAGACATTTCCAAAGCATTTGATAGAGTATGGCATCCTAATCTTATCAACAAACTTCATTGTATAGGTCATAATTATAAATCTGTAAATCTTATCAAAAGTTTTCTTAACAATAGAAAA
Organism: Tachinus rufipes; assembly: GCA_963932245.1. NCBI lineage: Eukaryota > Metazoa > Arthropoda > Insecta > Coleoptera > Staphylinidae > Tachinus > Tachinus rufipes. Next base: position 62,660,120 of record OZ010750.1, on the reverse strand, counting down.
AATATAGTTAAAATAAATAAAATATAGTTAACTCTGACCCTAAAATCATAAATTCTGGTGTTCCTCAAGGTTCTGTTCATTTGCCAGCTTTATTTTTGATTTACATTAATAAACTTTTTCAAATAACTAAAAGTCCTATTCATAGTTTTGCAGATGATAGCACCCTTCATACTTTATACTTTCCAAAGACCACATTGACATATATGGCAGAGCGTCTTGAACCTTCTAGGTTAAAATCTGTAGCATCTATAAACATAGACCTCAAAACAATATCTGAATAAAGCAGTTTCTCAACAATTTACAATGTTGTCATGCCTCAAGTATAAACAATAAAACTAAAAATTTCTTAATAAAAAAAAAAACAAAAAAAAACATCTAAGTCAGTCGGTTAGGTCTTGTTGATAACATAGTCAACATAGTCTACGCTGGTTAGATCACCTACAATTAATAGCTCAAACACTCAACTCAATCTTGTGTACTATCAAGTTAGAAATTGACAAAAACCACGGACACTTGTTCCGTCGCTGCATCCACCCAAAAAACACAACAGATCTAGGCAGCAAGATTATCAGCAGCTTATTAGCACTGATAAACTTTTTAAATGCCACTTGATCTAAGCTTTAAAGTAGTGACCACGCTTCCAATTCACATCAAGTTTGTTTTTTTTATGACCATCTTGGCACCTTGGAAATTTTTTTATAATTTAATGACTTGATACAAAAATTGTAATCATAATTTTTTTGATGATTTTTTGGGTTCACTCAGTTTTGTTGTATAATTTTATTACAAGCTATTGATTGTTGTCGAGATATTAAACAAAACAGAAAAAAAAAACGTTTTACAGCTTAGACGCAGACATATTTAAAAAACTGATAATAATTTTCTTTTGCATAAAATTGTTTGGAGTAGTAATAAAACATTTGGCCTGATCTGCAAAAAACGTCACAATTATATTTGACGGTTACCCAAATGACAAGTGTCACAAGAACCAAAACTTTAAAAAGAATATGACGTTCAAATAAGTAATAATCGTCTAAACATTCGATAAAACTACAGTTACAAAAATTGGCCAAGAAATTTGTTGCAAAAGACACAAACAAAATTAAATTTGTAGAACTGCTTCAATTTTCTTTAAAAAAAATCAAAAGTAAACAAAACTCCAATCGTAACAGCAATTTAAAAAGCAGCTTACTCAGTAGACAACAAACGTTTATTTCAAAAAACCAATAAAAAGAAGTTCACTAGCAACACTTTACTCTCCGGCAAGTGTTAAACGTAGTAAATCCGTAAATCTACCAAATCAGCACTACATCTTGTAACGGACCAAATTAAAAGATCACTACAAGACAAAATGCCTTAGACGTGTCTCTCGCAATTAGTGAATAAATAAAACAAATGTTAGAAAAAAAAATCAGTGACAGTTACAGTAGAGGTCAGGAAAATTGTTGCCAAAGGTTGTCCCAAAGAAGTGTATTATCTTCTCTACTATAGTATACAGGGTTTTTTAAAACGCACCGTTTTCGAGAAACAAGGTGTAAAAAAAAATATAGTTTTTTAAATTTTTTGACGATTTCTGAAGAACGGAAAGAAAAAGTAGCAACATGATCACAAAACTTTTATTTTACAAAACTAAGCAATAACATAAAAAACAAGAAAAATCACAACAAAAATTGTTGAAAATGACTTCCTCCTACGGTAACGCAGGCTTCCAACCCAACGTCTTAGTGACTGACGTACCCGTTCAAAAATGCCTAGAGTGTTTCGTATTGTATTGCAGGATACAATAATGCAAATTCTTAGTATTCATTCAGTATTAACTGATGTAGCGTAAACTAAACTTTTTAAGTGACCCCACAAAAAAAACCAAAACATTTAGATCTGGAGACCGAGGAGACCAAGCCTGTGGGCCTCCTCAACCTATCCAACGGTTCCTATACTGTTTATTTAAGAATTGACGCCCAACTAAACTAAAATGTGCAGGAGCACCATTGTGCATAAACCACATTTTGTTTCTTAATTAAACCAAAACGTCCTCTAAAAGTCCTGGCAGCTCTTCTTCAAGAAAATTATGATATGATTGACCATTTAGCCTAAACGGCAAAAAATATAGACCTATTAAATGGTCTCCTACAACACCTGCCCAAACATTAAATTAAAATGTTTGCTGATGATGGCCTTCCATTATGGCATGTAGATTTTCGTCGGCCCATACATGATTATTATGGAAGTTTATAATTGCATCGCGAGAAAAAATTGCTTCGTCCGTAAATAAAACTTGTTCTAAGAATCAAGGATTTTGCGCAATTTTTTCTTGAAACCATTGACACATAGCCAATCTTTGCGGAAAATCCGCTGGTAAAAGGGCTTGTACTTGCTGTATGTGATAATGATATAACATCTTGCTTTTTATTATCCTCCACACTGTAACGTGACTAAGGTTTAGGTTTAAAACTATTTTTCTAGTGTTAGTTGATGGATAGTCTTCGATTTCTTGAAGAACATCTTCTTTAATTTGCGGAGGTAACAGGCAAAGTTTCGCATTTCCTGCAGCTCTTATGTACACTTCTAGTTTGATGTAGACGTTTGTGAATACGAATGAATGTTCTTTCATTTGGTACCTGTCAGTTTGGAAACCTTTCTTGATAAATTTGACAAGCTTTTGCTGCATTTCCATCGGCAACGCCTTAAACAAAATGCATATCGCCATCTCGCTATCACTGTAATTATTCATTTTGCTATCACCGCGCAAGCAAAATACTAAGAATGAGCAAATTAATTGAGTAATAAAGATAAGTTCCCGCGATATTGATTCTTTTTGAAAAAAGGTTATTTAACAACTAAACGACAATTATACAATAACTAAATGCATGAAACAAAAGCATGAACGCTGACGACTAGATCAAAAACAAATGTTTTTATCAACAAAACATGTTGCTACTTTTTTTCATGTTTTCCATCATAAAATGCCGTATTTCTCTAAAACGGTTTACGTTAGAGCTTTTGACTAGGAGTACCTTTTTTTGTGTAGAAAATATTAGTGGTTCACAATATGCTTTCAAAATGCCAATTTTCCAAGTGTCATAGAAATTAGAGCCATAAAAACATCACGCAACCCTAAAATCTCCGTCAATGGCAAACGTTTGCAGAACCATGTTAATGGAAACTTTTTTCTTATAATTAATTAGCCAACCAATCCCACCGTTTATTTTCCGACACATGTTTTGAAACATTCTGTATATTAGTTGGCAGCCTCATACAGCTACTCAATGATCGTGGTTTCTATACAATTTGTTATGCAGATAACATAATGATCGTGCTAAGTAGTAAATTCAAGGGCATACTTTGCAACTTAATGCAAAAAGCCCTAAAATTAATTAAAAATTAGTGCAAAGACCAGGCTGAAAAAAAATAAAAATTAGAAAATTAAGTGAATCAAAACTCTTAAACACACCACTACCGCTATCAACTAAAGCAAAATATCTTGAGGTGATTTTTGACAACAAACTTACATGAGGACCACATCTAAATATGAGATGCAAAAAAATTTATATGTCTTTTTGACAAAGCAGACGAGTTGTGGAAAACATGAAGGCAGTTTCCAATGATAGTACTATGGTTGTTCACAGCCGTCATACGGGGCTCTTATATGGTGGCCAAAAGCTAGACAGGAAAACTCTAAAAGCAAACTAAATCAGTTGCAACAAATAGCAAACCTAAGTATAACAGGTAGCAAACGGACAACAACAACTGCAGCTTTAAAGGCAGTGATGGCAGTGATGTGTCTGCTCCCCTCCATCAACATTTACGTTAAAAAGATAACATTGCGTCTGAATGCAGTTAAAGTTTGGCACATTGCAAGGAGGACCGACAAATATTGTACCCTCCTGAAGAAAGCTGTTAAAAAAAGCAAGGCGCAAACAGATAACATGTCACCCTTCTTTGTATTTCAAAGACCCTATAACGTGTGCACACATAAATAGAGCAAAAGCTGGTCAAAAGTTCAATTCAAATCTGGCCCAAATACCAGTAAAAGTTCTACAGCAAAAATCTTCTTGCTTACTTGGACCTCAAAATATCTTTACCACTAGGAACGCACAAAACTATTTTTCAAGTAGAAGTAGTTGGGATAACCTTTGAGGTTATGCAAATAGGAAACCGCAAAATACCTGTCTAATTTTTAACGGATAGTAAAGCATGTCTAATTACTAAAGCATAAAATCACATCAAATCTAATTTTTGAATGTCACTTTACCAGTGTGTGGAAATAACATAGAACGGCTCTGAGTAAAAAGACATTTCAACAAAGTAAATAACATTGAGACAGACGGGCTGGCGCATAAAAGGTCAACCCTTATAGCGTGTAGACTTAAACCCTGCACCGCTCCACCACTGAAAAGTTTCAATAACCCAAAAGAAGCAACTGTTCAGAAAAAAACTGGCTAACTATGACAGAGATCTTGACAAGACACTGCAAACTAAGAAAATACATGCACACAATTGGTATTAGATACAGTCCAACGTGTAGAAAATATAAAATAATGACAAGACAATCGAACACATGCTGTGTACATGCCCGGCCATCTCATGCTATAGAAAGTCCGTGTTGAGAAGCTGCCGTCTTAAAATGGCCAGTACAAGACAGACTCTTCATGCTTTTAGCGGTTTTGATACCTCATTTTCTCTTTTCAAAATTGACAAATCAAAATTTATCCATACTCTCAAAAAGCATACGGAACTGCTATCATTGGTAAAATTGTTTAAACAAAAAGTTTCGACGTCCATAAGAGAATAATTCCTTATCGTCTCATAAGGCTTTAACAAGCAAAAACAATCTATTAATGGCTTACAATTAAAACACTTTGCAAAATCAGTCACAAAAAATAAAACCAACTTCTCATAATAAAAAATAGAACCAACTTCTCACTACTACTACCAACAAAAAGCAACAGTATGTCTTTTGTACGTATATTGGCTCCGATTCTACAAAAATTCAAAAGAATAGAGCTGGCATCAAACAAATCGTGAAAAACCGCGACTTAAATTCTACCTTCATAGTAGTTTTGTTTTCTTTCTTGTTCAATATCTTGGCAAAAATTAATAGTGCGTAATAATATCATATATCCTAAACTCTTAAACAGCAAAAAGCTATATAGTCGTTTTTTCGTATCACATCGGCAAGCCAAGCTAACGCAAAAAATAACTTTTTTTTGCTTTTTTCAAGAAAGCAGAGAAAGTTCATAGGAAATCTTAACTTAACTTAAGGTTAAGCTATCTAACTCCTCTCTATACAATATAAAAAAATAGTTTTTGGCTCATTTGCAATTTCAAACGTACATAGTAACCGTATAGTGATAGTGAAGAACGTTATGATAAATACTACTTTAAAAATGGTGAGATGACTCAGTTATAGAGCGTGCTACGCTAACAGTCCGGGATTCGATCCCCAAAATATGATAAATAATAGTTTGCTCTTTATCCATCGATCGACCCTCTTTAAACATGTCGTAAGACTTCTGGGACAATGTAAAATAGTTGTCAATCGCAAAATAATGAAGAAGAAGATGTTATTAGGAAACATTTTTTGTTAAACTTATGAAAAAATCTGAATAACGCAATGTACTTATACACTTATTTTTAAATTCATGATTGCATAACTAAGATTTTTGAAATAATTTTACAATAATTGATCACATAATACTAAGTCATTTTCTTAAGGTGTTGTTTTGCGTAAAGTAAAATTGCAGCCCTAATGAAATCATATACACATACACGCACATGTGTTGTAATTTATTCTCCGTCTTTCCAGAAGCGTTGTTCCATGCTATTTTTTAAAATTATATAAATTAAGAAATCAAATCTACTGACAAAATTGTTTCAATTTATTTAAAGCATAAAAACTGATTAACTATTAAAAAAATTTGTTTATATTAGTTTGATAGTTTAGGCGCAAACAATAATATTCTTCTATTTGCATATAAATTATTATTGTCTTCATTGTTTACTTTAGTTTAGTAAAAAAAATTAGTTTTGCAAATCAATTAGTTTCATAATCCATTGTATCGCTGGTGAATTTACTTGCTTCAATATCCATAAAAAAAAAACTTTGTATTCATTAGATTTATGCCAAGCAAATCCGAGGCTACCCTATCAAGATGATATTTATAAATTTAAATTTTTTAAAGCAAGATTGAATTATGGTTAAATAAAGATTAAATTATAATAACTGAATACGTACTTACCTGGATGCCTTCGTCGTTATCCATTATGTGTGTATATTTAACGCTGAAATAAGAGGCATAACCATTAAAAGGTTACGAGGTTAGCGCTACTTTTTGCTCTAAACTAGTCAAAATAAAATAGTTTATAATCTATAGACCTTTCTAATTGTGTATTGTATAAGAATTTATTTATAACAAAAAACATTCGTGACAATTATAACTATCGATTTATTAATGAATGCTGATAAAATAGGAATGCAATCATTAATCGTAATTAAATCCCAAGCTCACGTAAAGTCAAGTTGTGCTTTTGCTACCCCAGCTCTTATATTATTGATTTATTTATTAAAACTATATTTGATGTTAATTACACGACTAATAAAATGTTTATTGATACAGACGTCAACAGATATTGAGATAAAATGAAACGTGTTGTGTTGATTACGCATTTGTATTATTTGTAGAAACAAAGCGTTGAAAAATGGGGTGAAAACGATTGAATAAACAAAAAGGTGGAATGAATAATTAAATATAAATTTGTGTCGTTTAGAATTGAATGATTTATGAGAGCGCACGATTATGGTGATGTGTGGAAGAGGTAATTGTTTCCGATGCGATAAATAAAGTTCTTGAGAACTATAATTTCAAATAGATGTCAGATAAGTTGTAAATGCAGTAAATTAAAGAGCTGTAGCATTAATTAATTACATCAAAGGGACGGAGATAATAAAACTGATTAGTGAGTGTAGTGTGCATTTTCTTAAAGCGTTGTTGATTCAAGAGTATCCTTAATTATGAATTTTAGTTAATAATAAGGTTATTTGCCGTTTAGTAGATTCTCTTGAAACTGTATTTAACTCACAATACGTGGCAGCAACAACGCAACAATTGAAGACTGATAAATAAATCCGGACATATATAGGGGAACATATATTTTTTCGTCTAATTTCAGACGTCAACATTTAAGTTGTATATAAAAGAAAATAAAGGAAATTCGTTCGTTTTCGTGCATGACATCTTAAGAAATTTATGTCATGAAAAAGAGTAAATTCTAAATGACTTTAATCTGAAAGGTTATATTTAATGTACTATTTCATTGTCAACGTCGAATGTCATATTTTCTAAAAAAAAAAAAACAAAAGAAACATGGTTGAATAATTCAAGTTAAAACGCTTTGTCTGAAATTTATTTGTTAACATATTTATAATAAATTAATTGAATAAATTAATTGCTTGAAAGTTTAAGATATTTAAGCCAGGTAGTTAACTTGAAGAGTTTTCTGAATTCTCGGCAGCCACGTAAGGGTTAAAGGGTCGGTATGCAGCATTCCTGTTGTTAAATTTCATAATAACCAAAACAGGAATGTTGCGTAACGAATCTTGCCAGCTTCTTTGAAGCGAAAGCAGTTACATCCGGTGCTAAGATTGCAGATAATATGATGAGGTACTTACCCGTTGGAAAAGGAAACAAAATGTGGGATAACTGACAGGCAAATACAATCTTTATAACTGTCTTTATTTCAATTCCATTTCTCTACTTATAATATTCTAGTTTTTTGTTTATTTTTGTATATTAATATTTTGGATCGTGATTTGAGAACACGCTCATATCATTCCAATGCGTTGCAGCCTGTGATATAAAATTCTTTACACAGTGTGCCACCCTGCAACAAAGATGCGCAATATATATGTACTATCTATCTTTACATGTTTGTTTTTATGTTTCTACTAATCACCTTTGCACGCTGACTAAGTACTATAATAAATGAACATTTATTCAAATCAGTATATATACTTTTTTTTTATTATTTCGTCTTTCAATACAAAAAAAGTGCCGAGGCTAAAGTAATTTGCTTAACCACTAAAGTCTCAACCCATAAAAATATATTAATAAACTCTGTAACACATTTAATGCACCCGATCTGCGATTGCGGGTACAATAATTTGGCCCTTTTTATATTTTCTTTTTTTTTACGACAATACATATTATATTTTTCTTATATATTCAACTAAAATCGATGTCATATCTAATGAAATCTCTGAGTATTACAAAACTAAGTATCGTATAAATATAAATTATATAGCTCTTTTTGTGGGTGCTTAAATAATAATATATTGACCGTTGGCTTATTTTGTTTTATATTTTGTTGACTCGTTTAGGTTAGGAACCCCAACACGGTATTATTGTAGATTGTAGATGGCGGTCGCTTGGATGGATTTAGCCGTGATATGTACGATGTTGTTGTTGTTAATAATGGTTTTGGTTGGATTTTTAGTGAAATAAAGTAATCGGATGGGATGGGCGCTCGCTGTTCTTTTATCGCGGCTGAAAGTCATACGTCATAATAATGAACGCAGTTATCACAGAATATGATATTTCGCTTGGCGAGATAAATATGCAAATAGCGCTAGTTTGTGCCAGAGAAGTGTAAGGAAAGTAAAGGGTGGAACGGAATATAAGCAGGACGGTTTGCTGGTTTACGGAATGGGCAAAGAGTAACGAATAATGGATAATGGATAGGCGAGGGGTCGCCTTAGTAATAGTGGGATAAGGAAATCTAATGTATTATCGCGCATTTTTGATCCGCATCCGAAATCCCATCCGCAGCGACTCGCATCTAGTCGCTGGATCAGTTTCCGATTTGAAATTAGCCGGTTCTAAATCAATATTTTAGCATTTTTAATGGTGTGAAACGCTGTTGGTTGCTGTCGGTTTGGTGTTCGTACCGATTGAAGCCGTTAAGGGGGGTGGAATAAAATTGGGCTGGTTAGTCTAGCTAACTAACTTACAGTTAATATACCGTGTTGGGTCCAGACAGGAGGTTGCGACTCCGGAGCCCGGAATTCTGTCCATATCTGGCCCCAGTCCTAATTCCAGCCTCCAGGTCGGCGCGTGTCGCAGTGAATTAATTGACTATCGGATTAACATAGCCTCGATCCTGTCCCAAGCATATCGCATGTCGCATCATATCGCATTTCCCAGCATATCGCTCTAACGCCATCACTCAATGAGAATTAACAACCTTACTATATATATATTTTTGTTTTTTTCATTTTTCAATTATTGATATTTGTACAATCATATTAGGGCAGGGCATGTGGTTCCTTTACACTTATGACACTAAAACAGCCGTTACATATGAGGTGCTTCTACAGATTAGCGTGCAAGTTATATACTGTCATTAACGAACATATAGCTATTTATAATTATATATAAATGCTAGTTAATACTCGTCGTTCTATCTACCTATACCTATCTATATATATAGTCCGCGGTATACTTGTTAAATCTTGTATCAAAACTTTCCTCCATTCACATTATATATTATATAAAATGTCGGATTTTGCGATATCACGTTAGGCTATGTATATTTGCATCGCGTTCAAATAATTTCTATGTACGCTGACGCTGACGAGTTGCCGGACAGCGCCGACTAAAGCACACCCTATCCTACTGACATCACATGACTGCATTAATCGCGATATCTCTCTGTATATGTACATTAATATTACATTATTTATATTCGGCTAGCACCGGCTTAGAGCAAGTGCTGCGGCTCTGGCGGTGGCATGGCCGGAGAAGAGGTTTTGGTTTGGATTGGATCTACATATAAGTCGATCTGCAGCAAACCGTTTTGATTTAATAAACTAGAACATCAACATGATCTTGACATAAACATTAAAATATGCTCAAATTAATTCCTGGACCTTAGGTCCTCCTCTCACGGCTCCTTTTGGGCAAACGCTAACTCCCTACCTACATCATATACACTACTATAATATACTGGCTACATTTCCTAGCTAACTATGTATAGTATATATAAACCACCAGCAACCGTCTCGTTGTACAATTGCCGTCACTTCTTTGTCATTTAAATATCTATATCTTAACTAGCCTATCCTACTTATGTTTGTACAAGTCAAACAAAAACAGAAAACAAACAGGCTCTTTGGCCAATTTTTACAAATATAAACTCTTATAATCTAAACATGTTTAACATGTATTTTAACACTACCGCATTAATACAGGTATCCAACTGAAAACAATATAATTATGATTGTTCGAATAGTAAGCGGACGAATTGGGCTGCGCACTGTATAGTTACGGTGTGGTGCGGCGTCGTCTTCTTGATGGTCCTGGATGCCTCCTTGCAGGAAGCAAACTGTGCGATGACGATGCGGCCCGAAGAAAATAGAATCCACACACGCAATAATGGCGCAGCGTCACACTGCACCGCGCAGCTTAATAGGCTGCTTGGTCCTATCTTCAATATGTGCCGGTTCGGAACCACGGAACCAGTAAACTAGCCAAACTGGTCCAAATGATGGTCGAACCAATTTACACTAAGAGGCTAGGAGCTAACCATTCCTCATCCGCTAGCTGCCAACAGACTTGACATCAGGACACACGCGGCCACGCACTCATGCACAAAACCAGTGAGAGCTAACGGGTCGGAAGCGTGAACTAGCCTAGGCACCAGGCCGCACTAGTCACGTGCAGTGCAGGTTCCACACCCTCTCAGCATTCACTCCAACACAGAGATAACCCTAACAGGACACAATGATGCTGTCGTCCTCTAAAATGGATGGACTTCAATGTTCTTGTGTTTGTGTATGTGTGTATGAGTTAAGTTTGTAAATTTGAAAAATTTTGAACAATGTTGAAATTTGAAACTTTTGGCACAAACAATTGCAATTCCGCGAAAGAAATTATTTAACGGTATCTTGTATTAAAATATCACTATGTTGTTGATGACTAATATGTGTGTTTCATTATTGAGCCTGAAAGAAGAAAAAGCTCTATTTAGAAAACGCGCAGTTAAGGATGCTTAAAAATACACCGCCGAGCATCGGTGTTGTGAACCGGATTGGTCAAGCTTCACTAATAAATCATGCTCCGTGCTCTTGTTAGGAAATGTACATAAATCTGGTTATATATATTCTGTACTGATGATATGAAACTCAAAAATACGCAGGCAAAAAAAGAACCGAGAAGGCTACAACAACATAAAAAATATTGCCGAAACTATTCAGATTATTATAAGTAGCAGAATATTTACGAATCCTAATGAACTAATAACATGCTCCTTGTTCTAGAGCCCATTCACAGCTGCCGTTCACTCAAATCAATCAGACAAGCAGGCGGGGGTGCAACATGCGGGGTGGTTGCGGGGGATGCGGATGCGACGACTACTTATACTTACTTGGTACTGTTGAATGGGAAACACCAGGCCAGGTTGCTGAAGCGCGGCTGCACCTGGAGCCGCCATTTGTTGCGGTGTTGTTGGGATCTGCGGCTGTCCTGGGATGCCTTGCCAAGTAGTTGGTACTTGCATTCCCATACTGCTAAATATTATTAACAATTAATTACATAGATATTTGTGGCAAAGCGAAATAATCGCTTACCCCATGTAAGATTGTTGGTAGCCTGCAAATTGGCCGTAGGTGTAACCTTGCATACCCTGCAAGAATTGACCTTGCATTTGGGCCGCGGCTGCTGTTGGGAAACTTTGAGGATACCAATATCCCAATTGTTGTCCGTATGCTCCATACGGATATTGAGTGCCGGTTAAAGCCTGCAATTCAACACAAGTCCCCTATAAATATATTTATTATTATATTATGTTTACGTCTTCTATAATTATAAAATAACATTTATTCACACTCAACTCAATATATTATGTTAATTAAACAATTTATTCAACACTACAGTAACCAATCTACTGTAAAATATATACTATAAAAATATTTTTTTAAGTATTTACTAGTATAATGTTGTTTTTAATAAATTTTGGTTTAATTAAAAAAAAAATGTTTAAGAATAGCTTTATTACGGCCACTTACTTAATTACAAATCCTAATATCATATTTATTAGATTAATTATTAATTATTAATATTAGTCCTGGCCTGCAAAAAACTCCCTATCAAAAACCAAAGTATTAGGCTGAAACGAGTAATACATACACAAACAGATATAGAGATAGATATAAGAAAAAAGAAGATTAGATTAGAGGTATGCACAGAGACAAGAGATATAACCTTCGAAGGGTGGGTAGACCCAGGTTACATTCTCCGCACGGGGCATAAAAACATAGGCAACACAACATACATAAAACAGAGCCGGACTAAACAATAATTGTAAAAAATGGCACCAGTAGAGGATAGAAAAAGTAAAAGGAAAACAACAAATGATGAATATAAAAAAAAAGAGAAACTTTATGCAAGCTATTTGACAGAAGCAAAATGACAAAAAATCACCTATCAAACAAAGAAAAAAAATAGAAAGACATAAAAAAAATAAAAATAGGCGCAGAGAATGATAAAACACTAAAAGAACAGATAAAGAACTTTATAGAAAAAGAACTAAAAGTAAAACTAAAAGTGAAAATAGTTATCAAAACAAAAAACTTTACAAACAGAATAAAGATATTAAACAATAAAAACAAACTTCAAAATTACGAAAAGCTAGTTTATATTAAATCAGAACTAACAAGAAGCCAAAATAAAAAACATAGCAAAGTAAAAAAAGAAAAAGAAAAAGAAGCGAAAGTAGGATATAAGAAACTGATCATAAATAAAAATGTCTAAAAATTTATTTTTATACCAGTACATGCAGAAAGGATAAAAGTAAGTTTTATCAAAGTATTTTATTCAAATTATACTATTATATGCTTTTAATTAAAGAAAAAAAAACTTAAAATAACATTTGCAATTAGAAAATAGTATTAAGTATTAAGTGAACAAACAAAATATGAAACAAAAAACCACTAAAAAAACTCCATTATTTCTCAAGGACAGTACAAAAACAAAAGAATTAACAACTAGAAAACAAAAATCAAGACTAACTTGTGTCACAGATGCAAAAGTAAAAACAGCCAAAAAAGTGATGAAATTCTGTCTCAAGAGCGAAAGGCTCAAACTGACAAAACACTGCAAAATAAAAGAAGCAAAGAGACAGATAGATGTACAGTATACATCTACGTCGCAGAAGAAGACCTCAATGAAAACAAAGTAACGGAAGTCATCAACAAAGGACTCCTGTGGAACAACCTCAGGTAGACACAGTAAAATGATCAGGAAAAACTAACCAAAATGAAGTAAATTATACTTTTGTGCAGCAAAATACCTTACAACAACCAAAATCAAGCGGAAACCAATCCCTCAAAATGATACAAAACGTCATTCTCGGTAATAATAAGATGTTTTTACCTTTTTAAAAAACAATAAGCTTTTTTAGTCTTTCCAAAAATTTGTTCTAGATACAGTCTTGTCTCCGCTAAAATATTACAGGATGCCACAGACTAGGTCTCAGAGCAGCAAAAAGTAAAAAAGGTTCTGAGCATAAATTAAAAAAGTAAAAAACGGAAAGCATGCAATGCATTCAGAAAGCTAGTGCAAGCACAAAAAGAAAAAAAAAAAAGCCGCAAAAACCAGACAATAAAAGTAATCCAGGTTAATCTAAGAAAATGTAGAGCGGCAATGGATCTACTAGAATGTTTGTCAAAAAACAAAAAAAAAACTTTGCCTTAGTCTCAAAACCAAATAATAAGATGATAGCTAGCAGAAAAAGGTGGATTATAAACAAACAAAACAATGCGGCAATATACATTAACACAAAATTTCAGGCAATACAATCAGAAAGTGGTGATAGCTTCACCTGGGTAAAAGCATAAGATGCAGTTATGTACTCCTCTTACTTCTTCCCAAATGAAAGCACCAAGCGTTTCAAAAAGTGTCTTCTTGAATCTTGAATAGGTAAAAAGTAAAACTTTTCAATAAAACGGATAGAAATCATTTATTTTATTTTAGTAGTCACTCTGTGCTGAATTAAGATGGTAAAAATTAAAAAAAGAGAATTTGAGTGACCACATACAGATACGTATAGAAACCAAGTCTAGGAAAAGAAAGACAAAAAAGACAAGTAAAAATATTGCCAAAAATAAAAGCCAAAATGACTGTGACGAGAATAAATAAATAAAATAAGAAATGTTAATCTACTGCAACAGACACAAGACTCATATGCAGAAAAAAAAAGCTCTACAAAAAACAATCCAAAAAATGTAGAACGTAACAATGTCGTTATAGTTTACCACTACCGAAAGACTAAGGTTATGGCAAATTATAGCGCGTCGCTTAAACTCATCAACAAATACCGTAGTCGCAATCAAATTATTATACAGTATGACAACTTGATATGTACATAGCAACATCGCAGGTCGCTATAAATAATTACCCAAACAAGTTTAGGTCAATGTCAAAAACATTGCTAAGTCGGCTGTCATAACTACAATCAATCAATGCCCAATCCCCATAGTTGCCAATTACAAACCACTAATAAAATCATTGCAGCATTGCCTCTAAAGTGCCGGTTCACTACTGTATCAACTTCACCAATAAGCATTTAAAATACTAGCCGTTTCTTCAAAAACCGCAACAGCTAAACATGCTCTTGACGCCATCTATCTAAATCATCTAAAATCAATAAAGCTATTGAAACAAAGTTAACACCCCCATAAAAGACCTGTTAGATGTATCAGTTCATTTACTATCCACCAAATAAAACAGATAAACATATTCTTGACGCTATCCAAAAAACCACAAGCCTCTAAAATCGCACAGGAAGTACCACCGCATTCTATCTAAATTATATAAAACCAATAAAGCTGTTGAAACGAGGTTAACACTCCTATGATAACACTCTCCACCAAATAAAACAGCTAAACATGATTATGTGAATGTACAATTTATAAAAAATCACAAGTGAACAATAGCAAGCCGTTGCAATAGCGCGTTATGGCAAAAAGACAAAACAAACCGAACCGGCACAAATGAAGTGTAGTGAAGAAAGTGCAAAATAAACCGGAACAAAAAAAAGCTCAGTAACTTTTCCGCATGTGGTCAAATTGCAAAATGAATTAGTGTTAAGTTAATTAATATACAACGTAAACGCACGGTGTGGTGGATGAGAGGTTTAGCATTTGATGAATCAGTTTGCATATTGCAAGCAGTTTTTTGATCAAAATCAAAACTTTAGAATAAGAAATATGCTCCTAAATGGTTCCAAAGTACATTTGCCATTTGGATATAATATTAGCATTAATATGAAAATGGTTTCCAAAAGTTTGGGAATACAAACAATTATGCTGTTCAAAATTTAAGTAGTATGAAGAAATAAATTATAGTAAAGCCAAAGTTGCAAACATTACATTGATAAAAGCTTAACATAATTTCGGAGCTAGCTTAAATATATGTAAAATAAAAACAATTTGTTGTGTAGTTAAGATGCAAAAAAGTAAAGATATGCAAATATCTGGACCTACATAAATAGGAATAATACTAACCAATATTTGATGAAAAAATAAGAACAGTATTTTATAAAATACAGCGCTTGAAAGTAATATTATAAAATAGAAAAAGTATGAGTAGGCCTTTATCGCAAAAAAAGTTAATGACACAGATTAATACAGTAATCCCTAGTGCTGACAAATGATACTGAATGAATGAAGAAAACAGATGCATGATTAGTATGGATGCTTGAATTGAATATAAAAAAGTAATATGCTTGCAAAAAACTTTTGTAAACACTGTTCTGCTTTAAATATCTTGAAAAAGATTTTTTTTTAATATTTGGCGTATTTAATTATATTATTGACTGACTACAAAATATGAATTATTATTATATTATTTTATCATAATGCTTAAGTTATTTTAAATAAACTAAATGCAATAGAAACAGTTACTAATATTTAAATGACTATCAAGTTAACTTAGTATTGAGTTGAGTTGAAAATATCGATAAAAATGTGATAGATTTAATTACCTGTCCTGCAACAGGAGCGTTATTGGGATCGCCGGACTCCTTTCCCCACGAACATTTCACTACTTGTCCATTGATGTCGGTATTGTGGACAGCAACAATGGCATGAGTAGCGGATTCCTTTGTGGAAAAACTGTAAGTAAAGAACACACAAGGATCAATCAAAGCGATTAAATATAAAAAAAATAGGGGAATTATCTGAAAATCGCGAAGAATAATTTTTGGATAAATTGAATAGAATCACAAGTGCTCGACTGCATTTGATTGCATGTGACCGTTTAGCCGAGAGGAAAACAATAGATAGGGTAAACTGAGATTATATCAACCCATGCGTAAATCCCGATTCAGAGTTTAAATACACAAAAAGCGGACTGGCAAAAATTCAACAAATACAACACAATGTTGAGCGGGTTTTTATTTGTAACTTACCGTACGAATGCGTATCCTTTCTCCTTAAATACACGGATTTCTTGAATTGTTCCAAATGGTGCGAAAGTTTTTTGCATAAGTTCTTCGGTCAGCCCGTTTGTTATGCCACCGCAGTAAACTGTGCAGTTAGTTGGACTGCTCTGATTGTAAACTTCATCGAACGTTAGCGGTTTTGAATTCACTGAAATAAGTCAAATCACACATTGATTAGTTATGGTATTAATACATGTGTAAATATTAAGTTTTAATAATCGCTTGCTTTGAAAATCGAGCGATCAACAAGCTGATACCACCTGCACATCAATAATGAAAGAGTAGTGAATTGCCCTTGTCAGTCGCGCCAGCCTGTTGATAGCTCGTCTTACTTTATAAATATTAAATAGAAAACATCCCCATATTTATTAATTAATGTAGAATAAAAAAAAACATGCCAATTAATCAATTTGAGTTAATAAGAAACCCAGCAAGCGCTCAGTATCCATCTACCAGAAATTGAAACGTATATATTATCATGTAATCAATATAATCCCACCGCATTATTCACTGTATAATAACATGCATCTATTTTTGTTATTGTCTGCTGCTGTTTTAATTAATTAATGAATGATTGATATTAACTACATAATAAATATTTGTTTTCATTATTAAAAAAATAAATCTACTGCATATATATTTTTCATCAAATGACACATTATCTATCCAATGCTAAACCATTCATAGATTAAAGATAAACTCTATATAGTAAAATATATAAAAAAAGGTATCGTATGATTTGATGATCGATAAAGGCGACTTACGCTATGGGATCGTTGGCATTCTTATTATCTGAAATAAACATATATGCAGAGAGTACAATTTAGAGAATGGAAGGAAATAAAAAGTGTATATGCTTAAGTGGAAAGACTTGAATCTAGACATTGCATTAAATGTACAAAATAAAACGGGCGACCCAAAAAATAAAACAAAATACTGATACAATCCATGTTAAGAATTATTCTGTTAATTTTATTTTATAATCGGGGTTGTGTTGTTAAATTAAACAAAGTTTAATATACCAATTAGTGCTGATGGATTTACAATATGGGCTTATTGCAGATTTTTGTTTAAGTTCATTTATAATGTAAGAGTATTACATTTGCTATTTAAATTATTACTTATTACTTTTTCTTTTATTTGTTTGCGGTTATATTTTCACAATTCTAATTAGAAACATATCAAAAGCCTTTAATTCATAATAATGCTGGTCATAATGTTTTTTAATTTCAAACTGTAGCGGTTTTATAAAAAGTCGACACCAATCAGTTTAGTGATCTTATACCAATTACCAATTAATAATTAAAAGTTTCTTGTATTACTTATTTTTCGCTTTGCTATTGATTGATTGCTTTGCTTAACTGTACGACTCAGTTTAGTGATTGAGTTAATTACCTTCAGTCATAACTTATTGCAATAATGTCACAGCTTTGCAACTAATAGTATGTAGTATAACTTGCTTGACAATTTGTCGCTTAACCAATAAGACTCAGTTTAGTTAAACTAACTACTATTGTATGAGTCGCAATGACATCTCGCAACTTATTGATTTGCTATTAAGTGTGACTCGGATTACTTTGTAACTTTGCAATTTACTTTCAGCCAATATGACAAATTGCATAACTTGATTGGCGACCGTAGCACAATGGTCTAGTGCAAGGACTGTTGAGCAGGCAGCGGCAATATCTAATTTGTCAAATATATTTCGATGTGGTCGTCTCCTTTGCAAGGCAATGACAAAGCAGCAAAATATTTGCCTAGTAAGCTCCTCTAGTAATGTGGTTCGGATTACACGTTAAACTGTAGGTGCTGCATGTTTGTGTGAAACTATTATCGCACACCACAAACATACGAGAGGAAATCCTACGCTCGTAGCAAGCACGGCACTATAAAAAGATAACTTGATTCAGTGACAATTTGTTGCTCTGCAATTGATTTTTAATTGATGACTCAGTTTAACAATAATGTGCTGCTTCACAATCAATCAAGTAACTATAGCATGTTGTTGTATAGCATATGATTCAGTTTGATAGCATATTGCTTTGCAATTAACTATAATCTGTTGTAATTCATTGCAATAATTTGGTAGTTTAACAAAAATATGTAGTTTCAAAAAGTAGCTTGTTTTAAACGACTTTTGCTTTGCAATTCAATTTCAGCCAATGAGGCTCAGTCTGGTAATAATAGTCATATTACTTAGTTTAGTAAAAGTATAAATGTGCAAACTACTGTGACCCGAATAACTCCGTAAGAAGCAAGGTAAAAAGATCTCCGGGCCCTAATGAAGAACCAAACAAAAAAGACCAACGTCCAAGATGAAACTGGAAACAAAAGCCAGCGCAAAGTCTAACAGTAAGTCAGCGGATCACCTGGTCCAGTCCTCCTTAAAGAGACCAGCAGAAAACATGGTCAAATCCAACACTACCGGATCCTATTCTTTCCACCTGATAAAGAAGAGAAGGGGTAATCGGTGATGTTGAAGAAAGTTGTCTAAAACCCTCTACCAGTTGTAGTAGTGTTGTTTAGGAGTATATAACCGAAGTCCACTATTTTATTGTGCATGTATTGTGTTTAATCCCAGGGTTCGAGATCTGGCTCACGACGGTGTGTGCAGTGCCGTGAGTCGGGGTAGAAGCGTAGCAGGTTGCGTGGGCAGTAGGCATAGCAGTGATCGTCATAGATAAGTTTTTCTGGTAATAGCCAGTTGTTAAAAAAAAACCTACGGCGGGATGTGTAAGCCGAAAAGTCCCGTGCAAGCTAGGTGCAAAGAGTAGTGCACTTGGGGCAATCGTCGGTATCTGTTCAAGTTCATTGCCGTGGTATAAAAACTACGTAGGCGCATAATGATTCCGGAAGATGGTTAATGCCTAATCTGAACCGTAAGTCCTTTTCAGTTTCTGCATGCAGCTAATACCTTTTCAGTTTCTGCATGCAGCTAATAGACCATCAATCCGTTCATCACGTCAGGTGCCATCAGCGCCATCAAAGCTATCAGCCAACAAGGCCAAAGGGTCCACAACCCGGCCGGTCACTAACGTCAAGACAACCAACTCTGATGCAATCAACAGCTCCCTGGCCCTCCAACATGCCCCCCTACCCTGTCAGCACCCACAGAGGGTGCTGACGCACGAGGCCTACCACCCATTGATCAAACATGATCGATAGCATCCGCATGCATCCAAAATCGCATGCAAACTTTCTAGCAATTATCGCTTATTGCAAATGACGTGTGACTTTACACGTTAAAGCCTAAAAATTCACTAAAATTAGAAACAAATGCATGGTTGTACGCTTTATTTTTTGTCAAACGTATAAGAAGGGATGAGCAACCAGTCAAAAGATCTTGTCTTTCGCCAAACTAAGTGATCTCACAGTTAGCGTAAAATACAAGCGCAAATCAGGAGATATTGTGCAATGCCACTTTCCCAGCATTATGGCCACACGGCATCCAGAAGCAAAACGTACGTCTGTGTCCAACGCGCCAGAGCCCATCCCAGCTCCACCTGCAAACACATAATAGAGTCAGGGCATGTAGCAACATTTGCCGCGTGCTCAGCTTATCTCAAGCTGAAAACAAGCCAATCTTCTCCAAAAGCTCAACCCAAGGCAGCAGCTTTTCAACGGCAGACTCCCCCTTCTACTCAAAGCACTCCCAACACCCGCACGGAGCAATCCTGCAAGCAACGGAAAACCAGGCGCAAAGCGCACAGACTTTGTCAGTTAAAAATAAGCTTCTCCTCCGCTTGGCTCAAACAAGCAAAGCTAATTTCAAGAAAATATATTTACCTTCAATGCATTTTTTAGTCTAAAAAGCTAGAAACAAACTGCTTGTCTGTTAGTCTAAACTCCATACATAATCGTATTACAAGTAGTACAACGCCTATATGGCTGACACAGCACGTGCATTCTTAATATTCTCCAATAAAACATTATCAGGAAAATCTATGCATCGGTTCATGAAAACTTCTAGAAAATTCTAATTACGGGGAGAGATATCGGTAAGTGAATCCAACATTTGAAAGTCTTTTTTTCTCCCACTTCTCTTCTGCTATCCATTTTTACCCCTTAGGGCGTCCAGTCCTGCCACTTCAAAAGAAAAAAACATAACATCCGCGGCTTTCTTTTTGATTGTTAAAGTAATTTGATTTATTTGCAGTTTGTCTTTTTGCAATTAATTGTGTGCCAGATGACTGAGTTTAGTGACAATGTGTTGGTTTTAAAATCATTTATACGCATTATTTTACTTGTACGCATAGATAAAATTTCAAACGTGGTTGGTCGCTCGATGAGAGAAAGTCTCACAGTTGACGCGTGCCGTTAAAAATATTTTTTTTAAATAATTTAAATAAAAACCACTACAAAACAAAACAGCGAAAACAAAAATTAACGGTAATTTCATTAGTAATATTAGATATGCGGACCAAATCGCACTTATAGCAGAAAATATTAATGAATATGAATAGAAAAAACAATGTTTGAATGAACTGAAGACTTTTGAGATGTAGACATTTAAAGAATTCTGAAAATTTTGTGTAAAAACAGAATAACTAATCAGGAAATACTCAAAAAAGTCAACAAAGAAAGAGCCTATTATTAAGACAAAGAAATTACAATTTATAGAACACATCACGCAAGGAGAGAAATGCCAATTGCTGTAATAATACAGAACAAGATCTAGAGCAAACGAAGCATTAGAAAAAGAAATGTTCTGGCTAAGAAATTTGAGAGAGTAATATGGATGTAGCTCCACTGTTTTGAGCAGCGACGCAATGATAATAGCTAACTTTTGCAACAGAGATGGCACGTGATGAAGAAGATTAAAAAACTATTTATAACAGACGTAAAATAAATTTAAAACTATCATAAGTTAACAAATGTTCATAGTTCATAAGCGCCTAAATACTAAAGAACAAAGGAACTCTTGACCCTCTAGAAATCATTATATATTTGAAAATATTTTTAAAAAAATAATTAAGAATTAAGATTTTAAATCAAAGAACAAATGCCTATATAAAAAAAAATTAAAATATATAATGCTTTTATAATCAATTGGTTATTTAAAAGTGTTGCTAAATGTTACAAATAAAACACGTTGATTATAATAGCTCTTGATGGTAGCTTTTATGTTTATTCATAAATAGTAAGCTATTTTTTAATCAATTTAGAAGTGTAAATTAATTAACTTGCCGCAAAAAAATATGAATTGATTTTGTTTTCAACTCTTTGAAGTGTCTTCAATTTAGTATCTATTTTACTTAGTCGCGTTCAAGTGCTTGTCTACATTAAGCTTGTTTAATATAAGGATTATTATTGATTGGTACTTAAACAGTCTTATATTCTACTTGTTAAAGACTAAATGCGGGTGTATTTTTTTTTGTAATAGTGAATTAAGTTCGTGATAATAATTGCAGTATAGTTTGGTTGGGTAAAAATAGATAATAATAAAAAATAGTAGTATAAAACGGAAGTGCAGAGGTGTATTGCAACATCAATTATCTAAATCAAAAGTAAAGATAAAGTTTGTATTTAGTGCAATAAAAGAGGTCCACTGTAAACGGGGTTATAAAACGATATCTTTTAGATACAATGGAGGTATTAAAACTAGTAGCACCGGTGCTGCGCCACAAAGGGATGGAAAGCTCTGTCATGAGAATACTTAATAAATGTTTAAAATAGACGTGTAAATAAGATTGTGTTGTGCTGGAATATACATCCCCCTTAACGGAGGGCTTTGTATCACGATTACGATTCCAAATGAACATTTAGTCGCGTGTTCGGTTTGTCGTGACAAAGGCTGAAGGGAAAATCACGCACATGGTTCGACTGTGGCCATTGCGGACGCTGACAGAAGCGCGTGTTGCGATAGTGGAAAACTGTGGAAATTGTATGGGTGTGAAATGCATTTCCCCTAAGTGGGGCATGGGAATGGGTTGCGGAAACTGAATTGGTGTTTGCGGGCAAAGGTCCGAGATATAAATAAATGGAGCAATATCATTTTTTTCTTTTCTGAATGTAACTGTTAGTGCTGGAAGGTAGCTGTCAGCAGCTAGTAGCTAACACGCATACGCATTGCAGATATCTCCGGTTCCGGTCGCGAATGTCGTTAAGTCGGGACGCCGGGTCTGGAGGGGTCGACCAGTGGCCAATTCATTTGATTCACTGCAAAGAGCAAATATCCACACGTTACGCATTCGAGATCGGCACGAATTCCGATTTAATGCCAGTAATCAAATCTCAACGATAAGTAACCTCGTATCGTGACGATAAATTAGAATTACTTGACAGCTCGTTTTGTACTATATAGTACCCCCCTTTATATCAATCGTGCATAAATTACATTATTGTTTTGTGAATTAGTAACAGTATTTATCACTTGGTGAAGAATGTTCCTTCTTGAGGTTACTGACAGGATGAGCCGCAGCCAAAGCAAATGCACACAGTTTCATCCGTAAGAAATAGTGGGAATTTGCGAGAACGGACGTGGCACCGGGTACGTTCACGTACAGCGGAACAGAAAGGAATTAAATAATAACCTGCAATCAATCACGTCGATGTGCTGAATTAGGCCAACAATGCGCCTAGGCACGCTACTAATCCCAGCCTTAATCGAGACGATCCCCTTATTTTTACTCGATCCTGATGATGCCATCCCAAGCAAGCAACGAGTACGGGGATCCCTGCCCGTTCCTTTCCCTATTCCTTTGCTCGGTTAAAGGCACGTGTCGGCTGTAAAACCACGTACACCGCAATACAAAGAGATGGGACGGAGACAGAGACAGGAATAATGCCGAAGCTTAACCAACTAACCGAACTATACTTTGAGATCCTTTACCCTCCTATTCTTTTTAAAGAATTAGAACTACTCGTGTATAAATATATTCTATCCCACTGATATTTCAAACAATGATATTTGCTATATGCAACTTCTTCCTTCCTTGACTCGCTATACAATCACAACCAAAACCAAACTAAATTTAAGTAAACATTATATTCTCTACACCCACCCATTTCTAACAATACTTTTCAATGCCCACATTATAATAATCCCTATTTACTAATCTAACATAAAATTATTCAATATAATAATGCCATTATCATTATTCCATCAAAACAAACCGCAAAAAGTAAACATTCAACAAACCCTACACAAAACTACAATAAGAATGGTTCGAAAAGTAAACATTTAACCTCTAACCAATAACAAGGTATGTTTATATACATAAAGCTAATGTTACTAAAATCATCAATTCATTTTCATCATCCTTTTGTTATAATAATATAGAAAACAATATAAAGTAAACATCAATCGTATCTTATAGATATTAATAATTCAATAACAATAAAATATTTAAACAAATTAATTTTATAGTAAATATATTATATAAAATTCAATAGTCAGATATTATTGTGTAATGTATTTTATTGACAAATTTCATAGAATCCCAAAAGACATGGCAGTCCCAGAAGCCTTTAAAATTTGATGTCACATCAATCGTCTACATCAGACATCTCGGTTTTCTAGAATCAAAATAATGTTCTATGTTCTAAATCAAGGTCACAATATGTTAATGTTACAGACTTTACAAACACACTTTAGTAATTTTTTTACGTCAAATAGGCTGCTGATAATTTGACTACTTATGTTAATTAAATCATCTTCTAAAGAATTAGTTCATTTGTACTGCAACTTTGTGTTGACTACAAACGGGCCAAGCTTAGTCTGCTAAACATTAAATATTGTTACAGAAAATGAAAATGATTACGTAGTAGGTTTTAGTGAATTTAAAATAAATAAGTTATTGAATAGAAAACTTTAAGTCCTTAAAACCAATTTTATCAAACTTTTCTCTAAAAACTGGCATTTAAAACTATCCGTAGTTTTTATTGTAATTTTGTCTATAATGTTAACTGTTTTGCTAAACATTTTAAACAATATAGATTGAGTACGCTGAAGATTGGTTATAGTTGCATAGCTTTACTTGTCACACCTAAAAGATGGCGGTATTGTAGTGAAGACACAACGTAAAAAGGTAACTTTTTCTTAATCGTATTTTGAATTAGAAACTATAAATAAAGATAATTTTTCCAAGGATGAACAAGCAAATAGTAACCAAATTAAAACCAATTTATTTGGTATAAATGCCATGGACGTCGTTTAATTTAGAAAATCATCTTCCGGATGAAGTTAATATACAAATATGTGAAGCGGCAATAATAAAATAAATCTAATTTGCTGAAGCATAGATTGTTTAGAAATAATAACGTTTGGACAAACAATGCCAATTACTGTTTAGAAAATATAAAAATATTCTATAAACCGTATGGACCAGCAACACCAGAGAATATTGATAAACCAACCGATATATAGGAAAGTTGGTCTCTTGGTAGAAGTAGCACCTTTGGTTGGACATGGCCGCATTTTGTATGCACAACCACTGGTCTTCACCAAAAGACTAAACTGACACTTATGGCTCTACGAACCACCCCCTGGCAACGGTCTTAGCCAACCGGCTAAACTAAGTTTAAAAGCCTGAACTGGCCATTTAGACATATTCTGCAGATGGGTAGTTAAGGTCAATTCTTATCACTCTAAGATAACAGTCCAGATGGTCGCAAAAGAGCTACTAATAACCAACGGTTGCGTTTAGACGTCTTCAATAAAGCAAGAACTAAAAAACCATTTCATTATTACAAGAAAAACTAATAATGAAATATATCAATGTTTTTGAAAATAAAATCTATAACACAGGAAAAATACCAACTGAATCGCTAAAACCTGCCTTCATTGCTATACCAAAAAAAGCAAATCTTGTAAAGATTTGCATAATCTGAATAAGTCAGATCCTTAAAGTGTTTCTGAATATTATAAAAATTATAAAAAACAGAGTGACCGACTAACAAACGGTGAGATAGCTCAGTTATAGAGCTTTTGATCTCCAAAATATAACTGAAATAATAACTTGCTTTTTATCCACCGGGTAATTCGGAAATCACCTAATAAGCCGTTGGTCCCAACAAACCTCTTCAAACAAAGACTTCTGGGGCAATGTAAAAAACTGTAAAACGCACAGTAAAGATAAAAAAGTGATGCAGAACGTAGCATCCAAACATACACATCTCTTCTCGTTGGCTCGGTGTACCCAACACCTCAATAGGCTACCCCAAAAAAAAAAATGATTAGACCACCAAAAAGATGTCTACATTTGCTTCATAGACTATCAAAAAGCTTTTGACAAAGTAAGACACAACGAGTTAATCACAGATCTATAGAACTTAGGGGTCAATAGAAACATCTTTACTGATATAAAAAAAAATTAAAGCTTGAAGGAGAGGTTTGTCAAGGTTGTATTCTATCTCTCATGCTCTTTAACACGTATTCCCATAAAATCTTCAAAAACAACGTAAAAGATGTAAAAATAGGCGTAAAGATAACGCATATGATTTCTGCATCCTCACCAAAAACAAATCAGACAACACATGCGTCAGGCCTAACCATAAACATAACAAAAACTAAAGTAATAAAATTTAGCAAAATTGCGCATCTTGGTAATATGTATATAACTAAACAACATAAAGTTTAAGCAAGTTAAGAGTATAAGTTCCTAGAAACATGCCTTAACAAAAAGTGGGGCCCGAAGCAAAAAAATAAAAAGCAGAAGCACATTTATGAAGTGAAAAAACCTACTTTGTGACGGCAAATTAAACCTAAAAACATGACGCCGCACTGTCAAATGCTTTATTTTGTCAATATTATTGTAAAGAGCTAAGACATGGACCTTAAAATTAAACATTATAAACAAGTTAGAGACTTTTAAAATGTGGATACTAAATATACTTTAGACAAAAAACAAAATAAAACTGTTTTTCATAAAATGAACAAAGAAAGAGTGTTACTATTCATTATTAAAAGAAAAAAAAAACGCATATCTTCGACACATATTGCGCAACCAAAAATTCAGCATCCTGCGCCTGGTTATAGAAGAACGAATTGAAGGGCAAATATCAATTATGATTACGCAATATCCAAAACTAGACAGTTATGATCAACTGTTCCGCATAGCCGCCAATAGAAAAAATGGTAAAGTAGTCACCAACTTTCAGTAATGAAGAAGCACATAAAGAAGAAGAAGAACTGATATATATATATATCAACCACATAGTTTTCCACACAAATGTATATACTCTTTACATTAGCAAAGGCAATAATAATTTTTTTGTAGTAACCAATTCCAAAAAAATCAAAATTTTTCTTGTATGCCAAAAAATGGTTTCATATAGCTCTTCAAAAACCTACGTTTGATTAAAAATTCTGTGCAGCCAAATAAAAAATATTTTGATAAATTATATAAAATTTGACCCTTACTGACAAGCTGTTAGAGACGCATAGTTCATCTTACAAACCATAAAAAAATGATTCTCTTCAAGAGAAGGAGTACTTTAAAAAAATAAATGCCCATAAAACCAATAAAACGTGTAGTTTTGGACAGATAAATCGAAGCGTAGCTAATTCTGAGATGCCCAAAAGAAAAAGAATTCTAATAGTAATTAGCAAATAATAAGTTCAAACAAAACATATCTACTGAGATACAATACAACAAAGCTACACACATGCCAAAACATCTGAAAAACCCAAGACGCACTCTGCAGCACTCGTGTTAAACCGCACAAGTCGCAATGCAGCAGTTCCACTTGAGACGTAAGATTATGTCCAAGTAATAAAAAGATCGGTTGTGCTGCATTTGCTCATTTTGTTAAGATAAACTTGTATGTTTTAATACAACTCTCAACACTTATTGATGATATTTGTATATAACTTTATTATATATATATATATTTTATAATAATATTAAGATGTTACACATTACAAAAATAATTAATAAATTTTAAGTTTTTATTTTATATTAAAAGCGGAATTTGTTCCAGCATTTTAAAAGCGCTTAAAACTAAAATTAACTCGAGCGTAAATTTAATATAATTCATTGTTAAAACATTGCTGTTGTGTCTGCTCATAATCTATAATTTAGCCAACACCAACAAAAAAAATTCCGACTATTTCCTTTCCATTTAAGTTAGATGAGAAAAGTTCGGTGTATGTTGGGGGGGGGGGGGGGGTGAGTCCCGGCTGCTAATAACAATATATATATATATATATATATATATATATAATATACATAAATGCGACAGCACGAATCACAATATTTATCCATCCACGTTTTCAGCTTAGCAATTAAATCGTACACGCATCAATTTCCGAAACAACTTTTTTAATTAAAATCGAAATTTGGGGCGCGGTGGCTTGTTTAAGAATATTATTATTATATGGGAAAAATCTCACAGCTGGGGTGAAATCCTACTAAGAAAAATATCTCGGAATAGGTCAAAAATTAAAAGCAAACAAAAAGTTTGAGGGGTTATAAACCGATTGTGGAAATCTGCGGCATTGTAGTGGGGGAAAGGCGCGCGGACGCTTGCAGGGTGATAATATTGCGAGAAGCGACTTGATATATAAACAGATTTATTATAAGGAGGAGATTATATCTATATATGTTTAAGATGAATGGATTTTTGTAAAAAATTGAAAAGAGATATTTTAGCAATATTATCATATCATTTTGTAATACTGATAATACTAAAAAGTTTCAAGCAAGTTATTTTTATATTACTAAATAATTTACTTATTTCAGACAAAAAAAAGTGTTGTCTCTAATGGTGACAACCGATCTGACTTGCTAATGGCAAAGCATTAATTTTTTCAACTGATTAATTGTTGGCGGCTTAAAAAAGTGAGCGTGTTAAGTTTCCTTGTTTGTGGGATTATGTGAACGATATCGATTTGTGCTATTTGTGTATTGGCTTAGTGGTGATGTTGTGTGAATATGAAATTTCTAATTGGTGTGAACGGGTCAAAGCGATAGTTGGACTGAGATGACAGTAAATAACATGTCTTACTAAAGATTATATGTCTCATAAAGTCAGCCAAGCAAGGAACGTGCAAGTAGTTGCGGTATTTCGGTTTTCCCAATGGACATTACTACAGAAGGCATTTCGACTTGGGCTTTCACCCCCTTTTCACTTCGCGCCCCCCTTCCCCTCCTAGAATACGCGGAAAGATTTGGTACGTGGCGGGGGACTCGCACTACGGTATAAAACATAAGTTCGCCTGGTTGACCCAATCAAGTAGCGATTCTGGGACTGTCAGGAGTTACTTCTGTTTTATATGCCTGCAAGGGACACAGGCAAGGAACGCTCTTTCGCATTACATATTCAGGTGCACGGTCGAAAGAATAAAGAAACTTCTGATTTGATGTACTATATATAAGTAAAATCTTCATATGTTTGGACGTTTCTATTATAATCTCGACGCTGTATTTTATTTAAGAGGCAGATAAAAAGAAAGCAAATTTAATCCCCTATATTATATTTTTTTGTTGATACACACAAAATAAATATTATTACGAGGAAAGAAAGCAACATTGGAACACATAAACAAAAACAACGGGCTTATCTGCGAAAGTCAGCCTGCATTTACAAGATCTGATGTCATTTGTATATTTCAAATTACACGGGATGCTTCTGCAATTTCTTTTACGTCACCTTGCGTGGGGTAATAATAATCAGGAGCGTGACAAGGCAGGGGTCGGCGGGGCACTTGACCCTGCGCGACATCACATTTAAACGTAAAAAAACATTTTAACAATACTAAATACAGAATATAATAACATTCAACTAACTGCTTTATAATATAGAATAAACTATTTATAAAAATTATTCCATATTATTTCCGACACGTGCATCGTGTCTACAACCATAGTTCTGCTATTGCATCTGAAATATAAATAACTTTATATTTGTAATGCTTAAAATCCATAAACTACCAATTAAAAACGCAAGCCATAATAAATAGAATAAATTAATGCGTCCTGACTGACTGGATGAAGAGCCAAAAAATTAATTTTTAAATTGTATACTTAGTTACGCCGTTCCCTTTCAAAGTAAGCAATTGAGGTGTCGGGCACACCGAGCCACAGAGAAGACATGTGTATATTTGGATGCCTATACAAAATAACGGATCCATTTGGAATGAACGCCACGCTTAAGGACAGTGTGACAAATGTCAGTTAAAGTGTGTCAAACGTACAATTACCACATCTCGTGTAGTCCATTTTGTTTTGGTGGTAGATAGTTAAAAAAAAAAGATAACACCCCAGCTAACAAGGAGAAAGAAAAACTTTTGCAACAAAAGCCTCCAAGGTGGTCTCATTACAATCACAACGCCACATTAATCGTTGAAAACTTCTAAAACACCATGGACGGAAGAAGAGAATAATAAAATTACAGAATAGAAAAAAAAAATTGATAAATTGGTTAAATTTTTTTTAAGAAACCCGACTACACAGCAGATGATAAAATAGTTTAAATAGCAAAACAACCAAGCATTATGTATCTGCTAGGTTGGCTGTATGCTGGGACAAAGGAGTTACTACTGAAAGAAGTACAAAAAGCCTAATAAAGCCAAAATGCAGTGAAAAAGTTTTACCCTCCCACCCAAATCCAAAATCCAGAATACCGTCACCTCAGATAAATTGCCTCTTGAAAACAACCACGTGACAATTGTCACTGTTTTCATAAAAAAGAGGTTTATAAAAATCAAACTTTTTAAAAACTAGGTCACCTTCGGAAACATCACAAAAAATCAAAAAAGACTAAACGCCATCAGTTCGTTAACACCAGCAACAATCTACAAAACTATCTACTGCGGAAACCAAACAACCTGCAGGTAGATGATGTATTTGTTTTAAAAATTTGTAAAATTGATGCAATAAAAAAATCCCATCAGACATCAAAATTAACCAATAAAAAAAACGAAAACTCCAAGCTGCTATAAAAAGAGACATTTTTCACCAGTTAAATAGGCACAGCATTCAGCCCACAGCAGTAAGCAAAAGATTTGACTGCCAGTAGCTAACCCGTCAAAATCTAAAAATCCCAAATTAAGCAATTAGTTAATCAACTCGGATTTCTTCCGGCATGGACTACGTCAACATAAGCAACAATGACATCCTCCAGATGATGCACCAACAGAATGTCAGGATCAACTCCTGTAAAGCCTTCATTATGAGCCTGGTAGAAGGCTAATCGAAATAGACCGATATCCACAAAAACAAATTTAAACAAATAAGGCTCAACCAAGAAAAAGCCTTATCCAAGTAAAAGCCAAACATAGAAACCAGCTTTAAGACCGCCATCATCGGGCTGCCCACCCAACCCTCTTCTTCGGCCCCAACCTCTACAAAAAAAAAAACTCAAAAAACGGACCATCGCAGCAACTAAAAACTAGACCAGCAAGTCAGCAAAACTTCCGGGTCCAGACCTCCTTTAAGACCTGCTAATAGTCCGGACAACCCCGTCAACCGCTTCAAAAGTCAAAAAAGTAATAAATCTCCAAAAAACATGTTACGCACCACCACTAAACCAAGCTCCTAGAAGAAAGATTCACCCTGGTGAAAAACAAGAAAAAGTTGAAGAAACAGAAGAACAACGCCACCAAGGCCACCAATGCCAAAAAAATTTCAACCCGGCCGGCTACTAAGGCTCAGAATTTTTAATCACAACAAAACCCAATAAGTTACCAACTAGCACAACAACCTACCCTTCAAACCACAACATATGCAAAAGTAGTGCATCAATCAACAGAACAAACAACAACCAATAAACCGTCGCTAAAAACAGCCCTCCAGAAAATATTAAACACCACAAATGATAATAAAGATCTGATGTTCCAGATGCACAGCAGCCCAAAAAGGCAAACAAACGCAAGTGAGGCAATGTGAAAGTATTTAAAAAAATTAGCAATAAAAACAAAAGTTCGGAAGAAACATGGACTAATGCAGATAAAAAAAATGAAACGACAAACAAATCACTAGACCCTTGCACCACAGTCTAGAGTCCACCGGAAGTCATTGCACCTAGAGAACCTTCTCAGAGAACCTATAACAAAACAAACCTACAAACTGGCTCCGGGTCTAGCTACGTGACACTCATTGAACCTGAAAAGAACACAAAAAATCCAAAAAATCTTTGCAAACTTCAATAGGAATCTATTGGCCGGAGTTGATGCACTAGATCCCAAAACGGTAACAAAACTAACCCAACCTAATCATAATAACAAAGCACTATCAACTTAGGAAAAACACGCATACGTTAAGCATTAAAAACAGCCTAACATGTAAAAGATTGACAACAAAACAATTGAGCGTATATTATGTCCATATTGAAGGATTGCTGGCTTGACATGGCCAGCATACATCAACCATATAGGTCAATTGTGCGTTGGGACAGCAAAGTAAGGTTACTACTAGAGAAGGTACAAAGGGATTATTAGCGCTTAAGTGCACTCTACTCAAAATCCAAAATGCTTAACAAACTTATTTGTGTGTAATAGTTATGACTTATAAAATAGTTAGTTTCCATATCAAATTTTTCCAAATACTTTCAGAATTTTAGTGTTTAGAAAGTTTTCAAATTTCTTAATATAAATCCAAAACCTAAAATTACTAATTAACTAATAAGTTATCTGCTATTAAAGGAGGATGCGCCTATTACTAATTCAAATGATCAGTAATGTTGTGTGTCTTCTGTAATTTAGACATATCATAATATATGCTAAATTATTATTATTAATATAAAATACTCCGTATAACTTTTTGTATTGAACCAATTTGGAGAAAAATGTCTCAAACTATACATTGCTTACAAGTTCTGGTAAAAATGAGTCATTAAACTTTGCACAAATTTTGCAAAACCTGTTGTTTTTTTAATGTTTACATCAAATACATGATTGCAATGTCATACAACTAGTGTTTCAGGGTATGCACCGTTCATTAGTGTGTTTTCGACGTTAGCTTTTATACATTTAACGCATGTTAGAATATAATAGGATAAAAGGCTAAGTTGTGTAAAATCGTTATGATATATGTCCTTAATGAAGAGCTAAAACATCAAAAACAGTTTTCTTAAAAATAAAACTAATAATCCGCATTTTTTAAGATAAATCTTGGTAGATATTTTAAATAGCGTGTTCAGTGTGATAATTTATAGACTTTATTACGTTGTTATGAGATATAATAAAAGAATTTGTAAATATAACGTTGTACAATTTTATTAATAAATAAATCTAATTATAAGCACGTCGCTCAACTTTTTCAACACGGCGTAATAACACCCGATCAAAATCTGCATTTCAATTTTATACGTTTCTATTAATATTTCTCTGCGCGTTTAATATTTGATTGATTATGCCATAAATACAAGCGATTATAAAATTTTGTTGTGTGTATGTGAGTGTATGCGGAGAAGTTTTGAGTGTATTGGTGATGCGAAAATTACCTTCGTTTTTGGGAGCGGGTGGTTTTCTAGTGGCCCAGTTAGTGCGAATACTGCGACTGCCCAACCATTGCCCGTTCATAGCAGCTATGGCACTTTCCGCTTCCTGAAACAAAAGAAATAATAAGTACAGTAACTACATTAAAGCGTTGAATTTACCGAAAGGTTAATGGGGACACATTTTCCACACGCACAATTAAACATTCTGCTTAAATCACGCATAATGTACTACTAAAAGTACATACATTATATAATTATAAAGACTAAGTATACAAAAGGGAAACATATATAAGGCTAATACGCGTCAGCTCGCGGGAGAAATATTTTTTAACAACATCGGGGGGTAAACTTTGCTAAATAACGGGGTCACCAAAACTTTCAAATAACCAAACACTTTTACCACTGAAACGCTATAAATTTACATGATAATTAAACTAAACATTCATGGAACCAAAACCATTTTATTTACTAAATTATCCATGAAACTACTACACATTACATTATTTTACTAAACCCATTCCACATCATTTACTTGATTTATTCATTAAATATGTATTTCCAAAACTATAACCGACAACTTCCACTACCTTAACTTTCGCAACATCCATTCAAAATCTTATTATGAATGACATCCAATTGAGCAATCAATTACATCTATTCAGAAGATAATTGTGAATGAAATGTAATTAATAAGCTCCTCTTAATGACTTCTAATTTTCAAAGTATTCATTTTGATTACTGATAATTTCCATTAAACTCAGTGTAGTTACACTTCATTATGAAAATTATTTCCAAGTCATTGGCATGAAAAGGTTGATAACATTAACGCTAGATTTTTATAGAATTGAAAAAAATACATAGCGCCCTCTGTTGATAGAGATAATTATATTTGCATAGACGTCAAAGGAGTCTGTTACGGAGATAAATATTTTAGCAGCCCCAAACAAAGATGTATTTACTAGTGGGACGGCAATAATAGGGTAAAGTTTGCATAATTAATTTATACATTTTATGGGTATATATTCTTGTAATTACATATTCGTTAGCATCTCTAGGTAATCTCCCAAGAGACACATTTTAGAGTCACGCTTTCCTTTTTGTCAACTCGTTTTAAATCTTTTAGGCGTTAAATTATGCCTAATGCCAAAACCTGAGTAGAAACTAAAACATCATTTAAATAAAACTGAAATTTTAAAATATTATAGTGTATACAAAATAATAAGTTGCTGCATCTGTTAATTAATAAGATTGCAGTGTATTTTAAGATTGGTTTACTTAAAATATATTCCAAGGAATCTGTTAAATGGTAATATAAGTAGTAAGTAGTTAATTGAAAAATAGCACAAAAGGAAGTCTTAACATTATCATCCAAAGATACGCAACTTCCTCAGTCTTAAAGGGAATGGAAATACTATACAGTAAATTCTCCAACAAATTACGCAATCACATTTTAGATCAGAATGCAAATGCACTGGATTATGTAATAATCTTTTAATTAAATATAAACTAATTAATTAATACAAAGACAGTAATTTTACGTAAGATTTAATTAAATATTCAATTGCATTGCAAATTTACATCATTGCGGCTTAATTTACATTTTACAATTAATGATATGTTTGAGAATGAATATAAAAAAGATAGGTGTTTTGTTTAAATTTAGTCGACGTGCTTTTAAAAACCATTTTGCAAATTTACACTCGACACATTTTTCGTCCGGTAAGTCCATTAAGGGTTAATTTTGTGAATATTTTTAAGCTGCAAACAAACTCCTTGGTCAGCTGAATTATAATTTGACGTAGAACAAAGGAAATCGTAATCACAATATGTAGGGTATATATTATTTAAATCGTCATAATTGAATAATTTTTAGTTCAACTATTAATTTAAGTAAATATACTACTTATTGCAACGAAATAAAGTATGTAATTTAATGTAAAAAGATATTGATCCAAGATAAAATAAGATAGTTCTACACTAGTCAAAGTTAATGCATCTACATAAAACAAAAATTCAACAATACATATTATTACATTAATTCTAATTATATAAAATTGCCAACAAAAAAACTCGTATGATAAAGAACTACAATATTTTAGCTATTATGTTCAATTCAATTCAAACGCATTTTGTGTCTAGTGAGTATGGTTTGTGTAAATTTACATAAAGATTTTTTTAAACTACAGTATAGTAACCCAAGAACAGATTGGCCGGTATAATAGACAACTTAACATACACAAAAATTATGTTTTCTCTGTTGCACTCATGCCTTTGTCCGTTCTAGCATCCTTCATTTCGCTTACATTCCACACATTTCATGGGCTACGCTATTATAGGATTACTGTATCAGTCTTAAGTTTACCTTCATTCAGCATTTACAGTAGTTCGATATTTGTTGTACCTTTATGACCACAACGTTGCATTTTGTAAAATTCATGCTGATATTATAAACTACAAAATTAAATCATAAAATTCAAATTGCTAAATTTTTCTTAGTAACCAAAAACTGATTGGCAAATCTTGGAACTTACATAAGACTAACGAGGAAGTTTCTGGTTTTAAAACAAGTACTCGCGCCACTGTTGGCTAGCCTATTCTCT
The DNA here is from genome assembly GCA_963932245.1 of Tachinus rufipes. NCBI lineage: Eukaryota > Metazoa > Arthropoda > Insecta > Coleoptera > Staphylinidae > Tachinus > Tachinus rufipes. Next base: position 62,624,640 of record OZ010750.1, on the reverse strand, counting down.
GACAGTAATGTAGGCAACTTACATTACGGGTAGACCTACAGTTTAAAGTGGATTCCAAACCAACGGAAAGATTATTAATCTACTTCAAACCAGAAAAGGTTCTTAGTCGTAAATATCCAACTATATTGAAACTTCGGAAAACCTAAAGATGTGTGCAAAATTCTATGAACAACTCTAACATAAATTAGACATCATTCCAAAAGACCAAAAAATACTAATACCTGGAGACCTGAACAACGATTCAATAAACTAGATAAGGATAGAAATACTCTGACCATAAACCTCAACACAAAATAACTTGGTCTAACTCTAGAGAACAATCATCGATAAAATTAACATTAAACTAATTCAAGACCTATTCAGCGGGCGCACAACACAACATAAAATAAGCAGCAGAATAAGGCCTAAAAAAAGAAAAGTAAACAAAAACGCCAAAACACCATGGTCAAAAAAGAAAGCATACTTACAATACGTAAACAACAAAACAGTGCAAGAATATGCTCAATATAAAATAATTAGAAACAGGGTGTGTGCAAGAATTAATGAACTAAAAACTGAGTACTCGGCCAACTTCACCGCAGAAATGAAAAAAGACCTATATGGGCCTAAAAAAAAATAGATCTTACTAAGACGCAAAAAACAGGAAACTAACAAAAACGCATAATCAAAAACGATTAGTAAAGACATGTGTGTGGCATACTTTAAAAACTTGTATCAAGAACAAAAAAACTCTGTAAACCACACTCCACCCCCAGAACAAAGAAGCACTAAAATTAAGACAGCACTTGAGAAAGAGACCATCAAAAAGCTTAAAAACAAAAAAACGCCAAGAACTAAGCACACAATTAGAATTTTTTTAGCAATAATCTTCAACGCAAGCATAGATTTGCCTTCTTTAAATTTGCTGTTGCCTTGTTTACGTTCTTCAATAGTACTTGAGTGATAACTATGAGCCAACTCTTATCTTGTTGTTGTGTCTCTAAACATAATAAATAATTGAAGATAAGCAATGATCCTTTATCAATCACTGCTTTCTACATTTTGGGATATCTTGCTACAGTAACATGTACTGTAAAAACAAAATTTATCTTAGAAAAAAATCTTTTTCCTCAGTTTCAGCTTTAATTTATTATATCTCTTGATTGCCAAGTAAAACTTAGGGTTCTAGTAGTAAAGAACTGATAATGCTACCCAAAAGTTGGCACGTTTATAGTGAGCATTATGCTAAGCAAAACAAAGTATCACCAGAAGTAACCTACGCAGCTCTAATCTGCTTGTTGTATTCCGTAGCGTTGCTGAAGTTAAAAACTGGTGCAAACTTTAGTAACGCAAAAAATAAATCAATGTAGGAGAGCAATATTCCATTTTCGAGTTTCTCCAACTTTATTTATCAGCGTCTAACTAGACAATTAAGGTTCCGGAAATAAAGAAACGCGTTGACTGGCGGCACGCTAATAAAACGTCTTTAACTCTAAACATTATGCTAAATAAAAAAAAAGTTTTGCTAGATTTGCAATAGGTAAAAACTAAAACAATTTTCGGGTTTGTTGCAAAAACTTCTGTTAGATTATCAATTTATTTGAAATGGTTTGGAAACAAAAATGCAATTACCCGTTTTTTTAAACGCTTTGGATAGTCTCAGTAAATTTTGGTCAACACAGTTTTGGTCTAAATTCTCTGCCAACATAATTTTTCAAAAATTTTAAAATTCTCAAATAGTTGATATGTATTGTTGACTGAGTAACTAAAATGTTGTTGCTTAGACGGTTTAAATAGTACATTTTGGAGAAGTCAAAATTATTAGCCAAGATAATCTTTCAAATATTTCATAACTCTCAAGTGATTTATAAGTATTGTTGATTGAACAACTCAAATGTTGCTGTAGTTTAAAACAAGAATGCTATCTCCCGGTTTTTTAAACGCTTTTTGTAAATTTTGGTTACCACCTTGGTCTAAATTATCTGCCAAAATTATCTTTCAAAAATTTCATAGCTCTCAAGCGGTTGGTGAATATTGTTGATTGAGTTACTGAGGTATTGTTAAATTTGTAGTTTTTCCTTGTTTTGCAAAAACTCAAAAAATATCAATATCTAAATTTTTATAATTTCTTTTGTTGAGTGCCACTTTTTAATTTGTTTTTAATATTTCTTTAGTTTAGATTAAATCCCTGCTTAAAAAAGTGTTGTCATTGTCTAGATTCCACTGCTATCCTTTCGAGATGTGTCTTTATATAATCACTCTCACGTTTAACGTCAGTTTGTTGCTAAGTTCAAGTGCGGTGGTTGTGGTAGTGTTTAGAATAGTTCCTACAAAATGTTCTGCCCGAGTAGTGCGTTTACAAAATAACCAATATTTTGTTTGTTTTTTGAGTTAACTTTATGGCAGTATTTTTGCATAAAATGTTTTTAAAAGAAGCCAAAACTATAAAACATAACCAACCAACAACCTATCTATTATATTTTGAAATTTAAGCTAATTTTAGGACAACCACACAACAAAAAAACTTACAAACATTAATAACCTCTCATACTCGGAAGGACTTTCAGCTTGCTTGAATCAGGTTGGGTAGTCATGTATAAAAACGCCAAATTCAATTCTATTAGTATAGTCATCATCACCAGCTACTTTTCACGCCACTGCTGGCGCATTAGCATCTTCTCTGCCCGTAATGCTGGCAACTTATATTACGGGTAGACCTATAGTTTTAAGTGGACTCAAAAGCACTAAAAAAATTTTTAATCTACTTCAATCCAAGAAAAGATCTTCGTCATAAAACCACTTTGAAAATGTTTCCAATGTAAGATTAAACCTACGGTGCAGCAGTCAAATGCATAGATAATACAATATTATTGACTTTCATAAATAGTAACTAAATTTTAAATTAAAAGAAAATAAATAAAATTGTAATACTCAACAACAATTAATCAATTAAATATTTTGTTTGATTGTTGGCAAATTATAAAATTAAAATTCAGAACAATGGAGGGTATCCTTTGTTGAATGGTTAGGAGAGTCTGTAATCCCACGTTGAATTCAATTCAAATAATAATTCATAGGAATTTGCTTTTAAATAAATAATAGAATAGAAAACTATAAGCGCTTAGTATTAAACCAATAAATATAAATATATAATTGAATAATCAAAAGAGTAAACTAATACAAAAATACACAATAGGTAATTGAATGAATACAAATGTGTGTCTGTCTACAGACAGATCCCTTTGTACTGCTAATTTATTTAAACAGATGCGCTAATTAATTATTATTGAAATTTCCCTCAATTGATCGATAATGGGAATCAAACTACGCCGCCGTTTAAACACAGTTCTCCTATGCATTAATGCGAGTGTTTGAGCTCCCCTTTGTGTTACGGTCGCAGTGTACATGTCTAAATAACCTATGCCACTGTTCGCTCTAGTCTTGCGATCAATTGAAATTTCACTCGAAATTATCAATTAAATTGAAAATTCATAACTACAACGATCCATATCTAACTCAACTCCAATTACACGCTCGCTCACGTTGCATTTAATAAAACTACAATACTAAATTGTATCAATTAGCAATCTATTGATTAATGATTAATTAAAACACTAATTATAATTGTGGTATAAATTAGTTTTCTTAGAAGATTTATTTCATCGCAATATAATAAGATTTTAATTGCCCAGCTAAGCTTAGTAGACGAACGCAGAGAGTTATAAATAGAAAGCAGACTTTTAGCATTGAAAATCCTCATTTTATAGATAAGTCTGTTGGGCTATATTAAACGCTTTTTCAATTTCAAAAGTACACTTGATATAAATCTTTTCTCATTAAAGTTTTTTGTTATGACACAATTAGCTTAAAGAGTTGCATTGTATACTATGTAGCCAAACTTTTATTTATAATTTATCATTATCATTAGAATATCATAAACTTATCAGTATCATGTAGATTTAACTATTTGAACAATATTGAAAAGTATCGTAGATTGTTAAATATTGCAACTCAGACATCAAAAGCATGCACCTTACACTTAATAGCAGTTTGTAATGTTGCTATCGGAAAGTGACATGCAATTTGCTTAAATTAAAAAAAAATAGTATAAACCAGTTTATGCAACAACGAATTAATTTCGTTTTAACTTTACGTGCATAGACATGTTTCTCCTTCTGTATTTACAAGTAAAAATGTTTTAATCTATTGGCAAGGATTGATTTAGTTACTGCATATTTTGTAGCAAAAATGACATTTTTTTTAGTAGTGTGACTACAAAACTTCGGCCAAAGTTTCAATACTCAGTAGCTATTTAAAACCGTTTTTATAGTTCAAAGTTAGGAAAAAAAGATGGTTTAAACAATTTTAATAATTGTTAATCACATCAACTCCATTTCTATGTTCAATTGTAACAAAAAACTACTTTTCTTATTAGAAAGCATCTTGGCTTCTTCACCAAGCGTACCAAATTGTTAACAGTAACTTGCTTATTATCAATAGACAAAAATCCAAGTCTTCTTTTAGAGGGAAATTGACTTCTTTTCAAGTTTTAGGTAAACTTATTTCCTAATGTTACAATAAACGTTCTGCAAGATTTTCATTTACAATGACAAAACAACAAACCCATTGTCTTTCATGGCCAACAAACTAGGTAACGTTCAGACAATAAGAATCTACAAAAACAGAGCAGAACCTCAGACTTTCAGGTGGAAGTGGCTGCCATCAAGTGGTGCGCCAAGGTCATAATTGAGATGAGGTTAGGTTAGGTTAGGTTAGGTTAGATGGCCATATGTCAAACAGTTTCAAACTAATTATGCCTCTATAAACAGTGTAGAAGCATTGACTACAATCTGCAGAGTTTGCCTGGTCTGGGTACCAAAAAACCAGGAAATATAAAGAAACCTTAAAGCGATCTCGTCATACATTTTGTCCTGACAGCAAGAGAGGTCGACTGCAAAAAGCCGACTTGTCAACAACTCCAGTCGCCAACGCAGCTACACCCAACTGAAGCAGCCATCCAAAAAAAAATTGCGATTGCATCCATGTTACAGATGATTAAGTAAGCTAGTCGTCACTCAATCAATTATCAATTAATTCATTTTGAATTAATTAATTATTAATTTAATTAATTAATTCAAACTTCTTTCAGAATGAATCCCACCATACTTCACCTCAACCAGATCTCCACCAAAGAGCAGACAAAGAAGTCGGCTGAACTCATAGAACTTCAATTTGCCAAAATTCAAACCTTGGAAAAATTTATAGTGACTCTGTTGGAAGACCAATCCAAAAAAAGTACACAAAAAAGCACAACTCCAGCTGAAACAAGCCAGAAACGACAGCTTAAAAGCCACCACCTAAGCTTCCCTCAAAAGACCTGCCGCCAATCCACCAGATTCCAATACCGCTTCCTTTAAAGAAGAAATAGATGTTACCAGAACAACAATGTTGCCGACCACCCCGGCCATAGAAAGTTAAAAGAAGTTAAGAAAGAAAACAAGTAAACCTTCTGTAAATTCTTGTTTTAATAGACCATCAGCTGGCCCATAAAGTCAAGTGCCTTCAGCGCCATCAACGCTATCACCCACCAAGACCAAAGAGTCAGCTCCTAAAACGTAGTCGACCAACTTTGGTCCAACTAGTAGCACCTTAAGCTCACCAAATCCGTTAGCACCTGCAGAGGGAAGTACACGTTGCCTTCCAACTATCACTATTCTAAATCAGTCTGAACATCAAGAACTGTTGGCAACTTTCAAGTTCTTTCATGCGTATTTCCGTGCAACAATCGATCATTGTGTCCAACACAATATCTTTCACTATACTTACTAATTAAGTTTGCAAAAGACTTTTAAGTACGTAATCAATAATGTACTCGACTACATGATGTGGTGCAGGTAAACTTTAGAAAAATTCTCTTCATAGTCCAAAAAAAAAAAAAAATATCAACAACCAAAAAATTAGCAAAAAGAACTTTTACTAGACCCTAACATGCTTTCAAAATCTTATACAAAACCAGAAAGAAAATAATCCGCAACAAACTGTGGAAAACTGTAAAAGAATGACACTTCAAAACTAATTTATTAAAACCATCACATAATACCAAAACATTGGTAACACAAATGAGACTGTAGTCTTAAAAAGCACATTCATAAAATAGAAAAAATAAACCTTTATGCCAAGAGTAAAAAACTTCTTTAAACTTGCTGAGTAAATGCAAAGCTTATAATCTGCAAAGCACAGCCTCGGTTGGCAAACCAAAGAAGAGCTAATAGTAATCTCTTAGCAAATAATTCAGCACCTTATCAAAAAGACATAACTACTAAAGAAGTAGAAGTCGTCAGAGGTGCACACTTAGATCAGCAGACCCGCAGTGCATAGGGCGCCAAGCAAACCGCCTCAGAGGAAGAAAAAAAAAAGTTTTTTTTGAACATCTAGACCCTAAAATCTTAAAAAAAACTGAGCAGTGTCTTTTAAAGACTTTTTCCTTAGCCAGGTAAAAAACCCATTGCCTCCAAAAAATAAAAACATGACTACACCAGAGCACTTACCCCATTCCTGATTCAATTTATAAATTTCTTTTTGGATTGTCAAGTTTGGGCTGTAAACAAGATAGTCAAAAATCTTCCAATTACAACAAACAGATCACGCATTGCCAAACAAAGAAAATGTTGTCACCGCAAAACGTTAGAAACCTTATACATTAAATAACAAACAAATTACAGCATTCAATGCATCACCAACTTTATGTTAGTTTATCTAATGTGTTGATTGCCACAAAAATATTGCAAAATACATTATAAACTTTTAAAAAAATGTTCTAGTATTTAAAATTTAAAAAAAAAAAATCCAAACATATTAATAAAAACAACATAGAATTATTTGCAGTACTTACAAATGCATTTTACAAACACAACCTGCAGCGTTGGTAGTAGTAAAAGTTTGCATTTCTCATCTTTTATAACCAATTTCACTTAGGTCTGAAGTTTGTGACTCGGTATTTTTCAACAATGTTTTTACAATATTTATAATAAAAGTATATATATAAGTTGCTCTCAAATTATACTATTATATACTAAGTATTCATTTTTATTAAATTTAAATGATCTGTAAATGAATAGTAAAATAAAAATTTATTTGAAATTGTTTAAACTGACCACGTCAATCCCAGCATTTTTGTTTTAGCCTTCATGTAAATATAAATAGTAGTTTAGTAATTACTTGGAGTTTGCCGCGGTCAGTACACACACACAGTCGCCCTTGTCGCCCTTTAACAAACACGACATGAACTTTTCGAAAGTTGCCCCAACAGCTATGATTTATTTATTGATGGGTTATGAACTGAAAAATGGACTATACTGCTTTAATAACGCTATTTTAATTCCAGTTTTGTTTTCAAACTTGATTATGATTGAATCATTTATATAAATTGGTTTGAAATAGTATGGATTTTTTGCTGTAGGCTATGAATTTATTTGGAAATATCTTTTGCGGATATGTGATGAAGGGGTGTATATGTGGGGGGTATATAGTCCCTTGTCGTAAACCAAATATAAAACAGACGCCTAACCCTTTCCGTTTACAACAGTTCCGCACGCTATGACGGTGCGGATGACGCGCAGTAATCGATTATGTAGCGAAAGCCCTTTACTATAGCATATAGTATATACGTGCATAGATTACTCCTGCCGCATTACAATTAATCAACGATAATGATAACTATATAATAGATTAGTTATGCAGGAACCTGCGCCGTGATATAATAATTAATAAATAAATTATTATTACTGCAGCAGTATCTCCTTGATGCGAGGCGATAGTGGCGGCTGGGACATGCTTCATCCGCTCCAGGACACTAAATCGTAAAGTTGCTGCAGTTTGTTCATCCAATAAAACCCTCTATATATAACATACCTATATATACATTTTTAGGGTGACAAAGGGAGCTGGTCAAAACTTGTCACTCTCATGCTAATAGCTCGAGCATAATAGAAATATTGTACGTGCTGAATTATGGCAGATCAATAGAGTGCCGCTGGTCATAACCTGGCCCCATTACACTTTTTCTTTCCTAAATTTCCCAACCCTCGCAGGTCAAATTCCGAAAGCAATCATGGAAGTTATAAGCTGAACGTGTATAAACTTAGATGTTTATGTTATGCTAACATGGGTTACTGCGTATAACCATACCACTAAATTTATTATCACCAAATTCCCACAATGTTTTATTCACTGCAATCATATCAATCACATTTTATTACGCTACATGCTCAACCACAACATGAACACTATTATTACCCAACACAATTTTCCAAAGGAAGCTTCTATTACTAGCAAGGAAATAATCACTCAGTCTTTTCTAAAATGTTTAGTTTTTACAACTGAAATCACCGAGTATCATCCAGACAAATTGCTACAAAAATTATATTTATTTCTCAAATCAAATTTGTCTGATTTTTAACAGTATTTAAAGCAGCTTACCAAGTAGAAATTAATTACTTGCTGTATGTAAAATCGCGTGTTGAAATAAAAGAAATCAATATAACATGTCACTATGAAAATATTTTGAGATTCAATCATATATTTGATCAGTTTCAAAAGTATTATATTACATAATCAATTATGCATATAACACAACCACATAATGAAAACATTTCGTTTGTATAAAAATCAACACGTTGCATGATTTATTATATTTTTTCAATTTCTGATTTCATTTGGTTATAATCAAAGTAAAATTTGTTTGCAAAAACTTTGATGATTTGATATTTGAAATCTTGTGCTCATAAGGGTTGAACCAATTAGAAACAAATTGCATTAACAAAAAATAGCAACAATTTAAAACAAGTTTACAATACTTAAACTTGATACTTAGTAGTTCAAAATTGTTGGTATTTTATTATTTATTTGACCACTATTGCTTTCAAATTGTCAGTAGATTGCAATATTGTCTATACAACTTGATGCGTTAAACCCAATCTTGATACCAAATTTATCAAAGATTTCAATAAAAAAACTTGATTGCCAATCTGCTTTTGTTCTAAACATTTTTTGGACTTTGAATCAATTGTGATTCGTTTAATTTGGATTAACATAGTTCATTAGAATGCTCTTGATGATTGATAATTGTTCAAAAAAAAATATTAAGGTAATTTTTATAATGCTCCTAAATTCTATTCACAAGTCGATACTAGATACTAGATAATATTGAGATTATACAATCAAAAACTGATAACAATTCAAAACCTAATTTTTAATTTCCATGTAGATCTGCTGCAACAAAGTGCTCAAAAGTCAGTTTTACTCAAAAGACAGTATAACTCATGAGTATTTTAGTAATCTATAGTTTTCCAAACTACCATAAATCTCTAATTTTGGTCCATCATAAACCTTAATGTTTGCCCAACTAGACAATTCATAATAGAATATATTGCACATTAAAGGACATTTCTCTGAATACAAGTCTACCCCTCCCCTACAAGAACCCCTCAGACGCACCCGACTGAAAAACCGACAACAAAAAACTGCAATTAATAGTAGTCACGCAATCAAACATCAAAACAATAATTCAATCATTCTTTCAGCATAGACCCCAAATCTGACGGACTCCAAAATTCTCGACATAATGTACAGGCAGCTCAAAAAAAACAAAAAAATTAATCGATAAACAGGCCACCAAAATCAACGTCTTAAAAGCCTACACCTTGTCCTTTGTAAAAAGACAAACTAAGAGAATAGACGTTTACAAGAACCAGGTCAAACATATAAAGCGCAACTAAAAAGAAACCCTTTTCAAAATAAAACTGAACGTACAAACCAGCGTAGAAACCACCATCAGCAAGCTGCCCACCCATCCACCTCCTCCGGCTTTAACCTCCATAAAAAAAGCCCCAAATAAGTGGATAACCAAAGCTACTACAATCCAATCCAGAAAAACAGCAAAAACCTTGGTCCAGACCTCCATCAAGAAACCTGTCGCCAGCCCAGCCAACTCCAAAAAAGAATAGATTTTCACCAAAATTGCAATGCCCCTCCCCTAGAAAAGTATTCATTTTGTCAACAAAGAAATTGAGAAAGAAAACGGTGTTCAGTTACTTTTTCTAGAAGACCACCGGCCGGCCTATTACGTCAAATGTCCTTAAGATCAAAAAGTTTTCAACCCGAACAGCTTCTAAGACGCAGTCAATAAACTTCTCTCCAACTACTAGCACTCTAAACTAGCCCAGCAAATCCTTCAGCATCCACAGAGAGTGCTGGCACACGCCTCCCTTGTTATTTGACTGTTAGCAACATTCAAATCGTTGAATATAACCATAGACCGTGCTGTGAACGTGGTCGATGGTATCCGCATGCACCCTCTTTCGCATGCAGACTTTCGTGCAGTGCATTGTATTTCATTACACTTTCCAAGAAAGGGTTAAAAAAACCTAAAGTATGTTATCAGGAATGTACCCTACTGCATCAAGGCTAATGTGGTGCAGGCTCAGCTCATCGCTCAGGGGTACAAAGCAACCTCAACAACAAGCACGGGAAGGGACGAAAAACCTTCTCAATTTTGATAGAGTATAAACAAAAAAACGCAGAAGTTGCGTAATGCCACCATTGCTAACGCTACAGCTACACGGCATCTCATGTGCTGGAACTTATCCAAGTTCCGCTTGTACATTCAGCAAAGAATTCGGGCATGTAGCTACATACGCCGCATGCGATAGGCCGCACACTTTCAGTTACAAGAGGCACTTGCTCACCAACAACAGACTTTTGATGCAACCAAAAGCACTCCCAACGCTCGCAAAGAACAATACTTTACTCAAACAACGGGATAGTCTCAAAACTCACCACCTTTATTTACAGAAAAGTCAGAAAACCCATGAAAGAGAAATTAAAAGAGAGCTTAACTCCAAGAAGAGTGTAGAAAACTTTAGAAATATACATAAAGACCACAGAAAATTTAAAAATATTTAGAACAACCAAAATGAACGTAATTTTTTTTTATAAAAACCTTGAAGAAATTTAGTAAAAATGAAGCCAACTTTAAAAAAAAATTAGAATAATTGGAAAAATTTCAAGGATTCATGAAAATGTCAAAAAGATAATGGTAGGACTAGAAGGAAAGTTGAAAATAAAGAACTTACGACTAGCCCAGAAAATACACAAAACACAAAAATTTTGAAAATGGTAACAATCAAGAAAGACGTAGAAAAATTCTTAAATTTTTTTTAAGAACACAAACATCAGTAAAACTCATAAAAAACTTGAACATATTAGAAAACACTTAGGACTAGGAGGAACGTAAAACATTTAAAAAAATTAGAAAAAATTAATAATGTTTGGTTAGAAAAAAAATTGAAAACCTTAAAAATAGTTTAAAAAGTTTAGAAAAAAAATAAATTAAAAACTCACAAAAACGTCAGAAAGCTATGAGGAAGCTTGTAAATATTAAACAAAATCTATAGATAATCTATAACTTCAAGAGAGCTCAAGACTAGCATAAACGTAGAATACTTTAGATAAGTTAAAAAAAAAATTCAAAAAATTTAGACACTTTTTCAAAAAAACATCAGAACAGTTAAAAAAGTCTTGAGCAACTTAGAAAGACTTAAGAAAAAATTTGGAGTTTTATGTGAACGTCAGAAAAACTACGAAACAACTTTTTTTTAAGAAGATCTTAAGACCAGAAAAAACGTAAAAGCTTCTTCATAAGAATTTAAAAAAAATTGAAAGTCTCAAGCCGAAAATTAAAAATTAACTGAAACAGTTCATACTCTACTAAAATCTCAAAAAAATTTAGTAAATTAGTCTTGAACCAACTTGACTCTGAAGTAATATAGAAACTTTTGGAGAAAGCTTATGACCAGGAAAAACGTAAAAAATTTCCTCAAACTTCAAACAAAAATTAAAAAAGTTAAGAAAAACTTTAGACAACTTGAAAAGATTTTAAAAAATATTTAGAAAAGCTAGAAACCTTTTGAAAAAACATTGGAGAGGCTATTGAAGAATTTGGAAATATAAAACAAAACAAAAAAAACTTTAAAACTTTTTGAAAGAATTTGGAAATACAAGAAACGTATAAAACTTGAAAAAATCTCAGAAAAATTTAGAAATATTTTGAGCCAATTTAGAGTAGCTTTAAAATTTTTTTGAAAGAACTCAAAAAACACTTAAAAAACGTAGTAAAACTTGGAAATACTTACAAAAAAATTAAAAAAATTTGAAAAAGTCTTGAGCCAATTTGCAAAACATAAAATAAATGTCCCAAACGCAAAACAACCGGTTACTACTAGCATCTGTCCAGAAAATAACTTGCAAATTATGACAAGACACTGCCAACTAAGAAAACACATTATTGGTACTAGTATAAAAACCCTTCTAGACGTTGTACTTGCATACATCAGCCCTATAAAATAATTGAATGGCAAGATAACAAAGTGAGGTCACTACTAAAAGAAGTACAAAGAGCTTAATAAAGCCTACGTGCAGTAAAAATCAGTTTACCCTCCAACTCAAGTTCCAGAGTAGTCTTGTCCCATTCTTTTGCCAATCTCAAACAACTCAATTGTGTTGTCATGTACCCCAATGGCAACTTTATGTACCATATATTGATTACCTATCAGTGTCTTTTTTTCAATTCAGATTTTTTTTCAATTCAGATTTTATTCCAAATATCTGGTTTTTATAAAATATAAGCAAAAACTTTTACCAAATCTACAAAAAGCACACTTAACTTTTTTCTTTTAAAAACTTTTTTCAATTGTTCATACTATACCAATCGATGGCTCCATTCTTTAACTAAATTCAAATTGTTCTTTGACATAAATTTCTTCATTTCCGATATCATTACAACTCAAAATTTATATTAATGACAATTGTATTTCCTAATTTTAATTTTGCATTAAACAATTCTTTTATGGATTTGCAATCAGTTATAGCATAATAGTATAGTATCTGGTTTCTACAGAACATAATCATAAACTTTTACCAAAACTATAAAACAGACACTAAGCTTTTTCATTTCTTTTAGTATCTTTCTCCAACTATTCATAATATACTAATCGCTTATTCCATATTTTTGTAAATCCAAATTGTTTTTTTTTTTTTTCATTTTTATTCATTACAATTCAAAATTTATATTAATGATTACTGTAGTTCCTACTTATACTTGAATTAGCAATAAAATCATTACAATTTAAATTTAATTTTTTTTTTCAATATTATGTTATAAAAATTTTACATTTGACTATCAATAAATAAATTAGGTTCGTTTAAATTATGCAATTCTATTTCATTCATTGATAGAGACATTATACGAAGGAACAGCCACAGTACATAAGGGATTTAATAATACAATAATTGTCTGGGAATACCGAGTCGAGGAGATTATACGTTGACATACATCGTAAGCCCTATTATAAATATACAAATGAGATACGCTTTAAAGATCCCAGTGGATTACAGAAAAAGATTTTTATTCCAACGGATTTATATTTATAATCTCGAGTGGGTGTTTAATAATTTTGTATTAGCAGAAGTGCCAGTATATTTCTCCTTTGATGCCTGAAAATATTTCACTGAGTGTATGAGTTTCCCATTAAGAGTACGCTATATAATAAAAAAAACTAGATTACTATAAAAAGTAATATTTTCAATAAAATAGCTTTTAAATAAATGGAACATAATATTTTATATAACAATGCCATAGTTTGGTTTGATTATTCCTACAAAAATTGCGAATTGCAATTAAAGTTTTATAAGAATTGTAAACTACGAGGAAGGGAATATAAAGTAACAGTTATTTGTCCAAAGAAAAGGTGATTACCGGGGGAAATAGAGAGTTTATACATAAGGGAGGCTTCTACTATATTATTAAAGTTGTTTGCCCCCCAAATATAAAGTTATACCTTTTTGTAAATCCTGGGATCGCAGGGTTATTTGCATCTGGAGAGGTGGATGCAATGCGATGTGTGTGTGCCGACTTTATTGCCTTTTACAATGTCAGGCTGCCAATATTGTTTCGGAAAGTGCGGAGCTTTCAAGAAACAATTACTTAAGCAACGGCGCTGCTTCTCCTCTCTCGGCAGCCATTTTTCCGTATTGTCAGTTAATCTGCACTAAAACAACCATAAATGTAAATGAGATGTCCAAAGAAATCGCATCCGTAAATAAGCAAATGCGATTTAATTCTATCTAGAACATTTTACTTGTTGCAAAACCACACAACTTCCTGAAACGTTTCTAGATTACCTAGTTCCGATAAAGGTGGAGGAGTTACGACATAGTTGTTTCTTAGGCAATTTCTTCAACCGTTTCCAAGTGTAATCAAGCAAATAAGATGCTTGTCAAACGGGACATGTGTTACGATATGAAAGCGACACACGACACGTACACGTAGATTACTTACACGCACATTTCCCTTCTATCCTCCCATCCAACTCATTTTCCACCTGGAAAAAAAGGGCAATGAGCCTACACCCCTTATAGAAAGAAAAAAAACTACCCAGAAACTCTTTACGCTATCGGTTACGGTTACGATTACAGTCCCTACTGCATCGACTACTAACAACATTTAACAACATTTTTATAGCGTTTGCAAAGAACATTCATGCGCTCGCTTTTTACGATTCCTAACTTCCACAATCCCGCTGAAAGTTTACAGTGATTGCAGTGCAGCAAAATCCAGAATGTCATATTATTGATTTAAAACGAAATTATTGTTTTTGTTATGCCTTCAACCTACATACGCTGCTAATACATCCTCCCACCCCAATGGCACCAATAAAACGCAATACGAATTAAAGCTTAACTTCAGCATTTTTATTTTTTACTACAAACAAATATTTTATATAAAAGCATAATTTTCTGCCTATTTTCATTTCAACTCAAGAAATGAGAAACAATTTTACAATTGAAAGCACAAATTATAATGTTTGTACTTAAGGTTGTATTTGCATGGCTGCAGGGATACTTACTAAATGATTTCTTCATTTCGCATTCTTTACCATACACGCGATATTTTGCATTGCATATTTTTAATACAAAAACAATTAAATTTTTTAATATTAATTTACCGTTTATATTTAATAGGATTAGTAATATAATGTATACAACTACACCAAAGTTTACACTTTCCTTTTCACTTCATTTAACCTATACTTTAACTAATTAATAGTTTGTAATATTATAAATTTATGTACACATATTAAACTAAATTTGAGTGCATTTCAAAAGTTTGTTATATTTGATTATTATATTATTAGTTGCATTATACTGCAAGTTATTTTTATTATGTTCAAATTAGTTTAATTATCAACATAGAAAAACAAATATTTTGTAAAAATTTTATATTTTATTCTAAACTTTAAGTTTTTATATAGAAATAGGATAAAGAATTATAAAACAAATTTGAGTTTTCACAAATTTTACACTATTCACTCAATTTAAATCATAAAGCACAGTGAACGCCATCTTTATTTTAAAGATAAATTTATGCTTTAAAGAATACTTTTGCATTTTTAAATTTAAAATTTTCATTAAATTAAACATTTACAAAATTTATTTGGAATTAATTTTGGATTTGATTAACCTCATTATGTCTTTAAATTTTTTTCAAACGTGTTTTTAAGTAGAATTGGACGTCTTTAGAAAAACAAATCTTGTTAAGCATTTTGTACAATTAATCTTTTACTTGTTACGCTTAGTTATATAAATATACTTTTTTATATATAACGCATCAAACGACGCTAAACCTCCCATCCACCACACCGTATGTATACGTCGTTTATTAGTTAATTTGCCACTAATTAACCGGCCAGTGTAAGCTTGACAATCTTTTGCAGTTATTTTCCAACCCTACAAGCTCACACCCTTGTGCACAAAGCATGCCCTCAATGACTGTTACGTATAAAGTCTCAATGCCAAATACAACACACAACCCTAAAGCCGCATGTCAGTGCATGAATAATAATCTTTTACAGCCTAGTACAACCCCAACTCTGGCAGCGTACCTAGCGTGCTATAACTGTCAAGTACCTCAATGACTTCAATGTCAATGTACTTTCTATTACACACCTCTAAGACCATTGTTTATAATAACAACATTTTTTGGTTCAGTTGAATGCAATATTCTTTTTCTGCTAAACAAATAAGATTGTGTCAGCAACCACAACTCTTAAATTGATTCGGCTGTCTAGAATAAAAGATATCATCAAATATCTCAAACTCAAATCTGCACTAAGACCCAAAAAAGTTGCATTTTTCGTTTGCATAAAAAAAATCTAATGTCTTTTGTCAAACTTAAGTAAAGTAAAAAAAAAACCGTAAATTTGAATAAAATAAGGAATCACACAATTACCAAATCTTAAACATAGCTTCAAACATGGGTTCTTCTCAATCCACCAACTAACCAGAGTTACTGATCAAATCAAAACTAGATTTATTTAAAACAGGCCACTGGTGTTATATTTTGTCGATGTTGAAAAGGCCTTCAAAAGAGGGGCTAGCAGTAAAACTGACTCCTGAAACTCCATCGCTTCAGATTCAATTTTAATTTCTAAGGACACTGGCTGTTTGAGTACGTGTCTACCCCTAAACTATTAAGGCAAAGATTCAATTTTATCTCCAATCACTTCGAATCACTCAAAAGTTATCACGTTAAAGCTTCAAGCGGCTTGTGATGCACTTATTACTTGGGGAAACCAAGATGTCAAGCAATCTTCAAGATACACTTTTCAAAGATAGCACCATAAGCACCAGCAACAATTTGCAACTGCATTCGTCCAATCTTTGCAAAAATATTTTTAAAATCTGGGTTGTAAATCTGTTATGGTTTCCATTCTCCATCCATCACTTCTTAAGTGGTAAGATTTTGAGCCCTAAATCTTGCATAGAAAAAAAGATAATGTTCTATTCTCTTTCTTAATGGTAGCACTCCTCAATGTATACACCGTTGGTGTTCACGCTGCATATAACCTTTTCCGGCTCAATGATATCGTTGCCAAGACGGTTTTCTGGCTAAACGGTCCGCCATACCTAGACATCGCAGTCAAATCAAAGTAATGTAAATATAATGTTGTGGTTTTATGTTTATACATAAAAAAATAGCAACACAACGTCATTTATTGCAATGTGATCGATATGATAAAGTGTCAACTCTATGGTTTCTTGCTAATATGTTTTGATAGTCCGTATGTCTACTTTGTCCACAACAACAATTAAGTGCTCATCTCCACCATCTTTAAATACGCAACATACCCTAAAAGCTTTCTCCAAAATCTTTAGCGCGCTTTGGTCGGAGAACTTCTTTTTGCCAAGACCTTTGCATAGTTTGCTATCTATCCTGAGTATTAGGATAACATTTTTCTCTTTCTTCTTACAAGTCGTTTGCGTATCAGCTTCTGTTGTGGTAATGTAGGTCGCATCACCTTCCTCATCAAAAGAATTTGCCCAATTTTTTACTGCGTCCATAACCTCCGCAATAAATTCAATAACAGAAATCGTCCTTTTGCTATTGAATGAACTTTATCAAAAACAGTCCAGTATTTTGGCAAATGTGCAGCCCATATCATGATTACCAGTAAATAGTTTGAACTAAAGCCTATCCACCCGCCCAAAAAATTGTTTGCAAGTAATATCGATTATTTTGATAACCAACACTAAAGCAAGAGTGTAACTCCATATCATCATAACTATTAAGTAGTTTGAAATAGAGTGCCCACTAACCCGCCCAAAAATTTGTTATTAAGAAATTGTTTTTTTTCTTTGCAGTTGTTGAAAAACTCTTTGTTAAAAAAAAAGAAGTGAAAACCAATCTTTTAATGACAAACACTTAGGCGGGTGGGTAAGTCACTAGATTATAATTATATTATCAAGTAGTTTAAACTGCAGTGCCCACCCACCCGCCTAAGTGTTTGTTATCAAAGATTTAGAAGTTTCTTTTTTCTGCAAGTTTTTTTAGTAAAAAAAAAAGGTTATATCTAATTTTTTGATAACCAGCACTTGGGCGGGTAGTTGGGGCACTAATGATTATCATCAAGTACTTTGAACTAGAAAGCTGACCAACCCGTCCAAAATTTTGTTATTAAGAAATTAGGTTCTCCTTTAGTCAGAGGAAAAGGATATAATATCAAATATTTTGTTGACCAACATTTGGGTAGATATATAAACCTGTATCAGACCTATTATGTCCTATGCAATTCAGACCAAAAAAGACAAAAAACAAAAAAAACCATATCTAGTCTTACCTACGTAACAGAGTACAAAGCAAAATAAAGAATGTAAAGTCACGGATATCGTGCGCTGGACAAAATCAAAGCGCCTTAAGTGGTATCAGCAGCTACAAATAAATGATAGCAGATAAGCAAAAAAAACCTCAGCAGCAAAACCAAATACAAAAAACCTTTTGGACACTCAGCTTAATGAACAGCTGGACATTCAAATCACAAAAAGCACAGTAGTTGGAAAATAACAAAACGTGTTCTACAATAGCAAAAAAAGAAAAAAAAAGGAAAGATCCAAAATTTGCAACTGGATGACAACATCTCAAATGTTTTAAGCTTTTTACACTACATTTTTGATCAATTCAATTGCATTACATGATTTGATCAACATGTACGCAGAATTTTGTAATTAGGCTGTATAAGATCTATTATCACATTTTTTTGTTTCTAAAGTAAGCTAAATAACATACCAAAAATTCTATCTCTAAAGTATCTCAACATTAAGAGCTGTATGTAGCTCTCCAAAACATGATATGTAACCTATCAAAAAGGTTGTAAATAATGTTGGCTTGTCATCGTAATCAAATTTTTTAATTGATTTTTAATTTTTAGTCAATAATAACATTGTTATGATAAAAAACAACTAAAAGATAACGTTTAGCTAACATAAAAAAAAACAGAACTGCCGCAAGAGCTGAGCGGCATACCAAAAATTGCATCCAAAAGTGCTTCCATAAGTTAGAAAAAGCGCGTTTGCAAGTAGTACTATGTCTAAAAAAAAAAAATTGGTCAAACTTTGTACACCTACCCATTCTTAGGGCTTTTTCACACGTAAATTCAGCCACCCAAACTCTAAATACAAGATTTTAAATATGTATACGTATATAACCGCCCAAATTCATTAGCAAGTATAGTAATTTGGAACCTCTGAAGTATCTGGATGAGAATTGTAGTTTAAAATGCGTTGCCCAAACACATCATTACAAAAAGCGTGTCTAGGCATTTGACTGCTGCATCAAAGTTTGTGGGTTCAAACTCACAACAAAAATCATTTCAAACGTTTATACGCTCTCCCACCCTCAACCCGCCTTACCAGCGTAGGGTTTCATAACTAAAATTCTTGATTTTAATTCATTTCTCTAGTGGTTCGAAATCCCCACTCGTAATATAAGTTGCCAGCATTAAGGGCAGAGAAGAGGCTAATGCTAGGTTAGGTTAGGTAGACTTTATTCTTAAATTTAATTTGAAGATTAGAAGTGTTTCAAATCAATCAAAATAAATTAAATTCAAATAAAAAAATTAACCTTGTGTTGTCCAGTACATACTACCGTGTTTGTTAGTAAACAACTCTAAATTGACAACTTCAATCACTAATAAATAAATTAAAATGTAATGTAGTTAAAAATTACAATAAATAATAATTCTATAAAAAAACAAGGATATATTTTTTTAACTAGCCGTGATGCAATCAACAACCATGATGGCAATAATTGCGTAGAAACGTTCGCACAACAAAGGTTTATTTAACTGTGTTTATTATTATTTCTGTAGCAATTTAGGCGAAGGCGCCGGGCTCACTATCCCCATAACAATAAAAACTTGCTCAATAAAAAACATTGTATATTAATGATTAGGGTTGTATATCTCCAATATTCATACATTGTATTCGAAGTAAATGGAAGTTGCATTGTATTTAACTGGCAATAAAAATATTATTGATTTGCTACACAGTACAGTCCTTATAAATGTTTATTGTATATATTTTTTTGAAATAAAAAAATGATCGTGCAATAATAATAACATTGGAGCAATGACGCAAAATTTAATATTCATGAAATTTATCATCAGCAAACATTGCAGTATATTAAATTTTAATAAAGCAGAATCGGTAATTGTAAAACATAAAACAACAACTGGTACAAATCGTGGAATAAAAAAAAAAACAAAATACTGCAGCGTCATAACGCTTTACGTGATTTATGAATAGATTGATTTGAATAGGAGTTTGGTTTAGAGTAGTAATTTGTCCATTGCTGGATGCTAATAATAGTAATTATAAAGTGATGGAATTATTTGTTGTATAGATGTATAATTAGTATTTAGTATGTAGAGAAAGTTTGACCGGCGGCTTTCACATCTCACTAATTACCATCATCCCCTTTCGGTGTATATACTACATCCAAACTGTGTGTATTACCCCTGCAGCTTGGCGTCAACCCTTAGCCAAGTGACTTAGCTCGCTCAAACCGCAAAACGTTAAAGGGAATACTAAAGAGCAAGCTTATATTACTCCAGAAGCATTATACGACTTTTTGTTCATTCCATTACTGCAGCACGAATTGTTTTGCTTCCTTGTTTGTTTTATTAATTATTCCGGGACTCCTCTTTGTTTATTATCGCTGAAATATTTAGCTCCATAAAAGCCGACGCTGTAAGAATAAAAAAAAACTAAACAAAAGCATGCGCACATATAGAAATGCTTTAGTTAAACCTGGCGGTTGTAGTAAACTGTTGCTCGCACCGCAAAAATACAAACGTAAATAAAAATGGATTTCCACCGCGGAACATTCCAATTGAATATGATAGAGTGAAAGATTCATTCATTTGGCCGCGCGCTTCATTCATACCCCATTCATCCATTCCGTCGCCTTGCCTTTATGCATCCATTCAACAGTAAACAAGCTCAACTTATCCGGTTGTTACGGTTAGAGTGTGTAAAATTACACACACCTTCTATATTGCACCTGTGCCAAAAGCCACTCGGGTCAATATGTAAACCAATTTACAATCATCCGTATAATCCGATTAAACATTACACGCTAATGTTTTAATCTTGAATAAGATTTCTAAATTGAAACTGCAATTAATCAATATTATATTGTTTCTACAAACATTTATATTTAATAAATGAACTTGAATTGATATTTTAGTTGCTTATTTATAGTTGACCTATTTTATCTTAATGCAATTTTATCAGGTTAAATCGGACTTTCATGTGGTGAGCTTACATTACGTATACTGTTATTAAATAATGAATCTACATTTAGGGCAGTAAATCGTTCTAAAATTTTCCATTAGATAGAATCTACAAAATTTATTAATTGTAGCTACTGTAATAATTTAATATCAATTTTAATCAAACTATTTGATTTAATGGAATAAAATTATAGTTTCTAACTTTTTATTAATTTAAATGTTGGGGCTGTAAAAATACAAACGGTATATTTTTCAGTCACCAAAAGACTGGTTGAAAAAACAAAATAAATCTTTAATTTAATTGTAATTTTTTTATTATTATTTTATTATTATTATTATTATTATTTTTATGTTAGAATGATATTTATTTTATATAATAGTTTAATATACGAAAAAATACAATAACATTTTTTATTGATTGTGTTGAATATTCATGTACGTTTAATATTTGTATAAATAGATATTTTACACCGTTATATATAAAAGAAATACACGTTTAATTGCCGGATAAAGTTTAACATATAATACACGTATATTTTAATTAAAGAATATACGAGTATTTTTATTATACATTGAAGCATTTTTTACGTTAAATATACGTGTAGTTTACACGTTTAAAATATATATAACGGATACGTATATTACACACTAAATACACAAGATATATCCGTTTAGTTGCCGGACATTTACTTAGGTGTAATACCAAAAATAAACGTAACGGTGTTTACTAAATAGACCCATTTTAAACAACAACCGTTATCTATACGTTAGATCGGGTACTTCTGAGACTACTCTTGTATCAACTGACTCTTAAAGTTTTTTTAAATTAAGTTAACCACGGAATAAAATTATGATGTACTAACAAACATTTTAGAAACCATTTGTTCTCTTTTAAATGGTTAAAAAATTTAATGTGTAAGATCAACTACTAACATCAAAGAAAACTTTGTATATAATCAAAATATTAAAAAAAAGAAATGGCGCATTCAAACGCAAAACAAACATTTAAAGTTATTAAAAAATAATTTAATTTTAAACCATCAACAACCAACTCAATCTACTATGCTAATGCTAATACAGTACCTGTCTCACACAACAAATCTTTTTCATACATTCTGTACCTACAAACTTACATTTATTGCTAGCAAGCTACTAATCAATTCCTGTTTTTATACCCATCATCCCAATTCATTCTCAAACTAAAACAAAATGTATCCTTTTCAAGTATATTTCACTATATGCTACACTGTTAAGCACTAAAATAATTTCTCTGGAACTAAACAATAAGTCAAAATATAAGTTTGATCCTATGCAATGATTTACAATTCAATCATATAAAAAAAAATTTTGTTTAAAAAACACTTTTATCAAGTGCAATGTAATTAATGTTCCTATTTAAATATGAAATAAATATAATTATTACTGCTATGAATAAAATATTATTTTATGCAATATCAGAGTCGTGCAATTAATAATTATTATTTTTAGTTGAGTAATTGAATCATTTTAATAATACAGGTATAAGGTGAATGCAATATAACAGTGGGGCGGTTTTAATTAAATTAAAGTTCAAAAATGAGAATTGGGGTAAGTATTTTTTGCTGTATGTGTCAATTAAGTTGTTTTTTGGTAGGGGAATGTGAACGACAGCGACTTCTGTTTCAACGAGAGTAGAGAATGCCATCTTATATCGTTCTATACAAAGGCTTTACGCTGTGGGAAATACAGTGAAAACAGCGGGGTTTACATTTCTAGGTTATGGATCTCATTTCAGGCAAATGGCCGGTCATCTTGTTGGAGAGTTGTTGTTCACAATACAGCAATACGCTTTCGCTTTGGTGGCAGTGAGAGGGGTTTTAGGCAAAAGGAAAGGGGGGGTCTTTGCAATTGTGGCCACTGTACTTTGCATCTTAGCGACAGAGATTCTCCTCCGTTGTTCCGCATTCATCTACCCATTCCCATGCACCCACATCGAGACCCTTTCCAGCTCCGCATTTACTTCAACACTCTCACTTCATTCCGCCAAACATCCGCATCACGGGATAATGTTATCTTAAAATGAGGCCAAGAAATACGCAATCAACTCCCATCCACCATGGGATTATAAGGGATTTCTTGCATGCATTATTTCGCGGCGCACAAATGTAAATAACCCCAAACCTTATTTGCCCCGCCACATATTACAACATTACCCGAAGCTGAAAAAACACCCTAAAAACGGGATAGAAGAAAATCATTTAAATATATAAATTATTCAATTTAATTGAAGGTGTCACAATGTTTTTTCACATTATTCTTTGTCTAACATATGAATTAATTACCCTTTTATTACACCATACAAAAATGTCAACGGCATTAAAACAGATACAGATGAAAACGTGATATATGCGATGTCATACTGCGTACATGTGTTTGACCTTCATACATCAAAAGGTTATTAATACATATTTTTAGCCATCTATTAATTACAATTTAAATCTCCACTAATTCTAAACAAATTAAAGGTTCCCCCGGTATTAATAGCAGCGATAAGAACCGTTGTTTTTTTTTTCATATTAATGTTGATTGTTTGCAGATTGAGGCCTACCCAAAACACTTAAATTTAAATAATGATTTGAAAGGATGGCAAGATTTTAATCTACCGTGCTCAAATCTAATTTGAAATTAGAAAAGTATGCTAATTAAAACACATTCGGTGCGACTGTTGAATCGATAGCCGTTATCAATTTCTTTTCAAAACAACTCCCCCCTCCTCTCCAAATAATGCGGAACATTAAATAAAGTAATCCCGGAGGTATTCGACGAGGCGATATTTTAATACAATTGCACTTTAAGCTCCCCCTTTTATCCACTTTTATCTCGCCTGCTGATTAGCTTAAATTACATCGAATTTTGGTGCCCTTTTAATTCTACATTTGATATATCTGCATTAGTATAGGCTCAAATTATAATTAATATTCAATAGAAAGGAAATCCATTAATTAAATTCCATTAATGCAATCGGTGTATCGTTTTACAAAAATTTTAAAATAAAACTTTTATTAAACATACTTACAAGAATGAAACTACTCTGCTACTACAATCATGCATGCTTTAAAAATACTTGTAAATATGTAAGCTCAATTGTTTTTGTCAAATTCAGTGCTTTTGTAAAAATGCATGAATTCAAATACCGTTCCGTAATTCCGTAAAAAAACTGGCATTTAAAAGGCTATGTACCTAAGCAAATTAAAATCGAGTTAGACGTCATTTACAAAACTCTGCCCTAAGATTTGCCACCGTAACAAAATAGACAGTTAAATTTAAACGTAGTTGTACCAGTTTGGTAATAAGATTGTTGTTCAACAATCGTTTCTAACTGTCAATATCAGTGCTTTTGTAAAAATGCAATAAATCAAGTACTCGCATTTGAAAGGCTACCTACGCGTAAACTAAATCCCAGTTAAACTCCGTTTTCGGAAACTCATTTGCCACCGTAAAAAACAGTTGAATTTAACGTGGTCGTACAAGTTCGGATTTTGTTGACAACCAACAACTGCAACCTATATGATATGATAGCTACTTCTATCTGTCAATTTCAGTGCTTTTGTTAAAATGCAATAAATCAAATACCGTTCCGTAATTCCGTAAAGTAATCGCATTTAAAAAGTTGTACATCTACAAAAACTAAAGTCCAGTTAGACGCCGTTAGGCATCATCAAAACATATCGGCGCACATTTTGGTCAAATTTCACAAATTGCAGTTTGAATTGTTTGATTACCCAGCATATTCACCAGATCTGGCCTACAACCACATTTGACCGTCAACACCTAGAGCAATCCAACTCATCATCCGACTGAAGCAATCCCAAAGACCGCAATTTTAGTTGTATCAAGCAAAGAACAGATGATTTGATTCGGTATTAATTTACTAATCAACATCATCTACACAATAACTAAATTAAACAATTTATTAATTATGTTAAAACTTCTTTCAGCATGAACCCTGAATTAAGCACCGATGAGATCATAAAGAGTTTGAACGAATGAACATTTATAAAAACAATCTCAAACAGATCAGGCTAGACCATAAAAAGCTCTTTTTCGAGATGCAAAAGAGCATTTTGCAAAAAATTAAGAAAAGTGATGCCACCTCTAGAACAGAGTTGTTTACTGCCAAACAGACCTCACACCCCCCCAGTCTCAAAAAATTCCGGCCCTAACCTCCCAAAAACCCTAACATCTTCTTAAGCTGCAGACAAGCCCCAGCTAACCTCAAGAGGTATGCCAAAAACACGGTCAAGTTCGAGTTTGCCACCTCCAAAGATAAAAACCAGATACAGGTCTAACCGGACAGCAACTTCTCTGCTCACCATAAAACTCCGCCACCTATTAGAAAGTTTTACCCTGTTGAGCAACAAAAAGAAAACAAAAAAATTTAAAAAAGAAATCGAGCTAGTTACTTTTCGTAATAGGTCAACAGATCCTTGACCCAGCTAGCCCCTAAAGCCCAGTCAACCAATTCAGGTTCAATAAGTAACTTCTTAAATCATCCTTCAAACTCGTCAAATCTGTCAGCATCCACAAAGAGTGCTGCCACAAACCTCCCTCCTCCCGTTGTAATTCAAGATAAAATTGTCTTTCAAGGGCTGTTGGAGCTCTAAACGTGGTTCATAGAAACCAAAGACTTTTTTTTACGCACTCCAACTTCCGTCCAGTAATCGAACATTGCAAATCTAACAATGGAAATCACTACACATAACAAGTAGAAGCTGAAAAGACCCTAAAGTACATCATTTGAAATATATCCGACTGGATCAAGGCTAAGGCGGTGCATAGGAAAAGACGGAAAAACTTTCCCAATGTTCAGCTTTCGCAGAAAACTAAATGTAAAAAGATCATACCAACGCAACACCGCCAAGATAACACAATGCCACTATTGCCAACGCTACGACCACACGGCATCCACTACCAAAACTTGCAAAAAGCTAACATATGCACAAGCTACAAAAGCTATTGTTCGACAGTCTGAAACACAGACATAGTTCTCCACAAAAACCTACGCAATGCCTATAGAGTGGCACTATAAGTTTCAAAATTCAAACCCGCAATAAATATTTCAGTTAGACATGAAGGTTTATGTCGCATATTGACGTGACCAATCTTCCAGCATTCATTCCGGGGGTCGGGAAGGCACTTGTTAGAGGAAATCTAACACAATGCAAGTCTTTAGTAACATTTTCCTAATAGCCCAAAAAAGAAATCTAGCATTCAGCAACAATTTTCTCTTTACTAAGCTCAAAACTTGGCACAACGGACAATAAATTTCATCAATCAAATAGATCATCGCAAGTTTTTTATTCAATAGTTATGCTTCCAATTTTGTCTAAAAATATTCAAGCTGCGCAAAAATTATTTACCACATCTCATCCTAAGTTCTGTCTAAATATAAACCAAACCATAGAACCGAGACGACAAGAACAAAGTTTGTAACATCGTACCGCACCAAAAGTAGTACGGATCAAGATTTGCTGTGATTAAACCAAAATTGCCATTAAAGATTGAAGTAATATTTTTTCTATCAAATTTCAACACGTGTAAGGTACAAAAACTCTTTAAAAGCTATAACTGCTTGAAATTTAAACTAACTTTGGCATGTCGGCTAATAGAGCCCAAAAATTTGACTTGCAGATTTGTGCAACAACTGCCCGGGTAAACACGCTACAGATAAAACACACGTAATTTACGTTCTAAAACCTGTTAAAAAAGATAAAGCCATCAAATCAGTAAGTCCTAAATCTCATCAGTCAATCCTAGGTTTTGTCAGTATTTTTCAAAACTCGTCAGTATGCTCTAAAACTAGTCAAAAAAGTTTTAGGCCACGTGCGTGAGTCTTACAACTAGTCAATATGTTCCAAAAACTGTCAACAAAGTTTTAGGCCTCGTCAGTAAGTCTTTCAAATCGTCAGTAAGCTCAAAAACTAATGTAAATCGCAGGACACAACAAGATTGTTCTAAAACATGTCCAAAAATTTTCAAGCTACGTCAAAAAACCCTAGAACTTGTCAGTGTATTCAGAAACCTGACAAAAGTTCTAGGCGTTGTTAGTAAGTCCTAGAGTTCATCAGCCAATCCACTAGACCTGATCAAAAAGTATGCTCTAAAAGCTGTCCTAAAACTCATCAGTGAATCCTAGATACAAAATTTTCCAGTTTGCACTAAACTTGTCAACAAGGTTGTAAGTCTTGTCTACCAAAACTCAGCGTATTCTAAAAGTCCTAAAGCTAATCAGTTAACCAAACTTAAAAACTTGCTAGTGTGCTTTAAAATCAGCAAAAATGTTGTTAGCACTGGTAATTTTATAACTAGTCAGTATGTGCTAAAATCTGTCAAAATTTTAGGCTTCGTAAAAAATACATAAGTTCGTGAGTAAGCTCCAATAATAGGGAATGCAATTCTAGGCTTCATCAGTATTTCCTAGCTGCCAACAAAAATCTAGGCCTTAGCAGTAAGCCTTAGAGCTCATCAGTAAACCCAAGGACTTGTCAGTACTTTCCAAAACTCGTCAGTATGCTTTAAAGCCAGTTTTATCTTGCAACAAACAAACCAATCGCATGCAATAGTAAATATATTTACGTGCTAATCACTTACAAATTTTTGTATACCAGCAACTAAGTTGTTTGCTTAGTACCAATGAATGGTTCTTTAATACAATACAAACCTCAAATAAATATAATAAATATTCGCAAATTTTAAAATACTAATGTAGAATTCTACAACATTGTTAACTGTGAGATTTTCAATATATTTAAAATCCACTGCAATCTAATCTAAAACAATTGTTTTTGTAATATTAGTTAATAAAAACTTATTATTCTGCTATAATAATATCTTATCTTAAACTTATTAGTGATAATAACATTTACAAGTTTAAAATTAATAATACATTTATATGGTTTCAAATTTAGGGCAATTTCAGGTCGTAACCGCATTTTATAAACATATTGAATATATAAAAAGTTGATGAATTATTAAGGAAGTTATTATTGATGGATAGGTTATCAATCAATCAGTTTGATTCATCGCAGCGGTTATAAATGTTGATGTTTGATTAACAGGAAACACGAGTCGGTTTTGGGTAGAGAGATATGATGTGGTGAAATGAACTAGGTATTATGTAAAAATACAGGCATTATGGTCAATTACTTTTAGATTTTACAGGTCGTCAATTTTGAAGTTGTTTAAGACTTTTGATATCCAGAGCACGTATTGTAATTTCACGGAAGGCTGTTCCCTATATGAAGCTTACTGACCTTTACTAGCAACTCAATGAAATCTACTCGTTCTTTATTTGCAATTAATAGTGTCTAACAAAGGAATGGAAAAATTGTTTAAAATTTGTTTTTTTTTATGTTAGCTCGTAACGAGAAATGAAAGCGTGCGGTGTGAGTTACATTATAAACGTATATTCTAAACGGTGTTTGTTTAAGAAATGCAAATATTTACATTCGTGCATATAGCATAAAATCATATTATGCATTTGTTTGAATATGAAAAAAACATAGCAAAACAACTGTTATTAATCCCAGCACGATAAACAATCCTAAATATCCGACGCAATTAAATTTTTCTAAACTACCATGATCGAAAAACTTTAATTAGAAAAAACAACAATTATAAAAGGTATTATGATTTCCCAGCTGACTAGTATTCATATAGAGGGTGTGGTTGATTATAGAGAGTAAATATAGTCACGAACTGGAGGGTTGGTAGTGATCTATTTTTAAATGGCGCTTCGTTAATGTGTGCTCCTTTCGATATCCTCCTAGTTACATGAAATTTCATAATATAGAAAAAAATATCAACCCGGCAAAAGTCAGGTGATAAAAATATTTCAGTACTGTCCAATTCAGTTTTATTATACTACGTGATGCCAATTTAGGAAAAATCACATTTCTACCAGCAATTTATATACAGCACCCTACAAATTAATGTAATTAAATCTAATTTGATTATGTGTGTTAAATTAATTGAGTAAAATTAATCCCGGAATGAAGAATATTAATCAAAACAGTTCTCAATTTTAGTGTAACTACATCCGTACAAAACATCACAATAAGATTGAATCAATTTCATTTGAATAAAAGATTTGTATGGAAATAAACATTTCTAGGTAAAAATGTAAGTCAATGGTAAGGAGATTGTATCTTTCATATGCAGCTTACGTATTTTTTTCCTTTTACATCAGGAGGATTTTATAAAAAAGGTTTTAGTATAATTACGTTTGTAAAACTGCATTCTATTAATAGTGCCAATTAATTATCTGCAGTTATACTAAAAGCTTTTACATTGCATAATTTCAAAATTTATAAGATAAATCACCCTTTTTATGATTATTAAAAACCAATAATAGGTTTTTTTAATAAATTCCCATTATAAATATAATCATTTTAATTAATTAAGCTAGACAAAACATAAAATTCAAACATTAAGAATAATCTTATTTCATAAAATATAATTATTGGGCAAGATTAGATCAAATTGGCGCAGTGTATTTATAATTATTAAAATTATATTGTATTGATTTTAATTAATTAAGCTATACAAAATCGATAAAATATCTAAAAACTTTCCACAAGATAAGATTCATACATTAAATATAATCTTATTCTTACGTGATAATTCATAATTATTGGGCAAGATTAAAAGATCATAAAAAAAAATTATTCCTGTTATGATTATTAAACAATAATAGGTTTTTAAAACAATTTTTTATGCTAATTGTATTGAGTTTAATTAGTTAAGCTAGACAAAATTGATAAAATATCTGTCAAGCATTCCATAATATAAGATTTTTACATAATAATTAATAATTTATTATTATTGAATAAGATTACATAAAATTGGCGCAGTCGGTATGATAATAATGTTTGTGAGTTCATTACAAATATTTTTGAATAATAATATTATTACAGAAGCATACAATTAATAAATTTAGTTGACAAACATCATTAAAAATTGAGCAACTAATTTCTTAAACATTGTTCAATTAAAAAAAATGAATTTACATCTAAGTATTTTTTCAAGACCATTTTTAAACTAAGCGCAATAGTGTACTTTTTACATATTCCAAAAATAAGTTAAACAATTTAATCGTGTACAGTCTAAACACCAATAACAACAAAACCGCAAACACTAAAATTTCTAATGACGACCTGACATTGATGATAAAAATAAATAAACAAGAAGCATTTGGCAAGCGTGGCTTACTTAATAAAACCAACAATCAAAAGTCAAGACATACGGCAGAAAAGGTGGGATATATTAAATTTATTACACAAACCACTAACAGTTGCATAACGAGACTCTACTACTACTCAATGATAGA
The DNA here is from genome assembly GCA_963932245.1 of Tachinus rufipes. Classification (NCBI taxonomy): domain Eukaryota; kingdom Metazoa; phylum Arthropoda; class Insecta; order Coleoptera; family Staphylinidae; genus Tachinus; species Tachinus rufipes. Next base: position 62,594,109 of record OZ010750.1, on the reverse strand, counting down.
TAAAGAAGCAGACAATAGACAACCAGGAAAAAAACTTCTTTCCAGAAAAAAAAATAAAAAACAACGTTACTAGGCAAGACGTACCAAAATGCACAGTCAAAGAAATCCGAGAAGCCGGACTGAAGATAAAAATCAAGAAAGCACCTGGCCCAGACGGCATACCACCAAAAGTGATAAAACTTGTCACAAAAAACTAACCGGATATCCTCCAGCAAACAGTGGACAATGTCTTTGAAAAAAAGCCGGATTCCCAAAAGATAGAAACGAAATCCTCTCGTCCTAGTAGAAAAGCCAAAAAAAGAAAACAAACCAATCTGCCTTCTGAACTCAATGTCTAAGCTTTGCAAGCAGATTGTCATTGGCAAAAATACAGATAACATAAAGCTTACCAAAAATCTCTCTAAGCAACAAAATAAATTCAAAAAAAGCAAATCCATTCAAAACACAAAAAAATTGCAGATTTAGTTACATTTGACGTAAAAAAACCTTTAACATAGCCTCATGGCAAAGCATAGTGAAAGAACTAGGTAGGCACAAATTGTAAAATATCTGGTAAATACTAAACAAAACTAATTTAACAAAAGAAAAATCAAGATCGGCAAAAAGAGTATGCTGAAAATGTCATGCGGTGTCCCACAAGACTCAGTTGACGCAGTAGTTTTGTGAAACATAATCTACAAAAGTGTGCTAAAACTAGATGTCGCCAACACGGTCAGCCTAATCGGTTATGCAGATGACATAGTCTGGTAGTCCGGGAAAAAAATGAAGAGAACATTATCACAGATTAAAAGAAACCTCTTGCCGCATGAAAAAAAAATGTATGAGTGTTAAGCGGCTCAAAATTGCTCCCAAAAAAACCAAAATTGTCATCCTAAAAGAAAAAAAACTCAGGGAAGTGAAAGAAAATATCTGTAAAATATTTAAGAGTTCACCTAGGAAGGAATAAAAACATAAGCTACCATATAATCAAGGCAAAAAAACAAAAAAAACGGCAACATCGCTAACCAGAATCCTCCCAAATATAAACAAGCCCAGGTCCAGCAAAAAGCAAACCATACATTGCACCAATATAAGCTAGGTGGCTAAACACCCGCAAATATAAAGACATCCTTAGCAAGGTGCAGAGAAAAATGCTACTTTAAGTCACCCCACCATAGTGCACGGCTCCAACAAAAGTTATTACAAAGTCCGTTCCCATTTACCAGCTAGCTTAGGAAAAAAAACCGTACGTAAACGTACGTACGCACGTAGACGCAAGAAAGAAAACCTTAAAACTGTAGGAAAACAAAATAAAAGATAAACAAATACTAAATGTAGCATAATAGATAAGCAGAAAAAACAACAAGATAGGCTACCACATCACCCAATTTTAAGACATGGGTGCTCTACAGATTTAAAACTTTGAAAGACAAAAAGTGCATGTATTTCAATGCAGACGACTCTGCCATACACACAACACTAATCTGCCCGCTCTGAAACAGTAAAAGAAAAGAGCTGAAACATGAAGCAGCTTATAACCAAACAGCATAGTCAGTCACATGATTGTAAGTAGTGAACAAAACGCAGTACCAAAAAGTGATTCTTTACAAACAATCAGAAAAATTAGAAAAGGTTTTAGTTAATATAGCACCTTTAAACAGGCGGCTGAGTCCTACAGACCCAGGTAGACTAGCAGTGCATCAAGCATTTCCTCCTCTCAAAAACAAAAAAAAGATCTAAATACCATTTGTGATTTGTTAACTTAATATACACAGTGTTAAAAAGTTTATAATATTTAAGGGGGTAGTAGTACATACCACAACAAACAAAAAAGTCATAATAAACATGGGTTGTCATAGAAACGGTTTTGGAGATATGAAACATTATTTATTTTTATATATTTTTACAAAAAACAGAGTTATAGAAGATGTTCAAAGTGGCCTCTTTGCATTTCCAAACAGACACAACATCTTTGTCTAAAGAACATTCGTACTCTTTCTAAAACCTCCTCATTGGCTCGGATTTCTTGGCACTTTTCATTAATTTTTAACTGCAGCTCCTAGAAGCTATTTACAGGAGTAGCATATACTAATGATTTCAAATATCTCCAAAGAAAAAAAATAAAGAAGGTTTAAATTAGGCAATCTTGCTAGCCATAAAACTGGTCCGTTTCTTCCTACCCACCTATTTGAAAAAGTTTGCTCTAAATGCTCTCTAACGGCAATCAAAAATAAGCTGAAGCACCATCATAATGGAACGACATTTGTTGCCTGTGGACCAAAAGATTGTCATACATTGTGTTCTCTATAAAGTTGAGGTAAAGCGCCTGTTAATCGGTTTGGTAAAACAACAAGACCTAGAAATCTGTGTTTAATGAAAATGTTTAATGAAAAACGTGTCTGATGTCCACATTCAATTACGGCATGAAGATTTTTGTTGGCCCAACAATGTGCATTATAAAAATTAACAACTCCATTTTGTGTGAATCCGGCTACATCCGTAAAAAGAATTTTGGCAAGAAACTGCAGGTCTTCAGCATCCTTGCGTAGAAACCAGCGACAAAAAACCAAACGTGTTTGATAATCAATTAAATTTAAAGCCTGTACTCGATGTACATAGTATGGATAGAGCAGCTGATCGTAGAGTGTTCTCCAAACAAGAGTAGCACCAATTCCTACCTCAGCTGATATTCTTCGCACACTCGTCCCTAGATTATGCTCTATGCTATAATTTCTTGTTCTGCTCTAAAAGTAGATACCAACCTTGGTCTGCCGGAAAGATAGCATTGTTTTCAAAGTAAACCGGTATCTCTCAATCTCTGGTAATTTTTTCCAAACATACAATGTGAAGAAATCTGGCGATTTGGATAAGCTTCTACATAAAGATGTCGCGCTTTAGTGGCAATCCCATTAGCACAACCATACATAAAACGTATGTCGGCTAATTCTGCATTGGAGTTATCAGCCATAGCAATGTAAACTTGTGTACTAACAACAACTGTCAAGTACTGAATGTTTATTTCACAAAACATCAGCCAACTATAATAAAAAAATGCACGTTTTTGTAAAATAAAAAATTGAAGGAAAAAAAATAATCTCCAAAATCGTTGCTATGACAACCCATGTAAAAGGTTTTCCAATAAGAAGTTTCATTTTGAGTAGCAGGCTATTTGGGCAGCTGTCAATTTTGAAGCTATTATCTTTGACATTTGACAAGTAAAAACTACGCCATTATTAAAAATAGAACGATACACGCTTCAACAGCATTGAAATTATTAAAATTCACTACAAAAATGGTGAACATTTTTCAGTCACAGTTCGCAAAACTAAAGCACATTTTGGTCGTCGTAAAGCACCTTTTCGGCCGGCAATAGTAAACCTGGTAGAAAAATTTGAGCTGTTCGGACAAGTTTGTGATGAAAAAATTGAAACCGTGTACATCGCTCAAGAACACATAAGAATATTGCTGATGTAGCCCGTAGTGTTAAAAAAAACCCAGGTTTGTCAATTCCTCGTCGATCTTTGGAATTAGACATTCCATAAACGACATTACACCGTATTTTGCATAAAAACTTAAGTCTTAAGGCTTTTAAAGTTCAGTTAACACAAGAACTCAACCGGTCGATCACCATAAACGTCGTATCTTTGCTGAATGGGTCCTTCAAATGCATCAATAATCCGAAATTTCATCAAAAAATCATCTTCAGTGATGAGGCCCATTTTCACCTCGGAGGCTACGTTAATAAGCAGAATTGTCGCATTTGAAGCTCAGAAAATCCAAGAATGATTGTTGAAAAGTCTTTGCATCTTCAACGTGTCACTGTTTGGTGCGGTTTTTGGGCTGGCGATGTGATTGGACCATACTTTTTTGAAAATTAGGCTAGTGCAACAACAAAATACCCGTTTTTTTTTTTAAATACCAAAATAAAACCTCTTATTGTAAAACCCTATATTAAGACTTTTTTGTTTGTTGTGGTTTGTACTACCACTCCCTTAAATATTTTACAATTATAAAGTTTTCACATACTGAGCTACGTTGACCTTATGTTAAAGCAAAAATACCTTAGTATATTATGCATTTAATTTAATCATAAATAAAAAGTATCAAATTCATGTTTCAGGTGTGAAATCTTTATCAGTACGTGTAATTGCTTAAAAATACAGATTTGAATTACAAATTATTACATTTTTTAAACAAAATATGAAACAGATTAATACACTTCTGTTGGTATTATTATTACTATCAAATTAAATAATATCATATTAAAACTTTTGCATTTTTTTTACATTTCCATTACCGAGTAATTTGACTATTTGATATCAAATTTAAATTAATCATTTTTTATTTAATGTAATATTGTTATTTTAATTATTCTGTACCATATTAGGGCCAGGATAAATTGTCCGTAATGGTGTTAATAGAATATTAAAAAAAGAATAAGATTATAAACAGAACTTACCGTTTTTTTAATAAACGAGACGAAGCCATATCCTTTCGATTTGAGTGTCTGTGGATCTCTCACTACTCGACAGTCCCTGTAAAATAGAAATAAAACAATAAGAATGAGTTGATTTGTTAGATGCGACGGTAGATTTATGAGATGTGTGTATTCGGTGGGATAAATGAGATTGCGTTATGTTTAAAGATACGGAGAGTTAGTGATAGTGCGGTGGAGAGGGTGATGTAGGTAGGTAACGGAGCTCGTTAATGAATAGCAGCCGGCTTTGTGGTTGTGAAGAGGAAGCACATAAATGCGATGTGTGTCCTGGAAGGCTTTAGAAATGAACTGTTGGTACTAAGTAAATCCTAAATCTGAACCTATTGCGTGAAGTACCTATAATGTGTGGGTTGGAATGTTTGTTTACGAGGTCAAGCTCTCTTAGGAATATTCTTTCAGCAATCCGGATGTGAATAGTGCGTGTGCAGCAAATGCCGACAGTTATGTAGGGAGTGGATAATCTGCGAGTGCAATAGGTCGGTGTTTGGATTGTGCTAGTGTGTCTAGTGGGAGTAGAAAATGAGGCAACAGTGAATTGCACTCGGAGGATATTTGGGTTCCCCATGGGGGGTTCCTGAGGCTGTCAGGTAGGCGCGGCCGAGTTATGTGTTGGAAAGCATTGTTGTGATGGAATCATTCTACATACGAATGGAGTTCGATAAACGGAAAACTCATTGCTCTGAATAGATGTTGTGTTGACCAGACTTGCGCGGCTATTGAGATTATATAACACGGAATAGGTGGTCCCGCTGAATATAAATCCACACAAATTTTCCGCAAGTCTGCAAGCTGCAGCAGGCCAGAAGCAAGCAAATTCACTTCACCTGCACTTGTAAGGAGATGCTGCTCAGTTGTTTGTAATACATCTCAGAAGTTCCGCAGCAATTACACCCCGTATTGTTCCTGTAATAATTAGCGACGACTCAAGATGTTTATGACGAAATTGAGTAGGGGACGGGAGTGAAAGGGAGCTCCAACTTAGGTACTACAACTTCACAATGTATTCATAAGCCAATGACGTTACAGACTTCTTATTAATAACAAACTATGAGCAGCCGTTCGTCACACTTTAATCCCGGAGCCGTAAGTAGCTTATATATGCAAAGTTCGCCAGTTTACACCGCCCGTCCAACTCAATTATACTCCACGTGTAGTTATCTACGGGGCCGCGACCCAAGAACTAGCTTGAATACTACACGACCAACATTGTTGATGTGATATATGGATGGATATATTGATTACACGTCGATACAACTTAACAGAGCACCGCCACTTTCCATTCAACCTTTCGTTTAACGCAAAAAAACTCTTTCAACCTATTCATCCCCATGAAAGTAACAGAACTGTATCCATACGATGCGCGACTTGAGTTATACAGGACCTTTCCTCTGCTTAACAGCCCTGCAACCCTTGCATCCCTAACTCAATTCAATTCGCCTTTTTTGTATGCCAGCCCCATTCCCACTGGCCATTAATTATAGATAATTGTTTACATTATGAATTAGGCCTGAATAATCCATACATATTATATTACAGGTTAATCACACATGCAATTAAATTAATACGTTGCAGATATTCATTTATACGAATATTAATATCGCAGTTATATATTCATGCAAATTAATTAAACAAAACATTTTGCAGTTGTGTAATTAAACATTTGAATTATATAAAACAATATAAAATCTATATCAATCTGCGCTAAGGCACGGTACATTATTAATTAGTTTTTAATTAAATTTTGAAAACCAAACTAGATTCAATCACATAAATGTGTAATCAGATTGCAGAACCAAAATGATTAGCAGCGCATTAAAGTCAAAATTAGAATGCACCTGTTTAGCATTTGTTTGTTAATTTTTATTTAATCGCCGGCAGTTAGCACTGAATAAAACGGCTATGAGGGGCCTTAATGTAATGCATCTGGCGCAATGCCTAGAAATTTTAGGTAAAATTTGCACGCAGTTTTAATGCACAATTAGATAAATAGTGGGTGGGTAATTCTGATGCACGGAGCTTGAAATATGCGTCCATAAATTATGATGGGAATTATGGAGAGAGATGAGTGGTAGGTCAAATAGTCTGACCCAAGACCTTTGGCCAACGCCCAAGGTAGTACTTTACATGTAGGCAAATTTTTGTTGTAATATTTAATGCGCGTATGAAATTTCCATCGTTAGGTAACACAATGCGAACGCTTATCGCGCGATGGAAACAGTTGGTCATTACTGTTTTTTTGTAATGGCATGAAGATATTCAGCGGCCCATTAAATAGCGTGTACTGCAATTTCAGGGATATAAAAGGTCAATCGAAGCAAATGTATAATACTTGACCGACTGAAATATCGCCATAAATATCCAGTTGGAAAAAGTTTCCGAACCGGTTTATTTGTCTGGAAAGTCTCAAGAAAAAGGAATCGGCTTCCTTGTAAACGTACAAGTTTTGTTTAGATCTCTCTTTATCTATTTTTTTTGTAAAACGAGTCCCTTTAGTGTGGCTTTAATAAATTAGTGAATTTATGTATTAGAAACGTTTTAAAAATAAGACATTATCGTCTTCATTGTGTTTCCTCTTTGTATCTGTTTTATTTATAGATTTTTGTAAGATGGCTTTAATTAATTCGGGTGATTTATTATTATATGCGACCGACGGAACTAACTACTGGCGGAGAAGCTCAGAATTACGTACGGACCGGATCCACGAGGGAACAAACTGCTATGCTGTCTGTGTATTACTATATATTGTGTATATTGTGTTCGTTGTCCCTATGCCTTAGTCCCGTATCTTGTATGTCTCGTGTCAACTAGATAGATACTGAATCGATCAACATCGTTTCGGTTTTAGAAGCAACCGCGAAGCTAATTGGTTGTCGTCGTTCTACAAAGTTCGGCGCCGCTGTCACGTAAAGTCTGCTTTTCGTGCGGTGCGGCACGATGCGGTCCTGAAAGCCAAAGGGATTCCAGAATGGTTAGTATTTATTGAATGGGTAAGTCATTTTTAACAAATATTTAATGGAATTTGTTCGTGCTGACAGCGGGGAAGCGCAATTTATAGAATAATATGTATGGTTTGGGTGAGTGAAAGCGGAAGATGTATGATGCGGAATTGGAGTAGTTTTGAATTGATGAATGGATGAGCCCCATATGCCGACACCTGAATGAGATGCGTGCTCTGCAGCCCATCACTTACTGGCACCCCATGTACAGGATACGTATAAGATATGGATAAAGTGGAATACGGGATACACCGTCATGGAAAGATGTCTTTCCATCGGCGTTGCTGTTGTCGTTCATCTCGGCCTGACTACATTTCCGCTTGTAAGAACATACTTTATGAAGACACGTTAGCGTGTTCTTAAGTTTAACTGAGACCCATGCGTCGGGGCCGAGATATTAAAACCAGGAAAACCCATTATTTCATTACGGTTGCCGTATAGCGCGCATAATGCGTATAATGCATCATTTTATTACTATTAGCCGAGTATTAATTTACCCTGAATATTAAGTACATAATAACGCGTAAAAACGATGCACATCCACTAAGTAAATGTGCCCTAAATCCAGGCAAATCACACCCTGCAAGTGCCTCTAAGGCAGATAATTACGTAGAAACTCTAGGATACATTTTAAATTAATTAGTAGAAGGTTTGCGCGAGAAGAAGGGATTCATCTCAGTTGAATAAGCCGCACAATTCCACGACCGCTAACGAGCCTGTCCTACGTTCCCAACGGTAAATAATTCAATACGGCTACAATACAAATCGGTATTCATGAGTTTATTACGTTCAATCTTTAATCTCGCTATTCCTCAACTTTGTTCCCACCGGAATCCGGCTCTCGCAAAACTGCGCGCCCCTAAAATGTTCTTCCCAGTTTGCAGTCTTCCTGCTGTTCCTCTACACCCGCGCCGCCACCTCGCCATGTTATGCTGTTATTCACATTCAAAACCGTTGCCCCCATCTCGCTTACCTTCCTCACAGCCTCACTGGGGGACTGCGAAATTGGTTTCCAAAATATTTATAGTCTAATTCAATTTTGCGCCTCTATAATGTCGGTTTTCAACTAACCGCTTTTTATTTTTATTGTAAATAATCATACTACTGAGGATAATCAAACTCATTTATTTCACCTTTGTCTTCATCAATTTTAATTAAAGCTTTGTATTGATTCAACAATGCCGAAAATTATATTGCAATGCGGCACTGCAAACTAAACATCTCAGAATTATTAAAATGAATACAGACAAAGATGGTATTAATATATTGTTGACTGGCGGATAAAGATTTAAACTACTTGACAATAGTATTACTAATAGTAAAATGTATCAAAGACATTACAATAACCTTAGAATATAAATAAATAAAAATTATAAAAAGTCAAAACTTAAAAGCAAGTTCGTTGAGCCAATGAAACCTAAAACTGCTTTGATTATTTTACAAACTTCAGAAACCACTCTAGAAATCTATAAAATATAATCTAAATTATGAAATAAATAAATGAATCTAAAAACACCAAAAAAATCTTCAAACATCCTAAACTAAAAAACGTGGATACCATTAAATAATATAAAGAATTCAAGAAACCCACTATTAATTTCTGAAAGACTACCTTTGTAAAACTTTGAAAGATTTATTTAGAACATTCTTTTGGAATTCTCTTAGACAGATTCTAAAGTGTTCTGATGTCTTTTCAAAGTTCTAAAAGGTTTCCATAGTAACAAACACACAAACACTTTTATGAAGACGATCTCAAACAGATCAGGCTATACTATAAGGAGCTCCTCTGCAAAAAAATAAGAAAAAAAAAGCCGCCTCCACAGCGGCCCTAATGTCATTTATAGCCAGGCAGACTACCCAGCTACCCACAACACGTGGCCTTCACCTTTTCTAAAAATGTCCCAAAAACCCATGCAACTGTAGCCAAGCCCTAGCCCACCAAGACTCCGGTTGCCCCGGTCAAGACCTCACTCTAAAGTCCGCCACCTCCAACGACAAAGAGCAAATTGAAATCCAGCAAAACCTCGTTTGTAAAGAAAGAATTTGCTTTGGTGGATAACAAGAAAACACCTAAAAAACAAAAAAAAAACGAGTAAATTCCCTTCAGTTACTTTAAACTAACCCGACCGCCCATCACGTCAGCAGCACCATCAAAGCCACCAGCCACTAACGCCAAGATTCCTCAATCCCCAAAAGCCCAGACAACTACTTCGTGTCCGCTAATAACTACTTAGGCCTCTCAACAAGCCCAAATAAATCGGCAGCATCCAAAAGAAATGGTGTCACAAAACGCCAATTTTCTATTGTCATACAAAATAAAACGTATTTCAAGAGTGTTCAAGGACATAAACATTATCATCAATCGCGCCATAAACGTCGTAGATAGTATCCGCGTGCATCCTCTTTTGCATGCGGATTTTCAAACTGCGATCGTTTACTGCAATAGCAATAATGTTTCACTACACTTTTTAGTTAACGTCTAAAAAGACCTGTTCACTTTTCTTACTTTTTATCTTCTGCGTCACTCCGACTTACTTATGAGTCGCAACTCTAAGATCGGCCATGTGATATACCATGCTATATCTTGCACTCCCATCTAATTAGCCAATATGTAACTTTTATCTAGCCAGTAGGTTGTGAGAATATTTATAAGAACCAAAGGTTGTTTATTACTATACTACTACTTAGCAGTTGTTGTGCAACCTCAAATGCCAGTGCAGAAGCATGCTCTCAACGGCTATTACGTAGAAGATCTAAATGCCAAATACTGTGTTAACACTTAATCCATAGAACTCAAATGCCAATAACATCAAGCAGCTGTAAAGTACTTCAATGACATAAATCTTAATAGCAATGTACTCGTTATCACGCAAAACACCTTCGGTCTATGTGTAAACAACTTGAGACTATTTTGAAATATCTCAATGACAATGCACTTTGTTACGTACACCTTTAAGACCTTATTAGTCTAAGTGTAAATAATCTGAAACATCTGTAAAGGATTATTTAGGTAATAGCCCTAATGTCTATGCACGTCACTCTACACTGTATAATTTACCTTAGTCAGCTTAAAAGTACATCAATAACACCAATGTCCCAATGCAAAAAAATATTATGCACACTCCTAAAACATTTTCGGTCTATGTGTGAATAACCTCAGACAACTACCTCAATGTCAATGTACTACGTTATACACCACCAAAACCATCTTGATTTGATACGTTACATTTTATAAACAACTCCCTCAACAAACGCTCATTCATTCAACCTCCACACGTGTCGTAGCTTAATTAATTATACTATACAGATTGTCAAAATCATTCCAACACATAGCTAATTTCTTTTAACCGTCGTAAGCTGCCATTTTATGCAAATGCATGCGTTAAGTAGGCTAGGTTTTGCTTTCTCGTATATCAATTCCTGCAAATAATTATTAAACACAACATAATTAACAAATATAAAATCTCTATCTTGCCAATAAATCTTGACGTCAGAATCCACACCATAACACTTTATTTATCTGTTAAGTAAGGTATTAATTAGTTATATGTTCAATAAACTTATAGAATTCTTGCCACGTAATTACTGAACGCTTACAATGTTTTTGTACAAGTAGTACAGTTTGAAAAAAAAACTATATGTATTTCTGTAAGAAAGAAAGAGACTTTTAGTAGTACAATTGTAGCAGTACTGCTTGTAGTTATTTGGTTGTCATGTCAATCAAAACCGCTTGAGGTTATGTTATTCTCATTATTTTCTAACTAGCTGGCCAAAGTGATCGGTATAAGTTATCTGTCTTGTAAAGATTTGATAAAAGGTTAACACTACTGACATTTGAATAGACGTTTACTCATAACAATCTTATTAGTAACGTTACTAAGCACTTTACTGAAAGGTGAATATATTGGCTCTAAGTGTATAAACTTTTACAAATTAATGCAATCCAATCTAATTTTGAATTTTCGTATTTTCACTTTATTATTCTTGTCGATAGAAAACAAATAAGTTTTGATTTTTTAATAAAACAATTTCTTTGCTGACTTGGCACATACACTCAAATGTCATTACTTGACAAATTGTATTGCAAATTTATTTTTTTCAACCAGGTTGTCTATTGTAATAAAATTATTAACTATTATAACCACGAATATCAATCAATTGAATTATAATCCATCAGATAAATGATTTATGGATTCTGTAACCTATTAACTTCAATGCAAATACATCTGTCAATAAAGGGCATTTGGTCATGTGTTTTTAAATTAATATTGAGACGCAGTAAACATTTCATGTATTAATAATATATAATTTTCTATAAAACGTTAATTTTAATTTATATACAAATTTAGTTTTTTATACATCAAATGCCTTTACAGAAAAAAAATGCTCCATCGCTAAGACTCGGCGAACAAAATTCTATTTACTAAACACAAATAAATCCTTTCGATTTATTTAGACATCTCATTTACCTTACAACTCCCCGTTAATTCAACAAGATTTCATTTGCAAACGCAATTTTCTTTTGATTAAATTTGTCAATAAATTTAATTTAAGCTAAACTCGTATTGCAGCAAAAATTTTAGAAAGGATTTTGGGATAAGTTATAATATTATGTGTAAAAGCAAAACCAATCGAGGTATTAATCCAATAGCTTAGCTATTTATTACCTAAAATATCTCCATAAACGTGGAGATCATATGCAATTACGCTGGAAGGTTCAACTAACACAGATTAAATCCTTTAAGATCTATTTATCCAGTATAATAATCGTATACGAAGTGAACGGGTAAAGTTATTGGAACGTTGCAGCAGTAACAAACTTCAATTTACAACGGCAATAATCCAGGAACGGACGTATAGTTTTATTTGACTTTCGGAGTGGCACGACATTTAAAATGCAATAAACCATCTTATAATTGTACGAATGTTCTCGCTCTTAGCTAATCCGCGCAACTGTTACCAATTGTTTTGTTATCAATAATATTATTATTGATGCATATAACTTTGCTAGCAAACTCATTTTCTATCTACCTCAATTTTAGTAATTATTTTCCACATTATTTTTAGCTTAATATTCAGATTTTACGAGTGGCTCTTCATATGGCCATTAAGGATTATTTATGCGGCGAATTGAAAATTTACACTTGCATCGATCGCCTCTTTTTGGCAAGGTGCTCATAAATTTTCCCAGAACATATTGCGAATTTCCTCCATCGACATTTTCACACGAATTAGTTTTCTACTTTATTTCCAAACGAATTTATTTATAAAACTGACCAACCCAAATAAGTCCCGACTTAATCGATCATGTGTAAATAAATCAACAGATACTTACATTAATTTAGTGAGGTATTCAATATCGTTGTTATTATCATTGTAATTTTATTTTTAACAATAGTTTGTTGTCATAATAATAACATGCAAAGTAATGTGTTAGCATTGAGACAGTTGCCAAGGACGCCGGAATCATAGAGAGGTGCGACGATCGAAGGATAGTAAAACAAATACAGACAAAGAATAAAAAATGCAACAAAGTAATACTGTCCATATAATGTAAAAAAAATTAAAAAAAACAAAAACAACAACTTTTTTACAATCGATACTCAAAAATATAAAAGAAGCATCACCAAGTTTGCGGCAAAAAGAGCAAGGTACTTGCAAAAAGTAAAAGCCTCTAATAACCTTAAGACTACATGTACTTAAGAACCAGAACCGTTTTTGCATTAAGTTATGCCTACCCAACACAAAACTTAAAACAACCGTATCAAACATAATGCAAAGTGCACTAAACACCAAAGAAAAGTAGTGAAAAAAGAAGAAGCTATCAATGAATCCAAAAAAAACGCCAATTGTTCCTTTTACAAGACAAAAGACACCACAAACCTTAAGAACTAAAAAGGTATAGAGCTACTATCCGGGTTAGAAAAAAAAAAAATTAGAATTCATTGTTGATACCAAACTAACCTCCAAGACTCACTTAGAAAATTTGACTACTCAATATGACCAGATAGTTATCATTAAATGCGGAAATCTCCAAGAGTACAACTACTAAACAAAACATAGTACAAAGGTTAGCAGCAACCATGTTAACAAAGGCGATAACAATAATGCACAAAGCAGTCCTAAAAGTATTATTCTCACTACAACCTATACACTTAGTTGTAATAGCTGAGACGTAATAAGCAGCCCAAAATTCATCGGCCGCCCCCCCTCAAAAATTATCTGCCGCCTTCAAATAAAACCCGTCCTTTACTCGGTTTGCCAAAACAATTACTACATTACATACCCCGGCAAAAGAAAGCCGCTATCACTTACTGACCCAAAAAATATTTTAGTACTTGGAAAGACAAAGATGTTTGGTACAAAATGTATTGTCACAACAGGGAAGAACAAACTCTACAAACTCTACAAACCTCTAAACCAAAGCCCACAAAAACAATTTTTAGTCAAGACCTATCAAAGACCAGTGGCCGCTTCTAAATAAAGTTGAACAATAAAAACCATCCTAAAGCATTATCGTAGAACTAAAGAAAATGTTGCTGGGACTGTTGTTCAATGCCGATTAAAAACAAGCTTCCCAAAGTCTAGATAGAGACACACCGTCTTCATTATCTAAGGTTTTATATTGGATTAAGTTTACGCAATGCATAAAAACAACAACTAATTTATAAGCAGTACCCACACTAGCCTAAACTTTTCAAAAACTTGTACATTGAGTTAGTTTGTTCTTGTCAACTAGAACGCCGCCAATCTTTACCTAATCTGCAGCAACATACAACTAGACAAAAGGCATGAATGCTCAATGGCAGCCAAAATACGCTCTCCACTATCAAAAGTTTTTTATTGGATTAATGAATGGAAACACCAACCAGTCCACAAACAATATAGCTATTTGGAAATTAATATTAAGCTCAACTAAGTCCTAAGTAGGACACCGCCAACCAATCTGCAAAAGGCAACCATCTAGACAAACCAAAACCTTGATGAAAAAAAGCAGTATTTGTCCCTGCTTAATTACACCAGCAACGTTTTATTTGCACCACTTGCTTGGAAGCCCTTGGGCGTCCTTTAACATTCTGTAATTGCGACTTTTTAAGTCACCGCCAGAATCGCTCTTTTCAGAACAACTTTTGATACTATGCCTAAATACAACACTGGACTGTGTTCAAAGCCGCATTCGTCTCATAGAATATGAGTTTTGGCAAAGGCAAGTTGGTCCAATAGGCAAATTTAGGCAAAAAATGTTTCTTTGTAACTACTTATTGGCAATTAAAAAAAAAAAAAGAATTAGCTGGGCAACCAATGTGATAGTGCCCCTGTCCCTGTCCTCTTACTTGGTTGTACTATTACCGCCTTTTGAGCAATGCTTCTTTATAACAATTTGTTGATAGTTAAAAGAAGATGGAGAGTAAGCTACTGGCAAGCTTTAGTTTTAACTACGCACGAACTGCTACTCAAGGAATAAATTTGGAAAACGTATAGAATAGTGGAATCTCTGTTTGCGTATTTGTGCCAAAAATTCATTTTTTGTATTAACTTCTTTACTCTTGAAAGTGAATAGAAAATAAGCATTAAAGTATTTTTCTCACTACAAACCACTACACTTAGTTGTAATGGCTGAGGCGAGATAAGCAGCGTACAAAGTACGGATAAATAAACACACTTCAAATTTTGGTACTTACAGACCAAAAACAACAAATGTGTTGCATTAAGAATAATGAAACCTCAAAATTATTTGATAAAACAAAACCACAGCAAAACAAATAAACAAACAAAAGAACAGTTAAAAAAACCATGTAGTACACAGATAAAGCAAAATGCCAAAAATAGCACTGATGTTAGTATATACAAAAGTAAAAAGCTTGAAAAACATGCCCTGGTTTTACAAGCAAAAATGGCTGTTATTGATTGGTTTGCCAGAAACATAATCAAATCAAAATTATACTCTAACAGACCAATAACCGTTTGTCAGTAATAGATTGTAAATTGCTTATGGCTTGCAGAAACATTAACTATAAATAATAGACTATACCTAGTTTTAATACCAAAATACCAGGATGTAGAAAAAAAATTCAAAGTAAATCAGCTTGCCAAAAAAAAAGAGCAAAGACATTTATTAAACTTAAATCTGCTTTTGGAATTCCATACAAAACCAGAAAAAAAATCCAAAACAAACTTACAACAGAACCTGTAAATATATCAAAAAATAAAGCACAAACTCCTAACAAAATCAAAATGTCAAAAGCGTGGTATATTATCAAATCAAACTACAAAGATTTACAAGACTAATAACCAAACACTGAGGCCTAAGTACATGATTGCCAAAAAAAGAAGAGCAAATACATTTATTTAGCTTGAGCCTGCTTTTGGAATTCTTTGCGAAACCGAAAAAGAAATAATCCAAAAGAAACTTGCAACAGAACCTGTGGAACTGTTAGAAAATAAAGCACATATTCCTAACAAAACCATCACAAAACGTCAAAAGCGTGGTATGATTTATGAGTCAAATCAAACAAAAACTTATATAATAATCGGATACTGTGGCATAAATAAATACATGCAGAATGTAAATAAAGATAGACTTCCTCAAAGATTTTTGGAAGAGAAAAAGACTTCATTACATCTGCTAAGTGAATGTAAGAAGTTCAATAAGCAACGCACAAGCACAAACAACTAAAAAAATCCAAAGACAATCCCTTAGCAAACGCTCCTAAACTTTATCAAAAAAACAGAACTGCTAAAAGAGTAAGACACCAAAAGAGCACAGTAGGACAATCATCTTTTCATGCTAGACAACCAGCCCAGAACAAAAAACATCTAAAAGTTATATTACTGTGGCAAAAAACACAAAACTTCAAGCCAAACATAGTAGTAGTTAACCAGATACGGTAACCACGACAAAATTGGTAAATTCACAAAATAGTATTAGATGACCTAGCAAACATAGTAGAAATTTCAAAAAATGATGTATATTGACCAAAAATTTGAACATGAGAAAGCTGTGCGCAAAATTACTTACAAAAATAGCGTGATAATATTAATCAATTGAGTCTTTGGCAAAGTTTTTACGTCGATTGATAACCATGGATAAAACATGGGTCACTTCATACCTCAGAAAAAAGTCAACAGTCAAAGCAATAGACTGCGAGAAGAAAATTTGTTCCAAAGAAAGCAGCAAAGATAGTTTTGTCTGCAAGCAAGGTCATGACGTCAACATAGAGTTTTACCTCTTAAGCTTTATAAAAATAGTATTTTCTACTCTGGTCAATCTTTTCAAACAACAGCCGCCATCTGTACGTCAGATACTTCTGTGAATATTTTTTGTTAACAAATTTGGCATTTTAGAATACTCTAGACATCTCATTCTAGTATGTTTTGTAATGTATTAGTAATAAAGATGAGCAAATCTAAATTAAGATACACACAGGTCATGATTGGGATGCAAATTTTCTTTATTATTTACCAGGTAGAGTAAAACATAACTCCTGTACTAACGTTTAAAGACCTCTGTAGTCCTACTTTTACCAATGCTTATCATATACTGCAGTAGCTAGTGTTAAAAAAAACCGTACTGGTAAATTTTTGTAATCGTAACATATATAACTTGTTAAACATTACAGAATTAAAAAAAAAACTATCATTGTTTATAACCACAAAAATCTTATTTTCATGATGAAAAACAAAGAATAAAGCAACAAAAAATAAAAAAAAAAATTGTGTCATTTATAAAAATTCTACAAACAAACTTGCCACATTAAAAACACATAAAACCGATTGTATAGTTTATTATGTGGTATGACGTTGTGGTTGCGTATATTAAATTTGCTATTAATTTTAATGCGTAAATAGCAAACTTAATGTATGCAACCACAACGTCAAATCCGTGCGTATAAAATCGCATAATTTTACGTAGCAATAACAGTTGCATAATGAACATATTACAGTAAGAAGTAGAAACGTATATTTATATACTATTATGCTATTTCATTATAACTTTATGATAAGTACATGATGTTGGAATTAATTAAAGTACAAAACAAGCACAATCATTGCGGAATTAAATGTTGGCAATTTCGAAAATCTATTTGTACAGTTTAAGTAAAATAAAATTGTGATAGCTAAGACAAAAAGCTATTATTTTAAAGCTTGAGTTAACATGCTACGATAGAGCAGTTATCAATATTGTGTGTGTATATGTGTTTGTGTGTGTGGGTATAAAGTTCGTTGAAACTTTTCCCTCGTTCCAGATGATATTTATAAAGTGGCAGTTAAGGTGGGTTGGGTTAAAAAAATGGCGCGACACGTCGCGGCAAATGGGTGGGTAGGATGAGGAGTAAATAGAATGAAAACGAAATGCACGTATGGAAGAACTCAAATAAAAAACACATTGAAATGCTGCATTTGACGACAGCGGTTGCCGGTTGCATCGGATGTTTCAATATCAAGTTTGAAGAGTTATTGGCATTCCTATCACGCGTACAGTGTTATTTCGGACACTTCACATTCATCGCCATCCGAACGACACTCAAAACTTTTTACGAGTAAGTAGAGAAAACTGTTGAACTCAATAAAATAGGAAAATTCAAGAAAAACATCGACTCGAGTGTTTGCTTGCAAATATAAAACAAATATACATTCAGTGTGTGAACAAACGCTTCCCTGTTAACACCTTTTTTAACATCTGCAAATAATAAACTTTATATCAAGAATAATTTTTCTAACAATATCCCCCTGGCTTGTATACCGAAAACTACTAAAAATTGTTTGCAGTAACGGAAGAAAATATTGGATTTGTTATGAAAAGAACCAAGCTGAGCAAAACATTACTGTGCTATTTTCAACCATCAATTGAAAATACGTCCACATTTATGTGGAATGAAATATAATTGAATCGTAGATGAAAGTGTGTTCAGGGTAAGATTATTGGGCGATTAAAGTTTAGATAATGGTTATCTTGGAACCGTCTCATTATCATCAATCCTAATTCGGTTTTTGCGGTCTGAACAGTCGTTCCGCTTAGATACTATTAGTCGCTCTTGAATAATAGAGGTTTTCTGCGGATGTCAAAATGCGTAAGCTACTTTCCATGTAAAAGCACAAGCATGGACTTAAGGATTATAACTGCTCCTTACTAATCCCGCCGCACATTATGGCCTAACTACGTACACAGAAGGAAGCGGCCCCCTCGACGAAAACTACAGGCAGGGATCATTCTAAATATTTAACATGTCAAGGTGGCGTCATCTTATTCCGTGTGTCAAATCTTTTATGAGACTGTGCGGAATTATTAATTTCACCCGGCTAAGCCGGAATTAGCGCATAATTGAAAGGAAGTAAGCCGGAAATTTTGTAATATAACGGCTGGTTATTAATGCATGGGATTATTAACAAGTTTTTTATTCCATAAAGTAATCGTTGAATAAATAAGCATTGCTTCATTATTTATGTGAGAAGCGATTATTAAATCATGTAATTACAATCTGCAGATGTTGCAGCTGGTTTAAAATATATTTTTTTCAACTTAGAAAATGTTTACTTATAGCACATCGCGTTGGTCATTTGTCACATACATTATAAATAAAGTACTTTTGATATTTTTCATTATTACGATGAAATTCTAAAGTACAAGTCTACTTTTACGTTCATATTTCATTTAAAAAAGTTCACATCTCCTTACAAATATAAGTGTCAAAATGACTTGATATTTTGCAAGATATCTGTCGCTATATTAAATACTTGCTGCAACGAATTAATCTTGCTAATTACGCTGCGCTACTTTATTAATATAAATTTTATTGGTTACGCTGCAATTTGCTTTTTTTTGTTAATTATGGTAAATATTACGTGAGCGAAATTCCATGAATATTCAGCCATGGTGCGTTAGCGTTGGCATTATCCACGTCTTATGCAAATGCATATACTTAGCGTGGACCGATAATATGGCTCGCCTCATTACTTCCAAACAGATCGCGTTGTAATGACCAAACTTATGTTTATGTGTAACGTTCTACTCTTTTTACTTAAACTTGAGCTGGGAGAAACTTTCCGTACTGTCTCCTGCACCATCTCTCCTTTTATCGCCACAACTTTTTTTCCTCCCCGCTTATATTATACATGCATATATATATATACTATTGTTAGCCGGAATATAAATTGGGGAGCGTAAATTAAGCGTAATCTGATAAAACAAATCACTGGCTTTCCAACTACTACCGAATTCTTCGTTCTAATCATTGATCGTGTGCTCTCTTGCCTTCCATTTCACATTATTTTTCCACCTATTACAATTATATTATCACTACTTTTATCACTTTATAACATTCTCAATTTTATACATCCATTGTTTAATTCCGTTGTAATTTGATTCGTCTCGTTAAGGGTCTGCAAATTCCTCTTCCAACCCTATACAATATCATACAACTCCACTACATATGGTAATAGGATACTATTAAAGCAATAAACGTTATTATATTAATCGTCGCCTCTAATAACAAGCTTCTAATAAAACACAATCAACATCTCAAACACTTTGCTGCAATTAACCTAACCCATTTGCCGTTTCCGGAAACAAATGCATAGCAATCAATATTATTTCATCGCCACAAATTTATCCATTGCAAACTTAAACATTATCAAAATCTTTGGCAGTAAAGAACCGATTAAGCAAACTTATTTTTAGTAAAAATTGCCAGAATAATTGAATTATTACCAAAACATTTTTAATCACTTTTAATATATATTTTTTATCTTGGATAGCCGGTATTTAGGATTTATTAATGTTGTCTACTTGCAGCAGTTTGAGCACACAAATACTACCAAATCTGTCAATGAAAAAAATCAGTGTAGGTAGAACTTGAGGAATATCTAAAATTGGGCAAATCTGTTATTGTGGTGCAGCGGCGCTTTTGCCAACGCTTCAATATTGGTTGTAACTAGTTCCAAAGCATGACACAACCCTGCAGATAGGTGCAGAAATTTAAAACAACGCCATCGGAAATTAATCCACAACTTCAAAGTGTAAAGACACTAGCTTCCTGTCCGTAAAAAGAGTGAGACAAGCAGTAGTTCAAAATCCAGAGCAGAGCATGTTAAGATAGTTAACAACATAGTCTGATATGATGTATAATATTAATGGGTACTAGAAGACCAATCAAAACCTTTGACTCCAAACGCTGATCTTCTTAAGGAAAACAAATAATAAATACGATAGTCAACAACCCTGTCAACATTGCTCATAAAAAGAGAATGGTTATATCAAAACTTCAAATAAAGACACCGAGTAATGACTAGAAATAACCAGTCCAAAAAAATGTCGTTGTCCAATAAACGTTACCAATAATAATCACCATACGCCCAAGTAACAATACCAGCCAAACCCACCCTCCATAGTTTTTTGGCGGTACTTCAGGAGATCATAAAATTGTACCAGCACAAAATGTCATCGTCCAAGTTGCTCATAAAAAAAGAATGTTTATATAAACTATGACCAGATCAAATTTATCCGACTAATCATACTAACACTCTAAAAAGAGAGATTCGAGTAATGATTGAAAAGAACCAGCCTAAGAACTAAAAGTCCAATAGACGTTACCACTAATAATCTCAACACGTCCAAATGACGATACCAGCCAAACCCACCCTCGATAAGTTTTTTGGCGATACTTTGAGATATCATAAACTTGTACCAACAAAAAATGTCACTGTTTATATTAGTTTAATGGTAATTTTTTTTTTCATATAAACTATAACCAGGTTAGATGTTTCCAACCTATCAGACCAAAGCTTCAAAGAAAAGCATTTAAGTAATAACTGGTAAAAACCGACCCAAAAACCAAAAAATGTCGTTGTCCAATGGACGTTACCACTAATAATCCCTACAAGCCCAAGTAACAGTGACAATATCAACCAAACCTACCCCAAGTTTTTTGGCTGTACTTAGCTTTGACTTTGAACATTCTTTAGTCGCATTTTGACATAACGGAAACTGTGTAAGTTCAACAACATATCCAAGGGCTTAAGTGTTGCATTGAACATTACCATCTCAAGCAGGCCGCCACCGTTTGAAAAACATTTTAAAACCATCTGGGTTTAGTACAAATCAATCTATTTAGAAGAAAAAAACTTGTCAGCTTTTAATTAAAAAAAGATATTTTACGCCATGCGGTGTATTTCTTGGTAAAGATAAAATTGGACCAAAGCAAGTAGTCAAAATCACAGCGTCCTTAAGTTGCAATATTTCTACATCAGAACTTTAAGTGTTAAAATTAAAAAAAGTTTGGCAAAAGCTTCAAAAATGTAGGTGTTTTAATTTTACAATAAACCGTGTTTTTAACTTTCAGCACCAAGGTCCGCCAATCCAAAGTGACAGACCTAATTAGAACCCAGCCAAATATTAAGTTGTCCAATAATCAAGGTGCTGGACAAAACCAGAAATAAATCTAAACCCAAACAGACAAACGGGCAAGAAGCACTGCTAACGTCGATCTATACTTCATATGAATAAACTTGTCATCAAACAAAACTATTGCATTTAATTTAAAAACTAAAACCCCAGTACTCAAGTATAATTTGGACAATAGCCTAATAACTCGCAATTGGATCCAACTATTAAATAACCCAAAACTTCATCACTTTTTTTTTTAATTTCAAAATGTGATATTTAGGAATTACTTAATATGGATAGGCAATAATAAAAATAACTTGTTTTTCAATAAAATTTAGAAGTTATAGTGTCTTTTCAGATGCTCCTCCCCATACTTGACGTATATAAGTTTTATATATATGCAAAAGCTGTAGACTGAACAACATCCACAAGGATGAATTCAAACAAATGAGGCTCAACCAGGAAACCTTACAATAACTAAAATAAATAATAAAAGCCAACATGAAGAAGACCGCCATTGCTGGGTTACCCAGACAATCTACCTTTTCACCGGAAGATCCGGCTCCGACCTCCACTAAAAAAACCCCAAAGAAAAAGTCATCAGCATCATTTGCATGCCAGGGCAGCTAGTTATGGAAACTCCGACCTAGGCCTTTCTCAAAAGACCTGCCCGATCAAACCGCATCTTCAGAGAAAAAGAAATGTAAGTCCACCAGTACAACAACGTCGACGCCAACCACAAATTCACGGATTCGGATTCATCCTGGCACCAAAAAAAAACTAATGAAGGAATCGAGTAAGTTTCCTCCAGTTTATCTATCAAACAAGTCACCAAAGCCAAAGGGTCCTCAACACGGCAAGCGCCTATGACACAGTCAACCAATTTCGGTCCAACAACTAGCTCCGTAGGCCTTCCTTCAGCATCAACAGAAGGCTGGCACAAACCGCACTGCATCAAGGTTGATGTGGTGTAAACAGGTCATTGCTCTGGAGGTATAAACTTGGAAAATTTTCCAATGGTGTACGTCCAGCCAGAAAAAGAGAGATCATGTTTCTTACCAAGGTATGGAATACAAACGCAAGACCGCCGAGATAGCACTATTTTGCCAACGCGACGGCTATATAGTATCCAGGTGGAACTCACCCTGTGCGTCAAAAGTACAAAAAATGCCCAAAAATCATTATCAGCAAAGCTTCTAGCCAACTAGGTGGCTAATTTAACAGACAAACTCAGACATACGCAGTGGTACAAGTACATTCATTTGGGGAAGCTTTAATCGGTAGACGGATGTGAAAGTAAATGCAACACAAACGTCAGTCTTTGGAAGATTCCCCTTCTAATCCAAAAAAGAAAGTTGCACAAAAGTAAAAAACTGTTTACATTAAGAAATCCATTTTTTGTGGACGTAGTGAGGTGTTGGCTTCAACAAGTGGCCCTTAAGAATGACTTACGCGTAGCAATACCTTCCGGTTTTCTTCTCTAGTGACGGTTCTTTGTTGAGCAAAAAATCACTAAAATGCACTTATTGCACAAATTGTTTAAAATCAATAACCATTGATGATGATTATAATTTTGTAGATACAATCAACAAATAGACAGACAGAAAAACCGTCCAAAAATTTTTATCTATAAAATTATACTAAAAACCAAAAAGCCTTTAAAAAGCGTTTTTAGACTTCTGAACATCTAAATTAATGCTAATAATATAATATATTGATTGTAATCTATCCATAAATCAATGAGCATTAATAGCATATTTAGAATAGTTACTTTTCCGTTTATTTGTGCTTTTATCTGTAGAAAACATCCAAAACATAATTGTATTTAAAAAACTCATTGTTTAAATATTGAATTTGTTGAAAATAATTTATATTTTAATAATTTTAAATAATTAAAAGCACACGTTTATACTTGTAATTAGTTGTTATTAAATAAACAGCAATATTAAAATGATAACAATGAAGCTTTTCATAAATGAAAGAAAAGTTTAAAGGATAATTGCGCTTCCAACATTACAGTTATTTTCGTTTTCCTCGAAGGATGAGGAAACGATGATAATTGCAGTTGCATTCTGCTTGGTTGCAGCCGTTAAATGAAATTAGGTAAATTATCGATTACAATTTCAGGATGTTAAAGAGTAAACGATGATAATGTTAGCGAATCCTGTTTGTGTTTGTTAAATGATTATTAATTATAGCATTAGCATTACGGTTTTAAAATAATACATAAAGGATGGAAAAGAAATTGCATATTTGGGGAAAAGGCGCAATGAAATAAAGGGAATCCCACCTGAATTATGCCTACCGACGACATAAATCTTCTTATCACCTAACAATATCCAGAATATAGATTTTAAATTATGCTTTTTATGGTATGTAACAGGCGAGATTTATGACGTCGCATTATTCGATTCGATCGTATCCGCTTTTTATGGCGATATTAATCGTGCAAACATAATTATTACGTTTATATATATATTTTGAAAAATATAATAATAATGAAAATGTTTCGGCTTTGAAATTATTCCTGCTGCGTTTTATGAGGATTAAGTATTGCTGGGAATCGAAAGAAGGGTCCTGCGGTGCTGCGAAATCAATTTTCATATAAATACTGATGAAAAGGGAGCGAGTAAAAGGAAAAAAAAATGAATGTAATAAGTTTGTGCAATTTTTGTGGTTAAAAATTTGAAGCAGTCTGCGCAGATTATTAAAATAGTTGGCAGCATAGTTGACGTTGTTTTACCTTTGCTAAACTAACTGGTGTTAGGAATATAAAGTAATAAGGACGCTGTGACAGAATGAAACATCCCCGGAGTCACCTAACATTCACATAGGTTACTTTATGCTAGAAACGGGAAGCATTTTATATTTTATTAAATCCATAAGAAACGGAATATAAAATCTGAAATAGTTGTTTTTGCTTGGAGCTTTCTCGATTCAGCAGAAGCTCAAATCTATTACGGACTCTTCGGTATAATTTAACACATGCAGTTTTCAATGGCTTGTAGTGTAATCTGTTTTGCAAGCGGATTACTGTAGTTGGTTGTTTGCTTGTTTAGACATGAAACACAGCTCTTAACGAATTTCTCGCTCGTACAAGCGTTATTAGCAAGCTACTGCTAGCATATTAGATTCCTCAATCTATTTCATTAATTCAAATAAATGCATGGCACAGCTATGTGCTTTACAACTATCATATAATATGTTAATTGGAATCTCATCAACCTATGCAAATTTATTTATGAAAACTTCAATACTTTCCGATTGTTTTAAGGGGATTAATTACGGTCGAGTTCTACATGTAATGGGTTTGTTCTGAGTGAGGTGCTACAATTCTCAAATGGTACTGTTGTACATGACCACTACAACAGCACATTTACAAGTATGCGTTGACATTGTGTTGCCAGCTCGTGTCTGGATTCTGTATACAGAATTCTGGATCAACAATGAGGATATTCGGCACCCATTATAGCTTCAAATGTGTAGGATTTGCTCCATTATAGCTAACTGATCCACTCCTGAGCACCTCGAATTATTAGTAAACGTTCGTACAAGTGATTTCATGATATCAGAAATCTCATTATATGTTATCTACTGCATTATACTATCATTACAATCAATTCATTTAATATTAGATATTGCACTTAACACGTACTGCCCCGATTATCCCGATTGTCTACATGATATATTAACATGTGTACAGGCCTATGTTTAGCAGGACATTACTATGGTAACAATGGTAACACGTGCCAATATACTCGTGCCTTATCTAAAACCAATTATATTAAAATTAAAACTTTAATTAATTACTATCACCCAAGCCGTTATTATTTTGCAGTAATCACTTATCGAAACGAATCAAATGATAGTCGAGATTTAACAATGAATAGGAAGATTAATCTTTGCAGCGATTATATAAGAAGCTTGACGACCAAAGATCGCCAGATTTATGTAACTGGCGTCAATAGTAAGGGGTGTCATCCCTTAGAGTGTCTGAAATTTGTCAGACCCGGATTATACTCTATTGCTTAACCTTCTGGCGACAGAAGATCTTTACAGTAAAAAAACCCATCTCTTATCATCATCGAAAAATTGCGCGCGCGCATCCCCATAAAAATATTACATGAGATCTTATCGGCGCCTCTTCTCAGCGTACATAAAACCACTAAAAAACATACACACGCTTAGCGTCGCGAGGGGGTGGCTGGCTAGAATCTAAGGGTGGGCTGGATATCAAAGGCCCCCCTCTGCTTCGGCTGCGGAGGAAATAATAGATAACCCAGTTATGTATAATTGCTATGACAAAATGTAAATGCCAAACTATAAAATCCATCCCGGGGCCATATATCTAGATATTTGTTATCATATAATATTTTATGTGTTCTTTTGTCTTGCTCTTAAAAAATATTAGACTTGCAAATCTGCAAGTGAATATGAATTTTTATCGAAACTAACACAAAAAAATATATATATAACAGAAAATACATCTTAATGCCGCGAACATTTTCCTTATTTTTATTCCGTCCACAGAGATTACTACAACCAGGGAGATATAAAGAATTTATAACCTCCTCGAATATATCTACTTTTTTACTATTACCCAACCCTACAAACAAACTACGAATGCTACATTTTTATAACCTAATTAACCTTAAATTAATGTTTCAAGGGTTCTTAAAAGTCACATAACCTTTAAACGTTTTCTCTTGTCTTTCCATTATACAAACTTTACAAAATATCTTAAATCACGAACACCAACCTCATTTACTAATTGAATTTATTTATTACAACCTATTACGTTTAACTTTAATTTTATAGTCAATTCTTCTACAAAAACAAATATATTACTTTGTTTCATTATAATTTAAAAACTTTGATAATTTAAATATTTTTATTTATATTCTTTAACCTAAAACAAATCACATTTTTTATTTACATATTTTAAGTAGGAATTGTTGGCATGTCATCAATTTGAAAGAAATATTTATATTACAGTATGCAGTAGTTAACTCACTCAAAATTTAATCAACATAAGCGACGCTTCTACCATTTTATAGTCGCCTACATATCGTCATAGTAGTGAAACGACCTTATGCCAACATTTAAATTTTTTTTGGATCGATTTGTAATCGTATAAAAACACCCAAATCTTATAATTTCTAGATTGAAAATAAATATTTAAATAATATATTTAAATTTAAATGTACGACAATTTAATCATTTGCGAACAGTTTTGTTATCGACTGCTAGTTACAAATGTTTTTTTAATCCTTTTATTGATTTCTAAAATCTTTTAATACAGGGTGTTCAAAAAAGAATGTAAAATATTTAAGGGAGTGGTAGTACGAACCACAACAAACAAAAAAGTCTTAATAAACATGGGACATTTAGATTTGTTACCTGTTACGATGTTATATACCGAATTTAAACGACCACCTTCGAATTTCTTTAGCATTTCCTTGCACCACTTGCCACGTGCCTGTTTTTGTTCTTCTTTCAAATTGTGTGGGATCCAACGACTGCAAAGCTTCCTGACATGCAAATGATTGTGCAAAATTGTATGTATTTGTTTCGCTGCAATGCCTAAGGATGCCTCTATCTCACTATAGGTCACATGCCGATCTGACAAAATCATTTCACGCAGAGCATCAATATTTTTCGCAAAAACAGAGGTGCATGGACGACCTTTGTGAAGATCGTCATCAAACGTTGGTCTACCACGCTTGAATTCTGCAAACCATTTGTAAACCATAGTTTTCGATGGTGCTTCATCCCCAAATAACAAAATAAGTTTCTCCAGACATTGCTGCGGTGTTAAACCGTATCAAACATCATAAAAAATCATCACTCGGAAGTCACGATTCAAAATTTCTATTTTTTACACAATTATTAATTATCGTTAAAATTTTGTTAAAACAAAACCGAGCAGTTTGAAATCGAACTGTCAACTGAATTATAGGTAAAGAACGTCAAATTTTACGAATATGACAATCGCAGAACGCTGGCAATACAGGCAGTACTTGATTTTGCAAACTTTAGTAGTGCCCCTCGTATACCGGTTTACAAAAATTGATCTATAACAGATTAAGTAATAATTGTTACTTCAAACAATAATTCTCTTCCATAAAATTTTATTCAAAAATAATAATTCTTTCAGTTTAATTGTTTCTTAATGTTTTTTACATTTAAGATTTGAAAGAGTCGGAAAACTTTTAAAATTGAAAATTTGTAAAAATCCTTTCATAGCCTATGACATAAACAAAGAGCTATAAAGTTTTACTACGTTTAAAGTGGAAACTAAATCCAGCAACTCGGGATAAAATACCCAAAAGTGCTTGTGTATTTTAAACCCAAAAAGCTAATAAACTATTTCAATAATTATGCAACGTATTAATTTGCCGCTTGAAAAATTATATCTTTAATTTAAATTAAATTAAACAATCAACCTGTCTTCATTAGTAATATAAAAATAAATTTCATATTTTTATTATACATTTCAAATAGCTGCCAATGACATTAATCCAATAATATAATTGTATAAAGTGACAGATACAAATAATTTAATTAATAATATCTCTTTTCTTGAAATAAAATAATCTTTTTAAAGTCGGCCATCCGTAAATAATTACATGCCATATTCAACCATATATTTATATTTATTTATTTATAAATTTGCTCATTAGATAACTTTTGTAAACATTTCTTGCCGGCTGGAGTACGTTTTATAGCACACAAATCCAAGCTAGGGAAGGCGACGCTACACATTTTCCTCTCTTTCTCACCTATATGAAAAATTCAAAGTGTCCCAACATAACCACAATAAATATCACCGCGCTGGGGACTGAACAAAATAAAACTACCCTCATACGCATTGTTCCTGCCTTATTTAAAACCCGGACTTTACAAGCCGCACCACTTTATCCCTTTAATTATTACGCTAGAGATTTCGACTACACTTATACCAAATTGTCATAGGACCAGTTTTTTTTCTATACCTAATTCGTTTTAATGTAGATTACATTAGATAATATTATGTTATTTTTAGCTATATTAAAAGTGACAAAGTGGGGTTGGTTTTTTAATTGATTTAAAATATTTACATGAATTGGCAAATATTTATATTTTTTCAGTAGAATTAGGCAGGGAAAAATAAATAGCAGCCGCTCCTCTGTATCGACACCCCTGCATGTTTATTCAAATCGTTTACTTAGCATATAATCACAATCATTAAAGAACTCAACAGCATATTAAATCAATCAAACATATGAAAACACAGGGTATAAAATACGAGCCGGCTATTTCCATTTTCATTAGCACGTGAATGCCATTTATATTTTATAATTAAATCAGTATAAACAATAAATTCAAATTAAAATGTAAATACGATTGTTTTAGATCGATTTTCTTATTATTGGGTCTGCTTAAATTGATAGATATTGCTTCCTGTTGTTGGGCAATTTTGAGTGATATCCGCCTCTTCAGCTTCCATATCAAATAATGATTATTGTCTTTTTATTGCCATTGTTCGCAACAGTTTTTATACGCTTTTATTTCTTCTCATATTCAAATAGTTTTATTGTGTGCGGCTATGTTGGTCTAGACTCTAGACAATAGAAAACGTAACTTTTTCTGTTTTTTAACTTATTGACTTTTTATGTATACAGTTCTTTCTACATTTTAATTACACTTTTATATAAACATTAATAAAATGACTAAGCATAAACATTTGGACTAGAATTTATTAATTGAGATGAGAAATGGAACATTGTAAATATTAATTACCATTTGTATTTGTAATTAAATTAGTAAAGGTTGAAACTACATAGTTAATTACTTTAAATTGCTTTTTATTGATTTTATTATGAGATTTGCTAGAATTTTGTTAAAGTTCACTTACTGAAAACAAAAATCGATACGTTGCGTTTTCAACAATTGTAGTTTCCTTCCTTATAATTTCATTAAGTATGATTTATTCGTACCATTCAAAATGCAAAATTTTATAAATGTCAATATATTTATTTTTTTGGTTATACCAAACATTAAATAATAATCACAAACAAATTCATAGTTCACAAGTATAAATTATAGTGCCTTGTGCACGCCATATTGCTAAGTAAATTTGTGAAAGATACCGTACTGCAATGTTAAAATATCTAGACTCAAGATACATCACGTTTGTAGAAGTGTGAGCAACTTATGACAACAAAGAACTCTTAAAAGCGACTGCGTACTTACTATCCGACTAATTTTCAATTAACGGATTAGTATTAACCTATGAGTAAATACAAACATGACCGTAGTGGTGCTAAGCACACAATAAATCTAAAAGTTTGAAACTATTGGTTCAGAGAAAAAGCATAACAGATGAGAGCAAATAAAAATAGTCCACTTTAAATTGCAGCTATCAGAGAAGCCAACCACAGCCTACCTGAACAGAAGCAACAAATGCAATTTTAGTTGCACCTCTAATATTTTATTTTTTGTAAGTTAAGAGAAATCTGAAAATTCAAAAAATGTTGCCAGCATCAAACTTTAAGCTGTTGCAATGGCATCCGTGTCAAAGCAGCAGCTAGAAAACAAAAATAAAAATATTCAGTCATCCGTCTGCTCTGTCCAAAAGAAAAAGAACAAAAAGGACAAGACCCATCCCAGGGACAAGTCCCACTCTAGAGTGACTGCAATCACACACCAGATCCAAGTGGTCAAATGGACCAAATGACAACAGATTTCAATTAAAAATTCCTCAACCTAAACAACACCATTAAAGCACTGACCAAAACCATTGACATGAAGGCAAGCAGCTTCAATCAAAAATTCCTCAACTTATACAACATCATTGAGGCACTGATCAAGACCATCTTCATGATGACGTCCACTTCCATTGCCCACACACCACGACTTTCCATAGGCAAAATATAAACCTCTTAAAAATGAAGAAAAAGCTGAAACCTCCAACAACAAAAGACCAGCCACGGACTCCTCTTCGGAAGACAAAGGCAAAACCCCTACCTGCAAATGTCTGAAAAAGACATTAAAACAGCCAACATCCTAGACTTCACCCTACCAAGAAAAGCAAACAGTTCCGCTACAAACGCAAAAGTCAACTAGAAAAGATTCTCTATAGTCCAAAGGAAACAAAAAAGAAAAAAGATCAGTTGACCCCAAGCAGTCGCCTTTAGGCCAAAATCAGCGCTGCTCCCGTAAAAGGCATTCACTGAGGTAAAACTCAAGTCTGCTTAATCCCGCCGGTGACAACGCTTCCAACCTCCTACTAACAAATCATAAATCCCTCACCCACCGGCAATCGTTTTGACTAGCAAAAACAAATTCCTGGGCGTTATAAAGTACTTTAACAAAAAAAAAATAATTGCAATTCTCTCTACTAGCAACACCATTAATAGTCTTCTTAGGCTGATATGCCAAAAATCTAAACTAACTAAATCTGCTTGAAGGTATCCGCATAATTCTGCTCACTACCTCCGACCATAGGGAAGCAACTGCCATCCTCAAATTTAAAAAAGCCGACTTCCATACATGATCAATCTTAAGGTTAAGGGGAACGCACCGGAGTACCTAAGTAAAGAATGCAGAAGTTGGCCGAGCACTCAAATCGCTCGGATTTGCTCCAACTAATATCCACAGAATGGAAAATGAATTTATTTGTTTTCCATTGATCTCTGTGCAACTCTCAATAAAAGCAAAAAAAGCAGAGATCAACGATTTGATTATACTCTTAAGCCTAAAACTCACTGTTTAGCCAAAAATACGGGCACTCTGCTCCAGCCCTCATCCTGCCAACTTCCCAAAATGCAAAGCATATATCAAAATAATAGCTTCACACCGGATCCGTCCTGTCTTCTTCTGAAAGTTCAAGTTTCTAAAAACCTACTGCTGCTGTTACAGTAAACACAGCGTTTGTTAACAAGCTTGCGCCACCAGCACCAAAAACATGAAAATCATGTCCACCATCTTCAAATTTGAAAACAGGAAGTTCTTTGTCAAACAGAACATCAACATTATGATAGTGCCACAAACGCAGTTAAAAATCCCAAATACCATCACGTTCTTAAGAAATTCAGTAGTAAACCAAGAGTCTGGGACACTGATCTTTGAAAAAAAATGTAGACCACTCCAGAGTAGACACCCCCGACACTATCGTGCTGGAAACAAATGCAATTGTAGTGAACGTACTTACACTGAGCGCGTACATAAATTTTGTCAACCATATCAAAACAGTGGATTTCAAAACGGTCTTCACAAAAAGAATCCAGCCTGGGACAATCTCCAAACCAACGCCAAAAGTCGTGCTCTGCTCGTCTACGTTTAGCAAAAAGGTTTTCAAATATTAGGTTCAAGAAGACGTAGCAATTCTTAAGGACGTCAACTTTCAAGTAAAATTTAAAACTATCAATGACATTAACTCCGATAACAACCCAGTACTGCTAAACCTCTACGAAAAGGAATAAAATTAGAGGAGAATGGAAATATGTAATACATACAAATTGGAATCTCTACTCACCATTCCTAAAAAAGAGCATCAAAGAAGTCGTCTTACTAATTTAATTCACAAAGTCCTAAAAATGGCTTCTAAAACCCATCAAGTTTGCGCCTTTTAGGATAATTCCGCACAGTCAAAACATTGATACCCAAAAGAAATGCTGCGAAACATCAATGGCAAAAACATTGCTAACCCAGAAATCGCAAGATCTTAAACTCGCTTCACAGCAAAGTAAAAGAAAAAGATCACCAAAACTTTACAAAACAGACAAGTTCTCGTTTCAGCCATTCATAACAAAAATAAGGTTCAATATTCAATCAAAGAAAAAACCAAAGCAATTGATAACAGCTTCAAACTCCAAAACTCCATAACTAAAGACACGTATCTAGACCACGTCAAAACGGTTCACTAAAAAGTCAATAACTTCTTAAAGGCTGCTGACAACGACACACAGTCCAACCTTTTCAAATAAAAAAAACTAAACAAAACTTTAGAATCATATTCGCACAAAGCAATAATGACCCTCAGCAACATTCTTTTCTAAAACTTGGAAAAACTTGCTTGTAATAAACATCCCAAAACTGCCAAATCAGTTTTCTATGCACCTTAAGTGATGATTTTAGACATAATCTAAGACCACGCACATGCAAACAATCTTCTCCTCGCTCACCCACATGGGTTTCGATGGTGGTTTCATTCTTTTTGTTTTTGCAGTTCATCAACTAAACCGCGTGACTGATCGACGATAAAAAAACGTTAAAGAAATTTGTAACAATCGATCCCGCGGTCCACCCCAACCCTGATCTGGCCAAACTTGCTGAGCCAAACAAAGAAATATATATATATAAAGCCAATCAATCAACTCCAAACTTAAAGTGCCTTACCTACCCTACCGCCTAGAGCGCGTCTCAACCAACCTCTCCTAAAATCGCATCTCCAAACAAAAGATAAATACGCCACAAAATTTCAAAACTACAGAAATTTAGGAAAGATTAGATTTAGAAAATAACCTGACACAAATTCTTAGAAAATTGCCCTTTTATACTAGGAAAAAAACTATTGGTTACCAATAATTACACCAAATTAAGTACGCTTTTTTGATTAACAGACTCCTTAGAAGCATTCTAAAGTAAAACTTTGCATTGATTTTGACTTTGACCTTAGTACGGCCAAAACACAACTCGGACCTTGCATCAATCCGTAAGTACATGCAAGCAATTCCGTATAAGCTCTTAAATCTAAAAACGTCATAATCATTCACACCAGATCAGATAAGAAGACCACTCGTTGTTAGGATTGGCGTTTTCTAAAATTTGTAAAAAAGCCATTACTTGCTATCAAAATACAATTTGTTTGCCAAGTTAAAGTCAAGTCTAGTAAAAGTTAAACTATATTAAATTCACTTGCACTTACAACACAGATTCCACGGATTTTAGATACTTCCATACCAAAAGAAGCAATATTTATCCCAACCACACCATAAAAACCTTGTCAACTGAATGTAGAAAAAACAAACATCAAACCAACAACAATCCAGTCAAAGAATTTAACGCAAAATTATCTGTAACAAAATTTAATCATTAAGAAAACTACTAAAAATACATAGTACATCAGTTTATTAATAATTTTCTCCAATTCAAGAATACTTAAAAGTAATCAAAAAGTTTCTTTACTTAATTTTACAAATTTAAACCAAATTAGAATCCAAATATCCATGTCAATAGTTAAGAATTGTAAACAGTTATTACCACTGGCCACTTAGAAATGATTGAGATTTCAACGTAACTTGTTAAAAAGAGTCCCAATAGTGTTTCCAATCAATCTGTTTATCATAAAGTAAATATATGCATGAGTTTGTGGATTTGCAAAGGCAATCTCACAACAAGATCGATTGATGAGTTGCTGGAGTTAATTGATTGTTTGATTTGATGAAATAAGCTTGGCTTACAATATGTAAATGTTAATATTGCTGTAAGGGTTGTGAATTAGATTATAGATTAAGCAGTGATTTTGATTATGAACAAGTGAGAGAGCTCCAAATACAATTTTTACTAAGGTTTGTAATAATTTATGTGACTAAATTATGCAAGTTGCTAATGTAATTGTATATTAAGTCGGTTTGATATTAAAAAAATAAGTTCACTCGATTAGGAAGAGAAGGGTATGAGGATGAGAGAATTGGAGGGGGGTTGTGCTTGGAGGGGTACGAGGGTTAGATCAATATAACTGAGCTCAGCTTTATTACTAGATAAAGTTTGAATGATTTTCTATCAGTGAAATGACACACTTACTATTCCAAAATATCCAGTTATATTCAAGAGAAGGTAATCAGATCCCCGCGATATAAAGCAGTAGAATATTAAAAATGCTTAATAATATGATTTTACATGATCCGGACTAGACGCGTGCACAAAAAGTGGTTCGAGTAATGGCTTCAATTAGGCAGATCAATCACGGTCGTTGTTTGTATATAAACTGTGTTATAATTTGATTGAGGGCGATTTTTTTATGTACATTATTTTTGTTCGGTTAGTATTTTTTTTTTGTTCATGTGTGTATTTAGATGAAAGAATGACCGGCTGAAATATAAATATTGGAGGTGAACATAGCGGTATTGCGATTTTTATCGAGTCAACTAGCCACATACACAAAGTAAATTCCACCCTTGTTGTATGTTATCGGATCAAACATTGAAAAATCTCAAAATCACCTATAGAATTTCCGCTCTACTTTTCTTTATACTTTTTTAAAAACAAAATAATAGGATAATCATACAGAATCAATTGTTGTGAATACAAAAATGTTATAAAGGAAACAACAATGGGTTTTTTTCAGTGACTATTGATTGTATTTTTTATGATTAAATAATTTAGTAAAGACTTGTGCATAAAATACATTTAATTCTTAAATGGTACATTTTGAGCAGAGTCAAAATTAATTATTATAAAACAATTTACCAAAGGAAAATGAGCAACTGTAGGGATTACAAGCGTTATTCTAAATTTTAATTTGTGCGGGATTATAAAATAATTAGTATATATGAACTTACGATATTTCGCCGAACGCAGCAAATGCCTCCCTCAGCGTTTGGGTTTCTATTTCCGGACTTAGATCCCCGACGAAAATATGATGGTGCTCTGAAAAGAAAATTACATTAATTATTTAACAAGTAAATTCTAGGAGGGTAAAAAATTTCTTTATTTTATAAAAGTAAGAAGTTTGATTAGTTAGGAACAAGGAACAAGGAACAAGGAACAAGGAACGATCCAATTCAGATCAGAGACGGTTATTAGTGCTTAATTATAAATGGAGGGTTGCTGATCACTGATCGGTGATCTGGTTACGTTTCTGTAATTCGTTAGCCCGGCTCAGAACCGCATAACTCCTTTCTGTTGAAACATTTCATTGAGAATTGACCGCACGACCAATCGTCGCTTATCGATCTACTTTCTAGTTCAGTTCGGATTAGCCCTTACATCCCTACATCCGACTTTCCCCCATCCCTGCGTTACGTATCTTTAGTCAGTGTCGGGGCCGCATCAAACCCAACATTTCACCGGCTTTGACTCATATTAAGCTCGGCGATACTGCCACCGATACGACACCAATATGCCATCACATATACCCCACCCCCGCAAATTTTACTCAAATAAAAACAAGCTCGCATTTAATTGCTATTTCATAACCTCTCAAGGGATACATCTCCGCATTCCCTATACGATTTACTAACAAGAACCATGTACCGTCATATTTTTATTATAATTCATAAATCATTATTTTATAAAATAAAAATCGTATCGAGATATGATCATTATTATCACTACATAAACCATACTTGCGTCGGTAATATATTTATTTATTTCTATTTATATTATATCCAATTTTTAAATACAAACAAAAAACATTTAATTTTAGACTATTGCGTTAAAAACGGTTTTTAAATCTAGATTTCTGGTCAAAACCAAAAGTTGGTTCCAATTTTCTATAGGCTTATAAGTAATTTCAAATTTGTGTTTTGTGAATCATAATATTAAACAAAAATCATTTATTCTGCATTATTATTATAACTAGAAAATTCAAGAAGATAATCGAATTCTTCTATTTATATTGCCGTACTCGCTACAAGCATAGGCGCCCCTTTCGTATGTTTGTTGTGTGCAATAATAGTTCTACACAAACATGCGGGATCTACAGTTTAACGTGAAATCCAAATCAAATTACACCACTAAAAGAGTTTACTAAGCAGATACTACGCGCAATATTTATTCACCTGTACCAAATAAAAACATTGTTTTAAGAAATTTCAAAGTATATTATAATCTATTACTTTTGTCAGATTTTAAGTTATGACGTGATGTGAAATCGTAATTTGCAGCCAATCAAATAGCGCATATGGCTTTTTGGCCCTTAAGCCTCTAAATCGTCGTTTTGGACCACATTTTAGGACCAAAACAAATGGTTTTTGCAGAAAAAGGCAAAAATAGTACATTAAGAGCCAAAAATAAGTTTTAGCAGCCCGCCGCTTTTAGCAGCAGACAGCATAACCTATTGCAGATGGTAAAACCAAGCAACCGACAGATCACTATCTGATAGCCATATGTATCTAAACAACTTTGCAGAAAGAATCCTAAGCCAAACAGAAAATATAACCAAGCGACACAAAGGCCACCAAACAAATCCGTCACTCAAATCTCTAACGGATTACAATGACAACCTCTGCAAGAAACTAGACATAGCACTAACCACCTTCGCTGACGCATTTTAGAATGGCCACTTAGACAGACAGTGTAGTCTCAACGCCGCTCAACCACGTAACTAGAAGTCCTTGAACCCTGGGGTGCTCGACTAGCAAATCTTCACCATGGACTTGACAGGAGCTTTTCCTGTGTCTCCGCACTCAATGCCGGGAAAGCAAACTACATTACCTCAAGGCTACCCCACACCTAGAAAACCTCTCCAAAAAGTCTCCCAAAATCCGATACCCATCTACTCCGAGCAAAACAATTCAACACGAAAAAGTGCTCCGCTCCTGGCGAGCAATTTATCGGACGGAGTTGGTGTATCCACAGCATCATCTCCGGGGCGTTTCCTTCTCCATGGATCGTTTCCAGATTGTTACGACTGTAACAGTTCCTTATCTTCTACTGTTACCGCCCGTGGACGTTTGCATTAAAACATACTTTCTTAAAAAAAAACAAAATTGGATCAAACTTTGACGTAGCCAAAATTGTGTATGGTATAGCTTACACATGTGCTGCTACTGGCGCAATCTACAAAACAAAACTATTTTCTAATCCTCTTGCCCTATGCAAACTCTTATTGGATTTTGGTTCAGAACCATTTTAGCCTATCTACTACCAACCAGCTTTTGGCAACAATTTTCCTAACTATTGTAACTGTTACTTTTATCCACCATATATTTTATCCATCAATGATTGGGTTAGGGTTAACGCTTTGCGTTGAGAAAGCATTTCCTATGTTCTTAAAAATAGTTTCGGCTTATGAAGTTTCCAATCATCTTAAAAATGTCTTGCCTTTTTATAATTTTGAAACGCGTAGCAATTACATAAGATTCATTAATTAGAAAATAGATTAAGCCCATATAGAACAAATTTAGAATACCAATTATGTATGTACAAACGGTCTTTGAGTGATAAGTAATAATTTTGTATTGTTATGGAGTAATATGTAATATAGTTAGGCTATTATTACAAACAAAGTAATTATACAAAATGATGTAATGTTAAGATAGAATATTTGATCTACAAAGAGATTTAGTAGTTGTATTGCCAGTATAATGGTAGTGCTTATTTGATGTTAATTAGTTGCATAGATATGAGGGGTCATGGTAATTGTAGTAGAGATGTTTGTGTTGTGATATTTTAAGTGGTGTTTAAGATGTATGTACGTGCATGGTCGTAAATAAGAGTTGCATTGTTATCCTTGGAGGATCGGTCGGTCGTTACATTTAGAAGGCGGCAATACGATTTGATAAAAGAATAAATGAGGAAACAAAGACGCGAATGGTGGATGTTACATTACCGCAGTCGGGAATGGGCTGTGCAGTGATAATTTGGAGTGTTATACTTTACTGGCTGTGCTGTGGAAATAAAGAGATCTAAATTTAAGGATAAAAATGTTAGAAATGTTCAGTCAGCACTATTTGTAATGATTCCGGATCGGGAGCGTAGCGCGCTAGAGTCGATAATGAGTTGGACAAGTGACGGTAACCGATAACAGCAGCCGGCGGGGTTCCTGCTGTTCCTGCTATTCTTACAGTTCCCAATCCCGGGACTCACATACTCACACCCCATTTTGCTTTCCACCTTTAGGAAACTAAAACTGTCCAAAGACACACTCGCGTTATCAATGCCTCCACCTAATACACTCGAACAAGGGGGTTCTTATGTGGCAAAGAAACACACTTAATACCATTTATCACCAAACAGGGGTGGTAGCCGTTTCTTTCCATTTATTTATTGAATAAAAAAATCCTATTAGTTTTCACAAATCGAATCTATAAAGCAACATCGTTATTTTTAACATTGCAATTTATGAGGCAATACAATCCAATTATTCCCAACTAGAATTCCTTCCAACTTCCAAACATTTTGTTATTATTATATACTATAACGCTAAATAAAAGGCAACCATCAATTCGAACAATCCATATAATGCGTTTCATGACGTCCAATTTGATAAACATAAAACGATAATGCAATTTATTTCTATCTCTCTTACGCGGATGAAAAGCGCTTTTCTCACTCCTTAATACGGCCGAACAATAAATCAAAGTTTTTCTCCTAAATGTTGTTCAAGTTACATATGATGATGGCCTCGATAATGCTGGCATTGCTAAATTGGAAATCATTTTGAATTAACTTACATCCAATAATCTATCAAGTTTATTTCATTCGCATTTATTATAGCCGCATTAAAACTAATTTTACTCATTTATATAACAAAAATATTATATATTATATTGCATGATGCGTTATATTCACTATTCGCGTTGAGTTTGAAAGATTTATGGTAGAATTATAATAATAATCGCTAAACTGCGTTTCGTGTATGGATGATATTAACCCTGAAGCACTGAAATGCTTATTCAAAGTCCATAATCTCGTAGAAATCTAGAATTCAATATTCAGTCAGACTGGGATTTGACCTAATTATGAATACTTTATTTGGAACCTCAAATATTGATTATGGAATCTTGCCTACTGTGACTAATGCTTAATTATATATTTTTTAAAATCAATTCAGTTCAGAATTAAATCCAATAAGGATAATTATAGGAAAGGGAAGGTGTCAAAAATAATTTTTATCTTCGGCTCCCTTTGTACGCTCTAGATAAGCACCCACATCATGGATTCCAACTAAGTCCAACGTCACGAACAGTTTTGCTCATAATTGGTGATTTACACTTCGGGTAGAGTTTATTGAGGAAACCGTCGAGTTTATGTATGCAGGGTTGGCGTTCAGGCTTCCTGGGTGGGCTGCAGAAATCACTTATCGATAATAAAATCAAAATGTTTTAATTATGTTATATATGTCTAAATCATATATAAATGAAATATAAAATTAATAGTAATCAATCAATTACTATACTGCAAACCATTTCAATTTAATTCAAATACATCTCAAACTCATTCATAAGAAACTTTTTATTATTCATCATATTCCTCAATAAAAAATGTTATCAATAATAGTTATTAATTAATATAATTTATTTCTTTATTATTAATTATAACGATCAAAGAATACTACAAGTTATTTATTAAATCATAATGTATCAATATATTATGCAATAGAAAGTCTCCACATTTTTCATATTGATTTTTCTTGCAGTTGCAATTAAAATTGCAAAAAAAATTATATGTTAACTGATTAATTACATCATATTATAATAAAATGTAAGATTTCTTAAGTATTCAATAAAAAACTTAGATTAGATAATACAAAATTTGGTTTTTCTGTTTTCCCTGTCCATTTAGTCGTTTTTGAAACTATAATCTCATTATGCAGCACAAGGAACGATGAGTTATACATAAGTCACGGATTCAGTCATAATCGGTTGTAAAGCCGCATTAAGTTATCCCTTAATACTGGATTTAGTCTTAAATAGAAGCAATTAATCACAATTTAATATAATTGTAAATTAGTCATCCTTCATTTTGCATTTAATTATAATATGTCATACTAATTTCTTGTAATGCAACTTTTATAATTTTGACCTTATACTATATTGTAGTAGCTATATATTCCAACATTATGATTCGTAAATTATAGTAAACCATATTAGCGGTTAGTCAAAAAGTAGCAAAACAATTATTTATGAATCAACAAAATATTTGCTTAGCCATAATCAAATAAAGCTATATTGTTGCAACACTTAGTTACAAATTTAAAAGTTGTTGTCAATACTTCATCTCACTCAGCCATGCCTAGCTGTGAATTTAAAGTAATAATAATATAGCAGCAAATTCTCAAAACATTGCTGCGTAGTCAAATCTAGCCGTAAAACCAAAGTAACTTGTCGTTTAATGCTGCAGTTATAAGTAATAGCATTTACCTGTCACCTTTTTAGACTTGACCTTGAATCTATATAATCATCAATTCAGCAAAAATTATATATACCGCATAGTTTTAAAAGATTGTAATTTGCACTTAGTTACATATGGTAAACTTCTTGACCTGGCTATGAAACCAAAATAAGTTATTGTTTGATGCTAATAATAATCTTTTAAGTCATCTTCTTCTTATAGTGCCCTTGCTCGCTACAATTGTAGGCACCCCTCTAGTATGTTTGTGGTGTGCGATAATAGTTCTACACAAACATGCGGGACCTACAGTTTAACAAAAAATCCAAACCACACCACTAGATAGGTTCCTTAGACAAATTTGAAATTTGTACAGACCGAAATTTACTCAACAAGTTATGTATTGACTCTATCCAGAATCGAACCTAGGCTGCCTACTCAACAGTCTTCACGCTACACCATTGCACTACGGTCGCCTTTTTAGTCATAGTTGATCATAAATATATATTGATCAACGCAATTGCATTACCACCGCCTACACATTCTAGTGCTTACCATCTATTCTTCTAGTAACTTATAGTAGCTCTAAATTTAATGATATTTACGTAGGAGATCTATTATAAATATTTTTTTTTATCAAAACGTGAAACATTCTCTCATTAAGCGACCAAGCACGTTTAAAATTTTATCTATGCGCACAAATAAAGTAACGCTTATACATAATTCTCCTAGATATCGACCAGGTTTATGCTTGCCATGACCCCTAAAATTTTTTTAGTAACAGAATCGGTTGCCCTTTTAGTCATAGTTGACCATAAAATATATATTTAACTCGGTATTCTTCTATTTTTCCATCTATTTTTCTAGTAACGTAGTTCTTGTTATTTACGTAGAGAGTCTATTATAAATAGTTTTTTAATAACACGCGTCAAATGTGAGAGTTTCTCTCATCAAGCCACCAAGCACGTTTAAAACTTTATCCATGCGCGCAAATAAAATAATGCGTAAAAATGATTTTCCTTGCAGATATTGACCTGTTTTATGTTTGCCATGACCCGTAAAAAACTTTTAATAACAAATTAATATTTAATAAAATAAATAAAACAAAGTAGTTTCTACATTATTATTATTTCCTTTTCCCATCGAATAATGTCTTCTGTTTTGCACATTTCTTTTATGTTTGCATTTCTATCCTGGTCTTTTAGTCTTTTTCTCAGTATAGTTCTTAAGCGACTGCTACACCGAGGGTCTCGGGTTAGAACCCCCTATCCAGTTTTTTGGTGTTCTGATGAGTACGCTATCTTTCGGATAAAAAGAAAAAAACTTTAGTAGGTCTCGTGTTCTGCCTCTATGTTGCGTGCACGTTAAAGAACTAAATTATTAGATTAAAATTCCAAAATTTACAGTAAAATTCCCAAGTTTATAACAAATTATCCGTACTGTATCCACTGAGTTATGACCAATTGTAAAGCTATAGTATTTATCCCATGTAGCTGTAGTTAGTCATAACTTGTAACACTTAATCATTATTGATTGCTGAGCAAGAACACAAACAACATTTTCATAGAACCAAAGAAAAAACTAAGAAGATGGCGCAAGACAACTAAACAGCACTGATATTCTCAAACTCAAATAAGACAATTCTAAAGGAGTCTTGATATGCCTAGGAATCAAACAAGGATGCGTACTGTCAACTCTGTTAGTTAATGTCTACAGTGAAAGTAACTATGAAGAAGCATTGTCAGAGAAAACGGGAGGTATCATCATTAACGGAAAAACAATCAACAACACGTTACACAGATGATCTCTAGCACCTAATTTAATCAGTAAACACCAATTGCTAAAAATTTGAACTAGATATAAATATTAAAAAAAAATGTGTACTATTTTCCGCTTTCGCATAGTGAAGCCAGCATAACAACGTTCTATGCCCACAACTGATGTCACACGTTAGTTGTGGACATATGCCTTAAACCTGTATGACACTGTCTATAATTATGTCTTGAATTATATATATAATTATAGATCGACCATTTCCGTGTGTAAAACACACAAATTATCAAGGTCACAATTATATCTTGAAAAATTTAGAACATGTTCTATTTTCCCATCTATAATCGACGCGAACGTGATGTGCGCATATTATTTTGTATTTTGTATTTTTTTTTCAATTTTACCACTGCAGCTCTACATATAGCAATTGCTACCACTTTTTTAATTTGTTCTGCTTCCATTTTTTATTATTTTCATTAATTGTATAACTAACTGTAGCAATAATTAATTCAAAACAAATGACATAACCTGCAAAGTGTAGTAAACATTGAAACTTGATTTGACAGATCATAGATAAGGCGCAGGCGTGGTTTTATAATTATATAAAGAATTATTTACAGTGTCATACAGGATATAAATTTTATATATGGAATTATGGCACAAATTCTAATAAAAATTATATATATAATTCAAAACATAATTATAGACAGTGTCAAACGGGTTTTATAAATAGATAAGTTAATTTTACAATTTTGAGTAAACATTAATAAACACAATCAAATATTTATTATGTTAGTGAATTTTCTTTATAATTGTTAATTATCAAACACGTGTTTGTATCACAAAATTCAATATTTATGTGAAATAAATAATGTTTGTTTATTAAATAATTCAGCAACGTCATGCACCAAATACACACCAAATATAAGATTTGTAGACATTTTGGTAGATTAAGTGCGTAAAAATGTGGTTTCATATACGTCAAGTCTTTTGCTACGTACGCGTTTTTGTTCACAACTGACGTCACACGCATTGATCATGTTGGCTTCACTTAATTTAATCACACTAATTTGCAAAAAAACAATGATCTATTTGTCTATTTAGTCATAATCGGTCAAATATTTATAACACCATTTACAAAGTGTATAAAAAATAGCATATATTACCATCACATCATTCATACGTCATTTGCGTAGTCATAATCAGTTCAAAATCTATAGTAACATATTGGTAGGTTAAGTGCGTAAAAATGTGTTTTTATAAAAGTAAAGTATTTTACTACGAACGCGTCCACAAATGGCGTCACATGCATCATGCATCAACTATGTTGGCTTCACCGCGTGGGCAAACTACGTGTCTATAAGTGTGTATAGTCTAAGATATTGAGTCATCAGCAACCGTAAAGTTTAATGTTAGAAAAGAGACCTAATTTGTAAACAAATCATGATCTAATTGTTTACTTAGTCATAATTAGTCAAATATATATAACATGGTATATATATATATAAATGAGCATCACATCGTAGTAATCTTAATCAGTTCCAAATCTATATGCGCAAAAGGAACAAACAATATTTTTGTGTATATTAAATTGCCTATTATAGCGGCTAAGCTAAAATAGTTTCTAAGTTGTTAATAACAAAATTCATTTTTTGTAGTATTATTTAAGTTCTCCACAGTACAAGGCTTTGCAGCCAACTAAATAGAGTCAACGTAAAGCAGTAATTCAAAAATGTTAAAGAATATTCAATAAAAAAATGTGTTTAGTGAATAATACACATTTAGATAGAGTGGCAAAGTTAGAATTTTAAATTCTATACATTATTCTTTTGACATCCGCTTGATTGATGCCAATGTTTTTAGATGTTAAAAATAACTGCATTGATAATATGATAGAGATGTTTTTTTCATAACTTAGAAAGCAATTGTTTGATATTTATAAGTACCATATTATATTGC
The DNA here is from genome assembly GCA_963932245.1 of Tachinus rufipes. Taxonomy (NCBI): domain Eukaryota; kingdom Metazoa; phylum Arthropoda; class Insecta; order Coleoptera; family Staphylinidae; genus Tachinus; species Tachinus rufipes. Next base: position 62,549,480 of record OZ010750.1, on the reverse strand, counting down.
ATATAACAGATTATTACATTTTAGACCTGGCATGGGCCACGCTGTACAGGGATTTCTATAAACGAATGAAGAGTGAAAAAAAGTTAAAAAATGTAATGCAAAAAATCTTTGTTTCTGTAGTGTGGTTATCAATCTGTTTCCTAACATTTTTCTTTTTATATTTTCATATAAGTTGCTTTGAACTCCAAATTAATTGAATTAAATTTAAATGTAACATATTTCTCAGCTGTTTTGTGTTTCTTAGTAATTTTGTTTTTAATTTTTTTTTTATATTTTAAACATATTTAATAAACAATCTTTTCAGCGTCATTACAATGTTGTCCTTTTTAGTTAGGTTCAATTTTAATTATCAATCAAAGAAAAAAATACCAATATGTTTATATTAATTTAAATAATGTAGTGCACGTAAAATATTCTAGCCTAGACTAGCCATAAGCAACGTAACAACTGCTCTGTTACTTACATACATAAATCAAGTTAAATTATTGCTAATATTTATTACAATTATTAAAGTTCAATCATTTTAGTATTTAATTTATATAAATAAACTTTCTAAGATTACAAATACTTGTTTGTATCACCGTCCGATGATGACCTAGTAAAAGTTGAAACTAGTAACAATTTTTGAAATATATTTAGTAATATTGTACATAGTAAATGTGTTTTATGTAGTTTACCAATAAGCATAACATTTTAAAAGTAATAAAAACTAAACAAAATTTTTGTTTTTGTTTCATTTAATTTAACTAAATTAAATAGAATAAACTATGTATTAAGCGTTTTTACTGTTAAGTTATCAAACATAAAAATAATTATAACTTACAAGTGGGGTATTAGATGTACATTTAAATAGTTTCTATTATCAAATTTTACTTAAATTGCTTAAAAATGAATGTACGTATACACATATGTATAATATATTCAAATTTAAAAAAATGTTGTCAATGGATAAATAAATTATTATTATTTATGATATTCATGACAAGAAATATAAAAAGTTTGTTTTTAAAGAAATCATAAACAAGACTTGATTCACGTCAGGTGAAGGATTTATGCGATTTCTGTCATTCATTATTGATTTAAAAATATTAGTTTTTGAATTATATGTATTATATATAAAAAAGTATATAAGTAGATCGGATATATAAACGGAATAGCAAGAATCAAAGCAAAAGAAAAGTAATCTTGCATATATGATGCGAATATCAGATCCTATTTTGAAGACTACCTGATACGAAAAGAGACGCACACGGAGTAAGTCTTATATTTGATTATGACGTCACGATAGCAATAGCACCATGTGGCACTTTAGTAGATTGTGTGCTGTAAATATGGAGAAAATTTGAGTGCAGGGGTAATTTTCAATTGTATCCAAATGAAAAAAATAATTGAATAAAAAAAATATGATTTCAATTAATAAAGGTGACGAAGTAACAACTGAACGATTCTCCAATTACAGTATAAAGTTCTAAATAAAATAGCCGGCTCGTGTACGTTTCCTTTCCGACCACGTCCGACCGAAATGTGTCATTTCATAAATCTACGCACGTCTGGAGATGCCATAGGTTTATTCCGGCCGGACCTCGGACCTGAACCATTGTCCGTCACTTTTCAGTTCCCAAACGGTTATCTGCTGAATTTTTTATAACTTCCTTTGTAGCCTACGTATGATTACATAAAATTACTCGATTATTTAATGTAATAGTGCTTTATAAAATTATACGTGTTGCGCATAAGTTGCTGGGGGCGCAGCGGACTGCTCGATCAATTATGCATGGAATATGATATATAGAAATATTATTCAGTTGGAGTACTATAAATTTCATTACTGTAGTGATTCCGGTGGGTTCAAGTTCCCAACGTAACGAGGAGCAAATTCTGCTGGAAGTTACCATTAATTAAATTCAAAACCAAAATCGATAAAATCGACTTAATGTTTGTGGACATATGAGTTAGTGTGGATGCACGAGCTCTCGTTGCTATAATGGGATCTTTTAGATCCCATTCGGTATTAAAGTAGCCACTCCAATTGAGGGGAAAAAGCACACTCAAACGTATATTCGTTGCCACTCAATGGGCGAATTCCGCTATTTAATTCCGGATACTCAACATGTGTAAACTAGCAAACATTAGTGGAGGTATGAATGTATGTCGGCCACTGAATAACGTTATCACTATAGGTGTAAATTCCTAGATATACAATACTGAATAATACACATATGTACTTATGCTAGCTAGCTACGATTTCAATGCGTCAGTTAATATTTCAGCACTTCTCACTGAATGCGGTTATGTGAGCCGATCATGGATTGTGCGACACGGTGCGGCATGCGGTTTATGCAACGCACTGTATATTAGTCGGCTTTATTGGTTCCGACGCTCATGGAGACGGCTATCTATTCGGAACTGGCGACGGTCGAAAAGTGGGCACAAAGCCAGGATCTTATGGCCACCGGACCAATCGTGCGGAATACATTACCAACGTATATACCCATACCCCCCCTGGGAAGCGAGCATTTTTATTGCAGCACTTAGCCATACTTGCTTAGCTCTCGTTACTCTTCGCATTCCAATACATATTTATATCCTCTGTATAATTAGCCTACTCAAATACCACAATAGCGCAACTCAATTTCTATAATCCCCAAGCGACCGATAACAAAAATAACTATTAAAAATTTATCAGCTCCGCACGCCACACTACAGCACGTATGACTCTATTACCTCGACATATTTGTTAATACCGGCATTATTATTAAAAAACACTGCAGTCCAGGGACACATAATTTATAATTAATCCCACCACATATCATCATCCCCATCTAAATTCCACCCTCTCGCAAACAACAAAAATAATTGCCTCTAGAAACCCCGGACCACAACAATATTTTTCACAATAATTTCTAGGACAAATTCACTTCATTATAAACTTACTACCCGGCGCCTGCACCATATCCTTCTACCATCAAAACCGCACAAACAATTAATTGATTTAATTAACACGTACATGGACAGTGACTGCTACAATGCTATATTGTGAGTGTTTGATGTATAGAAAAATGGCAACAGCACTCAGAGAAATTTGATAATTTTGCAATTTTCCCAATATATCAATTTCATGATTGAATCAGCAACAAATAATTTAAAACTACATACAAATATATACTTCAAACGTACAGGCAAATATAAAATATATGCCGACCACAATGAAAAAATGATTTTTATACTATATCAATGCAATTATATCACAACAATATATAATTCACAACAAAAAATAGCACGTCTACAATTGGAGAAATTTTGTAGCAACTTAATAAAAAACTTGAGAATCTAAAAAAAAATATTTTATAGAAAAGTAAATTTGTTGATAAAAATGTTAGAAACAAAATAAATAATATTGTTTTATTATTGTAGTTTGTGTATTTTATTTCTAATAAAAACACTTAAAATTTAACTGTTAATGATGATTGTAAAAGTTTTAGAATAAACTATATGAATAATTGGGTAATTATAATGAACATAGTAAAAATTTTTATTGCGGATATGAGAGCCGCAAATGTAACCAAGTTTGTTGTTCGGGTGTGTTTTATAATGCGATAAATTTCAAGTTTGATGTCGAAAACACCTTCCCAACTAATAAATAGTTATCTAAAATTCACAGCGTAACCAAGAAATTGTGCCACTATGTAACAGGCGGTACATACTATAAATGTACTAAAGTTAATCATAAATAAATGTCATAGATTGATTAACAACTTTTCAAAACAAATGAAATAAGTTATAATAATAATTCTTCTAAATATTATCGAGGAAATAACCTTTTTACAAACATTTTTTTTAATAATATATTCAATTCAAACGTAGCAACTAGTTTCAATTCATCAAACATCATCATCAGACTAAAACACAACAAATAAACCTTAGTATGATTATTAAATGTATATAACAAGTTAATTTACTTCAAAAACTTTGATTTTAAAATAAATTGTAACAAAACTACCCTGTAAAATAGGTAACAAAAACTATTTTTTTTATGCAATAATTCTTTATTCAAGTTAAAATTGCTGAAATATTGTTATTCATTAAAAGTTTACCGATATACTTGTAGTTAAGTAAGTTTATTTTTACAGCACTGTTATCCTGCTTTAAATAGCTTTTTTATAAGTTGCGGAATACGTATTTGATTACTTTACAATATACATCTTTAAAAAGTAAGAATCTGTAGCAATAGCTCCGTTTTAATGCTAATAAATGTCTTATTTACTTTACGTCTTGTAAAATGACGGCCAAAGCTTAAAGGTTTATTTCCAATGCCTTAAGCACAATTGTATTGTAACTGAACTAAGATATTATTAAATTATTAGCACAAATCTTTTCCATTTCTAGCGTCCATAATTGTACAATATAATTTGTTTTTTTAAATTTCTAAATAAATTAAAAAAATACAAGAAGTGGAAACAACTAAGTTTTTTTGTTGACTAACACTTGGGCGAGCAAAAATGAAATTAGCGTTTTTATACTCAATCAACCTCACCAACCTGGTTCTAGCAGGCCGGAGGTCCTTCCGAGTATGGATGATGAAACAAAACAAGATGATTATTGTTAACAAATTCACAAATAATAAACGACAGAGTAGGATTTGAACTCAGGACCCCCAGCATGAAAGGCTCAAACTGCCGCTTGTGCGGGCGGTTAAAACACATATTAAAAACTACCCGCCCAGAATTAAAATATAGTATATATATATATAGTATATATAGAGAAAGAGTCGTCCAAGATCAACAAGCTCAAACTGTTAATCGAATCGCTCCTGGAGGGTCAATCTAAAAGCATTGACCTACATAAAGCTTTAAGCAAATCCGGCTTGAGCAGGAAGACACCATGCACCTGCTAAGGGAAACTGCAATGATAAAGATGATCGTCGCAGCCCACCAAGCCCGCTCCATCATCAAACGCAACCACCTCACCCACCACCAAAAAGGCAGCTTCAAAGCCATCCGCCACAGCCGACGGAGTTCTCTTCGCTAAGCAACTTGTTGGTTAAGCAAGAAGAAATCCTGATGAAAAAACAAGTAGTATTTCTTCCCAAGGTCTCCCTTAAGAGACCTGCTGGCAACCAAGTCAAGTCAGACGACGCTTTTTCCAAGGAAAAATACATAAAAGTCTACCAAGACAACAACAGTGACCCTAAAAGAGCAATTCATCCCGGTCATAGGAAAAAAGAAAGCAAAGAAACTAAAAAAACCAGCGGGTGACCATTCCTTAACTTCTACTACTAGGCCATTGGTCGGTCCCTCAAGTAAAATGCCTTCAGCACCAACAAAGCAATCAACCAAAAAAGCGCCGTCGGACAACTCTGGTACAACTAGCTCCCTAGGTCCAAACTCGCCAGCACTCACAGAAAGAGCTGGCTCACGACGCCCTCCGCCCATTATAATGCGGGATAAATCCAAATATCCAAAGCTGTTGGCAACGCTCAAATCTTTGAGAAAAACTGTCAAACGTGTTTTAACGGTATCCGCGTGTACTTCCTAACACATGCGGAATTTTGTGTAGTGATCGACCATTGTAAGGTAAACCAAATCTTTCAATACACCTAGCAAGCAGGGAAAGAAAAAACCCTAAAGTATGTTATTCGGAACGTGCAGGACTGTATCATGGCTGATGTAGTACACTCCAACCTTCACAACTCGCATGGAAAAAAACGGGAAATCCTTCCCAATGCTGTTCCTAAAAAAGCAAAAAATTGAGGGATTCTCTCCCAAATGTGCGGGCTTTGCGTTGTCGTCGAGCATAAGCAAAAGACCGCTATCCAAACTCCAAGTGCAATCTAACTAAAGAGTCAGACCATGTAGCTAGTTACAAAGGTTGCCCAGATTACCACAAACTGAAGGCTAACCGCAACAAGCAGGCCCACGGTAAAAGCCGTGTTTCTCAACAGAGTAGACTCGCGCTTCTCCCAAAAGTACACCCAATAATTGCCAGAAGCTGCGGGTGCATTAACCTCTCTACCCGTAATGCTGGCAACTTACATTACAGGTAGACCTACAGTTTTAAGTGAATTCCGAACAACATTTGGTGGTCTTCCTTTTTTTTGTTTGTGTTCAAATAGTTTCAATTAGATAATCTATTGGCTCCTGCAATTTATATCGCTTCTTGCTACGTGTCCTGGGTAATTCCATTTTAGAAACGCTGCACTTTTTGCAATATCTGTTACTTTGCTTATAATTCGTATCCTTTCATTGCAATATCTGTTTCTTCTATTTATGCGAATCATCTATGTCTATGTTTCCGCTCCCAAACTGGTCAAATTGTACTGGTCAAACGCCCGTAATTTTAGGTATTGTACTATATTTTTTGAAAAATGTAAGCCAATTTTTTAAAGGCTATCCACCTTAGTCATATTCTTCTACAATCAAAAATAATAATTAATAGACTGATACAAAAATTGAATGATTACCAAACCCCAGAACATTCAGGCAGGCTTTAGGGCAAACTATGGAACAAATAATTACCTACTTACAATAAAAATAGCGTTAGAAAAGTCAAACAAATATGGCTTCTCACAGTATTTGATATTCATTGACTATGAAAAAGCCTTTGATAACATTGAACAATGAGCCATATACAAAGCTTTAACAAACAGTATAGTAGACCAAAGATATATAAACCTGATAAAAAAACAGCATGTAGCCATCTCTATAATAATTATAACTTATTAGTAGTCTTCTCTATAGTTTTATGATATACTTCAAGTATATATATTGGAACTATTCCAAAACGTGATAACTCTTAAAGTTAATAAAAACTGATTTTCTAAGTGATTAAAAAAAACACAGATTTAAAAAAAAATTACAATCGCCCACAGTTGGTATAATATTGATTGCAGTATTGATTTTCTATGCCATTACTAGATTTATATCAATTTTCAATGTATTTCTGATGCATTTCATATTATTATTATTTTAAATCAATTTATTATATTATATAAAAAAATTAACTGCATTATGCGGAGATCATAAAGTTTGATAACAACCGCATAATAAAGGAACCCCTAGCGCTTTTTCTCACATGGATGAATTTTCATCGACTAAAAATAGCGTTATATATAGCGTGAATATGTGCTGTTTGGGTACGGTAGTAATATTAATTTACCATGCTATAATACTTAAAGCTTTTGATTAGCGCGCAGCCCGCTATGCAAAGTATTTACAATTCAATTATTGGTTAAAAAGCAACATGAATTAATTAATAAGCAATATCATTGCTGTTTTAAAATTCTATTATTACATAGAAATATCATTTCATAATGACAGTCACGCAAGTAGTTCATATTTATACACATATTACGTATTATTTACTTGTAATTTATTGTACATATTTGGCGTGAAAATTAACATGAGCATAAAAAGAATATCAATTATGGTATTTTTCCTATAGTATGGTCAGGGTAGAAATAATTATTTATTAAAACAATATTTTTTTAAAAATATAACTATAAATATATTCTAGCTTATTGTAATAATTCCAATTACTAAAACATTGTATAAAAAAAACTCATTATACAATTTTGAAACAAATTCTTTATTAAATAACTTGTAATGTTAATATTTTTTGTATAAATGTAGCTGAAGTTACAGGTTACTTTTTATTATTATCATGTAAAAACGGTTCTAGAGAGTAAGTCGCTATGTAGGTCGAATAAAATTAGACCGTAACACCAAACATAAAAGTGAATCATTCTATAATTTAATTAAAAATAAATGTTTCTATTTTTATTTAATAAATTTGCCACAAAAAATAATAAGGATCAGACAATATTAGGATCATCCCCTGAATATATCCCTGAGAGTACAAGGCGCGATAAAAATGCTATCATTTCAGATTAGGCTCACTCTGGTTGGCCCATTCCGGATTAGAATCAATCGGAGTCACGTGACATTGCGTCGACTTTTATTAGATTATTCCGGCGATTAGTGAGTCGCGATTACGCCTAGATATCGTTTAGTTTCGTATTTAAATCGACCATAACCTCCGCGCTCAATTTGAATACATTTCTAAATTCCTTAAATATTCATTCGGTCTGATATAATCTACACTTTAACCTACTAACTCGGTCATATTGGCTACGTGAAGTTAATTGAACATTCGGGCACAACTTTGCCAGTTCGCGACAAAATTTATTCAAATATTTACCTAGGTCTTTCAGGCCCCCAAGGTGCATTTTAAAATATCCAACTCTTACTCAACAAACTTAATTTTACACATAACTTCACCAAATTATTTTTTTATTCAAACACCTTATTACATATTTATTACCCCTACTTATAAAAACTTTGGCACAATTAATTTCTAAATTAAAGTATTAAATAGGATCTCTGTGTAACATCCTTTGTATTATTATAAAGAGCTCACTGAAAAACATAATTTGCCTCAGCTGGGGTAAATAAAAAACACGGCAAATTTTCATCACATGTATATATCATTGGGAAGAACTATGGGGTTCCAAAGTTTATTGTCGGGCTCACGCAAACTCACACAGAAGAATTTCACTCCCCATATTTCCTTCAAAAGTATATTCCATTATAAATATCTGAATTTTTATAGCCGCGCGAATGTCGTGTGTATCCATTTACTCTAACGCAACAAAATAAATTTGAATCAATATAAAAATATTTTACAAATAATAATAAACACGCATACATTTTTTTTATTAAATCCAATATTTATCTTAATAAAAAAAACCACAACAATTTTTTTGGGGGCATAAAATATCAAAGGATTTCATAACTCCAATTAAATTTATATTTGTTGAATAAAGTGCATGTTTGATATTGTTTCCAATTTGATTCAATCGCAACAAAAAAGCGCATTGATTTTTTATGATGGTATGATTTTAATAGAATTTTTTTATCTGTTTAGTTTTATATATTCACAATTTAGCCTATAGGCAAATTACTTTTAATTTAAATATAAAATTAAATTAAATAAAAAATATTTTAAATCAAAATAAATTCACACATTTCACAACAAATATGTAATATAAAGCAATTATACGTGGAAATGCAAATGACGTCTATAGACTAACAATAAATAATAATAACAGAAATAAAATAATAAAAAAAAACAATTTTGCAAAATAATAGTAACCTACAAGAACGTTTAATATACTATTGAATTAATATCTTAAAACCATATGCACATTCTAATGTTTCATCTACAAAAGTACAGTATTTATGGACAACTAATTGGAGCTTAATTCCGATAAAAACAAAATGCTATAAATACTGTGCAACAGCAATGCGTGTGAGTGCATAAATAATTCCATACATCCCAAAAATGTTGTTTGAGCAATAATGATAAATTGATTTGGTTTTACTGCAGCTTAATTTTTTTCCATTCCTTTGTTGAACTCTTTTTGTTATTCGATTATCTTTTATTCGGCACACATGGCCAAATCATCTGTTGTCCCTCTATTGTTTTTTATTTATGGTTTCTATCTGTCTTTTCTTGTTGTATTTTAATTTTCCTCAAAATTTTTATTTCTGTTGCATTTATTTTTGTTTTATGTTTTCCAAAAATGTCCATATTTTGTTGGAGTATATTATTGCTGGTCTAATTACCTTTTTTACTATACCAATTTTTACTTTCTTTGGTTTTTTTCATAAAAATGTATTCTTTATCATGTTAAATAATTTATCTGTCTTTCCCAATCTCTCGTTTATCTCTTTGTTTATTTTTCCTTTTTTCAATTATCGTTCTTAAGTATTTGAAGCTTTCCACCTGTTTAATCTTTTTTTCGTGTCATCAGTGTGCCTAGCATCTCACTGGTCAAAAAGACATTTTGCATAAAATCACAGTAACTATTAAACAGTTTATTATTAGTAACGTGTCGGAGGTAGTAACGCAATGCCACCTATTAAAAAAATGTTAAACTGTTTTTGTGTGAAGTATAGCTGTAGTACAGTTAAATCCTGCACGAACAAGAAAAGCCTTTATTGGCGCGTTTTATTTGAATCAGATGACCGAAACAAATTTATCATTTAAATTTAATAAATGATTTATTTTATGTAAATTGCCTCTCCAGCCAGTGTGAAACACATACACTAGTGTTTCAAGGTATGCACCCATTATCAGTGTACCTAGCATATCACTGGTCAAAAAAACAAATTTACATAAAATCACAGTAACTATAAACTGTTTATGTTTAGTAATGTGTCAAAGGTGGTAACAAACAGTTCAACGTTTTTTTTATTTCTTTTATTTCTAGCAGGTCGATATCTTCTTTCTCTTACTCCTCCAGGCTAATATTTTTTGCCAAATATTGGCTCAATTTTTCCGTAAAATAGTTTTTGGTTATTTCTATAGTTTTGCGCCATTTTTTTACCAAATTGAATCCATAATTTTTCTTTAGCTTTACAAACTTGTGTATTTACTTTCTTTTGTTTTATTTAGTACTATTTGTAGTCTTCTTCATTTTTGTGTTTATGTATCTTTTCAATTTTCTATTTGTTCTTTGTTTTTGTTGCTCCACAGCTTTTTTTTGCTCCTTCTAATATGACGCCCCAATTTTCTTCAATTTTCGGTGTTCATTCCATTTTAATATTATGAGATTCTTACAATGCTTAATAAATGTATTCCTTTTTATTTTATTACATTTCTTCTTTACAATCTTTTGGAATCCATCTCTGTATTGTTTTTTTTAAGTTTCTATTTTTTATTTTCTCTTTTACCTTCTAACTCCACGTGTCTCTTTTTTCTTCAATTTTTCTCATTTGTAACAGATAATGATTGCTTCCGATATCTGCCTTTTTGTTTTAAACTTTCCAAAACCTGGTAAAGACGAGAAATTTCCTTAAAACTACCGACCTATCAGTTTTCTATGTATCTTAAGTAAGGTCATAAAAACGGTTATATTAAATATAATCCAAGACCACACGGAAGCTAATAATCCTTTCCCCGCCTATTAACATGATTTCAGATGGGGTCATTCAGCTGTCCATTAACTAAACTGCGTGACGGACCACATAGTCAAAAGTTTTAGACAAAAAAAAACACGACGGTAGTTTTTTTCAATGTCAAAAAAACCTTCGACACGGTCTGGCATAAAGAACTTCTCTATAAACTACACAAACATAACTTCCGTCTACGTCTAATAGAGCTGATTGTCTCTAGCTCACGGTAGATCACGGCAGCAGTTTTTCAAAGCTCCATTCTCTCTCCTCTGCTATTTAATTTGTTTGTCACATCAACATGCTTTCAGAATAGAAATGGCTCAATAAGCTGACAACACACCACTTCTATACACTTCAAAGTCACCAAAAGGCTACAAAAAGCCACTACTAACCTCAAAGACTAGTTGAACAACTAACAAATCAAAATAAATCCAGAGAAAAGCTAGACGACAAACCACCATACCGCGGTCTAATGCTGCCACGTATCTGGTGATAACCTTTAACATTGCACTGCATTTCAATAAAACCAGAGAGGTGAACATCTTTTTGTTCCAATGCTGCGGCAGAACAGTGGCTCTAGAACAAAACCCGGTTCTACACTCTACCATCAGAACAATGATTGCCTATGCGTCCTTTATCTGAGGAACTGCCTCAAACTAGCACCTCAATCGTCTCAAACCCTTCTAAAATCTAACATTGCAGATGCTCATCGGAGCTCCATAGTTTGTCCAAAACTGTAAAACTTGAAACGATCTCAAAATTCTTCTGCTACGCCAATATATCAACTTTAGCCAACAAGTACAATAATCTCGGTTCACTCCAATCTTAATCTGACCAGACTTGCTGAGCCAAACAAAAAAGATTTTGCCTATAAACAACCAGTTAACTAAATCTAAACCTAACAAACACCACATTCCACCCCACAGCCTAAGTGTTTTATTTAACCAATTCTTAAATTCCTTATTTCCAAACAAAAAGTTCATGAGCCAAACAGTCTTAAACTTTAAGTATTCAACACTAAGGGAAAGAAAATTTTGTCGGTAAGCACTTTTTTCTTAAAAGTTCTGGTCCTTCTTCTATTTTTATCTTTAAGTTTAAAAAAAATTATATTTATCTTCCTTTCTTGCATCTTCATTTTCTCCGTAGACTGTTTTTCCATTTTTTTTTGTTTTATCCCATTTTCAGACTTTTCCATTTATAATCAGTTTCATATCCCCTACTTTTATTTCCTTTATGTGTTTTTTCTTTACTTTTGCTATTTTCCTTATTTTGGTTTGTACTACTTATTTTTTTGTTAGTTCTGATTCAATATAAACTAGCTTTTTGTAATCTCTAAATTTGCTTTTATAACTTAATATCCTCATTTTGTCGCATGTTTTTTCAGCTATTTTCTTAGCATTTCTTTCATCTTTATTTTTACTTTTAGTTACTGTTCTATAAAGTTTTCCATCTTGTCTTTAAGTGTCTTATCATTCTCTGCTTCTATCTTCATTCCTACTATTCTTTTTTTATCCTCCTTTCCATTCTCTCTATTTTCTCCTGGAGCTTTCCATATCTTTTTTTATTTCTATGTTTCAATTTTATAGTTGTTCCATTTGTTTTTCTTTGTTGCTTCTTTCTAATTTGTTTTATTTTTTTATCATTTCCTCATATTTAACCATGAGTTCTCATTTTTATTTTTGATTTTTTGATCTTTCCATCTTTTCTCTTTCCTTAAAATGTCATCTCTCATTTTGCTTCTTCCAAATAGCTAGTTTAAGGTGTTTTTTCTTTTATATTCATGTCTATTGTTTCAGTTTCACTTCCATTGTCCACTACTGATGCCATTTTTTTCACAATTATCGTTTAGTCCGGCTCTGTTTTATGTATGTTGAGTTGCCTATATTTCTATGCTGGCCGCGTGCGAAAAACTAACCCGGGTCTACCGTTAGGAAGTTATGTCTCCTGTCTCTGTATTGTTTTGTGTTTTATTTACCTCTGGTGCTTTTTATCTTTTGTTTAATTTATTTAATCTTATTGTCTCCTTATATCTATCTCTGGTTTGTATGTATATTTATATAATATTTTTGGTTTTGCTACGGAGTTTTGTATATTTCCGATATAGTGCACAAGTTATTAATACAAATATTTTATTATGACTAATAATAGTGTTTTGTAATTATTATTTAAAATTTAAATCAAAGCACCATTGCCATAGTGTATAACTCAAAACTATGTAACTTATAAGATTACGCTCACTAATGATAAGACTATAATTTTAAAATTAAAATTAAGTTGAAGAAATATCTTTTATGTTTTTTTTGCTTTACTGCCAACTCGGCAAGCTCTATTATTTTGACTCATATTACTCCACTGCTATTTAGTACAATTTCCTGACTGTTTATGTTCAGGAAGTGTTAGGCTGAAACTTGAAACTAGAACGAGGTTAAAAACCTCTTCTAGAGTAAATTTATTAAACATTAAAAAAATTGTGTTTAGTATAAATCTTTTCAATGTTGTATTTCTATAATTGGGGTGATGTCAGGCTTTAATAATTCCACTGTAGTATTGTTACAAATATTAAAAATAAAACTGCTTGATTGAAATCAATGTTGCATTATAATTGTTTCATTAAAGTTTAAAAATTTGCGCGATAATCTGAATTTAATTACAACTGCGAACATAATAGGATTACATAAACGGCTGAACATTTTTAGGGCGCAAATATAATTTTAAAATTGATATTTAGTAGTTTGCGCATTTTGCACGGTGGGGTAAACGAGGTATATTAGAGATAATCCTTTCGGTGGAGAGCGTTGAATACCGCTGGAATAATATAATATCGGCCAGTGAAACCAAAGTGGAATTTATGAGGGTCGGAAGCCGGGACGCATATGATGATAAACTTGACGGCTGTAATGGGTAGGTAAATTTGAGGCGAAGGTGAGATGGCGCACACGATCTGCCCGCTTCCTCGATTACCATGCGATTTATTCGGCAGCTGCCAAATGCACGCACGACTCAACCGAATGCATGTAACGTTCACGATAACTTCGACCCATCCCGCGCCGAAAAACCAAACCTGCCTTCGATATAAACCACCCCCCACAAACCCGAAAAACCCGCGCTACCCGGCCCGCTCCGGGCCATTCTATTAAGCGCTTCTTACAACTCCGGAAAATAATTTCACTTTGCCAACAAACTTTTAAAGGGAAATTATTTTGTTTACAGATTCAATCATTCCTTTATAAACTTAATACCACTCATCCGCTACTAATACCTAAAACAATATACAACGTTTTTACAATTAGATATTTTAACCTTGCACTACAATTTACTGCGCGTCGTCAATCGATTGGCCTCAATTACCCGCATCTCAATTTTAACCAATTAATTAGTAACTTTAATCAAATTAAATCAAACTTATTCATTGTCAAACTTTCTATTCATATAATAAAGAAATTTCTTTTAGTATCTTGATTGAGTATTTTTTCAAACTAACAAATTGAACAATATGTAGTACTAATTATTATATGGATAAGTAAACAAACTCTACATTTAGGTAATTTGTATTTAAATGTTCTAAAATGTGTTTTAATTTTCCGATAACTATTACCTTTCAAAACATTATTGACAAATTTGTTACACAATGATAACATTTTTTATTCAAAACAAATTGAAACTGCATTTAGGTAATAATTCGTCATCAATGTTTGCAACCTTTTCAATTAGTTCCTAAAGTGTATTTTAATTTTGTCTCAAAATCTCATTCATGTACCAAAGTTTTTGTCCGGTATCCATCAACTTCAAAAATTTCAATATTTTTTGACAAATTTGGTATTTGGGGTCTTGCTGAAGAGCACCTTTTACCTAGGCCGGTCACAACCAACGTCACAGACAGGAGGTGCTTAATTCTTACTTATGGCTCACGTGTCACATCCCGGGTAACTGTATTGACCTACAGGCCAAACTAAGTAAGCGTAACCAGATTTGGCAAAAGACTAAGGAGTCAGGTAACACCTCTGATACTGGGCAGTAGCGGCACCAGTACCAAAACCGCGTCAAAAGTATTTTCGACAATAACAAACCAGAAATATCAAACAGCTCAACACAATCTGAGCTCTTAGAACCAACCATACTAAAATCTAAACTAATCTACGTTATAAAAATCTCAAAAAACAACAAAACTTTAGGGCCGGACACATCTACACAACATACTTTAAACAAGTACAGGAGGGGAAAGACGTAATCTTGAAGCATTTACAACACCGGACAATTTTCAGTCGACTGGTTAAAGTCAACATTCATAATGCTTGCTAAAAATCAAAATGCATCCAAGTGCAAAGACCAATTTTGCTAATAAACCACGTTCTAAAAATATTTGTACACACTAAACTATTCAAGAAACTTGAAAAGCTGAGTAGAGACACCCAATTCAAATTCAAGAGTAGAACCGGCATACGTAAAGCAACATTCCGTGTGTCCAAAAAACTTAAAGTGAAGACACCTAGTTAAGATTCAAGAGTAAAACTGTCACACGTTGTCTAAACAATTTAGAACAAAACTGTTATGACCAGAGGAAGAACATCTTTCTATGGTTTATTGACTGCCAAAAATCGTTTGACAGCATCAACCATGTATGTTTCATCCAATACTTGAAAAGTGCCGGTATAGACAATAAGGATAATCCAAAATCTAAACTAGCAACAAGCGGGCAATCTGGGGATTAATAACCAAACCATGACAAAAAAACTCGATATAAAAAGAAGTTCATTTTGTCACCAATGCTACTTAACTTCTACGTCAAACAAACATTTTCGGAAGCCATCAATAATCTAAAAAGTAAACAAAACCACAATCAATAATATTAGTTACGTGGACGACACTGTAATAATAGCGACCAATCAGCAAAACCTACAACTGCTAATAAACAACATAAACAATTAAGAGACTAGCTGGACTAAAAATAAACAAAGCTAAAAAAGAACTCATGATCATAAGTCGTAATAACCAGGCAAAAGCTTCAACCGCGTTAAAAAAAAAAAGAATTAAAAAAAAATTAAGAACACGAGAGACCTAAACACACCAAAGTAGGGTAGAACAAACAGCAGAACTCAGAATGGTTAAGTGCTACGTCTGGCTAGTCCTACTGTATAGAAGCAAAGACTAGTTAATAAAAGCAGCATCAACATGATCGAGGCCCAAATATGTGAATTTTAAGAAAAATGTTTTAAGTCTCTTGGGTTGACCACATCAACAATAAAAAAGTGGTAAGAAGAGTTCTATTCAACCGCGTAAGATCAACCTGAGCTATATATTAAGACAGCTGAAATACCGAATACCCCAGCTGATCATTAAAATGAAAAAATAAGGCAAAAAAGGCATTAGCAGTAAACAGTTCTTATGGCAAACAATTGACAAATACAAAAAAATATATCTAAAATTAAACTAAGAAAAAAGAAAAAGTCCGATAACAGAAAATATTGTTAAAACAAAAGTTAAATGTGTTTGTATAACTTTAGTCGGCCAAATGTTAAGCGGCCCCTAGACGTTCAATATTATAGTCAATATATTGCACAATAATTGATATTATACAATAATATTGACCGTGTGTAGATCATATTGAAAAATTGCACAATATATTGAATCAATCAGAAAAAGTTTGATTTTTATTAAAAAGTATTCATTTTTTTTAACCATTCCTTCATCAATCTGCGCTTTTTTTTAAGCTATAACTAAAACTTTACTTTATTCCACATGTTGACTGCAGAACTGTCAGTAACTAACAAAAAGTTTGCGCAATTATATTGCAACGTGTAGGTGGTCCTAGCAATATATTGTGCAATAAATTGTTCAATATTATTGATGATAATATTGATCGTCAAGGGGCACCTTTAGTTTCAAAACTGTTACAAGCCACACATTCAGTCAAAATTTGCAATCTTGTTAATCGGTTAAGAACTGATAGATTACAAACTGCTTATGTGTGGGCATAGTGGGCACTAATACACAAAGTTTTTATGTGATCCTACTAAGCAATGATTATGCAAGTTGATTTTTCTCTTTACATTTACATGCACCAAAAAGTGCAGTTATTATTTTTTAATTATTTCTCATACAAAACTCTTTTCAAAATTAATGAGGACAAATGTTGCGTAAAACTTTAAAAGGGACGACTTCAAAGTTTGTTCACCCCTAATGTACATTACAATCTACTGTTCCGCACATAAATCAAGTGTTTTATTTCTTAAACTTCACAAATTTAGTAATAACTAACTCAGATTTAGAAATAGAAAATTTAAATCGTAAGTACTATTCTATTAATTACGCATACTTTATTATAAAATCTTTTTATTTATCCCGTTTTTAATATACAAAATAATATCTTTGACGACAACATTCATTTCAATTTTTCCTTTATAAAGTCGGGTTATTCAATATGAACTTATATTGCTCTTTAAATATTTTCCAATCCGAATAGTTTCTAAAGTTACTGTCTGCAATTCTATATTGGCATTTAGTAAATTGATAATGTTCAATTATGTTTTCTAAAATGTAAACTAATTGAAACGTGATCATATTAATTGGTAAAAATTTGACCCATTTCACACGTAAAATAAATCCTGTTCACTTGTAATTCGAATTTAGTAATGAAAGCCATTCATTTTTATGCTTGTTTAATTGGTAACAATACGCAAAAAAATGAGACAGAACAATAACATGACCTTTGCATCGACAATAAAAGCCAAACCAGATAAATCCGAACGTAGGAAACTAGTTTAATATCATTCCGATCGGTATCGTGTCGACGGTGCCGAACCGCGCTCACCACCCGCACACTCGTTTTTGTTTCGCTGTTTTTTATTAATAAATATTTACAGTTTTTAATCCTGCAATAACAATTAAAGCTATCGCATTTTTATTTTAATAATAATAATGGGAGCGGAATTTATTCCCAATGATTGCCGTTTCGGCGCGACTGGATTTTAATCACACCAGTTAACTCCGATTATTATCCCGAATTAATTAACGGAATGTGTATAATTATTATTTATATATACGATTGCATTGTATTGTTCTTTAATTGAAACCATATTTCGCGGCTGAGAAGATTTAATTGCTGTAAAATCTTATTTTCAAAAATGCATTAGTTAAAAAAACAGGTGGTAATTGAGGAGGAAACATTTAATTACAGTATAAACAGAGTGAAACTTTATGTTATAATTTCATTTTAATTCAAGAAGGGTGAAGAAGTTTTGGATGGATTACAATTGATCATAGCAATAAATTTTATATGGGGCCTTATTTATAGCGCACTCTTTATAAAAGGGGTATAAATTTTTTTCCTTAATGATTCCGTAAAAATAGTAATGCAGTGGCGCCGTTTCAAGACTGAGTAATTTTAGCAAGAAAAAACCCTATTTAAAATAAATAAATCATCTTAAATAAGCGAAGCGCGTGTTAGTAAATCCGGCTTATTCCTAGAGAAAAATTCTATAAGTTTTCCAAAAGGGAATACCACTAAAAACCGAATCAGCAGCGCGACACTACGCTGTCGGTTGGAGTCTTATTTATTTTGTGGAATACAAATTGCCCCGCTAATATCTTAATAATTTATGATTGCCACCCGTTGTAAATTTTGCTTTTGATATATGCACTGTCGTATGTGTAATTAATGATAAGAAAAATTGTAATATTCATAAGGTAATTAAATACTGGAACTATTACATATGCAATGGGCTCGGGTCAATCTTGCTGCGCTACTATTAGTCGAAGTTGTATTGCGTGGACTGGGAGAACTATATGTCGTTTTATAATTACACCGCAATTTCCCCTTTGCTTTTCTTTATAAATATCTCGCATACATTACTAAATAAATCAGGGGAGTTGTACTTTGTTCCATTCTATCTTCATTGTTTTATACTTTTATCAATAAAATCATCACTGCACTGGATAATAAGCACAATTTTATAAAATTAGAAAGTAGTACTAAATTGCAAGTTGTAAAGTGTCGGAAGCCTTACAGTCTATTATTTATTGATCAAAAGTAGTTTTATTAGATTGCAGCAAAATAATGCTTTTGATCTAAAACACGCATGGGTATCAGTTGTTGTTTGTTTAAATCTTTTTCATTAGATTTTTTTACTTTTGTATATTTGAACAATAATTTATTCTATCTAGTTCAAAATTTATTTATACATTTCTTATTTTGATATTAATTAAATTGCTTTATTACGTAATAAACTAAGATAAAGTTCCCACAATTATTTTATCTCAATTTTAGTTCTGCCAAAAGTCGTACAAAAATATATTCCAAAAAACTAGACATTTCAGATTTCAACATTTAGTAAGTTATTATACGCTTCACTTTGAAGCAAATTTAGGCAAGCAAGTTTTGAAGTTTTATTTACTTCTGACAATAATATCTATCGAAAATTTTATTCCTATTTTTATTAAAATATATGCTATGAAAGAAAATGTTTCAATGATCGAATCAAAATTTAATAAAAAAAACTTCAAAAGCTGAAAAAAAAAGTAAGATAAAAATTCAAACATTTATATATAACCTATGGTTTGCTACTTTTATGCTAATTCAGAGATTCTTTAAAAAAATAGAATTACCGCAAATATAAAGAACATCTTTATTAATTATTTTTTACAATTTTATTGACCAAATGGACAAAGTTTGCAGTCCACTCCCAAAAGATAGTTTAGTAGAAGATCATTGCGTACGTAAATAATAGATCTATCCAAAATTAATTGTGAAAGTAGTAATCAATAACAACAAATGTTGTACATAAGCATCATTGCAAAAATGTTGGCGTAAGTGTTTCTTAAGTTTCATTATCAGGATTTTGCTATACTTTGCTCTTTTTTATGTTGTATTTCAATTTGATTTTTTGCAGCTATTATTTTTGCCAAAATTTTTATTCAACATTTTCATCATTTTTATTTGAATCCAGCTCCTTGATAACAAACATTTTGATATGTGGGCGGGGCATTCCAGTTCAACAAACTCCCCGTAATCATAAACTGGAGTGCCTCGCTCATCCACCCAAGTCATCTTCTTCATGTTTGTCATCCTCTCATCCTGTCTCTATTGTTGTTGTTAGAAAATTATCCAACCAACTCTTTTTGGTCTTCCCGGTAGTCTTTTGCTGTATAGTTTGTTTTTCTTGCAGATTTAAAGTAATCTATCTGGTCCCATTATAATCACTTGATCATCTCAATTTTTTTCATATTTTAATCCATTTGTTGACATTCTGTATGTTACAATCATCTCAAATATATCCGCAACGTAAGTTAGTGTCAGCTGTCTTGTAAACATTCATCTTGCTCTTCCATATAGATTCCTCATTATGAGCGGTAGCAGCAAGCAATTCAACTGCAAGCAGCCGTCAAGACAACAACTCCAGGAACCACTAAAGCCACACACGACTTCAACAATCCAAAGAAAAACTGAAATTATTATTTCACAATGCATCAATAATTAATTGAAATCAAGCAATCAACCATCAACACCTAACGTCAATTTCTTTCAGCAATGACAACTTTTCCAACTTCGAGGTAGTCCCCAACAACAAGATCCTTGCCATGACGTACTGGCAGCTAACGCTTAACAAGAAACTCATTAAAGAAAAGGCTTCAAAAATCTCCAGCCTCAAAGCCCTGACTCTAATAAAGGACCAAACAAAGAAAATCAACGTCCAGGAAAAAAACCTTTACCAAGTTGAAGCTGGAAGCAGAAACCAGTCCACCATCAACAAGTTAGCGGGTCTCCCGGTAAGACCAGCTTGCAAAAAACCCGGCCAAATTCACTGCCTCCAAAATAAAAAAAAAAGATAAAAAACAAGAAAAAAGAAAAAAAAGAAAAAAGACGCAAGTGAGTCTCTTTGAGCTTCTGAAACTAATAGGCCATCAGCCGACCCTTCACGTCAGGCGCTTTCAGCCAACCAAAGCCAAGACGACCAACTCTGATGCAGCCAACAATTCCCTACGCTAGTAGCCGAACTAAAAATTAACAGAACCAAAACATATTCAAATTTATAGTCACCAACCAAACAAAAGCTACAATTGCAGTAAAAATTAAACAGTTAAAAAAACTGAAAACACCAGATACCGACACACTAGACAACAGATGAGATCCTCAACAAAAGATCAATAGTAGAATAGAACATACCAAACAAGCGTTCATCAAATTACGCCCCCTATTATGTGTCTAAAACTTAAACTCAGAAATCCTCGACAATAACGACTTTTTCGTCTCCGAGGTAAAAGTCCCTAACAATAAAATCCTTGCCATAACGTACCAGCAACTGACGCTAAACAAAAAGCTTATTAAGGAACAGGCTTCAAAAATCTCCAGCTTCGAAGCCCACTGATAAAAAACCAAACAAAGAAGATCGACGTCCAGAAAAAAACCCTTACCAAGTTGAAGCTAAAAGCAAAAACCAGCGCAAAATCAACCATCAACAAGTTAGCAGATCGCCCGGTCCAGTCAAAAAGCCTGCAGAAAACCCGACCAATTCTGATATCACCTTCAAAGTGATAAAAAGAAAAAATAAAAGTCCACTAACATAAACAAGTCACGCACCACTAGAAGAAGAAATTCATCGTGGCGGTAAAGAAGAAGAAAACAGAGCAGAAAAAAAAAGACGCGGGTGAGTATCTTTCAGCTTCTGAAACTAATAGACCATTAGACGGCCCTTGACGTCAGGCACCTTCAACGCCATCAACCAACAAGACCACTCAGACCAAAGCAACCAACTTTGGTGCAGCCAACAGCTTCAACAAACCCCCCTACTCAATCATCATCCACAAAAAGTGCTGACGCACGACGCTCTCCTCCCATTGTAATACGGGATTTAGTATTCCAAAAGTTGTCGGCAACATTTAACAACATGAATGTAACCTTCGACCGCGCCACAAACGTGGTTGACGACATCCACGTTCCAGTAAAAATCTAAGAAGAATGATGCTGTGCAAAAAAAACTAATTCATCTCTAATCTAATCACTCTCCATCAAACTTATAAGAAGAGATGAAAACCTTTTCTAATATTTTATGTTGAGTTGCCCCAGAACGCAACCAGTCAAAAGATCTTGTCTCTCACCAAACTGTATGAACTCAGTATGGCCACACAGCATCCAGATGCAATTCTTTCTGTTGTCAAATGCGACGCAGCCCATCCCTACTTCACTTGCAAACACACAAAGGAGTCAAAGCATGTAGCAACAGGCGTTGCTTGCAATAGGCCGCATATCGGAAGCTACAGAGGCTGCCCAGCTTATCTCAATCTGAAGGCAAGCTTATTTTCTTCAAAAACTAAACTCAAAAAGAGCAACGAGCAATCCTATGCACAGGCAACGAAAAACCAGGCAAAAATGCAAACTTTGTTAGTCAAAAATCAGCTTCTCCTCCTCTTGGCTCAAGCAAGCAAAGCTGATTTCAATAAAATATATTATCTTCTATGCATCTTTTATCTTGCTAAGCTAGAAACAGACGGACAATTAGTCCGTTAATCTGAATTCTTGACATAACCGTGGTACAAATTTTCTACAACCACTATGTAACGCCTATATAACTGGCACACCACGTGCGTTCTTAATATTTTCCAATAAGACATTATCAGTAAAGTCTATTCAAACTTCTAAAAAATCCAAATTGGACAGAATTAAAAAAAAATCTTTATTATATTACTTTAATCACCAAAGAAGGTCTACAAAGACAAGACCACAAACAACTCACGGTATTGCACACACCGGAAACCAAACAAAAAAGATGCATTATGGCGGTGCTTCCACAGCAACCTCTGGAAGACTCATTCACCAAAATGCCTACAAACATCAACTAAACCTTAAATGTCTATACCAACAAGACACCACGTTTAGCACCCTAACGTCTTTCACAAGTTCCGCAGGTGTTTCCACAAAGTGCATTTCCAAAAAAAAAACTCAAACCACCTTTTTCTATGTAGGGTTAGCAGAGGTTGCTATACCAGCACAAAAAGTATTCGTCTTACTTGAAAAGAAATTTGTCTGTACTGCAACCAACCATTCTTGTGTCTTTTGACTTTGGCACCGCAGAGTCGCTTTTTGAAGCAACTTGGTACGGCATGCATCGCGGACAACGGTTTTGAGTAAGGTGTCCGACTTAAAAGTTTTTATTCTCCATGTTTGTAAAAATCATTTTTATTTATCTGGCTCCCTATCTTCCATGGAGCTCGTAATAGTGGCAACGTCAAAAATCGATTACAAAGTCTACCAGAAAAGTATAGTATCTAGAAGTGAGTTGCACACAAACGAGTTCTACATACAAAAACCATTAAATATGCAGCTCGTTGCGCATCCTGCTACTATCAAGGACTCAAAAGTGGATTAGTCTTGATCACCCGCTTAAAAAGAAATCTGCGCCAAAAAAAATGTGTTGCCAGGCCCTAGAGGCGACCGTAGCACAATGGTCTATTGCGAGGACTGTTGTGCAGGCAGCCCGGGTTCGATTCCCGGCAGCGGCAATATATAATTTGTCGAATATATTTCGATACGGTCTCCTTTGCAAGGCAATGGCAAACCAATAAAGTATTTGCCTAGTAAACCCATCTAATGGAGTGGTTCGGATTCCACGTTAAACTGTAGATCCCGTATGTTTGTGTAGAACTATTATCGCACATCATAGTATGGCACTACAAGAAAAAGAACATTGTTTAAAGTGACTCAGCTATCATCCTCCCTTACGACTTTCCACGCACGGCACAAACATGCGGGCAGTCCTTTTTCACAAGCCCGCAACACGACTACTACGCTGCGGGGTAATCGTAACTAGTCTAAAACATTGCTCAACAAAGAAAAAGTGTAAAGAAATACTACCTTTTCTTTATGACAACATTTTAACACAGAAACATAACTCTTTAAGAGTTTAAGAATTTTTTTAACGTAAAAGTATAATCTTTTTGAAATTTATTAAAGCTTTGTTTATATTAGTATATAAGTATGCTGCATAGTTTATAAACATATTTGGCTTTTAGATTACTTAAATTATCTTAAACATATACAAATAGATTTTTTAAAATAAAGATAATTAAAATTCAACAATCTATCATCACAATACTAGACAATGCATGGTCGAATACGCTCGTTTCTTTGTAATAGTATGCTGTGATTTGTTTAGGTGCATACTGCACTAATTATTTGTGACAGAAAAATGCTGTAAGCTTTCAATGTATGTGTGAATAATGCTTTTGATGACGGTATTTTTATTGACAACTCTAATACAATACATTCATCAGTTGTTTAAATAGAATCAAAACGACTGTTATTTTTTTTTTGAAATAGCAATGATTTTATTGATGCTTACAAAATATAAATTTAAAATCAATAATGTAAAAATGATTATTTTTTATTATAACCGAATAAAGTTGTGTAAATTTTAATGAATGTTGACTTTTCTCTTGTGTTGTGTTAATTTTGTGATATTAATTTTGTTCGAACGTTTTAAAAAGTGTTCCCGGCAGCAGGTACACGTGCAAAATTTACAGCCTTAATTAAGAATCCTAAAAATTATATATAACCGTAAATGTTTCTACTGATTTATACCGCTCCATATAATTATTCCATTTACTTTTATATATAAGTTTGTGTTTTATGATGCGAGGGGTCGTGATTTTCAAAATAAATGTCCTAGAAATCATTGTGTGTGTATAAAAAAAATATTTTATAATGATTCCGGAAATACGTGATCCGATTACGTTTAACGATATATTAGATAGCGTTGTCTCAGAACAATGGCTATTATAATTTACTTGGCGAATTTTATAACCTAGCGGCAATCCAATGCGCCACACGTCCAGGGCCCTTCTGAAATATTACTCTGGAATTGCGACACCCCTACATATAAATACTGTCTCTATTTTGTATATATATACAATACAATAGTATAACTGCGCCAAGTAAGTCTATAAACATAACAGCTGACGTATTTTATTACCCTTTACATATTTTCAAATTATGTGAAAATTATCATCATTTTAAATTCAGGACAAAATCGATTCCAATTACACCAATTTAACCTAATTTTCTTTCGCATATTCATGAACGCCTAAGTACTATTTTGAGTAGTACTAATTGCAATCGATTCCTAATTTCAATTCATAATAACTTCATGCATAGTCAGTTAATAAAGTTGATAGCATAATAATTTAATTTGCGATAATGTAAAACTTTCTTATATATTTATCTTTAAATCAAAACAATTCTGTAGATTTAGAAGCAAAGATAGATTAAATTATTTAGCAATACAATTGCCCGTAGTTGAACAAAACTAAATAGGTGCTAGAAAACAAGTTGGTATTAACTCGCCAAATGCTGTTTTACCTCCAATTTAACTGCACTCACCATATGCGCTACTAGCATTAGATTAATTGAACGTCAACGTGACTTACACTTTCCAGCCACCTACCATGTCTGCAATTATCAAGGTCTGTTTATTTGGTTGCATTTATATATTAACTTGTAATAACAATACAATCAATATTTTATAGTATAATTATAAAAAATATACATCATGCAGAAAATAAAAAGTATGCAGATAGCGCGACCTTTTAATTAGCAAAGCCATTAACCTTTAATCATAATTATTTCCCAATATCTATGTTAAAGAAGAGTATTTTATTTTTTATTTACTTTATCATTTATTACGGTGATGAATCCGGGCAAACACGGTTTGACTCGGCCTACTTAATATTTATGAAGTGTGTTGCTTTCGTTGTACCATTATTAATTATTAAACCCGGTATAATTAGCAATATAATTGTAAATGACACTAACACGGAATCATTTCATAACTATGATAAATTCAAATGATGCCGGGCTGGAGCCAATTAAAACGTCAGCACTTTTCAATAATCGATTTCTGATCAACACCGACCAACTAGCAATATCTAATCAAACCAATCCAGTACATGCTATGCATTTTTTTTATTTTATTGGGTTTTTGTTTTTTTAATGCTATTTGCAAATTGGACAATCGCGTCACTATTTATTTATATTGATTGTTTTACAATGACAATAATAATATGTGTAGTAGTAGATTTATTTACATATTTGTTTTATGGAACGTAATATTGTTAACTAATTGTAGTAATAATTGTAACATATTTAAACTGTTTTGGTCAGTAGAGAACGGTTATGTTTTTTAAATGATAGATTATCAGTTTAGGTTATATGACAATAATGAACAAAATCTGTAATTTATTAGGAGTAATAGTTTAAGATTATTGATAATCATCTTTAAATGTCTTTTTCTGTGCGTTGCTTTCAAAATTTATTTTATTTCTAACGCTTTTCAACTATAAATTTGGATTCCTGAAATCCTGAATCCTTTTTAAAACTCATATGTATATATTGAAATTTTAGAATAGTGTTTAAAGTACATCAATTTAGAAAATTCTACTAGGTTTAATTTGATTAGGTTACGTTGTTTTCTAGATTTATATTTTTAAAACAGGAAATACTAAAGTCTCAGGCTTGTCCCCCAGCTGATGAATAAGGAATTGCAAAACCAAAACTTTTGTCTTTATTTTCTGTTGTAAACAACTATGTCAAAGTCTTGGTACACTTTTAGCCACTTCTTAAGGGCTAGAGAATCAAAAATTTTTTTACATCTATTACTACAAAATGAACTGAATTTGTAATAACAACAACAAAGTTTAAAATAAAAGGTAAGCGATTAAACAAACAAATTGTTTACGTTGTATGAGAAAAATGCCCGAGTATTTGTAAGCAATTATGTTTCGCCAACAGTCATCACCTTTGGTGAGAAACAAGGTTAACTACAAAAAATATAGCACAACGCATAACGGGGAATCTACGACCATGCAAAGAAGATACCAGAACAGTTTGATTGAAAAGTAAAGTTCATCACTGGAAGAAGTACAACCGGCCTAAGAGCAGTAAAAATCGTTTTACCCTCCCACTCAAATCCAAATTTAAATTTTTGTAACCCATTTACTTGCCCAACAAATTGTTTGTTGTAACCCAAAATCCCATTTTTGGTTGCAAATAAGATTGTCGTTTTGGCAAATATAATCTACAAGATCTGTCTGAAAGGTGTCCAACCTTGCACAATAAAAGGAAACAGTTTAATGAGCATGGTTGATTTTTTTCTCGGTGTTCCGGTGCGTCAGTTGTTGCCTACTAGCCGTTTGATTTCTCTTAAAATTACTGAACAAGTTGAACAACGGTACTGCATAAAATTTTGTCAAAAACTTGGTAATTCTCAAAGCAAAACAATTCGTAAGATTAAGCAGGTGTTTTTAGAGACAATACTATAGGAGTAACACAAATTAAGGAGTGGTTCAACCAATTCAAAAATAACCGTACATCGATAGAGAGTGATTAGCGTTCTGGGAGGGCATAATTTGCTTGGGATGCAACTGATGTTGAGAGAGTAAAACATCTAATAATAGATTTGACCGCACAAAAAATTACCAAAAAAGCTAAGGTCAGTAAAAATTCCGCACATGCAATTTTGCGTGATTATTCAAACATGCGCAGTGTGGCTGCAAAATTTGTGCCCAAACTTTTGTCGGCGGAACAAAAAGAACTCAGTCTTATAATTGCTGGTTAGGTTAGGTTAGGTTCAAACAGCTATCCGCAGAAGCAAGATGAAAAAATGGAAAAATCTGGTTGATGACCTGGAAAGCGATTCCTTTAGACAGGGCTACCAGATACTGGTGAAGAAAATAGCAATAAAACCAAACCACGTAACACTAGACAACAGGAGGAAAGAGATCTTCTCGGACGTTATTGAGCAAGTAGCTCCGCTGATGACTGAAGATGCAGAAAACCCAACCCCTTTTACCGCCAAAGAGCTGAAAGAAGCCATTAGAAAGCTAAAGCCTAAAAAAGCCTCGAGACAGAATTTACTGCCAAATTATCAAACTCGCGCACGAAGTAATCCCCGACATGCTGCTGGAAGTGCACAACAAGCATCTAGACAAAAGAATCTTCCCCAAACCGTGGAAGAAATCAAAGATATCGCTGAAGACAAACTTCGGGCCATCAGTCTGCTAAGCGTACCTGGCAAGCTGTACAAACATCTGATAAAGAGGAGGCTTGAGAAAAAAGTAGAAAAAAAGAAGCCATATCCAGCATTCAATATGGATTCAGAAAAGGCCGCTCAACACTTGACGCCATTATGAAAACAAAAGAGCTTTGCAAAGATAGAGAAAACGCGTAGAACGCTATCATCCTGCTGGACGTAAGAAACGCGTTCAACACCGCCAGCTGGGAGCAAATCAAAAAAAGACTGACAGAAATAGAAGCAAGTTGGTATTTTTTAGATCTCATAGCAAGCTACCTGGAGAAACTAACTATTCAAATCACCGCAGGGAAGGATAAGAACCTAACGCAGGAGGTTCCGCAGGGTTCCGTCCTAAGACCTACTCTGTGGAACGTCCCCGAGCTGACCCTACAACTTTCGACGGAATGCAGAACTGTTGCCTACGCCGACGACCTAGCGGTGGTGGTCAAAACAAACAACATGCAAGAAATGCAGAAAGCTGCAAACAAAGCCTTAAAAGCGGTAGACGAATAGATGACGAGAAACGGCCTAGAACCCAAAAAAACCAAAGCACTGGTCGTCAAAGGCACGCGAAAAAAGACGAGGTCACCTTAAATTTGTCTTAAGCAGAGAAACTATCACCCCAAAAAAATTCGTTAAGTACTTGGGAGTCTAATTGGACTCAAACTGGATCTTTGGCCTGCACGTCCAAAACACCATCGGCAAGGCAGAGAAGACCATGACTGCCCTAATAAAAATCATGCCAAACGTAATCGGACAAAGCGCTAAAAGAAGGGCGGTTTACCACCAATCCATACTGACCTACGCAGCGCCGGTCTGAAGGCGGGCTCTCGCGGACACCGCGCAGTGGACGAAGACTCTCATTCCCTTAATAGGAAGATGGGTGAGATGCTCCTACAGGAACACCGCGTCTATTTCCTCACACAATTCCTGACAGGGCACAAAAGTTTTGGCACGTACACCAAGAGGATTGGAAAGGCCCAGAGCGACTATTGTTATTACTGCGGCAAAACCGACTCCCCGGAGCACACCATCTTTCATTGCATGCAATAGCACGTCAGAAGACACAAAGCAGATGTAGCGATAGAAAAGGCATTAAAGATTGACAGCCTAATGGACCTCCTTCTAGAAAGTAAGAACAATTTGAAGCAGATACACTCATTTGTGAGGCACACAATGAGCACTAAAGAAAGAAAAGAACTGGCCAGACAGAAAATCAAACAACAACAGAAAAATTTATGAGACCAGATGCGTAGGTGATGCAAACCCTTATCGGCGTATTCCGCCTACCCTTTGAGAAGAATTGAAGTTTTTTACCTTAGCTGAAGTTAGGACTTTTGTCGGTGGAACAGAAAAAACTCCGTCTAGTTACTACCAACACTAAACCAGTGTAACTGGAGATAAGTTATAAGTGTACGGGTACAACCCGGAAACAATATCAAAATCGTCGCAATAAAAGCAACAATCCTCGTAAAGGCCAAAAAAAGCAAGACAGGTGAGAAGCAAAATCAACCTGATGCTACCAGTGTTTCTTGATATCCGTAGAATTGTGCATCACAAAAGAATAAACAGTGACAAAACACTACTATCAAAAAGTTCTCCGCCGACTCCAACAAAAAAGTGGCAATTGCATCACGACAATGTTTTTTCTCATTCATCGCACCTGATACAAACTTTCCTAACAAAACATAGAATTCCAGTAGTTTGCCAACCTCCCTACTTTCCAAACATGGCTCCTTCAACTTCTAGTTGTATTCAAAATT
Source organism: Tachinus rufipes (assembly GCA_963932245.1). NCBI lineage: Eukaryota > Metazoa > Arthropoda > Insecta > Coleoptera > Staphylinidae > Tachinus > Tachinus rufipes. Next base: position 62,519,705 of record OZ010750.1, on the reverse strand, counting down.
AAAAATAATCCCGTTTTCAGAGTAGAGAAAAGATCATGCAAAACGCAAGACAAAATTGAACACCATTTAAAACAAAAAGTGTTTTTGGTAGTAAAAGAAACGGTAGACCAAGTGTGTGAATACGCAAGGAGTCTACTTTGAAGAGGATTAAAGTTCTAATCTTGTCATGTAAATAATAATTTTTTTCCAGCCAAAAATCGAATACGTTTTAGACAGCCCACGTATATCCAGGAACAAAATAAAACATAAAAATTAAGAAATCACCAGGTATAAATGAGATAACATAATTAAATATAAACAACTTTTAAGGAATCAGCCTTCTAAGCTCTGTACTAAAACTACTAACTAAGATTTTGGCAAACAAATTAACTTCGACCGTAATTGGTGAGGAGCAGCAGGCGCTATATTCATAATAAAACAATAAGCTTACATGTGCTGTATTTACCTAACCCAGACTTTAAACAGAGTAAGATTAGCGGACGTTACACTCCTATGAAGAAGACACGTACACCCAAACATAATAGCCATTATCAAATAAGAGTAGCAGATAAGTTGTCCAAAAAGTACTCATTCCCAAAGGAATTAGACAGGAAGACAACCTACGCACTGCCCTATTTAACGTAATGATGAATAAAATAATAAAAAACTGAAACAAAGTAGAATATGAGATAGGCGACAAAAAAACTAAGAACATTTGCTACGCCGACAAAAACAACCAGCAGAGACTCTTATATAAATTTGAACTAACAGCAAAAAATATCTGTAAAGAAACCTAATCACTCACTGTGTCTAAAGAACTACAAAAATGTAAATTGGCAATTTTGTTTTTGCAATCAGAGTGTGGAATAAGTAATGAATTTCAAATATCTTAAAGTAATTATTACAAGTAACAGAAATCTGAAGAAAAAAACAAAAACCCAAACAACAAAAACTCTGGATACTATTAAATCTAAATTTTGAAAAATGTTTGTTGTAACCCAAAATTCTATTTTTGGTTGCAGTAGAGTAGCCAAATGCTTTAATGATGGCTGTGTCTATGTGATACTGATAACTCACGTTTATGAAATAATAAAACATTTTTTAATTATCATAAGTTAACTTATTACATCTGTAGAAGGGTTTAGTCGAGCCAAAACTAAAATTAATAAACAAATAAGTAGAAGCTTGTCTTTAATTAAAGATTTGATTTAAAATTGTATGAATTTTCTAAATTTATTGATTTTTTTTTCCAAAATTTGCTCCCCTCAATAGAGCAAAGAAATAATAGAACGCTAAAAAAAATATTATTGGCGTATTTGTATTCTTTAATTTATTTAATTATTATTCTTTTCGGCATTTATAAAACAAAGCAAATTTTAAAAATAATCAAAAAATTAATTAAAAACAAGCAAGATGTGTTATAAATAAAAATAAAAGTCATTAAAATAATTTGCGTTTCCTGTCAAATTGTTTGTTCGTACTACAACAACGGATTGCCTAGGGTCCTATGGCGTCTAAGCCCGGAAAGTTATAAAGACAAGGGTTACAACTTGGCTAACAATACACAACGCCGGCCCTGGTTCCCATTTTATAATTGTATTCCGTATATAAGCAAAGTTAGCTGGAGTGATATTCTTGCATTGGCGAATCGTCAAACGTTGGATATTGTATGCATTAAAAACGAGACGCTGGCAAGATCTTATCGGAACACTAATTCCGAAAGGGTGCAGCGCTCATTTCATTTGTGGAACATTATAACCAGCTCCGGCCATAACCCACACTAAAACTATAAAATCTGCCGGAGCACTTGAAATTGATTCCGCACACGTCCAGCAGCAGCCCCCATTCTATTTACGAGATAACCGCAATTGCGATAAATACACCTTTATTATGTCGTGGCCCCAAACCACCCTTCAATTCTTATCGTCGCATATTAATATAAATGCGCGACGTGAATTCGTTAGGAAAAATAATAATAATAATACGGCTGTAAATATTTGGAAAGCAGGAAGTAGTTTTTGGTATACTTTGAACGGGTCGGGCCTAACAGTTCGTGCCAAACACGTTTCAGCGTAGCTGAAGTTTATGCGACCGGGAAATCTGACGGCTAAATTTATAGCCAGCTAGAATATAATATTTGATGTGAAAAGGGCGCTACGTTCCCAATAATAATTATCCTGTATAAATATTAGACTTTTTTATATATAAATAAACTAAAGCTGAATAAATTACATAGTTTCTAAACTCCAATTTAAATGTTTAAATGTAAAATTATCCCGCTTGTTGTATTTACTTTTAAAAGTTGATATCGTAAAAGCAGCCCCATGATGATTATACGAGGATAATACAGAATGCTTCTGGAGTCGCATCAGGATCATGATAGTAATGTCTGAGGGGGCAAGCGTTGGAATGGCGACGCAAAGAGTAGAGGGGGAGAAGAATAATTAAAATAACACTGCGGTGTATTCTGTGCGCTGAAAAACGGGAAAAGGTGATGCCGACTAAATGAGTTTACAACTCCCAAATGAAAGGGTACATTAATATTCATATGTTTGTGCACTTGTATAGATAATGCCACGTATCACACCTAACTAATTGTCTAATGGCTGCCCTCAAATACACTACACGCACGCATCATGTCTGTTCCTACATTAATCAATCTTACAAACCAACCCAAACAAACTCTTAACATATTTAAATTTAGAAAGACTGCTCAGCCCAAATTTTTATCAAATTTACAATTATTTACTACTAAATTAATTTAACAATACGTTTGGTATTAAGCAGGCCAACTGTTGCATTGTAACAGGTAAGCTTTTAAATTAAAAACTACTTTATAAATGTAACCAAATTAATATTGATGTAGTCACCTTCCAATATATTAATTTCTAGATTACATGATGTCCTGTTAATTATTGTATATTGATGGCGTGCTATGAACAGTAAGCTATATAATCAATTCATGAATGTCGATTGCATTATAAATTCTAAGATTAATTAGAAGTGAAATTGCAACTATAGCAGTGACATTCAAAAACATATTAAAAATCATAGATGTCATTGCTATAAATAGCGTACATCGTAGGATCGAAAGTAGGCTGTCCTTGAATTATTACATTCAATTTTTTATTAGAAATTGAATTGTCATTTTTTTCTGATTGTAAAGTAACAATATATGTATTCACAATCCATATCACAAATAGACAACTAAATATTGTTTAAAATTTAAAAAATAGATTCACTGAATAAATATTTCTTATCAAATTTTGTTCAAAACGATCCAACTATTACCAAACCATTCCTAATAGTTTCATCTAAAACATAAAAACTTAAAAAGAAAAGAAAATCAATTCCAAGAAGTGTTTTATGCAATTTATTAAATACATATAGACCATTTTGAATTTCTTATTAAAGTTAAATTTCAGCAAATTGCAACTCAAAACTGCTTTTGGTTTAAACAACTTTGATTGCAGTAAATAATGACCAAAGTTAAAAAAATCTTGATGAGTAGACTACAAACTATTGTCCTAAATTGTTCAAAACTAACAACTAAGAAAAGTAAAAAATAGACAAAAGCAAGCAACACATTTTTTTACAGTTGAAATTTTCGAAAAGCTTTAGAAAAGCTCACAACCAAAACCGACGTTTACGGGAAACGCAAACCAAATTTCAGGTAACAGTCAACCAAACCAAAACAGATTTCAACCGCAAAACCCAAAGTTTTTTTCAGAAAACTCAAAACAAAATGCGGGTCTCAACCGACTTATCGCTAATATTACGGTAAACACAGAACAGCTCAAAAAGACGCATTCAAAAAACAAAAACTACCCAACTTACTAAACCCAAAGTTAGACGCAATACACATAACCAATATATATTTCAACCAAAGCCCAACACATGCAAGTTTAATCATATTTCTGATAACTACACTTCTGCTATTATTATTAGAACTGTTCAGATATAATTCCCGGAATTACTCAATACAGATAGCAAAATATAAACAAGCAGACGCGAACCTTATGCAAACCCCACCTAGTCGCCATGTACGGATGTGCGCAATTAACCAATGGCATTTTCCAATTGCCGCCAGTAGCATTAAAAAAATGACATGAACACATTATGGATTTGCTAAATATGTATAACAAAGTTTTCTCAGAGAACGGCTTACCAGCATAAGATTCACCTTACCAACCCAGCGCCTTTTACCGTAAAGTAGTACCCTATTCCAACGCACATAGAGCTGCGGAACAAGCAGAAGATACAAATAAAACACTAAGCATTATATTACGGCCCAATACCTCATTCTCTAGCCCCCTAAAGACAACGCTTCAACGGGACGGTACTATCCAATTATTTTGAAAAAGTGTAACTAAGCCGCCCTAATTAATAGAAGATCTATTACATGGCCTAAATACATATTGCATCTTAATTTCACCGCTTTCTATTTGCAAATACCGATTTTATGGGAACATAGACCCTATACCGGTTTTCGAGTAAGCACTCGGGTTTACCACTTCAACGTAATGCCTTTAGGCCTAAACACAGCGGTAAGTTCGTTCACAAAATAGATAGATCAAATTTTGTTATAAAAATTTTTATCATGCCTATATTAATAATTTAGTTTTGAGTAGCTTCAACCTTCAACTTCAACATCTAAAATTTCGGTGCTCTCACGTCTATACGATGCGGGATTTACGCTTTATTTTAATAAATGCCATTTTTTCAGCAAACAGTTTGCGTTTTTTGGGTTATTATTTAGATAGCCTGTTGAGGCTTAGCTCAGACCAAGTAGAAACATTTAGATCATTTCCCCCACCACAAAATATCCAGCAATTACAAGCGTTTCTGGGTATGGGCAACTTTGACAGGCTATATGTAGTTTGTAGAACACTCTTTCAGTCCCTTTAATAAGTTTGCTGGAGTGACATGCAACATAACGCTTTTGATAATTAAAAAATCGTTGTCCCAAAAGGTGCTACTGCGCCAGCCTACTTACATTTTAAGTTCAGTGCGATGCCAGCAACGTTAATATTGTATCGGTTCTATACCAAAATATCTCTGGTAAAAAAGAATTGTAGACTATTTCAGTCATACTCTGCTGGACCAAAAACGGAGATACTCGGTACCGGCAAAAAAACTTTTAAGCAAATAATGTGCCCTACGACAATTGTGAGTCTTTTTAGTAAGATAACTTTTTGTCATTTAAACGGACCACCGGTTAGCATTCCAAAAGTACGACCATGTGGTCAACTAGATACCTAGACTAGTTGATGACATAGTCGTACTTCTAGAATGCTAACACCCATTTAAAAATGCGTGGCGATAGTAATCTGCAGGTATTCCAATACGGCAAAGTTTGGTGGTCTGTATGAATGACAAAAGACTTTCCTACAAAAAAACGCTATTGGCACAGGGCACATAATATGCTTAAAACTTCTTTTTATGGTACAGAGTATCTATGTATTCAGTCCAGCAGAGTACAACAGTAGGCTACAATTTTTTCTCACCAGACATTAGGTGTTGGTGCTAGCCTAGCAACAAAAATTATATACTTGATGTGTTACCGATCTAGCCAACCCACGGTACCCCAAGATTGGTTATTCCGTATTTTTCTCACTGACCCAATATCCGGGTTTTACTAAAAAATATGTCCAAAACTCAAGTGTATATGAAATAAAGCAGCAAACACTCAGTTTTTCCTCTATCAAGAGTGTTTGTTTCTAAAACTTGATAAAACTTTGCGTACCTCAAGCTTTAGTTCTTAAATTTGTAAAAACTTATCTATTTATCGGCTATTACAAATCTACAAAGTGTACTGTGCAATGCAACAAAATGTTTAGTAGAGTAGAATGTTTTAAAACGATTGATCAAAATCTGCCAGACAAGCAAAGCTTCTCTACCTGCCGGTCCAAACGACTTAACTTCAGTAAACTTAACCTAACCTAACCTAACCAAAATCGATCGACGGCGTGTGTTAGACAAAACCCGTAGCGTACAGCGTGCCACTAACAAAACCATCATAAATCAGATGTCCAAAAACTAATTTCCTACTATTGAAAGGCCTTCTTGCATTTCTGCAACAATAAAACCAAATTTACGGCAACTGCTTAGAAAACCACCTCTTTAAATAATGTTGTACATGAGCTCATTGATTTTTGCCTTGCTGAGTTGCATTTTGGTGTCGTTAAATTGCACTTGCAAGAATATTTCCAGTTACCACTCTCCAGACTTTTTAGTTGCCACGTGAAGCTTTATTGAGCAAGCTGAGAGGTTAAAAAATCAAGAACCCGCTAACCCTTATTATTTACATCAGCCGGAAGATTTGATTTTGTTGAAAGACAAAGACAAAAGACAAAAATTTCTGTTTTATAAAAGACCCTGTGTAGTAGTATAGAAAATAGCCACCAAAACTTTTGTATTAAACTTTTCACCAGACTTGGAAATTGAGCGTAGCATATTCAATGTAAGCATTTTTGAATGATCCTTGCCAGAGCCTATAATGCATCAATAATTCAATGTAGCTGTAACCTGAGTAAAAGAGAACGTGGCGCAGTAGTCTAGGCATCCGACTGCTGCACCAAAAATAGCGGGTTAAAATCTCACAACCAAAATTATTTTCATACGTTTATACGCTCTCCCACTCCCCAGCCCGCTTTGTCAGCGTATGGTTTTAAGGCTAAGATCTTTCTCTGATCTGGAGTACATTACTAATATCTCCAAAAGTTTCAAATCCATTTTAAACTGTAGGTCTACGTGTAATGTAAATTGCCAGCATTACGGACAGAAAAAAGCTAATGCACTTGCAGTAGCGTGAAAAAAGGCTAATTATGAGTCTAAGTAATGCCTCGGATGAGAGTAGATGTAAAGAATACCGGTTTTACATATTTCAATTTCATCCAACGCAGACCTCCAAGTTGCTGCAATGGCTCCACTGGCGGCCAAAATTTTTAAAATACCAAAATAACCATTATCTCGGCCCGCAATACCTAAGATGGTATTCAATTAATTCCGGCTACAAGCAACAACCAAAAAAGGCAACTGCGTTCTTCAAATCAAATACGTGCTTTATAGAAGGTCAGATACAAAGAAATTCTTAACAACCTCGGTATCCCTTCCATTGCGTCAGCTTGTTGAGACCTTAGCTGTTCACTCAAACTCAAACCAGACTGGCTGAGCCATACAAGGAAGAATACCGGTAAAGTGGAGACCGGTAAACCAATTATCAACACCCCACAACTCCATCCCACAGCCTATAAAGCGTCCTATCTTTAATTATCTTCTAAAATCTATCTAAAAAGAAGTACATGAGCTTTACGGTCTCAAACTTTCAAGTAAAAAAAAACTGAGGAAAGAAGGGAGAAAAGTTGATTGGTAGGCAATTTTCTTTTGAAAGCAAATCCTACATGTTAAGTTTAAAAAAAAAATCCCCTCCCAAACCACAAAACATTTAAATTGACTCTTCAACTAGTGAGATGATAGGCACACTGATGATGTGTGCATACTCTAAAACACTACTGTATGTGTTTCACACTAAGTAGAGAAGTAATTTATTAAGTTTAAAAGTATATATTTTACGCTGTATTTGTAAACTAAAACTTTTAATTCTTTTTTCTCAGAAATGACGTAAAAATGACGTAACATAAAAATATAACTAAAGCAAAAAATTTAACTTTGAATGTAAATTAAAAGAAGAATATTAATTTAATTAGTTAGATATAAAAATGAATTATTTTATAGTTTCAAAATTCAATACAAACAAAAATATTTGTTTCTTATATACTGTATATCTTGTTACGTGTTCATGTCCTAAAACTAGGAAGAAACCGCAACATTAAGTAAGGGATTTTAAGTGATGATGTTGGACATTCGCCTTTAAATCGTAGGGATTGTAAATGTCCGGAAAATCTGAGTGAGGAAGCTTTGTTTAAAATGTCAATTATTTCAAAATTAGATTGTAACGTGGGTAGCTTTATAATTTTCCACTTACATAATTTTCAATCATATTAATGCGCTAACAAATTAGACCTAATTCATATAAGCATTGAGTAATAATTATATAAAAAATTAATTAACCATGGATCAAATTTTAATCAATCAAATAAAAATCTTACTCCGTCTGATAGAGCAAATATAATATATGTTTGAATAAAAAAAATTTGTATTAAAAATAGCAGCAATAAAAGTCAATGTTAATGCCAATATATTAAATTGAGATTACAAAATTGATCTTCATATCATCTACGTATGTGAGTCTTTGATATACTAGATTAAAATACAGAGTTTTCTATTGAAGTGAGACTTAATGCAATTTATAAATTTCAAATGAGATCTACAAAGCCATAGAAAGTAGCGACTTCATTTTGTAAGCAATATATAAACAAAAAATGTAATTCGTTTTTGATTTTGTTATCAAATATGGATTCCAAGTAATATATAAATAAACCAATCGGTTTACAATTAAAAAAATTGAAATTGTTTTCATCATCATCATATTAATAAGCTTAATTGATTGATAAAAAAATCAAACAATTTTGAGCTAATCCTGGATATAAAAATGTATATAATATACTCCTTAGACAAAGAAGTTGGGCGCAAATTGTATATGTATTGAGTCACAACATATGCAACGTCCACAATAAACGCAATAAAGATTAGTGTTACATTAAAGTAATTAAACAAATTTTATAGTGCGAGCGTAAACATGAGTTAAATTTGACTCATGCTTCCTGTATAGTGAACTAAAGCGGGCGTGGACAGTAATTAATTAATTACTCGCACGCAAAGAAGGCCCCGTCACCAACCAAGACTCCCAACGCACTATGTCTTAATGTTGCTGTCCCTGAGGAACCCCTAAACAGTTACAGACAACATAACACTTTTAGTAAGCACCACCAAACTTCTTGGACAAAATCCTGAAACCACCGGAAGCAGCTTATTACTACTATAAATAACATAATAGATTTTTACTTCATTTAAATGGCGTTCATTATTAAAATATTGCAGTTAAAAAATTATCTATAATATTGTTTTCTACTAGAAAATAATCAAAACAAACAAAGTAATATTGTTCATGAGCAATATTTACCATTTTTTATTTAAATCAAAAATTTACAAACCAAGCAAATTAGAAAGTATAAAACCGCATTTACACTTTGATTAATAAACTCAAGTCGTTTTGCGATTCAAAATGTAAATCAATTTGCATCAAAAAATGCAGAGAAAACCAGCAATGATTGACTTGCGGTTTAAAAACATAAATTCAAAATTATACAATATTGGTTTCTTGTGATACTTTTTACGCTTCGCTTCTTATAATAAAATTTATTCTCCACTCCATTTGAGAGCATTATTAAAACTATTTAATACATAAAAATGCTGTCACTGTTTAAGACTTATTAAAATTTATTACGATAAAATAATATTTTAATATATTAATAAATTATATCTCTTGTATATATACAATTAGTGACAGAGAATTGACAATGAGTTTGATTGTGAAACATTAATACATTTTAACCACAGTTAATTATGTGGATTGTAAATAAGGTTGTGTGATTGAAATTGCGTTAAATTTGGTGAAGACATCCGGTGGATAATGAAAAGGGGTAAGTAAATTCGCATCCGAACATTGAACAGGACGGGTTTGTGCTTTGTCCGTGCCCGAATCGAGTCATGCCCGTGCCAGGCACAAGTAATGATATCCTCTAGCTTTAAGACCTTCGTCTTCATCACCTTATCTAAACTAATATTGAATTATAAAGTTTCCTTTTTAGTATTGTCATTATTGTTATTAAAGTTATCTCAGAATGTCACCAACGGAAATCTCTTTGTTACGAAGAAACATGTTAAGTAAAATATTTCCAGTACAAACCACACTAGTTATCTCTGCTTTTCCCCACGTCCGTACGTTTATCCAACAGAAAATTTGCAACCCTTATAAACTCGGAATGAATTCGCTGTATACGTGCCGGTCACAAAGTAATTCAACTTTCCCAAATAAAAAATATACAACATATATTTAAAAAAAACTTGCAAATGATTATTTGTGGGACACCCTAACTGACTTTTTTTTCGGGGTGGAAAAGATTTACAACTAAATTATCATATTCAAGCGAAAGTATCGCACTTATTTAAATTAGGTAACGATTTTTCGTTTGCATGCGCGTAAACTGCAGTCGCAATAGTTGGTTTGCTTTAAAACGTGCAGGAGGCACGAAATACTTGTTTTTTTTTATACATTTTAGACTGCATCTAAATATAGTATAGAAAAATACATGCGGAACATTTTTGCGCAGATTAATGAATAAATCACATCTAGTGAAAACAAGTCGTAAAGATTTTATGCTTTTGGGCGAGTAGCAGCCGCATTTCACCATTGATCTACTTGGGTCCTTGATTAAGCGGAAGCAAATTGGAATTTGTTTGATTGCAGACGTATTAATAATAAAGGACGATGGGAAAACCGTACGAATTATATCCGACTTTATCAGCATAATAATATTAAATTTTTAGTGTTTTGAAACAATTTGGCGTTATAAAATGTTATATGATTTGGATTCGTATTACTTTGTAACTTTGTAGCTTTATACATTTCAGTAAATAAGATTGCATAAAGTAAAACTATATTGAGACAAAAAGTTTTTTGGATTTAAGCCTCCACTTATTTATCAAGTGTGAATTTTAATTGTTCTCATGAGTTACAAAGTGACAAATATTTTCCAAACTTGATTATTAAATAAAAAATATTTTTTCTTAACTATATTGTTGGTGGAAAAATAATAATAATTTTATTAATGCAATCCAATAAATACATTGTACTACACATAATATAGTTTAAATTAATTCTATAATAATTTTGATCCTGAATTTATTCATAAACTTGCAAATTGATATTTTAAAATAAATTCGTTCGTAACAGTTTTGACACCACAACCTTCATCAGTACGTCATTGTTTAAATTCTGATAAATATTGTAGAATGCAACTACAATCTTAAATTGATCATCAGATGTAGACTCCTTAAAAATAATCACAGCTGCCTACGTGTTAATGTTAACTGTAGTCTTCATATATAATTTTAATATCCAACAAAGGGTGATAATTATCATTTCACAATTCAATTCAATTTTAATTAATTCAACTGTAGTTAGGAAAAGTTAATTTGTAACTGTGATAACCATGTTTTTAACTTGAACATATTTACTGACAAACTTTTAAATTTATGGAGTATGTTGCTTAAATGGTCTATACAATCTAACAAATTATTAACAATTAAATATTTTTTAAATTTACAATTATAGTTTAAATTTATAATTACGCATTTGGAGTATCAAAATTAAAAGCAATTTTTGTCACAATATTAAATTAATTAATTAAAATAGACAAACAACACTTTTCACAAAAATATTTATACTGCGCCATATTTTAAACTTTGCTACACAAGACAAAATTCATTATAAATATAAACACAAAAATAGCACTTCCTAAGCAATAAAAAAAAATCATTGTATAAATTAATTAAAAATGATGTGAAACAAACATAAAAAAACAAAGAGTTTAATTTTTCCGCAAAACTAATTTCCAACATGTTTAATGTTTTATTATTAACTGTTTAACTATTTGTTTTAAAAAATCTTTGTAAATTTACTTCCTTTAAAATATGATTAAAAAGGAACAAAGAAAATTCAGACAAAGCTTTCTTTAAAAAAATGTTTACAAACAATTAGTTGTTTAAAAATTAAAATTACTTTAATAAAATATAGCGTGGGTTAACATAAAATAAGCAAGAACTCACATTATTTTTAAATAATTTTGTTAAATATTTTATTAGTAGTTGATTCACAATTTTTCTTTTAGAGTTTGATTAATTTTTTTTTGTATGGATTAAATGAGTAAATTCTTTTTTTGTAATTGATTAGATTGGCTGAATGAATGTAACATTTATCAAAGCGCTGGAAGAAGTAGGAATGTGCGTTGGAATAGTGATTGAGGATGGAATGCGGATTTCTGGATGTAGAGGGTTGAAGGAAGACGGATCTTGAGGCTGATCGGAGAGCGTGATTTGGTTGAAGGCTATTGCAGCAGGTGTCTAGACAGAGCTCAGACAGTATCCGCGGCGTGTCTCAAGGAACCTGTCGCGCCGCGGACACATCCTGCATCATGCGAAAAAATTTATAACCGGTGTGTAATTTAAAAATAATAAAAATATAAATAAGTTTAAAATTGCATGTAATAGCCACTAGTTGATATCACCTGCTGGAACATACCTGCTTTGTTGGTGGGAGTGTTGTGGTTCAAAGAAAGTTTTGCGCTTTGCTCTAACTTGGTGGACATGGGCAGCTGACCTGGGGTAGTCATCGCCGTCATTGCAGGAGCAGGCATCATCAAAGTCGACATTGTCAACATCTTTACTTCACACTATTTACTCCTCAGTTTAATTTTCAAGTGTATCAAAATATGTAGTAATTAATAAATATATTTTGTTCTTTGCAGGTACTTTATCTCACTGATGTGTTACACTATCTACATTAGCGCGTGCTAAAAGCGGTGCCGCGTGCGCTCAGGTCAGGCGGCGAAACTAGCCGCGCGGCCCGCTACTTGAAGACTGGAGGTCGCGCACTCGTCTCATGCTGTTGGGGGTGGTAGGACGCGGGGCGGGTTTTTACACTGTCCGTGCTATCGCGAGCAGCGGGCGACTCCAACTGCGGCCCGGCGGCGGCGCTTTCCTGCGTTTTCCTGCGCTCTCCTGCGCGTCACTTGCCTGCCGCCTGCCCCAGAAGGATGGCGCGCGCGTCCATCACCAGCCGACTCGCAGAGACCACCAGATAAACAACACACAAAATATACCTAATTGTATCTAGATCACACAATGAACTAACTCAACTGTTATTTCAAACTTAATGATCAAAAAGAAAATTCTGCGTACTTGCAAATCTATACAATATATACCCAATTATTTTATAAAAGTAACTCAATAAAACCAATATCCCGTTATCCCCGCATTGTTATATTATCCTAATTAACCGCGCAATGTTACAGTTCATACGGAAACAAAGATCAAAGGTTTGCATGTTATGGACTAAACCAGATAATAAAGAATCGTTATATTATTAGCAACAAGTTCAAGCCATTAACTGATTTGGTATTGGCATAAGCATTACATGCACCCGATCTAGTAAAGTACCAAGCGGAAGCCGCTTAATGTCACATGCCACGCAGATAACTGAAACGGTAATCATCAGCTAACCACAAAGACCCATCTGTCACATAATAAGACCTTTACGGATCACGCTTATAGGACATTGCTGTGCAATGATGAATTGTGTCAGTAGGTATAACGTGTATAACGTAATAGATGAATGGGGGCATTAAAGCAGAGAGGATCGGTTGGGTTGGTCCATGGAATCCAGTTTCCAGTTCCTATCCCTCGTCATCCTCGCACTAGATGTGCCGGATGGGTATATAAATATAGCCACATAGTCACATAGCCATACAACCGTACAGCCGACCCAAAGTAGTGTGAAGTCCTTCCCCTGTCCTATATTATGCCCCGTGATAATCTTCTTCTTGTTCTGAATCCGTTTCGCCTCCATTTCTGCAGTGCGGCAGAGTGAGAATTACTTGTGCTCACCTTAAGGTAAGTAACAGGTGGCCGACAGTCAACACATGAATACTCCTGGCTCGGCATGGCATATCTGTATGCGCATAATTAGACACATTCAATTGCTCTGTCTTTGTGCTTATTCCTGTCCGCCATTCCCATATGATATGACAACAAACAATTGTTGGATAAAAACGAAAAAGTTCTAGTTCGTTCAAATATTACAATAGCGTAGCCGCATCAGCGGCTGTCACCGAAACTGCCGACCGAGCCTTCTATGAATGCCCACACGAGAAAATGTTCTTTGGAGGGTTGACGATTCGAGGGTGGCAGCGGCTATAGCAGCGACGGTGGCCCTGGCATAAATGAAGCGTTATATTTATGGACCTACAGAAAGCATTTGGGCTTTGCTCTTACGCGCAGTCGAAAGCCCAAAAAGCCGACAAACCGTAACCCCTCTATCCATTCCACACACATACAGGGCCTGAATATTTCTTATACAAAATCAATTTGTGAACCGCAACGCAGCGAAATCGAGCAATGAATATGTTGATAGCTCATTTTAAATAATTATCATCCACCCGAAAACAATGCATCTAGCTTAATGTGCGCTTTAACATTTCAGTATCTTATTTACGAACTAATGTAGATTGTAATGCTCATTTCCCCCGTTGTTTACTTATTAAAAGTTATTAGGCTCTGCGTTGCCTTTTTTATCCGTAGCCGGGCCCACCGCACCAATAAATCTCCCATTAATAATTGCCAAGTGCAGATGGAAAGCCGCGCTTGAATTTTCTATTATCAGCCAGTGATTGGATGAAATTATTTTAACAGATCAAGGTAGGACTTGGAACTTCTAACTGGAATAGTTCTGTTGCCCTTAGCGCGTTTATGCTGAATGTAGGTGCTTGTGGCATATGTACACACAAAGCACACAAGGAGAATATCCAAGTCGTGACACAATTCCACTGCAGCGTGCTTTTTGAATTATTTACTTGCATCCGTGGCCATACCTTTACTGTTAAATTCCCTTCTGCGCTTTCTATCTTTATACTAGAAATAGCTTTAGAGGGGGACAACATGATAATAATAACAATATTCCATGACAAATTACACAATACAATCTCAAATTTATACAATAATAATAGTAAAAAAGCGCAGAAAATATTTCTAAACATTTTCGCTACTTATCATAAAAAAAACCTTTTATACAAAAAAATATGCCATAGAAATAAAATGATTCTACACAGTATTATTAATTTATAACTTGCATTCACATTCGCTTACTAAAAACCATTTACTGCTGTTAGTGAATAAATTTACTCAATATGATTTCATCAATATTTTACGCTAAATGAGTGTAACCAATTGTATTGTGCTCATCTACATAGTTTTAGTTGCCAATTATCGAAAAGCAAATTGCAATTTTTTTTTTTTAATATTTGTGGTCTAAAATGGAATTTAAATTCTGTTTATCAGTTCAGCATCTTAAATATAGAAAACCCCATATCCTCTTTTTTACTAAAAGCAAAGTAAACAATAAATATCCAGATTGCTTTAATGTAATTGATTCTAATTATTGTCTTGAACATTCATTTGCTAAACAACAAAATGTTTTGTGCCTATATCTACAATCAACAAACATAGCTGAAAAGTAACAAAATTCAAAGGTTACTGTTTAAATTAAATCTTCTTAATAAGACTATTTTTGTCATACGCATATACCGTTGACAAGTTTCTTCAAAGTAATCATAGAAAAACTAATTATTTATTCAAATTTGTCGAGCATTTTCGACTGCATGCGATTGAAAATCATCGACCCAAACAAACCAAAAACAAGCTACAGGAGCAAATACATGCAAATATAATTGCAGAACTAATTTGAATAACTATTGATACCCAAAGAGGTGTTAATAATTATTGAGATTATTAATAATATTGGCTTTTCACTTATTTAAGAAAAATCTCAAAAAAATAATTCCAGAGACGCAACGGACGCAGCTGCAATGGCACAGCCAAAGCAGCAAATCGTCACCCAAACAAAAGAAGATCTTCAGACCAAGAAAAACTGCTCCCAACACCGGGACAGGTCCCACTCACGTACCAACCAGGTCCAGGTCCAAAAATTCAAAAACCAGTGGACGGAGGCAGCAAGCACAAATCTGACGATAAAAGACCTCATGGCCAACATCGTCGCAAATGCCGCCACTAATGCCGCTTCAAGAGTGAAAATCAAATTCAAATAAAACATGGAAGAGGCAAAAAAGATAAAGTCAAAGCGGCAACGCAAAACTTTCAAGACAAGAGCAAAACCGCCGACTCCCACCTACAAGTCGTCCTAGCAGAGGTCAACACCTCACTCGCCTCCATGGACCTCACCGTCAAAGAGTAGGCAACCTCCTCCCTTCTACAGCCACCAAAAAGCCCCAAAAGGACAACCAGGGATACCAGGTAGTCCAGAAAAAGCAAAAGAAGTCAAGAAGTGAGTCACCATTGCTAAAAATACGTAAAGAGCCTCTAGCGGTACAGCCATCAGCAGTTAATCTTGCCGGCCGTTTAGGTCAAAAAACACAAGGGTCGCCGCCGCTAATAAAAAAACGTCCAGAAGGAATTTACCAAAGTAAAATTTAGGCCTGCCTGACTGCCAAGTGAGGTTGAAACAGATCAGATTCCAACCATTCTAACACTCCTACTAGCAACTCAAAATCCCGTCTCCTGGCGATAGTAATTACCCAAAAGTATTTTTCCAGAGGCTCTCAAAACACTTTAGATAAAAAATTGCAAATCTTTTCCTCGCAAAATACTCGCATAATTTTGGCCTTAAGTGCCAACCACAAAAAACTACCGCCGACCACAAATCCTTAGAGGCGGACTACCACACGTGATTGACTGCCTAGAGGTGGTAATTAAACACGTTCTCAAACTCCTCACAGAAAAAAGTGAGCCAAGCATTGAAATCTCTTAGATTCTCGCCTACTAACATTCATCATCATTTTTCCATGATCTGGGTTTAGCTTCTAAAAGGAGCAAAAAAGCGCCAAAATTATGGAGCTCACCAAGCTTCTCAGCTTGAAAGTCTCGGTCAAACTTAAGAAACGTGGCGGTGACATTTTTTAATGCCAGAAGTGTCAGCAACACGGGCACATCACCAAAAGATGTTTCACTGCAACTCCTTCTAGTAATTGTTCGGGGCACCACCGATCCGCAATCTGCCCCAAAAGCACACCCACCAAGTGTGCACTATCTACTAGCTCACATCCCGCCAACTTCAAAAGATGTAAAGTAAATAAACCAAAAAAGACGCAGGGCGGCTACCAAGCCCGCGCCGGCTTTAGCAAACAAACCGTTTGCAAACGCCGTCTCTCCGCCGGCACCAAAACCGGCAACAGAAAATGACCAAATAGCCAAAATCAACAATTTTTATGAACAAATTGTGACCGCTCTTATAAAAAAAAAAAGTAATGAATAATACACCAAAAGTATTACTCCAGGTTTACCAATAGCATTTTAGAAAAAAAAATGTTGAAGTAGAAAAGTTCTTCATTGAACAGAACTTGTACATCATGTTAGTATCTCAGTGAAACCACAAACCCACTCAAGCGCTAAAACTCCCAAATACCATCACAAATTTGGAAACGTCGGTAATGCCCATGATATTTCCAAAAAGATCAATAAATGATATGATTTCGCTTATCAAATCAAATGCAATAGTGATAAATGTGTCTTAACGCCAAAGGTCGAGCGTTGTTCAACTATGTAGAGCAAAAGTAATGTGACAAATGAACCTACACAACAGCTCTGCAGGCCACCAAGGGGACGTTGACGTAGCACAATACTCAAAAACGTTAACTTCCTAATCAACGTACAAGTCGTAAATAACTTTAGCTCTGACCACAACCCAGTACTACTGGAGCAACAAAACGGGATCAACCGGAGAGCAAAAAAAAGCAATAATGGCGCTCACTAACATTGCTGATGCAATTCTTCAAACCAAATATTTTCCCACAGAATGAAAAAGCTCACATGTGATAAAAACCAAAAATTTACCCTAAACTACCAACCTATAAGTCTTCTATGCACCTTAAGTAAGGTCATAGAAAGGGTGATCCTAGACAGAATCTAAGACCACACGAGCACATTCAGCTGTCTATCAACTAAACCGAGTGATAAACCTTATAGTCACAGAAAGCCACGGAGGTAGTCTTTTTTGAGTCCAAAAAGCTTTCCACAAAGTCTGGCACAAGGGACTTCTCTACAAACTGCATAGAAATAACTTTCCTCTGCATCTTATAAGGCTAATAGCCTCATTTCTAAATTGCAAAACTCTGGCAGTCAAAATTTTGAATCACATTTCTACCTCACGGCAGATTACGGCAGAAGTTTCTCAAAACTCCATTCTCTCTCTTCTGCCATTTAACCTGTTCGTTGCTGACATGCTTTCGAGATGAACGGGATAAAAATGCTAACAATACAGCACTTCTATACTCTTTAAGGTCACCCATGATAGTCACCTTGAAGCTACAAAAAGTCACCACCAACCTTAAAAATTAGTTGAACGACTGGCAAGTCAAAGCAAATCTGGAGGAAAAAAAGCTGTTTTCTCACACGGTGACAAATCACCACTGACAAGGTGTTGGAACAACACTCCAAGCTGCAGACAGGCAAAGATGCAATAATTGTAGCAAACACTAAAACATCCAACTACCTGCTTGCAAACACATGCACACAATTGGTATTGTAGATAGTCCAACGTGTAGATAATGTAAAATAGATAACAAAACAATCAAGCACGTACTATGCTCTTATTTATAAAATAAAGAATCCATACTTGAAAGTTGCTAGCTTGACATAGCCATTATAAAAAGACCCCTAAAATCTAGAAAGTTTGGACATATGCCAATTAGAAAAATGGTCAAAATTTAGTTTAAAAAACACAAATATCTTGCTTGTCAGCAAATAAATGTTTGAGATAATAATCGGAATCTATTAAAACAATCTGGATACTTATTGTATACTTTAGTGACAGTAGAAAAAAAAAATGCGGCTGTTCAAAATGCTAATAAACAAAATTTTTTTACACCACAATGTATTAGTAAAACCATAAACTAGGTTTGGTTGATCAAATTGGTTTGTGGAACAAACTAGGCCTTGTTCCGTCAGTTTAGTCAAATCATAAGCAATGTTCTACTTTGTGGGCAACTTTCCCCGTAGATTAGTGCTATTTGCTTTGTACACATTAGTTTCAGTCGAGACATCTTGTGAAACTCTATACGCGTTAATAGCTTTTTGACATGCCTCTTCCAAATTGACCCCAAATGCCGGCACATCCAAAGAAGAAACAGTTTTTTATTCAATTCAAAACAAGCTATCATAACATAATATTAGTGCGTTTTAAGGCCTGGTTACACAGTGCGAGCTAGCATCCGAGCTGTCCTAGACGGTTACTGCAGTGCAGCTACTCGCACCGTGTGACCGCATCATACGAGTTACTGTCATGTACAAGTCGGTCAGTACCGCACTCATATGATCGGGCGATGCAAGTTGAGTTAACTGACTAGGCCAGCTCGGATGCTAGCTCGCACTGTGTAACCAGATCTTTATACATGCCGCAAGAACAGTATTAGAGTAAATTTTATAAGGAATAAAGTATTATGATTAAGAAGTTGGGGTACGCGAGATCACTAGTCCTCTAAAGAAAGCCTTTAGAATTAATTGAAATAATGTGTTTTCGACCCGGGACGCAACAGTAGTACCTCCCCTTTATCGTCTCAAATCAAAACTCATATATTCACTCGACTAACTAATAATCGAATTACTTATATTTATTTTTCTGTACTTGTATCAACGATTTACTTACACAAAACAAGTTTGTTTATTGTAAAAACATGATTGGTTATTATTTAGCAAATTGTTTAATAAAAATAAATACTAAATATATTTTTATTTTTTTGTTTTTGTTTACAAAGAGTAATTGCATAACACATTTAAATTAGTTTGTTGGTTTTTAATTAATAAAGTTGTGTTTTTGTTTCAGATCATATTTTTGTAATGTATATTTTATTATTTTTATTGATTTATTTGAACTGTGCTGCGATAAACAATACAAATTGCAAAAACAATAATATTTTCCATTGTGTTAAATTTGAAATATTTTAACAATTAAGTGGTTAGTTAAAATAAACCAATAAATAATTAAAAATATTTTAAAGAAATTAACAATTGGAAATGATATATCTGGATTGTAGTATATGGATTAGGTCGACCGCACAATATTTTCATTTTCACAACATAACTATGCGAAAATATAAATTTATTCATTCATAAATTATATACAGTGTTTTTATAGAACAAGTGATAAATAACTTGCCATTTATCATCATTACCATTCAGGCTTTATTTACTGACATGATAAAAAATATAGCAATAAGCACTTCCACGAGTAATCTAAAAATTATATTACGTGGCTGTTTGTTATCTGCTTGTTCGAAAGTAAAGTAAATCACGGCGTAACCAGTCAGCCAATGATTTTGGCCGCGAATTCCCTAATCCTATATACATACAAAAAAATAATATTAATAAAACGCACAATAGAATTGTAAATAAAATAATTCGAGTGATGTAAAAAGCTTTTTAAAAGCCAGATCGATTCAAACTAAAACAAAGTTAATTATGTATGGGAATTCACGTGCGGAACACAAATAATAATTGATTGTAATAAAAATATGTTGGTTTAATTCTGAAACGGGACATGCCGCTTGGAATATACAATAAGTTTCACCCCAAAAAAAATGTCAATTTCGAATGTCTACAGTTCGGAGCAGGTATTGGTGTCTTCGGCTGCATGACAACTAAAGCGCTAAACATCTTGCGGACATTAACTAAACATTCCCATTCTATCCGTTTCGTATTCGCTTTCAATTTCGCGTCCGCGTCGCTTCTCGGCGGCGCCGAACTGTCGAACGGAAGTCCTCTTTGTACTTACTGTACCCACTCTGCTTCCCAATCTTTGCTAAACACCACCGAGTGAGACCCCCCGAACCCCCAACCTTCTCACACCATTCTGTTCTCTCTGCTTTACAATTTATCTCAACTTTTCCAACAATCCCCTCAACATGCAATTGCATACAGCACGGAATCTAGTTAAACCTACCTATCGAAAGTTACCATTCAGTTTCATATTCCACTAAATTTACACTTTATATATATTACGTTCGACTCTATCCAATATATATTTGTTCGTCCAGAAACAACACAATCTAATAAAATGCATCTCATTTCCTCTACAACATTAACACATTTCATGAAAATTTAATCTTATCAAATTACTTTTCAAATTTATTTCTAAATAATGTTGCATTTTGATACGATAAATTGACTTCGTTTTTTATGATAATTGAATACGTAATAAACCGACCGTAAAATATTTCGCGTAGTGATATCGGACCCTAATATTTTTTTAGCAACAGGCTCCGGTTATATCTAAACTAACAATTCGACGCAAATAAAATAAAAATAAATAACCATTACTCGCCAATATTTATGTAATTCCTCGAGCCATTCCCCATAGCAACAAATAAAAAAGGAACATAAAAATATATAGAATGCTTATCATGGGATCTATAACTTTTTTTATTTCGCATTTCCAACTTTTCTTATCCCTCACAAGCAGTTACAACTCTTCATACTAGGCCATATGCAACACGTCAAATATTCCGTCGTAAAAATAACGCTACTAATTCTAACATAGGAGTGCGACTATAAAAAAATGTAGGATTTTATTATTATGTATATAAAAGTATCACCATCTTGATAAAATTAAATGGTTTTTACCATTATTTGTTCTTCATACACATGCAACAATAATAATTTTAGAATATATGAAAAATCCTTTGCAACAGATTTAATTTATAAGTAGTAATTAAAACAGCAATAATTACAAAATTATTTCAAAAATGGTTCAAAGTCTTAAGCGCGTTCCATTAAAAACCAGCAAAAATCTAAAAAAAATTCTTTTCTAAATCATAGCGCTACCCTGCCACAAAATGTAATCACTAATCAATAAATACAAGAAAAAATTGTGCATTTGTTAATACCAGTATAATAGATTATTAACAATATCGCTTGCGGATTGGCACTAATAAACAATTTGCGTGTGGTTTGGTAGCGCTAATCATCAACTCCATCTCACAAACTTCTGATAGCTTTCAACATAATACCTAATTTTTAAAATACGCTCATTACTTTCCAGATAGTAACCAACAATTATCAGATATAACTGTTACTTTATAATAACTATCCGTACTTTTTCGGTAGGTTGTGACTTGTATCGTATTTTATACTATACAGAGTGTCTCAAATCGCTGAAGAAGACAGAAGTTGCTCTATCAAAACGTCCAAACTTTTGTTTAAACTTGGCCTACAATTTTGAGTAGATTCCAAACCATAAAAAAAATATAAATTTACTCTAAACCAGAGAAAGATCTTAGTCGTAAAGATTCACGCAGACAAAGGGCTTTCCTCTTAAAAAAATTCTGTAACATTTTAAAGTGCTATCTCCAAGGTTAGTTCAAATAATTCGTCATTTTTATATCAGATTAACAAAAAAAAATAAGTTATTTTCAACGTGAATAAAAAAAAGCAATGAAATTTTTGTCGAAAGAAAGCAGTAGCCCAAAGAATATCCAAGAGAAAGTGATGAAATATTTTCAAATATTGATGCAAGCAGTGCAAGTGAGGCAGAAAGTCTATGCATATTGACTTAAAGTGTAGAAAACTTAGTAAAAGTTTCAGTTATTGCTAGGGAAATAGAAATATTAAAATGTTTTTAAAATTCTACATAAAGATTTCAGAATGAGAAAAGTGTCGGCACAATAGATTTCCAAGCTGTTCAATCGGAAATATGTTTTAAAGCTAAACTACAGTTACAGCAGCGTTTTTTTGATCTTGATGCAAGTGCAAAAAAAATTACAATTAAGGAGCTCCAATCAAACCTTCCGTTAAAAAGTTAGCCTGCAGAACTTAAAACTTTTACATTTTACACTAAACTTAGCCCTTTCCAAAAAAAATTTGCCTCTTGCTCTTGTAATCGGTTTATAAAAACTCTCCACCTATTAAATTTTTATTTTTATTTTATGTGATGCTGAGGAGATTCTCGTAGCTGAATATATGCCAAATTGTCCAAAACTTGTTTAAAATGTTGCAACTTCTAATAGTCTAATGTCTAAATGATCAAAAATGATCAAAAATGATCAAAAATGATCAAAAATGATCAAAAATGATCAAAAAAACCGAGAAAGTGTCGAAAACACTTTTAAAGTTTCCGGAAAATTAAAAAAAAACATTTAAAAAGTTTTCCAAAATTGCATTTGTTCTTTCAAAAAAATGTTAAAAAAATTACAAATATGTAGATAAACAAACATATTTTAAAATTTTCTAAAACTGAAGAAAATTATAGTATCGTAATACTTTTCCAATCCAAAATCGATAAAAAATCCTAATTCAAAAATAATTGCTAGAAAGATTATAAAATATCTTCTTTTTTTTTCAAATGTTCTAAAAGACTTCAAAATATTTCTTACATTTTGGGTTTCTAACCACTCAAAATTTCCAAAAACTAGACAAAGATTAACAACTAACACTAAAGTAGTAACCACAGTTCTTTCATTTTATAGAATTTTTTTTGAAACCATGTTCCAAAAATTGTATGCAATTTAGAAAACTTTCAAAAAATGTAAAAAAAATTAAAAGCATTGAAGTCATAACAAGCTTTCAAAATGTATTTGAAAAAGATGTTGCAAAAACTTTTTCAAAATTTATCAAAAGTCATCTAAATAAAAACCTATCAAAAGTTTTCTAAAAATCTGATTGATGAAGTGTAAAACAGATTTTTAAAACTTGGTTTTCTGGATTTTGTCATTGGTACTATAGAAATAACAGAAAAATTAAAAACTTTCTGCTTTACTAATATGCTTTGCGTACAAAACTCTTGGTTTTTTTTATTGTCAGGAAGATAGAAAAAGTATTGCAAAAATTATTTCAGAAATCTTAAAACCATCTCAAGATGTTTTATAAGTTCAAAAACAATTTAAAAAAAGTAAAAAAGTTTGTTAAAATTTTTAAAGAACATCTTTTTTTAAACTTTCCAAAATTAGCAAAAAACAAGTAAAAAAAAACCAGACATTTTTCAAAAACTGTCATAAAAATTGGACAAATATCAAAAACACTAAAATGGTAACCTCATTTCTCCCTTCTTTCAAAATTGTTGTGTTTCAAAAGATTAAGCAACATTCCAGAAATTTTTCAAATACTGTCATAAAAATTGACAAATATCAAAAACACTAAAGTGGTAACCTCACTTCTCCCTTCTTCCAAAATTGTTGTGTTTTAGAAGATTTAGCAATCATCCAAAAAAATTTCAAAAACTGTCATAAAAATTGGACAAATATCAAAAACACTAAAGTGGCAACCTCACTTTTCCGTTCTTCCAGAATTGTTAGAAAGATTTTAAATGCCGTTGCTAAAGGTTATCTAGACAAAAAACGTCTGCAAGCAAACTAAATCAGTTGCAACAAATAGCATGCCAAAGTATAACAGGTAGCATGCTTACAACACCAACTGCAGCTTTAGAGACAATGTTGTGTCTGCTGTTCCTCGGCGTTTACGTTAAGAAGATAGCAAAAATAACAGTTTTGCGTCTGAATGCAGTTGAAGCTGGTAAACTCTGTACCCTCCTGGAGAAAACTGTTAAAAAACACCTCTGCTAAAAACGCAAACAGTTAACATTCAAAGATCTTACAACCTGTGTACATGAACAAAAAAATTTGGTCAACAATTTGATTAGAATCTACACAAACGGCTCAAAAACTAGCAAAAGTTCTGAAGCGGGAATCTTTTTGCAAGACATGGATTTCAAAATATTATAGGGTTATTGCAATAATAAACCACTAGCAAAAATGTCCAAACACTAACAAATAGTAGAACTAACCTAATTGCTATAAACAAGCCCAAAATTACATTAAAGCTAATTTTTGAATATCACCGTGCCATTACGTTAGCAGTCTGTAGAAATAACATTGAGCTAGTTTTAGTAAGTAAGACATTCCAACAAAGTAGGTAACATTAAGGCGGACGGATTGGTGCGTAAAGGGTCAATCTTCATGGCATGTGAACCTGAACTATGGACCGCTCTACCATTCAAAAACTTTAATGTGCTACTAAAAAATAAACAAAAGACAATGACTGCCTCATACGCTAAAACTGTCGGTTACTACTTGCGACTGTCTAGAAAAAACCTGTAAACTATGATAGAGGTCTTGACAAGACACTGTCAACTTTGTTGGTTTTGTAGACAGTCCAACGTGTAGAAAATGTAAAATAAATGACAAGACGATTGAGCACGTGCTAAGTCCATGTTGGGGAGTTGCTAGCTTGACATAGCTTGTAATACGAAAATACTTCCAGGCCTTGTACTAGCAAAC
The DNA here is from genome assembly GCA_963932245.1 of Tachinus rufipes. Classification (NCBI taxonomy): domain Eukaryota; kingdom Metazoa; phylum Arthropoda; class Insecta; order Coleoptera; family Staphylinidae; genus Tachinus; species Tachinus rufipes. The sequence continues at coordinate 62,494,650 of OZ010750.1, read as the reverse complement.
ATTAACAAAGCGAGGTCACCACTCGAGAAGATACAAAGGGTCTAATGAAGTCTACGTGCAGTAAACTTCGGTTTACTCATCTAAACTATAGTACTCTACTACTTCTTCTGAAAACAAGAAGTGGTATATTTTCTATTAGTCCAATCATAAGGTTTTTAACATGTTTAAGAACAAAATTATAATTTCCTGAAGTAAATTTACAAATTCTTGAAAAGCACGCATTGGTAAGACTAACAATTGAAAACTACCTAATAACGATCGCTGATTAGTCTACTTATAGTAGAAGTGTAAGATGCAAAACAAATCCCAATTATTTACCACAGGCGTCAGTACTAGGTCTTCTACTATAGAATGCAACTTACAATGACGTCCTTCAGCTAAAAAATATTAAAGCTCCTGTTTTTTTCCATAATAATCAATATTTGCAGCTAAAAAATATTAAAGCTCCTGTTTTTTTTCCATAATCAGCAATATTTGCAGAGTTAGCAGAAAAGCGCGTTTCAAAGAATCTGAGTAAAAACTTACCGGTGGTTAGTCTTATACTAAAAGTGTAAGATGTAAAGAAAATCGAGTACTGGCACTTGCTATACGTGCCAGTACTGAATCTACTTCTGTAAAATGTAACTTAGAGTTTGCTGACAACTTGGTATTGTTAACCACCCACATCAATGAAGTGTACGTTGCACGCTAATCCAAAACAGCGTAAACCTATAGAAAACTAAAAAGTATAATAAAAACAATGCTGAGAAAATTTAAAGAACCCTAGCAGATAAACGACTTAAGATGTTTTAAAAAACAGCCCAAACTTCGGCAAAGCATTTTAAAACAGTTGTGGCAATACATAATCCTTAACCTCAATTACATTTAATATTAGACTGTAGGTGAACCAGATACTAGGTCTTGTCAGTGTCTTCAGCGCCTCCATTTTCTATATTAACGGGTTCGGTAGTATATAGCAACAGCCTGCTCAAGTTGAAAACTGCGAGATGGTGGAAAGATTTATATATCTTGACGCAACAATCCACAGATCCGGCTCCTGCAAGTTTGAGATAAAAAGGCGTATCCGCAATGACTGAACTTACCAAGCTATGGAAAGATCAAAATATAACAAAAACAACCAAAATTGCGCTAACAAGAGCTCTAGTACTTCCTGTCTTTACGTATGCTTCCAAAACATGGGTCATTAAAGCTTCCGATAGACGGTGAATCAATGCTTTTGAGATGTGGGTATGGCGTAGGATGCTGAGGATACCCTGGACGGCCAGACGCACAAATATCTCGGTTCAGGCCTAAATTAAACCAAAGCAGCAACTTTCAAGTATGACGTATTCGCGTATCCTAAAATTCTTCAGACATATCACACGCCACGACAACATAGAAAAGCTTATCATTCAAGGCAAACCCGAAGGCAAACGTAAGCGCAGGCGCTCTCCCACTCGATGAACCGATATAATATCACTAGTGACGGACTTGAACTTAGGAACAGCAACCCGCAGAGCAAACAACCAACAAAACTGGCGCAGTACCATAGAGAAAATCATGCACAACTTAGAAGAGGATTAATCAAAACCATATAATATCGGTCTTTAACAATTAAGAACAAAAACTGTTTAAAGTTTTTTATCTTCCTAATAATTTTTGTTAAAATACGGGAATACCTATAACATAGTATAGACAGCTTAACAAATAATGAATCAGCTTTAAAAGCTCGTTGCATATTCATAAAAATCTAAACCAAATTAATAATATACTGTAAAGTGTAGATGCTGCTAACATATGCTTTCACTTTTAAGTTCTAGAAACGATTGACCTTTAGTAATAATAGTTGTAAAACCTAAAGCCATATGCTCTATTTTTAGAAGCCTCTGATCATTAATAGTTCAATATTGTTTATTAGGGATTGTAAAATCTAAGTGTTACTCGTATATACTCCCGTGATGTGCAATAATTTGCAATCTTTCACTAGTTTTAGAAAGCTTCTACAAATATTCTTTGAGAAAATTTTAAAAACATTGTTGACTAAAAAAAATATTAGGAAGAATTGATTCAGATTGGTCGTTTTTTAGATTTGCGTCTGTATGACCAGGACAAATACATTTATACTTTTCATACACAAACATTCCTTGCGCATCTTTCTAATATTTATTTTCCTCAACGGTACGATCAAACAATTTCAACAAATTCAAGAAGCCTTTGATAAGTTAATATAATAATTAATTATATTTAATTATCAAATGTTTTTATAAACATACGGTAAGCTTTTTAAATAATTTACAAATGAATACAATCCAATCACATTTTATTTTTACATCTGATGAATATATATGTATATATACATAAATAAGCACTTTGTGGGATATTAATTATTTTCTTTGATTTCACTTTACGATTTTATTTGACTTTAATCACATTTTAAATTATGATTATTAATATTATTACAAAAAAATTCTTTGGAATTTATTTGTTAATAAATCAATATAATTCTTGTCATGTTTTCAGATTTAATTTAAAGCTCTTTGCGCAAAGAACATATGTGATTGATAAATTATTAGTCTGCAAAGCTCTAAATTCTGTCGTCGATCGCAATGTTTGACCGAGGCATTAAATATCCACTGTAAAGGTAAGTGATATATAGGAAGATTAATAGATTTTATAGCAGTTGCACCTACAGCCATAAAGGAAAACTAAGCTTATTTTATTATAGGCAACTGTTACTCGAGGAGGCTTAATTCGTGTCATATATATCTCCGAAATTACACCACTATACGAGTAGAAACAAATATAAATTACGGAAGAGAATTGCGAATAAAATGGCAATGGCTGTGTGTATACTTAAAAAAAGATTTTAATTGCGACTAATTAAAGATTCATTTGATCGAGTGCCCTGATACTGCTGCTTTCGCCATGTTTTCCACGGCTTGTATGCAGGTGCTATACCGGGACTATGGAGCACATTGCATAATTTACATGCTCTGGACGGGGCAGATTAGATGTGTTTTAGCAAGCAATAAGGTGTACGAGCAAGCACATTCGTGCCGCGCGAGCGGAAGTTGATCTAAGCTGGAGTTACTGATAGCGGCGGGTCCGATATTATTCATAACAGTTGGGGGTGGCGATGCGGCATTTAAAAAGCGGTGCGATGCGATGCGACGCGGGAGGACATTTCGGTACGTGCCCAGGAAACAAGCGTTTGTAATTGTTCACACGCGCTGCTAGTTATGTGTTGTTTATAGATTTGCCCTTTTGGACGTTCTAATGCATCCAACATCGCATGCAACATCGATTCGCCCATGCAGGCATAATTTACGCCACCATTTATCTAATAAACACCTAACCTGAAAAGGGCAGTTGCTTTGTACATATATCCTTTTCAATAATTCACGCAAAAAATTATAATCGTGCGTCATGCACACTCCAACTACAAAAAAACATGTATAATTCGACTAAATCATGCCTCTACCTTTCTAATTAATAAATGTATTTTTTTCCGTGCCCCTATACATTTGTAAAATTAAAATTGCCCCGGGATAGTTCCACAGGGCACAAGCGTATTTACATAATTAAATAAAATGTTAATATAAATTAGCAATAAACTCAGCAGCAACTATTCAAGTCTTTGATAAATAATTTCACGCAGCACTGATGTAATACATTTAATTGTGATTGTAATTAACAAATGGACATTCTAATCTCACTCCCATTAAGGGGCTACCTAATCATATACGGAATATAACGTACCGAATTATTCATATTCCATCGCACGTTTACCTTCCATTTTATTATTAACAACACATTATTTTGTTTAACATAATTAATAAAACATATCAAAGTTATTATCCTTTCATGAAACCATAATTACTAAATGAATAACATGAAACAGTCCTGTCATAATCAACAAAGGACATCAAATGGAATAGAGAAAAGTTCATTCGCTGGATAATCCAACAAAAAATTTAAATTTTTGTTAAAAATAATTCTTTATAAATTCTTAAATTAAACAAAATCAATGTTTTGAGCGCAAACAAAAAACTGAATTTTGGGCTGCAAAACGTTCTTGTAGCTTCACATACCCCTGCTCAATGGGATCCCATCGTGAGGCGTTACGATCACCTACTGCGGATATTCCGGATAGATCAAATTGTTATTAAATTTAATATTTATAAAAAAGTTGACTTCTACATCTAATCTTATCTATAAGTTATAGATTCTGACTTTAAAACATGTACATTTTAACGTCAAAATGTTGTCGCAAACATTATGATACTAAAATAAATCTCGGAAAAGAAATTCAAACTGCGCCACTTAATCATAACAGAAAGAGTTATGTAATTCGAACCAGTCATTTATAAAATACAAGAAAACATGCTTATTTAATTTTAATTGATGGAATTTAACTGACAATTTCATTCCAAAACATCTTAATTGCAATTACATATAACTTTGTGATAAAATATGAATTATTAGTAGCATCAGTAATTAATTAATTATTAAACATTTGTTGAACATTTCCATATGCTTTATTATGTCAAGTGTATATTCAAATGAGAATTGATGTTTGTTTGCAAATAAAAGCATTAAAGCAACATTTTTGGTTTCCATACAAACATACGCCGACAAAATATTTCCATATATTATTTTCCAAATCAAATGTGTAATGAAACAATTTGCAAACTAGTGTTACGGCTTCAAATAGCAAAAGGCTTATCATTACAAATACTTCAATTAACGACCATTATTTTCAATTTCATTTACAAACGAAATGTTTAAATATCAGTTTCAATTAGGGCTTTGTACAGACTAGACTTTTATACTCGACACACGCAGTATTTTTCAATAGAAATTAATTATATTGATTTACACATGATTAAAATAATTCTATTAAATACCAATATTTATTTCAATAAATATATTATTTATTCATTCATCAGGGAATGCGGAAAAATTATTTTGATTAATCATTCAATACATTTTACATCTGCGTGAAAATAATATCTAATTATCGAAAGTAATAAGTAGTTTGATTGAATAGTTTATAAACAATTTTGTTTAATTGTTTTCACATAAAAGTCTGGTGGCCTGGTTAAACCTAAGAGATAAGATTTTTCTTTTCTTTAAATTCACTTACTTTAGTATACATTTCAGAATCCAACAGTTTGAAAAAGTCACAGAAATTAAAATAGCATATCCTCGCAAAAGAAAATAAGTGTAAAACCTTTCATAATTGTTAAAGAATAAGCCCGTAAGGTATGAGTGACTTCACGCACTTGGGTTCAAAATTTCAACAAGAAACAGTTGGGCCGTTTCCCATTATGAAAACCATCCATGCCAAGATGAATTCCTACAACATTTAAAAACCTATTTGAAAATAAATTGTATTTTAATACACTTTTCAAAAAATACGTATACAAATACATTGTCAATAGACAAAGACCTGAAAAAACATTGAGCAAGATGAAATCAAAACTGCTAAAGCACTAATAAGTTACTAAAAACTGAGCCTCGCAATTTAATTTTCCGGAATTTAAGGTGTCGGCGGCGTTCCACAAGCATTGCACCCTACTGCACGCTCACCACGTTGCGGTTGGTCTCTATTTAAGTTTGCATGAATGTAAATTATAATTTATATCCATATAAAAAATTACACAATTTGTTTACTACATGTTTTTAAATATTGTACAGCAATGTAGGTCATAAGTTGATTTTTTTATGATTGTAAAACATATGGATGCTAAATGTAATCCAATAGCTGTCAATAATACTATTGATAATTTGATTGTCGTATGATATATAATATTATTGAAATGGGATCGTTTTCATGAATAGTTATTGTTATCAATTTAACATTCCGCTGACCCTTCCATTTCAAGCCATCAAAGGTAATGTGCCTATCATATTCTTCGGATCATGACATATTGCCTAACACAACATATAAAATAAGGGTGCACGAATATAGCATATAAACGTCCGAAATATAGCATCCTTTTCCTTACATAAGACCCGGCCCGCCGTGTTTATGCAAGCATTAAAAATTTATATTAATAAAGCCGCCGTATAAAATATAAGTACCTTTTTTATGTCGTAATATTAACAGAAATTTTCTAGTTTATTATCTTATGAACATCCCGAAAAGTCTCTTTAAATAAATGAACCACCCTTGGGGTATATAAAAATAATATTAAAAAAAATATACAATAATAAAATAAATGGTGGTAACAAACACGATCGATCACGACGTTTCCGAAATTGTAATCCCGATTTGCTAGGATTTGGCAAACTCTTTCCCTCAATTATTTGTAACGTGGTTCGGGTTCGGTTTCAGAGCGTGTGGAAACGAACAGGGGGGATGGTTAGCTTAGAAAGGAGACCAGTTTGTAGATCAAAGCAAGAGCTTAGCTACGTCAAGATCTAAACTGCATGTAACTAGGACGAGCACGTTATCAGATACTTCCTTCCCGTCTTGAATCTCGTAAAATTCCAATTATTAATTCCAACTTATCTCTTTGCACATTTTTCTAAATTATACCTTATTTGTTTAAAATTAATTTTATAATATTCAATCATAATTGTAAATAAAAATAAAAATAAAAATAAACTAAACGCAATAATTACTGTAGTTTCCAACTTCTCATGCAATAAGCATATAAAAATAAATCTTGTGATTTTAATTTAAAACTTCCACTAATAAAAATAGAGATATTGGCAATAATTCAACAATAAACAACTTAGATGCGTCGCAACAGGTATCAAAGTTGTTCGGCTCATAAATCAATTCAATTTAGTGTATCTAGACTAGACAACGGTCCTAACTAACCTGTTACGTTACGTCTTAGAGCGGGGGTAGTGAATAAAAAAGCTTTGCAAAAAATTGTATCCATAATGTGCAAGACAAATATTAAATTTTCCCAAACAACTGCTACAATTGATATAATAAAGAAATATTTGATTTCCAAAATACAACTTTTGATTCCATCAACACCCTTCAAACAAATTGCTAGGCTTAATGTTGTCGCTCACTAGAGCAAAGCGCGGTATTTTTTATTAACCAAAGAACATTGTTTCTAATAGAGCAGCGATCACTGTGCAAAAAGCAGTTACTCAAATCAAGGTTTCTTATAAAACTTCTCGAGCCCCAATGCCTTAATAAAAATTTATAATAAAAAACAAAGAATCTAATAAAACAAAAGAAAGTCTATACTACACTAATCCTACAATATAGTATAAATGTTACAGCGTTAGTAAGCACTGAAAAACTAACACAATCCTCAATAATCTCAGCAATACTGTGATTTCTTGTTTTAAATTTTACCAAAAACTATAAAAAAAAATTGAAATACTTTTAGATTTGATTACAACAAAATTTTAATACACCAATACTTCAATTAATTTATTAAATGGGACATTTTAAGCCTGTGCAAAACAAGACTAACAGGATAAAAAACTACTTTGCTAAAATCAGACTTCACACTATACCAAAATAACACCGACAATAGAACCAAATTCCATCTCATTTCCAAAAAAGCTTTTCAAATTGAACAAAAAATACAATACACAGCTCATTCAAGATTACGCAACCACTAGTACATCGGAAGATAATTTTTTTTTCAAGAACATATCCAAACAACAATATCAGAGAAATGCCAATACAAAATCATCAGCAACAACCTGAATTCCAAGATTGGCCGTAAAGACAAAACAGATCCTAAGAATATTAGAAACTTTGATTTGGTAGTATGTATGTTCCGTCTTAGCACCTTTTTCAAAAAAACCAAGCAAACAAAATGGACATAGGTAAGTCCAAAGAACTAAATCGACTACATACTGGCATACGGGAAGCGACCACAGGTTGGTAGAGCAACACTTCCATTCAATTTGAAGATAAAAGAAAACAAACTAATACACAAAGAGTTTCCCACCCTCAAAAGACTAGATAAAAAAAAAGAAGAATGCCGAGAAGAATTAAGGAAGAACTAATTTCTTCCTTAATTCTTCAATTCAATCAACTACCTGAGTACAACAAACTAAATAAAAAAATCACCACAGATATTCAAAATGCTTTCAAAAATGTGTACAAAATTAGACGCAAAACAAATCGCAAATTACAACCAGACACATTAAAGCTTAGAGAGCAAAAAAAAAAGAAACGACAAGAAACACAGAGTACCAAAAACTGAATAAAACAGTCAAAAAAGGAATTAAACAACTCCAACATAAAAGTCCTAAAATCAAAACTCTCCACAGGCAGCCATAAAATTGCAAAAATAAAGAATCAACAAAATGCATTCATCACCTCCTTGTTGGTGATGAATACAAACAATGTAAGACATATAAAAATTTTCTATACCCAACTCTACTCTTCAACAATACCAGACCCAATAATATCAGAAACCCTTATCCAAAATGTAGGATCAAACACATTTTAGTTTTAAATAATAAACAAGAAAAATCCAGAAGAAAACAAAATTACTTGTAAGATGCTGAAAAAATGAAGAACCATTATCAAGGTGCTTCGTAGAAGCAAAATATCAAACACATAGCAAAACGCAGAAATCTTGTACTTCAAAAAAAGAGACAACGCAAACATAAAGAACTGCCGCCCTATCAGTCATACTTATACAAATCTCCTAACACAATTTTGGCGTAGCATCTTGTTCATTTAAAACTAAATCTAAATGATCATAAAATGCTTTTTTACCGTAAGCAAGCTCTTCGTAAAACTCGCCCAGCTTCTCCGCAATAGAGCAACTACAAACACTAAAATATTTGTTTTTTGGCTGTTGTCGTAACACGTGCTTTACAATATACATTCCGCATTAACCCAAGCTCAGTGTTACCTGTCTCTCCTAATCCACAGTGTTAACTTTTCCTTTTTAACTTTTCCTAATAAAATAAACGCAAAAACAACCAAATAGGTTAATGCCTTTTGTTGCTATGTCTCATCTCCAAAATCATTTTTCTAAAGCATGGCACATGTTTTACCAACATTCTATTGTTTGATTTGATTGATAAAAGTTGGGTTAGCTGGTAGATTACTGATCTGTGTTCCTAGATTGTTATTTCTTTGATCAGACGTCTTGTCCAAAATACTTTTTCAACCGCATGCAACAAGTCTTACCAATTTCAAACTGTATAGTTTTATAGAATTCATTTTTGCACACAAAATGATATAAAAAACTTAAATTATGTTATCAAAACTTTACTTGTTTGTTAACAATCTCCTCTCTACTAATCTGCTAACCACCTCCTACAAAACTCCGGAATACTGTTGATGTCCTTGCTTCAATTAAGTAAATGAAAAAAACAACTATGGCTTGATAAAAGTTGGGTTAGCTAGCAAAATCACTAACTTGTGTTGCTAGATTGTTGCCAATGTTTTTGAATTCCGTTGTTGAACATTTTCTTTTACACTTAAAGTGGTATAGAAAACTTTGATAATGTTACCAAAACTTTACATATAATTTTTTCTACTTCTTAGATAACTAATTCCACGTGAAAGCTCTACAAACGGAGTTCAAGGTAACAACCAGATACTTGACTCCTCTTTCTAGTTTTTGCCTTTTACTACCTTACTAACGAAAGGTTTATAAGCTTAACGGTCTCAAACTTCAAAGAAATTCACCAGGGGAAGTTTAGTCGGTAGGCACCTTACTTCGATACTTTCAAGTCTTTAGAAGATTCTCCTTCTAAACCAGAAAAAAGGGACCTTTGAATCCCAATAAATTTTCTCACTGCTTCAATAAACTTATTGTTTTTAGAATGCCAGTTTTAGACCACGCTTTTAGCCAATTAAACCAGCGACGCTTATAACTAAATTGGCTGTTAAACATTTATTTGAACTTCAGGTGGTAGATCCAACCTTAGCACGCAGTATATGACACTAGATTTTATTGTAAGGGTTTCAAAACAAAGTTATGTAATACCCTTCCTTCTAATTCTACACTATCAGTGATTGAGCTTCAAATAGCGTTTATAGTGCCACATGATTAATGCTCACGATGTTGTAGCATATCTGCTTTGCATGCTTTAAGTTTGACTGCCAACGAGGCTTGGAAAGTAAAATAGTTATTACAGAACCTATGCTATTTCTTTGGCAACCTGTACGTCTCCTTTAGCAGTTTGTTGAATCAGTTTATCAAAAGCGTTTCAAAAATCTTTTCTACTCTATCTAAAAAACATATGGGCTTATACAACACAGGTTTGCCTGCCAGTTTTCTTTTTTGGAATTAATACTAGTTTAAACAAGTTTTTAAGCAAAATAAAATGTTTGTTGAAGCGGTTTATCAAAAGCTCCTCAATAATCTTTCTTGTTCTATCAAAAAGGCATATGGACCTATACGACGTAGCATACTTTTATTCCGGGCTTCAATTCCCAAAAAATGACTGGAAAATAATAACGTGCTGATTGGTGGTAAACGTTACTATGTATTATATCACAAATACATTTAACTAGTTTCAACCTTTACAAGGCCATCATCGGACGGTAATATAAACATGTGTTAAATCACCGTCTAACTTATATTGAATTAAATAATGTTTGACATTTTTGAGCAAATTTTTTGCTCCAGTAGCAACAAAAGTTTCCAAGATCCTATCAGACTCAGCAATCTTATGGCTACAACTTTTAATTCTTTGAAAAAAAATGTCTTTTAGACTTAGCGCTGATCCACAAGTTGTTTAATGCATGCAAGTAGTATTGTTACAAACAGAGCATCAATATCAGTTTTGCTGTAATCAAGACTCTATAAATTGGTATCAACTTTGGTTTTTTTTTATTTTTAGCATTGGTTTTCGTACTCCTTTCTTGCTAGATAGTATGTAAAAAAATTTCAAGTGCGTCACTTTTCTTGTTGCACAAAAGACCTGATTACATGTTTCCTTTGCGTCAATAACTTTTTTGCACCACCAAGCTCATTTTGTGTCAAACTTTACCAAAAGCTTTTTATCATCAAAAAAATTGCCGAAAAAATGATCTTTTCTTTAAATGCTTTTTTAATGTTGTTTACTTAGTTTGTGTGTCTGTTTGGTTAAATCCAAATTATTTTGCTCAACTTAGCAAAATTTAAGTACCTCTGTAGATTTAAGTAAACTCATTAGAAGAAATAGAAAACTATGTACACTTAGGCTAGCTACCAAACCCAACAACACCATATCTTAGTAGTACAAGGAGCTTAAAAAGACTGCACAAAGCAAAAAAACTCAAAAGTTCAATTAGACTGAATGTTATACAAACATGCCCAAAAATATCATAAAAAACGCATACATCAACGTCAACGAAAAACACCTCAACTGCTGCAATGCTAAAAATATGTATCCAAAAACCCCCAACAGCAACATGAAACAAATCAAAGGCTCGTACAAAGCAAACCTATCAAAAGCAACACAAATACCACCCCAGCACAAATCTGGTCTGACGCTGCAACCCCAACCTCGTCAAAAAAAGTCTAGAAAGCTGTTTTTTTGAAAAGGTGCTTTCCTGTCCTTCAACAATAGGGCAAGTATATTATTTTAATTCACCTAGCAAGAATCTATAGAGCATGCATTGCTTTTTAATACAAACCTATAGCACAAAGAAAAGTATTCTTTTCTCCTAAAGACATTAGATGGATTGTGCAAAACATCAGATTGGGAAACGCCTCTTATCACTAAGCCAATACACCTAAACCAACATCCATACACCCAAAAAAGATCTACTAAATCAACCATACATTTTGTAATAGACCAAATAGAAACAACATCAAGCTGCTCTGACTAAAAGAACATTTCAACAAACTAGGTAACATTAAAGCGGACGGAACGGGCTGGCGCGACCTAAATCCTGGACTGCTTTACCACTCAAAAACTTCAATGACCTACTAAAAATCAACACATATAACGCACTGAGAAAGCGTTAGGGTAATATAGCAAACCTAAACACCAAAACAGCCAACTACTACTTGCAACTGCCCAAAAAAAAAAACCTGCAAACGATGACATGAATCTTGACAGGACACTTTTGACTAAGAAAACACATGAACACGATTGGTATTGAAGACAGTCCAACGCAAAGAGGATGTAAAAACAGAGACAATCGAGCACGTGCTATGTGCCCGGCCCTCACATACAATAGAGTTGCGGAGCTGTTTGCTTGACGTGGCCAGCATAAAGAAGACTACTCCAAACGTTGTACTTGCCTACATCAATCAGGGTGATCGAATGCCAGGACAACAAAATAAAGTCACCACTGAAGGAAGTATAAAAAGCCATAAATAAGGCCTACGTGCAGTAAACTTCGGTTTGCCTTTCAACTCTAAATCCAAAATGTCGGTTAAAATTTACAAACATTGTTTTAAGTATTTTGCAAACACTTATTACTCACAGTTTTTTTATAATCTTCTCTAACCCATCCGCCATAATCTTTCAATGTGCAATATTTAGTTTTGTCATTTTTTCTCGTATTCTATTCTGTAAGATGTCAGTTAAGTTCGTATGTAAGTCCTACTAGCTACCTATGATAAATTGTTTCTTTGCATGTATTATAATTTAATAAAAGTGTTTGATTATTGATTACTTAATTTTATCAAATACAATTGTGCAGTAAAAACCTATAATTTAAACAAAATTAATCCTGATAACTTGAATAAAAGTTTTGTTTGTTATTTATACTATTAAACAAATAGTACAACAATTTATTTTAAATTAAAACAAACATATTACATTGTGCAATGATAAGTAAGGATATGATAAACACTATCGACCAAGATCTTTTTATTTATATAAATTATTGCTATTATATAATAATTAATTATTATTGATTATTTTGTTATATTATTTTTTAATAATATAGATTGATATCTAATAATAAGTTGATTCAATTTTAAAATTGAACGCATTATGTAAATGCCAAATCATTTAATAAAATTGATTTCAATTGATTTCGTGGCTTTTGATTGCTTGAAATAAAATATTAAATTAGTAGAAATACTTTAGAGAGAACGAGAGGGAGCATGAGGGCCCTGCCGTGTGTGGTATTAATTTTCCTTGATAAAGCTCGACCGGGTGGTAGTTTTATAGAAATATATTTCTGTTGATAAGAGGCGAGTGAAATTAACGAGGGGTTAGATTATATCTATAGGCAATTGATTCGTATCGAATGAATGTGATTGAAAAATAATACTAAAAAAAACGTTTCGGCTGTGCATCAAAGGATGTATCGGATGCATACAATCCGGAACTCTAATTATAAGAACTGAGCTTTGCGCAGATTAGTGTAAAGCTTGACAAGTGGGAACATATTATAGCGAACGGTCATTCGGCGTTAGTTATTATTGTACTGGAATTATTTTCCGCACTGCAGGTAAACTGACACATTGAACCGGTCGCAATTGTTTTATTTTTAACTCCCTCTGTGGATAATGTATTTTTTCCGTGTAATTTTATTTTGCGAAAAGGGTTTAGACCGCAGCGTGTCTTTTAAAATTTATCACTAGGATTTATTTATTGGGTTCATTAACGATTCGCAAAAAACCGAATCTGAGTGGTAATAATGTGAGAGTGATGAAAGGTGTACGTGTTTAGAAAATAGAATGTGATTTTTTTATGTACATTTATGTATGTTTTAGGGGTAAAAAGTGCACACAATTTTTCACCTTTTAAGTAATAAACCGCAAAATGTATATAAAAGGGATAGTAAAAGGTATAAAGTTGGCAGAAAAAGTCGTGAAAATTTTTGCTGAATGTATGTTTGAAAGGCGTTACATGAAGTAATAAGCTTTAGGTGTATACACGGTTGATAATATGCTGTATGTATGGTGTAGGTAGGTAACATTCTGCTTCACCACAACGTGGTAAACTCGGGCTCATTTAAACTAACAAACTCAAATGGATAAATGCAATTAGTATTTTTTCATGAGTCGTGTGAAATGAGGATGAATGAGTACGTAAAGTCACGGCAATGAGGACATACGAGCCACGCCAACGCTCGTTGCTGAAACTCATGCAGAGGTTTATTAGCACGCATTACAGTTCCCTGTTCGTTCGGCAACCGTACCGTGGAGCGTTGTTTTGGGTCCCCCTTGCGTCCTGACCAATATAACATTCCACGCTCCCTTGTATGATTTAACTGGTCCACATTATCCATACATCTCTTTCCTGACCACGTGTCCTCTCTCCCACACACATGCACGGCCCCCTTGTACACTCACCCCCTCGGTGTCTCGCCCACCAAAGCTATGCTCAGATGATCGCTTAAGGGGGCCAAATGTTCCCTGTACGCATAAAGTGTCACTTGGCCGTATCCATATCTGACAGCCGTCAGTGTTCCAACTTCCAATCTACGATCAAGATGAATACATTCCACAAGCAACACTTAATCCTTCTGCAATTAACCGAATTGTAATTATCAACCTTTCGCATGGTAGTTCGCTTTAACAACATGCGCTCTTTGATCTTGTTATTATTTTATTTTAAATAATTAGTTTCGGACAATGTATTTCAAACACCCCCTACGGCGCCATCACAGCTTCAAATCCTCTTTATGTACATGTGTACCACCTTTTAAATAACTAATTGAATTTACCGTTGCCATGCGATTTTACATCAAACGACGAATCAGACCCACAAAGAACATTCGCGTCCTTTTAAGCCTAATTTCTAACACCCTCCATTGTAATTATTATTTCAAAAACCACATCAAACTATCTTACTATTCCATTATTTTATTTAACTCATTAGCGTCTAAGATCTTATTCAATTTGTTTTTATTAAGAATTTGATACAATATAAAATAATAGAAAACTTTACCTGATTAAAACAAATAATTAACAATTCATCTCATAAAGTAACTTTCCAACTTAATTTATAAATTATATTATAGTTGGTTAATGATTATAGTAACAAAGCGTTATCATCATACCCTAACTAAGATCAATAAGTTTGGTTTCCATTACCTAGACCTAATCCATATAGAGGCGGCTTAAAAAAATATCACAAGGGTTTCTAATTTCAATAGACTATAATTTACACAAGCACGTAGAAATTATCAACTTTTTTATATTAATAAGAAAACTTTCAACGCTTTGACAGGTGATAGTAGAAATTGAAACAAAAAATTTCTTAAACCCTGTCTCGATTTCAATATTTTTTTAAATATGTTATTTTTATTTACATCATCTAATTTGAATCAAAATCAAAAAATCCTATCGTGTCAAATATTAACTGTAAAATTAATTATTGTTAAGCAATTTTAGTTTCACAATTGTTACAATTCCTCATCAAACTTTTTAAGAAGTTGACCATAGGATCAGAACTAAAACTAATAGCGTTATTAGTAGTAGTAATAAGTTCTAAATTTTATGAAACCAAATAGATCTTCTTGCCACCCAACCCCATCTCAAAAAGTTTAGTTCATGAATGAGATGCTCATTTTACTTTAATCTCTTTCTTTTTCTTTTTGGTACAAGATTTGTATGATTAAATCCAAACGCCTGGGGCATTTGTTTCATTGATTATGAAACCACTTAATTCAATTCTTGACGTAAAATTACAGGATCAATCTCCAGTTTAGGAAAAAAAAATTAGCAATTATGGCATTTATTGATTCAAAAAGTACCATATATTCCATTTAATATAAAAATGAGAGTAGACCAAATTGATAATAAAAAAAAAGAGACTCATCATCACGCTCATATTGGGCAAAAAAAATATGTAAAGGATAAAGATTATCAAGTTATCTGATAACAAAAAACAATGAGATCAACTTCCAAAGCAACTATGGAAGCACTGTTCTTGCACCACTAGCACTGCACAACAACAACAACAAACTAACTGCAGACAAATGAAACACAACTGTAAATTTCGGTGCTTATATTTTGGGAATATCAACTATGCTACAAGAGAAAAAGACACTAAAGATGAGATCATATTTCATAAACAGTTTTTGCATACAAAAGTTATTTGATGTAATAACACCGTCCCAAAACAAATTGACAAATCAACTGGACATAGCCAATAGAACTATTTGGTATACAGATGAAGCCAACAATTACAGATTCTTACCGGAGATGGAATATATAAAAGCAAAAGCCGGGAGACGTCAATTACATTGTCCCTGAGAAACATGTTTAAGTTTTTCAAGCGTAGATAGATTAAATTGTGCGCTAGAAATATGATTGGGACAACACTTCAACAAGCCAATAACCATCATATCAAACAACCAAGCAACACTAGTGATATGCTTGCTAGTAAAAAAGTCTAAACTAGTAATTGACTGCATAACCAATCTGAAGGCATTAGCCACCAACAACATAGTACGCCTGATCTAGATTCCAAAGGGTCAGAGTATAAAAACCAAGCCAAATTACTTAAAACTACAAAAAGTATGCCTGATTTAGATACCAAAAGATCAGGATATAAAAAAAAATCTTACAGCACCAGCTCGCCAAAAAAAAAAAACTTTAAACAAAACACAATAACTTGCAGTAAAACTATCAAAAAATAAAGCACACCAGACTGTTTTGTCCCTAAAAAAACCACCAAACATTATCCAAACAATAGTAATGCAAAAAACTAAACAAAATTGCGAAAACTTACAAGACTTATCTAGACAGTATAGTCTAAGCAAACACATACATAAAACAGAAATCTAAGCAAATTAATCTCTGAAAAAAAAATTGCTACATCTAATAAACAAGTGCAATGTTTACGCAACGTATTGCCTTTTGAGGTACAAGCTAACCAAAGAAGAGCCTAAGATAATCCCTAGCAAAAATTTTTGGACTTCATTAAAAAAACAAAATTACTAAAGAAGTAACAACCTAAAATGCACCCAAACCTACAGTTTTAAATAGTATACAAATCATCTACTTAGAAAACTGTTGGATGTGTATTGTGTACCGCCTGTGACGCGGAAAGTTATAGTAATCTATTTTCAATATTTCAAACCAGCTGACCCAAAAGAGCTACGTCACAAAAGATAAATCATAGAAATCCGGCAGTCCTCTGTAGTAGAGTGTTTTTGCTCCAAACTAAGATTTTAACATTAAACACCACTTTTAAGACTAAAAAAAGTAAACATAATTAAAAATTTGTGTGGTTTGAACTCACAATTTTCAATAAGGCAGTCGGATGCCTGGTCCACGCTCTTTTTGCAAAATTTTATTGGTAGTCACAGAAAACACAATAATTAGATTTAAAAAACCCCAAAAAAAATGTTTTGATAAAACCTAGGAACAAAAACTAAAACTAACTTTTCAAGCTCCTACCAAAAGTGCAACTGACAAAAAAAATCAACAAAAAAACAGTTAACTTGATGTTTTGCAAAACAGTAGTGAACTTCAAAACACCCACTTTTTATTGTATACATATGTACAACATCAAAACAAAAACAAATTACAATGAGAGCCTAGTGTATAAAATAGTGTTAAAAAAGCATTAATATAAATACAAACTTTAAAATTTGTTTTTGAAAAAATCTGTACAGTAAGGTTCTAAATTAATTAATATAAGTAACAATTTTCTTTTGCAAATCATGCCAGAGATCAAACCACAGACTACTTGTGTGAATCCAAGCAAAACGCTACACTCTCAATGACAAAAGAAATGAAATAGCTGGAACGCACTCTTGACATTTGATAGAATTACGTCGGAATCTGAAGAATAATAAACTCAAATATTTAGACCTTAACAAACGAATTAGAAGAGAAATAAAAGAGGCAAGATATAGCTGGTTTTCTGAAAAATGTGATAAAATCGAGAACCTAGATGCAAAACACAATACTTTCAAACTACACAAAAAAATTAAACATGCTGCTGGAATTAGAAAACGTAATCGGAACGCGGCACTTTGCTAAACAGAGATGGCAACATTATCTTAGATTTGAACAAAAAAAGCCTCTTCAACGCCATCTATGTTTGTAGAAAAATGCCAAGTAAATGGCTGAAGTCTTTGTCACACTACCTAAGAAGACAAGGCCAAAAACATGCAAAGACTATCGCATGATTAGCATAATGAGCCATACGCTAAAGATTTTCCTCAAAATAATACATGGTCGATTATATCGTAAATGCAAGGAACACCTCTCTAATACACAATTTGGATTTCGGAACGGGCTTGGAACCAGAGAGGCCCTATTTGGCATACAGGTCTTAATACAGAGATGCTGCGACATGTCCACCAATGTATACGCGTGTTTGACTGTGACATTATAAAAAATCTGTATTACAACCAAATTGCTGCTGTCAAAGTTGAAAACATGACTACCGAGTATGTTCCCATTTAGCAAGGTGTGAGGCAAGGTTGTATCCTCTCTCTACTGCTCATTAACATATATTCTGAGCAAATTTTTGCCAAAGCATTGAACGAAGCACAGGAAGAAATTGTTGTTAACGGAGAAGTAATAAACAACTTGCGTTAAGCGAGCAATACTGTTCTACTGGCAAGAAGTGCAGGCATTACTAAATAGAGCTGTCGCTAAAAGCAAAGAAAGAAAGCTTCAGTTAAATATCAGCACAATCAAAGCTATGGTTATTAGCAATGATGATTAGCTTCCAGCAATCCTGAGTACAGGCAACTAACAGAATCAGCAAGTCTCCAGCTACAGATGTCTAGGATCCTTATTAAGCAGTAAGTGAGATATCATGCAGGAAATAAGGTCCCGCATCGAGCAGGCTAGAGCAGCATTAAGCAACAAGAAGAAGAAGCAACATCTCGTGACTTGTTAATACCCCTACGCATTTGTTTACTATGGTGCTACGTCTTTCCAACCAGAAGTCATATTTCCATGTAGAAACGAAGCTGGAATACTTTGGACATGTTATGAGAGGTGAAAAGTACCGTATCTTGCAGAACATCATGCAAGGTAAAATCCAAAACAGACAAGGTCTAGGAAGAAGACGCACGTCCTGGCTGAAAAAACCTGAGAGAGTGGTATGGTGTCAGTTCAACAAGCCTGTTCCGTCCCGCTGCCAATAAAATAAAAATCACAATGATGATCGCCGACGTCCTCGGAAGCAAATTTGCTACTTTTAGGCAAATATGCCTTAGTTTTCCAAGCAGAGATGGCCACCAAACTGTGTGCCAGGTACATGATCAAGACTATACCTTAACAAATAACTATCATGTCAAACAATCTAACGGCTTTGCAGGCACTGCAACCGCCAGCAATAAAAAATCCAACTTAGTTATGGCCTGCATAAACAATCTGGAAGCAGTAACTACAATCTGCAAAGTTTGCCTGGTCTGAATAAAAAAACGCCAAAAAAACAAAAACAAATGAGACATTTACTACACCAGAACCTGCTTTTAGAGTCCCATACAAGATCAGAAAGAAAGAGACAGAGAAAAAATAAAACAACAGAAATATACATCAAACCCGCGGTGCAAAGGACGCCAAGCAAACCACCTAAAAAAAAAGAAAGAAGAAAGGTGGGGAATTTAGTCCGTAAAACCCTCACACTACTAGACAGTACAGGCAGTCTCTTTTTAAAATTTTTCCCTTCCTACTCAAACAAAAAAATGTTTCAAGCTTTAATCTGTTGTTTAATACTCAATTAACAATTAGTAATCATGTAGTTGTATACTTAATTTATTTTTGTCTAAAATAAACTAAAATATTGTAGCACAGTATGATTACATTTGCACCTCATTCTAATGTTTTGAAAGAATTAAAAGATGCTACCTTGTGCTAATAGCAAAACGTAGACTATGCTTTCCAGTTTATAGTTATAGTCACCGCACCGCCCCAATTGAACAGCCAAAGCACATCCCAGAGACCATCGGTAACCTAGATTAAAAAAAGTTTAAGAACATAATCTAAAACTACATTATTTCTTTTGACGTCTACTTCTACTCAAAACACATTATTATTTTTATTATTGTTTAAAATGTTATGTTATTATAAATATATTGTTTACCACACATTTAATAAAATATTTCTTATATTTCTTATATTACAATTAACATATTTATGTAATAATTGATAAGCTGTTTCTTAATGAATAATTATTATTGTAATAACATGAGGTGTTATTCAAAACACTGCCTCTTAGATAAATTTTATTAAAACATTAAAAGACGCAAACACTAAAAATTGCAAGAAATTAATTAAAATTCCTGAATTTTTAACTGTAATATGCTTTTAAAAGTATTTAATATTTAGACAACACCAATCAACATGTAAACTGTATAAAATAATAAAATAGAGTAGTATTCATTTAATTTGACCGATAAAGAATGTATATCGTTATGTATGTATATCGCAATTCAGTATGCATTATTATTGTTTTTGTGTAAAATATAAAGCATCCAATGGAAACGGTTGTTTTGTTTAAATTATAAATCGGCAATTTTTTCAGATAGCTCTAACATATTTATAAACGTGTTGTCTGCATGGGGGCGAGCCCGTAATAATTTTAGTATTTTATATGTTTAGCCCGTATTGATTTTAAAACATGATACGATTTTTAATTCGATACCCACCGCTTTATTCGAAACAGTTGCGAGCGAAAATTTAACAACAACAAAAAAACAGGCAGCAAACGCACACACTAGAGCGTTTATTTTGTAATTAAATATGGTTGTCAGAATTTGAGTGCAGTTGCATCGATGGTGGGAGGATTTATGTTGGGTTCTTCCTGTGTTTGCAATCAGTTGTTTGATTATTAATGTCATTAGGTTTATTACATTCTTGTCCATGCTGGGAAATTTAATAGAGTCCTAATTAATAGATATTGGTTTTGATGTCCATGCAGGCTGGACACTATTTTATCATTATTAACGCAACACCCAAGATTAGTAAATTATTAAATTGCAAACCTAAATCAGTCAATCAGGACCTAATTACTGATCGTATTTAATAGTTTCCATAAATATTGTAATTTATCAGTAACGATAAATAACGCAAGAATTATTAATTACAGACAGAACAATTTGGTAGATTTAGTTAGTTAAAGCTGTTGAAAGGCATGATACACATCTGAGAGGATAATTAAATTATTCGATTGTATTTAATGTGAATTAAGGAAGGCACATAGTATGTTTTTTGTGGGGTTGGATGAAGTCGCCGAGGGTATAGATCTAGGTGTACAGGATATAGATATACTGATTTGGGATCCGGATCCGGTATAAATTTCCGGCTATTATTGATTCTGCTCCGGAAATTTGCCGCAGACAAAGTGGAGTTTATTTTTTAACTGGTTTTTAAATAAGTGTTTACCTCGATGCGATGCGGCTATTTGAATTCCTAAGGACGCTTACTGTTAAAATAAATACTCCGTGGCTCTGCGTTAAAATATACATTAAATTTAAAGCACAAAGGAAAACATCTTGGGTATATTTACCTTGTACATAAGAAGTGAGATACACCTATAAATATAAAACGCAAAAGTAATGCAGAATAGGGCACAGCTGCGTTTGGTTAGAGAGAGTATGGAAGGTATATGTAAACTTATGTACACGTTCTGTATTTGGCAATTCGATAACAGGGCAACTTAGTAACAGCGGAGCGGCGCGACACGGCAGGAGGACTCCATCTGTATAAGACACCTCTCGTCTAGCTCTTGAATGTTCAATGAAAACCCAATGCCCGCAAACATTTGCAGAATGCAAACACGACTACACTGCAGTATTTGCTTAAATGACTCGCAAAAATACTACTTTATACTTTGTATAAAATCCGCATTTCACTCCAGGCTTTATTTTATTTTCATTTTCATTCTATTCTAGATCACACATCAATATTTAACAGGTACACCGCGCAGTCAAATCAAATCATGCATAAGCGGCCCGCCGCTTACCCATTCATAAAGGATACACAACAATTACCGTTTGGAAGGGCGCGTGTCTTTTTTTCCAACATGTGTTCAGTTACGTTTCACTTCCACCGGCATCAAGCTCTCGGCAGAATTCTGTCAGCTCGTTTAAATATCAAAGAGATGCATGTCATCATATCATTTACAGAAATTATCATGTCTATACATTAAATTCTTCGCTCCAACGCCCATACAAAAATCCAACATTTATCCCATGCACAAACAGAATTAAACATAATTACATCTAAATTTGCGTATATGTAGCAGACAATATTCTATCAAAATTACATTTTTTTAAATTCATACTTGATATTGTTTCTGATTTAAATTTCAATTTCTTAGACTAACTATTAAGCAACTGAAACCTGTTGTTAACTTTGACTATTGTTTAACATACATAAACTTGTAGAATTAGGTATAATAGTTAATTGCGTAGTAGTTAATTCTATTAACATTGCTGTAGTGCATCAACATAATATACTCACTGACGTTGAAAATGCAATACTACAATGCAATAATAATTTATACGTACGTAGTAGGTTATCGATTTAAACCAACTATTAAATTGCTAACATTGTGAGCGGAAGCAAATCTCTTCACCAAAGTTTTTTACAACTTGAGTGCCATATCTGTAATATTAAATTTAATAATTATGTATTTATTTATTTTAATTTGGTATATTGAAATATTTTATTTTTATAATATGATTTAGCATATGCAACTTGTCGCCCATTAGAGTAGAGCAAAGCAAAGCATAGATATTTTTATTTATCAATAAAACCACATTATTTCTTATAAAGCAACATCTACTATGCAAAAGCGATGCAAAAAACCGATCGCAGTCGCTCGACATAAAAATCAATGTATTTATGTATAACGACAGTAAAATTGCTGCGCTTCACTGTGGTAGACGACAAGCCATTGAAAATGCTATTCTTATGTTACGCACAGTTATTAAAATTATTTTTTTATAACTACGCAACACACGCTAAACTTCCCATCCACCGCACCGTGCATTTTCGTCGTTTATTAATTAATTAAATTTTAATTTCATTTTAAAACGGCCAAATCTCAATTTAATGCCAATTCATCCAACCTCATTACTGCAGAAAAGTTACTAAAACTTTCTTTGTCCAGCTCTGATTTTACTACCAAAAAGCCATACAAAATCGGATTAAGCTGTCCATCATCACCGCCCATAAAAGTATAATGGCCCGTGTTAGACGCTTATTTTATTTGTTGTAGGTGTCTTTGTTCAAAAACGTTAACGTTAAAAACTACTGCAGCAACAACACAAATGTAGCAGAACAGTAAGACTATGGATGAACGTTCTAAAAAAAAATCAATTTAGTTAGAGACAAAATAGCGGAGAAGTCAACACTTCAAGAAATTAACGCAACCATACCCAACTACAAAGTCCAAAAAAATAATTGCAATTTTTATTGAACAACAAACTGCCACTGATGTTTGATTGATTAATTTACTTCAATCATCAACTAAATAATTAAAAAAATAATTAATTAATTCATTTTTTTTCCAGCTTAAAATCTAAACCAGATCATAAGAATAATGTACGTCTAGCTCCAAAAAAATTAAACTCAAAAAATTCATTGTTAGCCTAATCGACAAGAAGTCTGAACAAATTGTCATCTTCAAAAACAACCTCAAACATATTAAGCTAATTCATAAAGAACTTCTCCTTAAGATGCACAAGGACATCACCAAAAAGATGTCAAAAAGAGAAGCCGCCTCCACAGCGGCCCTGATAGCCAACATTGCCAAACAAAACATCCAATCACCCACCTCGTCAAAAGTTACGACTCTAACCTCCCAAAAAGGCTCCAAAGACCCCACCCTCTTCTCCAGCCCACCAAGACCCCGTATGCCCCAGTCCAAACCTCAGTCAAAAAGTCTGCCAAAAGCCTGGTCAAGTCCGTCACCTCCAAAAACAAAAAAGTAATAGAGGTTCAGCTATTCAACAACGTCGCCACCCACCATAAAGCTCTGCTTATACAAGAGAGATTTACCTTGGTAGGTAATAAAAAAAAAAGATAAAAAAGCTATTTCTGCAAATAAGTCATCAACCGGCCCATAGAATGAAATGCCTTCAGCAACACAAAAAGCCATCAGCCACCAAGAGCAAAAGGTTCTATAAAATGTTGCCCCAAAAATCCTCTAATTATCATACAAGATGAAACCGTTATTCAAAGGTTGTCATAAACGTGGTAGACAGTATCCGCATGCACCAGCTTTTACATGCAATTTAAGAACTGCAATCGCTTACTGCAAAAGCAACAATGTGTTTTATTACACTTTTCAAAAAAATAAAATACGTTATAAAAAACGTACCCAAATCCATCGAGGCTGATGCAGTGCAGTTTTATCTATCTAATAAACAAATGGGAAAAGATAAGAAGCCTTTCCCCATGTGCTACGTTCAATTGCCTCAGAACGCAAGAAGACGTCTCTCTAAGTTGTGCAACCTCACAGTCCGCATCCAAAACAAAAAAAGTCGGGTAATATTGTACAATGCCACCGTTGCCAGCGCAATGGTCACACGGCATCGAGGTGCAATTCCACCATATGTTTGCCTAAAATGCAATAAAGCCCATACCATCTTCACCTGCACTAAGACAAAGGAATCATGGCTTGTAGCAACATGCACCGCACACATTCAGTTACAAAAGCTGTCAAGCTTATCTCAAGCTGAAGGCAAGCCATACACCATTAAAGGCCCAATCCAACACACTTGCCTCTCAACGGCAGATTCCAACTTCTCATCGGAGCACACCCAATGTTCAAAAGAAGAGGGAAACTAGGCGCAACACGCTAATATTTCAGTTAAGAATCAGCTTCTCCTCCGCTTAGTAGTCATGGAGCATCTGGTATCACCTTAAAGACAAACTGTTTGGCAACAAATACAATATGGTGTACCTCATAGGCAAAAGTAAACAAGAACAACTCCAAGAACTGCAATTGCACTATTACGTTGCAAAAGCGACAGTAACACATCTGTGGCATAGATGAGTTGCTTTATATTAGAAATAAATAAGTGGAGGAGCAAATAACTACGGGGTCTCTCCAAATCAGGAATGCTAAAGACAAGCGTGAAAAGCAGTGCAAATTTTGACAAAAAAGTGTTAAAGTGCAAAAACCTAAGGTTGTACAATTGTTTTAAGCCAACTTGCAAAAATACAGTTTTTTTTCCTTCTACTTATTCATCTTCCTCAGAGAAGTTGTGATCATGTTTTACTATTGTGAGCCGCAGCTCCATACACTAATTTGCGCCAGTAACTTTTATATTTAGCATTTCTGGTAGTTTTGTTTATTGTAGAGTTTGTTAGTTTTTTCTAACCATTTTTTCGGAAAATATCCTATTGATCTTGCGCTTTCTATCTTTCCATAAATATTGAGACGTTCAAAATTCATTTGCTCTCTTTGACATATGTCCAATATATCTCAAAATACAAGATACAAAAGTTGAAACTACACGGACCATCAACAAAACAACTTGTGTAGTGCCTTGCTAAGGCACTTTTTAATTTACTGAGCACAAGTTTGGCAATTTAGAACAGTCAGTACAAGAGCGGCAAATGTTACATAAGAAACCCCATAAATGTCAACGTGAAAACCACCATACTCAACAAAGCAAACAAAGAACTTAGGTGAACTACTAAAGGCTACCATGGTACCCACCACCATATATTATTAAATTAAGCTAAAGAAAACTAAAAGGCAACAAGCAAAAAGTACAAAATCACCGTGCAACGTCTGCTATGTAGTCAAATGCTGGAATATCCTTCGTACAGATATACACAGTTGTTTTACAGGTTGGAATTTGAACGGTGGCAGTAGTAACACCAAAAAAAACAACAGAAGCAGTTTTGTTCCAAACAACGCTTTTGGGTTACCCAGTAGATACGATTGATCAAAATCTACAGCAAGCAATAATGTTGTTTTTACGCCAAAAATAACTACTATACTGAGTCTCAAAAAAACAAACGCAACCTTAGCAGTTCTACCGCATTTACAACACCGGACAACTTCCAGTGGACTAGTTGAAATCAAAATTCTAAATTCTCACTAAAAAGCACAATGCATTCAAATGTAAAAACTTTAAGTCAATTTTGCTGATAAGCCACGTAAAAATATTTTTGCGCATTCTACATACCAGACTATTTAAATAACATTAAGGGCTGAATGGAGACAACCAGTACGGATTCAAGAGTAAAACCAGCACTTGTGAAGCAACATTCTGTCTAAAAAATTTTGTACAAATTTGCTATGAAGAGAGAAAAAACATCTTTCTATGCTACATCGACTACAAAAAAACGTTCGACGGCATCAACCACGTACGTCTTATCAAACATGGTGGAACAAGCCAGACAAGCATTCAACAAATTACGCTCCCTTGTATGTGACCAACACCTAGTCTTGTTGTATAGAGCCAAAACCTAGACAATAAAAGCAATATTCATTTGTAAGATGAAAGCCTTCAAAATGTAGAAGAGGCATCAACGGCAAAAAAAAGGCAAGCATCTCAACAGTGGCAAAGCATCCTATGCCAATGAGACATCTACAATGACTCAACTTAAGCATTGTGTACCGGTACTGCAAAAAATTGAAACAACTGATTAAAGCTCAAATCTAGGAATATCAACAAAAAAACAAAATTTAACACGGCGCTTGATCTCTTCGTGAGTTATTACGATAAGCCACGGTTTGTACTCTATTGGAAACTTGCCTAAAATTATTTACCAACAACCTTACCATTCTGATCAAGATTAAGGAACTAACACAACTTTGCAAGAATGTTACTGCCGTAGCTACCAATTTATTGGTAATTACTAGACAAAAAGTCATGGCTATAATGGGTGGTCCAAAAGACGTCAACAAGAGTTTGCTTCTTCACATACACGCCCTCAGCTTGGGCAATATAGACCGGTGCTGCAGCTGTTGCAGGCACGTGACCGCAAGGGAGCGTGTCCTAAAAGTTAACAAAAGCCCCGCCGCGCCAAAATTTCCTCAGCCAGTTCTACCGCAGCGGCGAGGCCACGCACATCAACTCTGCCACCACCCAAACATCCAGAAACACTGCTAGAATTGCATTGTTCGGCGGCGACGAGCCAGTCACTCGCACCAGGACCTGACGACCTCCGCCAAAGCACTAACAGCGCCAACACAGCTGTGCTGCATCGTTCAACCGCGACAAGCTAGTCACCCGCCCTGACCACCTGAAAGGTGACCTGACGACCTCCGTCAAAGCACCAGCAACACCATCACCACGACTATCGGCCACGATGGGCCTGAGGTGATCTAGCCCCGCACCTATCGGGAGGAAAGCCTCTGCCGAGGCATTTTGGTACTCTGGAAGGTTACCCTGTCCATATCCAGGACGCATTCCCCTGAACCGACAGCCCCAGAGCGCGTTCCACTCCCTGGAGCATTCCCAGAGAGAACAAACACCTCACAAACTGCACTAACCCCATTATTAATTATTTCTAACAGCAAAAAAGGCATAACACTAGCCAAAACCGCCGACAAAACTAGACAGCAAATCAAAAACGGCTAAAAAAAAGCTCATCAAAACAGACTATACCGATGGAAGAACCTGATCCCGTCGTTAACCTGGTTCGTTATTCCACTAGGCAATCAACCAAGTTTTTGATTGCCCAAATTAACACTCAGGTGTTTAAAACTTGTCTAAAATAAACTCCTTAGTATTGCACATAACCGTAAGTGCATAAATATTATTTACAGCCGAAGACTCTTTTGAAAACGACCATAAAGGACACAGAGATGCAGGCTTATGTTAATATAAATTTATGCAATTAGATGCTATTAATAAATCTTTTTTTAATCTAAATATCCAAGTACAAAAAAATTGCAACAAAAAGTACTACTTTAATGCCGTAGCAACTTCAGGTTTATAGGATCCACTTCATTGTTATCCACAGCGCAATTTACAATTTTATTTTGGCTAAGCCAAACTTATCACAAGTTTAATAAAATCAAGCTAGCTCAGTATCAGTCAGTTCTTGTTTTATCAGGTTACAGAAAGTTAGTTCCGATTTATTCATATTTTGGTAAAATAAATAAAATTGGGTCAACGCAGTTTAGTTCAAGTTCAACGACAATGCGGATAAAACATAGTTACTAGACAATCTATCTAGCAAGCAACGCATGAACTAATAAAAGTATATTCATTAAACGCAATTACTAATTCTAAAATATAAATAAAATAACAAGTTAAACGCAACTACAATAATTTATTAAAAACTTAAATTAAATAATTAACAAACAAAACCTAATTCTTTAATTTGCCGAGGAAAATTAATTGTAACTCCAAGAAAATACTGTTCTTTTCAAGTTTATAAATTTATTCAATTAAAATATTCTACAACCGCCTTCTACATTAGTGAAAATAAAATAAACTCTCCATAGTGCATTAAATGTAAAACATACTAAAAGGAAATTGTTATGATTGAAATATAGAGTAGAATATCATATTATATTTCCATTTAAGCTTTATTAAAATTATAATTTATTGAAATATGTGAGGATTTGTTAATGGTAAATATAACATTTCAAAAATGTAATTGGTTTTCACTTAAATTTAATTGAATAATAAAAAAATATATTAAAGCTGTTTAAATACTTTCGTTTAAAATATTACAGATGAATTCTTAAAAGAGTATAAATTCAGAACCCCTTTTTTTACACTCACTTGTACATTGTTCGCGTAATTATTCGAGTTGCGATAACTTTCCACAAAGAATTTCAAAGTGGCTTAAAAAACGTTTCAATTTTTCATAAGTAAATAAATGAGGTTGCGAAAGCCACTTTTTATATTGACACCTTTTAATTATAAAATATAACCGGATCAACCTTATTGTCTGAATCGATAAACATCGAGTTAATCACTTTTACATGTTCAAAGGAAATTTATGAATTTTGTATGCAGCAAGATTTTGTACTTAGGGATTAACTCCGAGATTTTAAATTTATTCTATTTGATTTGTTGTTTTATAAGGAATTTATAAATTAGTACTTAAAATCACTCAATTATATTACAAAACATTTTAAGTGCGTTTGAAATTTCATTTATATAATCATATTGTTGTTTAAAAAAATACAAAGAGATTGATATAATGTTTATAACAAAAATCATTTACCTCGAATGTAACACAAAACAACAACACAGCAAAACAAATTAATTATTAATGCTATTCTGACTAAATAATGCCAATATGGAGTCACTATACGTACTGTGTGTATAGGATGTAAGACATCAAATACAGCGTTCGATTTATCTCAAATAAATATCTTTTTTATTGAACTCAAACAGACAGAAAAATAATTGTTTTGCTTTTAGCAAGATGTTTATAATAATAACAACAAAATTATTAATGCGTTATATTATAATTTTGCTAATAAATTATATTTTTATTCAATTTGGAAAAAAATAATTGTGTAAATAAATAATCAAACAGTTAAAAAATTTAAATATACATAAGTAATTGAAATAACATAAAAATGTTACAAAAAATCACCAAATAAAATTCTATAGAATCCTGTTAATTTATAAAGAATAGACTAAATTAGAATAATTTTTTTTGTTATTTTTATCGGTGTCCAAAATTCAGTTGCTGTTTAATACATAATACTGTGTCTAGTGGTTAAATTACGTATAAAACATTAGACTATAAGCATTCAAAATAGCCTGACAACAATATAGTCCGCAAAGTAAGAAATAATTTTTTTCTTAATGCTGCATTATTACTCGTTTTAATTAGTTTAGTATCAGCATATACACCTACAAAATTACGAGAATAAAAAATATGGTCTCAATTTACAAAAAGAATGCTAGCATCGATTAATTTGTTGAAAACTGTTTTGATATCTTTTACTTTGATATATGGCTACAAGCCCAGTAAGTGAGATGCTAGGCACACTGATGATGGGTGCATACCCTGAAACACAAGTGTATGTGTCTCTTACTAAATAAAAAAGCAATTTACATAAAATACCTCATTTATTAATTTTAAATGATAAATTTGTTTCTGTCATCTAATTCAAATAAAACGCGCCAAAAATATCGTGTAAGATTTAACTGTACTACAGCTCTCCTTCACACATAAACAGTTCAACGTTTCTCTTAATAAAAAGCATTGCGTTACTACCTTCGACACATCACTAAACATAAACTGTTTAATAGTTACTATAATTTTATATAAATTGTCTTAAAGAGATCGGTGGACCACTCCGACACACTCACGCTCGAATCAAACGCAATAATGGTAAATGTGCCTGGTGTGCCTGGCTTAGGTTAGGTTAGGTTAGGTTAAGTTAAGTTAGATTACCTAACCTAAAGTGGTGAATGTGCCTGGGTTAATTACACTCAAAAACGCAATGAAACAGCGGATTTCAATCGATTTTTTACAGTCTTCACACGGCGTGGAACAGCTTTAAAACAAACTCCAAAAATCAAAAGTGAGCCCGGACAAACCCACCAACTACAGCAGTAACCGTCACCAAGAAAACGTTTTTGACGTAGCAAGATTCAAGAACTTACTACTCAATATACGCTTCTTCAATGACCTAAGCTTCGATCATGACCCAGTCATACTAAAATTCTACGGAAGGAGGACAGGGAAAGGAAGAAAATTCGCAACTTGCACGGATTGGACTTTCTTTTCTCGTATCCTGGAAGAGATCATAAGCAAACTTTAGCATCAATAAAACGGTCAATAACCTCAAAAAAGCCTTCAAAATTTTTACAAATCAGATTTGCAAAACCACAAAAAATGCTTCCAAAACCCATCAGAACACACAAATGCCGCCAAGCCTCAATGCAGAGGCACTGCGACCCAAGTGATTGTAACATTTTAAATGCATTCCACAGCAAAGTGAAAAAAGCAATAAAGTTGCACAAAAATTTGTTGTAGCAAAACAACTTGGAATACTTCAAATAAGATGACCATCCAAAGTAGAGGATATCTCCAAGGCCTTACGCAACTGGCAAAACCCAATTCCAGCTACTCATAACAAAAATTAGGTTTAATATTCTATCGAGGGAAAAGCCAAGGCGTTTGCCGACAGGGGCAAACAATTCTCGCATAAAGCAATAATGGCACTCACCAATATTGCTTCAAACTGAGCTTTTTCCTACATAATAGAAAGGCTCACTGGTGATAAACATCCCCAAACCTGAGAAAGACCAAAAATTTCTACAAAACTGCCGGCCCATCAATCTACTATACTCCTTAAGTAAATAAAATCATAGAAAAGGTGATCTTGGACAGAATACAGGAACACACAAAAATTAACAATCTTTTGCCACCCCTCACTAACATGGGTTTAGATAAGGCCATTCAGATGTCCATCAACTAAACCGTGCAACAGACCTTATTGTCGAGAGTTTTAGATTAAAGAAAGATTACAAGGGTGGTCTTTTTCAACGTAAAAAAAAGCCTTCGACATGGTTTGGCACAAAAGCCTCCTTTATAAGTTGTACAAAAACAACTTTTTTCTGCGTCTTGTGAGACTGATTGCTTCATATTTAAACAGCAGAACACTAGCAGTCAAAATTTCTGACCACATATCTAGTTCCCGGCAGATAAAAGCAGAAGTCCCTTAAGGCCCCATTCTATCTCTGCTGCAATTTATGCTATACGTCGTCGATATATCGTCGGGATTGGCGCACGGGGGTAAAAATAGCACAATATGCTAAAAACACAGATTTTCTTTACTCTTCAAAATCACTCTCGGTGGTCACTTCGAGGTTACAGAAAGCACCTGAAAAAATCGTTGAATAAGTGGCAAGTCAAAGTAAATTCAAAGAAAAGCAAAGTTGTTATCTTCACACGACAATTAATCACCCCTGATAAAAACGTCAATCTTAACAACGTTCCCATACCGTGCTCCAAAGCTGCTAAGTAACTGGGAATTACCTTAAACAAGAAACTCACGCACAAATTGCAAGATTGCAAGTGCAATCCATTTTCGATAAAACCAGATTGGCAAAAAATCTTATTGTTCCGATGTTGCGTCAAAACAAGTTGAAATAAAACCCTAATCTACACGACCGCAAGCTGTCACCTCAATCGTCTCAAAGCATTCAAAGTACTACTTTAAGAAGCC
This sequence comes from Tachinus rufipes, assembly GCA_963932245.1. Classification (NCBI taxonomy): domain Eukaryota; kingdom Metazoa; phylum Arthropoda; class Insecta; order Coleoptera; family Staphylinidae; genus Tachinus; species Tachinus rufipes. The sequence goes on along the minus strand of OZ010750.1, from coordinate 62,462,727 downwards.
TCTTCGGTGCTCTATGGTACGTCTTAGAGATCCCGTTAACTGTAAAGTACTTCGATAACTTGCCAAGCCAAACAAAAAAGTTTTCTTCTACAAGCGCCCGGTGAATCAAGTAACCGCACTCTAAACTATTAACAGGGATCAAGTCACCCCCTCCCCCCCTCTCCCAGCCTATAGAGTGTAATAATATTAATAAGTAAATTGTTTCTTTGACCAGTGAGATGTTAGGCACACTGATAATGGGTGCAACTTATTGAGTGAAAAAGCAAACAGAAAATAAAAAAGACAAACATAATTTTAGACTGTAATAATAACCCTATAAGTGAAACTGACAGGAAAATTACTAGTTGGAAAGATTACATAGAAATGCTTAAAGATAAGAAAACAGTCCTACCTACCCTACATGTGCAGTACTAAGAATGCAAACAAACACAATGTATTTTAAAATGCAAAAACTGGACGACCAGAGCAATACGTAGACAAAAATTAACTCCTACAAACCTACATCAATAGTTCTAAAACATACAAAAGCAAGAAATTACTCACAAGATATAAACTTTCATACCACTATTCTTCAAGTAGCAGGAATTTTTACTAAAGTAAAAAAATATGTAGTAGAAATGTCACAAAAAACAGCAAAGCAGCGATTCTAGCTATAAACAAGCCCAAAATTACGTCAAAACTAGTATTAGAATGTCATTTTGCCTCCACATTAGCAGTATGTAAAACTAATATCAAGTTGTGTTGCGTCAAATAAAAAGCAACATCAAGGCCAAAGGTCAACTACCAGAATTTGTAAACCAAACCCATAAAGCGCACCATCTCAACTAAAAACAAATACGTATCACGCACTAAAATTAAGATGGTTCATTACTACACGCTAAAGACAGATAAATAAAGCAATAAATGTGAATGTAAGAAAACTGCTAAGTATAGGAATCAATAGTCGTTTCAAAATCCTCCGGCTCCTCCAAAGAGCAGCGCCATCTGTCGGACCAGCGCCACCTGGCGGATAGACTAATTCAACTCCAGTCATGTGGCGCCATCTGTCGGGACAATCAAACAGCAGCGCCATACCTAGCACACATTAACAATTAGTTGTGTGATGGGGCAGCAACGTGATGTTACCATTAGAGAAGATACAAAAAGCCTAAGTTTAGTGAAATTAGTTTCACCCCCATACAAAATCAAGAACCCAGATGTTTGGTTATTCAACAGTAATAAATAATATGTATTAATTATTTAAAGAATGTTATATGACAAACACATATAAATGTAGAATGGATAGCAAATAGTATGATGACAATTGTGCCAAACTTACTTCCTTACTTCACTTCATTGCACACTCTTTATCTAATCTATAACTTTGATAAGTGCTTCTCCAACGTTAATTAAAAAATATATACCAAATATTCAAAATAGATCCGCCGCAACTTTATCAATCCTCCAGCTATGACGTCACAAACCGCATTTGCTTTATGCTGAGTATACTGTCCATAAACGTGGCCAACTTTTTGCGCATTGCCTTAACAATCTTTCCTATAAAACCAATAAATTTATGAACACTAATGCATCAATACACATTAAATAGCTTAGCAGATAAACAGTAGTCTAGGCATCTTCTGCATCAAAAATCGTAGGTTCAAATCTCACAACGGAAACCATTTCAAACGTTCATACGCTCTCCCACACCCCAACCCACCTTGTTAGCGTGGGGTTTCATAACTAAGATATATCTCTGGTCCAAAGTAGATTAATAATTTTTCCAGTGGTTCGGAATCTACTCTGCAAAGGTCCACCTGTAATGTAAGTTGCCAGCATTACGGGCAGAGAAGAGTATAATGCCATCAGAAGTAGCGTAGAATCGGCTAAAGCGAGCAAGCAAGTATCCAATGTAACAACCAAAACCATATCAATCAAACCAACTGCCATACAAACATTTAAAAATTACCAAAATCCTTACCTGCCTACCTTTAGTTACCAACATATATGCCCCGATACACAACGGGCTAAGAGTTAAAAAATAGCTTTGTATACCAGGCAACTTAATATACACAACAAAATTGTTTGCTTTGTTATACTCTTACCCTCGCTTGTTTTAGCATCCTTTTCACTCAAACCACATTCAATGTAAAATAAAATATAAAAAACTATTTAAAAAAAAAAAAAAAATATAGCGTAGATAATTACATAAATAAAGACTAAACAAAAAAGTTAATTAGACACTATTTCAACACTTGAGATTGTACCAGCAAAATAAATTTATTTATGTTTGCGGAATATCTTAAAAAATATGTTATATCATATAAAAAATTTGATTTAATTGTCAACATTCTAAAAACAATTATGCTGTTATAATAACCAATCAATATTTTACGTTGCCTTTCAAGTTAATTTCCATACAGCCGTAAAATTTGTGTGAGTTTGTGTACCACTAAATTTATAATATCAAGAATCTGAATCTTCGACCTCCTTATATCCAGCTTGAGTAAACTCGATGAAGTATAAATAGACCAATTTATACCTTTATTTTTAGTTTATTATAAGAATTTGCAGTAGAAATCTGCCATGAATATTTGTTATTAGATTTTATTGCAAAGTTTGACTTTGAATTTGATTAAAAAACTAAGAGTTTAACATCTGATCATATTTTGATATATAAAAACAAAATCTTACTTTTAACAATTACATAGAAAACAAGTAATTTATTACTTAGATTTCCTTTGAATATTTTTGTTGGCAAAATTAAAGTAAACTTACCGATGTAATTAGCGTATATAATGTAAATTTTGGGAAACTCACCTGAAACAAAAACAGAACAAGGTTAATATTATGTCTAAATATGTTAATTATTTTAATTGTTAATTAATTAATAGGTAGATATAAGCAAAATAAGTTAAATATAAATTTTGTAGGCAGGGATTATCACTACAAGTAGTTCGTGAATGTTTTGCATAATTTATTTGTTCCAAATCGATTTTAGTATTATGTTCAAAAATATTAATTTCAGCTAACATGAAAATGGATGTTAGATTTTAATTAAATATCATTGCCTATGATTGATGAATGTTATGTGTAATGGTATTGATTTGGTTGATGTATTAAGTAAAAGAACATTGTAAAAAATCATTAAAAAAGTCTTATTTGTCCCCACATGTTATTGGTTTCTCATAAAATATTTTTTATTATCAAACTAATTAAAAAGTTTTTTTTTAAATTGTGTGTGGCAAATGTTGTATAAAGTATATGTAAAAAAAATATTTTCTGTAACTGCTACATTAGTTGCTTAGAATGTACTATGTCAGTTTGCACCCATAAACTAAAAGTGTAACATTAAAGTAGTGCACACAACCACAAAAACTCTTAAACAATGTTTTTTGCTTCAGAATCAATTTCTTTTGAAATAAAACTCATTTGAGTTTACCATTAACAAGCTTGGTTTTCAAGCAAGAGTTATTTGCTCATTGCACAAACCAGGAAGTCCAAATTCTTGAACGTTTTTGGCAACCGCTCAAAAACTTGTAGTACATCAGCAAAATTGATCCTAAAACCATTTTCAAAACAAACAAAATTGCACTGCAGTTATTATTGTATTGGTCTTACTCCTTAATCTTACACATGCTTAATGACATTCAAAAAATAAGAGTAAGATCAAATTATATGCTTAATTGTTCTGTTCTTATTATTTTTATTAAAAATTTATGAAATAATACCGCTGAATTAAAATCACATTCGTTGCGGTAATAATTAACTACAATAAAAAAGTTTTATGAAAATATATACATTGATTGATTTGTCATATCAATATGTAATTTCCATCCAGTTACAACATGTATGGTTTAATTTGTATTAAATTAATATGTATTCAAGTAAATGTTTAATCATTGTGAAAATTGAATATTAAAAAAAATGTTACAAAACAACGATCGATTTAATGTTTGTTGTAGTGTTTTAATAATAAAATTAAAACAATTCATCTGATAGTTAGGAAAATGATAATATTGAAGTAACAACATAAACCGCGTTAATTAAAACTAAATATAAACAAATGAATAATTCATGAAGGTTGTATAGAAAATAGAAGCAAAATTAATAATTTGTGTTCAGTGCAAATATTGTGCATTCAGTTTTATTTACAGTTAGATTAATTTTTTTTCAGGCGTGAAAAAATAAAATAACCGATTGATCGCGTTATCCAATGTTTATTGTTTTTAATTTTATATTTAAATATTGATATCAAATATTCTTTGATGTTACATTTATTTGATTTAATGTAGGGAGTTGGGGCGATTTGTTTACCGTCAATATTTAAATTTCAGTTTTAAAAAAAATATATTGAAAATAAAAACAAATTTTATTTGACAGCTGTCAATACAAGAAACTCGTGCTTATTTTTAATTAACATGTTTATTAGTTAAATGTAAACAGTAATTAATTGAAATAATTTACATCAGGGACAAGTGTTGTTGAAAATGCTTGAAATTGGATCTGATGTTCATTTAACCCGTTTCCTCTCAACCATATAGAATTAATTTAATACATTAATCTACCTTACCGGCGGCAATGATAATTTGATGTTATAAAGATCAATATTGAATTCAATTTGTAACGGATTTTCAGTAAATAATAATATTTTTTCTATTATACTGTTTCGATATACTAAAACCAGTTATATATATATATATTATAATAATAATAACGTAGAAATTAAAAAAAAAAACAAATCAATACAATTGTCATCCAAAATGAATATTCATCATCAACCATATTGCTTTCATAACGCGCACGAGTTTTAAACGTCATTATGCTAACCAATATTGTTTACATGTTGATGTAAATAAATTTAATTAAAAAAAATGCAAATTGCAAAAATTCCAAGGTAAAAAAAAATTCAACAAATACTAAATGGGTTTCCAGTTAATTTGTTAGAAACTGTACTGGTCAGCAAAACAAAACTGTTTAAAAAAATAATTGCCCAAGCACATGTTCTTGTCTCTACAAAACGCTTAGCAATAAATCGCACTGCAAATATTGGAACACTACTGACAAAAAAATACACAAAGTCTGCTGGAGCTACTCTGACACACTTCCCATGCTTTACGGTGACAAAAGTAGGTAAATGTTAGGGCCACGACAGAAACTCATCCAATGTTTCCAAAAAAAGTTGGCTAACATGACTACTGTGTTTGTTATGAGCACACACCACGGAATACAATTGTACCTCACGGCTGTATATCTCCTTAAACTAATTTCAGATTCTGTCTAGACTTGAAATATTGAGCAAAAAAAATCACTTAGATTACAAGTGGCACAAACTACCTGAACAACTACTTTTTGTTTGAAGCTGAGCAAAGATTGCACTGCAAGTATTAAATCACTATTGACAACCAAAAATTACACAAAGTTAGTTAACAAAACTCTGCTGGAGCTACTCTGATACACTTTCCAGGCTTTACGCTGGCAAAAATAGGTAGATATTAGACTCCACGGCAGGTACCGGGTCTGACTTATCCTCTGCTTTGGCACATAGATTCATTAGCCACTTCAAAGCAAAAACGCCATCCCCAAAAATGATATAAAGCAGTAATACCCCGTAAGAAGCCACAACGGAGACTCATCCAACGTTTTCAAAAAATGTTGGCTAACATGACTACTGTGTTTGACATGTTGTTCTTGTTGTTCACCAGTGTGGAGACATGTCCTTGAAATAGGGACAATGGAATCTGCATGTATGACCCCGTCCCATCGCCCTGCAGTTGCCCATAAAACTGGGTCTGACTTATCCTCTGCTTCAGCACCTAGAATCATTAGCCGCTTAGAGGCAAAAACGCTATCCCCTAAAATGATATAGATCAGTAATACCCTGTAAGGAGCCACAACGCATCCGACTCATCCAACGTTTCCAAAAAATCTTGGCTAACATGACTACAATGTTTGTCATGAGCACACACCACAAGATACGTTTGTACCTCACGGCTGTATCTCCTTGAACTAGGTGCAGATTCTACTTAATCCCAAAACATTGGGCAAAAAAAAAACACTTAGATTACAAATACGGGTGGCGGAAACTACTTGAACAATTACTCATCTAAGTAGATAAAGTGAATCAAGTTGTTCACAAGTATGGAGACATGTCCTTGAAATAGTTGCAATACACTCTGCATGTATGACCCCGTCTCATCGCCACGAGCCGGTGCGGAAAATCAATAAATACTAAATAGCTTTCCTGTAAATTTGTTAAAAACTGTACTGGTCAGCAAAATCTATATAAATTCTTAATCCTTTCTATAATTTTTGACAAATTTGCATGGTACATTATAAAAAATAATATTGACATCGCCCTTGTCCAAGAACCCAAAATTAACTTCAAAACAGTTAAAAAAAAATTGCCCAAACACTGTCAAACATACCACCAACAAAATTACATGTTCTTGTCTTTACAAAACGCTGAACAAAAATCGCACTGCAAATATTTGATCATTACTAACTTATCCTCTGCTTCAGCACCTAGAATCATTAGACAATTAAAAAAAACGACATCCTCAAAAATTATATAGAGCAGTATAAGAAACCACAATGAACTCATCCAAATTTTTTTAGCAAACATAACTACTGTGTTTGTCATGTGCACACACCACAGAAAACAGTTGTACCTTACGACTGAATTCCCATGAACTAAGTACAGATTCCGCCTAATCCCAAAATATTGGGCAAAAAAACTTAGATTACAGGATGTGACGTAAATATGGCGCAAACTACCTAAACAGTTACTCATCTAAGTAGATAGAGTAAGTCAAGTTGTTCACAAATGTGAAATAGAGGTAATTCACTCTGCATGTATGACCCGGTCCCATCGTTCTCCTAGCCACAAACCGGTGCAAAAAATTGTAAATCCGTTGAAAGACTGTCCTCGTAGCTGCCATTTATTAGTGCGCAAAAAACATCAAACCGGAACAACACTTACCAATAACCATTGTGTTGGACAGCAACCTGGAACTACGGGCAATATGCTCGCCAATAATAAAATCTAAACTAAGAGTAAACAGCATAACTAATCAGGAGGCATTAACTACACACAACAAAGTACGCCTAATCTGGATATCAAAAGATGAAGGTATAAAAGATACTCTTAAAGCGGACCAGCATGCCAATAACAAAATCACAGAGGCGTTCATTGAACTTGAATTTGCTTTTAGAATTCCATACAAGACTGGCAAAAACATCATCGTAGTAAACTTGACATACATCACAACAAACTGTCAGGGAATAAAACACATAAGGTTATTGCTAACAAAACCATCACACATTGCCCAAACTATAGTATGTAGATGAGAAAAAACAAAGTTACAAAAATTTATAACTAGACATTTGGCCTAAACAAACACATGCATTGATAAGAAATCCAGACTAATCCCCTATGACGCGGATGTCGGGAATTAAAAATTGGCTACATCTACTAAGCAAGTGCAAGGTTATAACACGCAACGTAGTAATTCCTTCGGCAAACACAAAGTAACCAAAGAAGCGCTTAAGAGAAAAAGTTTTTACGCTTCTTTTGAAGAAACAAACCTACTAGAGAAGTAATAGAAACAATAGACAAAACCTAACCTAACCTAACCAAAAAAGCGCTCAAGACAAAAAGTTTTTAAACTTCTTTGAAGAAACAAACCTACTAGAAAAGTAATAGGAACAACAAACTGAAATGCAAAGACGCCAAAATTATCACACTCAAAACAAAATTATATAAAATCACTACAATATATCGCACAATAATTCCAAAACGTTATTAACCAGCAAACAGCTTTTAGCAGAGACCAATAAACCTAAAAGCGTCACCAAAAAATCTTTAAAAACAATGAGTAAATCTGGCTGTAACTACTCAATATAGTACAAGGTGCGGCAAAGAAACTTGCTGATTTAAATTGGGCGCCAATGAGCAAGACGTGGTCAGAAAAAAGTAGGGAGGGTCTCATTCAAAAAAGGGAATCTTAAAGTTTTGTTACCGCTCATGCCAGTTGTCGTCATGCGTTGGAAAAAAGAGGAGCGTGCGTTTGCCGTCAAGGACTACTTTTCCAATGGCCGTTTAGTTGTCGCCACACAACGTGCCTTCCAAACTTTGGTTCAATACTCATCCCAAGGGTCCCGTTCCTGGCCGCCAATTGATCGTTTCGTGGGTGGACGCATTCAGGGAAAGTGACAGTGTAACAAAAAAAATGCCTGGAGGTCAACGGACTTCCAAAACCCCAAAAAACGTCAAGGTGAGGTTGTCGTTTTTGTACTCTCCCCGGCGGTCGGCGCGCAAACAGGCAGGTTCTCTGGAAATTTCTGATCGCAGTGTGAGACAAATTCTTCACAACAAACTCGTTTCATTCTTACAAACTTGTTGTAGTGCAAACTCAGTAAACGCAATTTTGTTTCTTGCCAAACTGCATGTGAAAGCGTTCCTTAACTTGCCTCACAGCGCCCTCGTATTATTTCTGGCTGCGTAAATAAACAAAACATGCGTTCTTAAAGTAGTGCCTACCCCTTGAACTTCATGAGAAGCCACTTCATTGTGAACGTGTTACTGTGTGATGTGCATTGTCAAGAGTTGCAATAATTAAGTCTTACTTTTTCGAGGAAGAAGAACACACTGTTACTGTAAATGCAGATCGCTACAGAGAAATGATTTAAACATTTTTTCTGCCAAAACTTAAAGAAATGGAACTTGGGGACGTATGGTTCCAGCAGGACAGAGCCACGGCACACGCAGCAAGAATTTCAATAAAATTTTTGAGCGGACACTTCCACAATACTGTGACTTCTTTTTATGAGAATATCTCAAACCCATTGTTTACAATGACAAACCACGGACCCTGCAACACCTGAAAGACAACATTCGCCAAGCCATCGCCAACATTCCCGTCGATATGCTCGAAAGAGTGAAGCAAAACTTCAAAAAGCGGGTGGATCAGTGTATCGCTAATAAAAGCCGCCATTTGTCCGATGACATTTTTGAAACAACTTGAAACAAAAATTCAATATGTGTACAATACGATAAAAAAAGAATTAAACCAATATGTGAAATGCTTTTTCTTTTATTGACCTTTCAAATCAACAAGTTTCTCTGCCGCACCCTTTAAATTAAGGAATGAGTTCACAAACCATACATAAATACACAATTACATAACATACAAACACATTACAGACTTCATCTTACACCACCCAACTACCATTATCCCAAGCGCTATTACTATTGCCTATAGCTAAAAGCTGAAAATGTATACTTTGAAAACTTTACGCCAGTCAAAAAAAGTACAACAATTAAAAACTTTTTTCAAAAAGAGTTTACCAAATCTTGTACTGCATCTTTTCAATATACCATTTCAAAAGCAAAAGAAAACAATGTTTTGTTTCCAATGAGATAAAATAAAATCCGGTGGTGGTAATTGGTCATATTCTAGCAAGGTATCATTTGCTCTGCATTTATTTAAACATCCGTCTTTAAAAAACAAGTTTGATTGAGCGCGTTTGCTAAACATATACAAAATGAGCTTTGATGTTATCTACCTAATTATAAACTACCGCATATATCAATTTAAAAAGGCAAAAATGAGTGATTTGCAACTTGAACACAAAAATTTTATCAAAAAAATACAATGGCCCAAAAAATATCCATGAGAAAATGGTAGCAGTGTATAGAGAAAATAGCCTGCCCTAATTTTATTTCAAGTTGTCAAATATTGGTAAAAACAATTCAAATAAAGCAGGAAATCCATTCATAATGACCCAAAGTAACTGTGTAAACAACAAATTTGAAAAACAAAATAATTTTTTATCTGAAGATAAAGATTTCTTCTATAGAAATGTAACTCAAAATAAAATCTAAGCACATTACTAAGATCCTCGCACAAAACCAGAATATGCAAAAGGTGCATAAGAGCTTTCCACTACCCAAGAAGGTAAAGACAAAATTTTAACAGTTTTTCTGGAACGCTGAGAAAATTTTCCTAATTCAATAAAAATTAAGAACTTGAAAGAGGTAAAACACAAAAAAAAACTTTCATTAATGCTCAAAAGACTGCACAACAATTACAGGGTTCAAAATTGTTCAAAATGTAGTCAATAAACGCGGCTGTAAAAAATTACAACATTTACTTTGCAGTCCCGAACTCTTCCCTTGTGACTATTATCTTATTCCAAAACAAAAAAATAAAACGACAAAATGAAAATTGTTGTAGAGTCATATTTTGCAGAATAACCATAAGATTATTTTTTTAAAAGCATAACAACTTTGCCCCATCTTGGATTCTACTTCCGGTCAAAGGCGCCAACCAATCTGGGCATGCCCGTGGGGCAATCGGATGTAGTTGTTCGTAAGTAGTAGTTGCCGCCGGCATCTCACTCTTGTGCGCAAACTGAGCTGCTGTGCCATATGAGTGTGTAAGTGCAAAGGGTATACAAAAACTTGGTAAAAGTAGGATGGTGAATGAGTGCACGCCAGCGCTGCCATGACAAAAAAGGTAAGTTGGGATAGAGAATAAGCATAACTAACAAAGCAGAAAATTTTGCTGTAGAACGAAACATGTCAATTTTAATTAAAAAAGAATTCCAAATATTCATTTGCATTTTAAAAAGCCAAAATTGGCTCGGATGTAAAAAAAATGTTTAAAAAATGACAAACCCTATCCTACGCCAAAGCACTAGATGGCTATAGTGATTTTCATTGCAAACCGGACAAGAGTTTTTGTTACAAGGTAATATACCCTGTAACAATTTTTTTTAAATTTTAGTACATTATTTTCAAGATTTAATTGATATGTTGCGTTTTATTTTATTTATTTTGTAACATTTGTATTAATAAAATAAATACTAATCTTTGTGTTTAACAGTTCTAATACAACTATGCTTTCAATTAGATTGCCATTATTTATATTTTGTAATAAGTAATTTATAATGTAAACACTGCAGGTTTTAATAATCTTGAAAAAATTGGCACTGATAATCAATTCCTATCAATAACATTTTGATAATATTGTAAATAAATTATAATAAAAACATTATGTGTTTACAAATATAAAACGGCAATATTATTATTACATAAAATGTATATCTGAAAATAAATTAAAAGTAAATATGAGGCCATATAAAAAAAAAATATGTATAATAGGTAACATACAAAATATAATCAGGTTTTTGTTTTGCATGCTTTGAAGAATGGCTGTTGAATTTATATCGTAATAACGTTCATAGACCGTCTATAGCTGGGAAAAGGGGGAAATGCTGTAGTGATGCCGCCACAATCCACTTAGTGCTACCCAAAATACCATTTTATACAACATTATGTATGCTGTTTTGAATCTCATTCTTAATTAAGCAGTGTTTAATGCTTAATGGCTTTGTGAAAATACAGCGACATCTGACAACTATTATAGCAAACAAAGAAAAATATATTAAAATAAAGCCCGGTAAATAAGAAGCTTACAAGTTAGCACTAACACATAATTTCTTTAACTATTTATTAAGAATTACTAAAAAAAGTCCATATATCCATTGTAATAATATTGATTTTTTTATAAAAACGCATTTGATATGGGATTTTATTAAACTCATATTTTAAAACAAATCTACTACAAAACACAAATAGTTGATCATTTAATTAATTAGACAGATGCTTTAAAAATTGGCTAAAAAAATATTGTTTGTGGAAGATATAACAACTTATTGAACATTTGAAAATGTAAAAAAGTGCTGCCTGGTTTACAACATTTTAACAATATAAGTCTTCTGCTTTCTATTACCTTAAGTTACGAATTGTTATTGACATTTTTGTTCTTTAAATAATGCTCTATTTTGATTTAGGTTTATAATATTTTTTGGTATTTAAAAAAAATATCAAATTGTTTTAAAAAATTTAATTTTTTTTTTCAGTTTTTTCTATAAAATTTAAAAAAATTTAACCGTTCAAATATTTTTATCCGTGAAACCTGTATACCTGTGATTTGATTACTCTATAAGCGGCGGCCCGAATTTTGTCTGCCGGTAGGATGTTATTAGTCTTCTTTCATTATCCGCGTTTGGAAATTGATACCAGGTACTAAGCTACTGAAACCATTTAGTAACAATGTAATATGTATTGTAAAAACATTTAATTTGTTTTGAAATAAATTGTTGGATCAATATTGATTACATAAAAAGTTAAACGCAATCATATGTATTATGGTGTAATAAAAATTATTCGATAATTTCCATTAGAATTCAAATGAATTTTCACTAACTATTTTATATTATCCGTTTATAATCGAGCAATTCCTTGAACAGATTTTATAATATTCATTAACATGCGCTCGAGTCACGAAAAGCGCGATTATTGCAGCGCGTACATTCATATCAGTTATAATTGGTCGTGGTGGTTGAATATGTATATATAAAAAAAGTATATTTTCATGTATCCATTTGTGGCGAGCACAAACAGGAAAATCGAAGCCAGGCGCGCTTTTTTTCCCACATCATTCGCACGCAGTTATAAATCGAACGATTATTGCGCGCGCGATCTTCACGTTATTAAAATGCATTTTAACGAGGGTCAGCTTTAAAAGAAATTAATAAACAATCACCGAATATTATGTTTAAAATTTTATTTAATTAACAAAATTACAATGTAAGGTGGCGATTGTAATTGCGGCCCGTATTAATATTTAATTGTTAATTTAATTTATAAAAGGAGTGTAATGTGGAATAACGGGGTTGTATTAATTTTAATATCTGGAGGCGAGTGTTGTTTTTTTTATATATAATTTTAAATTAGGTAATATAAATATAGTGTTTTGGGGAGCGGCACGGTGCGACACGGCAAGGACAGGGTTGGGCCAGTCCTGAGGGATTTTTTTGATTATAATGCACGCATCAACAAACGTACACAAAAGGCCGGGTACAAAATAATATACCCTACACATAGATAAATAATGGAATTATTTTTCGGTCAATCCTAATACTCCGGTGACTGTTTTACGAGGCTCGAAATTATATAACGTATCGTAAAGTGCGCTAACGTATTGTTTTATTTGAACGGGGCTTAGTTCTCTGCAGTAGTATATATACATAGAGAGAGAAAAGGACTGAAATGGTAGATAGGACACGCATAGTTCTAGATTTAATGGAATAACATTCCATAATAATGTTTCACTTCCGGTCGTTGCACCACATACCCGGAATATGCGTTGCAGTCAGACACACGCATTCCTTCCGTCGAAACTGACGCACTAATCTTCATTATATACCATCCATTTGGATTCCACCACCGAAACATCACCTCCTACAGAATGATCGCTCCATTCTTACAAACCTCATTTCACTCTATCTCATCCTCATTCCCCTCTACACAATCCCTTTTAAATGCCACGTAATCACGTGCGAATCACAACAAATAATTACATAATTAACGCTTTTGACATCTGAAACTACAACATCACGTGTTTCACACACTGTTCCGTGTACACATTTCTACTTATGACTTTCACAAAAATCTATCCATCTACATCTCCAATAGTAATTGGTTTGTCAGCAATTAAACTTGAATAGTTTCAATCGGTATGTATGAATTCTAGTCTAATTAATTTTACGACTTAGATCCATAAAAACAAGTATTATTATTAAATAAATGCAATTATACTTAGTTATAATTATTTTAAATTGATAAGTTTTTGACATTAATTGTTATTATTTAAGTGTATTTGAAACAATTTTAAAAACTAAAGACTTGAACAAAACGCAAAATATTTTAATAAAATAGCTGAGTCAATAATTAACTTTAAACGGCAATATCTATCAGAAAGCTCTTTCTACAAGTACAAAGATAGATAGAAAAAAAAATGCGTAAACATACAAACAAGTACAGCTTAAATGCAGTGTAATTTTTCAACATTGTCTTTAAAGTTATCTGTTCTTTTTCTTTATGCAGTACAATTGGTTATAGCGTCACCTTCCAATAACCTCTCTCCATGCCACTGTCCCATGCTGTAACTTTCGCCTCAACTCCAGCTTCCTCTTTTCCTTTGTCCAAAAGATTTCCAAAACATTATTTTTTGATAGTCTGCCTTCATCCATCCTCTAAACATGACCAAACCATCTCAATTGCTTTAATCTTACATCCTCTATAATTGTTCATTCCACATGCTTTCAACAATGGTACTATTCATACAAGTTTTAGTCCCAGAGAACGAAGTTGTGCAGTCATTTCTCTCTTTGATCTCTGGAAAAACTTCTGCCATTGCTAATTTTTGTGCCAAAATAATTATATTCTCTCTATTTATTGGTCTGTATTTAATACTAATTGCTGTACCCCTCCTATTCACATCTATTAAGTTTTCTGTTTGGTTGGGTTTTCATCTCCAACCCTCATAATTGGTATTCTTGTATCAGCTTTCTCGTCATATGTTTTTGTAATCCTGTGCAAAAATGATTTGATTGTTTGCAAAATTTAGTGTATGCATATACTCATTACCTGTTGTAAGTATAACTTAAAAAGTGTTGGAAATATGCAGCAACCTTGCCTCAAGCCTATATTAGCTTAAACTCCTTCTGTTACTCGACCAACAATCTTTATTCCTTTATAAAAATTCTTTATGGCCTGTATGATGTTAACGTTAATATTAGTTAATTCCAGAGATTCCCACAGTATTGTGAATGAACATTATCGTAGGCTTTACTAAGATCTACAAAGAACAGGTGTACTTCTTGAGATAGTAAGTACCATTTGTTTGTTCATCTTATTCGGTGTCCTTATTCTTATTATTCTAATTTTTCTTTAATTATTCTGTTTTTTTTTTGCCAAATGAAAGTTGAAAAACAAGAAACAATTGACGTATCTACCCTCAGCAACTTTTTGTGGAATATGACACAAATTCGTCATGACTAATCAGCACTTTTAAATTTTTAGTTGCGGATAATTTTTTGTATTTTTTTAAAGATCAACAATACATACTATTGCGCATTAGAACAAAGCGCGCCAATGCACAAATTGTTATAAAGATATTGCTTTTGCATACTGGACGTTGCTCCATAAGAAACAATATGTTTTGATTGATAAAACTTGCTGCGCTTTAGTGAGCAATAGCCTTAATTTGAAAAATAGTCATCATTACCTCCCTAACTAATAAAACCATGTTTTTTAAGCAAATTTGCCGTGTGCTATTTTCTGCTCGTTGCTTGGTGAAGCCAACATAACAACTTTGTATTCCCACATCTGACGTCACGCGTTTTTAATTTTTAATAATAATTACAAAACTAATTTGTTTTTGACGTTATAACCTTAATAAATAATTGAATATTATCAATCATCAAATAACACTTGTTTCTATCACAAAATTCAATATTTATGTAATATAAAAAATATTTGTTAATTAAAAAAAATTATAAAAGTCATTCATAAACATTTTGGTAGACCAAGCCTTTTGCTATATGCGCCTACAACTGACGTCATACACAGACACCAATCATGTTAGCTTCACAAAGTTGGCAAAAGGCGTGTCTATAAGTGTATATGGTATAAGGTTTTAACTGTTATAACATCAATACGCAATACACCACAATACTAGTCACGTAATTAACACCAAGGTATACACTAATACCAGTATATTTATAACTGCTCCTTATTAATGTAATGAGGCTACATACAACCTCGAGGCCCAACTAGCTTAACAATTTGCAGTTATTGTGTAACCTCAAGGCCTCAACTGCCATTGCACAACATACTTTTGGTTGTAACGAATAACTTACTGCCAGATACAGTCTTATAACAAAATCATATGACTTCGGCTGCCAATGTGTAAGTAACAATCTTTTACATCCTTACAAGCATGCTACAGCTATCAGTACCTCAATGACCTCACTGCCAATGTACTTCGTACAACTCTAAGACCGGTCTATGTGTAAATATCCTCTGATTCTGTAAAAAAGAACAAGAAGTGTCATCATTATCCGTCAGTCATTCTTAATCTCTTTTAGGTTTTTTTAGTAGTTTAAGTTTTGGGCAATGTTGGTCCAGTTTTTCACTATTTTTTTTATGTCAATGCTCCATCTGCTTTCCTATATTTCCCTTGTTTTTTCATAATCTCTACTCTATTATTTGTTTTGTCCACCGATTGTCTGTTGTGCGGGCTATGTGCCCAACTCATCTCCACTTAGAATTTGTGATGAGTTCGATAATGTCTTTTTTGGTCACTCCTAGTATCGCTTTTTGCGCAACCTGGAGTTTGTTTACTGAGCGTTAAGGTCAATGTTTCCGCCCCATAGATCATTACTGAAAGCGCAAGTTAGCCAAACACCACGTTTTTTTTTAGGTATATAGGAAGTTTTCTTTTCAAGGTGTTTTGTAGTTTACCAAAAACGGCTCAGCGACAAGAGATTTCGCTTATTTGGTTGTTTCTGCCAATTTTTATTTTAAAGTAGTATAATCTGACAACCAAAATCCAAGCATTGACTTAAAAGGATGCATTAACCACTCATTAATCTTTCAAAATTGTTCATTTTTAACAAACCCGCTTATTGCTAAAGATCTTTTTACCCAAAATAATAATCCGTTTCATGTTGCTCTAAAAACCAACTGATAAATTGTAGACTATCAACCATAAACTTTGTTATCAGCGCTTCCATAGACAACTGCTCTTCAAGTGCCATCCAGGCAGACAATATCCCATTACGTAACTGAGTCGTTTGTTTAAAAGCTTTTAACACTCAGTCTCATTCGACCTATGGCATTATTCCCGTTGTTAAAGTTGCGTCGCCTTCGCCAACTGCAGAAGTCAAGATTAAGTTCCCTCTGCAGTATCGCTGACGTACTCTTTAGAAACAATCTCAGCTCAATCTACTCGTCCTTGCTTTGGCATCGCAACAGCTTCAATTGTAACTGCAAATTGTACTTTTGTTAGTATTTGTTGAAAAAAACTTCTCAAAATTGGTGATCTCGGTCTTCAGCAAAAAAATTTCCTACAAATTTTTATGTACATTGCCCAGTGTAAGACATACACAAGTGGTTCAGGGTATGCACCCTTTATCAGTATGCCTAGAATCTCTAGTCAAGACACAGAGTTTAACGTTTCTCGTAACTGCGTTACCACCTCTTACCACCAAATCTGTGTAACCTTTTCAACAATAAAAATGTTGTCAAAATATGTTTTAGAACATATAAAAATTTAAAAAAAAACTACAATCAGCGTGTCCTACCAATGCTAACCTAACTAAGAAAACCGCTAAAAATGAAGGTTGCTTAAAAAGCCATAGAATAGTCAATGCTAAAAATCTTGCTCAGATATAGTAGAGTACCAAATCTAATTAAAAGACAGAACTGATTTAACAAATGTAATAGACTGGGTAAAACATTTGAAATAGAATTGGACTGACAATCTTGCAAGAATAATAAACGGAAAGTGGACCAACGTACCTTTAAGTGGAAACCGAGAACACATAGCCACCAACGAGATAAACGGATCAAAACCAAATAAAATAAGAAACACTACGGAAAGTCTATGTCCAACAGTAAACGCAAAAGCTGATTGTTAATAATATCTCAAATTAAAAGACCTTATAAGTACCATTATACCAAACAAACCTAACTTTTTATTGTAAACAAGAAAGAACAATCTTTTAGACCAAGATTACTGATGATCACAACGACAATAACGTAAGAAGTTTCAAGAATGATTTCCTCAACAACTCTAACTAGTAACTAAGGCTCCGTCGCAATAAACATAATAAAAACTTAAAAGTCTATCTAAAGAATGCGCCAAAAAAACCATGGCACAACCTCGTGTACCTCACAACAAGCCTTCCTAGATCGACCCAAATCTAACAACTGAAAAAACTAATCCTGATAATCGCACTAACCACCAAGAGCCTAACAACACATATAAATAAGTAATCCATAGTAAAAAAAAATTCTAAAAACTCAAACCACAGTCAAAATTCAATGACATCCTGAAAAGTGCCCTCCAAAAAACCTAGCCTAAAAGTGTAACCTAAAGTAAAAATTGGGTCTTGGAAGCTTTTTTTTTTCTGACTCCGCATTACTTGTCTTTTATCGTATTTTCAATTGTGATTCTTATTTTTTTTATATAATTCCTGCTAAAATCTGTTTTCAAAGTTTCTTTTTTCTGTTTTCTTATATATGGATAGTATTATTCCTATGTTCCATTCTGCTAGTATTTTAGTACTTCTAGCTATATCATTTAGTAGTTCTGTTAGATTTTCTTTCATGCATATTTTAACATTTTTGATGTTATGTTGTTTATGCCAGGCGCTTTTCCTATTTTCAGCTTTTTTATTGCATTTATTAGTTTCTCTTTCTGTATTTCTTGCATGTTTATACCTTCTATCGGTAGTTTCGCCAGGTTTAGGTTTTCAGCTTCTGTGAGCTTTTCAAAATATTATCTCAATCTTTCCATTATTTTATCCTCGTATAGGACCCTAAAAGCAGGTTTGGATCCAGTAAATGTCCTTCTTGCTCTTTCTTTGTCAAGCTGAGGTTTCTTTTGTCCACTGATTTTTTAGTATCCAGACTAGGTAAACTTTGCAAATTGTGGTCAATGCTTCCAGACTCTTTATGCAGACCATAACCATTTTAGATTTTATTACTAGCGTCTGCAATGTCGTTTAACTATTTGACATGATAGTTATCAGTCTGTTGGGATATAATAGTCCAGTCTCAATCATATAGTGCAGCCACCTCTGCTTCAAAATCCGAGGCATGTCTGCCCAAAAGTAGCAAAGTTTTGCTTGGCCTAGAGTGTGTTGTCTATAAAAAGCACGGTTAGAGTATCCAATTAGAATAATCTTTATTGTGCGTTTTACAGCTATTTCGCATCGCCCTAAAAGTATTTTCTGCTCGTTACATAGTGAAGCCAACATAACAACGTTTTATGCCCACAACGTCACGAGACAGTTGTAAACAATAGACCATATGAGTAATTAGTAAACATTAACAAACACAATAAAATATAAATGTTAGTTTTAACAAATAGCACATGTTTTGTAGCACAAAATTTATTGTTTGGTAGATTAAGTACAAGCCTCTAGCTTAATGCGCAATTTTACCAACAACTGACGTCATATGCATCAACCATGTTGGATTTACCTCGTAGTCAAAAAGCGTGTCTATAAGTGTATATGGTCTAAGGTCTTACGACTTGCTCACGCTCTATAACGATGAGTTTTTTAGCTTTGTTGCACTAGAGAACGTAGTTTTGTTTTGACCGTTTTGGTTACAAGTCAACGCCGCGACATTTTTAGTTAAAAATTTGTTTTTTGTCAAGACAATAAACGTGAGAAGCCACACTATGCTTCCTGTTGTCTCGGTGGTATTCTAAAACCAAGTTCATGCTTTACCCCTCGGAGGTTATACCTCCTGTATCTGTTTTGGATTTTACCTACCTCTAGTGCTTTTTATCTTGTGTGTTTATTTATTTTATTTTATCTATTTATTTTTATTGTAAAAACAAAAACTTTGTTTTTTGTACATTATAGCTGTGTTACAGACAAAAATCAAAAACAATACTTTTACATTTCCGACCTAATGTTAACAAACAAAAATTGACAGTATCCATTATTTGCAATCCCAATATTTTATTAAATAAATCAGAATGCAACCGTGTTTTTCATCAAAAAGTTTGCAGTAGACATTTATTTATTTATTTATTTATTATTCTCAAATATTTTGTACATAAGAAAAAGGCAATGTTCAACAAATTGCAAGTTGGTACTCATATATTTTTTCTTTTTCTTTGTATTTGCGACTGTAATAGTAAAACCGGGTAATTTATTTAATTAAAAAATAAAATAATCATAAATTGAACATATATTTATAATTTGTTTAATTTCGAAATTATTTTAATATATGATAATCATTGTTTAAATACAAAAAAAATTATTAAAAATTCTTTTTTTTTTTAGTAATTTATTTTATAATTATTATATCAACTTTACATGCATAGGCCCGTACACGTCTATAATCAACATTGACTCAGTTAACCTAATTAACCAACAGCAACCTTCGTGTATTTTACATTAATAGAACAAATATCAAACATCAATCCCATTTTAGTTTGTTTCGATGTGCAATAACGTAAACAAATATCCAAACATATATAATTTTAATATGTGTTTATTAACTAATAACATAATGGATATTTGTATAAATGTTCTTTTATACTTGCTGTATCTTTGTTGTTGAATGAAATTGCTGCACGTGTTTAATTAAAATTGATTTGGTTGTTTTTCATAATATATTATTGAGAATGAATTATGTGTGCTTTATGTGATGTGAAAATAATGTAGGTCGTGAAGAAGTGTATTTTTGTGTTCCGTTTGGTGTCCTGTGGTCGGTAGGGCCGACGAAGAGGGCGCTGTTGTTTACAAATAGAAAGCAACGGGCGCATAGGAATAGGGCTATTAGCTTGGCAGCGCATTAGCATTAACTATTAACCGGGCCGGAAGACACTGCCAGAAGGGGATTATAGAGCAGCACACATCCACGACCTATAGTTTCATTCCATTCTAGCAGTCCCGACCCCAGTGCCGGCCGGAGACTCGTTTCCTAAACTAAACTCTTCGATTTTCTTTTGATCCCGTTCATCGACACAAATAAAACCATTAAATGCAATGCGTCTGTATCGCGTGTAGGGGTATAAATTGAGGAAGTTGCTAAATATATATTTTTTTTAGCGTTGCGGATATCGACAACAGGAATCATTTAGTTGCAGTTTCCATCTTATCGATCAGCCGGTATGCAAGCCTAACACTCCAACATGGGGCAGGCACTCCGACACTCGGTTACTTATACAGTTATCCCTAACCGTAAGTTAGACTAGTGGCGGCGGCAGCGGCAATACCAGCCAAAAAGCTGGAGACAGAGACAGATATCTCGCTCAACTCCAATGCGCCAAACAAGCTTTCCCATAAATATTTAATTATGCTTTTCAAATACTTTATTCGTCTAAAACAAACGATACAAAAGGCATTCTAGCTGATGCTTTTACTTTTAATATTTATCATACAAATACACTTATCTGGAATGATGCAACGGATGTAGCAATCGGATCCGGAGTTTCGCTACCTTGGGAATTGATTTATTATATTTATAATGCAACCAGGACCTCTTCTACTGTCCCCATTCACATGTTGAAATTCATAATTTAATCATTAGCAGGTTAGTATATTAGTTTCGGGTTAGATGGTAAAAGTTTTTGAGAGATCTGAGAGTAGCGTGTGCATACACATTCAGGGTTGTTTAGTGCACATTATAACCGGTGTTGCTGAAAGCAAAGTGCATTTCACTAAACAAGAGAAACAGGAGTAGCTTTCTGCAGTTCTCCATAGCCGGAGTTGTTTCATACTATATATACACAGCATACACACCTTGGCGGTAATCTTAAATTAAGGACGATGTGACATACGATATAAAATAGGGGGTAGTAAAGGGGCGAGGAGATCGAGAGATCGGCTATAGAGATACTGCAGTAAGTAATACGGAGACAACACGTTACGAAAATTGGTTTCGTTTAGCATGACTCTCGAGTATCATATTTGCGGCACTTGTTTGATATTCAAACATTCGACTCCGCCCTAGAGCGACACCGCATCGCAAATGCGTCATTGCATCCCTTATTTGTACTTTTCTATTCCGCACGAATTCTTAAAACTATTTTCATCATAATTACAATCCTTTTAACGCAATTTGTTTACAAGTGGCGTAATCTTATTACCCCAAATATGATATGATTGATGAAAGCGCAAACAACTTTTTTACATATTACCTGTTTACTAGCGCGATTTTTCGTTCTGCAAACACGCGAATGCATATGCAGTCGCAACAACATTTATCATCCACTAAATATGCTTGTAGCTCTAATTCTATAAACGAAAATGTAATCCGGGTTTAACTTCATAATTCCTTTTTCCATATTCACAATTCAAAGCATTAACAGCAATAATAGTTTTGCTTTGATATGGTTATTACCCAACTGACCGTGACGGCCTTATGGAAGTTAGATGGGGGTAATAATTCACCTGTAAATAGCTTTTAGCAAGTTGCGCTTTCAGTTTGGCGCCCGTCTTTTTGGTTGTGACATGATAAGAAAACACTGCATTAGCATGAGATGGAGTATCCAGTTTCGTGGCGCACCTCAGCCACACTAAACATATCTTGACAAATCATTTCTTTTGTGCTCTGCCACTTACTGTTTACTACTAAGCCTGAGGGAAGAGTTAGTCTTCTTCCTGAAATTCCGTCGCGATAAGGATGTCACGGCGAGACATTTTGCAAAAGGCTTATCTTGTTATAACGCAATAAGTAGATATAAAAGACAAAAGATGAAAAGATGTATGTGCGGAGCCAATTTACGCTTTTAATGCATGGAGAAAACTGAGCGTCGTTTTAATGAGGCGTTAAAGCAACTCTATCTTAAAACAAACTATACAGATTTTATTTGTAATTTTACGGTTAACTTAGCAAATTAGTTATTCTGTTAGCCCGGCTATTCACACAGGCTCTGCACATTGCAAATGTAGCTCTACTTTCAGCTGCAGGTTAAAAGACACTACTCTGAATACATTGGCAGTCGAGTCACTTGAATGTATGAACAGACCAGGACGAAGGCTGCGTGCAAATGCCCGGCCTGATCCTGCATTTCAAACAACAGCCATCTTCATTACACCACGGACCCACCATTCAACAATTCTTTTCTCTATTCTCCACTGCAATTCGATTTTCTTTTCGTCAAACCCATTTGTAAATGATCTCTATTACTTGTAATAAGTATAGAATTTATTCTATAAATTTGTTATCATCATGTTAATTTAATGTACAATTTCAATTTTCATTAACATTTTATAAACAAAAAAATGCAAATTAATTTCGGTAGTAGGAATAGCTAGAATAGCTTGATAATATAGGGTTTCTTGCAACCTTGCTCAAGCTATTTATAGATTCATAATGCACTTTAATAGTGTTGTACATATTTTTTATTTAACAACAAAATCCTTGGTAGGCTATTAACAGTTTATAGTACATTACACCGGCCCACATTAGAATATATAATATAATAAATATAATATATGAGTCATTTGTTCTTTTTTCTGTATACATTAAGGTATAACAGTCGTATACAAAGTCTCATTGAATACATGAATCTTATGCAAATCATTTCTCCTCATCTGGCTCAAGATACATACATTAGTGTTTCAGGGTATGCACTCCTCAGCAATGTGTCTTGCATTTCATTTGTTGGAAAAGTAATTTCTATAAAATAATTTTTATACTTTATAATAATACTTTTAGAGAAAGTTGTAAACTGCAATTTGATGTTATAAAAAATAAACATTTAGTTCAATAATTGACTTCCTCCTTCTTAGACAAAGAGGTTTCTAATGGTTGCAAAGACCTTCAAATTTCTTGTTAACAAACTCTTGAGCACTCTAGTTCACTACTAACTACTTAATGGTTATCATAATTGAAATGACCTAAGTGTTGGTCATTAAAATATTGGATATCCCCACATTTTCTTTTGACACTTGCCGAGAAGAAAAACTTCTAATTCTTTGATAACAAACACTCGGGCGGGCGGGTGTGCTGGTAATCATGATCTAAAGTTATCCAACTATCCGCCCAAGTATTGGTCATCAAAAGATATTCACAACTTTGTAAAAATGTGGTAATTGCAATTCATCAACTTATACTTATGCACATCAATAGACTCCATTTTGTTATCAAAAAAATTATGTTTCAAATAAATTGCTGTCCGTTCAACCTACTTAAAACCCTAAACAACCAAATCAAAAAAATAATTAATAGAGTCCAGAAAGTTCAACATCCGCAAGAACAAATTTAAGCAGATACGTCTAAGCAAAGAAGACCAAATCTACAAACTAAAAAAAAATTGAAAAAAGAGTTCTAAAAGCAACCGAACATGTTCCACATTTACTTTAAAAAAGCATTTAAAACAAAAAAATCCAGTTCAGTTTTTCTAAAAAGACTTGCTAAAAAAAATTTATTTCCCAAATAAAAATAAAAAAAAATTAAAAATTAAAAAAAAAACGCCTCCCCCTCACGCCAAACGTCAGCAAAGCTATCAGCCACCAAGGCCAAAAAGTTTACAACCCGGCCGGCTCATAAAACTAATACAACAACTCTTCTGACCTTTTCTGACCTTTTCTTCTTTTGTCATAATACGGAATAAAAACGTAAGCTGTTGTCAGCTCAGTTTAAGTTGTCACCTACCAAGTCGGTTTTAAAAAGACGCTTAAATACGTCATTCGGAACATACCTGACTGCATTCACGCTAATGTGGTGCAGGCAAAATTACTACAATTAGAAGAAAGGAAAAAAAAATTTCTACAATGTTGCACGTTCAGCTTCCGCAAAACGCCAAAAGCAAAGATATACTGATTAGTGTTAAATACAATCCAATCCGCTAAAACTGCCACCGTTGCCAACGACATTCAAGTGTAACTCACCTTAAATTTGTGTTAATTGCGCCAGACTCTAACTTAGCAACAAACCCCACACTACAAATTATAAAATTCTCTCAAGAAAACTATCTATTGGCTTTTCAACTAAAAGAACAAAAAAAAAACCAATAGAAAAAAAAACAATAAAAAATTGCAGATCAAGGAAGATGTCACCAAACAAACGCAGGCTTTTATACTTTTGGTAACACCGTAAGTAAACATGAAATTAGGTAATCTAAACTACCATTTTACACAGATCCTTATAGAACACAGAAGCTTTAGGTTATACTTAAAAAAATCTTGCGGTACATAACTCCGAAACAGATAACCCAGAGCATACACTGGTGAAGTGCTTTCGCTGAAAAAACAACAGAATAGAACTGCAAAATAAAATTTAAAAAATGATAACCGTCAGTAATCTGACTTATGGTAAAAAGTGCAAGCAACTAGAACGCCATTGATAAAATAAAAAGCATAAGAACTATAATAGCAACAAAAAAAGAAGAAAAGAGGATAAAACTTCAAATTCAGGAACTCCACACAATGTGCTTAATGCATTTTCCTCCTCACAAAAATGCAATCCAACATTCAAAAAAAGCCCAACCCATGACACCTGCTTTTCAAAAGCAAACTCCTGCTCCATCCTAGAACATTCCCCAAACCAAAAAAAAAACCCGATGCGCAAACCGCAAGAAAAACGCAAAACACAAACTTTTCACTTAAAAATCTGTTGTTATTCCAATTGGCCCAAAAAAGTAATAACAATTTCAAGAAAATTTATATAATTTTTTTTATACTAGATAGCTATTGCCAAACTTCCAATCCAACAGTCTGAAATCCAGAGATAAACGTGTTACAAGCTTTCTACAAACTATACAAAAACTACACAATGTGATTTCAAACCCGTAATAAAAATTTGTTATTTAGAAAGGTTCATACCATAATGTAAATAACCATTCGAGCTATTTTAGTCGGCAGGCGCTCGTAAGACTTAACCCAATACTTTTCAAATCTTTTGGTCATATTCCCAAAGAAAAAATACTCCAAAATGTGAGTCCAAAATCAAATGCAAACCCATACAACACAAAGAAGTGCTAGAGAAGATTATGAACACAACACAGGTAAGAAAAACAACAAAACTTGATCAAGAAAACTTGAGCCAAAAAACCAAAAGAAAGCAAATAGAAAACATCCAAACACAAAAGGGTTGTTAATCAAGCAGAAAAAAAAAGATCTTGGCAAAGGCAGCAAAAAACTAAAAAAAAATAAAATACGACACGAATTCTAAATCCAAACTTACTAAAAAAAAAGCGCTGACAGTGAGACAGCATAAATTGAGTAAACACGAGCTCATTTATTCTAAAAATATTAAAAAAATTCAAAAATGCTTCACTGCGCCCATAAAATACGCTGTAAGCGCACTCTGAAAGCTTTTCAAAGAGTATGAGCAGAACCAAAAACAAAAACAAGAGAAATAAGATCAACGCGGATACACAGTTCAGAATGCAAGTCCAAGCATTGGTAAACTAAGTTAAGACCCTAAAAAATATTAAAAAATAAAAAAGAACAGAGAAGATCAACAATGAGGCCAAACTCAAAAAGCAAGTCAGCAATCTGGCTCTAAAACTTAAAACAATAAAAAATTCCAAAAACTGACAACAATAACAATACACATCCTAAACCCAAAATACCAGTAATTGAAATACTCTAAAAAGTAAAATGGATAACTCAAAACTATCGGTGTACAGAAATCACTAAAGATAATTTTCTAATAGCACCAAAAGAGTACAACCTTGCAGTATGGGTCAAACAAATAGAAAATATATAAGTACTATAAAGCAAGATTCCCGAAAATAATGAATTGATGTCAAAGTAGACATGTAATTACAACAACAAAATAAAATAAAAACAAAAAAAGAAATATAACAAAAACCAAAAGATGCATCTCTAAACTAACTACTAACAAAAAAAA
This sequence comes from Tachinus rufipes, assembly GCA_963932245.1. Lineage (NCBI taxonomy): Eukaryota > Metazoa > Arthropoda > Insecta > Coleoptera > Staphylinidae > Tachinus > Tachinus rufipes. Next base: position 62,436,281 of record OZ010750.1, on the reverse strand, counting down.
AAAATGTTTAAAATTCTAGAAAAATTGCGTTATATTGCTAAAACTAAACGCAGAATCAAATTGTCAATTGCAACCCCAGACGGACATGAAATACAATTGTTTATGAATGTGCTTTCCGTATTAAAACATAACTTTAAAAGTACATTTTACCCAAACAGGAAAAAAAATTAAAGAAAGTAATCAAAAATAGCAGTAAAAGCAATGACAAGAAAACGACCAGATTTATTTGTCAAGATGCAAAAGAAAAAAAGCTATGCAGGCTTACGCAAAAAAGTAAAACTTGCACTCCAGAGAGGAAAAAACAAAAAAAAACGCGCTTTATGACCTATTAGAGACAACCGCAACAACATTCAGAGTCGTCATATCAGTTGCAAGCAAACCAAACAGAAGTTGCTTAAAACAAAAAAAAGTAGATAACAGAAATGCAGCAATTAAAATTCTTATCCAGAATACAATATTTGCTAACATTGAACAAAAGAAGGAATAGTCTGAATTAAAACTAAAGAGAGATTAACAATAGTTAGCTGCTAAATATCCCCAAACTGCAATCTAAAAAAAATTACATTTAACAAAATTGGAGACAAAATAGACAGCATTACTTAAACACAAAAAAAGAAAAAAACATGAGAAGAAATCTACTTGCAAAATAGACAGCCAGTAAAAGTTTAGTAATCATAAACGATGGACAATAACCAACCTTCGTAAAAAGGACAAAAAATTAACATCACATTCTTGTCAGAAAATATAGCATAAAAAACGACAGACAGGAAATTGCTTGACAAAGAAACCTAAGCAATCATAAGTATATTACTTATAAACTAAACAAAACATAACAACGAAAACAAACAAAAAAACAAAAAAAAGATAAAGCCCAACAAACAGACGAATACAAACGCATAATCTCCAAAATATGTAATCAGATAACAAAAAAAAACTTACTGCTGGAATTCTGACATACAGATCCAAAAAAATTAATGTATAAAAAAAACCACAAAACTAAGATAAAAACAAAGCCAAATCATGATCATAGAAGAGTACAAGACAACCAAAAACTACCTAAAGACATTGAAAACACACGCAAAAAGAGAAAGGTAGATGCAATTAATAAAAAAAGTAAAAAAAAAAATGTATGGGGAAGAGCATACAAAATGGTCATAAAAAGTCTTGAATTAAGCATAAAAAAATAACTACTTTTTTCCTAAAAAAGTATAAATATAAAAGTATAGAAACGTGACAAAACCCACACAGTAAAACTTTTTACTGAAGAAAAACTCAAGATAGCCTGCCAAAAAGCCAAAATGAAAAAGCCTCTGGACCAAATGCCATACCAGAGATCATTAAAGTAGCGGTGCCTAAATACATATTAGAAGTGCTAAATCACACTTTATAAAAAAAATATTTCCAAAAAAATAAAAAAACCTGAAAAATAATATAACAACCCGGCAGGACACATAACTTTGTGTATACTCGACATAATAGGAAAACTATTAGAACAGCTAATCTGCAAAAGACTAAAAAGAGAACAATTTGGATTTATAAAAAAACAATCTACAATAAACGCCGCTCACATGGTCCTGCAAGTTGCCAGAGCAAAAAACAAAATTCCCTGAAAACCAAAAAACTCTGCTACTACTACTAGTCACAATTGACTTGCAAAACACACTTAATACTCTGTCATGACAAAAAACTCTATATTTAAGAAAGATAATTAGGCGCTACTTGCAAGTGCAAATTGCTGCAAAAACACCTCAAAAATTCGTGGCAAAACCACAGTTGTAGAACGTTTTATATGACAAAGTACTTCACTTAAAACTGGTGGTCAAAGCCAAAACTCAAAAAACTCTAACAAATCAAACCACCAATGATAGAATCAATAAATAAATAAATAAAATAAAGCTAAAAACTGTGCCAAAAAATTTAAAAGCAGTAGTACTATTAGAACGAAAAAGATGTAAATCTATAGAACTGTCAAAAAAAAAACAATCAAAACAAAAGCATTGGAAGCCACAACCGCTCTCATCAATATAATGACAAACATAAACAAGCCAAACATAAAAAATGCTGCTGGAAATAGCAGTTTAATCAATATTACTGTACCGCGCACTAAATAAAGTACAGAAAAGAATCATCGCTAGAATAATCTATACCTACAAAACAATATTAACCGCCCAGGTAGTGTAATGATTAGTGTATTCAACTGCTTCACCAAAAGTCTTGGGTTCATGTCTCTTATTTAAAAAAGCAGTCATTCTGGTTAAGAAAATGTGTTTTGATGATATTTTAGATAAAACTTTAGTAGGTCCCGTGCACTGCCTCTGTTGCGTGTACTATAAACAAAAGGCAAAATTCCCAGATGGGGCAATCTTAATCTACGGCGTCGGTGATTAGGTATCAAAAGAAACAAAAAACTAAAAAAGCAACATGGCCTAGACAGCTCATACCATACCTAACCACACTGATAAAAAAGACCACGGTAAAACTCAACTCTTGAGAGGGCATGAATACTTTGAAACATATTAAAAAAAAACGTTAACGCCAACAAATGCAATAAAAATAATGCTGACCAATAACGGAAAGTACACGTAAAATATGGTCTATAAAACAATGAAACAAAAACAAAAAAAGAAAGAAAAAATAAAACATAAACCCAATCAAAAATAATGCTTAAGCGGTACCGGGTAATGGTAGAAAAAATAAAAAAAAGTTATAGTGAGTACAGTCTCTCTAGAACTAGAGGAAATGTCTCACAGACCCAAGTTGACTAGCATGGCATTAAATATTTCCTTTTGTCAAAAAAGGTTAGGTTAGGTTTGGTTTGTTTTCTCTAAATTGTTTCTCTTCAATTTTTCTCATAATTATGCACAAAAAACCCATAAAACCTCATAAAATTTTTACATCACATCCAAAATTTTGAATATATATAACATCCTTCCTTAATCAACAAAATTGCAGAAAAATTCCTTAACTATCAAAGGCAACATAGATAATATAATAGCGCATCCAAAGCATCTAGATTATCTATAAACCTAGACGTCATCCACCATCCTATTACAACACTAAAGTAAACTAGTGTTATTAGAACCTTTATTATATGATTCTTCTATTTTACTACTAACACATATTATGCCTTTTTTTGGTGGTATGTGATCAACAACTTGTATTGTCCGAACCAGATCCAACCAATAACTTATAAATTTATTAATTCTATAACTTTATGGATCAACAATCTAGCATAAAACCATTATATACTAAAATGCAAAAAGGTCTAATAAATAAATTAAATAAATAAACAAAAAAACTCTTTTCTTGTTCTGCAGATTTTGATAGGGAGTCAAAATCTATATTATAAAAATAGAATTAACTAAGTTCTATTACTTATTGTCAAAATAGAGTAAATCTCTAAATATATATTATTTCTAAAACACTTTATCTAGATTTTGAAAAGTCCTCTTAGGTTACGCAGCGGTTGAGAGACTAGTTACGGTTTTGGAGATCCTGAATTCAAATCCCGGGTAAAGCATGGATAATTGTTCTGATTTAAATTTGTTAAAAAAAATTAACTAATACATGGTTGTGACTTAATTTTAAATTAAATTAAAAAATGCTAAATTAGTTAATAAATATGCATACTACTGGTATTTTATAGTAGCTGAAAACACCATTAGTGGTTAAACAAAAAACAAATTTAAGTAAAGTTAGAATACTGTGGTAATTATAAAAAGAATAGTTGATATTTATTAGTCGGTGATCATGAAAGTTTTTAATTATGAGAAGTAGCTCTCGCGGATATTAAATTATGTAGTCTGGAGATGATGATTAAATGATGCCAATAAAAGTGGGTGGATAGAAGCAAGAAAGCTAGTTTGGGCTAAGAAGCCCCGCTTAATATTCTATATGGAAAAGCTATTTTTCGATGGCAAATTTGATTTTTATTGATTTTAGCGATTCGGAATATAAAGCCTGGTTACGATCTTTTTATGACATCGCGTTTTAATTATTTATAACTTCATGAATACAAATAATATTTCAGACGTAAATAATTGATGCGCTGGTATATTGAGCGGGGCTGTATTAAATGGTGAATTGTTCCTGTACTGTATTTTTTTATATTCACTGCGTTTTCTTAATGTGCATCAGGTTTTCGGGTTGAATTGAATAATTTAGGAGGGCCGCGACGACACCTGGAGCGTAAGGAATGCATTCGATCTTTTGATGTTGCTGCGCCGGGACGGGGAAATATTAATAATATATAAGCATGTACTTGCTTTATACAGGATTTAGCATTATATAGAGAAATCTACTTGATGTTCGGATACGACGTAATTACTTTATTCGCAAATTAATAATTCTCTGAATTTATATTTGGATTTTATGAAATAAACAGCGAGCGGGTGTGATGCTACTAAGCAATTCCCTTTATATATTCGCTTTGCAAATTCGTTTCGACTTCAGATGCGATACATGTATTTAAATGTACTTACAGATACTCATAAATAATTAATTGTTTTTGAAATTTTGCCGTGCGGGAGCCGATGGGAATGCTTGTTGCTACTTGCTCCTATTATTCCCATTAAATAATAATTATGATTTTGTTTGAAGTCGTCCGAAACGTTTTTATTGCTCATTTTTTATTTTTTAAGAGACTTTTCATATTTACAACAAAACAGAGTTAATAAGAAAGTCTGGAAAATAAATTACGTCTCTCCGAGGAAATACAGTCATGGGAATGCGTCTGTATTTTCAGGTATTTATATTTGCGCTCCAGATGTACATTTCCTTGTTTATGTCATGCGTTTCTTTGTTAGTTGCGTACAAGCTTATGTACATTTTGGTCCACCCTTTTGTATTTAAGTATACCTCCCGTGCCAAAAAGGCTCATTTGTGCGAACGAGAAATCCCTGCCTGCGCCAATTTATAGTCCCAAAGACGGAGAGGAAATATGGTTATGTGCAGTTAGACTTCCCTACTGCTGCTTGCTACTGTAGCAGCAGTGTTGTTGCAACGCGGTCAACTTGCCCTTAATACAACACAACTGGGGCCGGTTCGGGGTTGGTTCGCGAAGAGGGCCACGGGTCTTACACCGGAACTATATTACATTATAAATGCATGAGATTGCCTATTTAGAACTTTGTTCATGCATTACACACAAACACGCATACATAATATATTAAAAAAAATCATATTTGTCCCTCTGCATAAACCAGCATCGCCATTTTAATGGATATCTTGCTCAGATCTAGTTTTTCATTATGCGGCAAGCCAATCAATTTAGGGGGACAACCATTTATGAAATTTCGGGCCATAAGGATGCTCCATTATCTGTCCTATCTGCCCTATCCGTTATCAACTATCAGATTGTGCATGCTTGTTTTAACAAATAATTAACAAACGGACGTTCACCGCAAAATCCAACCATTAATCACTGGTGTAATATAAACATCCCGTAGGATGATGCGCAAGATGCTGCTCATTAAACTGTAGATTACATTGAATTCACACAATTTGATTAATGCTCCGGTCCCTGTATTTTAGATAATGCGAAAGGCCTAACTAGCTCCGCAAACATGGCTGACCAATGCGTGCAAAGCGACTATGAATGCGGGCGTTAATGTTGATTTCGGCACTAACTAGCAGTGCAAAGAGCTGCACACCAGTTTACCGGTTTACAATTTACAGTCCACCGTTTAACCGGCATCCCCCTACTGCCCCCTCATACACACTAACCGCCCACTCGATGCTGCTGGCACCCGTTCCTCTTGCATCAATTTAAATACCTGTCCATACGCATTTTCAACACCAATTTGTGTATCCATCCCATTCTATGTTTGATGTTTAATTATAACGCCGAAGCCCACACTAAGCACTGACACCTATTTCTACTTTTCATACACATATTTACTCATCTCACATATGCATCCATCAATCCTCACAACCACATATAATATGCACTTTTTTGTACACACGTCAACTAAAAAATATATACGTAAACCACAAATCATTCACATATTAAACGGTTACAAATTAAACAACAAAATATTCTTCTGAATTTCTAAATTTATTCAGAATTAAGAATTCATTTATTAAAATCAAAATCAAACTAATAAGCACTTTACTGAAAAGTGAATATATCGGCTCTAAATTTAATTGATCTCTTAAATATTGAAAAATTATTTATTAATCTATTAAATAATCTTCCAATATTTAAAAAAGCAATTAGATTAAAGCTTATATATCCACCTTTCACTAAAGTGCTTATCAGCGCGTTACTAATAAGACTGCCATGAGTAAACGTCTATTCATCTGTCAGTAGTGACTACCTTTCATCAAATTAAATTTACAATATACAGCTTACTTTAGCCGGCTAGTAAAAAAACAAACAACACTTAATTGATATGAGCTTTAATTTTAATACTGAACGATTAGCCTGACAACAGTCGTTAACTGCATCAAAACAAACTAATTAATATTCTACGAAAACATCAAAATATCTATCATCTATCTCTAGCTGGCTAGTGTTTTAAAGCATGCACCCCTTATCGGTGTGTGTAGCATCTCACCAGTTGTTATAAATTGTTAAAACTTAACAACTGCACTCAAAAGTATGATCTGCAATTGATAATTAAAATAATTGAAAGAATCATATCTTTCCAACATGTAAACTGTGCATATTCTAAAACATTAATGTATGTGTCATAATTAAGATAAAGAGATAATTTGCATACGACTGCAAACATTTTATTTTAAATTTAAATAATTAATATATTATTAAAAATAAAATAATTTTGTCTGCCTGATCTGAAGATTTGGTCATTTTAACCAATGACAGTCCGTACATTAAAAATTATTTTGAATACAACCATCATCAACACCCCAACAATAACTTAACCACTTCTATTTACCCAGTCACAAGCTATGATGTATAGACAGACAAACAAAACGTGGCAACAGAAAGAAAAAACTTCATCATAATCAAAACTAAGATTGAAAATACAATTCCAGTTTAAAAACGTCAGTTGTACAAACTGAGTTTAAAGACATTCTCCAAAAAAGTAAAGACTATTCTACAATTTGAAGTGTAAACATTTATAACATAAATATATTTTGTATTAACAAAATAACAAAAAGTATATTGAATTGAAATAGCATATAGCACTTGTTATCCTTGAAGCAACTACGTCACTGGAATCGATTTATTCACATAACATATAAAGTGCGCAATTGTTGCTAGCACAAGCGACAATTTCCGGAGGCAGATTTGAGCCGTTCCACTTGCACATGTCAGACTGCAGTAAGCGTCCCAAATTAAATTGAATGTTTTTTATAAAACTGTTAGTATAATATATCTATTAAAAATCAAATTTGTCTGTGTAATATGTTGAATTGACAAAAGTCTTCGTATCAAACATTATCTGACTACAAATTTATTATTTAATGTTTATAAAATATAAAACTGAATGCTAAAAAGATAATTTACGGGTATAGAAGCACCCAGAAATAAAAACAAAAAAATTTACTGGTAAGCCAAGGAAACCACACAAACAATTACAAAGTAAAAAAAAAATTATCAATATGGTTTTGAAATTTATGAAGAGGTATTTATACAATACAAGCAGTTATTCGCATTTTAACACAAAAAGTTCAGATTTTTTGGTAATTGATCTGTCTACCTCATCTCCAGAATTAGCTCCATATCTCCAGTGGCAAATTTTAGACAATCTTACAACGGGTAATCCAGTATAATCCCATTAAAAAACGTAAACATCAAGTCTACCGTAAATAAATTTACGTAATGCGTTATGCAAACAAACAAGTTTATTCCAACTAACAGTAAACTTGCCAGTCCACGTGTTTCTTGTTGAAATAAAAAAGAGAAAAAATTTCTAAACAAATTCAGGAAAGTTCCGTCATTAGATAAAAGCTCATTTTTAAAGCAAAATTAGACTGGCTCTGGTTTTTGCCAAAAACGTGTATCGGCACCCTTGCCACTGAAGCGATGTAATATCAAACACAGCTGCTCTCCAGAGCCAACCACATCTTAGTTTGAGCAAAAATCACTAATGACAGATCCAAAGAATTCACCACCCGCAAGCAAATCATCTATCATATGAAAGTGCACTCACGCGATATGTTTATGGAAATCCCAACCAAAAAAAAAGAGAGTAAAGTAAGAAAGAAAGAAAAAACAGTAAAAAAAGAATAAAAAACCGGGTTGAGCACCCAGCGTGTGTGTGATAATAGTAGAGAGCAAGAGCAAAAGAATAAGGTGCCAAGAGTATCAGGCGTGTGTAAAGACTAAGATCAAAAAGAGCTGCATTAGTCATCGCCAAATAAATCCCGTCCACCAGCAGACACCGCAAAAAAAGTAGAAAAGGAAGTCAGGTTGTGTACCTAGTGCGTGGCTGCAAACCATCACAAAAAGAGAACTCCAGTATAACCAAAAAACCGAAAAGAGAAAGAAAAAAAAAGAAAAAGTCAGATTAAGCACCTGGTGTGTGTGATACTAGTAAAAAGCAAAGACAAAAAAAAAATCTCGTCCACCATCAGACTCTACAGAAGGAAACAACTCCAACCGTAGCAAGTGAAGTAAAGAACAAAGTCAGGTTGTGTACCCAGCGCATGGCAGAAAACCCTCACAATAAGAAGACTCCAGTAGTACAGATCTTAAAAATCCGTCAACTGCAAGAATAGTTAACAAAAAACAAACTACAAACAGAAAGAAAAAAAAAAGAAAGATATAGAAAAAGCCGTGTGTAAGAAAATTAGTAAAAAACAAACGCAGAAGAATAATATGTCGAGTTCTGTATGCGGCGTGTGTGAGGACCAAGATCCAAAAAGGCTGCATTAGTCATCACCAAACGGACCCCGTCCACCAGCAGACTCCGCAAAAAAAGCAACTCCAACTCCGTCAAGTAAAGCAAAGAATAAAATCAGATTGTGTAAAAAAGACTCCAACAGTACCTCAAAATCCCTCAACAATACAGATAGTGTAACTAAAAGCAAACAGTAAACAGAAAAAGAAAATAGAAATGTATCTGATGTGAGAAATAAATGTTATTCAGTAAGGCCACTAGTCGTCAGCGTCCTTCAACACTAAACCAGTAAGTAGTAAGAAACCAAAGAACAATAGCGCAAGCCCGGCTTGATCAAGACCAAGCAAACTCGTTAGTATTACCTAGACTCCACCAATTACAAGCGGCCCGATAACAATCCACCCACCTACCAAATTGTTTGTTAACCAGAAATAGGTTTGTTGACATTCTTAAATAACCGTGTCTCCAAGGCTCTGTTGTAAGTGTAACGCTATTTGCTAATGCGATCAACAACATCAATCCGCCAGTATCCATGTCAAAAAATGTTTTTGCTTTGACAAATTGGCTGTTTAATGACACAAAATGCTATCCCTGCTATAACACGTCAATTGCAAAAGATGCAAAAGCAAAAAGATTTTGCTTCGTTCATTATTTTTGCTGTTTTCGCAAACATCATCGTAACCTTCTTCAGAAAAATTAACTCAATAAAAATCAACCTAATTTTTGATTGGTTACTAACTTTTCAAAAACACTTAGATGAGTACACGATGCAAAAAATCTCTTAACGTAATTAAGTTCAAACGGAAAAATGTGCTGTTGCAGTTTGTTCTACTTAAAGTGAATTGAAGTTGCGCAGTCTACTCCTCCTCACAATCTAGACTAACACGTCTAGAGAATCAAGTTTTATACAGATGGCTCAAAGACATTTTAGTGTTTCTCACTTCTAGTTTTTTCAAGAGTCACCGACAAAATATATGGAATTTACCAAGCCTTACGTGACATGTAAAAACACAAAACTGTTTTTTATATGTTCTGACTCGTTAATTACCATTGAGTGATATTTTTACTTGTTCAAGCCTCTGTACACGCTCTGGCCCGGTCCAATTATTATTTCTATTTGGACACCAGCTCATGTAGGTATCAAGAGCAACGAGCAAACTAATAAAACTGCTTATCAAATGGCTCATACGTAGAACAACACTCCCATAAAAACTGATGATCTAAAGAAATACGTTATTACTAAGATTATAAAAAAATGATTCCAAAGCGCAACTTGCTCTATACACTTTCTGTAGCAACATAGAAGTCGCCTGAAAATCTGAGCAGGAACACAGTAACTTGACTTTTTGTACTTTTTACCAAACGACGGTAAAACATATTTTAGAGAAATTTGCTATTCAAAGCAACAGTCTAAGACTTTAAACTAACATAGAGTCTGTTCTTTCAATCAATCTGTGAGAAAATGTGTAAAACTTTTTTAAGATGCCGTACTACTCAAGAAAACCTATAAAAGAAATGCAATAGGTAATCAAACGCTATGCTCTTACTAATTAGGTTTGCGTGTTCTTTTTGGACGTAATCAGTAGATCCAGTCAAAAAAAAAACCTTATAGTATCAAGCTGCTAAACAACCAAAAGCAAAGTTTCAAACTGTATACAATCACCCCGCAACCTAGTTGTCATGCTGCGGGTCTGTAAAATAACTACCTACGTGTTTGCGCCATGCGTAAAAATCCAAAAAGAAGGATAAAGAAATCCTGGTGGTTGATGCATCTCTAAAGTTTAACAACACTCCTCTTTGGCCTAGATTTTTTCTTATACGGAAAGTCAAAACTAACCCACCTCGATCAATCAACTGCGTCGTCCAGTCAGGTAGCCAACAGTGTGCAAGTCCTTGAAAGTGAAAAAATTTGCAGCGGGCCAAACATTTATTGAGATGGTCCATTTTTAGTGCTATATTTCTCTGGTAACCCTGGCAATCAATTTTAGACGTCCCAAATTTGCTGGTTTCTTAGCGGGTAGAAAGTCAAAGAAATAAAATTTAATCTCTCAACTACAGAGAACAAAATTTTCAATACCAATTTAGGTAAATCTTTAAATACCCCAACAACCACAGACTCAGTGAGTGCGTCTACGGATACTTCATCAACGTCCAAAATTATTCCGTCTTTGAATTGTACTCCAGAAACCGGTGTTAAAAACACAGGATCTGCAAAGCTGAAACAAAAAATAAAAAAAGCGCGTTTAGCTGCTAAAAAGCAAACTGGTTCTTTTCACAAAAAAAAGAAACTTAAAAAAGCAAATTTACCAAAACTCTTAAATATCCCACTACCACTATCAACCAAGGTAAAATATAGTGAAGTAATTTTTGACAACAAGCTTACATAGAGACCACATCTAGATATGAAATGCAAAAAAAGCTGACTGTCTCTAAAAATAGTACTATGATTGTACACAGCCGTCATAAGACTATTCTTACATACGGAGCACTAATATGGTGCCAAAAGCTAGACAAAAAACATCTGCAAGCAAACTAAATCAATTTGGGGAAAACACCAACTGCAGCTATCGAAGCATTGTTGTGTCTGGCGCCCTTCAACATTTACGTTGAAGAAATGATGACAATGGCAGTTTTGCGTCTGAATGCAGACTTTGTCACACTGCAATGATAGCTGGAAAACATTGTACCTTTTTAGAAGAAACTGTAAAAAAACACCTCTGTTAGAAGCGCAAACAGATAACATGTCACCTTTCTTTGTGTTTCAAAAACCTTTCAATGTGTGCACACATAAACAAAAAGACCCGAATGTTGTTATTAATTCCAGCGGACAGGCTGACGCGTAAAAGGTCAATTTTCATAGCATATGGACCAAACCTAAGACCGCTTTACTACTCAAAAGCTTTAATAACCTACTAAATTTACACACACAGCGCACTTAAAAGGCGTTGGTATGACACTCTAGCCTGTAAATAAGCAAAAAAGACAATGACTGCCCTAAACGCCAATACAACTAATATCTACTTACAACTGCTCAAAGAGAACTTGAAGAGATCATGACAAAACACTGCCAACTAAAAAAACACATGCACACAATTCATATTGAAGACAGTCCAACGTGTAGAAGATGTGATATAGATCTCATACAATAGAAAATCAATGTACGAAAGTTGCTGGCTTGACATAGCCCGTATAAAAAAACCCTTCCAAGCATTGTACAGAGTGCGGCAGAAAAACTTGCTGATTTAAAAAGTCAATAAAAAAAAAGTATTTCACATATCAATTTAATACTTTTTTTATCGTATTGTACACATCCTAAATTTTTGTTTAAAGTGGTTTTAAAAATAACATCAAACAAATGGCGGCCCTCATTAGCAATACACTAATCCACCCAATTTTTGAAGTTTTGCTCCACTCTTTCGAGCATATCGACAGGAATGTTGGCGATGGCTTGGAAAATGTTGTCCCTCAGGTGTTGCGCAGGGTCCGTGGTTTGTCATTGTAAACAATGAATTTGAGATATACCTATAAAAAGAAGTCACAAGGAGCCAAATCGGGGGAACGCGCCGGCCACAGTAGAAGTGTTTTCTCAAAAGTTCCACTCTCGCTGTGTGTGCCGTGGCACCGTCCTGCTAGAACCATACGTCCCCAAGTTCCATTTCTTCAAGTTTTGTGAAAAAAAAAATGCCTCAATAATTTCTCTGTAGCAAACTGCATAAACAGTAACAGTGTATTCTTCTTCCTCGAAAAAGTAAGGCCCAATAATCGCAACTCTCGACAATGTACACCACACAGTAACACGTTCACAATGAAGTGGCTTCTCATAAAGTTCACGGAGATTGGCACCACTCCAATAACGCTTGTTTTGTTTGTTTACGCAGCCGAAAGGTAGAAATGGGCCTCATCACTGAAAAACACAAGGGTGTCGTGAGGAAAGCTTTACATGCAGTTTGGCAAAAAACAAAATCGCGTTCACTGAGCTCTTGCACCACAGCAAGTTTATAGGGATAAACCTTGAGTTCGTTGTGCAGAATTCGTCTCACACTGCAATCAGAAATACCCAAAGGACCTTCCTGTTTGCGCGCAAACGCCGGAGAAAGTGCAAAAACGACAGCCTCACCCTTTCGAAGTTTTGACCTCCAAGCCCTTTTTTGCCACATTGCTACTTTCTTTGAATGCGTCCACCCACAAAACAATCGATTGCCGGCCAGGAACAAGACCCGTGGAATGAATATTGAACCGAGTTTGAAAAGCACGTTGAGCGGCGACCACCGAACAGCCATTGAAAAAGTAGGCCTCGGCGGCGAACGCACCCTCCTCCTTTGTCCAACGCATGACAACAACTGACAAAACTTTAAGACCCCCTTTTTCAAATGAGACCATCTTTACCCTTTTCTGACCCAACTCAAAACAGCAAGTTTCCCTGCCGCACCTTCTATTTGCATACATCCGCCACATAGGGTAGTTAAATGCTAGGACGACAAAGTAAGGTCGTTACTGAAGGATCTACAAAGAGTCTAATAAAACCTACGTGCAGTAAATTTTGGATTACCTTCCAACTCTAAATCCCAAATCCAAAACTGTTATTTACTATAAATATTAACTCCAAATCCACAGAAAACCATGTTACTTGATAACCAATATGATTTGGGATAAGCTTGCAAAATCCAACAATTTCAAAAAAGTTGTTTAATTCATATCTTAAATTTAGTGCTCAAAGATCTTAAGAACCAACATGCACAAATTTATTCCATTTCTTTTTTTAATTAAAACTAAGCGTTTGTATAGTATTTTGAATGTAACCAATGTTCAGCCATAGCATTCCAATACTCAAAAGTAACACACGCATCATTATGAAGCTTAAACAAATTGATATGGCAAGCACCATGTATCAGATTAAATTATTAGTTATGGCCCTAACTAATACCAAAAACTAGCAAAATAACCATTTTAGTTGTTTAAAAATATTCAGTTTATTTATTCTAATTTATAGTACTCATATTTTAAACTATTTTTTGTCATATGGTACATTGTTTAAATTTATGACAATTTATCAAAAATTAATATCCTACACACAAGTAGAATGTCTCCTACACACAACCACCATGTTATCTATTGCATTAATTTATAATATTATGTCCTAAGCAGATAAATATTTTATATTTGTCAATCGTGGTCAACTGCGTGGAATCTACGAACAAGTCACAAGGGGATCTAGCATAAGCTCAACCCTCAAAAGAATAGATAAATTAATAGATTATAACATATAACAACAAAGGACATATGACCAGGTAGGTGGATACAGAGCTTAATTCTATAGCAACCCTCTCTATCCACCCATCCCCCATTTCACTTCAATTTAGCCCTCTTGCTGTCTACCCCCTTATCTGTCTACCCCTATCCCGTTATCCCTGTAGTTGTATCAAATAATTGACCAGCAAAAAATAATCTAAAATTAATGAAGTTTTAGTGATCAACAATTGTAAAATTAATATATGCATATTAATCCTTTTAATAAATGACACGCAGAGAATCGAGTTAACATAAATTTAAAATTTAATGCTAAGCTCTGATTTAATAAAATACTGTTCACCGGTACACTTGGATGTCAACCACATACATAATGCCTTTAGTTGGAAATTCGCTTCAAATAAAGAGAAATATACTTAAAACAGATTTTATAGCTCAGTTTCAATGTTATATTTCAATTTGCACCAATTACAGAAAGAATCCGAGGACAGCATCATAAAAACCATATTAAATGGAATGTTCGTTGATTAGCTTCATGGAACAGTTGTACTTGATTACAAATAACTAAAATTGAAAATTCCTCATATACTAAACCATATGAAATAAAAATCACATAAACCAATTTTTTATTATTTCTACCTTTGCATTGAATAAATGTAATTAATATAATAAAGGTATACAAGATGACAAAGAACTAACCAGTCAGTGCGTGTATATAAAAATCACAATGTTACTTTATCCCTTTGATGTTTGTTGATAATTTACAGATCGCGTTTGCTATAATACTTTGTTGTACAATTCCAATATTTTAGTTTTTTATCAATTACCAAAATATTAATTACTACATGGTAATAGACTAAAAATTAATATTAAATAAATAATAATCACATTATCTAGCAACAAGCGGACTTTTCTATAATTATAAAATTATTATATATTAGACAGATGGCTATAAAATCTTTACTACGCTTCCAGGTATAAAAAGAAAGACAAGTCTAATTCTTCAAATTACAGATTAATTGCATTATTGTCTAATTTGTCAAAAAAAAAAAGAAAAATATATTAATTTTCACATTGTCAAGTTCTTATAAAATAACTTCATTTCAGATACTCAATATGGATTTCAATCAAAACGTTCGACAACAAATCTTCTGACTTGTGTTAGTCACAAATAGAATTCTACTTTAGACAAACAAGGAGAAAATCTTGCAGTAGCTCTAGACATTTCCAAAGCGTATGATACGGTATGGCATCCTAATCTTGTCAACAAGCTCCATAGTGTAGGTTTTGATTAAAAAAAAACTGTAAATCTCATCATTAGTTATCTTAACAATAGAAAAATTATAGTTAGAATCATAAATGCTGGTGCTCCTCAAGGATCTGCTCTTTCGCCAACTTTATTTTTTATTTACATTAATGAACTTCTTCAAATAACTAAAAGTCCTACTCATAGTTTTGCAGATGATAGCATCCTTTGTACTACATACTTTCCAAAGATGTAGCATCTATAAACAAAGACTTCAAAACAATATCTAATTAGGACAATCCCAACATGGTCAATTTTAACTAAAAAAAATCTCAACTTCTAACTGTTTTCAAATCAAAATCTGAGGTATCATCAGTACCAAATATTAAACTAAACAACGAATCAATATCTAAATTTTCTTCAAATTGTTTTCTATAGGTTACAATCTTGCATAATCTTCTCTGAAACAACCATGTTGTTGACATAGTTTTGAAAGTGTTTAGAAAACTAGGATTTCTTAACAGATGTAAAAAGTTTTTACTTTTGTTCAACTTTTGTATATATATATATATAAAATTTCTATTTGTCCTTGTATTGAATGTTGTTCCTAAGAATAGGGAAAAGCATTGGAAAAACGAGCTATTTGGATCATTGCCAATCCAAAATTGACTAATGACTCAGATACTTTACAACACAGGCCTAATGTTACAGATCTTTGCTTTTTCTATAGATATTTTAATATACATTGTTCAAACAAAATACAAGACATGTTGATCAAAGAAAAGAGAAAGATCTTGGCAAAAGCAGCAAATAGCTTAAAAAGAAAAAAAGTGAGAGAAAATTCTAAATCAAAACCTATGCAAATAGAAAAAAAAAGTAAATACGAGCTGATCTACTCCAAAAAAATTAAAAAAATTGAAGAATGCTTTGCTACGGCAAACGATTTTGTCAAAGACAACAAAAATGTACTTGTGCCTATAAAAAACACTATAACCGCACCAAACTCTTTCGATAGCATGAGTAGAGCCAAAAATAAAAACAAAAAAACAAGAAAAAAAGATCTAACTCGGAAGCACAGCTCAGAACACAAGTCCAAGAATTGGCCAAAAAAGTCAAGTCCTTAAGAATAGATAGAACTGAGAAAGTTACCGATAAAAACTCAGAGTGCTGGTTAGCAAACTGGCAAAAAAATTAAAGCAATCAATACACAAAAACAACGACAGTAACACACAGTCAAAACCCCAAGTACCAATAACTAAAAAATTAATAGACGCTTGCATAACCAATGAAGATAAACTTTACCTTTGCGTATCATTTCCTACAATAAAAGACAAACCAGTTCAATTTCGACATTGGAGGTTATCAGATGCCAATTTTGTTTTAGATGCATCCATGCCACTAGATCTAAGACAGACTGTTTTCGTCGGTGGTGTTCCACGTCCTCTCAAAGCTGGTATGTTTATTTAATTGTAACACTCCAATTGTTGATAATTTAATTGGCCTACTATTAGAGTCATTATTATATTATTAATACGCATTGCAAATGATTCTCATATTTGTCCTCAGTAGAATTAGCGATGATTTGGATAGATTATACGATGGTGTCTGCTATGCGGGTATCGATACCGATCCAAAATTAAAATATCCTAAAGGGGCTGGTAGAGTGGCATTCAGTAATCAGCAGAGTAACATAGCAGCTATAAGTGCTCGCTTTGTGCAACTCCAGCATGGAGACATAGACAAAAGGGTTGAAGTAAATCCATACGTGCTGGATGATTAAATGTGTGATGAATGTCAAGGACAACGCTGTGGCGGAAAGTTTGCATCTTTCTTCTGTGCTAATGTCACCTGTCTTCAAGTAAATCATTATTTTTTTAATTTATTTTATTTATATTTGAAGCTAATCATAATCAATTTCTAGAGACAAGGTGGTTCTTTTATAATTAGTTTTATATATGTTATTTTGTGTTTTAACAACAATATTTATATGAAAATTTGATTAATAATTAATTAATCGATATAAATAAATAATTGTACTATCAGTATTATTATTTAAGAATAAAACGGCTATCAACGAACAAAAAAAAACTACCCATATTAAGAAATTTTTATTAGTAATTCCAGTTCATTTTATTGTGTACGTGCAGAATTGACCATTCATATGTATATGTAATAGTTCCACGCGTAACACCTTTTAATGGGTAATAACTGCATCAGACGATGTCGTTTTATAGTGTTGTAGTCCACAGTAAAGCAATGCACCTGCTATATCCACTTTAAGCGATCAAATTTCAATTATTCTGATTTATTTTCGTATACATCTGTCTCACGCACGTGTTCACTCAATAGTCTAAATCAGTTCTGTAACTAGAAATTGTAGTAAAGGCTAAAAAGAAACTGCTAATAATAATTTGTTAATTTTTGTGAGACTAATATTTACTTTATATCGGTAATTATAGTAGCTCTGGGCAATTAATAGATTACGCAAATAACAGCGATTTGGTCTGCAGATATTCTCTCATTGTAAACCTGGAGAAGTTTGTATGAGTAACAGCAATAAAAACTATTTATGCTACGCATCACCTAACAAATCAATTGCTAGTTTTAAGGTTTTTTTACGCAAACTAGGACATATAATCTAATATGAATTATACATAGACCATCCTAATTTAATTTGTTCACATTTGTAATTTATAAAAGCCAATGGTAAACATACATAAATAATATGTAAAATAAAACTACAAAATGTGAGTTGTATAAATTTAGTTAAATAATTTAAAAATGAACACAAGATAGATGGCATTACGTGTTGTAAGAATGCAAGTTGAACATAATATATAAGGTGTTGTATATTTTATTCATTAAGCCGTTGTTTTTTGCAAAATTTAATATGTAAACTAGATAAGCTAGTAATGGGTAAAAGTTTGACTATGAATTTTAAAGACTTAATAAACAAGTAAGTGCTATATAATAAAATGAAATGAGGTAAGTGGAGGCAGGATCAACACGGGATGTGCAAAGGAGTAGGGGTTAGAAGTAACACATGATAGGAGGTTGCTTTTGATTGTCCGCACTTTGATAAATACTGAATGATTATTTTAGACAGTCAAAGGATCACATAAACAAAAACAACGCTTATCTGCCTCTTTCATGTAAATGCAAAATATTTTTCGCAGTTAAAACAAGCGTATTCTCCTTTGAGTCTTTTAATAGTTTGTTTGTGGAACGGCACTCGACTACATTAAATATATAACGTTGTATAATTAATAAAAAAGGAAATACGTTTCGTTTTTGAATTTTATTTTACAACGTTTAATATTTGTTAATCGGCGTCGTAAAGGGGATAAAATCATAAAGTTTTCTATGGTGGCCGTAAAGTCTTTTATCAAATTAGCCATACAATTTATTTCAGGTCACCAATTTAATAAATATTTAATATTATTAAATGAAGGGTCGTGTGAATGTTGCCATCTTATCCAATTCACCATAAAATATTTACAGCTTACGATCAATTTCTTTTTCATATTGTGGCTCCGCGCGCAATGTATAATGGAAATGCATAAATAAAGTTATTTTCGCAGCAGTTTCTTATTAAACGATTTTCTTAATGGAGCAATTATGATTAATTTCTACCTGCAGTAATCACAATTGGTTAACAATAGGTGCGGAATAAAGCAGCTGCAGGAATCTGCTAAATCAGGGATTAGTGTAGTCTCTCAGCACTGGTGCTGAGTGCTGCTAGGGACATGTTCTTACGCGGTGATTAGCGTCCGATGTCGTCTCAGGGGCATTTACAAATGACACAGGCTGTTCTACTGCTTAACGGCGAGTTACAGCCGGAATCCCTTCTTCACTCCTGCTATTTCGTGCCCTGCGTTCCTGAAGACCCAATTTCGATCAAATCCTTCCTATATATAACTATAACTCAATTTAAAACTCTTTGTACATTTTACCCCCTGCAACAATTCGGCTTAATTCTTTTACATACTCTGCCATCTAACAAACAGAACCTGCTTAAAGCTACAGATCACATCCAATTACCGATAAACTGAATTATACAAATCCCCGCATTAAAGAAAACAACATTAGCGCATTTTCTCTCTCGCGCCTCACTGCCTGGTTATTACGCTAATGTAAAATGACCCATTCAGATAAGATAATTACGTTAATAGAGGGTGTTGTGCGTAATTAGTTGAAAATATAAGCCCATTACCTCCAAAAATAGACTTCCCCAAGAAGGGCTACAAAGGAAAAAAAATGTAAAGAAACACCTAAAAATACAAAGTTGAGATTGAACTACTCTCGGATTGTAAAACAACACCGACCAGTTTCTTAAATAAACTTTACGTTTTAAATTTGTATTCTGTGGGGACAATTGCTAAAAATTAACTGAATGGAATTGGTTGCAACTTTTCATTTACTCCTCCCGCAAAGATAAAATCTTATGATAACACTACTTGCAAACAATTATAATTTTATGCAATTGCAGATTAATTATGCCGTTGCTAAATCCCGCATTCTCTCGCTAGATACCCAACAATAAATTAATTTAACTTTTAATACGTTACATACACTGCATTCCTCTTTTGCATTTGAATCACTTTGACAACTTCCACAATATCTTATATTACTTTTAAATAAAAACGCAACATTTGTTTGCTTATTTGATTTAATATAAAAAAGTAAATAACAATTTCCATAAATTAAGTATACTTATTTAGATTAAATATAATTTAACGGTAGAGTAACACATATTTGCAATAAGTTAGTACTGTAGCTATTATACATTTACTTATTAGATTATTCTAAATTTATCAATATAAATATCAAAACTTTAACTGATGGTAATATAAAGAATCCAACAAGAAACATGTATCATTCCTTACTGAGCTATCTTTAAAGGCAAAGAATGCTATAGCCAGTAGCCCACCCATCCATGCGTTAGTAATCCATAAATTAAATTTTCGTCTTTCTACAATTGTAATTTTTTTCTGTATTTAGAGAAGAAAATAAGACATCCAACTTGATAAGCAACAGTCAGGTGAGTAGGCGAGGCACTAAAATCATTGATTGGAAAAGAGTACTTTAAACATGAGTGCCCCAACCACCTATCCAATTGTAGTAATTTATAAATTGAATTTTCTTCTCTCTACAATTGCAATTTTTCTCTAATTTGGAAGAAGAAAATGACGCATCTAATTTGTTAATAAACAACAGTCAAGTGGGTTGGAAGGGCACTCAAATCATTGATTAGAAGAAATTTCAACTAAAGTGCTCTGCCCACCTACAGAAATGTAAATGATCCAAAAATTAAATTTTCTTTTGTCTACAATTGCCATTTGTCTCTACCAGAATTATTACTCCAAGTTTGTTTCTGGAATGCCAAAAACATTTTAGCGAACAGAACCTCAACATCATGTTAGTGTCTGAATCAAACCGCACACCCTCTCAACTGCTGAGACTTCCAAAGACCTTTACATATTTGGAAAATATTTGAAGCGTGGAACACTGATCTTTGCAAAAAGATCATTGAACCACTTCAAAGTGGATACTCCCAACATGATCTTGCTTGAAATAAATGCGATAGTAGTAAATGTGCCCGGTCTAGGTTCAATTAAGTTCGTATCAGCATATATCAGACCAACAAACTGTATCAAAACAGCAAATTTTAATACCATCTTTGCAAATACTTTTTCCACAATAATTGCTGAGGACAATTCTAAGCACCCAGCGTAGAATTGCTTGCTCAACTGTATAAAGTAAAAAAGATTAAAAGTAGTGGGTCCGGATAAACCCGCACATTACAGCTCTGGGGGCCACCAAAAGGGCGTTTTTGTGATACTCAAGTCAAGGTACAATTCATCAATAACCTTAGCTCTGACCACAACTTAGTACTAGTGGAACTTTACAAAAAGGAATGAACCGGAAATAGTAGAAACTTTTTTTTTCTACAATTGTCATTTGTTTTCAAAATAAGAAAAAAAAGTGACACATCCAACTTCACAATAAGTAACAGTCGGGTAAGTAAGCAAAGTACTCGGATCATTAATTGGAAAACAGTAGTTTTAAATAAAATACCCGACCCACCCACCCACTCAAAGGATGCATAAAATTAAACTTTATTTAATCTACAACTGTAAATTATCTTTGAATTGGAAGACAAAATTGATAAATTCAATTTCTTAATAACAAACAACCAAGTGAGTATACAAGGCTTTCAAATCATTGACTGCAAGTAATTTTAACTGTAGTTAACTCCCACCCATCCAAGTGTTAGTGTTCCAAAAATTAGATTTTTTTCTGTGCTAATGTCATTTGTCATTAAACTGAGAATAGAAAATGCCAGATCTAATTTTTCAATAACCAACAGTAGAGTGGGTTAGCGGGGCAATCATATTATTGATTACAAGTCCATAATTTCAAGTGGATTGTCCTGCTTACCCTTCCAAGTGTTACTAATCAAAACATTAGATTTTCTTTAAAGTAATAGGCCCAACTTCATAATAATAGAAAGTTGGGCACTCAGATCATTGGCTGCAAAACAGTAGTTTTAGTTTTTTTGGTGTCCAATTAAATAAAGTCAGTTGCCCTAATCCAGACAAACCCAATCACTACTACTTCGCGGGGGTCACCAAAAGAACGTACTTAACGTAGCAATACTCAAACTCAACTCGGAAATTGAGATTAAAACAATCAATGCTCTAAGCTCCAACCCCAACCAAATGTTACTAGAATTCTATGGAAAGGTATCAAAAAGAAGGAGGAAAATTTGTTACCCACACAAGTTGGACTTGAAAAGATTGACAACACCTGGAAAAGAACATAGACAAACTATTCTCAGTAAAAACAATTAACAAAACTGATTCACAAAGTCATAAAAAAAGCTTCTAAAGCCCATCAAGTTTTTGCTGATAACCCTCCAAATCCTTGCGCAACAAAAAAGTTCCTATTCCAGGCATTCATGGCAAGAATGGGCTTCAATACTTTATAAAAAGAAAAGCATTTGCTTGCAGCTTCAAACTCCAATGCTCCCCTCTATGACAGAAAACACAAATCTGGAGCATATCAATCTAAAAAAAATCAATGACTTTTTAGAAGACACTGACAACAATATACCACTCAACAGCGTTTGTTCTTCTCAAATCAAAGAAATTATATATATATATAAGACTCAAAACCCAATCGCCAGGCTCTGATGGAATTCCTAACAAAGCTCTGAAGTCCTTTTCGCACAAAGCAATAATAGCCCTCACCAAAATTGCTAACGCAATCTTATGTACAAGCTAACACGTAATCAACATTCCAAAACCTAAGATAAAACAAAAGTTTTCCCAAAATTATTGACCAATTAGTCTTCTATGCACATTATGTAAGATCATAGAAAAAGTAATCAAAAGTAAACTCCCTTCTACTCGCCCATTAACATGGGTTAATACTGTTATTCATCAGTTAAACCGTATGACAAATCACATTATTGAATAGTTCAGACTGAGAAAAAGAATAGTCTAATTTGATTTGTAAGAAAAAATGCCAACAACCGAAACAGTATCTCAATCCACGCAACCCAGTTAATGTTGGCTTAAAACAAAAAGATCCTATCAAACACAAACCTAGAAGAACAAACTGTTTTGATGTACTTGATTCTGACACACTAAATATTTGTTGATCTTTTTTAAAATTTTATTGAGACGCTCACCTTTCTCTACGTTAACGTAATCGTCGACTCAAATTGTAGATTGTAGTCTTAATTGTCATTCTTGTTGTAATTTTAATTTGGCTACCGTTTGCTAAATAAACGTAGAATTGTTTATGGCAACTAGCAATTCCTCGTTGTTAGCATCTCACGGCAACGACTTCATTAGTAAATAATTTTGCCGCTTGGAAGTCAATTAATGCTCTTTAACTAATTTCTAAGTTTTTATATTCACAAAACACACATTTTTGGAGTTATCACTAGAATTTATTGGAGTCCCCTGGTTAAATCCTGTCGCTTTGAAGTTTCTCGAAAAAAGTTTTGACTTGCAAAATAACTGGTTTCGTGTAGTTTTGTTTTGATTGCAAAAGATATCTACTAATATTCTAGATGTTAGATTTGAGTAGGGGAGTAAAACCATTTTCACTGCACTTGGGCCTCATTAGGCCCTTTGTACCTCCTCCAGTGGTAAACCTCTTACTTCTCTATCCCAACACACAAACAACCTATGTAGTTGATGTATGCTAAGACATTTTAAACGACTGTCTAAAAACTTCAGTATCATTTTCTAGACATTTAAACTCTCTGATCCACTGTATTAAGTTATAAATGTTTGTCACATTGTTGCTAAATCTCGGTTAAATATTTGAATAAATACGCTCCATTTCAATTTCAGCCGTCAAATATCCATGCAAAAGTATACGCGTTTGAAACGCAATGATAAAACCTTTTCCATCTACTTGAGTCTTTGCAATAATATCATTTTCCAATTTTAGTTTAGACTGAAACGGTATAAAAAGTTTAAAGTCATTATCAAATATCATCCATGACGTCCACAACAATGAATTGTTACAATACTACAACAGCTAAACCAATGAGTAATTGAGGCACTGCAATCAACATGTGTTGTTGGTTGAAATCATAGACTAATCTTAACGTTTCCAACCTTTTAAGAAATGGCATACCTGACTGTGACCCGTCAAACAAAGTTCCAATTTTGAACAAACCATGTTTGATCTTACGAGTTTTTACCAAAGAAACAGCAACCAGTCAAAGTCCACTGTAAGCAGCCGACAAGTCAACATATCCAAAAACCACCCCAACCACACTCAACACCAGATGCAAGTCCCACCTCCAGAGTAAGGATTTATCTTGTTCAAAAAAAGAAAACAAAAAAACTGAAGAAGGAAACAAATGAGTCTGCTCAAGTTTCTGCTCCTATCAGCTGGCCCATCAAATCAAACGTCTTTAGCGCCACCAAAGCAATCAGCTAACAAAGCCAAAAGTTCCATGACCCGGCCGGACACTAAAGCCAAGGTGACCACTGGTACGGCCAATATGTCCCTAAACTCCCTAACAAACCCCTAACCTCTTCTAACAGCTTCTATACCAACCCACGCTAAAATAAAGTATACAAAGGGTGCACCATCTAACTTTTAGAATTTGAACCAGCTATAAATTCAAAACTAATAAATATTTTTTCAAAATTATGGGCTTATTAGAAATATTAGACATTTTCATTTAAGAATAAAACACAACATCTTTCAACCCATTTTTTGAGTACATTTTCGATTCTTTGAGCTCCAATCGCATGAATGGCAACTTCAATTTCGTGTTTCAAGATATCAATTGTCTATGGATGGTTAACTTATCTTTAAGGTCTTCATACAAAAAAAAAATCAACGGGGTCAAATCACAATTCCTACGCGGCCAATTGACATCAGCATTTCGGCTGATTATTTGATTTCCAAAAACAGTGCGCAAAAGATTGATAGTTTTGTTGGCTATATGGCAAGTAGCCCCGTCCTGTTAAAACCACATGTAATCCATTTCAAACTTTTTAATTTTTGGAAACAAAAATTCGTTTAGCATGGCACAGTTACGTTTGCTATTGACGGTAACAGCGGTTCTTTGCTCATTTTTGAAGAAAAATGGCCCAATAATGCCGCCGGACCAAAAACAAAAATATTGCTGTTCAATAATCATGTGTAGATTCTCTGACCTTCAAATGCGACAATTTTGGTTATTGACATAGCCTTCAAGATAAAAATGAGCTTAATCGGAAAACACGATTTTTTGATAAAAATGCTCATTTTCGGCCAAACAATCTTTAGCCTATTGAGCAAACTAAAAACGCATCGGATAGTCATAAGACTTTATTTCTTAGACTAATTAAACTTTGTAGTCTTTCAAACCGAGATCTTTATGCAAAATTCTCCTCAGAAAAGTGCGAGAAATGTTTAGTTCCTAAGATCAATGACGAATTGATGTTTATGCATGTTCACGCACACTCTTTTTTTTTGGCTAAGCGCACTGGACAAAAACGTTAACGTGTTGTTTTATCCACTAACAATCCAGTTTTGCAAACTTGCTTCACAAATTGGTCTACAAACTGCGTTGAAGGCACTTCTTTAATATCAAATTTGTTTCGAAAATTTCTTACCGTTTGAGTAAAAGACTCACCACTTTGGAAGTAAGTTTCATTATTTCCCAACTTTGTTCAAGTGTAAAGCGTCCCATTTAATTTTCTAACAATTCATAAATGTCATTATACAACAAAATAAACGATAGTTCGAATCGTTACATGACCCACCTTTTATATGCAAAAATAAAGTTGCAGCTATTTATCGTGACCTTGTGTCCCAACAGCGCACATCAGAATAGCACTTTAAAAAAACTGTGTGCACAGCCACAACTCGCAAATGTTCTCTCGCTTTATACAAATTTGGTGGCAGCCTCTTCTCTGCCCGTATTGCTGGCCACTTACATTACGGGTAGGCCTACAGTTTAAAGTAGATTTCAAACCACTAGAGAGGTAATTAATTTACTCCGGAACAGATAAGAATTTCAATCATGGTTTCCAATTCAAACCCACAATATTTAGTGCAACAGTCGGATGTTTAGACTACTGCACAAAGACTAGACTCTTCACTTAAGAATAAATGTGAGTAAATGCCTCTTAACAGTAAAACTAGCCAATGACATACCGTACCAATAGACAAAATGTTTTTACCAAGCAGTGTCATTAGCTATTTTGTAATCTCAAAAAGCACACTTCTGTACGCTAGCAAAGAAACTAAACACAAAATTTCTTTTAAATTTATCAAATAATGTACTTTATGTTGACTGCCGCTCCACACAGTGTAAGACACATACACTAGTATTTCAGGCTATGCACCTTTCATAAGTATGTCCAGCTACTTGTTAGAAAAGCAATTTACATATAATACATCACTTATTAAATTTAAATGATAAATTTGTTTATCCGTATATTAATTTAACAGTGCTACAGACTCCTCACATGTATACACAGTTCAACTTACTCGTAACAGAATGCGTTCTGGTATCACCTCTCACAAAACTTTTTATTAACAATTTTAAGCAAAATACATAATTTTTGTAAAGTGGGCCTTGAAGATTTTATTACCTAACTCCTCTTGTTGGTGTATCAACAATGCCTCTTAGTAGAAAACAATGAACCCCATTTATTTCAAAAGTACCGTTTTAATTTATATACTACAAAGGCAAATGACATTCATGACCGTATAATATAAACATGTTTTTAAACTGCAGATAAACTGAAAGGCAATTATAATCTTTTCCATAAATTTTAATACCTGTTAAATTAATTAGTTTCTCTCAATTAGTTAGAAACAAATAATTAATTATTATATTAACGTAATTTGAAATTGAATGTGATTAGTTAATATTAACAACATCTTAAGGATGTTAAACTGATTAACAAATTATTTTAATATAGCTAAAGAACAGCCATTAAAATTAATGTATATATAAACGCTTTAAATTTAAATTTGTTGTTAGAGATTAATTGAAACAAAACTCGAATTGTGATTAAATACCGATTGTCGATGTTGGTAATTATTTGTAAACATTGAGGTAATAATATTATTTAGTTGGCCTACGCTATAATACCATGTAGTTTAATGAATTGGAGGACATACAATAACGCAACATCAAAGGATTACAATTGCAGTATAAAATATTATAATTAATCATTCTATAATCATTGGTTAAAATATTTTATTTTAAGTTTAGCAAATTTAATATGGTCAATTAAACCCTTCAATTAAATGCGTTAGTAATTCTAGTCGATCGGAAAAACAACATTACAAATATTTACTCCCTTTTAAAGTTTTATTGCGTTCAATCGTTAAAAGCGTTCCCTTAAATTAAATGGAAAACAGACAATTCAAGCGGTGATATGTTTAGCGTCTCTTCGATAACATACTTTTTTTAATTGTTAATCAAGTATAAGTTATATGAATGCATTGCTTGTTACCCACATGAATTCTACGACACATGTTTCATTTTTATGTTCATCATAAAATGCGTTTGCCATCTCGTCGGGCTATCAAATTGGGATATTGATGCCCCCAGAAACTTGCGCTCAAATGTCCGCGCACGTGATGCATTATACACCTAGCTAAGGTTCCCCTAAATATTCCTCAGCTGTCTTTGGACCCTGCATATTCCTTCTTATCCGTCGCATTTAAATTTCAATAGAATATAAAAGTTTGATATTCAATGAGTTATACCTACACCGTATCAGAATATAGTCGCAAAAGACAATAAACAGTAAAACTTAGATTGCGTCCTATATATTAGTTTCTTCCACTTTTTTAATCTGATACAGCGGGTACATTATGCATGCAGGCTATATTACAATTGTAAAAGAAAACAAACCAACAATTGTTGTGTAGCTACCAGCAATTTTCCTTTACTAGCTATAGCTATAGCAGCTCTCTTGGTCTTATCTGCACGCATCGTCGGTGTATACGAATCAAATATTTACAAGGAACGTGATATTATCGCGAATAAAATGTGAATTATTGAGTGCCCTTACTCTGTATGGATATATAGTAGTCAGATTCTGTTATTACTTATGATCTATTTATTATATATGATAGGCCAAATTTCAAAAATAAATCATCCACAAATAATTATTAATAGTTGGATATTTTATGTCAAATAAAAAAGTTTTTGTTTTGTTTGCAAATGTATAGGAAACCATTTTTACATTATCTAGGGACATATTGAAAACATGAATAAAATAGTGGGTTGTTGTTGTAAGCAGAAAAACGTTGAAATTTATAGTAGAATCCCAAGAAAATAATTGGGCAATTTTATATAAATAAATTTAAACCCAAATCCAGAAATAGTATCAAACGTCAGCAATATAAATAATATATGGTACATAGCAGTGCTGCTCAAAGGTTCGATGTATAACCATTAAGCTACATAACATTTATTAATAATGATCTGTTCCAAATTTTGGAACAAAATCAGCCAGTATTGGTATTGTTGAACGGATTTCAGATCTATAGAACATTTTTATAAAACATAATAACTAATATACCAATGTGGTTTGACTACAAATTTACAAACATATTTTATTAAGACTAATTTGTATAATCAAACCTGAGCATAAAAACCCATCCAAATTTTATTTTGCAATCACTAGTGATATCTCTGTCTCTTCAAGTAATTTAAAATTAAAGATGTATTTTTTGCTTAAAATCATTATCCAACTTCAGTGCTCAAGTTTTGAATTACTGTTTTCCTTTAAATGCTACATCCTATACACAGTTTAAATCAATCAACTTTAAATACTGCATTCTAAAAAGATTTTTTAGAGCAACTTTTGAACAAATTTCTGCGTTTTTTTAATAAATCTCAAAACAGTCGTCTACTTGCTATTCCAAAAAATTATTGGTTTACTTAAATTTTTACAAAATCTGAGTGTTTTAGACCATTCTTGAGTCCATAAAAAAAAAGAAAGATATAGTGCTAGTACTAGCTCGGCTAAGAAATATCGTTGATAAACCATTCAAAAAATAGGACGTAGTTGAGTTTGCAACTAAAATGATGTCAACAAAGAAAAAAAGGCAACATAGCCTGTGTTATCTGAACGCAGTAAAAACTGTATAAACATAATACAATAAAAGCAAAAAAAATATATAAAAATACTACTAAAACGTAATGAGTAAACTAGATGCACTAGGTATTCGAAGGATAGTCTCAAAATGGATCCAATCCTATCTTTTGGAGCGTAAATTGGTCGTAAAAATGGGAGATAAAACAACTAAAGAACGTGAATTAAAACTAGGTGTGCCACAAGGGTCTGTTCTAGGCCCTCTGATCTTTCTTTTATTTATTAATGATTTGCCTTCGTTTATAACACAAGGAAAAGTTATTATGTTTGCTGACGATATTTCTATTGTAATTTCATCCAAAAGTGTTGAATGTATTAAAAACAAAACAATAGTCGTACTTGATGAGTTTTACAAATGGTGTAGTAAAAACCGGCTAATAGCAAATTCCGAGAAAACTGTAATGATAAACTTTCATTTTCGAAAATCCTTACAAAGTTACTCTGTGTTCTATAATAATGTAGAACACAAACTTAGTCGCTCTGTAAAATTTCTTGGCACAATTTTGGATGAAAACTTAAACTGGAGTCTACATATTGACCAAACTTGCAAAAAATTAAATAAAAGCTATTTTGCCATCTTGCAGTTAAAACCCTTTGTGGATGAGAGTGCTCTGTTGAATATGTATTATGCGTTAGTATATTCGCATATTAATTTTAATATATGTACATGGGGAAATGCGTCTTATATTAATAGAATTTTTGTTTTTCAAAAGAGAGTGTTGAGACTTATTTTTAATATAAAATCTCGGGAGACTTGCAAAACCGTATTTCAAATAAAAAATTTGCTTACTGTTCCATGCATCTATATATACAAGTCGGTTAATTTTATAAAAAAAAACCTAGAATCATTTACAAAATCTAAAGATGTACACTCGCATAACATAAGAAACAAAAATGTTATCCGTCCACAAGCTCATAAGTTGTGTAAGTATGAAAAATCGCCAGAATACGCAGGAATAACATTTTACAATAAATTGCCGAAACATATTCGAGAAATAACTGTGTATAATGTTTTTAAAGTACGTTTCAAAGAATTTCTTATTCAAAAAGTATACTATAATGTAAACGAATATCTTTTAGATTAAATTATGTATATACATTTTTAGTATTAGTTGAATAATAATAATATTTTTAAATTGTAGTTTTTAAATGTTATTTTTATATTTGTTTTGTATAGTTTATATGACTTGTTTTGTACTATTTTTAAGTGACTTTTCGTACCTGTATTTTAAACTGTGCAGCATGTGAATAAAGATTTATTATTATTATTATTATTAATACGTAAATACCATACTAAAACTGAGTATTGTAAAAAAAATGATTCCTTCCTCTGCCTGAGAATTTGGTTGGATTTGTAGTTTTAGTTGAGTTTACTAAGTTCCAATGGTTTCCGTTTAGTTAGGTTAAGTTGGATTGTCAACATATCAAAAAAGCGGAATGGAAAATGAACGCAAGTAAAAAGTTTGAAAGTAGTCTCCGACCTAGTTAACAAAACTTGAACCATAAACGACACTACCATAAACAAAAGCAAAATAGGTAGCAGCAGAACAAACTTTTAAAAAGCGGAAAACAAAAAGCAGGTTTACTAATAGAACAAACAAATTGCAACTCAAAAAAAAATCTGCTTGACAGCCAAAAGAAAAATGTCCAAAGTAAATGAAAATTCAAAAGCAACAAACTATGAAAAAAAAGAAGCGCATAATCAATACAAAGCCAAAAAATGCCATTACCAACCTTATAAAAAAAACAAGAAAAAAACTTAATCAATCTCTGCAGGAAGATTGGCAACAATGTTTGGAGAGATGTTTACAGAATCGCGACTTAAAGACAACAAGCAAAACTTAAAGAAAACGCAAAGAAGCTAACAAACAAGACGGCAGCCGGCCCAACAACATTCCAGTAAAGCTAATTAAAATTTCAATGGCGGCATGTCCGCAAAAATCAACAAGCAACAATTTTCCAAAAACCTGGAAACGATCAAAACTTATCCTTATTAAAGAAAAAAAAAACAGATCAAAAGCACTACAGACCAATCTGTTTACAGAATATTATAAGTAAGCAGTTAGAACCACTAATCAAACTCCGACTTAACAAAAAAAAAACCCCTCTTCAATCATCAATACGGCAAGTCAACCACGGATGCCATATGCAAAATTTTAGAAATTAAAAAAATAACAAAGAAAAGTTATACAAAAGCAGGGACTTTTGTGCTCTAGTATATTGCGCTTGACATTAAAAACCCACATAAACAAAGAACTCCAAAAAATAGAAGTAAGCAATTACCTTCTCAACATGCTAAACAATTATCTCAGTCAAAAGATCAATAATAATTGATATAAAAGAAATAAAAGTCAGCTATAGTGCTCAGTATTAAGTCTGGTTATCTGGAACATCCTATGCAACCAGGTACTAAGATTTAAAATCCAAAACCAGACAACCAAACATATAACCAGACTAACCACAAGTCTTGGACTCAAACTGGCTAACAAAATAACAGAAGCAATAGTCCTATATGGCAGAAAGTGAATCACAAAAATAGAAATTGATGCTAAGAGAGCAAGGATTGTCCCAAAACCAAGCATCCAATACCTGTGAATCATCTTTAGCAGGAAAGACAACCAGGAAAAAAACTTGAAAAAAACAGACGCAAAAACCTCTGCTGCTCATACCCATTGTTGATAGTCCCAAATCCAGCAAAAAAAATGTGTTCTCATATGAAGTGAAGCAACCCAAGAATAAAAAACTACCAATTCTTACCAAAATCCAAAAAAGAACTAGACTAAGAGGTATGCAGGTAATCGCAAAGGTAATATCCATTGACTTCCTAGTAGAAGAAAAACAAGGCTATACATAACGCAAGAAAAGAGGTAAACTAATATCTCACCCAAGTCTTGGGGAGGCATGGATGCTTTGGTGGTTACCTCCAAAGATTCAAAATCAATCAAAGTAACTTATGGCAACATTGTGAGAAGATAGATTTGATCGCACACGCTATAACAAAATGCACCAACTTCATCCCCATAAGAAATAAAACTAAAAAAAACATGACAAAAAATATGAGCAACATTATTGAAACAATGCTGGAAAACCAATAGTCGTGGAGCGACATGATCACACACATTATTAAAAGGAAAGATACATTAAACATAACAACGCAACTCAGTAGGTAACAAAAAAGAAATTAACACAAGCAGGCGTAATGAAGTAATGTTATAGCAATTTCCGTTTCATCGGCAAAAAAAAACAAACAAGGTCTTTAATGCAGTCGGACAAACCCTACCTCTAGACAACCCCAATCACACACGATAAACCTTAAAAGAAAAAAAGTTGCAGTTGTCAGCATCAATCATCAGAATGTGACGGAGATGTTAACGTGTGTTTCCTTGACTGACAATGACATTCTAAAAGTTGCAAAGAAATTCTTTCCTAGAAACGTAGTAACACGATGGAAAATACCAATGGTCAACACAACAATGATCAAATACTCCAAAACAGAAAAAATCTTAACGCAGGCAAAAAGATAAAAAATAAAGCTCCAAAACCAGACAAACATCAAGCGGTTAACAACAACTCAAACCACTAAATGTACAAAACTGATGAATAACTTACTAAAAACAAAGCATTTCCCCAAAAATTGTGTGCTATGGCGTCAGAATAGACGACCCATATAGCGTTTAAAAAGCTGATGAAACGCAAAATAGCTCCATACCTAATGAAGATGATTATAAACTATCTGGAGAATAAAACGGTTTTGATTAAAAACACATAAAAATCTAAATGACTTGTGGGGCCCCAGAGCTTTTCTAGAACCTTTACTATAATGAGATATTGACACTAAATATAACAAAAAGAATACACCTGTTAAGATATGCAGACAATCTGGCAATTGTAGCTACCGCAAAAACTGCAGAATGGCTTAAAGTTAGGCACAAGACTTACAGCACAAAACCACTCTTAGTTGTAACCCGCAAAAAAATCGACAGTATCACAACTTAAGAAGAAGGTGTGATAGCTCAGTTATAGAGCGTTAGCGTAGCACGCTAACAGTCCAGGGTTCAATCCCCAAAATATGACTAAATAATAACTTGTTCTTTATCCACCGGGGTGATTCGGAAGTCACCTAATAAGCCGTTGGTCCTATCAACCTCCTTCAAACAAGTCGTAAGACTTTTGGGGCAATGTAAAATAGCTGTAAAAACGCAAAATAATAATATAATAAACAAATTCGACCACAATAACACACAAAACACGTCATGCAAGTAGCTAGAAAAGCAATAATACTGTTAATGCGAGAGAGAATCAGTAGAAAGAATAGTAAGAAAAAAAAAAGAAATTATTTGTGCAAAACATAGCGCTAGAACTGCTTAGGTTACCTAACTTAACCTAACGTGTCGCAATCAGAAACTGAAACGAACCCCAGCCGATTGGCACCAACATCCAACGGCTCAGTAGACACCTGACCATCACCACAAAACAACCCCTGCTAAACGATCTTAAAAAATGTAACAAAAAAAACCTGCGGTTTGCAAAAACCCAAGTTGGCCTAAAAAAAAAACTTGCATCTGAAAATCTCGATGGCAAAGCAAAAAAAAATGTAGAGTAGAGTAGAGACAAAACAATAGAAAACTGAGAAAAAAAATACAGTAAAGAGAAAAGAATAATAGAAAACTGGATTGAACACCTGGCGTGTGTAAGATAGTAAAAGCAAGCAAAAGCAAAAGAACAAGTTGGGTTGTGTACTCGGTGTGTGTGAAAACCAAGATCCAAAAAATCTGCATTAGTCATCGCCAAACAAATCCCGTCCACGGGCAAACACCGCAAAAAAAACGACACTAATTGCACAAACAGACCGTAAATAGAAAGAAAGAAAAGTGAGCCAAATTGTGCATCTGATGTGTGAAGTGAGTGTTATTCAGTAAGACCACTAGTCGTCAGCGTCAGCGTCTTGATTTCTACGTCTATCAACACTAAACCAGAAAATAGTGTAAAAAAAATAGATTAAAAAAAACGGATTGTGTATCTGGTGTTCAAAGATGTATTATTCATGAAGGCCACTAGCAGTTAGACAGCTAACCTCTACGTCTACGTTCACCAAGCGGATTCGTTAGACAACCTGCAAGTGTCCCATCTAAAAAACTTGAGAATCAAAAAACACAGGCAGCGCAGGGTAATACTACCCTCCATAAAGTAATGCTTATGCAATGTCGTAAAAGATAGAAAAAATGCGCAAAGGTTTTAGCCTGTCTTCTTCTTCTTCGTTTTCCTCTTGGCAGAGGAGTTGTAGTCATGTTTTGCTATTGAGTAGAAACAGTGGCACTGCAAACTATATCACGCCAGCGGCTCCTATGTTTGACGCACTTAGTAGCCTTATTTAGGGTGGAGCTAGTTAAATTTTTTCTTTAGTCCAACCATCTTTTTAGAAAACGTCCTTTTGGTCTTGTGTCTTCCATTTTTCACTGGACTATCAGTCTTTCAAAATTGTCGTCTTCTCTCCTCGTTTCGTGCCCAAAGTATCTCAAAATTCGAGAGTATACAATTTGTGAGAGCTGCTGCGGTTCTTTGATCTCGTTGAGGATGAACACGTTTGGTCGTCTGGCCGTCCAGGGAACTCGGAGTATGCGCCTCAAACACCACATTTTGCAGGCATTAATTTTCTAGTACTTTAAGTGTCTAGGCTTCTGCGCCATATAGTACAACAAAGAATACGAGTGTTTTAATTATTTGCTTCTTCGTATTCAGTGTTATGCTACTATCTACCCATGTTCTTTGTAGCTCTAGTACGGTTCTTTTTGCAATCTTACACCTTTGTTGTATTTCTACAGAACATCCACCCTCATTCGTAATTACTGCCCCCAAATATATAAATTGATTAACCACTTGCGATTTAGCCTGTATAAACCGGCAATACTGTGCAGTATTAGCTGTCAGTGTCTTATTGAATTGAAGATTTTCTTCCCTTTTCTAAAATATTAGTGAGTACAAATTTGATACTCCGTTTGTTCCAGGTTAGATTCCGTTAGGCTGTTTGTTTGCTTCAATTCAATAATGTTATAATTCTGTTAATTTTTGAGTAATTTAAATTTATATCGGTTTCCTTTGGTTAAATATAAGTTTTGGTTCGGCTAAGTTTTTAAATTTCGGGTAGTTTCGATGAGTTTGGTTATATTTTTTTGAGTTAAATTTGATTAAGTTTACTTCAGTGTAAACTGATTTTGTAAGTGTAGATTTAAATACTTTTGGATTTGTTTGTTTAAGTGACACACGACTTTTAGTTGAGTTGAATCGATACGTTTAGTTTAACATGTATCAGGCTTAGTTTGAATTTAATTAAATTCAACTGAATGCAGTTAAATTCATTTGTGTTAACTTATTACGTTGAGTCTGAGCAAGCCAAACCAAACACAAAATACCTGTTTCTAAACAAGTCAATACGTACGTTCTAATCAAACGCGTCCAAAATTCCGTGTAAGGATTTAACTGTACTACAACCCTCCTTTCACACACACAGTTCAAAGTTTGTCCTAATAGAAGGCATCGCGTTGCCACTTCTGGCATATGTATTTGCCGTAACTTTAATAAATAACACAATTGTATATACTTTAATTAAATCAAATTTTGCTTTTTTTAATATTCCATTAGAAGCCCACAAACAATTATAAATAATTTCATTATGGATCCAATTCTCAAACTGTGATTGATTTTTACAACTCTACTTTTTTGAAACTAAAAAGTTTATTTGAATAATATACTGATTACATAAAAAATGAAGTATAATATAAAATATTACTTTCAGAAACTTTACAACTTGAACTAAAAAAAGAAGATTTGCTTTACATTGTTTTCCGTTAGTATTATTCTAGCAATAGAATTCAGTTAATAAATAAAACAAGTTGCAAAAGTATATAACCGGATACAAAGACGTAACAACAAATAATGAAAGCTTGTTGATTCTAAAATATATCATCTGGTCTCGTAGTAAACGATTGTATACATGTAGTGTATAACGAACACGATAAGTATATGTTTAAATAGTGTGTGGTTATGTGTGGATTTAAACCAGCAATTAATTAGAGTCGTTCAATTCTGAGTTTGGTCAACCAAACCAGACTACTCGAAAATGTAAATGCATTTGAATAATATATATGTATTATTTAAAATACAAGGGCAGTTATAGGATAGTACAAACCAAAGCAGGAAGTTGAATGTGACGTCGGGCGAACAACGCGATTGGTACAAAATGCATGATTGAATCCTCAATCCAAAATGCGGTAGTAAATTGGCCGCCCGGAAATTGCGATTTTAAATAACAAATTAAATGTGTCGCTCAAATTTATCGGTGTAGTGAGTTAACAATATTGGGATTTCCTTATATTAATTTTATTTGTTTAGTGGTGTCTACAAACGCGGAAAATGAGCCGAGTATATATTTATATAAAAAAAAAACTACAAAAACACTTTGAAACAAAGGACATCAGAGATTTGCTCAACCGATGGCTGCTTTGTATTCTGTTCGATGAAGTGACATACGGGGTCAATTGTGTGTTCGATTGCCGACCAACGAGGGATAAACGGACGGCCGCTGGAAATGATCGAGCGAGAGGCGAGCTTCCTGCCCTATCAACAGAATTACAGGGACCGGGACAGAGGTAGCTCTTTCATTAATATGGACAATTGTTGGTGTGCCAATGTACAACTGTTCCACTGCTGACATCCAGTTATGCGTGCTCCGGAATAATGGATACACGGCTTGAGGTGGAGCATTCTAAGCGGGACAATAAGATACCAATACTAATATTGTACCGTGTATCCTGTTTTTGGCTCATGACCGCTCGCGGCTATCATTAATGAAATACCTGCTACACGAACCTCCTTCAGATACATGCGCCCCCTTTATTTATACACGACAGTCGGAATTGCGGCCAGAGGTCGGATTCTACCAAACTTTTGTTTTCCTCTCTCATTAAAACCAAAATATTTATTTTCCCTTTATACAAAAAACGCTTCTATATATTAAATTAATTACCATTATATACACATTTATTTTCATTATTATTCCTTATTATATTAATTTGGTAATTTTAACAAAAAATATTCAGTTTTGCATTCATTATTCATATAAATATGGTTAATGAAACGATTGAATATACAATTTAATCAATATTTACTCGTTATGAGAACAGGTCCGTAGCAAAGTGTCACGATCGGATCCCTCTAAATTTCTAAGTAGACATAAAGCGTGAATAAATTTTCTATTCACGCTACTACAAAAACTACATTAAATCACCCAATCATATAAAACTATTTTTAAATTACTACACGTCATTAGTTCATAAAATACTAATCACAATCTTTGCAATTTAATCAACTCTTCCTTGGTTTATCAAATTAATAATAAAGAACTCTTAAAAATATTATTGCTTTTAAAGCCTCATTTAGTTAAAAAAAAAAAAACTCAATTTCAATCTTTAGTTTTCTGCATATTGCAGGTGCTATGCGCCTTTTTTCTATCCTTTACAATCCTCTGCCAATCTTTTCATCTCAATATACCCTTATCCCTTTTTAGTATGTCAGTTATCTCTATTTTAGTTTACCTTTAATAACATTTTTCAGCAGACAATCTTTTCTTATCGCATGAGCTATCACTACTTATTTATTTTAAATAAATTGTTTTTACTAATCTTTCTTCTACTCTTCTTAACTCTTCTTTATTTCTTATGTTGCCCAACCACTTAATATTCAATATTCTGCTTCATTTAATACGTGTTTGATCTTTATTTCCCATTATCCATGTTTTGCATTTACAAACACTCCAAACAAAACAATTTCCAATTATGTTTTGCAGTTTTTTGCAACCCGCTGCTCAAACTGTTAATCTTTCTTATATTATTTCCGTCTTGCCTTTCCATTTTTTTTATTAACTATGGCCATGTCAAGCTAGCAACTCCTCAACATAGACTCTCTATCATATAAAAGAGCCATGCATGTACATAGTACGTGCTCGATTGTCTTGTCTTCCATTTCACATCCTCTACACGTTAGACTGTCTTCAATGCCAATCGTTTTCTTAGTTGGCAGTATCTTAAAAAAGAAATTGAAAAAAATGCTAGTATCAAAGATATCCCTTCTTAAAAATAAAATAACGGTTTATGTAAAGTAACAACAGTAGAGAAAATAAGAATGGCCTTCAAAACCTACACCATAAAACTAAAACATTTTGAAGTAAAATCTCTTCGTCCAACATAGAGAAACAAGCAAAATATCACCATAAAGATGACAAAAGTTGACGCTAAAAATTTGATCAAAATAAAGACAATTAGAATCAACCAGACATCTTGCAAAATTTTGGAGAAAAAAAAAGTCAAATGTGCTGGAAAAATGATGAATGTTAAAGCAGATCACAAAAGCCCAAACGGATCTGTGTATAAAATGCACAAAAGATGAACACCAATCCAAAAAATCTAAATAATCGAGTGCAAAAAAAAATTGTTGCCGGTAACTTCAATGCAAAATCGCCTCTGTGAGATATGCACCTTACCAATAGAAGATTGTGACTGACTGGATAGCTATAAACAATCTATGCATGGTAAATCGAGGTAAAAAAAGCTACGTTTAAGATCCATGACTACTTCTCAATCTTAGACCTGACAATAGCTAATCACTGCATTAAACTAACGATCACGCGGTGGAAGGTTAGTAGACATTGCTTTTAATATTAAAAAAAAAACAAGTGACATTTTCCAAGAAGCAAGACAAAGGTTGGCAGGTTAGGAACTAGCTTCTTCTAAGATAAAACTTCAAGATGTTCTAAAAGAAATCTAGTTGTACAGAAAAATAACTTTAGCTGAAAAGTTCTCAACAACCGTAACAAAGATCTGTAGCAAAACAATGCCAAAAACAAAATCCACAGTAAAAAATAAAGATCTAGCTGGAAAACCCGTTGTCAAAATGTAGACTCAGACATCTAAGGCAATGGCTACAAAATAGTCACAAAAACGTGTAAGATTCCGAAACCAAAGCTGACTATGGAAGTAATAGGAAAAGTAATGTTTGTTCCCTGCCCAACCAAAAGTATTTTTGACTACGCCACTGGTAATATATTTGTCAACTTTACAAGCAAAGAACTACAAAAAACTTGTACAAAACTAAAACACAACCAGGACCTAAAAATATTCCAGCAAAAGTATTGAAAATGTAGCTCTGTACTGTACAAATCTGGTGCTAAAGGTTTATAACAACTTTTTACAGCATTTTTTCAACTTTCCTAGATCTTTCAGATTGGTTTTTTGGACAAACACTTGCTAACACTGTGAAGTCCCCAACCTGATAATATTGTTTCAAAAAAAATCTTTTCCTACCTTGGCACATATTTATATTCTTTGCCTCTTCTTCTCAATTATGTTGAAAAACATATCCAGACTATTACAGATAGCTACAAAAAATTAAACAATTGTTAAAGCAGTCTTTGTAGTAATTTAAAGTCTTCATACTACAAAGACTTCAAAGTACTTTAGAAGTAAAGGGTGGTCCATCTAGTGGTATCTTTTTAATCATTTGTTATTTTGATAGTGACAGGTTTTTCCCGTAGAAAATCTTGATAAAGTCAGCATCATATTTCCACAAAACAAAATAAATTGCTTTACGCTTGAACAACGTTGGGAAATATTGCAAACTAATTTCCAAAATCAATGTTGTGTAGCCCAAACAGTTCGTTTATTGTGCAAAAAGTTCGTGAGACTGGCATGCTAATGGCCAACACACACCTTCTCCGCCGCCATACGGTTCGCACTGACGAGAATGTGGCTGCCGTAGCCGAGAGTGTGCGACTGAGTCCTGGAACATCAAACCGCCATCGATCTCAACAATTCAACATTTCACGCACCAGCCTGATGCAAATTTTGCACAAAGACTTCGCATTATTTGCTTATAAGGTCCAATTGACTCAGCAATTGATGGGACTCAACCATCCGTTTCGTTATTGCTTCTCAGTTTGGGCCTTAGAACAGCTCAAAATAGACAACAATTTTGCTAAAAAAATCATCTTTTCTGACAAAGCGCATTTTTATCTCGGCGGCTATGATAACAAGCAAAACTGTCGCATTTGAGGATTGGAAAACCCGCACGTGATTGTCGAGAAGCCAATGCATCCTCAGAAAGTGACAGTTTGGTACGGATTTTAAAGCGGTAGCATCATTGGCCCATTTTTCTTTGAAAATGCTGCTGGAAACGCCATTTTGGTCAACGTTAAGCGCTACAGAGACGAGAGATAATAAGCGATTTTTTGTGGCCAAAAATTGAAGACATGAACTTGGACAATCTTTGATTTCAGCAGAATGACGCGCCATGCCACACAGCCAATGCCACAATCGATCTTTTGCGCGCCAAGATTGGTAATCATGTTATCAGCCGTCTCGGCGATGTCAATTGGCCACCTCGAACCAACGCTATGCAAACAATCCATTAACAATTCAAACCCTTAAAACAAATATCGAGCAATTTGTGAGATAGAGCCAGAAACCGTCACCAAAGTTTTGGAAAAATGGGTTAACAGGATGCGCTACTGCAAAGCCAGCCGAAGTATCCACATGAATGAAATCGTGTACCATAAATAATGGGAATGTTTGCTCTTTCGAATAAACCAAAAATACACCAAAAATACACCAAAAAAAAATGTTTGTTCATTTTTTCGAATTTTCAAAAAGGGACCACTAAATAGACCACCCTTCACACAAAAAGCTATTTTATTCGAAAACATTTTATTTAAACGCTATAATTTTTTAATTTCACTCTTCAAACCACTGGTAAAACTACCATTTTAATTATTTAATAAGATTTATTGCTACCTACAGTTTAATTGTACTAAAAATAGTTTCAAGTAAATTTAAAAAAATGAACAAATTATATATCAAGAAAACAACATAAATCAAATTATTCAAATTTGGTATGTTAATATAATAAACTTAACAAACATAAGCAATATTGCAATAAATGCGACTAATTAAAGTTCTAAAAACTAACGGACCTAACCTATTTTATGCCAAAGATGTACTCACTTCTAATTTTAAAATTTAATAATGTATGTAAAGTATAACGACAATGACAACGCACTCATTAATAATAAATTTTAAATCTGTGCCACGTTAATGGTAACCACTTTGAATAGATTACAAATACCTTTTAATGTCTATATAAATCTAGTAAAAAGCTTTTATCAGATATTTTTCATATTAAAGTGTTTATAAATTTTGTATGTAAAATATTTTGTTTTAGTCTGATATAAACCGTAAAATTGGCAGATTTATCTTTATCACAAATTACATTGATTCTTGCTAAAAAAAAAAGTTTAGTCCAGAAAAATATTCTACATATTAAATAAATGTTTGCTCACAAATAAGATTTTTTTATAGACTAGTTAAATCAATCACAAAATTGAAACACACGATGTAATCTAGTAATTAGATTTAAAATTGATTTGTACTTACTTGATGTGTCCTGTTTGGGCACAAGAGGCGGCTGAGGTTGAACAGGTTGAACCGGTTGCACGGGGGTGCTGGCCTGAGTCAGTAGTGGTTGCACAGCTAGTAACGTGGGGGGATTCGCTGGCGGTGCGGCAGCGTTGCTCCCTGGCGAGGTCGCCCACCCACCTTTCATGTCCTGTAAACAACCACCGCACATTAATCAACTGCACTTTACAGGGAACTCGCCGCAAAAGCGTTCAGGGAATATAAGGAGAATAGTAACGGTGCTCTAATACTGTACACCCTGCATGACTACTGTTAGTTACATCATCTCCACCGCACATCTACATGCGACATGTATTAGATTATCTCTAAGCGTACAAAGTTACAAGATATAAATACAATATATCAAAGTTGATTGCAGCGAGTTTTCATAAATAATTTAAAACCTTTTTGTTTATTTTTCAAACAAAATAATAAAATTATATGAGAAAGCATGCACATAACAATATAAGAATAATTTCAGGGTAAAAAACAGTTTTTATATGCGGAAATCACATACAATTTATAAAAGAAATTGTAAAATATCAGTAACTCAATTACGTAATCACATAGAAAGTTCTAAAATATTAAAAAATTAAGTTGGCTTTTGTTAGATTATTGCAAAATAGCGTTCATATTAAAACAAATTCTCATCATTCAATGAAACTGAATCTATTAAGATTGGATCAGATGTTACCGCCGATCAACAAGTTTTGTCATCAAGGTGCTCTAAAAATCAATAAATTTATGTTATTCAGCATATACATTTGTTTTTTTTTGTATTTATGATCTTTAAACCAATATAAGGATAAATTTAATAAGGTTGAAATTGTGTTTTATTTTAGGTAACAGAATAATAAACAAATATAACTAGAAGTAAACTGTCTGCAAATAACGCCGTAAGTAATAACAACTTTTCTTATTTAACATTAATAATATAAACTTAAGCATTTAAACTAAATAAAAACTATCTTTTTATAATTAAATCCAACAAAACCAGATTTTTTGCATGTAAATTTGATTGCCTACGTTAAACTAACATTTTATTTTCAGATAACAAATTAACAGCCAAAACCAAAACTTCTTAATGCAACAACAATCTATAGTAAATGCAAAAAAATCATCATTAATACTGTAAAATATTTTTATAATGCTGTTTATGCCATGCATTCAGATTTCTATATAAGTGCATGGCATGCTCTCAATAAATCAAACATATTCTCAGTAATGATTTGAAAATGTGTAAAGTTAGTAACAGAACAAATAACAAAAACAATTGAAAAAACCACCAAAGAAAATCGTATTACTAAATATAATTGAAAAGAAAATTGTAGTTTTACTAATCCGTAAAACTAGTATCATACAAACTATACTTTTTAAAAGCTTTCAATTCAATACGTACGCTACTCTGGGAAAAAGCAGTAGTTTAGGCAATGCGATTGTGAGTTCAAATCTCACAACAGAAACCATTTTTGGGGAGATGGCGAGCGTATGAACGTTATACGCTCGCCATCTCCCCAACCCGCCTTGTCAGCGTAAGGTTTCATGACAAACATCCTTCTCTAGTCCGAAACAAAATATAAATCTCTCTAGTGATTCGGAATCTTCTCAATAACTATAGGTCCACCTGTAATGTAAGTTGCCAGCATTACGGACAAAGAGAAGGCTGATGCGCCAGCAGTGCCGTAAAAAGCGGTCGATGATGATCTGCCAAACTTATGTACACCAATTATTACAAATGAAACCAAAATAAAAATAAATATTGTAAAAACTAACATTATACATGAGGTACTGCAACTTTGAAACAGTAAACACTACATATACCTATGCATTTACAACAATCAAACAACTAAGTTTTCACGTCAAATACCTGACGCTACAGTAAAACTTTTTTTTTTCTATAACAGATAATTTAACAAACTTAAAGAAAAAAATAAAAGAAATGCGTTTCGCATGTGATGAAATAAATTAGAAACAACGACCATAACATAAATTAAAAAGTGTAAATACTATAGAGCGTGCTATACCAGGCACTGATTATATATACATTTTACTTGTTAACATTTCAAAAACATGCGATTAAAATACATTAAAATCCCCGCCGCAAGCATTGATGCTATTCCGATCTGCGTGCTTAAGACAGGCAACCGCGGCTCAAATCTTCTGGTCATCTATACGTTACGTTAAAATTCCGATATGCTTCCAAAATAAAGTATATAAAAAAAATGAAACAAAAATACACCTTCAACTACAAACTAGAATCACTATATAGTAATATTACAACAGTTTTATGAAAATTAAGATGAGCAT
Source organism: Tachinus rufipes (assembly GCA_963932245.1). Classification (NCBI taxonomy): domain Eukaryota; kingdom Metazoa; phylum Arthropoda; class Insecta; order Coleoptera; family Staphylinidae; genus Tachinus; species Tachinus rufipes. The sequence goes on along the minus strand of OZ010750.1, from coordinate 62,392,525 downwards.
GCCAAGTAACCAAACAAAAGTAATGAGTATTACCAAAACACTCAATAAAAATCAAAAACAACAAAAAAAAGTAAAAACATTTTTAGAAACGTTACAAAAACATAAAAAAACCTTCCTTAATAGTTTTGTGAATATTTTATTTTATTTCAAAAAAAATAAAAAATAAATCGCAATGTTGACCGATACAACAATAAACTAAAATTTAATAATAAAAGCAATCAGAAGATTTTTAAGACAATCTGATCATAAGATGCAAAATCAAGATGCTGATAAATAGAATTCTTAACCGGATGGATAGCTTATTTTCAGCATTAAACCTGGTTTGATCAATTTGACCACCCGGATATAGTTGACTTCTATCTGACTCATTGATTGCTACAAAATTATCTTGTTCACTTCCTCAGCACACATGCACTCAAGGATCTTCCTCATCCTTGTCCCTCCAACTGGGTTTTTACTGTGATTGCGCCTTGTTGATAATATGCGCATTAACGCCTACAACAAAGAGCTTACTTTGCTCAAGCAAGTTGCGCGTTGTTGATAGTAAAACATGTCTATTTTCCTGGGTTTTCCATCTAGGCCATATCAACAACCACTACAAAAAACTTACTGTTCTGGCTGTTAGTAACCCCCTCCTTGGTCTTGAAGCCAAAGTGTAGGATTGATCCTACATTTAGTCTCAATAAAAGTTTTCTTAAAAGTATCTTCTCTCTTATCTTCATCACCAGAGTAAATTTCTTTTGGCTTTAGGTCAATAACCAGCAAAAACTGGTATCTGTGCATGCCTTCATTACCAAAAATTTTGTTTTAAAAATCAATCTTTAAAGCATGCCTCCACCAGCATGTTTTAGATGTTATATTTATAAATTGCATCCATCAATTGAATCATTCTATAATCTTCTATCGTTAAGTATTGCAGCTCTTGCAACTTTGTAGCTTTTATCATAACCACCTTGTCTGTAAGATGACTCAGCTGTTCTTTAAACTAATCTTTCTTTTTAGACGTAGAGGAATAATGGCCTCAACAAGTAGCACTTGATAATGACATAAGCGTGGCATCCACCTTCTGGTTTTCTTTTCGGCGTAAATCTTGTTGTTGTGCTATCCTTATCAATCAAACCTAAATTTGTCATTAGTTTAATGTAAGCTGGTTATTGCTTTGCGGATTTTTAACCAGCATCTGTGGCATGCTGTTCCAGGCTTCTTTCTATATAGCTCCTACCTTTGTCTATTTTGTTTTTACAGTTGCTATTAGTCTTCTAGCCTTTTTTCCTGGACCTTCCTTGTTTAGCATAAATCTACTAAGCTTTATCTCTATTTTATTTGTTCCCCTTGACCTGTTTGTTCAATGTTTTGTTTCAAACGTCTCTCCAAAGTATTTGATTTTCTTTTCTATGGTTATCACCTGATCTCTTACCTAAACCTCATCTTCTTTATTGCGCTTTTTACAGCCAGTTTACATCGCCACAGAAGTCTTATAACTTGTTTGAAGGAGGTTGATAAAACCAACGGTTAAATAAGTGACCAAATGAATAAAGAGCAATTTCCAATTCAAAGTGCTCGTTAGTAACCATAATTTGTAGTAACCCACCCACCCACCTAAATGTTGGTGATCAGAAGATTGGATATCAGCAATTTTTCTTTGAACCATAAAACACACAAACACTTAAGCAGTTGGTTGGGAACTCCAGTTCAAAGTTCTTGTTGGTAATTATGAACTGGAGTGGTTATCAAAAGATCGGATAGACATTGCTTCTTTTGCAATTGCTTTCACTTTCTCTATAGCTCCTAATATTGTTCTATCCTTGGTAAACCCGTATTATTCCTTTGCCCATTCTCTTTTTTCTTCTATTTCTTGTTCTATTCTCCGGTCAAAAACTTTTTAGTATCTTAGCTAGTATGTTCATTAAGCATATTGAAATATATGACGTTAATTTTTTTGTTTATTCCTTTTTCTCATTCAGAATTAGGGTAACTTTCCAGCATCCTCGGAAAGTTCCTTGTTTTTGGCATCTGTTAATTATGCTTTCACAATCTCTATTGTTATTTCGTCCAGACTTGGTGCTTTGTTGGACAATTCTAGCATGTGTCAGCTCAAAAACATCGTAATCTTCTTATCCCAAAGGTGATAAACTGGGTTTTATATTTAATCTAATTTATCCAAGTATTTAAAATTTTACACAACATCCTTTTTTTTTTAATTTAAACTGTTTTGAAGATTGTTTTTTATATAAAAAATGGCAAATTGACTTAAACAAAATCAATTCACCGTAGTAAGATGTTCTCAAGCCCGGACTAAAGAAAGGCAAGAACATCGCAGGAAAAAAACTAGAAGCCAAAAACAAACAAATAAAGCTAAGGACCATAGTATTGTGCCTGTAAGAGATGGTTTTACAAGTATCAGGTCAAATGTTGATCAATAGATTGATGGAGAAGGTCGCCTCGTGTGATCAAACAATTTACAGCCAAATCATGCATTTTGGCTTAAAATCTTGTGTTACTATTCACAGATCAACTAACCAACTAATCATATTTAGATTAGATTAGAACCTCGAATGGTGCAGAGTAGTGTTCAGCAACAAATTAAGACTTTGTTTGGGAATACATAATGGCCGATAACCTGTTGAACAACAAACTGTAAAGTTTTCAATTGCAAAGCTTGTGCATTGAATTGTAGGCATTATGGTATAGGGTGTTTTTGCTTATAGCAGTAAGTCCCATCTAGTCTTTATTCAAGAAAATTTGATCACCCGGCAAAATGTTGATGAGGTGCTGGAACCCTACGTGCAGTTTTTCTTGCTGCTTAGAAAATTCCTTTTTAGCAAGATAATCCTCTTTTCAGAACGGTTGTCTTTTTTTCAGCAAAATACTCTCCTTTTCAGCAAAATAAATTGTATATTACAAAACTTTCCCAAGAATTTTTTAAAGAAGCTTGAAATTAACCTGTTGCCATAGTCAACTAGATCTATAAGTTTTTTGTCCACTAAACATACGTGGAACATAATAGAGAAAAGACTAACTTTAGCAAATCCTTTCCTCCATAAAATGGAAATTGCTTAAGACGCAATAGCATAAATAGACCTAGACCACTTATTAAAATTGCCACCAAGGGTTAGGAAATGGATCCAACGCATTATTAATTGTTACTTTTCAATAAACAAAAGTTTTTGCCAAATTTGATTAAAACATTCTTATTCTTGGTGCATTTCTATGCCACTTATACTGAGTGGCATAGAAATGCACCAAGAATAAGAATGTTTTAATCAAATTTGGCAAAAACTTTTGTTTATTGAAAAGTAACAAATAAGTTTAAAACAATTTTTTTATTTTAAATGATTGCATTTTAAGATTGTTCAAAGAATTTAATTAAATTAAAATAAAATTCCAGCTTTTGTAAATCAATTCTTTAATATTAAAAATTTATTTACAAAGCACAAAGTATTTTAATTTTTTAAATATAAATAAATATGATTGAAAAATAAAATAATTAACAATTAAAAATTGATGTTGATTTGTTTTGTTTTGTATACAGTATATATGCATATAAAATCAGTTTATAGATAGAACCGACATCTGAATTTAATACAGGGTTAATTATTGCAGTCTAATTAATTGAATTCTATATTAGTATTGGCGGTCGCAGTGGTAATAGCAACGGAAATTGTCTACATACGATACGGCAATTAATTTGCAGGGTAACTGACAGGCCTGCACAAAGGGATTTGAGAATAAAAAACGAGAGATATTATCATTAAAATGTATTAAAATATATTTCGATCCGCGTATGTGGAAAAAAGAAACGATATAATATCGCGCGCGCTAATTATGCAAAACAAGTTTATTAATCAAGGTAGTATATCTATAAGTGCCACGTACCGTACGTAGTTTTTTATGTATGCAATCTAAAATCCCGCTTACATATATTAGAGTTAATTAATTCATTCCCGGAGGAAAATGCGCATTACTAAGTTGAAATGATAAATCGAAAAGGCGAGAAAGTATTTCTCGTCAGGGGCTCTTATTTGTCGCGTCGTTTAGGATCACTTTGCATATCAAGTACCATAAAATTAGAATTATTTATGTATGTATGCATATATACATATTTCATTTGTTTAATTAATGAAATAGAAAAAATGTGGAACAGAAAAAGTGTACTGAGCGGAGAGCGCAGGGCTGAAAATATATATAGTCATATATATGAGTGTATTTTATGTTGTCATGGTAGGACACGCGACTTTGCATGACGGACGGTTTATTATGACGAGATAAGATCTGCAACCGGTCAAACTTGATGGTAATAGTGACTGTACTCATAAGTTAGCTATTACCCCAGCTTGCACCTCGTTTAAGACATTAGGGGATGTTGGAGTCGGACATAGTGGGGCTACAACAGCCTGCATAATTAATACAAAACAATTACGTGTTTATAATATATAGATATGGTAATATGTAGTGATAAAAATCATTTTTAAATAATAGCTATAATAATGACATATTTATAATAAATACCCATATAATATCGCCTGATTCTATTGAAATGCTATTATAACTGTCAAGATAAAAATTGCGGTAAATATAATAGGCAACGCAAAAAGTGCGTATTGATTTAACAGCAAAACAACAAAATAAATAATATTTTAATCTAAAAGAGCCTTTCCCTAATCATTATGCAATATTGATCATAATTATTAATAATTTATAAATAGCTTTTGAAAGATTAAAACGGCAAAGCACATTAGAATAAATGTAAATATATTGATAAAGTATTCGTTTGATTAATGAACGTGAATTCGCAGCCGGCATAACACCCAAAGCCGCTAAATCCTGGCAATAAATATATTAGCAAAGTTTCCTATCTATATATACTTGATATGTAGAATGGAAATAACTTATAATTGTGGGTAGTACGGTCCTGCATCATGGTCTAACAGGTCATTTGGGATTTAAGTTGGCAAATACATGTACCTTATCGATATTTGTATCAGCGCGTATATTATGGCTTTGTGCTACTGGACACTGCCAAAAAGCGCTATCGTAAACAAATAATTAATGACCGGTAGATATTACTCAATTACCCCTACCCGGACCCATACGCCACTTACCACCTTTCGCACACACAAAAAAATATATATTTTTATGAAAGGGTCCCATATTACCCGGCTTAGCTTTGATATTGGAGCGTAATTTTCCTTTCTGTTTTCATTCCGAAGATATAACCTATATATTACATAAACGAATCGAACGTGTTGCATTGCTTCCGTGATACGCGGCTCGATCCGGAATTAATTATTCAGCTTTTAAACTTGTCACTCGGTTTGTTTTGAACGATATATTGTTATCGGCCATGTTTTTATGAATGCATTTTTTAAAATCTGCCAGCCGTTGTTATTTATGTAAGCTCAGTAATTTTACATTGCTGCACGAAACATGCTTTCATTGTTCCGGCCTTCGGTTTTCAACCTGTTTTATATATTTTTTTTGTTTGGCTTGTTTGTTATTTCACTATAAATCACACCATCAAGCTCTAATATGCTTGAATATCATCATGCACAATAGTAACCAATATTTTATAATTCACTAACAGGGATCATCTAATTTTCTCAACACCAATTTGTAAAACGTTTCATTTAAATATTACAGACACAATATTAAAACCTCAATGTACATATGTAATTTCAGCAATAGACTTATTTTAAAACTTATTAATAAAATACTGAAACCTATAATCTATACAATTTAACAATAAAAATTCAATAAAAAAATCAATCAATCAAAACAATTTTGTTATAAATAAAATCTGTTTTTTTCTAGCATCAGTATTGAATAATAATCTCTAAAGATAACAACACCTAACCTAACCTAACTTATTCTAACTAATAACAAAAGAAAAAAATAATTTAAAAGCAACCATCGCATCGTTTGCTGCTGGAGTATCGCCTGCCAAAACCTGCTAATCAGACTTATAAAGTAAACTTCCATTTCTTTTATACTATAGATTATAAAACTACGGCCCGCAAACCAAATCTGGCCAGTCATCTGTTTTTAATTAGATCCGCAGTCTTCATTTAAAAAAAAATTGCATCGGATATATTTTCTGAACTGAAACCACAGTTACGACAACGTTTTCTTGGATCTGCAAGTGCAAAAAGAGTTTCCATATTTAAAACTTAAATTTTGTACGATCTGACCCGAGCTCAAAATTACTACTTCAAACTAGACGTATACTCCTTATCTAAGCAGTGGCGTAGCTACCGCAAAATATTAAAAACGCCTCCCCCCCCCCCAAACAGTTTTAGAAAAAACCTACCATTTTGTAACACCCTTTCTATCAGGTTTTGAAATAAACGTTGGAGGAGGAGAAAGAGCTTTAATTTGCAAGCCCTTCCACATTGCAACCCCTTGCTTACAGGTACCTACAACAAATGATGTAATTTTGGTGAATATTGTTGTTTTAATGTGATGTGATGTCAGTAGCTCTCAACTGTTCTAACCTGTAACTAAAGTACTCTGAGCTGTTCATTAGTCTAAACTGAAGTTGCTAATGTTCCAACAAGATATGAGTTGCATTTAAGGTGCATCTGAATTATTTTCAACTGTGCTTGAACTGTTAAGACTTGCAAGTAAACTGTTCCAAGCTTTGTCAATTAACATCAATTTGTTTTAAATAGAATTTGAGTAACACTTAAGTTTTCTCAGTTGCACTTAAGCTATTTTCAATTGTACCAAAAATGTTTCCAAATATAGTAAGCTATTTTTAAACTTTTTCAATTTATTAGAAATGCTTGTAGACTTTTCCGCAAAGAGATGCTACTACAAAGCCTACAGGGCCATAATTATGGCGCTAAATGTATGCAACGGGTAGCAGATCTAAAAAATAAAAAAAATACTCAAAGTCTGTTGCACAAGAAATAATTTTGTTTTTAAAATGTTAAATTTAATCGTTGAACCATCATCCAATTAAAACCATTGCTTGTGCACGGCAAAATTTGTTTAAATCTGTCACAAAATAAATCTAGTCGGTATTTTTCAAATTTGAGCCATTACCTCTAGTGGCAAAATTAGTATTTTTAGGCCCCACCGCAAAATATTAATAACCACACACTCGGTTTCGGAAAAAAATGTTAGTTTAAAAATAAATCGTAAAAGTGGGCTGTGCTAATGGGTGCTTGCTTTTAGAGATAAAAGTAGAGCGCCCCCCAATATATCCAACCCGATACTACACGTAGAATAAAACGTAGCCTATCATCCTGGACGCTTCGGACCGTTTCCCCAAGCGTCATTGCACTGGGACACCCACAACAAACATTAAATCAAATGACTTCCGCTACGCTAGAATCGACAACTAAACTACCTGCCGTCACCGATTAGCACCCACACCCCTACGGCCACCTCCAGCACCGGTGCCGGTAACATATGGTGCCCAAGCAAAAACAATCAAAGACTTTGGGTCCATGAACCTTTGGAAAAACAATGCCAGCTAATCCAACGGCACCATAGGTCGACAACTATTTCGAAGAAAGCAACAATAAAAACTGCCAACCACAAACCTTTTAGAAAGCAACAACCACAAAAGCCTAACCGCCAACGTGTCATCACTAAACACTGCTGTTCTCTGCTCCATGTTGCACCGGAGCAACGACTGACCAGCAGATACCACTTGCACAAATAACAAAATACTGAACCACGCATAAAAAAAATCCTAGTCTAGGAACCACCATGTGCAATGCACACCGCCGCCGCCGTGTGACATGGGCTGCAGCATTCAAACAAATATAAATTTATCTACCTTTAAAAGAAACATTTGTATCTATCTTTAGAAAAAACATTTTTATCTACCTTTAGAAAAAAAATTATATACCTTTAGAAAAAAAAAAAACACATAAAGACCCTAAAGAACTCCTAAAAAAACTCAAAAACTACTTCTACAGACACCGGATTCCACAATCTGCCTACCACAAAACCTATCTGCAAGCCTAAAGAACGACACAAAGAACTTTAAAAATCAATTCCGACAAAAACCTCAGCCTTACGCCAACGTCGACCCCACCGTCGACAAGCGACTCTCTATAACGGGATTAACTTGCATCACCACCAAGCAACCATAGCCAACACTCTGGCCACGCTTATAGAACCTCGAATCCAGTAATTGATCAACACCAAATACTTCAAGTTATTCGAAGAATTGGTAGAGTTAGCTGCCAAGGTGAAATTGGCAATACGCCAAAAAATAACCCGCACTTTTACCCAAGCTAATAACCGCTTCAACACTTCAGTTTTTCCAAATCATTTGCATTGAGTTATTTCTTGTAGCATGTACTGTGATGATGCACCGCCGTTCGATTATTAAGCTGAATGTAATGCATCGACTACCTGCCAATCAATTTTCAGCTTCCAAAACAATTTTTGGAATCTAATTAAAATAACACCTTTCATCGCGTGCCAGCGGCAGGTGTCCCGACACCTGAGATGCTGTTTTTGCAGAAGCGTTCTATGACCAATATACAGTCCAATAAAAAAAAAACAAACTTTCCAAAACTGTTGCACTTTTTTGTTACCAGCTCCTGGACTATAATAAGTATTTGGGAAACGAGCGTCGGGTCGGTTCAAAGCCAAACAATACCGATCGACCCAGAAACAAAAACAAACCTACTCACGTCCGCCTGTAAACGTTGACAAGGTTGGAGTAGCTGGGAATGCCAACATCTTGCTCCGCATAGCAATCTAGGTCAATGGACCACAAGACCCTAATTATTTCGTGACCAGCCAAAACCCGACTAAACCTCCAGGCGGCAAAACCTGCATCTAACGGTATCCAACAAACACATGATCCACACAAGGCCAAGATAGGCCCTTTGCCGGAGAAACTACAACGCTACCAAGACATTATACAAGCGTTCGAAACATTCTGCATCAACTATCGCTAATTGAACAAAGCAACCCAAAACAAGGTGACACTACTGCCCAAAATAAGAAAAATACTTAAAGATCTTTACAAAAATAAATCTCACCAAAGGATGTTACCAGATACCAATGCATGGACTATATAAAAAACTAACCGCCTTTTCCGCCCCAGACAATAGCATGTATCACTTTAAGGTGTTGCCGTTTGGCTTCAAAAACGCCCCGACTAAATAAATAAATATAAAATTAAGACTAACACACGTAGGTTTTGCATAATTACGACTATAGTAGATCCCAAACTTTTAAGCTAAAAGAATTAAAAGTAGTTTAGTGCTGATAGAAGAAATTTACCTTGTGTCCATAAACATTTGACCTGATAAAAAAGTATTAATGTAAGCCTTGCCCTTTTTGCAGACAACAAACCGTAAATGCGTACACTAGATAAAAGATAGCTCTGTAACTTCCAGGCCAAAAACTTCATTGAAACGAGGAAAGCAAAAGAAAAGGTTTAGCTCATTCACTTCCAAACCCTCGCCTAAGCAACTTAAAAAGAAGGCAAAGGAGTCTGTGTCAAGCCTAAAAACTACCCTATGTTCAACAAAAAAAAGTAAGAATTAGCTACAAAAATGATGACTCAAACACTTACAAACAATTGTAAGCCAAAACACTAAGGCACAGGCAGAGTTTATTAAAACTGCCCTTACTTGAAACCTAGAAAAACCTTGTCCACCTTCGTGGAAAACCTTATACCTTTAAAGGGTAGTCACACATACAAGAAAAATCCTCAATATCAACTGTAATAATGACATATCCTTATAGTGGCTAGAGAAAACAAACTCCAGCATAGAGCCACTGGGGTCAAAGTCAAAACTTAACGTCGTGCAGACGCATTACCTTTCCAGGCAGACAAAAGCCACTCTCTGGCTTCCGGGACTTCCAAATGCTATTGAAACTGTCTCGAGTTGCCTGGAAAAGCTGAACCAGAAAGTTGGCGTAAAAACTGAAGTGTTTTCTATACTACCAAAAAGAAAAACCCAAAATGTCCGATTTCTTGTCCTAGATATAGAAAAAGAAAACGTCAAAGCCAAGTAAACTACATGTTTTTCAAACAACCCATTAAAGTAGCCATCAAATATATGCAAAAAAGGAAAAGTCGACCCATCCGAAAAAGGCTAAGAAGGAGAAATACACAATCAAGACCGGGACAAAAACCCACCCGGACTAAACAGGAAAGAAATAGCACTTCTTCAAGTTTTTGATGTAATTTCATGCAACTTGCATCACTGTCAAATAGCCGTGGCAATACTATGCTGCAATCTAGAAATGATGCAGGATACAATAACCATAATCCAGAAACCATAGATCCAATAAAATGCAAGACTTGTGGACTTTGCAAATCTTTCTTAATTTGTCCCTCGGTGTTAAAATCTTGCATATTTTGCTTTAAAAGTATTAAAAAAAAACTTTTTTAACAGATGCTAACTTTTTTTTTTCTAAATGTATATAAAACCTACATTGACGATGAGATAGTTTAGTGATAAAGTGTTAATTTAGTACACTAGCAGTCCGGGGTTTAATTTCCAAAATATGACTAAATAAAAACTTTTTTGGAAATTACGTTGGTCCCATTATTCCCATTCATACAAAACTTCTGAGGCATTTTACATTGCCTGTAAAACGCACAATAAAACAACACCTTTCATTTAATATTAAGTTCAAATATGGAGAGAAGCAACTAAAACTATAGTATCCTTAAACTTGTACTGTACAATTATTTCAGGTAAAAGTTTACAGACTGCTTATTTTGTACTTTTGTTGTTAAGATATATTAAGTAATTTATAAATATTACAATTTGCAATTTAAAAAAATAAATTGTAAATTCAGTTAATATAAAGTCAACGCAAAACATGCGTTACGTATAATATAACTTGCATTGTTAAAATTATTTGAACCAAAATCTTTCATATGTGTTTAAAATTATATTTATTCTAAAATTATTTTTTGTTCTAAACTAAAAATGATCAAAGAAAGGAACAGAGGACGTTATATGTTTGAAGTAGGGCATATTTATAAAAAGCAGGGCACCCTGCTAAAAGCTAACGAGTGGCAACCCTAATTGTAATCCACGCGAAGAATGGAGTGTTTTCCTAAATATAAATTTGTGCACTGCAGATTATAAAAGCATAATACTGTGTAGAGTGCAGGTTTATTTATGAATTTTCTATTAAAATAAGACTTAAATTTATCCAAATGTATGATTAAACAAAACCAATCAGATGAAATATAACTAGGTAGTTGTAGTTATAATAAGTGGCTGAACGGTTAGGTAGTAGCGAGAGAGGAGTGGTATGGACAGTAAGGACAGCGGGAGCAGCAGGACCACCACCGCAGTATGCATTAAATAAACAACATGCGGGCTCGGATATTCGGTTGACGCGTTAGCCGCATTCGAGGCGCTCGCTAATGAATGACTCCCTAATGTTACTGTTATCGCATTGCCAAGGGAGCCGTTTGCAGAATACGCTCACTTCCCGTAATGAATTGAATAATATTTACATTAAGAATTTAAAAATAATACATTGCCGAATTTTAGGACTACCAAGGTACAAATTTTAATTGCCGAAATTATAAAGTTGCCTGTTAAAAGCGCGTTAAAACCGATGGTATGCAGGAGCCATGTTATTCTAATTACCTGGCAGCCTCGTTCAACTTTTATCCTCGCAAGACTGTTACGGAATTCAAAAAAGGTACATGCTAAATAGACCATGAACATGCTGTTTGCATCCCCGCTGAATATCGGACAAAACACACCAATATTACTGCCGATTATTAAATCACTAAACACATGATTTCATTCTAGCGCAATCCTACAATTTATTAAATAAACTGAAGCAAAATAACTATCCATTATTTAAACTTCTTTAAGATGCAATTCTTATTATGTATACAAAATAGATTAGTTTTTTGTTGCTTTGTTTCATCCACAAACTGTAATAACGTTAACTTCAAATTGAGAAATGTTTTACATTTACGATGTTGTAAATTATCTTTTAATGCTTGATTTATTTACATCAATTAAGCAACAAGCATTGTGTTTGACGCTAAAGAAGACATATGAGTAAGACAATTTTTACACCAACTTAAAAGCAGCATCAGAGTACAGAAGAAGAAATGTATTATAAGAAACAATGTCATGGGGCTCCGCAAAAAATTATAAAAAAGAATAAACTGGCGGAATAGGCATCAGAATTAGAACTTATGGTAGTACATAGACAATACGATTGCAGCAAATACCTTAGCAAACAAAATAACAAACTATAGGGTATCCAAAGAAAAAAAATCGGACCATAACAACATATTTTTTTGTGATTAACCAGCAGCATGAACATACAACAACAATAAGTTTTAAGCTAAGACAATAAAAAAGATAGATAATTAATAATACAGGCATAAAGGTTCTCTCAAAAAAGTAAAAGCAAAAGTTTTGGAAACAGGACTAGTGTGCCCACAATACTTATTAGTGAGATATGTGAGAAGATTGGCAAAATAGAGTAAAATATATAGAAATAAAAATCCAAACTGTTGGTAAACACCAAAAATAAGAGTACATAATAACAAAAAAATGATTAGTAACAAAAATAAAACTTTTAAAAACAACGCAGCTCAAACATGCTATTAATTACAACAAGGTCATAGAAGAAGTAAAAAAGCCACCAAATTGCAACTAGTTTGCTGCGCAAAAAACCAAGCCACATTCCTAAAGAGATAGCCACAAGAGAAGCAAAAAACCATTCTTTGAAAACCAAAAAATCAAAATAATTATAACGGCAGAAAAAATTAAAAGTAAAAATGCATTAAGACCAGATGGAATACCACCCGAAGTTAAAAAGTGGAGACTAAAACATCAACAAAATATTGTCTGAATGTAATGAATTGGCTGCTCAAAAAAATGCCAAAAAACAAAAAAATACTGACAGAAAAAAAAAGAGTAATAGCTTCTACACAGTACGGCTTTGTAAAAGACAGATTGACAATTGATGCTGAAAAAAGAGAGAGACATAAGAAGTTTTGTATGTTGGTCACTTTGGATGTTAGAAATGCGTTCAACTCTGCGCCTTAGAGTGGTGTGGTAGATGCTCTTCAAAAAAAGTCCTCTCTGTCGCTTTGCACTTAAATATGACTAAGTGCAAACTGTGAACAAAATAAAATTAAGCACAAAACAAATTTTGGTTGCTATAAACTAAAATTTTTAACAAATTTCATTATTTTTTATCAAGTTGCAAACCATTTTTAGTCAAGTTACAAACCACTGAATCAATAATAAAGTAAATCTAAAAACACAACAAGTTACGTAGTAGCAAATTTACATGTTTAACCAATTTTATCAATTTTTATTAAGTTAGTCAAGTTGCAAACCAAATTTAGCTAAGTTACAAACCATCAAAGTTAAATTCAAGCACTCAAATAATTTTAATTGCATTAAATTAATGTGACCCAATTTCTTGATCCCAAACAATTAAACGGGTTAGATTTTCACTCAGTCTATTAGTTGCGGGACAGAAGTTTTGACTTTAGTTCCCGCCCACACGCCCAAGTTTTTGTGATTCAATTTCTTGTTCACAAATACTTGGGCGGGTAGGCGGGGCACTCAGTTCATTGATTGCGCGTCAGTAGTTCCAACTTTAGCCTTCCGCCTGTTGTAGTTCGGAATAAAACTGTTTTCCAAGAGCTGTAAGCTACGTTCAAGTCAATAAACATAATGGAAGTTTTAGGTAAAAATGTTAGTATAATTTAGAACTAAAATAACTCACATATAAAAATCCGTGCAAAAAGGCTAAATCATCCGGTGTTACTAGCTTTAAGTTTAGATTTATGGCAAATTAGCTGTTACTAGCTTGCCTAATGCTACTCACTCAATAATTATGTACTTTGTGCCTATCTGGTGTAGAAGCTTAAGGTGGCAAAAGTACAAAAACATGTTACTGGTACGGGAAAGAGACAGAGAATAAACTTTCAAAACTGGCAAAATATATAGAACAAAATAAAAATGTAGATCAACGGACAAAGACTTAATTCCAAATATAGATCAGTGGGTGCAAAACCAATTAATTTTTAACCCAAATGCTGACAAGACACGGATGCTTTGAGACATACCTACATAGATTTAAATTAAGAGCGACGCCAACGTGTGCGTATTCTCAAGACCTGGAGAATGTAGACCATACCATCTTTAAATGCCTTCGCTGTAAATCCAAACAAAACACGGCAGAATAATGTAGACTATGCTAGGCACCAGAAACGGCTAAAACGTCACAACGACCATGGTAAGTAACATTAATGCAAACCAAAAAAAAAGTAGGATAAACAAAGAAAGAGCCCAATAGCAATAGATAAATAGGTGTAAGTGACAAATTAGGCAAAGAAGAAGCAATACCAAAAAGTAGTTCCGTTAGTAAGTAACCTTTCACATTACCTCGGCAAGCTGCCAAATTAAAAATTCCAATTCCTCCAAAATAAAAAAAATCTCCATGTCTTGCAAACAGACTACATTGCCAGAACGACATGTTCCTTCTTGTTTAGGTGTGGTCCCCCATGCAAGCTTGGTTCAAAAATTTCATTTGTAGATATAGTTTGCCAATTTTCTCCTTATTTTTGTGAAAAAGACCAGTTAAGTAAAAGTTAAACGTTTTTTATTATTTTTAGGACTTCTTGCATTAGACTGCAAAGTATGCAATCAAATTTCTAAATTAGCAAAACTGTTATATCATCTGCGTAGCCACTTGTTGGATTAATAACATGTGTCGAGAATGCTGTTTTTATTTTATAAAAAGTGGTTTTATTAATTGTACCTTCAATGACTATAAACATTCTTAGAATGGACATCTTGTCCTGTAATAATCTTTCTATTTGATCTGTTTCGCTATGTAGAACTAATTCCGTAAATCTTCCCTGAGTGTATGTGTTGGGTTCAAATTTATTGGCGTAGTAATAAGTGCCGTTTCTTGAATTGATCTTTTGCAAAGTTTAAACAAAAAAGTTAAATAGTAGAGCGGCCCTGACTGCTATAAACAAATCAAAACAAATTTACTTTAGCAGCCAGTCAATAACATCTAGCTGCTCCAACACAGTAGGAAAACGGACTAAACGTTATACCACTAAAAAGTTTTAATAATCAACTAAATAAACACACACCACGCACTAAAAAGAAGTTGGGCTGATATTCCGGGCTGTAGACAGGCAAAAAAGACAATAACTGCCTCAAACGCCAATAAAGCCAATTACTACGTGCAACTATCCAGAAAAAACTTGCAAACTACAGGGTGCGGCAGCATAGCTTCCTTTTTCTTTAAACTTAATAAAGTATGAATCAGAAATTTTTTATTTGTTTTTTATAATGTAAGCGCATACCTAAAATTTTGTTTTAATAGTTTTGAAGATCAAATCAGGTAGGTAACGTCCCACATTCTCCAAACACTGTGTAAACCAATTTCTGACGTTTGACATGACTCTTGCCAACATATCAGGCGTTATGTTGGCAATTTCTTCCTGGATGTTAGCCTTCAAATCTTGTAGGGTCCTTGGACGGTTCACATAAACACAGGATTTCAAAAAACCCTATAGAAAAATCACAAGAAGTCAAATCGGGAGAGCGGGCCGGCCACTCCAAATCTCTCCTAATTGAAAAGAAGCACTCTGGAAAGTGTTCCCTCAAAACAGCCATCAATGTTCTTAAAGTGTGTGCCGTTGCACCGTCTTGTTAGAACCAAACGTCCCCTAAGTCTAACTCAGCTAGCCGTAGAAAAAAAATCCTGTAACATGTTTAAATACCGGTCCGAATTCACTGTGATCTAATAAGCCGAAGGACTTCGTCTTGTCGCACTTGCAGTTTGTCTGAATGTAGTGACCCACGTAACAATTAATTTGCGGTCCAAGGCAGGGGCCAACGAGGCTCCAAAAGGCGCGTTGGGTTGCGATCACAGGACATCCGCTCAAAAAGTAAGCCTCAACGGCAAAAACACGCTCCTCACTGTTCCAACGCATGATGGCAAATGAACTGTGTCGGAACAAAACTTTATAGTCCCGCCTCTCGAACGAGACCAGAAGCGCTCCGCAACGACACCAACCGACTAAATAACGCGCATTAAAAAAAAAAGAATTTAGGTTGCCGCACCCTGTATAACAGGAATCTTGACAAGACACTGTCAACTAAGAAAACACATGCACGCAATTAGTATTAAAAACAGTCCAACGTGTAAATGATGTAAAATAGATGACAAGACGTTCGAGCAAGTGCTATGTACTGCCAGGTCTTCTCATACGGAAAACCTTTCCAAGCATTTTACTTATACATCAGCCATATAGAGTGGTTAAATGCTAAAAGAACGGAGCGAGATCATCATTGGAGGAGATACAAAAGGTCCAATAAAGCCTATGTGCAGCAAAGTTCGGTTTACCCTCTAAACTCAAAATCAGGAATCCAAAAAACCTTGTCACTTTTTCTGATTTTTTCAAACATTATATATGAACTTTTTGATATACTTACTAATTTTGGCCAATACTAAAGATTCTATCTACAACAAAATTCCTTATGTTTTTGCGTGCTCTCTTAAAATTATTACAAAGTTTTTCTAAATGCCTTTTTTGTTGCTTTAATAATAATCTTCATAATTATTTATGGGTATCGTTGTTTCTCCATTATATTTTCTTTATTTGCTATTTCTTTGTCTTTTACAACAATGGATAAGTTTTCTTGATTTATTTTATTAAATATTATTGTAATCTGTATGATAGTAATGTCAAAATTTCTATAAATATTAGAGCAAATTCAGGATATTCATATCTGTTTGTTTATTTATATTGAGATCTATGACCTCAGATATATGCAATCATCCAATCTATAATTGTAAAAACATCCTGGTGATAAAAACTGGCCGGTATTTTTGTTACCAGAAAGGTCTAGTAATAAGAAAAGTAAATTCATCATTCGTCCAGAAGACAATTAATAATCACACAAAAATGTCTGCTATTGATAAAATCCCGTTGTTATTAATAGTTTCCCGAAATATTACATAAACAACTTCATTAATTATTAGAGCCCTGTTTTATTATTCAATCCAGATAACGCAAATCGGATATTTCTATATATTTTATAATGCGTATCGATTGCGCGTTTAATGTACTTACTGCTTCAACAATAAAGTTACTCAATTCTGATTAATATACCTGTTATAATACTGCATTGCACAATTAATCTTGATATTATTATACGCGTTAAAAAATATATATACTGGGGATTTATATCTACACATCAATTCGTGAAACACACGCACAGTATACGCACACTGTTTAAATATTCAGGTTTTCAAGTTTTTGTCGTGTATTGATTAAAAGTTAGTTAGCTCTTTTTGTAATCCGCGTGCATATTCTTTCGCCAGTACACCCTGCGGCCCTCTTTCCTCCTTTATTTTTTCATTTATAATAAAACATTTTATTAGCTTTAGAAACTTATCAACTCATAAAAATATAATGAGCCTTATTATTAAATTGTTCCTGTTGCAATAATATGTATATGCGAGCCATTGTTCCCTCAATACAATCGGGCATTGTTAATTTCGACAAAATTAGGGCGCAATAATTCATAGCGAGGTGTTTCATCCCACATTTTTTATACAAACAGAGTAAATTATAGTATTCGTTATATTTTGATGAACATTGTTTTATCATAGGTAGGGGAAGAAGTTTCACAAAATCATTTCATATAATGTAAGTAATAGCCGGAGGTGTTTTTAGCAAAGTATAATGTCTAGTAAAATTTCATCTCATGTGTTTTGGATTTGACTGGCATTGTAATGCAAAGTTGAAAACTTAATTCGCCCTGAAATTTATAACAGTGGATTTAAAAGCGCTGAACTTCGGGCGCCGTTTGATGTTTAATATTATGTCTTCATATTAAGGCCTGGTGAACTATAAAACGTGGATTAGCCTATTTTTATATGGTGGAAGTGATAATGCAGTTTTTATATGGTTCGGATCGACACGCAATATTAAAGGCCGCCTTACGTTTAATGTCCTAACAAAAAAAAAACATTCTATTTCATAAAAAATAAATTGATTTGAATAGTAAATTAAAAGAAAACATTTGTTATTTCAGTTCGTTCCGATAATTTATAGGTTGCAACAGGTACACTATTATTTATTTAAATTGCAGGCTTCAGATTTTTCCTGGCTTCTTCTATTTCAAGGAACAATGCCCACCGCTGACAACCCAAATTGTCCCCTTTTTCTCTCACCCCGGGCACGAAATCAAATTTCAAACTGGGATTTCATTTACAACTTCTCACACATTGTAATTTTAATTTAGGCCATAAAAGACAAAAGCTCGCGTGAACATTGTAGAAGTTCGACGATTTAAAACGGGAATTAAAATATTCAATGGCGTCAGTCGCATATGGGCACAATTTACCTGCAGATTGACTTAGTTTTACTAACAATGGGAATCTCTTATGTGATGGGGACAGCTTTAATATATTAGCTGAGAGAATATACTTAACTTATACAGTTTTTTTAGTAAAAAACTTTACCAATAAGTTCTTCCTTAAAGACAAAAACTAAAATAAGTATTTTATGCTTTTTATTATCTCATATCTCTATTATATTATTTATTTTAATTTTGTCTAAAACGTAAAATATTATTATATATTCCTAAACGTGATTAATTGCCACACTCATTTTATTGTTATAGTATTAAGCTTAAAAATATAATTGTTGCATGTAGATTCATAATTTTAGTTATAATACTTGTTGTAAGTAGTAGCTGAAAGGTTCAGAGCCAAAGTAGATCAAATCTGTTTAAATTAAATTTACATGCACTAATATTTCAAAAAAATCATTTACAGTTTGGACTAGGCTCTTCCTGATAGAAAGTAAAATCAAAAAAAGTTAAAAAAAAACATAAGAAGACTACAAGAAAGAAAAATCATGTTTTGTGTATCTTTCAGCATTCTTGTTTATAGATTCTAAAGATTTTAACATAAAACTATCAAAATATAGTTCCTACAAACTATTTTTTTTAAGATTTTTTTAAATTTAATATAATTATATCCTACCAAAAGTCAAGTCTTGGTGACCAAAACTTTGTTACAAATACATAACACAAAAGCAAATTATATTCTTGCCCCAAAACCAGGTTGTGTGTCATCAGTTTCATGTATTTCAAAATATTAACTCAAAGCACAATCACATCACAGTGCCAACATCAAAACAATGTAACTTATCATTCTGTACATTCTGTAAAATAACAATGATTCAACTTCAAAAAAAGTGAAGACAGTATCCAAAAAATTTTTAGCATCATCTTCTCATGGCTTTGGTGCTTTCATATGCAACGGCCAATAAAAACTACCTCTGCAACAAATATACGTGACAATGATGTTTATAAATAACGTTATAAGCCACGTCTACAATACATCTCCAAATACCTTCTCAACACTTTATGAAAAAACCAAATCTAAAATCTTTCAAAAAAATCCAGACAAGGCTCTCCGGTCAAATTCTATGTATTTCTTTTATCTCAATTACCAAAGCTCCAGCACCCAAAAAAGCAAATGCAACATCTGCAAAATTAAAAACCTGAGCACAAAAAACTAGTGGCTAAATCTAAATATCTTTTAGGTTTTTACTCAATAATGATAATAAATATGATGCGGAGCGTTTTCTTCGTTGCAAAACAAGCAACAATCATTTGCCTCTATTTTGAACCGTTTGAGAAATGTCATGAAACATCCGTTACCACTAAAATACTGCACAATGTAGTAGTCCGTGTCTTCTGCTGATTTAACTGTTTAGATTTTTAATTAATGTTTTGGCCAAGCTGTTTTGCCAGTTCGTTACAATTTTTATTTCTCTGTCGTTTAGTGCAGTTTGTTGTGTAAGATTTAGGTTCTTATTTGCAATCTTATAACCTATGCCTCATATATTTGCAGTATCTTCTTACACACTCTTATCCATGCATTTTTTTTAGCTTCCTCTATTGCTAGTTTAGGTGCACTTCTTGTTTCAAAATATTTGTTACTTAACTTCTTTTCTTTGTCTGCATCAAGATTGTGTGACCACCAGTACAGGTTGATTGTTTTATTCATGGTCATTTTGATGAGTTGCAGTTTTTAGTGCTTTTTGTAGCCACCATCGCAATTTCTTAATATAAACCATATTTATAAACGCAAACATAATAAGTTTGCCTTTGACTTTCTACCGTTTTCTTTTTATGTTTTCTGTTTTTTTTTTCTGATGACTTGACATTGTAGTATATGCTATTTTGTAGGCTTAAGTTCTTCTCCTATAATACTTGCCAGTTTTGTATTTTCCCACTTATTTCCTCTAAACATAAGATAAGATCAATGCAGTTTAAGTAACCGACCCTGATCGTTCTTCCTTTTATCAGCTTGTTTGTCTTGCCCTTGGACAAAGCCACCGTTGTTGTTTGGGTACCACTATCGAATTCTTTAAGTATTCCGACCTTGACAGTATTTTTGCTATCTTCAACAATTATCTGTATAGCCAATGTAATGTCCTATCGGGATAGCATTTAAGTCTTTTACAACTATGGTTTCAATTTTCTTTGCTTCTAGTTTCCTCGTAATTATTTTTTTATTGCTTTTTATGACTTTTCGATGCCTTCTAGTGCATTTATTTTTCTGTGGTAAAGAGCATTTTGTCTTCTTTTTGTTTGACCTACTCAAGGAGTGTCTTGTAGTCTTTCTTCACCTTTTCCTTTGTTTGACAATGAGAGCGTATCGCCTGCCAGCAGCCGACCCGCTGCAGCAACAACGTAATTATCATTGCAACCAAAATAGAAACACGGAAAACTTGATTAATATTAATTTATTAATCCAAGTCGTCCACTAAAATCTAATTTTACTGAAATAGTTAATTAAAAAATTAATTAACTAAAGTCTCGCCTACCACCAAAAAAACCCCGATAAAGATATTCATTGATGCCACCACTTTCCAGCAAGCGGCAACGCCACCCCAGGTTTTCTTTAAAAAACCTTCTAAAACCTCCCCTACGCTTCGTCCAACAAAGAAGATGATATGGTAGTCGTCCACCAAGACAGCAACGTTGCCGCCAACCACAACAACCCGGATGATAGTTTTATCGAGGTCAATGGAAACAAGGCAACAAAATCAAAGAAGGAAACGGGTGAAAATTCCTTAATTAATTTAAATAGGCCATCAGACGGCCCGTCACGTAAAGTGCCTTCAACGCTATCAGAGCAAATAAGACCAAAAAATCCTCAATCCGGCCTAGCTCCCTAGCCCTCAAACTAACCAAGATAATCTGCCAGCACCCATAAAGAGCGCTGGCTCACACCGCCCATCTCTCATTAAAATTCGAAACAAAAAAAAGTACCAAGGGCTGATGGCGTACCTCAATTCTGAGAGCATTACCGTAAAACGCGCAGTGAACGTGTACGACGGTATCCGCATGCACGTTCTCACGCTTGCAAATTTTAGAGTGGTGATTGAGCACTGCAAAGTGAGCAATATTTTCCCCTAGACGTATCAGTTAGGGTCTAAAAAGACACTAAAATACGTTATCCAAAATGTGCCCAATTGTATCAAGGCTGATGTGATACAGGCTAAGCTAGTGGCTCAAGGGTACACTTCAACCTCTACAACTCGCATGAGAAAAAGCATAAAACCTTCGCAATGCTATACGTGCAGCTTCCCCAGGAAGCTAAGAATCAAGAGATACTTTCTTACTAAGTTGTGCGGACTTCGAGTTACTGTTGAGTATAACCAAAAACCGCAAATATAGCACAATGCCACCGTTGCCAGCAATATAATCACACGGTTTCCCGGCGCAACCCGTCGTATGTGTGCGTTAAATAAACGGAGGCTTATCCAAACGTCTGGTGTAATCTGACAAAAAAGTTGGGCATGCGGTGGGCCGTACACCGCTAGCTACAAAGGTTGCCCTCCCGATTTATCACAAACTAAAAGCAAGCTGCAACAGCCAGGTTTCCCAAAAGCACACCTAAATGCACGCAAAGAGTAATCCTATGCGCAAGCAGCAGACCAGCGCTAAACGCAATTCAGCTAGCTAAAAATCAGCTGTTGCTCCGCCTTTTCCAAGCAAGCAACAAAGATTTCATGACAATGCTTGCAGCTACAGCAACGCTTCTAGCCTAAATGGCTAAACTTTCCAGACAAATGCTTGATCTGAATCTGAATCTGAATTTTGAACAAAGCCGTAGTACAATAATCACCATAATACTTATAAAACGCCTATAGAGCGGCACAAATATGCATTATAGGATATCAAACCCGCAAATATTATAATTATCAGTTAGATCGAAAAGTCATGCCACAAAAATGACAAACTCCCAAGGCAAATCAACGGGTAATTTTTAGTCGGTAGACGCTCGTGAAGGTTAATTGGACACTTTGCTAGTCTTTTAAAGATTTTACCGCCCAACCCTCAAACAAAATTTTCCTTGTGCCCTATTGGTATAAATCACTACCATAGTGTCTGTAGATGTATATATGCATTCTGCCATTTTCCTTAGGGTTAGTAAGCTTACAGAGTCAATTTTATGCAGAATAATCTGCTTGTCATCAGCAGTTTTTTCCTTCAGAGCAGTTAGTTTATTCCATACATCTTTAGGTTGGCTATCGAGTCTTATTAGTATTGCATTCCTAACCTCAGTTGTGCCATTTGCTCTATTATTTTAAGTTTTTCTTTACATTGCAAGCACAGAATATCAATTCTGATACATTCTCTGAATGCTCCTTTTCAGTTCGTTTCAATTTTTTCTACTATAACTACCTTTGTCCCGGCATGTCTGTCGTCAATTTTAATTTCTGTAGTATTGTATAGCCTCAAATTTTTGTCTATATAGGTGTTGATGTGATCAAGAGAATGGAGGTGTTCTATTGCTTTTTTTGCTTAAGCTTTATTCTTCTTAATTTCTGCCTCAATTTCATTATTTGCAATCCGTAGCTACTCCAAATCTTTCCATTGCTCACTCTTCAATACGTCCCTTTCTTAATATACCTAGTCTTGATGTAATTAGGCTAATGTTGCCTAAATTTTGAAAAGAAACTTTAAAGAACTTGTTCATATTTTTGTTTTTTATATGTGAACACTGTAGAGTTATTAAGACATTACATTTGTAACTAATTTAATTAATTTGCAAACAATATCTGTTTAGTTCTTGGCCAGACCCATAGGTGAGCATAAATCTTATGTCTTCTGTGTATAGCAGTAATATTATCTTTAGAAATTCTTAGGTATAGCCTTTCTACATTGCCAGAACAATATGTATACCTGTTTACATTTCATGTTTAGTTCTGCTCTGTATGTGTGTTTATTGCCACACCCAAATGTTTCTCGGTTAGCAGCTTTAATGTTATTGGAGTGCATTGAATAGATAAATCTTTTTTTAATTTTGATAATTTTGATAATCTCTTTATCCTTGTTTATGCAATTCATTACAATGTCGTTGCTGACTCTATTCATTCAGGTGATGATAAGCTTCGGCAATAGCTCCACATTTCAAAAACAATTTTTTTAATAGCTGTTTGAGAAAACACCTCACCTCACCATTCTCATCAGCAGCTCCAAATTTAAGCTATATCCTGTAAGTTACCTTTACATACGGATGAAAGCAGTTCTTACTTGTTCTATACGGCATCGAATCTCCAACGAGTAATCCTACTATTTGCATATACTGGATTCAAGGTACAGCTAGACACGAATAGTGTGGCCGATATAATAGACAACTTATTATACACAAAAATTATATTTACTGTCGCTAATAGAAGGGTTGCACTTCTATAGATAGAAGTGCAACCCGTTGTGAGATTGAAAAAAGCTATAACAAACAAAGGCATGAGTTTAACCACAGCCAACATAATTTTTGTGTATATTAAGTTGCCTATCAAACTGTACT